>CM040123.1:295778062-297018061 GCA_022559845.1 Amorphophallus konjac
TCAGATAGGGTAGCTTGCGCGCCGGGATGAGGGCGGCAGGTAAAGGGGGGCGCGCCGGGACAAGGGCTGAAGGTAGGGGGCGCGCCGGTTTAAGGCGCGCCGGGCTAATGCTTCTCATGCGCTTCAAGCCCGTCGATGAGTCCGGGGATGATTCCGGGAATCACCGTGAACATTAATCTTGCCAATGCTCCTCGAAACTTCGACGAGGTGTCTTGTAGAAGCTCCCAGGTTGACGTACGGCCCTCCTCGAGACTCCTGATAGCTTTGATTTGATCATGCGGGCTTTCCACTAACACGGCCTTTGGCTCCACGATCCATGCTGTTGGCTCGGTCTGGCTCGTGCCCAAAGCTCCTTAGGGGGTGATGTAACACCAAGGATAGTTCCGCCTGAGCTGGGTGATCATTCGGCCACCAATGGGCCCACCTTGGCAGGGCCGTACCCGTGCCGGATGATCGGGATCTTCTGTCGATAGAGCTTTCGGTCCTCCGTCTTGGAGAGCCGGGGGAACTCCTTCATCTTCGGGAGAACCTCTTCATATGGTGGGGAAACAACCGGATAGACCATCGTCCAAGATCGGACAACAGGTGCAGTGTATGCGGCATGACAAAGTCGATGCCGGTTCATTGGGCAGGCTTGGTCGCACTGCCGGTTGGTTGTGGATTCATCTCGGCTCTCCTGAGGTGAAGTCCCCGTATCCATACGGAGTGACTCGAGGCTCTGGCAGCTTGAGAAGTCTTCAATATGTTGATCTGCATCGGCTTTCGTGCTTCGGTGTGCCGGGTCATTTATCTTTATTGGCTTGGTCGCCAATGATCATATTTTAGGAGCCAACAGTTCCCGGCGTGGTCATTACCGCGCCGAGAACCCCTGCGCCGAGAGCTCCCCCCTTTTTTGGCCAATGCCACTTACGCCGGGAACTATGCTTCTTGCCACCCTTTCTTTACGCTGTGAATCCTCTATTCCTTGAACCCCGGATGAAAGCCTTCCTGCTACGGGCCAAGGAACCACACAGATGCCCTTTGAAGCCCGATCAACCAAGCTTTGCATCCTGTCGAAGGATACCCCAGATCAGCATATGTACCTAAGGGATAAACATCATTGGGGATAACTCCCCTACATAACCTTACGAGCCCGAGAAACTCTGCCACTGCATAAGTTTCAATGGCCTCAAAGGGATATTAAGTTGGTGCTATGATCACATACACGGGCTAGGGGTCCCACACCCCCCTTATTCTGGCTTTCATCCCGGCACTCCGTGGGTGATCGTCCGTCAGTCCCTGGCATACGCTAGGTACAGGAGAGGTGCTGCTGAAATCCTCCCAGGCCGATGAAAGATAATACTGAAGCCGTCCTCTGGACTCCACATGGTAATGGTGAAAAGGACCTCTGTGTGAGGCTCTTCCCCTCCAATCCCTCTCAGCTCTCAGCCTCCTCTGAAGCATACACAACTAAAGCCAGTTAAACCCCATCTCCAGTCCCCAGAGCCAATCTACTTCATATAATTCCCAGAAAACACTCAAAATCCTAAAAACATGGTACCGAAAAATCCTGAACTCCTCACAGCACCCAAACACCCACCTTCTCGGCATCTGCCTCTCGGCGCCACCAGCTCCCGGCGCGGCCTTGAGCGCGCCGGGAACCCTCACGCCGAGAGCTCCTCTTCCTCCTTTTAGCCTACGCCGAGAACCCCCTTGGAGACTCTTCAGTGCGCCGAGAAGTCGGCGCCGGGAGCTTCCTGTATTCTTCCCATCGGCTACGCCGGGAACCTCCACCTTCTCGCCACTCACGCTGGGAGCCTTAGCCTCCTCTCTATGGTCATGCCGAGAGCCTAAGTTGCCACTCTGTGAGCCCAAATGCCCAGAGCTAACCCACACAGAGATATTCGTGGATCACCAGATGTGTCCCGAGGATAAAGTTAAAGGGAGGTAGACCCCCTTATGTTCCATCGATTCGTGTCGAAGTCACAACGACGCGCCTCCCTCTTAGCTCCTGTGAGCCATGCCAATGCATGAGTGCCACCAGCTCCTATGAGGGAAGAATCAAACATTGCCCTAGGGCATACATGTGTAACGTGGAGAGGCCCGACCTCTCTCTTTCTTTCGGCTTTCACCCAGGCACTCCGTGGGTGATAGCCTATTTCCCTCTGGGTATGATCCAGACTATGGGGAAGTGCCGCCGAAATGTTAACCGATGCTTTAAGCCTCCGTCATGATCGCGGCTCATCCTGTCCGCGATTGATATCCTCTGTTTCACCTTTCCCCTAAGTCTGATTGTTTTTGAACCGCCGATTCAGCGAGATAGTTTGTTTCTGTGGTTAATGTTATTCTCTTACTCGCCTTCCGGGCCTGGTACGAAGTTCAAAGTTATGTATATGAATATCTGTTTGCCTTATGAGGCTTCCTATTTTGGCTTTTAATCAAGGGTTGTCCTTCCTTGGAAGGACGTAATTAACGTCATAGCCTTTATGGTATGACAGACTTCTGGTCCTAACTCGGACCTCACAATCGACTAACCAAGTCAGATCGAGCGCACAATGAAATTGTCACACACGTGACTGGCACGCCTAATAAACAAAATAAATAAATAAGTCAAATAAAAAATAAAATAAAAATCCATATTAAAAATAAATCAGATAGGCCCATCCCCACAGGCACCCTCCGAGAAACTGACAGTGCCCACTAGTACTCTTACGATCTACAATACATCCAACATAATCTGCATCAGTATATGCAATCAAATCAAATGAACTATAGATGGGAAACCACAAGCCAAAATCTAATGTGCCAATTAAGTATCAAAAAATCCATTTAACAGCCAATAAATGAGATTCTGTAGGACATGACTGAAAACGAGCACAAAGACATACGATGAATTGAATGTCAGGACAGCATGCTGTGTGATACAGTAGTGATCTGATCATACCTTGAAACAGTGTGGGATCTACTGTTTTACCATGTTCATCTTTGTTTAACTTCATGGTTGTGGCCATCAGAGTTGATAGGGGTTTTGCTTCTGTCATCCCATATTTCTTTAACATCTTTAATTTGTACTTAGCTTGATTTATAAAAATACCTTCAGATGTTTGCTTCACCTGCAATCCAAGAAAAAATGTAAGTTCACCCATTAAGCTCATCTCAAATTCTCTTTGCATTATTTCTGCAAATTCATCACATAAGACATTATTTGTAGCTCCAAAAATTATATCATCAACATACACTTGAACCACTAATATATCTTTACCTAATTTTCTCGTGAAGAGTGTTTGGTCAACCATACCTCTTTTCAAATCATTTTCAATTAAGAATGAATTGAGCCTTTCATACCAGGCCCTTGGTGCTTACTTTAATTCGTTCAATGCCTTCTGCAGCTTGTACACGTGTTGTGGATGTTTTGGGTCTTCAAAACCTGGAGGTTGTTCTACAAAAATATCCTCTTTGATTTACCCGTTAATAAAAATAGATTTAACATCCATCTACAATAATTTGAAGTTGAGAGAGCAAGCAAATGACAATAGAATTTGGATTGCTTCTAATCGAGCAACCGGTGCAAAAGACTCATCAAAATCAATGTCCATCTCCTGGCTAAACCCTTTGGCTACAAGCCGGGCCTTGTTCCTAACAATAAATTCCGTGTCATTTAGTTTATTTCTGAAAACCCAATGGGTTCCAATTAAGGGATGATTCTTGGGATGAGGTACGAGAGACCACACTTCGTTCCTTTCGAACTGGTGTAGCTCTTCATGCATAGCCTGAATCTAGGATTCATTTTGAAGAGCTTCATGAACATCCTTAGGCTCTTCTTGTGAGATTAAGGCCATCAAATCCTCTTCTTCCACTTGCCTTAGTGAAGATCTAGTTCTTACCCCATCTTCAGGATTACCTACGATGTTTTCAGCGGGGTGATCTTTTAAGAACGTCAAGGAACTTGGCAAGTCGAGGTGTTGCACTTGTTGTTCTTGAAGTGTCTCAATTGATGGATCTTCATCCTTTTCATCCTTGCCAGAAGTTCCTTCCGTTGGTTCATCCTTAGCTTTAGATGATCCAACACCAGTTGGATGTTTAGGAGCTTCATCTGTATCCAAGCTAGAAGAAATTTGATTTGTTAGTTTTAATTCAGATTCATCAAAAATAACATGAGAACTTTCTTCAACAACGAAAGTCATTTTATTAAATAATCTGTAAGCTCTAGAGTTTAATACATAACCTAGGAAGATTCCTTTGTCACTCTTTTCATCAAACTTACCTGGGTTAGACTTACCGTTATTCAGGATGAAGCATGGGCATCCAAAGGGTTTAAGATAGGAAATATTTGATTTCTTACCGTTGTAGAGCTCATATGGGGTTTTCTTCAAAATGGGCCTTACCATTGCCCTATTGATCATGTAGCATGCTGTACTTACTGCCTCAGCCAAAAAATATTTGGGTAGGGAGTTCTCACTTAACATGGTTTGTGCCATGTCTATCAAGATTCTATTTTTCCTCTCCACTACTCCATTTTGTTAAGGCATCCTAGGTGATGAGAAGTTGTGCGTATATCCTTGTTCTTGGCAAAAACTGCTAACTTCATGATTTTCAAACTCACCACCATGATCACTTTGAATTGTGGTGATGAGGTATCCTTTATCATTTTGGATTTTTCTACAAAACACTTGAAACTCCATCAAGGCATCACTTTTATTGACTAAAAATAACACCCATGTAAATCTGGAGTAATCATCAACAATTACAAATCCATAAGACTTTCCTCCTAGGTTGGATGTCCTAGTCAGACCAAAAAGATCAAGGTGCAGCAGTTCTAAAGGCCAAGCAGTAGAAATAATGTTCTTATTTTTGACAGATATGCGTGTTTGCTTACCTTTTGTGCAAACCTCACAGATTTTATCACTTTCAAATTTTAACTTTGGCAAGCCATTCACCAAGTCATGTCTAAACAATCTGGAGATTACTCCAAAACTAGCATGACCTAGTCTTCGGTGCCATAGCCAAGCATTCTCATGGTTGTTTGCTACCAAGCACACATCATCACTGGAAACATCATCAAGATCAATAGTATACACATTGTTATTCCTCTTGCCGATGAACCTGAATGCATTTGAGCTTTTATTCATGATGAGACAATGTGATTCATCAAAGATAATCTTAAAATCTTTGTTGCACAATTGGCTTATGCTCAAAAGATTATGATTCAATCCTTTTACCAAAAGTACATTTTCAATCAGGGTTTCAGAATTCTTACCTATGTTGCCAATTCTAATTATTTTACCTCTATCCTTTCCACCAAAGGCAACCGAGCCTCCGTCCTTATCTTGCAGTGTAGAGAACACCTTCTTGTCCCTTGTCATATGCCTTGAGCAATCGTTGTCCAAGTACCATTTGCTCCCCCTGACTTCAAGGCATATCTGCAAGAAACAAATTCTCATCCAATTGATTTTGGTACCCAAACTAATTTGGGTTCATGAGAGTTAGTCTAATTCTACATATATCTTTTCATGGTCCAAGCAGCATGATTTCTTTGTGTGTTTTGTCTGAACCAACAATTAGCAATAGCATGACCAAATCTACTACAATGAAATCAATTGACATTTGAAAATCTTCTTTGGTATTTATGTGGTTTAGATTGAACATGCATTTGCTTAGTGTGTGAGCATGATGCACAGTTATCGTTCTTATCATGAACAAAGGAAGTTGTGATATTATTTTTAAAAGTTTTTTTGTTATGGGAAATGTACCCCAAACCTTCTTTTTGGAAGTTAACCTTAACTCCCAACAAGTTATCTAAGTTTTGTTTGCCTTTAACAAACCTAGATAAGGTGGACTACAGTTCAGTCACCTCTTCATTCAAGCTCACATTCTTCTTTTCAAGTTTTGAATTTGTGGATTTCAGAACTTCTTCTTCATTTTTCAATTTTTTAAAACTCTTTTCCATTTCAGACATTTTACACACCAATTCAACTTTAGTTTTCTCAATATCTGAAATTATTTGAAGCAAGCTTTCTTTTTTCTATGTTAATTCAAACCATTCTTGTTCGAGTTTTTCAAACTTAACGGAAGAATCCTCATGTGTTAAATCTTCAAGTTTCTCTTTAAGGGATTTATTCTCAGATCTGATTTTCTTGTATTTTGTATACAACTTTTCATATTTTGACTCCCATTGTTCATTTGAAATAAAATCACGATCAGAATTTATCTCGACTGAGTCATCCAAATGTGCCATGAGGCACAGGCTTTCCACGATCTGTTCTAGCTCATCTTCGGACTGCTCGTCCTCTTCGTCACTCTTTGTGGCGACCATAGCTTTTGGCTTTCTGAATTTTTCTTTCTTGAACTTTCTTTTCAGATCTGGGCACTCTCCTCTCATGTGCCCGGGCTTCTTGCATTCATAGAAAATAATATTATTAGGCTTGCTCGGCTCACCCTTGGTTTGAAAGGGCTTCCTTTGCCCCTTTCTGAAATTTCCTTGGAAATTCTTCTTTTTTCTCAAAAATTTCTTCACTTGGTGGGTCAGCATAGCCAAGTCTTCTTCTTCATTACTCCTTTCACTGGACTCCTCTTCTTGGGAGTCGTCATAAGACTTGTTGGCTTTCAAGCCCATAGTTTTCTTCTTTTTGGATTACTCCTCCGCAGTTCTTTTGATGTTTATCTCATAGGTCATGAGTGACCCTATGAGCTCATCCAGGGAGAGTATGGACAGATTCTTCGAATCCTTAAAGATAATGGCTTTTGTGTGCCAGGCAGGTGGAAGGGATCTTAACACCTTCCTCATGAGCTAGGAGTTTGTGTAATCCTTTCCAAGACTCTTGAGACCATTAGTGATCTCAGTCAGTCTTGCAAACATCTCAGAAATGGTTTCTTCGGGTTTCATTTTGAATAGCTCGTAATCTCTGACGAGAAGGTTGGCTTTGGTCTCCTTGACCTCAGATGTTCCTTCATAGATGAGCCGCTGCTTGTCCCACATCTCCTTCGCTGAGCTGCACATAGATACACGAGAAAATTTGTTAGGATGGATAGCACACTGCATAATGTTCATAGCATTAAAATTTATTGTGGATTGTTTAATATCTTCAAGGGTCCATTCGTCTTCATTTTTGGAAAGCTTATATGGGCCCTTGTCCACCACCCTCCAGATCTCATACACTTGGGCTCTCAGAAAAATATGCATTCTATTTTTCCAATAAGAGTAATTCGAGCGATCAAAGTATGGAGGACAGTGGATTGAGTGACCCTCAGGCATCATCCCCTTACTGGCCATTGATCTGAATCTTACACTATATCGTTAGATCTAAAAAATATGAGTCTTAGCTCTGATACCAATTGAAGTCCCACGATCAATGACACCCAAGAGGGGGGGGTGAATTGGGTGATTACAAAATTTAACAAAATCTTAGCCGATTTAAACAAGTGTGAAGAACAATCAACAAAGAAGTTCATATCTATATAGAAACTATTAGATCTAACAAAATCTATCATACACACCGGATCTTTGGTACCGTCACGGAGATGTGAATCCGAAGATTCTACTCTGGCAAAGTGTTATCTTCCTGACAAGGTTTGCCTTGCATATCCGAACCCACCGTTTAATATGCCAGAGATCTGATGTAAAGGTGATAAGTTGTGCTAGATCTAACTCAAGAGATACAAATGATCTAATCTACGTGTGTGCTTGCACAGAATGGAGATAGGAGAAAAGGATCAAACCATACAAGAGATAACGATTTTTAGGTGGTTCGGATACAACAATGGCAACCAACGTCCACCCCTCATAAACTGGGAGGATTCACACACTATCTTATAAAGGATTACAAGATCTGAACACACACGCACACGTAGGGAGATAGAAACTCCCACGAAGGTGTAAACACACCGAAGCACACACAAATCTGACAGAAATCAAACACATACACGGATTTGACAAGATCCACAAAGACACAAATGTTTAGAGATTACAAAAAGCACACTCTTGAAGCTCAGGGAATATAGAAGAAGAAACACAAAAGAAAAACTATGTTCATGGAGCTACCCCTGAGTAGATGATGAAGATTTTGGATGAAGCTTGAATCTCCACTTGATTTGGGGTTGATTGGCTTCAAATTGATCTTGAAAACCTTGGAGATGGATGAAGAATTTCTGGACGAAGCACTGTTCATGGAGCTACAGTAGCGGCCTTCTTTCTCCCCTTCATAGCCTCCTTGATCTCCCTTGAGTAATTAGTGTTTCTTTGCCTGAAGAGGTGTTTTTATAACACTTGAATGGTCAAGGATAGGCCAAGACACATATCCACAATTCCAGGGATGTCTGGAGAGTTTTGGGATTAAAAAATCCTTGTTGGATGCTTTCATCTCGTGAAGAAAGCAAAGTCAAAGAAAGGGGCTTCGAAGGGTTCGGTCGACCGGATACGGCTGGGCGATCGACGTGACTTTTACAGGATTTGAAGCTTTCGTTGCTGGGAGGATCGGTCGACCGGTCCAGTGGGGGCGGTCGACCGAACTCTGTAATTTTATAGAGTTTTTAGCTCTGGGAGATTAGGTCGACCGCCCCTGCTGGCCAGGTCGACCGAACTCTGAAAAACCTGCAGAAATAACATTGTTAGCCCATAAATCATATCCTTAGAAAATATACTGTAAGACCACACTTTTTTCCATTCAATTTGAGTTGGTTTTGACTCATTCTAGGCTTTTGAAACATGATCCTTTTGAGCGTATTCTTGTGATAAAAGAATAGCTTTGAGAGCCGATATGAGTACTGACATCTATAAGAATGGATGAACTTAAACCGTTTGCCATACCGAGGTTTTGTTATCATCAAAATCGCCTGGAGAAACTCAACATTATATTCATGGAGGTAGCTGGATTTATATCATCTAAGATCGGGCACCTATTGTGTCCAAGGGCTCGACTCTAGCCCCCCCGACTGATTATCGGAAATATGCTATAAACCATGGGGTATGATGAACACTGGCATCACATTGCGCTGGGAGTACTTTCTTTTATAAATGAGTGAAATCCACGAGGTCATCTAGTGAAATTACATTCTTGCATGATACATGACTTTCTAGTTATTAAAAGTGTGTTCTCGTTAAGTGCTTGTACATTCTCATTCGTGGAAGGCCACATTCTATCTTGCTTGATCATATTATCATTCTTTATGAACATTCTTCTATCTATGATGTAACACCCCTAAATTTTCTAGAAATTATTCAGGAATGTTTTGGATTTAATTAGAAAATTTTCTCAAATTAAAATGAATTATTAAGAATTTAAATGGACTGAATGAGTACTACTATGTGGCCGCAGTTAAGGAATTGGGTTATTATTGAAAGTACTCATGAATCAGGATAGGGCGCATGGCCTTTAAAAGTGCCAGTTGTACCTTTTGCTACCCATGAAACCTTATATCATGTTGTCTTTCAACAAGTAACTCTCACATAAAGAATCAAGTTCATGATTTAATTCACTTCGGTTCTGTGGGGGGGGGGGTGAAAATTGGAACACTTAGGTAAAGGTTCAAACTCGAAAGGTACCTTTGCTGAAAGCATGATATGCTCTTTTCTCTTCTGTATGTTCACTTTTATCAAACCTTGAGTTTGTGGGGGAATGTTGGGTTGAAGATGTTTGGGAGCACATTTAAGAAAGAAAAACTCAAAGGTTTTCTAAATGGTGCTACCTCAAGTGTTGTGTTTTGTATGGAGACTTTAATCCCATATTGGAAAACACAAAGAGGTGAGGGGACCTTATAGTTCCTAGGGGGCCCTGGACTATGTCTTATAGACAATGGTAGAGATAAGCTAGGACCTATCACACGCACACACGCGCCGGGCAGGGCTGGGCTGGGCGGGCGGGCGTGTGTGAGGTGCGGGTCCATCCGGCTTGCCTTAGCACCATTTTAGATTTCCTTTTTGTCATTTTGCCCTTTCTTGGAGAAAAAGACTAGTCTCTTATGTTGGAGGTGAACCGTCACGGGCGTGGGCGCATATAGGGGGTGTTTAGCACTTTCCTAATCACTTTTTTTACCCTAAGTGTGCTGTTTCACTTTCCAAAGGAATCGCTCGTGTATTGTCTCTTTTCTCTCGTCTCCCTGTGACAGCTGTTGTTCGCCACTGTTCTTCTCCTCGCCCCGCTTCGCCGTAGCCTGTGCAGATCCGTGGATTGCCGTCTTCCTCGATGCAATACCTGCGCGCAGACGTCGTCCCGTTCTTCTGCTCTTTTGCGGCCTTCTCTCTGCGATGTTTGGTGCATGTTCTTCGACCTTTGCATTTTTCTTACGAAGAGATCTAGGTTTCTCATGTAGAAAGTTTACGAGATTCCTGAGAGTGCGCTCAATAATCTCGTGTTGGTAGTCGTATCCTGGGGGTAGATCGCCATACCCGTCGCACCGGCTCTTGTGGGGGTGATATCTTCTCTAAGGGGAGTCTCTTTGAGACGCTTCTACCCTGATTTGCATATCTTAGTTTCATTGTCTTGTTATCATGTTAAACTCAATGTTTATTCTTATTCATATTGCTTCTTGGTTGCTCTTGATTAAACCCATTCCACATTGCCTTTTACTATGGTTCGCCGTGTGTATGTTGATGTCCGATTGCTGCCATGTTGTGGCCCTACTCCACTGTTTATTTCTAATAGTCTTAGAGAAGATATCATTCATGGCATCGTCATCTTCAATGAGCTTTGGAACCCGAGTGGACATGTCTGGGATGCCCGCAAAATTTTTCAGGCAACACTTTAAGAGTTTGCTGCAACGAATGAAGATGTGGTTCACTATGGTTTGCCTAATCTCATTGATAGAATCGGACCCCCCTATGTTGAATGAGAATGACCCTGAGAGTGCTAACAAGGTTGAAGAGTGGAATACAAAAGACAGGTTAGGACATGTGTGCATTCTAACTACACTGTCTGATGTCTTGTTTGATGTCTATAGTACTTCCACCTTTAGCACTACTAAAGCACTGTGGAATGAATTTGATCGGAAGTACAATATCGAGGACCAAGGTCTGGAAAAGTACTCCGTTGGCAAGTTCCTTAAATTCCAGATGGTCGAGAACAGATCCATAGGGGAGCAGGCACATGAGCTTCTTCTTATGTTCCATGGTTTGACTGAGGCAGATATGAAAATGCCTGAAAAGCTCCAAGTCATGTGCAGCAAAGAGAAGTTGCCTAGATCCTGGGAGGATTTTGGCATGGGCCTCAAACACCACAAAGGGGCCATCTCTCTTGATGATTTGATGAGGGCTATAGCCATTGAAGAGGAACATGGAAAGGAAAAGCCCAATATGCCTGTGGATGCAAGTGCAAACCTAGTAATGAGGCAGAAGGGTAAGGATTTAAAAGGCAAGGCCAAGGTTGATTCCACTTCACAGATGAAACCCAAGGGAAAGATAAAGAAGAAGAAGGCACTAGGACAGTGCTGGCTGTGTGGTGATAAGGGTCACATGCGCAATGAGTGTCCCAAAAGGAAAGAGAAATTACTGAAGAAGACCCAAATTACCAATGAAATCCTAGCACAGATCAATGTAGTGACAGGAGGTTCTTCTTCTAGTGCTGAGTATGTTTCTCTTAACCCTTAGTTGTTTGCTATTTATGAACCAAATGAATGGTTGGTGGACACTGGAGCCAATGTGCATTTGTGTGCTGACCGAGCTAGTTTTGTGTCTTATCAAGCCACTCAGGATCACTCCGTGATGATGGGAAATTGAAGTACTACTAGGGTGCTTGGAGTTGGATGAGTGAACCTGAAGTTTACTTTAGGGCGTGTTCTTACTCTTTCCCTAGTGTACCATGTTCCTAGTGTCAGGAGGAACATTTTATCTGGTTTTGTTTTAGTGAGAAAGGGTTATGAACTTAACTTTAAATGTAATAAAGTTGTGATACTCCACTTGAAAACTTTTGTTGCTAAAGGTTATCTTTCTGATGGTTTGTTTAAGATTTTTCTGGATCATGTGATGGACAGAAATATATATGATAATGCTTTAAGTTCTATTTATGTTCCTGTTAATTATAATGTTGTAGATTCATCTGAATTATGGCATGGACGTTTAAGACATCTTAATTTCAAAGCTTTGAAACGTATGATGAACCTGAAATTGATTCTTGGACATACTATTGATAAAACCAAGAAATGTGATATTTGTGTACAGGCTAAACAAGCCAGAAAATCTTTTCATTCTGTGGTTAGAGATTCAGATATTCTGGATCTGGTGCATTCAGATATCTGTGAGTTTAATGGTGTGTTAACAAGGGATCAGAAAAAATATTTCATTACCTTTATAGATGATTGTAGTAGATACTATTATGTGTTTTTGCTTAGGTCTAAAGATGAGGCTTTGCAAAAATTTATCATCTTTAAAAAAAAAGCAGAAACACAATCTGGCAGAGTTCTTAAGAGGTTGAGGTCCGATAGAGGAGGCGAGTATACTTCTACTTTGCTTGTGGAATATTGTCAAGATCACGACATAATTCATGAAACAACTGCTCCATACTCTCCTCAGTCTAATGGGATAGCAGAAAGGAAGAATCGGATATTTATAGACATGGTCAACTCTCTCCTACAGAGTTTGGGACTACCTAAGTATATGTGGGGGGATGCTTTGAATACAGCTTGCCTTATTCTGAACCACATTCCCCTGAAACATAAAGATAGTAGTCCAATTGAACTTTAGAGAAATAGGGAACCTAGTTTGAAATTTCTCAAAGTGTGGGGGTGCCTTGCAAAGGTACTTGTCCCTGAGCACAAGAGAAAGAAATTAGGGCCTAAGACAGTTGACGTTGTCTTCTTAAGCTATGCTAAAAATAGCTATGCATATAGATCTCTGGTTATTAAATCTGAAATTCCTGGCATAGTTGTTAACACCATAGTCAAGTTTCGAGATGCCACATTCTTCGAAAACATGTTTCCCATGAAGACTGGTGTACCTCAACATCTATCTTTTGAGACCGTAGCTTCTACATCTGATTCTATTCCAGAACATGTGGAAAGAATGACAAATGTGGGGGCTGACGCATCCGGACTTCATCTTGATACTAGTGATCAGGAAGAAGTTGAACCAAGAAGCAGTAAAAGACAAAGAGTTGCCAAGGATTATGGAAGTGATTTTGTCACTTATCAGATCACGGGTGACCCTCCAACCTTTCGAGATGCTATGGCTTCACCTGAAGCGAGACATTGGAAAGATGCCATTAAGAGTGAGATTGATTCCATTCTTGCTAATGTCACTTTGGAATTAGTTGATCCTCCTCCTGGTTCAAAGGCCATTGGATGCAAATGGGTCTTTAAGAAGAAACTAAACCCAGATGGAACCATTGACAAGTATAAAGCTAGGCTTGTGGCTAAGGGTTTCAAACAAACGGAGGGAATAGATTACTTTGATACCTATTCCCCTGTCACTAGGATGACCACAATCATGGTGCTTGTAGCACTGGCTTCCTTATATAATCTGACTGTCCATCAAATGGATGTCAAGACTACCTTTCTCAGTGGTGATCTTAATGAAGAGATTTATATGGATCAGCCTGAAGGATTTGTGGCTCCAAGTAGTGAAAAGCAAGTTTGTAGACTTATCAATTCTCTGTATGGTTTGAAACAAGCCCCTAAGCAATGGCATGAGAAATTTGACATGTCTATCATGTCATTTGGCTTTATTGTCAATGAGTTTGATAAATGTGTCTATCACAAAGTTAAGGGTAATGAATATGTAATTTTATGCCTATATGTAGATGATATCTTGTTGTTTGGAAGCAATTTGGGAATTGTAAATGAGACCAAATCATTCTTAAGTAGCAGATTTGAAATGAAGGATATGGGTGAGGAAAATGTGATTCTGGGACTGAGTCTTATTAGATCAGCTGAAGGTATAGCAATTTCTCAATCTCACTATGTTGAGAAAGTTTTAGAGAAATTTGACTATCAGAATTGCAAAGCAGTCTGTACACCCTATGATCCTTCTAGAATCTTTTGCAAGAACAAGAGTGGTGATCATGTGTCTCAATTGCGGTATTCACAGGTCATAGGAAGCTTAATGTATCTAGCAAACTGTTCTAGACTAGACATTTCATATGCTGTGTCTAAACTCAGTAGATACACAAGCTGTCCTGACCATACTCACTGGGAAGGCTTGGATAGGGTGCTGAGATACCTGAAAGGTACCATGACCCTAAGCTTGCATTTTGGGAAATTCCCTGCTGTTCTTGAGGGGTATAGTGATGCAAGTTGGATAGCTGAGAACTCAGGGAGTAATGGTGTCACAGGGTATGTCTTTACTCTAGGAGGTGGTGCAGTCACCTGGAGGTCGACTAAACAAACCATCTTGTCTCGGTCTACTTTTGAGGCTAAGTTGTGTGCTTTGGATACTACTGCTATGGAGGCTGAATGGATCAGGGGTCTTCTTTCTGAACTTCCCCTGATGAGTAAGCCTATACCTGCGATTTCGGTGCATTGTGACAATATGACCACAATTGTAAAGATTAAAAGTTCAAAGTACAATCAAAAGGAAAGGAGACATGTTCAACTCAGACTTAAGTATGTAAGGGAATTAGTGTCTCAAGGGGTGATAGTAGTGGATTTTGTTGGTACCAAGGACAGCATTGTTGATCCTCTGACTAAAGGACTAAATAAAAATCAAGTCTAAAAGTTTAGGATGCGGATGGGACTGAAACCCATCAATTGTTCTCCTGTAGTGGCAACCCAACCTATCTGAGTAGAGATCCTACAAAGAAGGTTCAATGTGGTAATAACAAGCTGCTGAGAGGACTGGAAGGCACTTATTTAGATAGATACTTTGTATCTGAGTTACTCCCTTGCAATCCTAAACAAACTAGTGCATGCTATTGCAAGTTAAGGTTAAGTTGTAAACTTTTAATGGGTTCAAGCCTGTTAAGGCAGGATGTTAGCAATGCATCCTTGGAGACGCCCACCTAAATGAGTACTACTGTGTGGCCATAGTTAACGAATTGGGTTATTCCTGAAAGTACTCTTGAATCAGGATAGGGCGCATGGCCTTTAAAAGTGCCAGTTGTACTTTTTTCTACCCATGAAACCTTATATCATGTTGTCTTTCAACAAGTAACTCTCACATAAAGAATCAAGTTCAAGATTAATTCACTTCAATTCTGTGGGGGGGTGAAAATTAGTACACTTAGGTAAAGGTTCAAACTCGAAAGGTACCTTTGCTGAAAGCATGATATGCTCTTTTCTCTTCTGTATGTTCCCTTTTATCAAACCTTGAGTTTGTGGGGGAATGTTAGGTTGAAGATGTTTGGGAGCACATTTAAGAAACGAAAACTCAAAGGTTTTCTAAAGGGTGCTACCTCAAGTGTTGTGTTTTGTATGAAGACTTTAATCCCGTATTAGAAAACACAAAGAGGTGAGGGGACCTTATAGTTCCTAGGGGCCCTTGGACTATGTTTTATAGACAATAGTAGAGGTAAGCTAGGACCTATCACACGCACGCGCTGGGCCGGGCTAGCCTGGGCGGGCACGCGTCTGTGAGGTACGTTTCCAGCCGGCTTGCCTTAGCACCATTTTAGATTTCCTTTTTGTCATTTTGCCCTTTCTTGGTGAGAAAGACTGGTCTCCTATGTTGGAGGCAAACCATCACGGGTGTGGGCGCATATAGGGGGTGTTTAGCACTTTCCTAATCACTTTTTTACCCTAAGTGTGCCGTTTCACTTTCCAGAGGAACCGCTCGCGTACTGTCTCTTTTCTCACGTCTCCCTGTGATGACTACTGTTCGCCACTGTTCTTCTGCTCGCCGCGCTTCGCCGCAGCCTATGCAGATCCGTGGATCACTGTCTTCCTCGATGCAGTACCTACGCGCAGACGTCATCCCGTTGTTTTGCTCTTTTGCGGCCTTCTCTCTGTAGTGTTTGGTGCATGTTTTTAGACCTTTGCATTTTTCTTACGAAGAGATATAGGTTTCTCATGTAGCAAGTTTACGAGATTCCTAAGAGTGCACTCAATAATCTCGTGTTGGTAGCCGTATCCTGGGGGGAGATCGCCATACCCGTCGCATCGGTTCTTGTGGGGGCGATATCTTCTATAAGGGGAGTCTCTTTGAGGTGCTTCTACCCTGATTTGCATATCTTAGTTTCACTATCTTGTTATCATGTTAAAGTTAGTGTTTATGCTTATTCATATTGCTTCTTGGTTGCTCTTGATTAAATCCATTCCACATTGCCTTTTACTATGGTTCGCCGTGTGTATGTTGATGTCTGATTGCTGCCATGTTGTGGCCCTGCTCCACTATTTATTTCTAACAAGAAGGCCACGAAGTTGCTGATTCGGTTCAGACAAACATGAAGTAGGGTCGAGTTCCGGCCCAAAATTTGAAGTTTAGAACTATGTCTAGAGGTAGGTTATCTCATGAATGGCTCAAACTTGATGTTAGGAGTACAAGCCCTCAATTTGCAGTTGTTTTCATGCATTCTATGTGGAGTATTATGTGTTTTATTAGGACTATGCAGTTAGTTCATTTTCTATGCATGAACCCAGCCTTATTGAGATAAAAATAAAAAATTCTTCTCTATTTCACATCAACCCATGCATGTCCATGGTTTAAATCATTCTATCATGTCTTAAAAGCATGTTTTCATTGTTTAACAGGCATAACGTGCCCTAGATTAGCATTTTATATCACTGTTTTATAACTTCCATCAGTCAGACAGAAGACGGTCACCCAAGGACCGTAAGGCTTTCTTGCGGTCTAATGGAAAACCATTTTCTCATCTCTAAAATGGTCTATCACGAGACCATCTTGGACTCCTTGCAACCATTTCTTGACCGCTTTCGGGTTCTATGAACTAGCCCAAACCTAAATTTGATATTTCATATATTTAGTATTATAATTATGTTACTCCTCATGCAACCATGTTTTATTTTCCTGTTAAACACCCTGTTTCAACATGAGCATGTCTTATAACCTTATTTTTCATTATTATACAATTTCAGGCCAAATGTTATAATTTTGTAAGTAAATGATTTCTATGTTGTGGACATATTTCATGCGGCGTTAATATCACCGTTTTAACCCAGTGTTTCACCATTCCACTCTTATCCCCTGTCTTTCTTAAGTACATGGCGTATACCCCGGGATGAGACCATTAGATACACTTAGCACTTATAGGTAAATTTCTTGGACTTGTGAACCTCTTTGTTGGATATTCCTTCCACCGGACTAGGTGATCTTGTTTCAAGGCCTCTGTAAGACTCCGTGAGCCTGAGATACCCACTAGGACGCTGAGCTGGTTGTACCCTTAAAACCTAATTGTTAGAAAGCACTTAACCGGTGTTTTGATGTTCTGGACCTTAGCGGCCTATGGTCGACCGCCAGAGGCACTTAGCGGCCCTTTATCTGACCGCTAAAGACCCCAAGCGGCCCTGTCATGATCGATAGGCTCCAGAAGGTTTCACTGCGTCGACACCTTCTCTCTTCATGCGTCGACTCTGTCCATAAAATGGTCTGGACATGACCGCATTTCTATCTGTAAACGGTCCTATCTAGACCGCTTGACTGTGTAAATGGTCCAGTAAATGACCACTTTTTCCCAGATTATGTCTAACCCGAGGTTTGACCTTTGGGTTAGGTTTTATAAGTTTCTAGATGGTCTATTGATTGTCTAGAGCCTAATATCTTGTTCAATAAGCTATATAATAAATTATGGAAGTTAAAGAATATGTCGTTATGCTGCCGCATTCTCTCCGTGGCATAACCTTGCTCTAAGTCATTCTTGAACTCTCATGATTATTTATAGGTACATTCTTTGCCTTGGTTACATTATCATGGAAACTATTTTTGAATTGAATATTACTGGCTATACTTTATACTCGTGGAAGTAGCTGGATTTATAACGTGAAGATGTAGATCGGGCACTGATTGTGTCCAAGGGCTCTATGCTAGCCCCCTCGGCTGATTGTCAGAAACGTGCTATAAACCATGGGGTACGATGATACTGGCGTTGTATTGCGTTGGGAGTACTTTCTTTTATAAACGAGTGAAAACCACGAGGCAATCTAGTGACATTACATTCTTGCATGTTAAGTGACTTTCTAGAGCATAGTCTTCATGGTTATGAAAAGTGTGTTCTCGTTACATTCTTGTTCGTGAAAGGCCACAATTACGCTCGTATCTCATTTCTGATCATATCTTGTTACTTGTGTTACATTAGTTTTTCACCGCATGTTCTACTATCTTATTTCGGTTATCTTTACACTAGAGTAAAAATGCTAATCACATCAATATTACCTTCATGTTGATACGAAGATACCTACTGGGCAAGTGTGCTCATACCTACTTTCTTATATTTTCAAGAAATACTAGTGAATCGGATTCGGATTATGCAAGTAGCGGGTCCGAGAGCGATTGATGGTCCATTGGAATGAGAGAAGCCCTAATTATCTAGTGTCTAGTCGAGTCATATTGTAATTTTTGATTTCTTGAGTCATATGATGTAAGGATGTCAAAGGCAATGGTCTTATGTACTTTTTGGTTATTATTATTATGAAATAAAGTAAGAGTTTGAGTAATTACTTGCGCTTTGATTTCTTACTTGCTTGAGGCGTACTAGCCGACTGTCGACATTCCCGAGATTCCTTCCGCTGCATTAAAAGCTCGGGGCGTGACATATGATCTACATCTTGCTACTTGTGTTACTTTAGTTTTACACGTGTGTTTTACCGTATTTCATTTATCTTTATTCATAGTGATAAAATTTTAATTATTTAAATATTACCTTCATGTTGATACGAAGATACCTACTAGACAAGTGTGATCATTCCCTACTTTTCTAATCTTTTCAGGACATTCTAGCGGGTCGGGTTCAGACTACTCAAGTGATGGATCCGAGAGCGAATAAAGAAGAAGCAAAGCCTTAGATTATCATTAGTTGATAGTCAAGAGTGGCTATGTAATTTTTCTTTTTATTGAGTCTAGTAGATCAAGAGACAACCTTATGTAATTATGAATCATTATTATTAATAAAAGTTAGAATTTTGGTTAAATATTATGTACTCCATCTTTATGTGGATGTTTATTACGCTCTGATTATATTGCTAGCTTGAGGCGTATTGCCAGCTGTTCACGTTCCTGAATATCTTCCGCTGTACTTATATCTCAGGGCGTGACAAATGGGTCACAATGTCAACAAACAGTTTTCAAGGCTGACAACAGAAGAGCTCAGGAGACAAATGGCTTCTAAGGTAGACAAATACCCGGCTAAGGGTGACAAATAAGTATATAAAGCCGACAAATGCCATGGTAAGGGTGAAAAATAGATAATATGGCTGACAAATGAATGGCTAGGCTGAAGAGCACAAAGAAGAAGAAGAAGGTCAACTCTATTTGCAAAGGGAGTTGACTGTAGTCAAAGCAACCTCAGTCAAAGTTGACTTTGGTCAAAGTCAACACTAGTCAAAGAGGCTCTAGCCAAGTTCATCCTCAAGTTGAATCAAGTCGGGTTGACTTAAGTCCAAGTCAACACCAGTTGAAGACAACCTCAATCAAGCTCAGTTGAGACAAGTTCAAGTTACTCACCAGCTGCAGTGAACAAGGGTGAAAAATAGGCTTTACAAGTGACAAATGTGCAATAGTAGTGACAAATGGCTAGCTAGTTGTGATAAATAGACGCTAGCAGTAACAAATAACTGCTAGTGGTGACAAATGGCTAAAGACGACGGCCCAAGGCTAAGGGATAAACACCTAAGGCAACGGCTCTCGGCGATAAGGGCGACAAATAGGTGCATACGGCTGACAAATGGCTATTAAGGGTGTAAAATAGGTTGGCAAGGGTGAAAAATGGACAGGCTCATGAGAAACTCAAGCAAACCACGTGAATTCGACCCCTAATGATTTACGCGTGATCCTAAGATGGCTGGCACGTTCTCATATGATTCCAGAGAGTGAATATTCCACCTTGCCAAGTGGACCAATGGAAGATTAGCATATTAATTAGGTTATCTAGAAGAATTCCGGAGGCTCTGTTATATATAAACTCTCTGAACCCTTGAAGAGGGTGGCTGCTGCCTTCGAAGAGAACGAGAGTCTATCTGAGAGGAAGAAAAAGCCATTTCGTGACCAAGAAAGAAAGAGAGATACAAAGGAGAGAGTGGATCATAGCCCAATTTGAGTGAAGCTTGTTTCATCTTCGGAGAAAGCTCTTGAATCATATTCAGAGCTATATTTGCTTCTTCTTCTGTTGTATTTTCGTTTCTCTTTTTTGTTTTCTTGATTTATGTTGAGTTAGTTCGTTCATTGTTCTATGGTGGTGCATTAGTGCACTAATCAGAGGTGTGGTCAGTGATTACTGGTCACGATTTGGTTTTTGGACCAGGGTGCAAGGTGGGTTCCTCGTGTGCTACCTTAGTGTAGTGTCACTGATTCTATTGGGGTAGAATCAGGGGTGTGTTCATCAGGTTTAGTGAGCACGGGTTCCCTTTGTGTCTTTAGAGGAAGGGAGAAGGTTGTTCCTTCGGTGAGCAAGCTGTGTGATCAGCTACTATAGCGGTTTCATCCGTGTTTAGTGAAGCCTCATCCTGATCAGGTGAGGGGTTGACGTAGATTGTTGGAAGCAATCGAACCACCTAAAAATCTCAGTGTCTTGTGATTGATTTCCATATCTTCAATCCCCGTTCTCTAGCTCAGCTTCAGTACCATGCGCCTAAAGTGTTTGTAAATGCTTCTTTACGATGGAATGAACTAAAATTGTCATTCATTTATCTAGTTCTTCTCTATCAAATTTGAGTGTTAGTTTAAATTTCTTAAATCGACTTATTAAAAGGTGTTGATCTATTCACCCCCCTCTAGATCTGCATTGTCATTCTCATCAGATATTAGGTCCTATTCCTAGTTATTATCTTACATTCATGATTTTGGTTATATTGTGCATTCACCATGATAGATTTCATGTTTTTCAGGTGTTATAAACTTATTTTAATTTTATGCTAATTTCATGCCAAAACCATATAGTTTGTATTAAAGTTAATTTCATATGGCTTATGGAACTTGTTACATTGATGATTTGATCGATGTTTCTACATGGTTCACTCTCATCTCTAAGTCTTTCTTAAGTACATAGCGCATATTCCGGTATGATGCTATGAGTTACACTTGCACATAATAGGCACACTCTCTTGGACTTGTGATCCTCCCCGTTGGATATTCCTTCCACTGGACAAGGTGATCATGTTTCAAGGCCTCCGTAAGTCTCTGCGAGTCTAGGATTCCCACTAGGACGCCGAGCGGGTTCTACCCTAAAAGCCCAATGGTTTAGAAAGCACTTATATTACCGGCGTTTTCTGCAACCCGGTCAAAAAGTGGTTCTCAGGCGACCGCTACCTTCAAGTAGCGGTCCTGGCATGACCGCCTTCTGCCAGATCAATCCTGCGTCGACTCCAAATGATAGCAGTCTCGATCTAACCGCTATATTCGAGAAACGGTCCTAAACAGACCGCCTTCTCCTATCTTATTGTGAAACCCTAGGTTTGAGCCAAGGGTTGGTGCTACTCTGTTCCTATATGGTCTAATAATTATCTGGAACCCAAACCTTATTCAACAAGTTATTAATGTACTATGAAAAGTAATGAATGTACCGTTATGTTGCCGGATTCCTCCCGTAGCATGACCTTACCTTAATTCGACCTTGAACTCACATGTTCTTATTTTTGGTGCATTCTTACCTTGATATTATTATCATGAATTATTATTTGAACTTTACATTATCGGCCAAACTTTATTATTTCCTCGTGGAGGTAGCTTGATTTGTAACTTGAAGATGCAAGAGCAGACACGGACAGTGTCCAAGGGCTCGACACTAGCCCCCTCGACGGATGGCCGGAAACATGCTGTAAACCATGGGGTATGATGAACACTGGCATAGCATTGCACCGGGAGTACTTTTTTATAAACAGGTGAAAACCACGAGGCTCATCATGAAATTATACATTCTTGTTACATGACTTTCTAGCGCATAGCCTATATGGTTATGAAAAGTACATTCTCGTTACATGCTCGTACATTCTCGTTACATAAAAGGCCACATTACATTCTTGCTTGATCATGCTCTCATTATAAATGAATTCTCACATCTATATAGTCTATGCATTGTTACTTGCGTTATTATGTTGGTTTTATCACATGTTTCACCGTATTTCCTTTATCTTACCTTCTAAAGCTAAATTGTTAATGACTTAAACTTGTTTTCAAATTGATACGAAGACACCTACTAGGCAAGTGTGCTCATTCCTTACTTTTCCAATCTTTTCAGGAAACTCTAGCGGATCGGATTTCGACTACTCGAATGATAGATCCGAGGGCGAGAGCAAATGAAGAACAAGAGAAGCCCTAGAATGCTAGAGTGTTATAAGTCGATTATGTAATTTTCTTTTTATTAAGTCTAGTGCGATGTTATGTAAAGAAGTCAAGTGTCTTTGTAAACTTATGATCATTATTCAATAAGATTGGAGTTTGATTAAATATTGTGCATTCCTCTTTATGTGTGGATGTTATAGCGCTCTGATTATCATGCTACCGTGAGGCTTATCTTGCCGGCTGTTCACGTTCCCGACTTGTTTCCGCTGCATATCTCGAGGCATGACAGTTAAGTTGGTATGTAAGTCCTAGGAAAATGTTATGTCATAGGCTAAGTCCAAGGTTTAAGGACCCATACCTATGAACTAGGAAAGAAATTTCTAAACCCATGTGAGATTGGGTAGATCCTGGGATGTGATAGTTAATTAGAAATTTATCTTAGGAAAATCTTCCTAAAATTCCAAGGAAATAACTAAGTGTTTATTTTCTCAGGCACCTCATTCTCACAATGGCCACTAAACGTGCTAATTGGGAAGCTATGCAACAAACGGTTGCGGGTCTCACCCAGGCCCTATAAACCGTTGCTCAAGCTGGCACGTAGGATGGTGCTGGTGACTTGCATCGTAACTTCCATAGTATGAATCCTCTGTGGTTCTCTGGATCGTCAAATCCTGATGAATCTAAAAATTGGATTCACGAGATGGACCGGATCTTCAACATGATGCAATGCTCGGACGAAGAGAAGGTCTTACTCGTCCTGTTTCAACTCAATAAGGATGCGCGCACATGGTGGAAGGCCACCTCTGCATATCAACAAAATGAACAACTCACTTGGAAAGAGTTTCTTGAACTCTTCCGAGAGCAATATTTCTCTGAGCATGTCAAGGAGAGGAAGGCTGGGGAGTTCACCTCGCCGCGGCAAGGTATGATGTCCATGGCGAAGTATGAATTGCAATTTTCTTGCCTGGCACCTTATGCTCCACACCTAGTGGCTACAGAGATCTTAAAGGCCAACAGGTTTATGGATGGGTTACGTCCTGTCTTTATTCAACAACTCGGCCCACAAAACATCTGGACCTATACGGAAATGGTCCACCGAGACCATTTATGCGAAAGGAGCTTGGAGAAGGTCGAGAAGTTTAGTGGCAAAGGAAAGGAGTCGAGCCGAAGGTTTGACAAATGAGGAAAGAAAGAAGATAAATTCAGTATCATGGGTGTAGCGCCCCACCCTATACTCCGTCCAGTATATTGCTCTCATCGAATATAGGAGGCAACGCCACAGTGGGAACCACCCAACAGAACGGAGACGGGTTGAAGTTTGCATGAGTAAAGAGCAAAATTTACAGCGGAATAAGAAGTTTCATACATCAGCTAAATACCAAATACCAACACCACAATAGTCCAACAGAAATTAAGTCCCAACTTGATGTTACAATAACCAACCAGAGTTCATAATTTCAAGCCTATTATAGTTGGTTTCAGAAATAAAATACATGTTTAAAAATACTGAAAACACATCACGAGGGCAACGCCGATTGGTATACAACTATGGGCAGGGTATGTAACAGTGCACTAAGCTATACCCAGTCATGCAGTGAAAATGCATAGAAAAATTTTGAACATGATCCATATGCCAAGTCTTTGGGAAACTAGTATAGTGTCAAGGAGACAACATGTATCTATGTGTATTCTGAAGGAAACAGAAGCCATAATTGAAAATAGTATTCAGAACTAAATGGAATATGTATGCATAAAGGAATAGGGTTCAGATCTAACATGACAGTTTCAGAGGTTAGCTCAGATCTAACAGAACAGATACATATGCCAAATAACATATAACAGAGTCAAATGGGCATAATCTGATCAAAATTTATTGAAAATTCTAAGCTGAACGGAGGACACAGACACATTGCCCAAACCACCACTAGAAGGCCATATACGGATACCAAATCACCTAGGCAATGGCGATGCGGTCTTGGTTAACTGCGCAGAACCGGAGGAAAATCTTCCCCACCTTAACTAGTTGAACATGTCCACCTCCAGGATTTCACTCCCGTGCCCTCGGGGTCATAAACATATTAAGCCTCCCCACAGGGGCATTTCTACGGTTTGGCTCGAAGCCCTTCTATGGAAGCAGTGTCTCTATGGTCCACAATTGGTCTTATAGCACAAAGGGTTCACAATGGTAATAAAAGATATGCCAAAAGGACTTTCAGAATATGCAGTCATGCAATAAGAATGCAATGAAGATCATAGCATAAGGGGTTCATAATGTCAAGAATAATATGTCAAAAGGACTTTCATAACATGCAATCATGCAAGAAGAATGCAATTGATATCGACTATGGAAATCACTACATGATGGGCACAAGTCATCCTACTGATTTTTAAAGATTCTAGCGTATGATCCAATAGGTGGGTGAAAATTCAAGGGATCACGGAAGAAAAACCAAACAATTGTTCTCAGAAGAAAATGTTAAATTTTCAGAACATAAAACCATCTTTTCCAAGTCCAAAATACATTAAACCAGTAGATGCAGGGCAGAAGTCAACTTCGGCAGGCCAGAAGTCGTCTCCTATTTGCATCCAGAAACTGGTCTAGACAGGCCACAAGGCCAAGTCGACTTGGGTAGGGCCCTGGGTCGACTTGTGCCAGCTTCCAGAACCTGGACTGGGTAGGTTCACAGGCCAAGTCAACTTGGGCAGAGCCTTGAGTCGACTTGGGCAGGCAACTAGAAACTGGTCTGGGCAGACCCCTTGAGCAAGTCGACTTCTACAGAGGCAGAAGTCGACTTGGGCCCTGCTTCCAGAACCCAAGGCAGAGCGCCCAAAAACAACGCCATTCTACGCACCTTCGCAATTGCACGTACTCCAAAATCAAACCGAACTTTATCAAGATAGAACCAATGTATTGCAAACTCAAACCATACATATTTCACACTTAACCCATACATATTTCACACTCAAACCAATAATTCGGATTTAAGAAAAATCATACTATCCCACGCCTAACTGCTAATCGTCCGAGTCCCCAGAAATCAAACTAAATTCCATCAAAGGAGAAACAACATATTTCGCATTCAACCATGGTTCAAAACTCAATTTTAAGATGTTAGAACATGCACAAAAGGGAAGATTGAGATTCAGATCTTGCCTTAAAATAGAAGAAAACAAGGATAAAAAACCCCTCCGCCTCTGGCAAGAGACGGAAAGGCGAAGACCTCAAGAACCACGATCTAGCAGCAACCCAGATGACCGGGGAGATCACCCAAGAGCAGGAACGATCTCTCCTCCCTCTGCTACGTCCCTTAGCTCTCTCTTGGGCTTTTCAAAATCGCACCGTGCACACCCAGAACGAAGAATGACAGCGAGAGGAAAAAGAGGGAGAAAACTCCCATGAAAAGGGCTGGGGTTTCCCCCAAAACCTCCAGCGGTTACAGAGATTAAGGAAGGGATAAAGATCCCTTTAATGGCTCAAGGAGATCTATGGTTACTAGAGAGAAAATAGAGAAAGAGAACCACGTTCGAAACTGTTCGCCATAAGAAAGGGGGCACTAACTCATTTTTCTGAAAATGCATCTCATGCCCATTACTATAGCTAAATTGATCATGATGTTGTTCTGTGTTCATTATGCTTAACAACCTGGTTGTAATTCTCTAAAATCTCTGCAGTAGCTTATGGCACCAGGTGATATTGTTATTATGACTGGTATTGATTCTGAAAACTTGATTTGTCATTTCTCTAGCCTGATGTGATGAATATGTCTAAATGGTTGAATAGAATTGAAAATCTTGAAGAGTGTGTATGAGGTTATTGACTATTGAATGATTTTCAATCTGAATTGCTTCAGCACATTTGAGTTTAATTGTGTATCTGGTATATCAAATGGTGTGTAGTGGAAGGGTGGATTAAGTCCACCTGGAAGCTCTCACTATGTGTGAGTTGGGTCATTGGATCCTCACCTCCGCCTCGTACCAGAACTTGAAAAATCTGACTGGCTTGTGCATGATTTTTAAACTTCTGAAATGTTACTGAAAATCTATTTTTGCACAATTTCTAAAAAAAATTGGGTTGCTTTGCATGTTTCAGAATTTATTTTGCACCCTTGTTTATAAATGTCATGTGATCAAAAATGATTTTTGTTCAACATGTAAATCTGAATGCTTTCTTGGACATTCTATTATAATGCTCAGGTAACTAGGAGAGTGAATCAAGCTGTTGCATCTTGCATTACATTCTCATATAAGTTATAGATTGCATGCATTAGAATTCATGCATTAGGTGTATTTAGATCATTCAAATGAAAAACTAAAGACTTGCATCTTCCATTCATGTTACATCTTGCACTTTGCAATGCATTTAGGACATTCAAGTGAAATCAAAAATTTTACATCTATATTGAATTCTGCATTGCATTTTGCATATTCCCATTGTGTGCTTGCATGTTTGATGGGGTCATAGCCATCCGTTCCTGCACTCACGGCCCGTCTCCTCACCCCGGAAGCGTTCGGCATGGTCTAGTCATTTATTTTTGAGTCATATGTTGTATTTTCTAATTTTTATTTGTGTCATATCATTGTAATTTCCATTTTATATGAGTCGTATCCCTAGGTCCTAAGGTTATTTCCCTAAGTTAGAGTCATTTGCCCATGGTTTGCTTTCTAGGATATTTGTGGTCAATTGTTGTAAAGCCGAGGGCATTTTGGTCCTGTGAAAAGTTAGGCTCCTATAAATAGGACCCAACCCCCTCCTTTAGAAGTTAATGAATATTTGAGCAAATTCCAGAAATCCCTTATTGTGTGCTCCTTGGTGAGAAGCCAAGCCCTTGGAGTGAGAAACTCTGTATCCCCTCTCTCTCCCTCTCTCTCTCTAAAAGGGGTGACCCCTTCTCTCTCCTCCCCCTCCTCTCTCCCAAATTTGCCCCCCTCTCCCTCTCCTCTCCCCTCCACATCACCCTCCACCTCAGCCATCACTTGCCACCTCATCATCCACATCATCAAGTCCCTTCACTTCCCCATGCCCCATTTAATTCTCCATTAACTCTTCCACCACCCAAGGCACCCTTTCACCATTCCGATACAACCTTTCACCATCCTAAGAGAGAATCCCTCTCCCCAAGCCACCCTTTCACTCCCCAACACAACCCTTCCCATCCCCAAGGCCCCCATTAATCACCCCCATTAATCCACATTCAAACCTTGGAGAGAGATCTCTCCTTCCCTCTCTCCCTCCCAACCCAAATTCGCAGCTCCCCCTCCCACCACCTGCTAGACCCCCTTCTAGCCCCCATTCTCCCCCTCCCTCACCCTGGTTCACCCCCTCACAGCTAGGGGATGCCCCCACACCCATCCACCCCATTTCCCATCCCATCTACCTCCATTTCCCATCACCTACCACCACCCTGCTCATCCTAGTTCACAGGCAACAGTGAAGGGACAAGTTGTAGAGCCTACCCCAGAGTCATCATGCATCTTCAGGTGGCGTATCATACATTGATGGAAATCTCGTCTCGGCAGCTTCGCGGGCGAGGTGGTCTTGCCATCATCGGTGGTCCCTGCTGCCCAGGGGAGCCATTCTCCCCCGACTGCGCAATGCTACTCCGGCAGAGAACCTACGCCCAAGAGAAGACACGACCACAGCCTCTCCTATGCGAGTTTGGACGTTATTTTTTCGCTAAGATCTTCTCCTCCAAGTCCTCTGCCAACTCCAAGAACAAGGGATCCATTTGGACTAAGCACGCAAGTCAGTCCAGTAGAGCCCGTTCAGACCATGCTCCACTTCTCTCTAGCTAGTCCTCTGCTCTGACCTCCCCTGGGGGCCTCGTTGGTCTCTGCTTGAAGAATACTCTTCCACGAGCGCAACGACCCTAGTCCCGCCCTCATCGGACCCCGGGAGTGCTCGTGAAGTCAATTTCTTCCAGCAGCTGTAGTTCTGGCTTAGACAGAACCAGGTCCGACCTTCCCTGGTCCCGGCCACGCCTCGACCACAGTCGGCCTCAGATTGACCCCAAATTTTTGTGGTGCATTCATGGTCCAACCCAAGACATTTTGGCGCAAGTCCCGCCCCTGTCGGAGTTCGGGAGAGTCTGTGGTGTTGTCCTCTTCAACCGGTTGTACTGCAGAACCAGACCGGGCAGAACTTGGTTTGATTGGTTGGCCCGCCGTCATCCAAACTTCCCCAACCCGCCTGGCCGGCTTACAGCCCCTCCCTGTGTGGAGGATAATTTTGGTTGTATTTTGATCTTCCCCACCCTTAGTTCAACCCCCCTGCGAGCGGTGTAGTGCATGTAATTTATCAATTTCAAGTTGAAGCTTCATCGGCGCAGCGTGCGGGTGGTGATCCCACGCTTCCCCGCTCGCCCACGTCTCCGACCGAGGTCGGTTTCTTCAAACCGGCCAAGTAAACTCTCGACCCGTGCTCCTAATTGTACTTGTTCATTTAATATTCATCAATTGCGTCATCGGTCAAGGGAGAGAGCGCCCGATCCCAAGGCTCCACCTCCTTCGTGTGACTACCGTGGGTGTGAGTAAGTGATCCCACGCCCTTCGGTCACTATCGGCTCATTGAATTGGGCATCCGTACCCAAGGGGAGGCTAACCTTGAACTCTGCTGACCTGTTGACACTGAAAATATTCCTAATACTTCCTAACTTCTGCTTCTGCAAGTCGTGAGTTCTGATCGAGTGCTCCTGTGCCGACAGAGAAGAAAAGAAGAGAAAGAATGGCGGAAGCCGAGCAAAAGATGAGAACAAAGGAAAGAAGAAAAGAAAAGATGCTCGGCTCCAACGGAGAGCCACTAGAGCAAGACCCGGGAGCTCGGAAGAGTATTCGGGACCATCCCCGAAGAAGCAATCAAAAGCTACAAATACAAGTTAAGTCGGCCCGACAGCACAAATTATAGTGCCGAAGGCCATGTCAGCGGAAAACCCAAGTGTCCGAACCAAAGACACAAAAGGTTCCGGAATTGGCCATTCAGTGGCCTGAAGGATTTACCAAAACTTCTCGTTGCGATTCTACGAAGTCACGATGAGATAAAGGACCAAGTCAACTCCTGGAGCTAGTCTAGGGCCCACAGTCTGACCCGTGTCAAACGAACGCGACGAAAGAAGCTTAATCCGGCGCCCCCCCATTACCGGCGTGCTCCACTTCTCGGCGCCCTCTTACCCAGCGCGCAAAAGCAAGAGAAGGCCCTTATCCGACGCGCCCCCATTACCGGCGCACTCCACTTCTCGGCACCCTCTTACCCAGCGCGCAAAAGCAAGAGAAGGCCCTTATCCAGCGCGCAAAATTTTTGCAGGAGCTTCTTCCCCGGCGCCATCAAATCCGGCGCGCAAAGAAGCTTGGAGGGCCCTTCTCGGCGCACCATTCTCCATGCTGTAATAGCCTTCGTCTATATATATTCAAGTGGTTCGACCAAGCAGAGAAGGAGGATCGGATCGAGAGAACCTATTCATCCGAGAGAGAAGGGAGTCTTGGGGGAGAAGTAGGGCTTCCACTGAGAGTGAACCTGCCGCTGTCCTCCCCTGTCTGCTTGCTTGAATTGCCCCGGAGCCGGAGAAGAGTCGCCAATCCGATACTCTATTTTGGTGGCAAAGTTCAGGTGGGTTCCTTGGGTTTCTTCCCGATGATCCCCCTTTGATTTTCTTTCCTAATGTAGTGTAAGTGAGGGAGGAGGGTGATGATATGAGCCCATCTCCCCCTCAATTTCCCTTTGTCTCTTCTCTGTAATCCTTTGTATGGGAATGCAGCCCTTGTGTGATCGAAGGGCGGTTTCCGTGCGACAACGCTGGACCGCACCAAATGTAAACGAGGTGTAGCCTCAGCTCGGTCTTCTCTCCAATGGAATGGAATATATATCTTCTGGCGATGTTCTTTTGTATGTGTTGTTTCATCGGCCCTTTCCCCGAATCTTCACATTCAACTATCCTCGGTGTGTGATTACCTGGGTTTTCTCGGCGACGCTGACTATGCCCTGGGTATCCCCAAATGGCAACAGTGATATCCCCTCTCCCTGGGGATTATTGTCGAGGGAGTATTTACGCAAGGTTCGTTTACGCCCCTCATGGTTTTGGTACCAGGGGTGTCGTATATGTTTTCCTGGGCGATTCCACGAACTCACTCCCCCACTACCCTCTTGCTCTTAATCATGAACTAGAGGGAGATGAGGGTCGTCCCTATAGAATTCTATGGCATCATCACCTTATTACCTACTGTGGGTTAATTTCTGAAGTCTTCTCCTCTAATCGGCTAACCCCCGTTAACCTATTGACGCCCTTCCTCTATTAATATGCTAACCAGTCACCCTTCATCGCTACATGCGATCAGCCGTGGTTATGCCGAGTGTGTTATCTATATGCATTATCTGTGAGGTTATTCACTGACCGGGGAGAGGGTACATTCCCCCTGAATCACCAGTGGATCACAGGGTCATACCCCTTCGTGGTATGTATCCTCATGAGCCGTCCGGTGAATATAAACAGGGCTTAAGCCCAACATCAAATCCACTATCCTCAGGGATATTGTGGTGACCATGGGTTGTGTGCTCCTCGTAGGCTAGCCCTCGGGGTTTCCTTCCCTACCGATCGTCCCTTTGGATCGTGATTTGACCATGGGTCGTGTGCCCCTCGTAGGCTAGCCCTCGGGGTTTTCCTTCCCTTATTGGTCATCTCATCTGATCACATTTTAACCCACGGAGCCATGGTGCCCCTAGTAGGCTAGTCCTCGGGGTTTCCTATCCGCCTGGGGTCTGCTGGCCGCCGTTGTGCCGTCCGGCTTGTTAGGGGCTTACTCCACACGTGAGTATGACCCCGCTTCTCCCCTGCAATCCCTCAGGGATGGGGGAGATGCTGCCCAATTTTCGCCAGGCTTTGAACACTAAGTTACCATGGTGATTTGGACTTAATAAAACATGTGCTTTCAAGCAATGAACCTCCGTGCTTGAGTATGAACCTCGCACGAGCTTATGACTCTGCTTCTGGAGAGACTGGGGCTCCAGTTCAATAATTAATTTACTCAATTAACACCAAATAGGCTAATAAACAACTCTGGAACTGAAACAGGTTGAAAATAACAAGAAAATAGCCTAATCCGACGTACCCTTAATCCGGCGCTCCCTAATACGGCGCGCTACCCCCCAGCGCCGTATTAGCGTTAGACTCAAAATGAGAATTTTTTAAGTGGTCCTATTTCGGCGCGCCCCAAGCCCATCGCGCCGGTTTAGCCCATTCATTCAATACCACGCCGTTTTAGCGCTTTACCTACGCTTGGCCGCGCCGTTTTAACGCTTTTACCTACATCTCTCCGCGCCGTTTTAAGGTGATTTCTGTCCCGCCGTTTTAAGGTGATTTCTGTCACGCTGTTTTAAATGATCACTATCCGAGTGAATATTAAACCGCCTTAATGCGAACACTGTCCCGATTTGGATGACCCTTGGGCACATGGAAACCCCTTGTAGGCTAGCCCTCGGGGACCGTCCATTTGGGTGTTTGTCAGATTTACAATTACGGGCTCGTGGAACACCGGTGCCCCCTCACAGGCTCGCCCTCGGGGTCTCCATCCATCTGGGTCCGCCGGTCGCCGTGTTTGGCCTCTCGGTATTTTGGAGTCCGTCATCAAGGGTGGACCTCTGCTTATCCCCGCAACCCTCCGGGTCCAGGGGAGATGCTACCAGATCTTTATCAGGACATTTACAAGACCGGGAATAAAATAATTATTATAATAAGAAAATAAGAAAATAATGACAATAAATAATAATAATAATAATAATAATAATAATAAAACAACAAAAAATAATAATAAAATAAAATAAATAAATAATAAAATAAATAAATAAATAATAAAACAAACAAATAACAACTAAAAAGTTAATAATAAAAAAAATAAAATAAATAATAATAATAAAAAAACAAACAAACATAATAAAAACAAACAACAAATAAATAAATAAAACAAAATAAAACAAAAACGAATAAATGATGTGTGATAAAATGACAATAAAATAATAGGATAATATAATAAAAAGGGGGATTAAAAAAATAATAATAAATGAACAACAAAGCATTGATGAATGAATAATTGTCAAATAAATGCCAAATAAATATTGATAAAGGGAATAAAAATGCATGTATCCAATGTAAAAAATAATAAAGAAATAATAATAATAATAATAAAATAAAGAAATAAATAAATAATAAATAAAATGCGTTCATGCATTTAAAAATAATAACAACAATAAATGAAGAATAATGAACACGACCGTGTCCGCTCCGGAGCTCTCACCTCCTCCAGACCCCGGGCATGGGAATATTGATGACCCCCTGACAGGTCGTGCCTGCTCCTCGGGATTAATCCCATTATGGCCATGGCATGACCTTGTCCCGGGCCGATAAGCCGTCGAATTCAATTCGTCTCAACCGGGTTTTAACCGCATCCCCTTAATTTTTAAATATCAAATTTGCCATACCCTGGCATACATTGTCCCGATGATACACGAGTCTGTCCGAATACGGTCATACTCGGCCCATCCCATGGGCCCATATGTGTGCACCGTAATGCTATGTACAGTCTCAAAATAAAAAAGGCAACGACTAATCGACAGCCCCGCGAGTGACAGGGATTGTCAAAGTCTTCCCTAAATTTATAAATAAATGACCAAATAAGCAATAAACAATAATGCTAAATGCTACCACCTTGCATGTTTGCATGATCTGACTCTCCGGTATATCGAACGGTGATTAGCGTAAAGTCGGGTTACGCCCGACCGGAGGCTCTCACTATGCGTGATGATGGTCCTCGGACCTAAGTTCTCCGCCCTGTACCGGGAACCGACCTAATAAACAAATACTACCATATTGTGTGCTTGCATGCAATCACATCTTTTACGGGCCCCATGGCCTCTCTATTTTGGTGATTAATCAAGGGTTTTCTCTCTTCTGGAGAGATGTAATTAACGCCGTAGCCTTTATGGTACGGCGGGTTCTGGGTCCCGACACGATCACCTATAATCGTCTGGTTAGTCAGACGGTGCGCATAATAAATTTGTCACTCAGTGACTGGCACGCCCTGCGTAAATAAACCTCTAATAAATAAACCAAATAAACCCATAATAAAAATATATTCTTAATAAAAATCCATCTCCCACAAGCTGGCACGCCCGGTGGGACTCCACCTCCCTTCATCTCTTCGCCAAAATAGAGGAACCATGGGGCCCCACCTAACTACCTCAAATGCTACTTATTCATTCGTCTTGTTTCTCCTCTTTTTAGGTTGAAGTGATGGCGAGCGGACTGTCTGGAGTTGTTTTCGGTCCCCAAATCATGGCTGACCCTACAGCATACGGCTACCTTGCCGTACCTACTACCTTCGACAACTTTCCCCCGGTCGTTGGCTTCCCCAACTTCTTGGGAGTTGCATTCGCGGATCTCCTAGACGTGGCGAGTTCTGGACCTGCGGAGCTGAAGAACAACAAAGCCGCGGCCCGCCGAAGTGAGGGCCAAATTAACAAAACTCTACTGAAAACTCCGGTGATCGTGAGCTGCCACGTCCACCATACTGTTTGCCTAACTGTGGCACATGAGAAGAAGCCTGCTGGGGGCAACAAGAAGAGCTCCAGAGGAAGAATTGTTGCTGCTCCTCGGAGTCAACTTTCAGCATCTGGGAAGTCCTCGTTAATCGGGGGCATCCGAGTCTACTTCAAAGGTCGCGGTGCCGAAGTTCTGCCGGATCGGATCATCCCGACTGTGCCCACTCACAATCCCTTCCAAGTGCTGGCAAGCCGAAGGATGAATTTTAAAGACAACAAGCAAGGGAGGCCAATCCCGAACTTACCAAAGTTTAAGCAAATTTGGGTTCCCAAGAGGATCCGAGGCCCTGCACCAGCCTCACAAGGCTTCAAAGATTCTGCGGATGTTCCTAATAGAGGGGGCAAAGAGAATATGCATGCGAGGAAGTCATGATTGCAACTCCTCCACCCGCCGCCAGGGCCTGTGCAAGGCAGGCTGATATTTCCAAATATCAAGAAGCTTCAATCAAGCTGCCAAGCTGATACGGCTTTCACATATGCCGTCTGTCCGAGTCCAAGGGTTGTCTCCTGCCATTTCTCCAGAGTGTCGTCAGGAAGACATGACAAAGAGGGTCCGGGAATATTTCTGTAACTTCAAGAATTCCTCCCTGGGCCAGCAGAGATTGCTTCATGTCGTTAGGGCCGAAGAAGAAGAAAAAGACAAAATGCCACCCATGGTGGCGAATGAAAAAGAGAAGCAAGGTGGGGCTGGAAGCTTTGAAAGGCCTTCACAAAATGAAAAGATGAAAAGAACTTCAACAAATGAAGGGCCAACTCTCCCTAGTCAGGCCCAAAGGGGAGTTAGAAAGTACAGTAGAAGAGTGCAAATCCTCACCTGTAATATGACAGGGGTGATGAGCGGGCATGGCGCCCTGCTAAATGAACCAGAACGGCTGGCCGAGGTTGCCGAAAGAGAAGACCCGGTGACAGGACGGGGCAAAATTGAGGCTAAGTTACTGCAAGTCTCTAAGGACAAGTGGGTTGCTGATGAAGACAACACTACTCTCAATACCAAGACAATGGCATCTGAAGAAGAAGGGGTACCCCTATCTGGATGCACCTTTGGTGAAGCACTCGAGGGCATCAGTAGCAAAACAGCTATGGACCCTGCCGTGCTGATGACGCTGCAAAGATACCAGCAAGAGGTAGAACTGCTGAAGAGAAAATTGAATGAAAAGACTGGGCACGCTATGGCGCCCGAGGAATCGGGGGCACGAGCGAGCCATCACATGAAGGTTTCAACCCTGGGGGTGCTCCTTCACAGGCCATTCTACAAACTATAGCTCAGAATTGGGCTACTCCTCAGCATTATTCCCAACGGCTCCAGCCAGCATGGCCAATGCCCCTTCAGATGCAGCGGCAGGCTCCCCTGTCAGAACCTTTGCCATCCAATGCTATGACTTCGGCCGCATTATTGATGCAGCCCCCCACCTCTGCCCTCAACTAGAGGAGCCATCTATGCTGAATAAGTTGATGGTGGAGTAGATGATCGAGGCAAGACTGCCAAAGAGGGGTGGTGATGACTATGCCCCCTTTGACATATATGAGGTACCATATCCAGCCCATCATGCTGCCAAAAGACTGCCACCCGGCGTCAATAAACTCCCAAAATTTGACAAATACAATAGGCAAGGCTCCCCGAAAGAACATATTGCACATTATATGATAGTCATGGGCGACTTGGCTGCAGACGAGTCATACCTACTGAAGTTCTTCGGGTCTTCACTGACAGGACCTACCTTCGAATGGTATTCCAACTTACCGGTCGGGTCTATCAAGGACTGGCATGATATGTAGCAGAAATTCACTGAAAGATTCCACGTCACCGAGGCAAAGGTGACCATGGCTGAGCTATTGGCAGTCAAGCAAAAAGATAATGAAACAGCTGCAGAATATATCAAGAAATGGAGGGATCTCAGCACAAGGTGCCGGCGTCCCCCGCATCCAGAAGATGCAATACAAATATGCAAACAAAATCTGAAGAATGAGATTCTGGAAAAGATGATCGGAATAGAAATCCGGTCATTTGACTGATTAAGTGATATTGCCACGGAGGTTGAAGATTTCTTCACAAGATATCCCTCCATTTCTGCTGGCTCAAGTCATCAAGTCACGAAGGTTGATAAACGACCGATGCTAAAAGCAGTCCATACTATCAGGCTCACGGTGAAAAGGCACAAATGGGTGCACAACCCTCCTCTCAATGAACTTGCTGACTGTCGAGAGAGTCATCCTCTGCAGAGCAAAGCAAAGAAGCTCTATGCCTTCCCCCGCGATCGGACTCGAGCATTGTTCGAGTGGGCTGTCAAATATAGCAAAATCAGGCTTCCGAAGACAAAGAGACCTGATGACGTCAGAAGAAGAGATGATCCTTACTTCTGCCCCTACCATCAAATCTTGGGGTACCCTATTGAGATTGCCAAAGATTCAAAGACATCACCCAAGGCTTAATAAAAAGAGGGGAGCTACAAATGGAGGAGGACAGAGTCGATCCTCCGCGCCCTCATGAAGTGCCTACTCCGGGGGCATCAATTAATGTAATATCTCTATGTCAGCGACTGCCTGAAGAAGTGCCAGAGGCTTTTAGCCAACACACCAATGAAGACTGTGCCCTAGCGCCTGAAGAAAAGCAGAGAAATTGGCAAGCATCGTCAATGAAGAAAAGAACAAGATCAACATCCCTTCTGACTCCAAGAGTCCATGTTAGTGGAGCCATGGGCCGGCCCGCTCCGCCCCATATAGCTCCGGCTTGGCATCAAATAGCCCCTCCTATGGCTATCAGAAGGCCAGTGGATAACACAAAGAAACAAGCCCTGGCGCGGGCGCATGAAGAAATCAACTCAGCCGTGGAACGGCTACAAACTATTACAGACAGGCTAGACGAGTAGGAGCAGCTCAAGAGCCAACCTATGCAGGTCAAGAAGCATGCCCTTCAAGGACACAATAAGTCTCACGGGCTAACAAAAGGAATTAAAGAAAAGGCAAGGGTGTTCAATGCACCGAACGACCCACTGCGGGGGCAGAGGCCAGCCATATGGGAGAAGGAAAATGAGAATACAAAAGCTAAAATAAGATATGTTGCTCTCTCTTGTAACATGCTGTCAGCACCGTCCAGTGTGGCTCAAGCTGCTGATGAAGAAGATGAAGAAATTTGCTTTATGCCAAAAGGAGCAAATCAGGCTAAAGCTTCTGCCTCCTATCATGCTGCTAGACCCGGGAGGATATCAAGACACCCGTCAACCAACAAGGGGGGGCAATACCACGTTCCTCCTCCATTCAAAGGTATAAAACCCAGGGAGTTCATCTCGAAGAAATCGGGCGCATCCAGCAACAATGACGGAATGCCACTCACCCTAGTCAGACCGGAGGCGCAAGATAGCACTCCCGGCCCCTCTTGGCAAGGCCCCGCTGTAGTGGCACTGCTAAACTAGAAGCAGCAGGAAATTGAAATGCTGCAAAGGCAGCTGAATGAAATGAATCTAGGTCCACCTATGCCACAACTGGCAGGACATCTACATGAGGCGACACAAGGTGGTGCTAGCTCACCTGAAGCTTCAGCATGACCAGTCATACCCCGAATAGCACATGATCTTACAGGGGGTATCCTCCCTCAACCACTCAAACATATAGTCTCCCGAGCACGTCAGGGGGCAACTAAAGCATCTCCGAAGATGGTGCCAATGAGACCGCGCATGCAGTCAGACGAGCTGAAGGCAAAACAAATAATGAATGTTGAGACAACCGAAGAGGAAGTCACCGAGCCCGTATTACAAGCAGCCAAACAAACAGATAATGAGTCTGTCATGGACTACATAAGAAGGTGGAGGAATCTCCGTGAAAGATGCAGACATCCACCAAGCTACGGGGACTCTGTTCAAATCTGCAAAGAAAATTTGAGAATAGAAATTCTACGATGGGTCATTGACATTGAAGTCACGACCTTCGAACAACTAGGCGACATTGCAGCTAATGCCGAAGCAGTTCTGGCAAGGCTTTGCTCGTCCTATACGGCCTCGAGACAAAAGAATAAACCAATCAACAAGCCTTCGGTACAGTAAGAAGTTTGCACCTCAAATTTTGAAGCCTTGGAGCAACAGAAGAAGAAAATAAAAGAGGCATCTTCCGCCGATCCGGCAAAGCAAGGGCCCTCCTTAAGGGACAAAACGATGAAACTGTATTCCTTTCCAAAGGACAAGACTAGGGCACTTTTTGAGTGGGCCCGTGAATACGGCAAAATAGTGCTTCCGGAGCCAAAGAAGCCAGGCGATGCCGAAAGAAAAGACGATCCACGATTCTATCCTTATCACCAAATGTTGGAGCATCCCATTGAGGATTGCTATGTGTTCAAGGGCATTATTGAAGGCCTGATCAAGAAAGGCAAACTATAGATGGGTAGTATAAGGTGGACCCACCGCGCCCTCATCAAATATCTATCCTCAAAAGAGCAGTCCCGCGCGGTGTTACCGCCTCAACTGCTCCTCACAAATCTGGCTGAAGCCGATGTCTAGCAGGCCCGCATAGCTTGACTGCGAATGCTTGCCAACAAAAAGAAGAATGGCAAATGAAGCAAAAAAAAAGAAAAAAAAAGAAAGAAAGGAAAGGCCCTGTTCTGGGGGCATGCACAAAAAAAAAAAAGAGAGAAGAGAAGAGAACAAAATGAAAAAAAGGAGGGCAAATGAAATTTACACATATAGACATAGGGCTTTGCCTATTGAATCTGAGATGTCATCTCTCAGAAGGTTGGGACTTCCAAAAAAAAAATTGAAGTAAAGTGGAGGAGGCCTTGATGGCTGCATCTGTCAAAAGATATATCACTCCCCCCCATGTCATGGTCCGTGCCAAATAAGAAACTACCATTGTGGGGTTGGCGTGGTGGAGCGAACCACTTATCCCCTCTCTGAGGGGGTGAGCGCTCTCCTATGCACTCACTTGGTCTGTTTAAAAATAAATGGATGAAGGTAGTGACGCTTACACTGCACTGCACTTCAGCATCATCTGAGCTGTCTGTTCAAAAAATGAATGCATGAATGCAAAAAGGGGGAAAGGAACTTATATGGTCAGCAAGGCCTCCCCATCCTCCCCATAGGCAGAAGACTCCTTAGTAGCATTGCATGGTGAATGCCCAAGGAATAATGAAATGATTGCATCATCTGTGGAGGTGGGAGGACCCTGCAACTGCAGCTTCTAAGGATAAGCGTCAAGAGGAGGACACTTGGCGTAAGCGCCGGAGGCCCGAACCGAAGCTATTTGGAGCATCTCCTAAAGAAATCAATGATGAAAGAAAATAGCTATTGATCTGATGTATAGCTGTCACTAAATACTCCCAGGGGGATCATGTTAATCAACAGTCCCACCGACGCTAAAGGACTTTCATTGGCCACTAGGCCTCCCATTTCAAATACGGGTCCAAACCCTGTTGGGGAATGAAAAGAACAAGTCCTCCCGAGTTGTCTGCACTCTCGGCTCCTTTATCCTCATCAAGCCAACAAATAGGCACCTTTCGGCTTCTAGTGGCCTATCTCAGCACCCCTGGTCCCACCAAAATTCATGGTGCCTTGCCGCCCTCCTATCACATGGGGATACTCCCCACTCGTCCCACCAAGACTAACCCTCCACACTTGATCTGGGACCTATGCTCCCAGCCAATGCACTCTCATGGCCTTTCGGCATTCAGCCACAACAATGCCATATTTGTCTCATGGGACTCTCCTATCAATGCCAGTTTGGATTCCTTGTCCAATGTCGGCCTAATAAAATATCCTATTTCCTTGGCATAAGGCACTCTGCCCTTGTCAATCTCAAAATTTGCCCATCAGCCCCGTCGGGCCGAGCCCACAAAAGCTTTCCCTTGGTCGGAGGTGCTCTGCCCTAGCCGAACTTGAAAATCACCTTCTGTCCCATCGGGTTGGGTCCACAAAGTCTTTTCCTTGGCCTGAGGTGCTCCGCCCTCGCCAAGCTCAAAAATATGCTTCGTCCCACTGGGTAGGATTCATAAAGCCCTCTTCCTTGGCCTGAGGCACTCCGCCCTCGCCGAACCCCAAAATTATCCTTTGTCCTACTGGGTAGGATTCATAAAACCCTTTCCTTGGTCTAGTGGCACTCCGCCTTGACCGAACTACCTTTACCTTGGTCTAATGGCACTCCGCCCTGATCGCGCCACCCTTTCCTTGGTCTGGTGGCATTCCGCCCTAACCGAGCTACCCTCACCTTGGTTTGGTGGTGCTCCGCCCTAGCCGAGCTACCCTTACCATGGTCCAGTGGCACTCCGCCCTGACCGAGCTACTCTTTCCCCGGTCTAGTGGCATTCCGCCCTGACCGAGCTACCCTTTCCTCGGTCTGGTGGCACTCCGCCCTGACCGAGCTACCCATTCCTTGGTCCAGTGGCACTCCGCCCTGACCGAGCTACCCTTTCCTTGGTCTAGTGGCATTCCGCCCTGACCGAGCTACCCTTTCCTCGGTCTGGTGGCACTCCTCCCTGACCGAGCTACCCTTTCGTTGGCTAGTGGCACTCCGCCCTCGCTAGGCCCGCCGGGCTCTTGGACATCAATCCCTAGCCCCACCAACAGAATAAATAGTCAAATTCATCAATAGTCCCACCGGACAAAATATCCCGCATCGCAGACGAGACTGCGTCGGGGAGCCCAACAAAAAAAAACAACAACAAATAATAACAAAAATAATGTTAACAAAAAAAAGGAAATGAAAAGAAGATAGAAATGAGTAAGAAAAATGATGGATGATGAAGATGAATAAAAAAAGGGGAAAATGATGATTTAAAATAAATTTAAATAAACCCAACACAATTCAATAAATCCAATAAGCTAAGCAAAATCAATCAACTCAATAAATCAATAATCTCAACAAACCCAATAAACCCAATGAACTCAACCAATAGACTCAATAAACTCAATAAGCTCAATAAAGCCAATAAATCCAATAAACTCAATAAACCTAACAAAATTCAATAAACTTAACCAATCCAAGCTAATAAACCAATAAAAGATTCCTTCACTTTGTCTCAGATCTTCTAGCTGAGCAAGGTTCGTTGATCCCGACATCTCCACGGGTCAACATTCATATTCTGTTCTGGCTTAGACCTCACGTCTTCGCCAAGTTGGTCAGCTTCGACATGACGTCGGGTTGACATCTTCATCTACACATTCTACCCTTGCTTCAGATCTCTCGTCTGAGCGAGGTTGGTTGACTCCGACACTTCGTCAGGGTTGACATTGATATTTAGCCCTGGGTCTGGGCCTCTCATACGACTACAATCTAGTCTACCCTCACCCCAAACCTTCTATCGGGGCAGGGCCCATTGACTTCGACATTCCGTCGAGTCAACACCTATCCTACATTATACCCTTGGCTTAGGCCTCACGCCTCTACCAAATTCGTTGGCTTCGACATGACGTCAAGTCAACACCTATCCTACATTATGCCCTTGGCTTAGACCTCACGTCTCTGTCAAGTTTGTTGGCTCCGACAGGACGTCGAGTCAACACATATCCTATATTCTTCCCTTGGCTTAGGCCTTACGCCTCTGCCAAGTTCGTTGGCCTCGACAGGACGTTGAGTCAACATTTATACCCTATATCCTACCCTTGGCTTAGGCCTCACGCCTTCGCCGAGTTCATTGACTTCGACATTCCATCGAGTCAACACCTATCCTACATGATGCTCTTGATTTAGGCCACCCGCCTTCGCCAACTTTGTTGAGTTTCACAGAACGTTAAGTCAACACCTATATTGTGTTCTGCCTTTGGTTCTGGCCTTACGCCTTTTCCAAGTTAGTTGACTTTGACAAGTCTGTCAAGTCAACGGCCATATTCTGCCCTGGCCTGGACCCTTCGTCTCCTCCAGGTTGGTCGTGTTCGACATGACGTCGAGACGACAACAATGCTTTATTTCTGCCCTTTCCTAGACATACCGCCTAGGCAAGGTTTGTTAAGTCTGACATCCCGTCAGGTTAACATTCATATTCTACCTCTGGCTCAAACCTTTCATCTGGCCAGTCAATAAAAAGACCCGTTCACCTTTGGCTTGGATCCTTTTGTCCAGCCAGACGATAAAAAGACCTTTCTACCTCTGGCTTGGACCTTTCGTCTAGTCAGTCAACAAAAAGACCCTTTCACCTTTGGTATGGACCTTCCGTCTGACCATACAACAAAAAGACCCATTCACCATCGGCTTGGGCCTTTCGTCCGGCCGGAAACAAAAAGACCCTTTTTACCTGTGGCTCTGCCCTTCCATCCAGTTGGAGAACAAAAGACCCCTTCTATCATCGGCATCATGACCTGCCGTCTAGGCCGATGTACAGACCATTCGTCAGCATCATGACCTTTCGTCTAGGCTGGCACGTTAACCAACAAAAAATATTATTGTACGGCGTCATGACTTTATGTCTAAGCCGTTAAATATTCTTATCCGGCGTCATGGCTTCCCGCCTAAGTCGGTAAATATTCTGCCTTGGCGTCATGGCCTTCCGCCTAAGCCAAGCTGTACGGCGTCATAACTTTATGTCTAAGCTGTTAAATATTCTGCCTTGGCGTCATGGCCTTCCGCCTAAGCCAAGTTGTACGGCGTCATGACTTTATGTCTAAGCCGTTAAATATTCTGCCTTGGCGTCATGGCCTTCCGCCTAAGCCAAGTTGTCTAGCATCATGGCTTTTCGCCTAAGTCGGTAAATATTCTGCCTTTGCATCATAGCCTTCCACCTAAGTCATATTGTACGGCGTCATGACTTTACGTCTAAGCAGTTAAATATCCTTGTCCGGCGTCATGGCTTTTCTTCTAAGCCGGTAAATATTCTGCCTTGGTGTCATGGCCTTCTGCCTAAGCCAAATTGTACGGCGTCATGACTTTATGTCTAAGCCGTTAAATATTCTGCCTTGGCGTCATGGCCTTCCGCCTAAGCCAAGTTGTCCGGCGTCATGGCTTTTCGTCTAAGTCGGTAAATATTCTGCCTTGGCGTCATGGCCTTCCGCCTAAGCCAAGTTGTACGGTGTCATGACTTTTTGTCTAAGTCGTTAAATATCCTTGTCTGGCGTCATGGCTTTCCACCTAAGCCGGTAAATGTTCTGCCTTGGCATCATGGCCTTACGCCTAAGACAAGTTATACGGCGTCATGACTCTATGTCTAAGCCATTACATATTCCCCCTTGGCGTCATGACCTTACGTCTAAGCCAAGTCATCCGGTGTCATGACCTTTGGTCTAAGCCGACAAACCTCTTACCCTGGGCTCAGAACTGTTGTCCTAACTAACGAACGAAAAGACCTCCTTTGGTTTCATACCAACCCGTGATCCCTCTAGGGATTTACCATCACATATGACACCTTCTCTCCAATGCCATGGCATCGGGCTCCCGACGCCCGAATCATTGCGGGCATGCCCATTAAGCCCTTTAGAAAGGAGAAAACAAAAAAATAGAAGAAACAAAGAGAGAAAGAAACAAAAAAGAAAGAAAAAGAGAGTAAAGGAAGAAAAAAAGAAAAGAAAAAAAAGAAGAAGAAAGAAAAAAAGAGCAGGAAGAAGAAGCAAAAAAAAAAGAACAGAAGGAAAAATGATAATCATGGCGTGATTTGTGTGCTTGCCTGCCTCACGTGCATGTCTGCCTGAAATATAATGTTAATATGCTTCCTTCAAATTTCTAAGGCCGCGTACTCCTTTGCTAAATAATGTTACCCTGATTCAGGATATGTGTGCGTCACGGCATACACTAAGGAACGAAAAGCCAATTCTCGGTGAGTGCATACGGCTAGGGGAAGAGTCGTAGCTATGTTGCTAGCACAACTCGCATGATATACCCTAGGCGAAACTCCCACACTTTGCGCACAATATGAGCAATGGTCCTTAGCCATAGGGACGTCGTAAATTCTTCTTAACACTTCGTGGATGCTCAAATCTCTACACTCGCGTAAAGGGTGACCGTGAGGAAAAAGTTGCCTACCCCCTTTAAAAAAAAAGAAAAAAATGATGATAGTGATAAGTGGAATGTGAATCCAAGTAGCCAGGAATTCTCACTGAAACAAATGAGGAGACTTGCGCGAAAACGGTGCAGCAAACCCTACAATTAAAGTAAGGATGAATCCAAGTAGCTGGGAATCCCTATTGAGACACATGAGGAAACTCGCGTCAAACGGTGAAATCCATCATAAAACCATAATATAGGATGAATCCTAGTAGCCAGGAATCCCCATTGAGACATATGAGGAGACTCTCGTCAAATGGTGAAATCCACAATAGTATCATAATAAAGGACGAATCCTAGTAGCCGGGAATCCCCATTGAGACACATGAGAAAACTCACGCCGAACGGTGAAGCCCAAAATTAAGAAATAAATAAGGGGGTTGTGCGAAGCTACCAAAAGCCGAGAGTCCCAAATGCATGTGTAGGCAATAAAGTAATCCTCGAGTGTTACTCAGAACGTCTGCGCGTCGCTATGTCTAGGGTTCACTACCCATATAATTGTACTTTCACACTATGGAGGAATAGTCCTGGGTGTAGATTGTGGTTTATGCTATGCATATGTTCTACGCGGCATCCCCTTTACGCATGCACATCTCCCTTAGTTGTGCTTCGTGAGCCGCACTCTGTCCGTGAGTCGTCGGCACTGTCCTTATCCTATCCCTGTTATAGGGGAACTATGCTACATATATTTACTCTATGCTTGCAGTCAATGAGTGCCTGCGTTCTTGGATGAGGTTATATATAAAAAAAGGAGATAATAAAAATGAATGATAAAATAAGAAATAAATGAATGATGATAAATAGAAATGGAATATAAAAAAACATGCAGTATTTTCAAACGGGCTATGGGCTACACCCGCACGTCCCGCTCTTTCGTCCCTCTATCGCGACACCCGCGGGTGGGGGGCATTTATTGACACTGAAAATATTCCTAATACTTCCTGACTTCTGCTTCTGCAGGTCGTGAGTTCTGATCAGGTGCTCCTGTGCCGACAGAGAAGAAAAGAAAGAAAATAAGAGAAAGAATGGCGGAAGCCGAGCAAAAGATGAGAACAAAGGAAAGAAGAAAAGAAAAGATGCTCGGCTCCAACGGACAGCCACTAGAGCAAGACCCGGGAGCTCGGAAGAGTATTCGGGACCATCCCCGAAGAAGCAATCAAAAGCTACAAATACAAGTTAAGCCGGCTCGACAGCACAAATTATAGTGCCGAAGGCCATGTCAGCGGAAAACCCAAGTGTCCGAACCAAAGACACAAAAGGTTCCGGAATTGGCCATTCAGTGGCCTGAAGGATTTACCAAAACTTCTCGTTGCGATTCTGCGAAGCCGCGATGAGATAAAGGACCAAGTCAACTCCTGGAGCTAGTCTAGGGCCCACAGTCTGACCCGTGTCAAACGAACGCGACGAAAGAAGCTTAATCCAGCACGCCCCCATTACCGGCGCGCTCCCCTTCTCGACGCCCTCTTACCCGGCGCGCAAAAGCAAGAGAAGGACCTTATCCGGCGCGCAAAAGCTTTGCAGGAGCTTCTTCCCCGGCGCCATCAAATCCGGTGCGCAAAGAAGCTTGGAGGGCCCTTCCTGGCGCGCCATTCTCCACGCCGTAATAGCCTCCGTCTATATATATTCAAGTGGTTCGACCAAGCGGAGAAGGAGGATCGGATCGAGAGAACCTATTCATCTAAGAGAGAAGGGAGTCTTGGGGGAGAAGTAGGGCTTCCACTGAGAGTGAACCTGCCGCCGTCCTCCCCTGCCTGCTTGCTTGAATTGCTCCGGAGCCGGAGAAGAGTCGCCAATCCGATACTCTATTTTGGTGGCAAAGTTCAGGTGGGTTCCGTGGGTTTCCTCCCGACGATCCCCCTTTGATTTTCTTTCCTAATGTAGTGTAAGTGAGGGAGGAGGGCGATGATATGAGCCCATCTCCCCCTCAATTTCCCTTTGTCTCTTCTCTGTAATCCTTTGTATGGGAATGCATCCCCTGTGTGATCGAAGGGTGGTTTCTGTGCGACAACGCCGGACCGCACCAAATGTAAACGAGGTGTAGCCTCAGCTCGGTCTTCTCTCCAATGGAATGGAATATATATCTTCTGGCGATGTTCTTTTGTATGTGTTGTTTCATCGGCCCTTTCCCCGAATCTTCACATTCGACTATCCTCGGTGTGTGATTACCTGGGTTTTCTCGGCGACGCTGACTATGCCCTGGGTATCCCCAAAGGGCAACAGTGATATCCCCTCTCCCCGGGGATTATTGTCGAGGGAGTATTTACGCGAGGTTCGTTTACGCCCCTCATGGTTTTGGTACCAGGGGTGTCGTATATGTTTTCCTGGGCGATTCCACGAACTCACTCCCCCACTACCCTCTTGCTCTTAATCATGAACTAGAGGGAGATGAGGGTCGTCCCTATAGAATTCTATGGCATCATCGCCTTATTAGCTACTGTGGGTTAATTTCCGAAGTCTTCTCCTCTAATCGGCTAACCCCCGTTAACCTATTGACGCCCTTCCTCTGTTAATACGCTAACCAGTCACCCTTCATCGCTACATGCGATCAGCCGTGGTTATGCCGAGTGTGTTATCTATATGCATTATCTGTAAGGTTATTCACTGACCGGGGAGAGGGTACATTCCCCCTGAATCACCAGTGGATCACAGGGTCATACCCCTTCGTGGTATGTATCCTCATGAGCCGTCCAGTGAATATAAACAGGGCTTAAGCCCAACATCAAATCCACTATCCTCAGGGATATTGTGGTGACCATGGGTTGTGTGCCCCTCGTAGGCTAGCCCTCGGGGTTTCCTTCCCTACCGGTCGTCCCTTTGGATCGTGATTTGACCATGGGTCATGTGCCCCTCGTAGGCTAGCCCTCGGGGTTTTCCTTCCCTTATTGGTCATCTCATCTGATCACATTTTAACCCACGGAGCAATGGTGCCCCTAGTAGGCTAGTCCTCGGGGTTTCCTATCCGCCTGGGGTCTGCTGGCCGCCGTTGTGCCTTCCGGCTTGTTAGGGGCTTACTCCACACGTGAGTATGACCCCGCTTCTCCCCTGCAATCCTTCAGGGATGGGGGAGACGCTGCCCAATTTTCGCCAGGCTTTGAACACTAAGTTACCATGGTGATTTGGACTTAATAAAACATGTGCTTTCAAGCAATGAACCTCCGTGCTCGAGTATGAACCTCGCACGAGCTTATGACTCTGCTTCTGGAGAGCCTAGGGCTCCAGTTATTTACTCAATTAACACCAAATAGGCTAATAAACAACTCTGGAACTCAAACAGGTTGAAAATAACAAGAAAATAGCCTAATCCGGCGCGCCCTTAATCCGGCGCGCCCTAATACGACACGCTACCCCCCCGCGGCGTATTAGCGTTAGACTCAAAATGAGAATTTTTTAAGTGGTCCTATTCCGGCGCGCCCCAAGCCCATCGCGCCGGTTTAGCCCATTCATTCAATACCACGCCATTTTAGCGCTTTACCTACACTTGGCCGCGCCGTCTTAATCCATTTACCTATGCTTGGCCGCGCCGTTTTAACGCTTTTACCTACATCTCTCCACGCCGTTTTAAGGTGATTTCTGTCCCGCCGTTTTAAGGTGATTTCTGTCACGCTGTTTTAAATGATCACTCTCCGAGTAAATATTAAACCGCCTTAATGGCGAACACTGTCCCGATTTGGATGACCCATGGGCACATGGAAACCCCTTGTAGGCTAGCCCTCGGGGACCATCCATTTGGGTGTTTGTCGGATTTACAATTATGGGCTCGTGGAACACCGGTGCCCCCTCACAGGCTCGCCCTCGGGGTCTCCATCCATCTGGGTCCACCGGTCACCGTGTTTGGCATCTCGGTATTTATGAGTCCGTCATCAAGGGTGGACCTCTGCTTATCCCCGCAACCCTCCGGGTCCAGGGCAGATGCTACCGGATCTTTATCAGGACATTTACAAGATCGGGAATAAAATAATAATTATAATAATAAAATAAGAAAATAATGATAATAAAAAATAAATAATAATAATAATAATAATAAAAACAAACAAACAACAAAAAATAATAATAAAATAAAATAAATAAATAATAAAACAAATAAATAAATAATAAAACAAACAAATAACTACTAAAAAGGTAATAATAAAAAAATAAAAATAAAATAAATAAATAAATAATAATAATAATAATAACAATTACCAAATAATAAAACAAACAAACATAATAAAAATAAACAATAAATAAATAAATAAAATAAAAACAAATAAATGATGTGTGGTAAAATGACAATAAAATAATAGGATAATATAATAAAAAGGGGGAATAAAAAAATAATAATAAATGAACAACAAAGCATTGATGAATGAATAATTGTCAAATAAATGCCAAACAAATATTGATAAAGGGAATAAAAATGCATGTATCCAATGTAAAATAATAATAAAGAAATAATAATAATAATAAAATAAAACAAAGAAATAAATAAATAATAAATAAAATGTGTTCATGCATTTAAAAATAATAACAGTAATAAATGAAGAATAATGAACACGACCGTGTCCGCTCCGGAGCTCTCACCTCCTCTAGACCCCGGGCATGGGAATATTGATGACCCCCTGACAGGTCGTGCCTGCTCCTCGGGATTAATTCCATTATGGCCATGGCATGACCTTGTCCCGGACCGATAAGCCGTCGAATTCAATTCGTCTCAACCGGGTTTTAACCGCATCCCCTTAATTTTTAAATATCAAATTTGCCATACCCTGGCATACATTGTCCCGATGATACACGAGTCTGTCCAAATACGGTCATACTCGGCCCATCCCATGGGCCAATATGTGTGCACCGTAATGCTATGTACAGTCTCAAAATAAAAAAGGCAACGACTAATCGACAGCCCCGCGAGTAGCAGGGATTGTCAAAGTCTTCCCTAAATTTACAAATAAATGACCAAATAAGCAATAAACAATAATACTAAATGCTACCACCTTGCATGTTTGCATAATCTAACTCTCCGGTATATCGAATGGTGATTAGTGTAAAGTCGGGTTACGCCCGACCGGAGGCTCTCACTATGCGTGATGATGGTCCTCGGACCTAAGTTCTCCTCCCTGTATCGGGAGCCGACCTAATAAACAAATACTACCATATTGTATGCTTGCATGCAATCACATCTTTTACGAGCCCCATGGTCTCTCTATTTTGGCGATTAATCAAGGGTTTTCTCTTATCTGGAGAGATGTAATTAACGCCGTAGCCTTTATGGTACGGCGGGTTCTGGGTCCCGACACAATCACCCATCTTCGTCTGATTAGTCAGATGGTGCGCATAATAAATTTGTCACTCAGTGATTGGCACGCCCCATGCAAATAAACCTCTAATAAATAAACCAAATAAACCCATAATAAAAATATTCTTAATAATAATAAAAATCCATCTCCCACATGACCCTCTACCAGCAAGGGTCATGTCCCACATCCTCGACTCGGCATCCCCGAGTCACCCCTGGGTTGAGTGTGCCCGCCATACGAGTGTCCGCTTACGTAGGCTTCTTAGCCTTGTGGTTGTGCTTGCATACTTAGGTCCAAGGAGCATTGGCCTAGGGGCTGCCACCCCCAAGGTGGTTTCACATCAATGTTATATATGCTATTCACCCCCATCCTTGGAATTTCTATGACCTTATACTTTCTTGATAAATATTGTTGCATTTGAGTCATCACCAGTGTATTTCTTGTCACGCACTCAGGGGGAGTAAATATTTGATAAATACATCTATGTAGGGGGAGGTACTTTGTTATGTGTTCATAAATTTTTGGTATACGTGCTAAATCAAATTCATACACTTCATGCATAAAATGTTAAAATGAATGATAATTATAAGGATGTAGGAATTTCCTTACAACACTCTAGAGAAATTGAACTTGTTGCATGTATCTTGAAGAGGCAGTTGAGGAAAAAGTTGCATGCCTATTTTTGTAGAAAGAATCTGAAAAGAAAATGAATGGCAGAGTAATGCTCAGTCTCACTGAGTAAATTAGATGCACGTCACCTGAGACGTGATGTGGTTCATTTCTAAAAAGTGTTGTACTGAAGTACCTCTGTTCAAGTGAAGTGAAATGGTCAATATTCTGAGTAATCGGGGAGTCTGGCATGATCTCCATGTGTCTACTCGCGTAAAAAGAAATTATTTGAACCTGATCACTCATGAATAATTTTGATTGTCAATGTGATATTGCTTGAGTTGAAAAATTCTGGTGAAAACTCTTTGTGGCAGAGCGTAGCCTCCAATACGTTGTTCTCCTAAAATGAAGTGCAGTCTGTAAAATCTCTCGTTGTGTTGATCTGAAAGTCTGAATATCCATATGACTATAATATAAATTCATGTTATTCACTTACACATCTCGTAATTTGATTTATTATGTATTCAGAAAATTGAATGATTGCATTGGCAAGTGCATGATTCTTCTATAAGATTGCACAATCTCCTATGTGTTGAATATGAACATTCTGGTTGCATTAACTCACTTGCATATTTCGAACACCTATCCCATCCTTTTTAATAAAAAGGGGGAGCTATGTTATATAAACATATCTGCTTGGTTGCATTGTGACCATTTCATGTGTCATCATGTGTATGCATCTAGCTTCATGCATTTTAAAAGAAAACTAAAAATCTAAAAATCTAAAAATCAAAGAAAATCATTTGCTTTGTCAACTGTTAAGTTTTCTGGCTTGATTTTAACTGAGTTTTCATTTACTCGACTGATTTTGTCTTTGCTTTGCTATTGCATAATCTGAACTTATGAAGTGGGCTTCTATTAATTCATGAATCTATTTTGTTCGTCTTACTGAAATTTGAACTTCATTGTCTTCCTCCTACTTTTTGATTATGTCAAATGGGGAGAAAGTATTTTGATCTATGATTTACATCATAAAGTTTGTCATCAACAAAAAGGGGGAGATTGTTGTCTGCCTTGCATATGTTTTTGATGATAACAAACTTTATGTATGAATGTGCATTCATGATCATTACCATGATTCATATGCTTCAGAGTTTTAATGATTTCCTTCATGGCTTATGCATAGCATTTTGAGCTTCAAACAAGCTTAAGATTCTTACATCAACTTTGGTGTAAGTTAGTCTGAATGAGAATCAAACATGTTGAAATGCATGGCTTAAGAAGTTGATTTTTGTTTGAGAAATCTTGGGTCGCCAAAGAGGTTTCAAAACCTACTCTGAGGCCCTGTTTGAATCTCGGATGGGATAACTTGTTCAACCCAATAGGGTCGAACAAGCTCGGTTAAGCGGATGTGTGTGAGGGAGGGAGCCGGGCCCGCTGCACGAAGAGCCGACAGACAACCGACAATTTGGTTGTCAAAGAGGCCATGAATGAACAAGTTCTTCTTGCTATCCTTGATGCATTAAACTTGATTTTCTTGCTTTACAGGAACAAATCCATGATGGACATCATTTGGAAGCTAAAAGAATGCATGCATGAGTTATCTTGTTGTCCATGATTCAAAAGGGTGATAAATGACATTTTTGTTCATCAAGAATCAGTGGTAAGACCTTGAGTTTAATGCATTTTCTTCATGAGATTTTAAGGCTTGTATAGTGTTCAAGTTCCTTATATGAATCTTGGTGGAAATTGGGTTGAATGATGCTCTCTCATTGTATGGATCAATGGTCATTTGGTTTTGGCAATACAAGTCAATGTGCATAGTGTGCTTGAAATGCAAATATGATAATCATGGTTTTGGGGGTGATTCTATTCTAGCTTGAACTACATGTTAAATGGAGTATTTACACTTAGGAAATGGAAGTTTTAAAAGATAGAAATATTTAATGTGCTTCACGCATTTTTCACATGAGACTTTTGACGCTTGTCACATGTTCAAGATTGTCATGCATATCTAAGTAAAAATTGGGTTGATGATGGTTTATTTATGTAGAGATCCATGGTGTTTCAAACCTAGTCTTGGTTGTGGAGATTGTGATGAAGGGTCATTGTGAAATGAGTTTTCATGAGTCTTTTGTAAAGATTTGAATGCTTTCCATGCGTATTCTTCATGAGGAGTTAAAAGTCATGACAGTGAGTATTGCTTGAAATTTTCACATAAAACTTGTTAAGATAGCATATACTCACTTCCTATATTCATGCATGTTCTTTATAGGACTCTTGAGCTAGAGTTCTATTCTATTCATGTGAATCTTGGTGGAGAGTGGTTGATATGTGGTTTTATATTGTTTAATCTCCAAGGAAACATCTTCTTCCTATAGTTGCAGTTGCTACTACTGCATATCTATCTTCCTCCTACGGTTGTAGTTGTTGCTGCTGTGTTCTTATATTCTTCCAGTTCGTCGATCAAAGCTCAAAAAGGTATGTTTTCTCAAGTATATAAGCCCAAGATAGATAGTGAAAGAAAGTTGCATGCATCCGTGTTGATATATCATGATTCCGTAGCCTCTGCTATTCAGCTTATGTAGTCTTTTTGAGCTTACTACCCGCATGAAAATAGCAACCAAGACATGGCCGCCTATTAATGAATGACTGCGTAGAAGGTCGCAAGTTTAGAATTAGCGACAGTCCTCAGGGAGCAGTTTAATGTGCGACCCTACCCATGCTGCTATTTCCTACAAATAGAATTAATAATTACCCATGTTTAAAATTTAATATCTATGAAACCTTGCGTTAAAATTTTTGCATGGGCATGTTTCTAGATTCCCTATATTTTTCTCTAGCCATCCATGTCTTTAGTTTCTAGAAATTTTATGTAAACAGTGAAGTGCTATTGTTCGTGTACAAATGAATATTAATTTGTGTCTGTGAATGTGTCTTCCCGATGCGTAGTGGTAAAAGAATGGACGACTGTCCCATAGTCGCCAATTAATGAATGAGCACCCTTGTGAGGAGGCGTTGTTTATAAAGATTTAGTAAAAATAGAAAATACATGAAAATCATGATTCTGCAACATAATCATAGGCACTAATTAAAGATTGAGCGTTGTTGCATACGGTCACCCATTATAATTAAATTCCATTGATTTCTGGAAATTTTCTAGAATTAGCACCCATGTATAGAGTCGCTAATTCTTAGTATATTTTTCTAGAATTTTGTAAAATAATGATTAGGTGCCATTTCACACGGACGCACAATCATGATTGAGCACCTGTCTAAATGGACACCAATTCTTCTCTCTCTGTTTTCATCGCGTTTCTGGCCCATATCACGGGTTTACTTGGCACTCTCATCTCACATCCGTAGATAGAGTCCATGTTTTGTTTCTATCGATTACACACTAACTCCTAGTGATGATTGGACCCTCCGCAGGATATTCCTTCCTTCAGACTGGTACTTTCTTCATTGAGACCTCCGTAAGTCTACGCTAGCCTTGGATTCCCTCAAGGTAGCCGAGCAGGTTGTACCCTAAAAATCATGGAACCCTTACTTGTCACGTCACTCTAAAGAAACGTGATGCTTTGGCCCTCTTAGAGCATTGTTTCTGTCCTCTTTGAGAAGTCTTTTATCTGTCTGGAAACTGCAACCATGACTTGGATGGCTAAAGGAATTGGCGACCCGGCCAATGGCGCAGATTATTGATTTAGCGACTTGAACATTGACACTATTTCTTCGTGTCTGCACTGTTCACAAGAATGAGCAACCATTACAGTAGGCGTTGTTTCTGAAATTGATGGCTACTGAGTGGACGCCAATTACCCAATTTCATGATATGTCATCGTTTTCATGCGATTTGTCGGTATGTCAATCTTACTCAAGTTCTATCCTTGAACTCTGTTCTAGAATTCTACCTTATGTTCCTACAAAGGCTAAACTCTTTGGAATTCTATATTAGCTATAAACTATAGTGGATGTCTAAAAATATATACATGACTCAATGCTAGTGCATATAGGGCCCGATCTGGTCCTAGGAGGAGCGTCCGAAAGTACTTGTGTCCATAGGAGCTATATTGATCACGGTGTGGCATTACACCGAAGTGCATGACTTGTTTGATTGTTGACATTCCACGATCTCGTATTTGACTTGACTTGACATGACATGCGTGGCCCGGAATGGGTATTTACTTACTTGAAATTGTAATAGCTAATTCACATGACTTGACTTGATATTTACATGCTTGACAATCTTGATATACTTCACATGATTATCTTGGAATCTTGGTAGTTCATCTATATTACTTCTTGATACTCTACTCTCATCATTATCTTGCATACATGCATAGCTGTACTTGCATTCATGTAACATGTAATTTACTTAAAGTAAGCTTATACTTGAGATATACTTCCTACTGAGCGTTCGCTCACCCTAGTTTTTCCCCTATTTTTCAGGTAATTCCGATGGTGAAGATCACTCGGATGGGAATGGACACGAGTGAAGAGCGTAGAGTCATTCCAACTATTGGAGATGTTATCTAGTCGTGTCTTTTCATCTTTCTTGAGTCTATCATTGTATTTTCCTCTTTATTGAGTCTAGTTTGTCATTAAGTATACCTTTACTTTGAAGGATTATGTATGGAACTAGTTTAAGTTATTAATGGAATAAGGATTTGGTTTATTATCTCTATTTTCACGCGCTCTGTCTTATGTGTCAAATTATCTCGTGCTCTCATTGACATTAATGATATAAACTCGTCATGCATACCGGGTTCCTTCCGCACTCTAGGCGTGATAGTTTTTATGGTACCAGAGCCTAGGATATTCAATTCCTAAGAAACCAAGTCCAAGGATAGGTTTATCCTTTTACCAGGTGATATTGGGTAGAGCCATGGGTTAAGTTCACTTAGGGATTAAGACCTTTGGCTAATCATATATTAATATAGTTGCTTAAATCTTGTAGGATCATGGCTGCCGAACGTGCTCAATGGCGCGATATGCAACGCACCATACAAGGCCTTACTCAGGCGCTACAACAAGTGGCGTAGGGCGGAGCGAATCGTGGAGCAGGAGATGTCCACCGAAGCTTTTGCAATATGAATCCACCGAAGTTCACCAGCTTGTCCGACCCCGACGATGCCGAGAATTGGATCAAGGAAATCGAAAGGATATTTCGTGTGATGCAATGCACGGACGAAGAGAATGTGTTATTAGCAACTTTCCAACTAGAGCGGGACGCTCATTTTTGGTGGGAGTCGGTAGAAGCAACCCTACCCCATGAGCAAGTTACGTGGGGCAAGTTCGTAGAATACTTCAATAACAAGTATTTCTCGGACTAGATTCAGGAAAAGAAAACTGCGGAGTTTGCCGCACTCAAGCAAAGGAAACTATCAGTTGCCAAATATGAGGCCCAATTCTCTAGGCTATCAAGGTATGCACTACATCTAGTGTGTACCAAGAAGATGAAGGCTTGGAGATTCTTTAATGGGCTTCGACCGTAATATATTATCCAACTAGCGCCGATGGACATTCAAGTCTACTCTGAAATGATAAGGCGAGCTCAGTTGTTAGAAGACACCACGGAACTGTCCGAACGGATCTGTGGGAAAGACAAGAAGGAGCATGTTACAAGCTCCAGCACATTCAAACCCACATTAAATAAGAAGAGGTCAAGCAGTGGAGGAGATTCCTCCCAAGAGAAGAAATTTAAGAAGAATAACAAGCCCTTCTCTATCCCTACCACACCTTCCAAAGAGGTGTGCACGCATTGTGACAAGGTCGGCCATAAGGCCGAGGAATGCTGGAGGAGATTGGGAGCTTGTCTCCAATGTGGGAGCTGCGATCACCGGATTATGGATTCTCCTTTACTTAATGATCAAGCTAATGATGAGAAGCGCCCGGCAAGGAAGCAAGGCCATCTCCAAGCTCTTCAAGAGGCGGAGCAAGATGAAGGTGGACTGGTGGAAGGTACATTAAAGATTAGTTCCAAGTCTACTCGTGTCTTGTTTGATACTGGCGTAACCCATTCTTTTATTTCCAAAAGATTTGTTGATCCATTACCTATGGAACGGGAATGGATAGATTTAGTTATTTCCACGCCTCTCGGAAATGAATACGATATTTCCCACCATTATCCAAATTGTGAAGTTATGGTTAAAGGGCACAATCTACCTGCCGATCTGATATGCTTAGATATGGACCGGTATGATGTCATACTAGGAGCCGATTGGCTATCCACACACACGGCAGTTATAGATTGCCAAAACGGCAAAGTAACTTTTAAGGAATACCCAGAGTTGGCTTATACTAGTTCTCGGAGTCAACACAAGTCACCCCTTATTTCGGCCGTCCGAGCTAGTAAGCTCTTAAGAAAGGGCTGTGTGGCTTTCATAGCATTTGTGTCTGCCACGGAAGTTAAGGAGTCCAAGATAGAAGACATATGCGTGGTTCGGGAGTTTCCCGATGTGTTTCCGGAAGATTTGCCCTGATTACCCCCACAAAGAGAAGTGGCCTTCACCATCGACCGTGTCCCTGGTGCTGGGCCAGTTTCTAAGGCACCTTATAGAATGTCTCCCGCTGAGGTAAAGGAATTAAAGGAACAATTGATGGAACTCTTGAAGAAATGATTCATTAGGCCGAGTACTTCCCCGTGGGGAGCGTCTGTACTATTTGTAAAGAAGAAGGATGGATCGATGAGACTTTGCATCGACTATCGGCAGTTGAACCACCTTACCATCAAGAACAAGTATCCACTGTCGAGGATCAATGTATTATTTGATCAGATATCTGGAGCCAAGTATTTCTCAAAGATTGATCTCAGGTCGGGATATCATCAATTGAGAATTAATGATAAGGATATTCACAAAATGGCATTCCGAAGCAAGTATGGACATTACGAATTTACTGTTATGCCTTTTGGACTAGCAAATGCCTCTACAGCCTTTATGCAGTTAATGAACAGCATATTCAGGCCTCATCTGTACCAATTTGTTGTAGTCTTCATTGATGATATATTGATCTATTCAAAGACTGAGTGTCACGTCCCGAGCTTGTAGTACAGTGGAAGAATTTCTCGGGAACGTGAACAGTCGGCAGGGTAAGCCTCTTGCAATCAAGAAATCAGAGCGCAAGACAATCACACATAAACATAATTGCACCAGTAGTTGGTTCAAAACTCCAAACTTCATTTCATAATAATGATCAAAAGTACATAAGACCATGACTTGACACCTTACATTACTTGACTCAAGAAAATGAAAATTACAATAAGACTCGACTAGACTTAATGACTATGGTTTCTCTCGATCCATTTATACTTCAATCACTCTCGGACCCGCTATTCGTATATTCCGAATTTGATTCACCTGTACTTCCTGGTAAATTGAGAAAGCAAGTATGACCACACTTGCCCAGTAGTATCTTTGCATCAACATGAAGGCAATATGTAAATAATTAACATTTTAGCACTAGAAAATGAGATACGATAAATCATGCGTATAAAACCAAGGTACGAAAGATAAGAACTAGAGAGACATGATAAATCAAGATCATGTAGAGACAAGTTTGGCCTTTCATGAATAAGAAAGTACGAGCATGTAACTAGAAAGTACTTTACACAATCTTGTAAAGGCTATGTACTAGAAAGTCATTTATCAAGAATGTAAATTTCATCATGAGCCTCGTGGTTTTCACCCGCATATAAAAATAGTACTCCCAGCGCAATGCGATGCCAATACTCATCGTACCCCATGGTTTATAGTACGTTTCCGGCCATCCGCCAAGGGGGCTACTATCGAGCCCTTGGACACCGTCCGTGCCCGCCCTTGCATCTTCAAGTTATACATCAAGCTACTTCCACGAGATAACAATAATTTTGGCCAGTAATTTCAATTTCAACAAAGTCATGTGATAAAGTATCCAAGGTATAGAATGCTTAAAACTTGAATATGGGATTTCAAGAAATGACTTAGAAAGGATATTATGCTACGGTATCATTCCGACAGCATAATGGTATATTAATTTAATTCCATAACGGTATTAACCTATTAATTACAAGTTCAGATTATGTAGATAATCCAAAGATCATCCAGAATATCAAGGAAACCAACCTCAAGGGTTAAACCTCGGTTTAGACAGAATAGGGACCTTGCGGTTGTTTACTTGGCCGTTTCATGAAGAAAGCGGTCTAGTTCTGGACCATTTAGAATGGACCGAATCTAGAGTAATCGGGCTGGACTCAGAGATGTATAAGCGGTCTTAGGTTCGACCGTTAGTGGGCCTTAGCGATTGTATTCTAGACCGTTTATGAAACAAAACTCCGAAATTTAATGGTAGTGCTTTCTAGACAAGTTGGGCTTTAAGGGTACAACCAGCTTGGCGTCCTAGTGAGAATCCAAGGCACGCAGAGACTTACAGAGGCCTTGAAACAAGATTACCTAATCCGATAGAAGGAATATCCAACGGAGAGGCTTTCAAGCCCAAGATGGTGTGCCTATAAGTGCAAAGAGTGTAACTAATGGCCACATACTGGAGTATATGCCATGTACTTATAGAAATGACTCTAAGATGAGAAGAGAACAGTGATAAATTAAGAGTGAATCTCGTTCATCTTAACATTTGAAATATGCATTTAATACAAGAGTATATGGTTTGGCATGAAATTAATCTATGTTTAAAAATAATTCCTAAGTGCATAAAGAACATGAAATCCACTAGAATGATCAGTAAGTATAACCAAGAGTATGAAAATAGCACTTAAAACAGGGTAAAGACTTAATTAACTAGGCATATTGTAAGATAAGTAGGGCCGTTCAGCATTATGCTTCGGGTTAACATAAAATCAGAACTCGGGAGTGAAAACAGTCTAATTAATGGTTGTTTCATCATGTTAAGCGATCTATCGTAGGGCCGCTTATGAACGTATGCGGTCTAAGAATAGACCGTTTATTTCTGTCTACAGTAACAGTTAATAAAATCGAAATTAAACTAATCTAAGGCCAAATAATGCATGATAAAACATGGAAACAATTAAATATGGTTTGTTAACACCATATTTAAGATGTGGAGATGCATGGTTTCAGTAAAATAAACCAAAGTTCATTTTTATTGTTTAAGGGTTAGGTTTATGCATGCTATACAAGATCAAGATAAAACCATAATTACTCCGTGTCGAAAGCATGAAATTGACCGTAAAAGGAGGGCTTTTACTCCTAGAATCATGTTTAAGCCATTCATGAGATAACCTACCTCCGATCTTCTCCCAAAACTTGGAATTTCTGACTAGAAGTAAACCCTAGTTCTGCATGTCCTGTGCTAAACCAGCAACTTCACATCCATGTATCTCCTGATTCCCTTGACCTAAGGACGTGAAATTTGGAGGGTAGGTAGAAGACATACAGGAGAACAAAAGTTCTTAAGTTACTAGTTCTAAATACATCATTGAGGGCTTCTATTCCCCTGATCTTCACTGGGCCATTGCACAGATTCATGGGTTATTGGTGTAGGATCAGCAACTTTGGAAGCCTCTAACTCCTTGTAGACTTGATCTCCTAGAACGAAATTCTTAGGGGGGTTAGAACTGAGTATTGTGAATAAAATATTTTAAATAACCTACCTGAAATAAAATCTCCTTACCTTAGTTCCACGCAAGCCAAATGTAAGGGTTGTGCGGTGTGGTTCTAGGGACTATTTATAGGTTTTAGCTAGGTTTCATGGATTTGAACGAACTTAGAGTCCTAATTAGGTCTCCATTACAATCTTGATACCCTCTAGAGTCTTCTAATTAACAGATTGCATCAACCCCTAGAGATTTGGTGTGATGACCTAGGGTCCGGATACCGGCTAAACCCGATAACACTTGGATCCTGCGAGGCCTCCCAAGAGCGGTAAAGCTCCGAAGGGATAAAAGGAGTGTGTGTGGTACATTGAAGTTCCAGATAAAGCAGTAATCAATAGTATTTCAATGATCAGGTTTGCTAAAGTAGCAGAAATAAAATTACTTTTTCAATTAACAATTTAAATTAACATGGTCCAGTCCAAATTAAAGACAAGTATAGTCCAACAGAAAAGAGAACGTACACTAAAGTCGAGGGAAGCCCGACGCAGGCCACGCTGGCAACACTGGCAAATACGAACTGACGCACCACGCCATGAACCACCAGGAAGAGGAAGACCACACCTGAAAAGTAGGGGTGAGCCTCGTGTCAATGGCTCAGTAGGGGTCATGCAGATCCCCACTGGAAACAACGCAGTAACACGCTCAACAGCACTAAACAGTAAAGCAGGAAGAGCAAGAGTAACAGCAGTACTAACTAAGACAGTAAAGCTGTAAAAAGTAGGAGTAAGGACAACTAAAAGAAGGGTATAGCCGTACTAACCAGAAACACGACAGTCGCTCCAACCACGGCTCTCCAAGCCACTCCAAACAACAACATAAAGGCGAACCCCGATCTCACAAAGTCGGGCGTTACCGATCCATCGTTAGATCATAAAAACCTATCGTGAAAAGCCTACCAAAGACCTACACAGTCAAAAGCACGAACATACACGAGCTCACATCGTGTACGCTACACAAGACTGGACCTCGAGTGAAGCCACACACAGGCTACTCGGAAACCAATGACGGAAACACAAACCACAAGAGTTATGTGAGTTATGTGTCAAGTGATAGAAACACCTCCTCACTAGAAGAACAACCAGATGTGTCCACTGACGTCTTACACTACGCCTTAGGTATCTCATACACGCTGGGAACGGCGGTAACTGAGACACACACAAAGAGTCAAGTATAAGGAACAATAGTACCAATTACACGGAGCAACAGTACCACAGAACGAGTGACTAGTCAGGGTCATGTCTGTCGGTGCTCGTCCAAACGTGATGCGGGATGAGACATGGACACGACAAGCTCGCGGTTTTCCCTTAACGAGGGAAGCGTCGGACGTGCACGGTTGAGAAACCGGCAGTGAGCTAGGGTGGTCGGCTCTCACTTGTGCCCCGATCAGGTCACGGGACGGTCTCGCTCACTCTCTCGCAGCAGCGGTGATATGAAATTATAGCGAGCTAGGTCCTAAAACATGCTCTCTAGCAGTGGCATAAACAAGCATATATGGAAATAAGCGAAATGCCAAGCAAGGAGTGAATACGATACCTCCACGTGCTCGGCGTGGGGACGACGGACCCGGCCGAAGTCGTACTCCCGGGACAGTTAATACATAAAGATTACAGCAATGAGTTACAGCCCACTCCACGCAGGGAGGTAAAGGGCGACACAATGGGGCCCGGGAGGACCGATTTCGGGTTGACGGGGGGCTTCTCGAGTAGCTTCGGCCGCACACGTACTCGCGCCTGTGGGGCCCACTTACAGTCTGGAGGGGCCGTGTGGGACCCGGTGGCACCGCTGTGGTGGTGGATGCCTGGATGAGCGCTCCCTAGAGTGGAGGCACACTGGTTCACCGGCTGGAGGCCGGGCGGCTCCGAACGGCACCGGTCGGAATAACCGGCCACGGATCTACAACTTCTGGTTTTTAGCGCGCGTCCCGGCGAGAATGGACGCTGGGATCAGCCCCGATGTCGGATCGACACGAAACTGGCACCGTTGGAAAGATAACTTCAAATAATTCAATCTAGGCTTGAAGATCTGGCCTGGATCTGCACGGATCTGGGCTTTAATGAATTGTTGAGTTGCTGTTGTACAATGACCGGGCTCTCAGATCTGCAGAGAACTTGTCTGAGAACTGCCTTTGACTGATATGGGAACTTCCGAATATGAAGTGGTGGTCTTCAGGAAAGTTTTAGGAAATCAAACTAGGAAAACGGCAAAACTAGTTTGGACAAGTTTGGATGTGGCTACGAATTGATAGTATTTTTGCACTAACAGTGGGTCGGATCTGGAAATGGGCTGAAAGCACTGTAGCTGAGATAGAACACGAATTTTGAAAAATGGATAGATGGTGGATAAAAAATCAATAAAAATGGTGGATGTAGGGGATGATGGACAGAACTCCCAGTAAAATTGGAAGCCCCAAAAAAAATCAAAAAGAAGGTCGGAGATGAGAAACTCAGAGCTGCTGTCACTGTAGATAGAGACAGGACAGATCTGGGAGTGATTGAAGACCGAAATTGCAAAAATATCAAACGAAGGCTTTTCGACCGGAAGTTTTTTGTGGATGATGGGATGGAAGATAGGAACACACCATAAAAATTATAAACCACGAAGAGGCCGTGGCTGGTAGCATGATTTTCGTGAAGACACCTCTGTCCAGCAGGACAGAAAACCAAAGACGGATTCGCGGCAGCTCGAAGGCGGCACGAACGGCGGCGGCGGCGGCGGCGGCACAGATGAAGATCAGAGGTTGAGAGGGGGAGATAGAAGATTGATACACTCTAGAACTGGAGGTTTGAGGATGGGAAACCAGGTGGAGAGGGCTGGGGGCGCAAGAGCCTTCTTTGCTTTCAACAAAATTTTGATTTTTTCACAAATATTCATATGAAAATACAATCTTTTATATGATTCACATAAAATGCAATGTGAACCCTTGGATCTAGGGGTGGGGATTGAAGGGCTAGGATTAAGTGTGAAACACACACAAAAATTAATACAATAATAAGGGGAGAGGGGCGCCCCCTTGACCAAGGGGTATGGTAGGTGAAGGTAGGTGACCTACCTTGGACCAATTTAACCACTTGTCTACCCATGTGGCATTTGACATTCAACCCTTCTAGATGGCCACCTAGGATGGTTGACCAGCCCCACATGAGTGACATGGACCAATGGGAGAGGGCTGAGGGCCCCCTTTCTGGTCCTACTGACAAATTACAAAGAAACCCAAACAATCCGTGGGAATGACGCATTGGCTTATAAAGTCGTACAATTGCGCATATACTTTCCTGTGGATATACAAATAAACTAAAGGACATAAATGCAAAATAAAATGTACATGCTCGGCGTCGATTCCCATCAACTCTCCCCGGGTGGGAGGAACTCGACCCCGTCGAGTAGGGGTATGGGTGCTCGGGTACTCTGGCGGATCCGTTACCGCGCCAAGTAACGCGGGTATGCTCCACTCCAAGTGACCGTCACCTGCTCATTCCATATATACTCGATATGCGCGAACTGCTATGGGCTAGAGGTGGACACTCCGGGTGGGGCACTCTCAAAGGGAAGGAAACAGCTCGAAGACTCACTAGGAATCACCGCTGAATCCCTGTAGGTGACTGATCCGGGTATAGATGTAGAAACGATCCCATACTCATCGAGTGAGTTCAATCACCTCTTACTCATAAGAAAACGACAACGAGCTTACACAAGACACATGCAGACTCTCAAACTACACACAAACCATGCAAACAAACCACACAAGGAAAACACACGGACTCATCTATGACCCTAGACACACCTAATGTTAGTCCGACCCGTACATGGATGACGGCGGACCAGGACACCCGAACGTGTGCCATGCATGCATTTGACGTAACCAGAGGTTGACGTCATGGGGAACTCCTAGACACCCTACGATGCACCAATCATGGACATTGGGCTTGGATGTGGGAAGTTCGGGAGGTGCGGGTGGTTTGGATGGATCGGAGAAACCAAAGTTTTCATTACCCCCATATGAAAATTCGGACCTATGGCTATGTGGAGGTTGCTTGGCCCGAGTGGAAAAGGTGTGATAGTGAACTCCGCGGAGGAAGTGGAGTGAAGATGGGGGCTCGGGAGATTCACTAGTGAGGGAGTCAAAAGGGCCGAAGAAGGTATGACCCCGTGAGGTGGGTTCCAACATGACATGGTCCCAAGTTTGGAATTCATAATCACCGCCATACATTATGATCGGTGGGACGATGGACATGTGTAGAAAATAGGACTCCTCCCTTGGGCAAAAGGGAATGAAGTCGGACTCGGCCGGCATCGGGAGGAGTAGAAGAATCTCCGTGGTGACACACCCCACGGTGCACACGGAGGTAATGGACCCTAAGGCCGGATGGGTGAAGCTAAGACTAGCGGGTTGGTCAAAGCCTCGGGCCAGTAGGTGCGTCAACTTCCATTGTGAATCTAATCCCATGACAAGATCATCCAACGTGTCAACATGGTGACTAGATCGAAAAGTTGTGTGGTAGGAGTTGAAGGGTACCAATGGTAGTGTGGGGTTCATAGATAGAAAGGGAGGTGGGACCAAGCCATCCTTGAGCCAACTAAAAAGCGGCTCGGCGATGTATAGCGTTCCCGTAAGAAACACGGGTGGCTCGGGGTGAGACGGCTCCAAGCATAATGGTTCCGAATGTGGAGTGGACCGCTGGGGTTGGGTGGCTAGACATGTGAGGGTGATCTTGCCGGGTAGGTAAGGTGGGTATAAGGTGCAAGTCCTCTTGCCCCAGTCAAGATATGCTCTTCGTTCTCCTAACCACGTTTGTCCTAAAATGATGCATGAACCAGCAAGTGTGTCGATCCTACACCATGTGCCATCGGTGTAGAGAACAGAGCCAATCCTCTTATAGAACTCAACACAAGCAAAATCACCATCACGGACAATCTCGCCTGTCTTGGAGAGAGACTCCACGATGTCAAGAGAAACCCAATTATCCGACTCCCTATTGGTGAAATGGAGTTCCGTTGTGGACCCGTTGGGTAGAGCGACTTTCATAGTGAGAGGGGTAAAACCAAGGGCTCGGTCCATGCGGACATTGACTTTGGCCACAAAGGTTGACCACTCGGATGTATGGTCTTGGGGAACGGCCATGGGTAGTGGATATGGACATGCATACACACGGTGATAAGACACTAGACCGACTATGCAAGTTTTGAATGCATGCACACTAAGGACAAGACACCAAGACTCGGTACGGGGCGGGGTTAATCGATCCAAAGATCACTCGCGCAAGTGTGCGGCATTCCCGATAGGCGTAGCCTAACGTTCGGACGACACCTTTTTATATACCGACTAATGGTATGCAAATGCGACCCAAAAGACACTTTTTTTTTTGTTTTAAAACAATGATGACCCTAAGCACGACTTAGACAATGACTAATGGCTAGACGTAAATGACACTTTTTTTTTGACACTCTAGACTCAACCTCGCTCTGATACCAAATTGATGCAGGACGAGACACGGACACGACAAGCTCGCGGTTGTCCCTTAACAAGGGAAGCGTCGGACGTGCACGGTTGAGAAACCGGCAGTGAGCTAGGGTGGTCGGCTCTCACTTGTGCCCGGATCGGGTCACGGGACGGTATCGCTCACTCTCTCGCAGCAGTGGTGATATGAAATTATAGTGAGGTAGGTCCTAAAACATGCTCTCTAGCAGTGGCATAAACAAGCATATATGGAAATTAGCGAAATGCCAAGCAAGGAGCGAATACGATACCTCCACGCGCTCGGCATGGGGACAACGGACCCGGCCGAAGTCGTACTCCCGGGACAGTTAATACATAAAGATTACAGCAATGAGTTACAGCCCACTCCACGCAGGGAGGTAAAGGGCGACACAATGGGGTCCGGGAGGACCGATTTCGGGTTGACGGGCGGCTTCTCGCCTAGCTTCGGCCGCACACGGAATCACACCTGTGGGGCCCACTTGCTGTCCGAAGGGGCCGTGTGGGACCCGGTGGCACCGCTGTGGTGGTGGATGCCTGGATGAGCGCTCCCTGGAGTGGAGGCCCGCTGGTTCGCCGGCCGGAGGCCGGGCGGCTCCGAACGGCACCGGTCGGAATAACCGGCCACGGATCTGTAACTTCTGGTTTTCAGCGCGCGTCTCGGCGAGAACGGACGCTGCGATCAACCCCGATGTCGGATCGACACGAAACTGGCGCCGTTGGAAAGCTAACTTCAAATACTTCAATCTAGGCTGGAAGATCTGGCTTAGATCTACACGGATCTGGGCTTTAATGAATTGTTGAGTTGCTGTTGTACAATGACCGGGCTCTCAGATCTGTAGAGAACTGGTCTGAGAACTGCCTTTGACTGATATGTGAACGTCCGAATATGAAGTGGTGGTCTTCAGTAAAGTTGTAGGAAATCAAACTAGGAAAACGACAAAACTAGTTTGGACAAGTTTGGATGTGGCTACAAATTGATAGTATTTCTGTACTAACAGTGGGTCGGATCTAGAAATGCGCTAAAAGCAATGTAGCTGAGATAGAACATGAATTTTGAAAAATGGATAGATGACGGATAAAAAATCAAGAAAAAGGGTGAATGTATGGCATGATAGACATAACTCCCAGTAAAATTAGGAGCCCCAACAAAAATAAAAAAGAAGATTGGAGATGGGAAACTCAGAGCTGCTGTCACTGTAGATAGAGATAGGACAGATCTGGGAGTGATTGAAGACCGAAATTGTAAAAATATCAAATGAAGGCTTTTCGACCTGAATTTGTTTTTGGGTGATGGGATAGAAGATAGGAACACACCATAAAAATTACAAACCACGAAGAGGCTGTGGCTGGTAGTAGGATTTTCGTGAAGACACCTCTTTCCAGCAGGACAGAAAACCGAAGACGGATTCGCGGCGGCTCGAAGGCGGCACGAACGGCGGCGACGGCGGCACAGATGAAGATCAGAGGTTGAGAGGGGGAGATAGAAGATTGATAGACTCTAGAACTGGAGGTTTGAGGAGGGGAAACCAGGTGGAGAGGGCTGGGGGCGCAAGAGCCTTCTTTGCTTTCAACAAAATTTTGATTTTTTCACTAATATTCATATGAAAATACAATCTTTTATATGATTCACATAAAATGCAATGTGAACCCTTGGATCTAGGGGTGGGGATTGAAGGGCTGGGATTAAGTGTGAAACACACACAAAAATTAATACAATAATAAGGGGAGAGGGGCGCTCCCTTGACCAAGGGGTATGGTAGGTGAAGGTAGGTGACCTACCTTGGACCAATTTAACCACTTGTCTACCCATGTGGTATTTGACATTCAACCCTTCTAGATGGCCACCTAGGATGGTTGACCAGTCCCACATGACTGCCATCGGACTCAGGACAGACAACTAGACCTGCTGACACAACGATCCTTGAGTCACAAGACTCAGGGTCATGATAGTCGAACAAAAGCGATAATACGTCGCCAATCAGCGTAATGCCTAAGCCACATCATGATAAAACACTGATAAAGGAAACGGCACAAGACAGTCGGATCCAGACATCCGCGTAACACGAAACACGGAGACATGAGGGATCGCTAAGACCCTCAAAGCACGTGGACTCGTAAACTGAGGTAAGACAACACCTCAAGGCATCCAAAACCATGTCTCGATCCATACAGGACCAATGAGACATTCAGGAGGTCACACATCAACCACTGGATCGCAATCGGGTTGGCCAGACCCAATAATCACTCTGAAGCAGTACGGAACACTACTCAAAATAATGGCACTCCTGGCTACCCCACAACATGGTCACTGCCCTCATAGGATATCCAAGACATCCACAGGACTACGGGCAAACCACAAGGTCAAGCCAAGACAAGTGGAGGCCAAAACAATGGAAAATGGAACTCTGGGGAATAAACGGCTGCATGCCTGACTGCTAGGTAAACCAAGCGGTCAGTCGAAGAGCTGCTACTCACACACAGAGGATTCAGACACTGGTCGGTCATAGAAAGGCCGCACTAAGATGACAATGATCTATACGTAGGCCGTCTCACTGAGTCAAGCAGTCAAGGATATGGCCGCCTCACTCGGAAGACCCAACGAATAAAATTATAAAACACTGGGGCATGTGGTCTATCACAGGGCCGCAAGGGGAACCCTAGCGGTCACACCCTAGGCCCCTAGACCCAGTCAAACCCCCTACAGTGAAACTGACTTAACCGGTCAAACAGACCCTAGCGGTCATCCAAAGGGCTGCTAAGAACACTAAACGGTCAGAGCTAGAACTGCTAGCCCAACCGGCTTAAAAATCATCGAACCGACATAAATAAAGCCTAGCGGTCATACACTAAATCACCAAGGTCAGCCTTGTGGTCTATCGAATGCCCGCTTAGCTCAACCGACTTAAAATACAATTCCTAGTGGTCTAACAATGAACTTCTACACCGAGCTTAGCGGTCCTCCATTGGGCCGCTAGCCCACCCAAATGGTCTATCGCTTGATCGCGAAGACCCAAACCGACATTGAACCGACATATGACCAGGCACAGCCTAGCGGTCACCTAAGAACCGCTAGAGGAACCCAAACGGTCTCAACTGGACTGCTAACGAAAGCCTAGCGGTCTCTGGAACGACCGCTAAGGCGTCACGGTGGGTAAAACAGAGGAATGGCCGAACCCGACCTTTCCACGCCTAAATCGCGTCTAAACGATGGGGTAACAACCCTAGATGCGATATAAGCTTTCCATAGACCAGAAGGGATCCAAATGACACTAAAATCACAAGGAACGGGCGATTCTACTGAATCGACCCTAATTGAGTCACATGGGTTCCCGGGCTCACACCGGTTCCAAATGACAACCAATCACGACGAAACTAGCGGGAATGGAATGCAAACATGCCTTGGATTCAATTAAAACTAGTTAGGCTATAAATCGTCACCGAGAAAGGCGAACACGTCTCACACCCCCCAAAGCATGCTTCACCCAAAACAAGGCTAAACCCGCTCGTTCTCACACGGTTCGGCTCCAAATCGTGAGGAAATGCAGAAGAAGAGTTGGGCGTCCATCTCCCTACCTCCACCGAAGTTCTCGCACGTCGAAACGACTAAACCACGCCGAAATCCATCTCACGAACCCAAACACGTCGGCTTTGAATCCACCGAGGGATCACGCCAACGCCACGCTCCATTCATCGCTCCATCACGCGCTAGGTCAGCTCCACGATGTTCCTGCCTCGCCCACCTCGCCACGGTCGCGCGCTCCGCGGAGAGAGGAGAAGAGAGGAGAGAGAATGGAGGGAGAGAAAGTGACGGACGGTGAGGAGAGAGGAAGGAGAGAAAAGAAGAAATAGGAAATAGAAAATTAGGAATTTTGTAATTTCCATAAAATTTGATTTTTGGTTTGAAATTGCACTAATTCAGAAAAATACGAAAAAATAGTCTAAACGATCCTCGGAAGGAGCACAACGCAACTGTAGCGTTCGCGAGTCGATGAATTCAACAGTAAACTCACCACAGGGTTCTGTAACTAGTACGAGAGAAAAACCCGCGTGGATCGTAAAACATAACTTAGGACCCACAAAAGTGATCCGAAAGCTCTCCGATAAGGATCCGAAAGACCCAAGATTTTATAGTCCTCCCCCCTTACAGGAATTTCATCCTCGAAATTCAAGGAGCTAACAAGTGAACAAGGGAAGAACAAACTCAAACACTGGCTACGCTCTCCAAGCATCAGCCAAGCCTCAAAACGTAAAACACGATAACACAATTCTCGAAAAACACAATTCAGAGGAACACTGCTAGACCATAATCACAGGCACAAGCTTTGGATCTCAAGGTAAATCGATGCAAAGAACAAGCACGGCATCCAAGTGAACACAAGTCTGACACCTCTGAAACAAGGCATTATCGCTTACGTCTCATAGGGAAAAGAGACACAACCCATGCCACGAAAATAGCTACCGATAAGACATACGGCATACACAACAAGCAATAGCTTAACCAAGGAAACATAATCCTCTCAGTTGACAGCTCCAACACATCATCGGCTTTCGTGCCAAGAATAACAACGGAACTGGCATACAGAATGCCAACGACAACACTGGACCATGAGCACAATCAAGTCAGTCCTCACTCAGACATTACATCTGATTTGAGTCGCATGCTAACTCTACCATGACACGCTCTGGATCTCAAGGCAAATCGATCCAAAGAACAAGCACGGCATCCAAGTGAACATAAGTCTGACACCTTCGAAACAAGGCAATGTCGCTTACGTATCATAGGGAAAAGAGACACGACCCATGCCAAAAAAATAGCTACCGATAAGACATACGGCAGACACAACAAGCAGCAGCTTAACCAAGGAAACATAGTCCTCTCAGCTGACAACTCCAACACATCATTGACTTTCGTGCCAAGAATAACAACGAAACTGGCACACAGAATGCCAACGATAACACTGGACCATGAGCACAATCAAGTCAGTCCTCACTCAGACATTACATCTGATTCGAGTCGCATGCTAACTCTACCGTGATAGAAGAGTATAGCCAAACTAACCAACAAGACCTTGGTCCATATCACAAAAAATCAGATTCATAGGGAACTCATCCCAAACTGATCACAACCACCAACAACAACAACGACAACGACAACGACAACAACAACTGTAGAATCCCGACTATGTTCTCAACATAGAACCATAGGACACAACTGCAAGCTGGGTCACATCAAGGCACAATTACAGCTAAACACACAGCTCACACATATAAGCCACACTGCGAATAGCTCACCAACAAGGACCCACAATGATAATAATAATAATATCAGAGAACGCATCTCAAGGACCATGATCACGTCTCGAGAGTACAACTCCCAAGAAAGAAGTTACAGAGAAAAAAAGGTATTTGACCAGCAAATATGCCGACAGATTCCCCTATCTTCTCGCACGCCAGTGCCAACAACTAGAATATCTCCAAACAATGGCACAGCAACCAACAACATCAAGGCACATATAGCCAAGACAAAGATACATCGAGGAAAACAAACCTCTCAGCCGATCAGAATCTTTCAACTTCACGATCCTGAACCATGGGTTATCAGCCCACACGCTTCCGCTGCACACTGAACACATCGCACACAGGCATCAAGAACAACTCGGCATCCGCATCTCAGTACACACTCGGCGCCATCACAATTCACAAAACTGCAACGTACCACGCCTCGAGTACCGATCCTGCTAATAGACAATCATAAGCCGCCAAAGTGCAAATCAAGAAGAGCATTAGCTTCAGCACAAAGCATAAAGAATACTAATCTCAGCTTATCCTTATGTCCTGAAACGATCATTGAACCTTCACAACACAATAGCCGTCAAACACGGCACATCGGACACGGTGCACAACGGCTCCCAAACACAAAATATGGGTCCAAAGCCAAGCAACCGTCGAACAAGAGCAGATCAGGTTCAGAATTAACACAGTCCACACTTAAGCAGACACATGACAAAGGCTTCACCAAGATAGCACTTCCAAGGCTTACCTTGAAAAGACTCAAGCTCGACTAATAGTAGCTCACCAGGAAGGAAATCCTAGGTTCGCCCGAGCATTCTTTCAATCAAGGCATCTAATCGATCACCTCAACACCACCTTAACACCTCAAGGGCTGAACGAATCTCAAGCTGGGATGACCAAAGTAACACAAGAATGTGCACGGCCATCACACCAAGGATGATACAGTCACCAGCCACCTGAACAAACCACAGAAAAATCTTGAATACCGCACCACAGATTCACGCCTGCCAGTGAAGTCTGCCAAGAACAGCATAACCGAGATAAATATCATGACAAAAAGAGCACTCCATCACATCCTGACGAGAGAAAAATCATCTTGCACTGCGCCAACATAGCACGCACAAGACCACACGCGAGAACAAAGCGATAAACAATCGCAAAACCTATCCCAACTGCCAATTGTACTGGACCTTAAGGACTCTGAATACTGCAATATCTCAAATTCCCATAGACCTTCACACAACACAGCTCTGATACCATCTATGACGACCCAGGGTCCGGATACAGGGTAAAACTGATAACACTTGGATCCTGCGAGGCCTCCCAAGAGCGGTAAAGCTCTGAAGGGATAAAAGGAGTGTGTGTGGTACATTGAAGTTCCAGATAAAGCAGTAAGCAATAATATTTTAATGATCAGGTTTGCTAAAGTAGCAGAAATAAAATTACTTTTTCAATTAACAATTTAAATTAACAGGGTCTAGTCCAAATTAAAGACAAGTACAGTCCAACATAGAAGAGAATGTACACTGAAGTCAGGGGAAAGCCGACGCAGGCAACACTAGCAACTACGAACTGACGCACCGTGCCATGAACCACGAGGAAGAGGAAGACCACACCTGAAAAGAAGGGGTGAGCCTCGTGTCACTGGCTCAGTAGGGGTCACGCAGATCCCCACTGGAAATAACGCAGTAACACGCAAAACAATGCTAAACAGTAAAGTAGGAAGAGCAAGAGTAACAGTAGTACTAACTAAGATAGTAAAGCTGTAAAAAGCAGGAGTAAGGACAACTAAAAGAAAGGGTAAAGCCATACTAACCAGAAACACGGTAGTCGCTCGAACCACGGCTCTCCAAGCCACTCCAAACAACAACAGAAAGGCGAAACTCGATCTCACAAAGTCGGGCGTTACCAATCCATCGTTAGATCACAAAAACTTATCGTGAAAAGCCTACCAAAGACCTACACAATCAAAGGCATGAACATACACGAGCTCACGTTGTGTATGCTACCCAAGACTAGACCTCGAGTGAAGCCACACACAGGCTACTCGGAAACCAATGACGAAAACACAAACCATAAGAGTTATGTGAGTTATGTGTCAAGTGACAGAAACACCTCCTACCTAGAAGAACAACCAGATGCGTCCACTGATGTCTTGCACTGCGCCTCAGGTATCTCGTACATGCCGGGAACGGCGGTAAATGAGACACACACAAAGAGCCAAGTATAAGGAACAACAGTACCAATTACACTGAGCAACAGTACCACAGAACGAGTGACTAGTCAGGGTCACGCTTGTCGACGCTCGTCCAAACGCCCCCAACCACGTGTGCACACATAAGCTCAATGCCTTAAGCCAGGCCTCTAGCTAGTTTTCTCCCATGGTAGGATGCTACCCCAAGGCAAGGGAGTCCACGGAAACTAGCCTAAAAACCGTATATCGAAAACCTGCCCTGCCACCACTCCTAGGTGGGCCAACACACTAGAACGTGTCGTCAGGCTACGACTAGTGGAGGTTCACTAGACACAGAGACTCCAAAACACCAGTGCTGAAGTACGGATAGGTTGAGCATGCACTGTCACATGTACTACGAAGCACAAATACAAGGTAGCATACCAGACTGCCACCGTACTCAGGATAGACAACTACACCTGCTGACAGAACGATCCTTGAGTCACACGACTCGGGGTCAAGATCGTCAAACAAAAGTGGTAATACGCCGCCAATCAGCCTAATGCCTAAGCCACATCACGATAAAACATGGATAAAGGAAACGACACAAGACAGTCGGATCCACACATACGCATAACACGAATCACGGAGACATGACGGATCGCTAAGACCCTCAAAGCACAAGGACACTCAAACTGAGGTAAGACAACACCTCAAGGCATCTAAAACCATGTCTCGATCCATATAGGACCACTGAGACATTCAGGAGGTCACATGTAAACCACTGGATCGCAACCGGGTTGGCCAGAACCAATAATGACTCTGAAGCAGTACGGAACACTACTCGAAATAATGGCACTCCTGGTGACCCCACAACATGCTCACTGCCCTCATAGGACATCCACGGGACTACGAGTAAACCACAAGGTCAAGCCAAGACAAATGGAGGCCAAAACAATGGAAAACAGAACTCTGGGGAATAAACGGCTACATGCCTGACTACTAGGTAAACCAATCGGTCCGTCGAAGAGCTGCTACTCACACACAGAGGATTCAAACAATGGTCAGTCATAAAAAGGCCGCACCAAGATGACAATGATCTATACGTAGGCCATCTCACTAAGTCAAGTAGTCAAGGATATGGCCGCCTCACTCTGAAGACCAAACGAATAAAATTATACAACACTGGGGCATGATGTCTATCGCAGGTCCGCAAGGGGAACCCTAGAGGTCACACCCTAGGCCCCTAGACCCAGTCAAACCCCCTACAGTGAAACTGACTTAACCGGTCAAACAGACCCTAGCGGTCACCCAAAGGGCTGCTAAGAACACTAAACGGTCAGAGCTAGGATCGCTAGCCCAATGGGCTTAAAAATCCTCGAACTGACATAAATAAAGCCTAGCGGTCATACACTAAACCGCCAAGGTCAGCCTTGTGGTCTATCGAATGCCCGCTTAGCTCAACTGACTTAAAATACAATTCCTAGTGGTCTAACAATGAACTTCTACACCGAGCTTAGCGGTCCTCCATTGGGCCGCTAGCCCACCCAAACGGTCTATCGCTTGACCGCGAAGACCCAAACCGACATTGAACCGACATATGACCAGGCACAGCCTAGCGGTCACCTAAGAACCGCTAGAAGAACCCAAACGGTCTCAATTGGACTGCTAACGAAAGCCTAGCGGTCTTTGGAATGACCGCTAAGGCGTCACGGCGGTTAAAACAGAGGAATGGCCGAACCCCAATCGCGTCTAAATGACGGGGAAACAACCATAGATGCAATATAAGCCTTCTACAGGCCGGAAGGGATCCAAACGACACTAAAATGACAAGGAACGAGCGATTGTACCGAGTCGCCCCTAATTGAGTCACATGGGTTCCCGGGCTCACACCGGTCCCAAATGACAACCAATCACGACGAAACTAGCGAGAATGGAATGCAGACATGCTAGGCATTCAATTAAAACTAGTTAGGCTAGAAACTGTCACCGAGAAAGGTGAACACATCTCACACCTCCCAAAGCATGCTTCACCCAAAACAAGGCTAAACCCGCTCGTTGTCAGACGTGTTATGTTAGATGGGCGCAGTCTATTACCACGGAGAGTGGATCTAGAGGGGGGTGAATAGATCTATTGCCTAATTTAAAACCAATATAAGGCTCTAATGCGGAATATAGGCAGATCTACTAAATCACTAACTCGAGTATTAGATTTGAACAGAAGCGAATCAAACTATGAAGGTAAACAGGAAATCCAATCGCACACAGTTCATAGCCAATCACACAAACACAAGGCACACAGGATTTTTAGGTGGTTCGGTCAGGAGACCTACGTCCACCCCACACTCAACTGAGTATGGCTTACTGCTGCGCAACACAGCTTGCGTCCGTTGGGCAGTACAGCTTGGCCTACAACCTCTGATACACAGCTTCGCTGGGCTTTACAGCTTGCCAACCAGAGGAATAGATCCTCTGCAACTGCTGGGCAATACAGCTTAGCCGTCTGAGACAAAGTCTCGCCTGCTGAGGATTACAGCTTCACCTGTCCAGTGGAAACCTCCACTGCAATTGCTGCCTCACAGCTTGATAACAAAAGTGTATTGAAAGCAAGAAAAATAGAAACAAACGAAATGTAAAAACAAGACGAATGTAGCTCAAGTATGAGCAGAATCAGCTCTGGTATCTGAACCAAGAGTTTGATTTACAAGACCTCTTGAAAGCTCTCTCAACTCAACTCTCTCAATCGAACTCTCTCAACTCATCTCTCCTTTCTCTCTTTCTTCTCTTCTCTGCTTTTCTTCTCTGTGGATCTCGGTGGCTCTCTGCTGCTTTAGACTTTCAGTCTCACTGTATAGACTTTACCACTCGATCGATCAGCCTCCTTCTGAAGAAGAAAGCTCATATATATACCAGCAGCAGATTGGATAAGGGCGTGTGGCTTCCACATTTCCCGCCCAAAGAATTCGCCAGATCCGAGGAAATTTCATCCACATGGCAGCATCCTGGATGGGCTGCTTCCACGTGTCACCATATGGGCACCTCATCCTCCTTGGATCACGAGCCATGTCATCAATCTCAACAAGCAGTCCCTGTCAGACAGACGAACAGAGTTATCAGTTTAAGTCTAAAACCTTGGACAGACTTAATGAAGGCACTGCAGAAGCGATGTACAGACGTCATGAATGTGAAGCAATGCAATGTTCAGACTTTATGAATGTGTGGCTATGGCATTGTATAGACTTGGTGAATGCAGAACAATGCCATGTACAGACTACATATATGCAGTGCTTTGGCCTTGTACATACTTCACGCATGCAGGACTGTGGCATTGTATAGACTTCAGGTATGCAATGCTAAGAATATAGCAGATGGTTGTATAGACATGCCATATGAATATGCAGACTCATCGTGCAATGTTGTCTAGACTTAGAATGCAATGCATGAAGTAGTGTATAGAGTTAGAGTGCAATGCATGAAGCAGTGTATAGAGTTAGAGTGCAATGCATGTTCAACTGCAGACAGTAAAGTATATACATTTCAAGTGAATGCATTGACATGCTGAAAGAATTAATGTATACACTTGCTACGACACAAGAACAACATAACGATGTATAGACTCCGCCTTGAACAATGCATAATGCCTATAAGAATGTATGACTTAGACGATGTGTGGACTTGCCAAAGGAAAGGCTGTACAGACTTGAGCAAGCATAATGTATAGACTTTGCCAAGACAACTTGACGATGTACAGACTTGAGCAAAGTGAGGTCTGTAAAGACTTGAAAGTTCACAATGTATAGACTTTGGCAAGGCAACGGCTGTACAGACTTTAGCTCAGCTGCAATGTATAGACTTGCAGGGGCAACGTAGGTAAAGCTACCAGTGTATAGACTTGCGAGTGCAACGTCGGTAAAGCTACCAATGTATAGACTTGGAAGTTCACTGATGGATGTACAGACTTCACCTTGAGCAAGCTACAGTGCAGTGTATGGATTTTGAAGAAAGATGCATGACGCTGTACAGACTTCACTTCGTGCAAGCTACAGTGCAGTGTAGACTTTAGGCTATGCCATGCAATGTATAGACTTTGCCCAATGCATAAGACGCTAAGAGAGACGGACAATGTACAGACTTAGCCAATGCAATGTACAGACTTATTGAGCTGACGCTGCATGAGACACTAAGTAAGACGAACAGTGTATAGACTTCACAGCTCAAGTGAGACGGTGAATGTATAGGCTTTGAAGCTCAACTGAGACGGACGATGTATAGACTTAGCCTGTGCGAGCAATGCAGCAATCCAACCGATGTACAGACTTGAGAAAATGCATGCTACAGTGTAGACTTTGAAGAGGATGCATGCACCTCAATGTACAGACTTGCTGGATGTGTGAGCTGCAATGTATAGACTTGACTGCCTGCAAGCATGTATAGACATTATCGTGCAGACCAGACCTCACATGCATTAGTGTATAGACTGTATGCCTGATGGATGCACTGATGTAGTATATGAACAGAGGAAGCAATGCACCGATGCAATGCATGCACATAGCAGGTATTGAACTGAAGCAATGGATGTATAGACTTGTGTTCTCAACGATGCACAAACACAACACAATGTAATGTATAGACTTTGAGTGTATAGACTTGTGTGTGTGTGCCATGTGTAGACCTGTGAAATGCATAGAACACACAGACAATCTGATAAAAATAATTTCATCAAAACATAAACAGTTGCCAATCAATCAAAACAAGCTGTTGCCAATGAAGTGAAGCATATTGTCAACATCATCAACACATAGGAGTCACAACAATCTCCCCCTTTTTGATGATGACAACACCCTATCATATAGAATAGCACCATCCTGTCATACAGATGTATTTTGATGAAAGACATGAATTGTTAGTCAGATTTGTCATGCAGATGCTATGAATGCATGCTGAAATGAAAACAGCTCCCTGCTAACAAGATTTCCCCCTATGCCATAATCATGATGCATACACTACCCCTTTGCCAAATAGTGGATACACTCCCCCTGGAATGAATTCATCAAACAGACAAAATATTCTCCCCCTTTGCCATCAACAAAGAGGAGGGAAAGTGATTACAAGGGAAGGAACAAGAGAGATCATCTGACTGGCATTCTGAGCAAGTAGTTCAGGAATAAGCATTCTAAAGCACAGAGTCTTCAATCATATGAATTTAGAAACTACTTTCAGATAGAATTCTGGTTTAAAGACTATAAAATTTTGAGTTCATGCACTACAATCAATGGATAAGTTTTCTGTGCATGATAAAATAATAAACCAGAATCACATTTGCATGGGAGATTCAGTTTCAGAATATCTTACTTTCGTAGACTCATTAAAAGTTGTTAAGAGATATCAGGTCATGTATTGAAATTAAACAAATTGACATCCTTGAAAATTCTTTTGAAGGAACAGTATTTTTCATTGTATTTCATTAAGGGCATTCAGGTACCATTTATCTTTTTGCGTAAGGGTATACGTTTATCAGACGCCAATACCCCTAGATACTCAACATGATGGACCATTCTACCATGATCAAATTCAATAGAACTGATTTACACCTTTTTGTGTGAGGGTACACGTTTATCAGACGCCAGTTACCCCCAGGTATTCAGTGAAACCACCCTACTGTTTTGATCATTTTATACAGAGATAACGGATATACCTCATGCATTAAGTATTGTCTATTTCTTTGATGGATCACTTTGTTTCTCAGTATTTCACCAGTCATTACTCTACTAATGTTATTTTCAATAAATTTTTAATGTTTTTCAATATCTTTCTTAGCTGTCCTTTATTTGTTTCAGAATGACTTGTTTAAGAACAATACACATACTTAGCTTCTCTAACATGATTTCAGATGAGTTTTCAAATTTCAGATATGATTAGCTTTGTCTGACATGAAATAAGATAAGGGTTGAGAGTTTTATCAATTTTCAGCTTTCTTATTTACTGATTGCAATCTTTAAACTTTAAAGTTTATAAAATTTAAACCATCAAAGTCAGTCTTTAGGCAATTAAAATTCTTATAAGAGAAGGAGTCTATTTTCTATTGCTTAGGAATCAGAACTGGCTAACAGATTGCCATATTGTCAGACTCAACTCATTCAGGGTTAAAGAAATAGATTTCACTAAGGTTGATGACCAGTCTGAATTTCTAACAATACTACCCCTGTCTATATGCATGCAGTTTTACAAATGAATGGCAAGAGTTAAATACCACTATTATGATATGCAATGATGATCATGAGTGTGATGCCAAAAAAAATATTAATGTCATGCATGATCATGAGTCTATTGCAACATTCAACATTCACAAGGTTTATTCAAGCCATCAGAGAGTTTATTCATTATGCTGAAATTTACACAAACCAAGTTCTCTTCTAAGAAATTTAAACCTTTCATTCCCAAGAGGCTTAGTAAAAATATCAGCAATTTATTTTTCAGTTTCAATGAAGTTCATTTCAATTTCCTTTTTATTTACAACATCTCTAAGAAAATGGTGTTTTATCTCTATATGCTTAGTCCTAGAATGATGAATAGGATTTTTAGCAAGGCATATAGCACTAGTATTATCACATAACATTGGAATACATCTCAATTTTATCTGATAATCATCCAGTTGGTGCTTGATCCATAGTACTTGGGCAGCACAATTGCCAGCTGCAACATATTCAGCTTCAGCTGTAGATAAAGCTACAGTGTGTTGCTTCTTAGATGCCCAAGATACTAGACAGCCACCTAGGAATTGATAATATCCACTAGTACTTTTTCTCTCTACTCGACACCCGGCATAATCTGCATTAGTGTAGGCTAGAAGTTCTAACTCACACTTGGCAGGATACCAAAGACCTAGCTCTTGGGTGCCTAGTAAATATCTAAAAATCCTTTTCACTGATTTAAGATGTGATTCTTTGGGACTAGCCTGAAATCTAGAGCATAAACACACTGAAAATTGAATGTCAGGCCTAGATGCTGTAAGATATAGAAGGGATCCGATCATACCTCTATATAGCCTTTGGTCCACTGGTTTACCTTGAGGATCTTCATCCAAACAGGTTGAGGTACCCATTGGAGCAGCTATTTCCTTGAGGTTGTCCATTTTGTACTTCTTCAATAGATCCCTTATGTACTTGGACTGAGAGATGAAAGTACTATCCTTTGATTGTGCAACCTACAGTCCAAGAAATAGTTTGAGCTCACCCATTGAGCTCATTTCAAACTCATTAGTCATAATTTGAGAGAATTCCTCACACAATTTGGGGTTAGTTGACCCAAACACAATGTCATCCACATAAATTTGAATGATAAGAATATTTGAATGACTCACCTTGGTGAACAATGTTTGATCAACTACACCTCTTGTGAAGTTCTTATCAGTGAGGACTTTACTCAACCTGTCATACCAAGCTCTAGGAGCTTGCTTTAAACCATAGAGAGCTTTTCTGAGTTTATAGACATGATTAGGGAAGTCTAAGCATTCAAATCCAGGAGGCTGCCTCACATAGACATCCTCACTAATTTCCCCATTTAGAAAAGTAGATTTTACATCCATCTACTGAAGATTTATTCCTAGGGAACATGCATAAGCCAATAATATTCTGATTGCTTCTAACCTGGTTACAGGGGTAAAAGACTCTTCAAAGTCTATTCCAAATTCCTGATTATACCCCTGAGCTACAAGTCTGGCCTTATTTTTAATCACATTCCCTGATTCATCAGTTTTATTTCTGAACACCCATTTAGTCCCTATGACTGTTTCATGATCAGGAGGTGGAACCAAATGCCACACCTTATTCCTGTCAAATTGATTGAGCTCCTCATGCACGGCATTAATCCAATGCACATCTTTGAGAGCACAGTCAATAGACTTGGGTTCTACATTTGAAACAAACGCATATGCATTCAATTCATTTTGAATCCTTAAGTGGCCTCTGGTCCTAGGGGGGTCATGCAGATTTCCAATCACATTATCTACAGGATGATCTTTAAGATATCTAATGTTAACAATTGGATTGTCATGATTTTGATTTACCTCCCCCTGAACTGTAGGATCTTCTTCATTAATCTCTTCATTTCCTTCCTCATCTTCGGATTGGTCTGCAAAATTTCCTTCTTTCAGAATATCACCACTGTCTTCATTCTTGCATTGACCAATATTAGTCTTTAATAAGGATTCATCAAAAACTATATGTGGAGATTCTTCAACAGTTTTGGAATTCAGATTATACACTCTATATGCTCGGGTGTTTTCAGAATAACCAAGAAAAATTCCTGGTTCACCTTTAGGTTCAAATTTGTCAAGGTCTCTTTTATCATTTATATGTATAAAGCATTTACACCCAAAAATCTTGAAGTGAGCAATAGAAGGTTTCTTACCCTTTATGATCTCATAGGGTGTTTTCTGGGTAGAAGGTCTTACCATGGCTCTGTTAATTACATAACAAGCAGTATTTACTGCTTCAGCCCAAAACCTTCTTGGTAGACCACCTTCAACCAAGAGTGTACGACCCATCTCCACTAGGGTTCTGTTCCTTCTCTCCACAACTCCAATCTGCTCAGGTGTCCTTGGTGAGGAGAACCTATGGTTAATTCCATTTGACCTGCAGAATTCATCAAACTGTGAGTTTTCAAACTCACCTCCATGATCAGATAGAATATTTTCAATTTTTTGGTTTTTCTTAAGACAAAACTCCTGAATTTCTGTGAATGCATCACTTTTATGTGATAAGAAGTATACCCAAGTGTACCTAGAAAAGTCATCTACCATGACAAACCCATACTTCCTCCCTAATAATCTGACAGACCTGGTTGGCCCAAAAAGGTCCATGTGTATCAGCTCATAGGGTTTAGAAGACAGATTTTCTGTTCTAGATTTAAATGACTTCCTAGTTAACTTTGATTGAGTGCATGCATCACAGATTTTATTTTCTTTCTTAAAGGAAACTTCAGGAAGTCCTCTAACCATGCTATGCTTATTTAGTTTATGCAAAACAGTGTAACTAGCATGAACTAACCTACGATGCCATAAAAATGCTAAGTCTTCTCTACTAGCAGTAAGGCATAGGTTAGAATGTTGAATATCATCTAAATCTATCATGTAAGTGTTATTTATCCTCTTACCAGAAAATTTAACAGTTTCAGAATCAGGTTCAAAAACTTTGCAACATTGAGAGTCAAAAAGCACTTTGCATCATTTATCACATAGCTGGCTGATGCTAAGTAAGTTATAAGCTAATCCTTCAACCAGCATGACATCCTCAATGCAACAAGTAGTACACTTACCTACCTTACATGTTCCAACAATCTTACCCTTTGTGTTGCTACCAAAGGTGACAAGGCCTCCTTGTTTCTCTGTCAGCATGTAGAACTTGGCCTTATCCCCTATCATATGCCTGGAGCAGCCACTATCCAAGTACCACAAATTGTTCTTGGCTGCCAGGCATACCTGCACACACAATCAGGTAGAGAAGTTTGGAACCCAAGACTGATTGGGCTCTAGAGAAGATGAAAAGCAATTAAAACAAGAAAGCAGACTTTTAGGAATCCACATTTGTTTGAAACAGTTCTGTTCAGTGGATTTTCCAGATTTCTTTTTATTTTGCTTTTTCTTGTTGACACTAGCATGATTATTTACAGATTGTTTATTTCTGTGCCAGTGCCTTGGCCAGGATGTATTCACGAAATTTTGGCCATAATAATCATTGGGCTGGCTGTGGAAATATTTGTTCCTAGGTGTCCAAGAGCCATACCCATTAACCCAGTTTCTAGTGTAAGGTTTATAGGACTGTGTGGCCTGATATCCATAACCTGTAAACCTTCCTTGAGTCCTAGTCCATCCTGACCTATTTGGATAGGCTGACTGTGCAAAGAAGTGAGACTGGGCTCTAGGTTGGTAGAAATGTTGGGGTTGAGCTCTAAAAACATTCTGCCTCCCCTGCACCTTGGACCCTGCTGACCTGTTCATAGGTGTGTATTGGGTCTTCTTCATAGGTGGTGATGATGGTGGAGACTTGGTGACCTTAACATGGGGTTTATAAGACTGTGTAGGTTGACCCCTAACCTGAGACTGAGCTTTGGGATTTTTCTTGGATGTGCTAGCTCTACTAGGCTCACTCAGCTTTTGTTTGCCCTTCTCCTCAGCACTGGGCTTTTTCATATTAGCAGTTTTGTTCAATGAAATGTTTGAATTCATGCTAATTAGAGGTCCTTTCTCTTTTTGTGCAACAAATGAAATAGTTTTCATTCCAAAGGTTTTTGTTGCACTAGAATTAAATCCAAGGCCCTCTTTTCTGAAGTTGACCTTTGACCCTTACAAAGCATTTAGGTTATCTGAACCTTGGGTCATTTTCTCAATAATCTTAAGCTTGTCCTCATTATCCTTCTGAATATCTTCAATGGATTTCTTAAGTTCTGTATTCACACTTAGGACAGCTTGATATTTTTCATTTACTATTTTTATCTCACTCTCACATTTCTAAATTTTCAATTTCAGTTCATCAGTTTCTTTTTCTAACCTCTCATTTTCTTCTTTAGAGGCTTTTGACTCATTCTTCATTTCTTCTAATTCAGAACATGTGAGTTTCAATTTTTCATTCTCAGATTCTAGACATGCAATTTTATCAGTTAGAGTTGTATCATTTTGCATGGAGTTAATCTTTCTTCTTAGATGCCTGTTTTCCTTTCTAATATCATCAGCTCTATCAACTATGTCATGGTAGGCATCTACCCAATCAGCAATAGTGAAATTTTTGAATCTAGTGATTACCTCATCTGAGTCCTCCTCTCTGTCTTCAGAGCTTGTTGCCATAAGGCAAATGGGCTGTTCAGATTCGGCTTCACTATCAAAGGTATTGCTCAAGGAGCCTTCATCTTCATCACTCCAGGTGCTAACCATAGCTCTCCCTTTCGTGTTCTTCTTCTTTGACTTGTCCTTGTATTTCTGATTCTCTGGACAGTCAGCTTTCATATGGCCTACCTTCCTGCATTGATAACAAGTATTAGATTCAATTTTCTTTGCAGGGTTATGTTTATACCTTTTATCCCTTCGGCCGCCACCATACTTCTTTTGGCTGAATCGTCCTACTCCATTCCTGAGGAATCGCCTGAACTCTCTGGTCATCATTGCCATCTCAGTACGAGTTATATCTTCTTCATTCAGGCTCTCCTCAGATGATGAACTGCTAGAACTAGATTTGCTGGATTTGCTGGCACCAGCTTTCAGAGCGATTGGCTTCTTCTTCCTCTCAACTTCTTCTATCTTTGGCATATTAATCTCATATGCCATCAGCGAGCCAATCAGCTCATCAGCCCTTGTGGTTCGCAAATCCCTTGACTCCTCCATCACTGTAGCCTTAGTGTGCCAAGCATGAGTCAGGGAACGCAATATCTTCCTCACTACATCGTATTCTGTCTGAGGTTTTCCAAGACCTCTAAGACCATTTGTGATAGTAGTTAATCGAGCGTACATCTCCTTGATGGTCTCGTTTGGCTTCATCTTGAATGCCTCATATTCAGACACTAGGAAATTATCCTTCGTCTCTCTAACTTGACAGGTCCCTTCATGGATCACTTCAAGTGCATCCCACATCTCCTTAGCTGAACTGTAGGCTGATACGCGGGAGAATTCTGTAGGGTGCAGAGAGCACTGAATGGCGTTTATGGCACTCCAATTTAGTGTAGACCTCCTGATCTCCTCCTTGGTCCAGACTTCCTCTTAAGGGGACAGCTCATAAGGTCCCGTGCTTACTACCTTCCAGATCTCATAATCCTTCGCCCTCAAAAATACTTGCATACGGTTCTTCCAGTATGCATAGTTAGATCCATCGAAGAATGGCGGCTTTGTGGTTGAGTGTCCTTCAGCTATCATCCCTCGAGCATCCATCTGTACCTTTCTCTTCGGGCGATGAGTCCCTGTAGAAGAGTTAGGCTCTGAAACCAACTGTTATGTTAGATGGACACAGTCTATTACCACGGAGAGTGGATCTAGAGGGGGGGTGAATAGATCTATTGCCTAATTTAAAACCAATATAAGGCTCTAATGCGAAATATAGGCAGATCTACTAAATCACTAACTCGAGTATTAGATTTGAACAGAAGCGAATCAAACTGTGAAGGTAAACAGGAAATCCAATCGCACACAGTTCACAGCCAATCACACAAACACAAGGCACACAGGATTTTTAGGTGGTTCGGTTAGGAGACCTGCGTCCACCCCCAACTCAACTGAGTATGGCTTACTGCTGCGCAACACAGCTTGCGTCCACTGGGTAGTACAGCTTGGCCTACAACCGCTGATACACAGCTTCGCTAGGCTTTACAGCTTGCCAACCAGAGGAACAGATCCTCTGCAACCGCTGGGCAATACAGCTTAGCCGTCCGAGACCAAGTCTCGCCTGCTGAGGATTACAGCTTCACCTGTCCAGTGGAAACCTCCACTGCAATTGCTGCCTCACAGCTTGATAACAAAAGTGTATCGAAAGCAAGAAAAATAGAAACAAACGAAATGTAAAAATAAGACGAATGTAGCTCAAGTATGAGCAGAATCAGCTCTGGTATCTGAACCAAGAGTCTGATTTACAAGCCCTCTCGAAAGCTCTCTCAACTCAACTCTCTCAATCGAACTCTCTCAACTCATCTCTCCTTTCTCCCTTTCTTCTCTTCTCTGCTTTTCTTCTCTGTGGATCTCGGTGGCTCTCTGCTGCTTTAGACCTTCAGTCTCACTGTATAGACTTTACCACTCGATCGATCAGCCTCCTTCTGAAGAAGAAAGCTCATATATATACCAGCAGCAGATTGGATAAGGGCGTGTGGCTTCCACATTTCCCGCCCAAAGAATTCGCCAGATCCGAGGAAATTTCATCCACATGGCAGCATCCTGGATGGGCTGCTTCCACGTGTCACCATCTGGGCACCTCGTCCTCCTTGGATCACGAGCCATGTCATCAATCTCAGCATGCAGTCCCTGTCAGACAGACGATTAGAGTTATCAGTTTAAGTCTAAAACCGTGTACAGACTTAATGAAGGCACTGCAGAAGCGATGTACATACTTCATGAATGCGAAGCAATGCAATGTTCAGACTTTATGAATGCGTGGCTATGGCATTGTATAGACTTGGTGAATGCAGAACAATGCCATGTACAGACTACATATATGCAGTGCTTTGGCCTTGTACATACTTCACGCATGCAGGACTGTGGCATTGTATAGACTTCAGGTATGCAATGCTAAGAACATAGCAGATGGTTGTATAGACATGCCATATGAATATGCAGACTCATCGTGCAATGTTGTCTAGACTTAGAATGCAATGCATGAAGTAGTGTATAGAGTTAGAGTGCAATGCATGAAGCAGTGTATAGAGTTAGAGTGCAATGCATGTTCAACTGCAGACAGTAAAGTATATACATTTCAAGTGAATGCATTGACATGCTGAAAGAATTAATGTATAGACTTGCTACGGCATAAGAACAACATAACGATGTACAGACTCCACCTTGAACAATGCACAATGCCTATAAGAATGTATGGACTTAGACGATGTGTGGACTTGCCAAAGGAAAGGCTGTACAGACTTGAGCAAGCACAATGTATAGACTTTGCCAAGACAACTTGACGATGTACAGACTTGAGCAAAGCGAGGTCTGTAAAGACTTGAAAGTTCACAATGTATAGACTTTGGCAAGGCAACAGCTGTACAGACTTCAGCTCAACTGCAATGTATAGACTTGCAGGGGCAACGTAGGTAAAGCTACCAGTGTATAGACTTGCAAGTGCAACGTCGGTAAAGCTACCGATGTATAGACTTGGAAGTTCACTGATGGATGTACAAACTTCACCTTGAGCAAGCTATAGTGCAGTGTATGGACTTTGAAGAAAGATGCATGACGTTGTACAGACTTCACTTCGTGCAAGCTACAGTGCAGTGTAGACTTTAGGCTATGCCATGCAATGTATAGACTTTGCCCAATGCATAAGACGCTAAGAGAGACGGACAATGTACAGACTTAGCCAATGCAATGTATAGACTTACTGAGCTGACGCTGCATGAGACACTAAGTAAGACGGACAGTGTATAGACTTCACAGCTCAAGTGAGGCAGTGCATGTACAGGCTTTGAAGCTCAACTAAGACGGATGATGTATAGACTTAGCCTGTGCGAGCAATGCAGCAATCCAACCGATGTACAGACTTGAGAAAATGCATGCTACAGTGTAGACTTTGAAGAGGATGCATGCACCTCAATGTACAGACTTGTTGGATGTGTGAGCTGCAATGTATAGACTTGACTGCCTGCAAGCATGTATAGACAATATCGTGCAGACCGGACCTCACATGCATTAGTGTATAGACTGTATGCCTGATGGATGTACTGATGTAGTATATGAACAGAGGAAGCAATGCACCGATGCAATGCATACACATAGCAGGTATTGAAGTGAAGCAATGGATGTATAGATTTGTGTTCTCAACGATGCACAAACACAACACAATGTAATGTATAGACTTTGAGTGTATAGACTTGTGTGTGTGTGTGCAATGTGTAGACCTATGAAATGCATAGAACACACAGACAATCTGATAAAAATAATTTCATCAAAACATAAACAGTTGCCAATTAATCAAAACAAGCTGTTGCCAATGAAGTGAAGCATATTGTCAACATCATCAACACAGAGGAGTCACAACAAGACGGTTCGGCTCCAAATCGTAAGGAAATGCAGAAGAAGAGTAGGGCGTCCATCTCCCTACCTCCACCGAAGTTCTCGCACGTCGAAACGACTAAACCACGCTGAAAACTATCTCATGAACCCGAACACATCGGCTTTGAATCCACCGAGAGATCGCGCCAATGCCACGCTCCATTCATTGCCCCATCACGCGCCAGGTCAGCTCCACGACGTTCCTGCCTCGCCCACCTCCCCACGGTCGCGCGCCCCGCGGAGTGAGGAGAAGAGAGGAGAGAGAAGGGAGGGAGAGAAGGTGACGGATGGTGAGGAGAGAGGAAGGAGAGGAAAGAAGAAATAGGAAATATAAAATTAGGAATTTTGTAATTTCTGTAAAATCTGATTTCTGGTCCGAAAATGCACTAATTCATAAAAATACAGAAAAATAGTCTAAACGATCCTCGGAAAGAGCACAACACAACTGTAGTGTCCTTGAGTCGATGAATTCAACAGTAAACTCACCACAGGGTTCCGTAACTAGTACGAGAGAAAAATCGACGTGGATCGTAAAACACAACTCAGGACCAACAAAAGTGATCCGAAAGCTCTCCGATAAGGATCCGAAAGACCCAAGATATTACATTTGGTCTGGAAAAATGGAGTTTTTCACGCCATCTTGATGTTCGCGATCGGACTCTGGTAAACGGTCTAATAGTGGACCATTTTTGATCCCTATGCGGTCTTACAATAGACCGCCAATTACCTTGGGTGTCGAGTTTCAACTGTTTCAAACTCTTCCCCCTATTATCCATTTATTTATCCTATTTATCCACTTAAATTCTGAAATTCCAGAAATTAAGCTTCTAGAATATGGGCCAACTATTTTGGACTTGGGTTTTAGGTCCTTTGGGTTCAATTAAATGGGCCTAATCTATTTGTTAGTAGAAGGCCTTTACTTAATGAGACTTAATTAATAGTAATTCGTTTAATTGCTCTTTTAAATGTTTAATAATTGTATTTAAATGTATAAAATTTCTAGAAAATTCTTGGACGTTACACCCTCCCCTACTTAAGAGAATTTTGTCCCCAAATTTAATACATGGATTTATGGAGAGTGTATTTATAGTTGAATAGTTTGAGAAATTTTCTGCGCATAGCTTCTTCCGTTTCCCAAGTTGCTTCGTAGGGCCAAGATTTCTTCCATTGGACTTTAACCATTGGAATAATTTTATTTCGTAGTTGACGTACCTCACGTTCAATTATCTTGATCGGCGTTTGCTCGTACGTCATATCCTTTTGAATTTCCAGATTATCTTAAGAGATAACATGATAAAGATTATAAACATACTTCTTCAACATAGAGATATGGAATACGTCGTGAACTCCTACTAGTTGTGGAGGTAATGCTAGACTATATTGTAGACACGCCAAAATTGACGCTATGTTGATCAAATCTCATGTCACTATGTTGACGCCCCAAAGTAAACTTCGATATATTCATAATATGAAGTTTTTCTTATTTTTGTGTGTTTTTGATTTGTTCTTGCATTTTGTGATTCGCGACCTGAAGAGGGGCGTGTTTTTAAAAGTGACCTTATCTAGGGCGTGTTAAAAAGAAAGGACGACCAAATGTCAGGGCGTCAATTCCTGGTATTATCCGGTTTCAGAATAAATTCAAAATAAATTCAAATTATTGATTAAACGTCCTTCCTCAGGGCGTGGTTTCAATTAACGCCTTCATCTCAGGCGTGTTCTCACAATTTTCAAATAAAGTAAGTTTTATTGCCAAAATTTAATCCAGAAGTGACGCCCTTGATCATGGTCGTGTGTTTGAGTAACGTCTTGATATAGGTCGTCAATTTGTGATTTGACGCCCTTCTGAAGGTCGTGTTTCACCTTTCCGTGTTCTGCTTAAACTCCTCTTTCTTGGAGAGTTCCCTACCTCCGTTGGTCTCCTTGCTCGAATTGGAGTTAGAGTCATGCCTTCTTTGATCATTGCCTATCCTTATCTTCCCAAATTTGAGCTTATCTTCGATTGAAATCCTATAAAAGGATGCTCTGGTCGATCTAGGCAGAGGTTGACGGGTCAGAGAGTTCACAGGTTTACGGGTTACGAGTTCAGGGTTACAGAGCTTCATCTTCCTCCTGTGCGATTGTTTAGAAAGGGCTCTGCTTCCTCTGCTTCCGATCAACCGCGTCCACCTTGTTTCCCTTTACTGTCGTCAGGGACAGCAGGGTTCTTTTTATTCTGTTGTGTTGTTTTGTCTTCATCAACCGATCATCATCACTGTGTTCTTCTTTTACGTTTGCATTAGCTGCATCATATCTCCTCTTTTCCTATTTTCTTTAGGGGTCATGTTTTGTTCTTTTCTCACCTTCATATCATCTTTGGGATTGATACTACGTGCACTTGGCTGATCCACTTCTCTTGGCTTGTTTTATTGTCTCTTTTGGAAGGTAATCAATAAAGAAAAACCCCCTTCATCGGCCGGCCGGTTGAAGGAGGAGGAGGAATTCACAATCCATCCCGCGTTCTATTTTCCACCAGGTATTCGCGATCTTCTTTGTTTCTTCTTGAGGTAACCCCTCTGGCGATCACCCTCCTTAGTAGCACCACGTGCTTCTTTTCCTTATTATTATATCATCTCTCCCTTTATTCTTATTATGCTTTCTCATATTTAAATCTCTTCTTCGTGTGTGGATTTATCACGATCTACAAATCGGCGATCACGGTGGGACTTCCACTATTTTTCTTTTGATTACCATCTCCTATTGGCACCCACGTGTGCCCTTTACTATTGGCACCCACGTGTGCCCTTTCCCCTTCGGCACCCACGTGTGCCCTTTCCCCTCGGTACCCTCGGTACCCCTCCTTTTGTGCCACACGGGCACCCTCCCTTGTGCACCCTGCACACTCCCCGGGATCAGCCAGTTTGTGATTGCATATTTCCTGAATTCACACCTCAAACAGAGGCGCCTTTTCTTTTAACGCCTTCATCCAGGGCGTTTTATTATTGTGTTACGTCTTCTGTCAAGACGTCTTTCATCATTTTACTGCTTTTATCACGCTACCTGTGAATTCACGCCCTGCCCTAGGGCGTTCTTTTATTGCATAGCGCCTCACCTCAAGGCGCTTTTTCAGATTTGACGCCCTCACTCAGAGACGTCCTTTTCATATTTCGCGCCTCAACCAGAGGCGTGTCTTTGTTTCTCACTGCTGGCTCATGGCCTCTCGCAGTGATTCACGACAGTGACCCTGTCGTTGCTTTGGTTTATAGCGACCTGCCCCAGGTCGTCTCTTTCCTGCGTTTTTACATAAACCTGCTTCCTGTTGCTGTCTGTGATTGTTGGATTGATTATTACATTGCTTGCCTATATTGCTGTGATCTTATCATCTTATTTTGCATATTGTGGCATTTGGTTGAGAGACCTTCTCTCTCTACACTAGGATTCCACACACCTCTCTTGGAATCGGGACGACCCTCCATTGAGCATTCCGTCTCTTTGGACCGGAAATCCCTTTTCCAAGACCTCCGTAAGTCCTCGCACCCGTGGATTCCCTCACGGACGCCGGGCTGGTTGTACCCTTGAAGTACCCGGAGTATAGAGAACCTATCGTTGGTGAGGAGAGAGAAATAATCTAGTTAACCCAGAGATCACACTTGGATAAACTAGGTTTCACTTTGCAAAAGAGGGAAATTCAACAATTTAATCCACTCTAATCTCAAGCATAACACTAAAATCTTGCGTTCATCTCAACTTGGTTGCATACACTTGCTTGGATTGATTTGTTTAGACTTGTTTGGATTGAGTGGTTGTTTGTTTGATACTGCCTTTATAAAGCCGTCTCTCCTCTTAAACATGCAACTCCGTTCAGGAAAAATCATCAACATGGCAGGCTACGGGTATTCTTACGATGATGAGGATTAGAATGTTTTTGGTCAATATGAGACCCCCCCCAGGATTCCATCTATTATGAAGGAAATTACCCTCCTCCTCAGTCCCATCATCCTCAAATCCATGTGGTTGATACCACTCCTCAAGAGGTTGTGCCCTCTTCCCAAACTTTACCCTCCAACACTTCGGGGAATTCTTCTCCATCCCTCAATGTCACGGATTTAATTAATGCTTTATCTCAGTTAGACGATTCCCAGCGGCAGGCTATTCAGGCCGCTTTGAAAGGGAAGTCTGTTCCCTCTTCATCCTCCAATCCCCCTCCGGCCGAGAGTGGCCATCACCTCACTAATGACCAGGCGGTCTTGCACAAACCCCCCTCTCGTCCACCAACGCCCGGTGCGGCCATGCCGGCCCAACAGGCGAGCTATTTAGCGGTTAGGCACCAATTTCTCCAACCTCCCCGAATTTTGCGAACACCTATACCACATTCTTTTATTCAAAATCCGGCCCCAATCGAATCCGACACTAATATGCTATTACTCCAGAAATTGGCCAGCATGGAGGAGCAACTAAAGAAGGTCACCACGGCTAAGAATGCCCCGGAAATTTCGCTCCCTACATTGCCCGTCTTCCACTTACCACCATCTGAAATGCTGAACTTCCGGCGATATAATAGGACTTGTAATCCTTTTATTCATTTGAAGGACTTCAGGTACGAGACCTCCTTCTGGCAAGACAACAAGGCCTCTTTGGCCTATTTATTCATGAGATCTCTGGAGGGGCCAGCCCTTGAATGGTTTTATTCACTGGATTCCGCTGATGCCGGCGACTTCGATATCGTTCAAAGGAAGTTCTTGCAAAAATACAGAGACCGGGTCGGACCATCCCTTTCGCTCACAGATCTGGTTGCGGAAAAGATGAAGCCCGAGGAGGACTTCATAATGTTTACTGATAGATGGCGGTCTATGGCCGAAAAGTTGAAAGATACACTGTCTGAACCAGAACAAGTCAAGATGATAATTTCCAATGCCACTCCTCAGTTCCGGCACATACTAGCCATGAACCGGTTAACCACCATGGAGGAGCTCTATGAGAGAGCTCGTTATATCCAGACGCAGATGAAGGATACGCCCATTATGGGCATGTTTAAGCCGAAGTCACGGCTATTCAAGAAAACCACAACTGTCAACAACAGCGGGCCCACGACGGAGGGCACTATTGCAAATGAGCAGGTTGGCGTAGTTGGCCACCCCCATCAAGCTAACCCACGTCCTAACCTTCCTCCACCACAAAACCCCCATTTCAACTCCACTCCACAACGCCCATTCGCACCCCAACATTCCTTTGCTTCACCACCAAACCAAGCGCCCCGCACTAACCCTCCAGCTCCGCAACAGTACCACCAGGTACCACCACCTACCAACTATGGCCAACAACAACAACGGAGACCACCACTTGACCCCAAAAGGGACCACTACCCTCCATTACCAGAAAGTCTCCCGGATATTTTCAATGCCTTAATGGCCGCCAATTTGCTCATATTACCAAGAGAAAGAACAGCGTGGCCCGCCAATGTTGACACATCCCGTTACTGCGCTTTCCATCGTGCACCTGGTCATAACCTTGATCGTTGCTTCCACTTCAGAGATTACATTTATGACCTAAATGACCAAGGTGACATCAATTAGGATGAGATGAGATAATTCATCGCCACCATAAAAGAAAGAAGGTCTCCTCGGCAGCAACAAGCTCAGCAGCCACAGCAACCAGCTCCACAGCAGCAACAACAAGCTCCAGCGCCTCAGCACGATATGGGGATTGTCCACAATCCACTGCCGGAGCACCCGCCAAACCAGCACGTAAACCCTGTCATGTCTCTCTATGAGGTGGAGAGAGGGCAGGGATGGCATGAAGAAAACACCTCTGTCGGGGCACTTTATCATAATCAAAATCAACCTCCGCGCCTCTTGCGCACCCCTTCTTCTTCTCCTACCCCTCAAGTGGGCCGATCTCTTCTGCGCCCCGTTAATTCACCTCCTACCGCCAATTCTCCAACCTTGCCGGTTCGCCCCCTTCTTACACGCTTACCACCTCTACAGCCTACGCCACAACAAAACCCATCCACCACCAACCCTTCGCCACTGCCATCTAGGCCACTCCTCATCCGCCTATCACCAACGCCCACTGCACCCGCCACCACTACTCCTTCGCCGGCAAGGATCCCCCCACCATCGGTTCCACCACCTTTTGTACCCAGAACCCTTCTCATTCCACCCCCCACCAATTCCCCCCGCATTCGGGTATCCCTTTCTACCTCTACGCCTCCTACCAGGGCACCAGCGCCCTCTACAGGGATTCCCTCTGCGGGAACTCCCACTCCACCACTTCTTAACACCAACACACCTTCTTCTTCTTCTAATCCCCCTCCCACACTTGTCCCGACAGAGGCACGTCAAGGCGTGGCGCCGCACCACAGTGGACGGATGTTCCACCGTATTTTTCCACAGAGAGAGTTAGAGCCCATGCAGGGGTCGCAAGAACAAGAACAAGAACAAGAGTTAGTGCCAGGGACTCAGTATGATTTGCTAAAGCACTTGGACCGAACACCAGCAAGGATTTCAATCCTGGAACTAATTAAAAGGTCCACCACTCATCAGCTAGCTTTGAAAGAATATCTGCAAAAGGTGATGGTCAATGAGGACATTCCAGTTGAGCAGATAGTCACGGTTTTAACGCCCGCTAGCAGTCAGCCGGCAATTACTTTCCATGAACATGAACTGGCGCCACTCCCAGCAAGAAAGTACGCTATATGCATCACAGTTGACATTAATAAGGTGGCTGTTAAGCAATGTCTGGTGGACACTGGGGCATCCATCAATGTCTTGCCACCTAGCACCTTGAAGTTGTGTGGCATTCCGGAAAGCCAAATACGGCCATCTACCATCACATTCACTACATATGATAACACGAAGAAACCTCCTATAGGCATGATTACGTTAAAAGTAAGTTTGGGTCCTGCCGCCATCACAGCAGATTTCCATATTCTGGATATGGATCCGACATTTAATGGCATTCTGGGACGCCCCTACATTCAGCAACTCGATGCGGTGCCCTCCACAAATCACCAATGCCTTAAATTCCCACACAAGGGCCGCATTATTAAAGTTACCAGTATGCCGATTCTGCCAGAGGAGGATATTCATGTGGCTTCATCAGTTCCATCCATGTGGCCGGCCAACAAGCCACTATTATCTGTGCTGGACGTCCCTTGTCCACGACCAATGCCAGAAAAAGTCACAACATTTGCTATGATACCCCTGCCTGCCAAGGAGAAAAAGAAGAAAACAATGATGAACACCTCTGGCTGGAACATCTTAATGAAAATGGGGTATCAAAATGGCAAAGGTCTGGGTGCCAATTGTCAAGGCAGGATTAGGCCTGTTAAACCTCAGAAACTGATTACACGAGGTGGCCTAGGTTACAAAGGGCTTGGCAAAAACAAAGATGAACCATGGGCATTTATGACATCCACATTAAAAACAGATCGCCAACCGCTCACTTGGACATTGAAGACACATTTTGTCGCAGGTGGCTTTCAGAATAGTGAGCAAACTATAATAATCACTTCCATATTAGACTGTCAGGATGTTCATGCTAGACAGTTTGCTCGTCATATTGCCCCGTTGGCCACATACAAAACCCTGGAGTCCTTAAGGCCTGACAAAGGAAGAAAAATGGATGATCTAGAATGTGACTGGTACAGGTGGTTCGATATGCAGGATATTACTATGTCGTTGAGCCGCCTCTTCATGCCGACTGACCCGGAATGGCCGCCACTTATTCATGAATTGATTGAGATGCCAGCTGCAATTACAGATAAGAGGCAGCTACTGAGTGACTACACTGATACTGGAGAGCCAGACGTTCCGTTTGAAGAAGGCTTCACCGTGGACAGGCTGTGGGCCGACCTCTTTTCTCTCACTTCCATGCATCCATCGGTGCTTGCTTCTCTATATTCTCATCGGTTTGGTCGCGTGCCAAGACCGCCTCCGATTATAATCAATTTATCTCCAGATTCAATCCAAGTTTCTCTCCCAATTCCTTCTTTGCTCCTCGAGCGATTTTTTAAACTCTCCATCACGCCCCCTCGCGGGCCATCACTGATTCAATCTTTCTCTGATCTGGCAATTTCCACTCCTCCTGCTATCCTCCCTTCACACTGCTTTCTTCTTGAAACAGAAAATAAAAATGGAGAAAAAACAAAAACGAAAAAAAAATGCCAAATTCCCAAATTTCTAATCCTCCATTTCTGTTGAGGAGACCTCCTATTTCTCTTCTGAGTGCGTCCCGACCCAGGGGCCGCTCCTTCAAGATTCATTGCTAAATCTTTTCTCCCCCTCTGGTGAGGGGACTTCCTCTGTATTACCTCATGTATCCACTTTTTCACCTCCTTCTTTTTCTTTTTCCCGTCAAGCTAGTTGTTCTTCTTCTTCTAATAAAATTCATGGGGTAGATTCTTATAAGAAATCCAAGGGTAAGCAGATTCCCCGTAGGTTTCTATTGGAGTTAGCTATCAGATGCCAGGCTTGTTTAGCCCTTCTTGAATTTATAGAGAATCCAATCATCCTGCCAGAGCTGGAATATGAGGATGCTGCTGTTGTTTCTTATGAGGGTTTGGGTGTCTATGAAATTATTGAAGAGGCGGAATCTCGCGCTGGGTCCTGAGCGGGCTGTGGATCACCAGAAGATGAATCTGCAAGAGAGGGAAACGTGTCAGAGGGCCCAGAGGATCTCCCTGGGGTAAACCCTCCGATGGCTAAGTCAGTAGAGCGATGGTGGAAGCGATAATGGGGGGAGGAGAGAGCTGATGCGCGAGAATCCTCTCCACCAAAGGGTGAAGCGAATCGTGCTCAGGAGCTTAGGGTATGTGAATGTCTAGTTCATCTTACCATCTTCCGGAGGGTATCCCTTGCTTAAATAGTGCGTCGCCTTTTAAGAGACCGGTGAGCTGAGGGCTTCCCGGCGGGAGTTACGTCTTCAGCGGGGGCTTTCATGGCCTGATCGTGGGGACGTTATCCCCTTGGAGTCCGGCAGCTCCCATGACTCTCCCGCTGGCGGAGGACTCTGAACGGCCGTACCTGCAGATAATCAACCGGTCTTACCGAGCCTCGGGGATGCTAGCTCATGTCCGAGCGATAGGCATGGCCCGACGAGGGTGGGGTCGGATAGGTCGGCTGGAGCCTGTCTCTCTCGGGTGAGGAGAGGGCTTTTAGACCGGACCTTCCTTGGGACCTGACCGCTGTCTCGGGCCCTCCGAGCCTTGAAGGCCGCCGGGGAGAGTTGGTTCCTCGAGTCTTTATTTATTGGGCTTTTCTTCCCTGAGTGGGTCCAGCGGGCTATCACTCGGGCGGGCTCGCCTAGTTGGACCGTGTGGGTCTTGTTGGGCTGCCTTTGTGGTGGGCTACGGAAATCCCCCTCTCCAATTATGAATGACGAAGACCCTATTGAAGAGGGGGATGAAAGTTATGAAGAATATGAGGACGAGGCTAATGCTTTTGCTAGTGGCATTAGACAATTTGACGAACCGTCAGCCTCCGTAGAAGAGCCTACCAAAGAGATTAATTTGGGTACCAAGGAAGACCCTAGGATTCTCCTCATAAGCAAGAATTTACCGCCCTCCAGAGAGGAGGTGCTCATTTTGGTCCTGCAAGAAAACAAGGACACGTTCGCATGGAGTTATGAAGATATGCCTGGTCTAGACCCTACGCTTGTTGAACATCGCCTTACACTTAAGCCAGGGTCTGTGCCGGTCAAGCAACGGTTGAGGCGTTTCCACCCTAACATGGCTTTAAAGATGAAAGAAGAGGTCGACAAGCTCCATAAGGCTAGATTTGTTAGAGTTGTCCTCTACCCCAATTGGGTGGCTAACATCGTCCCGGTTATGAAGAAAGATGGAAAAGTTCGGATTTGTATAGACTTCCGGGATCTCAACCGTGCGTGTCCCAAAGATGACTTCCCCCTCCCTCATATTGATGTTTTGATCGATAATACGGCAGGATTTGAGACTCTCTCTTTCATGGATGGCTTCTCAGGTTACAATCAAATTCGTCTGGCTGAAGAAGATCAAGAGAAGACATCATTCACTACACCATGGGGTACTTATTGTTATGTGGTCATGCCTTTTGGACTTAAGAATGCTGGAGCCACCTATCAGAGGGCTATGATGGTGATTTTTCACGACATGATTCATATCTATATCGAGGTGTATGTGGATGACCTGGTTGTGAAATCAAGGAAAAGGATTGAACATCCTGGGGTTCTAGCCAAGGTCTTGCAAAGATCACGAGAGTATCAATTGAAGATGAACCCCAAGAAGTGCGTGTTTGGCGTTTCTTCAGGGAAGTTGCTTGGTTTCATTGTTAGCAAGAGGGGAATTGAAGTTGATCCCAACAAGGCAAGGGCCATTAGAGATATGCCTCCTCCCAAGAATTTGAAGGAAGTTCGAGGATTAATCGGGAGGTTGCAATTCATTCGCCGCTTCGTCTCTCAGCATTCACAAAGATGTAGGCCGTTTTACGAGCTTACTAAGCCGGGAGTCAAGTTTAAGTGGGATGACAAGTGTCAGGCAGCCTTTGACGGATTGAAGGATTATTTGGCCAATCCTCCTGTCCTGAGGCCGCCGATTCCAGGCAAACCACTTATTCTCTATGTTTCTGTCCTAGATGACTCCGTAGGTGCTGTCTTGGCTCAAGTGGACGAAGAAGGTAAGGAGAGGGCAGCATACTATTTGTCTAAACTTCTTAACCCCTGTGAACAGAAGTATTCAACCATGGAGAAAACTTGCGCTGCTTTAGTCTGGGTAGTTCAGAAGTTAAAGCACTATTTCCTAGCTCACGAGGTTCACCTCATTGCTCGCATGAATCCGATTAAATTCCTCCTTGAAAAATCTATCCTCACTGATCGATTGGCACGCTGGCAAAGCTTCCTCTCTCAGTTTGATATCACTTACATTCAACAGAAAGCTATCAAAGGTTACGCCATTGCCGAACATCTTGCTCACCACCCTCTACCTCGTTTTGATCCTGTCAATTTGGAGTTTCCAGATGAAGAACTAATGTCCATTAATCAACCCCACGATCCTATGTGGACATTACATTTTGATGGAGCTCTAAATTCCCAAGGAAGAGGGATCGGCATGGTTCTTTTAACACCAGAAGGGGTCACCATACCATTTGCTGCTCGGCTCACTTTTCCCGCCACCAATAATATAGCTGAGTATGAAGCTCTTTTGGCCGGTCTTCAAACCGCTCATCGATATGGTGTCACCCATTTGAGGATTGTAGGGGACAGTCAGCTCATTCTGCGCCAGGTGTTGGTCAAATGCCGCACTATCAATCCTAAGCTCAAACCCTACCAAGAACTTGCTTCAGCTTATGCCAAACTCTTCACCAAATTGATTTTCATCCATGTTCCTCGTAGTCAGAATATCCTAGATGACGCTCTTGCTTCTTTGGCCTCTGCTTTAGTCTTCCCTCCTGAGCGTGATTTTCATGTTCCCCTGATTCATCAGCGTGACACGCCAGCTATCAAGGATCGTGCATTCCTCGATATTAGGGATAAGGTGCTTGAAAAGATCAAGCAGAAGGAATCCCTTAAAGGCAAAGAGGTCATGCTTTTAGGCTTGGAAGAATAATTGGCTGACGAAGAGAAGCCTTGGTATTATGAGATTGCCAGATATTGCAATGATCAGTCCTATCCTGAGGAAGCCACCGCAGAAGAAAAGAAAGCAATTAGAAGAGTGGCTCAGCGTTATGTTTTGATTGGAGGTGTGCTCTATAGGAGAGGGCTCACCGGTGTTTTATTAAGATGCCTCGACGATGATGAATCATGGAAAGTTGTGGAAGAGGCGCATTCTGGAGTGTGTGGTGGTCATGTGAATAGCCAGATGCTAGCTAAGAAGATCCTTAGGCTAGGTTTCTATTGGCCAACTCTAGAAGAGGATTGTTCCATCTATGTTCGAAGGTGTGTTAAGTGTCAACTACACGCCGACAAGATTCATTCTCCTGCTTCTTCACTCCATCCTACATCCTCCCCATGGCCTTTCTCCATGTGGGCTTTTGATATCATTGGACCTCTTGGTGATTTGAATCTCCTGACCAAGCAAAAATCATTCATCCTCATGGCAACGGAGTACTTCACCAAGTGGGCGGAAGCAGAAGCTTACGTGGAGATCAAAGCGTCAACCGTCTGCAAGTTTATAATGAAGAACATCATCACGAGGTTCGACATCCCAAGCACCATCGTCACCGACAATGGACCTCAATTTATCTCTCAAGAAATCAAGGATCTCTGCAACAGGTATAACATTGCATTACATCATTCTTCTCCCTATTATCCGCAGGGCAATGGCCAAGCAGAGGCAACTAACAAAACTTTGATAAAAATTGTCAAAAAGACGTGTGAGGCTAATAAATTTTCGGATTGGCCAGACAAGCTAGTTGAAGCTCTCTGGGCCTACCGAACTTCCATTCGAACCCCCACTGGGTAAACCCCTTTCGCCCTTACTTATGGAATGGAGGCGGCAGTCCCTTATGAGATTCTCATTCCCTCTCTACGAGTACAATTGGATAAGGAATTTTCTATTGATGAGCGTCGTGATTCACTCCTCGCCCAATTGGAACTCCTAGATGAGAAGCGTCTGGTCGCCGCTGAGCATGCGCGCGTTTATCAAAACAGGTTCTCGCGTTTTTATCAAAAGAAAGTGATTGAGAGAAAATTCAAAATCGGTGAGATGGTAATTAAGAGGATTTTCGTAAAGCCGGGTGGCCCTCGCTCAAAACTCCAACCCAATTGGGAAGGACCGTTTATTATAAAAGATGTTTTTCCAGGCAATGCTTATAAATTGATTAATGCTGAAGGAGAAGAGTTAACTCACCCTTGGAATGGTTTGTATCTTAAGAAATACTACCCTTGATTCAAAATCCAAACAAAATGAAAATTGTTTCAAAAATCCAAAACAAAGTGGAATATTTCCAAAAAAACCAAAAAAAATAGAAATTTCAAAAAGCAAACAAAAAAAAATAGAAGAGATCAAAATTGGTGCCATGGCACACGAAGGATCAAGGTCCGAAAGGTCAAAGTTCAGAATTCATTCATCAGTCTTGCTAACTTAAAAGGGGGTTGACTCCCACACACACTACACGCTTTATTCTTGAACTCAAGCAGTGCAAAATCCGATGGAAAGTCAAAAACCTGACTGAAAGTGAAAGATAATACCCGTTCTTTTCTTCTTCGGCCCATAAGGGAGGAAGGGAGACCTTGAGGTAGACACGCCAAGCCTATCCGCCGCCCTAGTAGGTGGAAGTCAGGGCCTAAAAGGGAGCAAATGCCATAAAAGCCCAAGTACAATTAGGTTTTTATTCATCAATGCAAATCAATTCCGAAGTGAAAGTCAAGTTGTGAAAAGAAAAGCATGTCAAGAGGGCAAAGTCCCCGCAAGGAAAACCTTGGGCGTATGCGTGCAATATAAAAGAGGCAAAAAGGTAACAAATTTTCCTACGCCAAAGATCGAACCCCAACAAGCATAGGGTAGGGGAGGTAACTTTGCCTTGAGCATCTCAGAATCCCTTATGGGCTTCCCTCATATTTTCTTCCATCCTTTCTATGTGATAAGTCACGAACTGGCAGGATGGTCAAGACGGACTAAAGAAATTGCACTGTGCGAAATCTGGAATACAAGTCAACTATGACCACGTCCACTCCCTTTTAATTACTCAAGAAAGGTTAATGAATTTTAGATGGTGACCGTGTAGGATCCGTGGTCTTGATAGCCTTGTAAACCTTTTTTTCACAGAATAATTCAATTAACGCCTTCGCCTAAGGCGCTATTTATAGAATTAACGTCCTAGATTAAGTCATCTCTTTCAGAATAACGTCTCTGAGCAGGTCGTTACTTTTTCAAAAATCAGATTTCCTTTTCAAATTCATGCCGTATTCTAGGGCGTCTTTATGTGAACCACGACCTACTCTAAGGCGCGTTTTTCAGGAAAAATAACAAAAAAATATAAATGAGTGAAAAAAGAATAAAAAATGCATTTCTTCACGATGTATGCTTGCATGGGCATCTTTTATTTATGGTTGGCCTATGCGTGCTTTGCATGAGGCATCTCCCCGCTATCAGCTATTTTATTTTTGCCTTATTTGATTAAAGGCTTGGCCCCTTGACCCCTCATGAAGGTCAAAATATTGCTACCCCTTGCTTATTGGGCAAGGGGCCAAGTCGAACAGATGAATTAACCTGTTTGTTCAAGGTATGGATTACAGTTGCAGGTACAGGGCACAGTAAAGCAAACACGAAGAACGTGGAAAGAGGAAAGTACACAAACACAAGGCCACAACTACACAAAGTGCTCAGGTAACAAATAAATCTCAATCATATATATATATATATATACATCATGAATGTCTATCATGTACAAGTGTGAGGGTGGAGGAGTACAAGTAAGTCGCTCAGCTCTCGCCTCCACCCTCCTCTCTCCTACTCTCAACCTCCTCCTCGCCATCCCGAGCTGGTGCTGGCGGAGGAGGCATGGGCCCCCGTGAAGAAGCTGGAACCCGAACCTGACCCCCTGCCTCGCTCCTCTCTCGGAGGGAAGAGCCCGTCACAAAAGTGGAGCTGGTGAAGGAGTATCCCGCAGCTCGTGCTCGTTCGCGTCCTCGCTGGAGACGCTCCTCAGACACTCGTAGCCGCTCCTGAGAAAGGATCAACTGGGTCCTCGAGTCTGCCAGCTCTCGCTCGCGTGCTGCTACCTGCTCCTGGTACCGAGCACGCTCCGCCTGGTACTCCTCCCGCTCACGAGCACGCTCCTCGCGCTCCCGGGCACGCTCCCGTCTCTCCAGCTCAAGAGCCACCCGCAGCTCGGCCACGTCCTGAGGCAGCTCCTCTCGTCGCCTCAGGGACCTCTCTAGCTCTGAGATCCGCTGATCACGGATCGCCAACTCGGTACGTACCGCCTGAAGCTGAGTCGTCTGCAAACAGGTAAGCAAATCATCAATTCCACAATTAAATGCAATGATCTAGCAATACAAGCGATACATGATTTAAACCACTCACGTGTGTGCTCGTCGCACGGAAGCCCTCATCAACGCAGGTAAGAGTGGCTCGAAGCTCCTCAGTCTGTAAAATTGTTTTTCATCAGTGCACAATTATATAATCAATATTTGAATGAGGATCTGTGTTTTGGAATTTACCCGTGAAGCGAGATCGCGCTCTGCTACCTCGGCTCGTGCGATCGCTCCGGCTAGCTGCCCTGCCAGTGCAGTCACCTCTGCACTGGGCCCTCTCGAGCTGGAGGCCTCTCCTGGGTCTCTCCTCACTGCTCCCTGCTGGGCACGCTGCATTCATTGAGATCGTCAGTGGCTAATCATCAATAACTCAACAAAAAAGATATACACATGCATATAGGAATAATTTAAACACTCACCAGGGTCTCTAGGTCAGCCCGTGTGGCGGCCAGCTGGTCCTCCAGGCTGTGTAGGTGGGCCTGGGCATCCATCGCCGCTATGTCCCGCGCATCCTGCATTCATTACATATTAGTCACATGATAGAGAGCATTTGCATTTAATTTAGAAATAATTGCATTCATACATACCCCTAAGACCCTCATCTGGGGTCGGCCGGCGTAAACCTCCCAGTAGCGTCGGAGGTACTCGAAGCTGTCAGTCGCCCGGGAGGTGACTCTGGTCCCGCCTAGCTGCCAGTCGGCGTACTGCTCCTTGAACCGCACCCTCCAGTCGGTCGCCTTCGTACGATCGCGCGTCTTCTTCCCGATGCCCCGCGGCTCGCCTACCTCTACCCACTCCTGGTGGAGGCCCAGTGTCCTCATCACCAACCTAAGCCGTAACGGCTCGATCTCGCTCAGGCAGTGAACCCAAAGCTCACGCTCAAAACGAGGATGGCCCGCTACGACCCACGGCTGGCCCTCGTCCGTCATCCCCTCATAGGGTCTCCACTGAACCTGCATTCATAAACATACATGTCATCATTTCATCATCATCATAATAAATTCAAAATAAATGCAAAAGAAAGATGCATAACATTCATTCATACCAGCGAGGGAGGGAAGTCACGGAACTCTCTCCGCAGCACCCACAACTCGTAGCCGAGTGGGGCTCCAAACACTTTCGGCAGCTAGCGCCGTGCTAGAGGGAAAGCTCCCTCACCCCCAGGCCGTGGGTCAGCGCGCCCCATCGGCATGTATAGATGGCTCCAAACCTGCATCCATGCATCATATTAGTGAAGCATTCACCAGCATGATAAAAATAAAAGAAAAGAAAAATGAAAAATGCATACCTGAAGAAAAGGTGAGAAGCCACTGACGGTCGTCTCTCGACCTGTCCCGGTGGACAAGTCGGCCATCATGTGCGCCAGCAGCGTCGCTCCCCAGGCGTAGCTGCCAACTGCCTCCAAGTCCTCGAGTATCCCCAGGAATCGACAGTTGATGACGTCGCCCTTTGTCCCGAGCAATAGCCTCCCCAGTAGCAGTAGCAAGAACCTCCTCAGGTCTCGGTCCGCTCTCTCCCTGTCGGCCGGGTCCTGGCAGTAGACCGCCCTTGCCCCGTCTATCAACCTCTGCGAAAACTGCTCTAAGGTCTCCCCGGACCTGTGCCTAGCATTCCCTAAGCCCATCACTGTAGTAAGGTCGGTGCGGAAGATAGTCCTACACTCGCTGGGTGTCTCGTAGACCATCTCTAGCCCTAGCAGCCTCTGGGCGAACTCAGTGTAGTCAGGGTAGGTGATCCCGCTCACAGCCTCACCGTCTACCCTCAACCCCGTAATCCTAGCCACATCCTCCAGGGTGGGAATCATGTGCCCCCATGGCATCAAGAATGCCCGGCTAGTCCTGTCCCATCTCTCCCGTAGAACCTGAATAAGTTGTAGGTCTGGCCTAACTGGCTCTATGCTAAGGAAGGCCCCGAACCCCATGGCATCTACCCTCGCTCTCTGAAACTCGGGGAGGCCGTAGTATGCTGCCCGGACCATAACCCAGGAGATGCGCGTCCTCATCAATCCCTACATGTAAAGAAAAGAATTTTCACTTAATTATGTTGATTATTCATGCTGAATCTCATATTGATTGCCTTGGATTATGTTGATGTTTGATTTAATTAACGACCATCCTCAGGTCGTGGTTTGTTGAATTAGCGCCCCTGAGGAGGGCGTGGTTCTAAGTGTGCTTTGAATTTGCGACCTATCCTAGGTCGCTGTTCATCTAAGAAACGCCTCTATGTTGGGCGTGATTCTATGGTTAATATCTGAAATTCCTAAAAAATATTTCAAGTCACGCCCTTGGCTGGGGCGTTTTCCAAAATGGGTCCGTTAATTAATCAGGAATTAATGAATGGGCGACCTCTGGTTTGGTCGTCTGTTGTTGAATTAACGCCCCGATGGGAGGCGTTGTTTTCAAGTTTTTCAGAACATAAAATAAAAATAATGGCATACGAAACAAATTCGTGGAAAAATATTTGAAATAATTAAAGCATGGGAATTAACGGAAATTAACAGCATGATATCAAAAATGATAAATTTAAATGGGCGACATGAGGCAGGACGTGTTCTCATGGGGTTAATTATTCTTCAGAAAAATAATTTAATTAACGCCCTTGGGTTGGGCGTGTCTTTTTAAAACGTGACGCCCCTGAGGGCGCCTTCTTTCTGGGTTGCAGGGTTTATACCCGAGGGCTATGGAAATGGCATAAAAATAAAATTAAAATAAAAAAATGGGAATTGGGTTGAGGGCCTACCTTCTTGTGTTTGGGTTCTTGTGGCTGAGGCCGTGGCTGCCTAGGCCGTCGGAGCTGGCCGGCACGGGGAGGAGCCGCCGCCGTGGGCGGTGGCTCATCGCCATCTTCTTCTTCTCCTTCTTCACCGTCCTCGCCTTCTTCTCCCTCTTCATTTTCTCCCTCTTCTCCGGCATCGTCTTCATTTCCTTCATTGGCCTCTTGGCCTCCTTCAGCCTCGTCGCCGGCCACCACCGCCGGTGCGTCTTCGTCGGCCGCCGCGGGAGGGACTTCCTCGCCGTGGGCATCATCGCCCAGGTCAACGACCTCGGGGGCGGCCACCCGTTGGCGTTTCAAACCTCCTCCGGCCATAGCTTAGGGCTAGGGTGTAGAAGGGAGAGAGATAGAGAGAGAGAATGAGAGAGATTGGGGGAGGGGGTTCTCGGTTAGGGTTGCAGAAGAAAGAGAGAAAGAGGGGAAATGGACGGAGGAAGAAGAAGAAAGGAGGGAAAGTTAAGTCGAACGGTCAAAAAGAATTAACGACTTAAGGAAGGCCGCGTCTTGTGGAATAAACGACTGACATAAAGGCGTTTCTTAATAATTGACGACATTTCTTAAGGCGTTACTTTTGTTTGCATGGGGAATGATAACCGTCGTCAGACGCATTTAATGGCAATTGATTGATTTGATGGGAATAATCATTACTGTTTTTGAGTAACGACTACGATTGAGGCGTTATTTATATGAAACGTGGCTGTCCTGAAGGCGTTACTTTTGGAATCTCAACGAATATATTTTGGAATATGAATCGTATTAACGCCTTGCCTTAGGACGTTTTTTCAGTTAACGCCCATTGGTGAAGGCGTCAAATTTGTGAACTGGAATGTTGAAGACGACCTGCGGTGAAGGCGTCCTTTTATGAATTCACGACATTGCCTGAGTCATTATTTGCAACAGAATCAGAACGTTGGAAGAGTTGATCAGAAACACAGTAAGATGGCTCAATAAAGGAAATATCATTGAGTTATTGGAAGGAAAAGATTACAATGCTTAATGAGTCATTTTGGGCCTCATTTTTCTAAGAGCTATTACATAAGATTTCCATTCATCTCTGTCTTCATTCAAGCTTTCTACAGGTTGATGAGCCTTGTTGATTTTCCATAAAGCTTGAATAGTTGTGCATTCTTCTCCATCTTCATGGCTGCCAAGGTCCCGTCTCTTGATAGGAGGGAGGTGTGATGGGTCCTCGAATACTCGTCGTGGAAGCCCGAGTTGAAGGAGGCACCGATATGAATTGTACAAGACGAATTCTGAAGCGCCTATGAGACGAAGGTCCGTCCCGGGAGAAAATCTTGCACGGAGCTCTTGAGTCTTGAGTATTCCCGGGGCGCAAGTGAAGAGATTCTTTGGCATTACTTTGAGGTGCTCTCTCCATTCCGCTCTCTTCTTGATTTGAGGAATCCGGTTCGTCACTCTATTGCTTATCCCAAGTGAACCGGTCATATAAGACAGTGGGCTTTTTGAGAAGATTCTCGAGGATTGTTGGGCTTCGTCACATGGATCGAACTTGAAGTGGAAATCTACCCAACTAGAGAGTGCTAGCATGCATCCATAGATGGGCCTACCCATCGCCGCCGAGGTAAGCCCGCTATAGAGATAGGCTAGAATAGTCGGTCCCATTCTATCTCCTTCCCATAGGCTCACTACGGCGCTTAATTGGGCCTCTTCTAGAAAATCCTCCGTGGATGGGAATAGGAGTGCTCCTGCCAAGCACACCACGAAAGCCTTTGCTACCCGCTCTATCTCTTCATCTTCTTTAGCTTGATCCGCTCTCTTGTACACCCATGAGGCGAGCTTTAGAAGATTGATTCCTTTAGTGGCTTTGATTTGATTCACTAGGTTGGGGCTAGATATCAAGCTTGTTAATAGCTCATGAGAGGCAATTGGTTTTGGCATGATGGCCACCTTTTCCTCATCTCCTTGCTTCGTTCTCTTTAAGCCTAAGATTATCTCCAATTCTTCTAATAGGATCGTGGCTTCAAAAGTAGAGAAGAGAAAGGTATGGGTGGAAGGATGCCATATCTCTACAAGAGCCCCTATAGCTGCCCAGTCAAGATGAATCTGATCATAATGTTTGGCATGGGTGACTAGACCCAGAAGATGCCATCTTGTTAAATAGACTCTCATATCTGAAGAAAATTTGGAGAGTATGAGAGGGAGCCACTTGATTTTTGTGAATCTCCTTGCTCCTGGGACATTTGGGAAGTCCTGTGGAAGAAAGAAAGGAAGAACAATTCAGAAAGAAGAATGAATATGCATACAGAAGAGAGTACAATGTTTCAGTAAAGACAAGAGAAGACAAGAACAGAAGGATTTTCTCTCTACCTGGTTCATGGAAATTCTACTGCTAATATGCCCGTTAATATCGGTCAACCTGGGAGTGGAGGACTTGGACCTCTTAATCGCCCTCTCCATCTTCGATTTGCAGAAGAAGCTCTGACGTTTGCGATGCCTGCAGAAGAACAGACAGAAGAAGTAGCAGAAGAACAGAGCTCCGAGGGTTGCTTTGATTGATTGGAATTGCCTTTCCTTTATAGAAGTCGGGAAGTCTCGAGGCTGTTCGGAGTTAGCAAGTTGATTGCCATTAGGACTGGGTTTAGTTTGCGAATCGAAACGGAAGTTCGTGCTTAATTAACGCCTTCTGTTAGGGCGTCAATTGTTGAATTGACGACCTGACTGAGGTCGTGTTTTGTGTAACGCCCTTTCCAGGGTCATTTTCTGCTTGAACTCTTGGTGCATTTAACGCCTCAGTGAAAGGCGTGTTCATCATTTTGATGCCCTCTTTATAAGGCACCTTTCATGTTTTGACGACGTTCGGTCAGGCGTGAATTTGTGAACTTATGAATTTCCTTCCTTACATGCTTTGATGAACTTAAGTGCTATTATTTCGTTGGAATTTTATCTTATTAAGCACTTATGATCATGTTATACTTTGAATTGAGGATTATTTATATTGAAATTTTGAGAGAACTAATGAACTTTTGAGTGCAGAAGATTGCAGGTTTCGAGATGTCTGAATTAATGTGGAGGTAACATCATGTTGTTGTTGTAAGCATTATTACTATATGGTATCTACGCTATTATAGCATATCAGGACCTTGTGGTTCTGATGAACCTGGAATTTGAGTTCCCCTTTATCAAAAACAGTGATAGTTCCAGGAAAGTCTTGATCACACGGATAGGCCGTTGAGTCATTAAAGTCTGGGACGATGGTTCCACTTTTCTGAGTTGATGCGTGGACAAACGGGCTTCGGCCTAGTGTCAGCTTAGAGATCTGGATTCTTGACCAAATCTAGATGGCTTAGCAATATTATCCTTGGTTATTTTCTATCTTTTAGTTTGTTTTATCTTTTCTTTTAGCCCAGCATGCATCATGTAGGACTTTGAGTTTCATGCTGAAAATCTTCATATTATGGTTGTAATGAAGGTCACTCGCTCTTGATTGAGTTGACATGAGATATTCCATTCCAAATTGAGTACTTTATTCTCTTTGAAGCCGCTCAGGCTAATTACTTGAAAATGTCCCTTTGTTGGATCTCCATCTCAATTCCCTTTATTTTTCTGCAAATCCACCTTGGTTGTAGCACGTCCACATTAGCTGGTAACCGCTCTCCAATGGTGTCTCCTTATCGTGCCATGCGCACATTTTTTCTTGTTTAGTTTAATCTCCTTTATCCAGCAAATTGATACTTCCTTGGAATCACCCGGAGTTGTTTCGCTCAGAATCTTGGAAAGATTTTCAATGCTTAGTGTCTGAGGCGTGTCACATCACACCTTGACATCTACTTATCAGTTCGCTCCACTTCATTCCATTTGTTGCACTCTCACTCCATTTCGTCTCACTCCCTTGCAAAGCAGAAGCTAAGGCGGGGCAGCTGTAGACACGCCAAAATTGACGCTATGTTGATCAAATCTCATGTCACTATGTTGATGCCCCAAAGTGAACTTCGATATATTCATAATATGAAGTTTTTCTATTTCTTGTGTGTTTTTTTGATTTGTTCTTGCATTTTGTGATTCGCGACCTGAAGAGGGGCGTGTTTTAAAAGCGACCTTATCTAGGGCGTGTTAAAAGAAAGGACGACCAAATGTCAGGGCGTCAATTCCTGTATTATCCGGTTTCAGAATAAATTCAAAATAAATTCAAATTATTGATTAACGTCCTTCCTCAGGGCGTGGTTTCAATTAACGCCTTCATCTCAGGCGTGTTCTCACAATTTTCAAATAAAGTAAGTTTTATTGCCAAAATTTAATCCAGAAGTGACGCCCTTGATCGTGGTCGTGTTGTTGAGTAACGTCTTGATATAGGTCGTCAATTTATGATTTGACGCCCTTCTGAAGGTCGTGTTTCACCTTTCCGTGTTCTGCTTAAACTCCTCTTTCCTGGAGAGTTCCCTGCCTCTGTTGGTCTCCTTGCTCGAATTGGAGTTAGAGTCCTGCCTTCTTTGATCATTGCCTATCCTTATCTTCCCAAATTTGAGCTTATCTTCAATTGAAATCCTATAAAAGGATGCTCTGGTCGATCTAGGCAGAGGTTGACGGGTCAGAGAGTTCACAGGTTTACGGGTTACGAGTTCAGGGTTACAGAGCTTCATCTTCCTCCTGTGCGATTGTTTAGAAAGGGCTCTGCTTCCTCTGCTTCCGATCAACCGCGTCCACCTTGTTTCCCTTTACTGTCGTCAGGGACAGCAGGGTTCTTTTTATTCTGTTGTGTTGTTTTGTCTTCATCAACCGATCATCATCACTGTGTTCTTCTTTTACGTTTGCATTAGCTGCATCATATCTCCTCTTTTCCTATTTTCTTTAGGGGTTTTAAAACAAAAATAAGGTGCGCATGTTTTGTTCTTTTCTCACCTTCATATCATCTTTGGGATTGATACTACGTGCACTTGGCTGATCCACTTCTCTTGGCTTGTTTTATTGTCTCTTTTGCAAGGTAATCAATAAAGAAAAACCCCCTTCATCGGCCGTCCGGTTGAAGGAGGAGGAGGAATTCACAATCCATCCCGCGTTCTATTTTCCACCAGGTATTCGCGATCTTCTTTGTTTCTTCTTGAGGTAACCCCTCTGGCGATCACCCTCCTTAGTAGCAACACGTGCTTCTTTTCCTTATTATTATATCATCTCCCCCTTTATTCTTATTATGCTTTCTCATATTTAAATCTCTTCTTCGTGTGTGGATTTATCACGATCTACAGATATGCCACTTCCCCTACTCTTTCAAGAATTTCGAAAGTGCCAATGAATATGGGTGTAAGTTTGTCTTTAATACCAAATCTGTGAATACCACGTCAAGGGAAACCTTGAGAAATACATGATCTCCTACCTGAAATTCCAGGTCTTGCCTTCGGTTATCGGCATAAGACTTTTGTCTATCTTGGGCCATCTTGAGTCTTTCTCTTATTATCTTAACTTTGTCAGTCGTATCCCGAACAAGGTCAGGGCCTAGAATTTGTCTTTCACTGACCTCGTTCTAGCATATAGGTGTACGGCAACTTCTTCCATATAATGCCTCAAATGGTGCCATTTGAATGCTAGCCTGATACCTATTGTTGTAGGCAAATTCCACTACAGGTAAATGGCCGTGCCAGCTTCCACCAAAGTCTATAACACATGCCCTCAGCATATCTTCCACCACTTGATTGGTCCTTTCAGTTTGCCCATCAGTTTGTGGATGAAAAGCTATGCTGAAATTTAATCTGGTCCCCAAAGAGTATTATAACCCTTTCCAAAATTGTGAAGTGAATCGGGGATCCCGATCTGAGATAATGGTGACAGGGACTCCATGTAGTTTAACAATCTCTTTTATGTATAAAGCAACCAAGACGTCTACAGACCATCTACTTTTAATGGGTAGAAAATGAGCCGATTTAGTTAAACGGTCTATGATTACCCATATTCCATCATGTCCACCTATTGATTTTAGCAATCCCATGATAAAATCCATTCCTATGCTCTCACATTTCCATTCTGGAATTTCCAAGGGATATAATTTTCTAGCAGGCTTTTGGTGTTCTGCCTTGATTTGTTGACAAGTAAGGCATCGTGACACATAGTCTGCTATTTCTCTCTTCATATTGGGCCACCAATAGTTTCTTTTCATGTCTTGATACATCTTGGTAGCACCAAGGTGAATAGTATACTTAGATTTGTGAGCTTCTTCTAAGATCATCTTCTTAGTATCCGCATGATCCGGAACACACATCCGACCTTTGAATAGCAATCTTCTATCATTTGCAATAGAGAATTCTGGTCGTTGCTCCAGATTAGTCTTGATCTTTAATAATGTCGGGTCACTATCTTGTAGCTTGACTAGACCTTCTATTAATATAGGTTGAGTCCGAATATTGGCCATAAAGCAATTTTCTTTCTTCATATCAACCTCTAAATTTAACTGTGCAAATTTTAAACAAGGTTTGTCATACCTTTTAGAAGACACGATAACTTCCCCACTGGTTTTCTACTGAGCGCACCAGCTATAGCATTTGCTTTGCCAGGGTGATATAGAATATCGAAGTCAAAATCTTTAAGATACTCTAGCCATCGTCTTTGCCTCATATTTAGCTCTTTCGGATAGAACAGATACTTTAATCTTTTGTGATCTAAATAGACCATGAACTTCTCCCCATAAAGATAATGACGCCAAATCTTTAAGGCGAGTATAACTACAGCCAATTCTAGGTCACAAATAGGATAATTTTCTTCATGCCGCTTTAATTGTCTTGAAGCATAACAAATCACCTTGCCATCTTGCATAAGCACACAACCAAGACCAATGCCGGATGCATCGGTATATATTTCAAATCTACCACCTTCTACAGGCAATGCCAACACAGGTGCAGTGGTTAGATGTTTCCTAAGAGTTAAGAAATTTTCTTCACACTCTTTTGTCCACTCGAAAGGATTTTCCTTTCTAGTGAGTTTTGTTAAAGGGGCGGCGATTTTGGAGAAACCTTTAATGAATCGCCTATAGTAACCAGCCAGACCAATAAAACTTCGAACTTCGGATACGGTGTTTCGTCTGCTCCAATTTTTAACAGCTTCAACTTTAGAGGGATCTACTGCAATACCTTCTTTAAAAATGATATGGCCAAGGAAAGAGACTTCCTTAAGTCAAAATTCATATTTACTCAATTTCGCATAAAGTTGGTGTTCCTGCAAGGTTCACAGAGTAATCCTTAAATGTTCCTCGTGTTCCTCCTTTGTCTTGGAATATATGAGGATATCGTCAATAAAGATGACCATAAACTGGTCAAGATAAGGCCTTAACACATTGTTCATTAGTTGCATAAATGCAGCAGGTGCATTGGTTAAACCAAATGGCATAACTATGAATTCATAGTGTCCATATCTGCTTCAGAAAGCAGTCTTGTGAATGTCTTCTTCCTTGATTCTTAGTTGGTGATAGCCTGACCTAAGATCAATCTTGGAGAAATACTCTGCGCCAGACAATTGATCAAACAGTTCATTGATACGCGGCAGTGGATATTTGTTCTTGATGGTGCGTTGATTCAACTGCCGGTAGTCGATGCATAGCCTGAGGGAACCATCCTTCTTCTTGACAAATAAGACCGGGGCACTCCAAGGGGATATCCTAGTCGAATAAAACCTTTTTTTAACAATTCTTGAAGTTGCTTCTTCAATTCCTTCAATTCTGTAGGGGACATCCTGTAAAGAGCTATTGACACAGGTGGTGCTCTGGGTATGAGTTCAATGGTAAAGTTAACTTCCCTTTTGGGTGGTATGCCAGGTAGTTCAGAAGGGAAAATATCTGGGAATTCCTTAACTACTGGGATTTCTTCTATATGAATCTCCTTGGATTCGGTAACTACTACTGAAGTAAGAAAAGCTTCACAACCTTGCGAGATAAGTTTGCAGGCGTGAAGAGAAGAGATGAGAGCAGGATGATTCCTATATTTGATGTCAAAGAAAGAAAATTTTAGAAAATTTGATTTTTGGAAAGAAATGATCCTACCGCGACAATTAATGTCAGCGTAGTGGTCAACAAGCCAATCAACTCCTAAGATGACATCGTAGCCCTTTATATCAAGGCATACGAGGTTTGTAGGAAGATTATGACCTTCTACTATGACTTCACTATTGGGAAAGTAAGTTTTCAAGTCTGTTCCCGAACCTAAGGGTGTAACTATTGTTAAATCCGATGGTAAGGGAACATGTGAAATAGGCAATATCTTTGCAAAGGAACTAGCAATGAAGGAGTGCGTAGCACCAGTATCAAATAGTACGAAAGTATGATGTGAATGAATGTGAATAGTACCTTCGATAAGCTCTCCTTCTTTGGTTGTTTCTTCTTCTAGAACAGCATTTAACCGAGCTTGCCTCTTTCACCCGCCGTTATTTTGATTGGATTTCTATTGGTCTTTCATAAGAGGACAATCGGGCACGCGATGCTCCCGACTTCCACATCGTAGGCAAGCGCCAATGCGCTTCCAGCACTCTTCAACCGAGTGACCGAACTTCTCACAAAATGTGCAGGCCATTGTAAGTGCCTCTTCTTCCTTTACTTTTTTATTTTTCTCATTGCCGCTCCCATTTCCGTTACGGGATCTCTTCCTGTTGTCATGGGACTTATACGGTCTCATAATACTAAATCTTTCTTCCTTCTTTCTCTTCTTGTCTTGCCTACGGCTGGAACTTCCGCCACGGCTGGTGAATTTTTCAACCTTCTCTAAAGTCCTTTCACATAGGTGAGCACGTTGGACCATCTCATCATAGGTCTGAATGTTCTGAGAGCCGAGTTGTTTAATAAAAGTGGGACGCAACCCGTCCATAAATTGGTTAGCTTTCAAGAGATCGGTGCTAACCAGGTGAGGAGCAAATGGTGGCAGCCTAGAAAACTGAAGTTCATAATCTACCACCATAATCATGCCTTGTCGTAAAGAAGCGAATTCAGCAGCCTTCTGCTCCTTGACGTGCTCAGAGAAATACTTTGCCCGAAAGAGCGTGGGAAACCCTTGCCAGGTGTGTGGTGCATTTGGGGGTGGTGTTGGAATAGACTTCCACCACGTGCGAGCATCCTTGTTCAACTGGAAAGTTGCAAGACGGACTTTCTCCTGGTCTGTACATTGCATGACATCAAAAATCCGGTTCATCTCATCAATCCACTTTTCAGCTTTGTCAGGATTTGAAGAGCCAGAGAATTATGAAGGATTTAAACTCCAGAAATTGCCATGCAAGTTTGCTGCGCCAGCCCTTGCTCCAGCTTGGGCTACTGTTTGTAAGGCCTGGGTCAGGCAGGCAACAGTTTGTTGCATTTCCTCCCAGTTAATAGGATGAGCCATTTTGAGAGTGGTGTACCTGAAATAAACATCTAGTTATTTTCCTTAGAATCAGGGATTAACCCTAAGATAATTTCTATATAACTATCTTATCCGGGGTTCTACCCAATTTCTCACATGGGTTTGGAATTTCCTTCCTAATTCATAGGTATCGGTCCTTAACCTTGGACTTATCCTATGACAAGACATTTTCCTAGGATTTTCATATGCCTTGGCTCTGATACCACTATAACACTCATGCCCCGAGCTTGTAGTACAGTTGAAGAATTTCTTGGAAACGTGAACAGTCGGCAGGGTAAGCCTCTTGCAAGCAAGAAATCAGAGCGCAAGACAATCACACATAAACATAATTGCACTAGTAGTTGGTTCAAAACTCCAAACTTCATTTCATAATAATGATCAAAAGTACATAAGACCACGACTTGACACCTTACATTACTCGACTCAAGAAAACAAAAATTACAATAAGACACGACTAGACTTAATGACTATGGTTTCTCTCGATCCATTTATCCTTCAATCACTCTCAGACCCGCTATTTGTATATTTCAAATCTAATTCACCTATACTTCCTGGAAAATTGAGAAAGCAGGTATGAGCACACTTGCCCAGTAGGTATCTTTGCATCAACATGAAGGCAATATGTAAATAATTAATATTTTAGCTCTAGAAAATGAGATACGATAAATCATCCGTATAAAACCAAGGTACGAAAGATAAGAACTATAGAGAGATGATAAATCAAGATCATGTAGAGACAAGTTTGGGCTTTCATGAACAAGAAAGTACGAGCATGTAACTAGAAAGTACTTTACACAATCTTGTAAAGGCTATGTACTAGAAAGTCATTTATCAAGAATGTAAATTTCATCATGAGCCTCGTGGTTTTCACCCGCATATAAAAAAAGTACTTCCAACGCAATGCGACGCTAGTACTCATCGTACCCCATGATTTATAGTACATTTCCGGTCATCTATCGAGGGGCCTAGTATCGAGCCCTTGGACACCGTCCGTGCCCGCCCTTGCATCTTCAAGTTATACATCAACCTACTTCCACGAGATAACAATAATTTTGGCCAGTAATTTCAATTTCAACAAAGTCCATGTGATAAAGTATCCAAGGTATAGAATGCTTAAAACTTGAATATGGGATTTCAAGAAATGACTTAGAAATGATATTATGTTACGGTATCTTTCCGGCATGATAACGGTATATTAATTTAATTCCATAACTTTATTAACCTGTTAATCACAAGTTCAGATTATGTAGATAATCCTAAGATCATCCAGAATATCAAGGAAACCAACCTCAAGGGTTAAACCTCGGTTTAGACAGAATAGGGACCTTGCGGTCATTTACTGTGCCGTTTCATGAAGAAAGCGGTCTAGTTCTGGACCGTTTAGAATGGACCGAATCTAGAGTAATCGAGCTGGACTCAGAGATGTATAAGCGGTCTTAGGTCCGACCATTAGTGGGCCTTAGTGGTCATATTCTAGACCGTTTATGAAACAAAACTCCAAAATTCAACGGTAGTGCTTTCTAGACAAGTTAGGCTTTAAGGGTACAACCAGCTCGCCGTCCTAGTGAAAATCCCAGGCTCGCAGAGACTTACAGAGTCCTTGAAACAAGATCACCTAGTCCGATAGAAGGAATATACAACGGAGAGGCTTTCAAGTCCAAGATGGTGTGCCTATTGTTGACACCCATTTTTTGTTGATAAGTTGAGTCATTTCTCTTACTCCCATTTGTTGATACCTCGAGTTGTCCATTACTCGTTAGGCTATTTCCAGGCAACATCTTTGGGCCTATTCTATGGGTAGCCTCCCTCCCTGGCTGGGTCTGTTCAATTCAGGGCTTAATGGGCCTTGGATTTACCTTATTTTCACATTTTTAGGAATTCTAAACGCCCAAGCTTGCACGGTCAGTGCCCAGCCGCTCATCACATAGGCGGTTGAATTTGGGCCGTTCATATATTTTTTGGATATTTAGCTGATTTTCTAAATTTCCACCGACGAGTTGTAATACGGTCGGGATATAGCCGTTCAACCTCATTGTGCGGTCTGATCTTAGCCGTTCTTCTCCCAGTCATTGATTTTCAGATAATTATCTAATCCATTTTAATTTATCACCGACAGGACATAAGTGGTTGTTCATTGGCCGCTCTTCTGGATGGAAGGTCTACTAGCAACCGTTCATCTTATGAGAGTCCAACGGCGGTAGTTTTGGTCAGTTCGATGTGTATTTGGATAATATTTTCTATTTATTGAATTTCCACCGACAGGGATGGACGGCCTGGATGTAGCCGCCCAACCTGATGAGTGGTCTATCGTATGACCGCGTAACTGCCCGCATCCTGAAGATTTAAGAGATTTTTCTCTCTCCGTTCGTGGATTTATCCCCAACTTCCTTGAACTGTTTCTCCACGAATATTGAGTCAATTTTGGTGCTGTTTCTTCTAGTTGAAAGATAATTCAATTATCTTCAACTTTTCTTTCATTATCTTGACCTAAAAACACATAGAAACCTCAAATTCGAGCTAAGACTCTAGGTGCTCTATAAATAGACCCTGGAGGCCAGGCTTTGGAGGGGGGAGATTTTTGGTCGACGGTGAAGCCTTGCCGAATCGTTGAGTGACCTACCACCAGGGAGGGAGGCCTTCTACGTCCACACAGGACTCCGGTTCACGGAGTAGTTGTCCTTTGAGTCATTAGTACATTTAATCCCGTTGTTCTTGTTTGTTTGCATGCATCGCGTCTTCCACGTTTCCCCCAGGGTTTCTTATTCTCATACATCATTCACGCACACCCTCCTATGTTTTTGACGCCCCTACGGGTTTAAAAACCCCCAGGTGTCCCCCATTTCATTTAGTCATGTTCATTTCTTTCCGTTCTAGCATTTACTACACTTTATAGTTCTAACTTGGGTTTTTCTTCGTGTTCTACACTTTGTTTCACAGGTTAGCAGCATCCTAACACGAGGCCCACTTCTTCTGGCCGACCGGAAGGAGTGGAGGTTGAGCTCCTACGTTCTGGAGGGTGGTGGCATCGAACGGTCGTGTTCTGTCTGTTTGAAGAGTGAAGCGGCGTCCTCCTTGCCATTCATCTATTCCTGCGGTCGTTTCTGCACCGTTCTTCCCCCATCGTTCTTCATCCTACATTCCACCTAGCACTGATGAGTGGTCTGTCGTGCGGCTGCGCGTCTTCACAGGCGATTCGTCAGGGCCGCGTATCCCTGCAGTGCTGTTAAAGGCGAGTGTCTCCTTCTTCTTTCTAAGGTACGGCGTGCTCATCACGGTCGGAGCCTTGGTGGCAGTCATACACTCACATCCCTCTATCCCTTCTACTCCCGTTTGGTTTACCTTCATATTCATATTAGTAAAAGGGATTTGAACGGAGTTTTAAGCCAGTGTGGAGAAGGTAACCATTTCCTACCAACAAATTTTTTGGTGATCACGGTGGGACGCCTAGTGCCCATCGTGTTATTGTTGTGCTAACCTGCTCTTGTTCCTTTTAAGGTTGTGCTTTGAGTTGTTTCAGGTTGTTTTCGAGTTCCCCTTGTTTCTGTCTCCTGGCACTTGAACGGTTTCTACAGAACCATCCATCCTCATGAGCGGTGCTGAAGAAGCCGTTCTTCCCTGATCACCATCATTGATTACTCTGCGAGCCTGCTACCTTCAGCGGTTTATCTCACGCCGTGCAACAGTTTCACGGCTTGATGCAGGCCGTTCATCCCGCTGGCTCAGGTACATCTCTGTCTTTATATTGGCGGTTTGTGCTGACATTCTGCGGTTGTTCCAGGTCCGTTCCGGAGGACGCACGGCCTCTCTTCAGACCGTGCATCCCGGTACGCCCACTGTGTTCACCATGTCCCTGTCTGTTCATCTCCGTTTCTATCTTTTTTGTCTGTATTACCTCCCTGCTGTTGAACGGTCCTCCATAGATCGCCGACCACTATGCACGGTCTCCCGTAGACCGTCCATGTTGTACTACAGTGCACCCGAGCCTCCATGTTGATTATCATTTCATGTCATATTATGCTAGCTTGGTGCTGTTAGTGATCTCCCCTTATTGTCATTATTTGTTTGCATGCTCGTTGTCATACTTTTCACATGCTTGTTTGGTCATCGATTGCTAGATTAGGTTAGACTTTGCATGCACTCCGGTGCGCATAGAATTCATGCATCCTATCCATAGTAGTTACATTCCCACCAAGGTAGGGTTTCCTCTCGTCTCCATACTCCTTGGAGCCGACTAGGTGACCTTACCGAGGACCTCCGTGAGTCCCCGTGAGCCGTGGGTTCCCACACGGACGTCGGGTAGGTTGTACCATACCATCCACCAGTCTAGGGTTTGTACCCGTGAGAGAGGGAGAGTCCCTTATAGCCACCCAGTTTCCCATTCTTACCCTGGCTAGGCACCTTGTGGTTAAGTGAATTCATATATTAATTAACCCACTAAGGTCTTAAAGGGTAACTGATAAAATTTTCGTGCATCATTCATAACTTGGGTAGTTAATTGGTTGATTCTTCTCTCATCTCTTCCCTCCATTTGTTAGTTAGGCCCATAGACAAGTTCATTTTTGCGTCCCTCCATTTAGTTGCATTTGTCCTAGGTTCATTTCTCTCCTTGTATTTCTTTGAAAGTCACTGTATAAAGTCTCCATTTTTCCCATGGAGCACTTCTCTTCTGTCCAGTATCCCTCATCTTCCCTCTCTTCTTACCCCCGCGTGGATTCCTCTTCCCACGCAGGCCCATCGCCTCATTCATCTAATGGGCCTTATTCTCTTCACGAGCCTTCTTCTTTCAATGGGCCTACTCTTTTTAACGGGACTTCTTATCCCGCCCGTGCCGTTGATGGCCCAATCAATTTTCATCCCCACATACATGATACTTCCAGGCCCATATACCCCTCTACTCTTGGAATGGGCTTTCCTTCTCCTCAGGTTGAGTCCCTTTATTCGGCCCATCATCAGCTTGGTCTAAACTTTCACTCTCTTGCTTAGGCTGGCCCACATTCTTCTCGGACTCTTCCCACCGAGGAGATGATCGTCCAAGCCCAACGCCAGCTTGATGACTTGCAACGCTGAATTAATCCCCAAACTTCTTTAGATGTCCCATTTGCCTTTCAAGGTCTTCGGTTTCCACCACGTTCACAAATTCTGGCTTATCGTCGCTATGGTGGATTCGGTGACCCCCACGTGCATTTGAAGGAGTTCTTGTATGAGTCGGCCCAGTTCCGGTATGACCAACGTTTAATGGCTTATCTGTTTGGTCTGTCGTTAGAGGGCCCAGCTCGGGATTGGTTCTTTTCATTGCAGCGAGAGCAAGTAGTGAATTTTCAAGCCGTCCAAGCAAGGTACCAAGACCAGGTGGGGCCCAAGTACTCCATGGTAGATTTGGCCCAAGAGAAGATGAACCTCGACGAGGAATTCCCCGCGTTTGTCGACCGCTGGCGTCCCCTAGCCGTGCAAGTTCCAGGGCATATTACGGAGGGCGAACAAATCAAGATGGTTATTTCTAATGCAACGCCCGAGCTCAAATGCATCTTAGCCCTGAACGATATCACTTCATGGCAACAGCTGTATAACCGAGCCCACTTCATCTGCCAACAACTCCTAAGTTCTCTTGATCCTGAGTCTCCGTCACCTTTTATGTCAACATACGCCTCCTACCCATCACCTCCCACATATCAACCCTCCATAAGTCCGCCCTCCACCTCGTATCCCTCCATGAGTCGGCCTTCTGCTCTCGCACCCCCATATACCTCCACGTACTCTTCCACATACCAACCCTCCACGAGTCAACCTTCCACACCTTCATACTGGTGTGAACCTTTAACCTCGGTCAAGGAGACCCCACACTTCGAGCATGTGGATGCTGTCTACATACCTCCCACCTCCCTTTCCGCTCCACGCATGCCTCCACCAGGTCCTTCCACTAGTGACCATGCGCTCCTGCCTTCGCAACCCCCGCTTCCATCCTCGCAACCGCCTCCATTGCATCCACCGTGCCCGAAGCGGGCTCTTCACCCTCCGTTGATAGAATCATTTACAGACGTTTTCAGAGCTTTGATGGCCACTCATGCGTTGCAACTCCCTCCGGTTATGCCTTGCCAACCCGCGGTCGGGAATTTGCTCCATTTCTGTGAATTTCATCGTCAGCCGGGACATTGGGTTGAGGACTGCCCCGAGTTCTGGGAGCTTGTTTACAGCTTGGAAGACAAGAAGATGATTGATTGGACTGTCATACATCATGTTATTTTGGATCTTCGTAAACAGCAGTAGCAACAGCAAGTGCCACCCAGGCAGCGATCTCCGTCTCAAGACTAGGGGCATCCCTGTGATTCTTCAGTTGATGAAGCACCCGCTCCGTTATCTATCCCTTCTCCTATCCCATCTCCTTCACCTACCCCAGCCTCTGCTTAGGCAAATACCCCTCTTTCACCCTCTACTTCCATCGCCACTCTTGCTCCCAAGGCCGCTCGATGTGTCATGACGATACGCCGAAGAGCGCCGCCACCTGCCGCTCCCTCCATTTCACTGTCACCTTCACCTCCTTCTCCTTCGCCTTCACCCACTCCACCATTACTTTCACCCTCACCCTCATCGCCACCTCCATTATCCCCATTACCGTCATCCCTACTCCGTCACCTTCACAACCATCCCCGCTATCGATGCCACTCCAATCGCCGTCATCATCCGAACCTGAGCAAGTTAGCCCTACACCCACACCCCTGCCTTTACCTTCATCTCTTCCCACACCTCCATCTTCACCTTTACCTACACCTCCACCTTTGTTTTTGCCTCCACTAGAGCCTGTCATCGCCGTAATCCCTACACCACTCGCATTGACCTTACCCCCGCTTACGCCTTCTAAATCTTCACCTCCGCCTTCCAAACCTATTACTTCCATTTCTTCCCCATCCATTTCCACCCCACGGAGCGGGTGTGCGCTGCCTTTGGTGCCCCTCGGGTTTGGTCCCCAGGGAGATGATGAGCCAAGTCAGGACAGTTTGGTGCCCATTCTGCACTATAAGATTCAAGATTGCATTTGCCACATGCCAGTTCGAGTCCTGGTCCCAGGTCATTTTTGGGATAATGAGTCTAAATTTCCTCTGAAGATGGTTGCTAAGAAGAGTTCGCTTGCATTAGTGCCAGTTTCTTCACAAGCGAGGCCGGTGGCAATCTCATTGCTTACCGGAGGATTCGCTATTGATGCTGTTATTGCCTCTTGCTCGATTGCGGTTCAGTTCACTGGCCAAGAGGGGTTCTCTACTTATATTGTGCTAACCCATACGGCTGCCAAGAGCCTGATGGATTCCCTATTCAAGGGGTAGTTGACCGTATCTTATGCATTTTTCAAAGACATTATGCACATCCTATGCAATCTCCCTTGGTTTATTGGTAAGTCGGCCATGTCAACGCCGTGCATTACTCACCCTCAGTTTTGTCCTGCTCTTATGGTAAGGGAGTTATGCTTCATGCCCGATTGCCGAGGGGAGATGCCTAATCTCATGCTAGTGCCAAGTGACAAAACTTTGTGGTTCTCTGATATTCGTTCATTTGGGGAGTTATCTGTCGAAGAATGTTCCTCTACTATTGTTAGCACCGGGTATCTAGGGGCAATCATCCCGATGAGACTTCATGCTCATGACCGGGCTGTTGTGCCCCTTAGGCATAAGCATGTGCTATGTTGAATTGATGATAGTAATGATGTTTTGTTTTGATGATTGCAACACAGTGAGTGCATTATGATATTATGTTTATTTTGATGATGGCAAGTTGATCTGAATGCTTGAGTGTGTTATATCTGATTTAGTCTGTGGAGATTGCATGAGTGTGCCATGTTTGATATCCTTGACGGGTCGACTCCCTCAGACTGTCCATCTTATTTAGTGTCTCATGTAGCGTCAATGCTGTGAGAGCATTCTCAAGTCTGCAGCGTCAACGCTGTGAGAGCATTCTCAAGTCTGCAGCGTCAACTCTATAAGTCGATTGTCTCAGCCACCGTCTCATTCAGCGTACGCTCACAAAGTCTATACATTCACTGTAGCTTGCTCACCTGAAGTATGTATATCCATCATCTCATGAAGTGTGTACATTGCATCATATCATTAAAGTCTGCACATTGGCTAAGTGTATACATCGTGTCCGTCTCAGTCAGCGTCTCATTGGTGAAGTCTGTACACTCACCAACTGAACTTCAAAGTCCATACATTGGCATTCAGACTAGCAAGTCTATACAGCGTCCGTTGTCTAGAGTCTCTTGAAGTCTGTACATCGGACTGCTTGCAAAGTCTGTACAATGGACTGTGCTTCACAAAGTCTATACATTGCTAAAGTAACTCAAGTCTATACATCATCCGTTTCATGCATTGTCTTAGGAAAGTCTGTATAGTGGACCGTCTTCATCAGCGTCTCATGCATATAGCAAGTCTAGACATTGCACTATAGCATGCAGTTCTTTAAAGTCTATACATTGGGTTCTTACCTACGGTGCTTGAAACGAAGTCTACACACTGGTTGTACTTCATAGTCTGTACATCAGACGCGCATGCTCGCCTGTCCCTCCGGATGCTCTCCTGGGACTGAGTATGCTCTCCAGTGACTGTTAATGCTCCGATTGGCCAGCGTCTCTCTTGATCAAGTCTATACACTCACTCACTGTTCATGCATTCACAGTGAAGTCTGTACATCCGTTTGGCTATGCCCTACAGTGACTGCTAATGCTTCCCTAACTTTGAGGATGCTCCCCTGGAGCAGCGATTGCTTCCTAGAGACAACATGTGCTCCACATGCTCCCCTGTCGCTGGTGATGCTGTCCAAAGGCCATAGATGCTCCCTGAGACTTCATATGCTCCTAAGTCTATACATCGGTCCTCAAGCGTTACAAGTCTGTACATTGGTTCAGACTCTTCAAAGTCTGTACATTGGGCCTTCAAGCTTTTGAAGTCCATACACTATCTCGCTCACATCTTCAAGGGTGATTGAGCATCGTGAAAGTCTGATTGAGCATCGTGAAGTCTGATTGAGCACTGTGAAGTCTATTCAATGGATGAGCATTATAATGTCTATACATTGGTTAGGCTCGATCATGCAGCGTTCATTTCATGTCTATACACTGCATTTTACAGCATGAGTTATAAAGTCTATACACTGTCTTCAGTTGATTTTGTTAATCGACTGAACTCCACATTTGTCTTGCAGGTGTCTGGCACGTGATCCAAGGAGCTGAGATGCTGCCACGTGGCAGAGTCGATTGGGCGGGAAATGTGGAGGCCACTTGCGCCCAGTGATGCTGCTGCTGCTACTATATATATGAGCCTTCTTCCACAGAAGATGATTGATCGAATTGGCGAGAGGTGAAGTCCATACAGAGAGCCACGATCCAGACAGAGAAGAAGAGAAAGAAAAAGAGAGTGATTGATCAAATTGGCGAGAGGTGAAGTCCATACAGAGAGCCATGATCCAGACAGAGAAGAAGAGAAAGAAAAGGAGAGTGATTGATCGAATTGGCGAGAGGTGAAGTCCATACAGAGAGCCACGATCCAGACAGAGAAGAAGAGAAAGAAAAAGAGAGTGATAGATCGAATTGGCGAGAGGTGAAGTCCATACAGAGAGCCACGATCCAGACAGAGAAGAAGAGAAAGAAAAAGAGAGTGATAGATCGAGATCCAGAGAAGAAAAGCAGAGAAGAAGATACAGAGAGAAAAGAGAGATGTGTTGAGAGAGTTCGAGAAGAGAGAGATGAGTTGAGAGAAGTCTATTGAGAGGTTGTAAGTCAGTCTCTTGGTTCAGAAACCAGAGCTGACTCTGCTCATATTTGAGCTACATTTGTCTGGTTTTCTTCATTTCTTTTGTTTCTGATTTTATTGCTTTCGATATCTTTGTTCAGCAAGCTGTGTATCAGCGGATGCAGTGGAGGTTTCTACTGGACAGGTAAAGCTGTAATCTTCAGCTGGCGAGACTTGGTCTTGGACGGGTTAAGCTGTATTTCCCCAGCGGGTTCAAGCTGTGAGTCAGCGGTTTGCAGAGGTGTATCCTCTGGACAGCAAGCTGTGTTGCTCAGCGGGTAGTGGAGGATTCCACTGGACAGCAAGCTGTGTTGCTCAGCGGTTTGTAGGCCAAGCTGTATTGCCCAGCGGACGCAAGCTGTGTTGCGTAGTAGTAAGCCATACTCGGTTGAGTGTGGGGTGGACGTAGGTCATTGACCGAACCACCTAAAATCTTGTGTGCATTGTGTTTGTGAGTTTGTCCTTACTGAATCTCTTGATTATCTTCACAGATCACTTGTGTTTGTGCTAAGTTTAGACACTCGAGTTAGTGTTTTAGTAGATCTGCCTTTATTCCGCATTTGAACCTACAACTGGTTTTAAATTAGGCTGTAGATCTATTCACCCCCCTCTAGATCCACACTTCGTGGAGATAGACTGCGTCCATCTAACTTCAACACTTGGTATCAGAGCCTAACTCTTCTACAGGGACTCATCGCTCGAAGAGGAAAGGCAAGATGAATGTTCGAGGGATGATTGCTGAAGGTCACTCAACTACAAAGCCCCTGTACTTCGATGAATCCAACTACGTATACTGGAAGAACCGTATGCAAGTCTTTTTGAGGGCTAAGGATTACGAGCTTTGGAAGGTAGTCAGCAAGGGACCTTATGAGCTGTCCCCGAATGAGGAAGTCTGGACCAAGGAGGAAATCAGAAGCTCCACGCTCAACTGGAGTGCAATCAACGCAGTCCAATGTTCTCTGCATCCCACTGAATTTTCTCGAGTATCAGCCTACAATTCAGCTAAGGAGATGTGGGATGCACTGGAAGAAATTCATGAAGGGACTTCTCAGGTTAGAGAGACGAAGGCCAATTTGCTTGTGTCTGAATATGAAGCCTTCAAGATGAAACCCAACGAGACCATCAAGGAGATGTATGCTAGATTGACAACTATTACTAATGGCCTCAGAGGATTCGGGAAGAAGTATTCTGAGTATGATATAGTCAGGAAGATCTTGCGATCCTTGACTTCAATTTGGCACACCAAGGCCACCGTCATGGAAGAGTCAAGAGATCTGCACAATACAAGGGCAGATGAGCTAATTGGATCTCTAATGGCATATGAGATGAATCTGCCGAAGGTAGATGAAACTGAAGAGAAGAGGAAACCGATCGCACTGAAGGCTGGTGCTAGCAAATCCAGCAAATCAAACCGATCCAGCTCTAGCAGATCATCATCCGAGGAGAGCTTGAATGAACAAGACATAACTCATACTGAGATGGCTATGATGACTAGAGAATTCAGGCGGTTCCTCAGGAGAGAAGGAGGACAATTCAACCGAAGGAACCATAGTGGTGGCCGGCAGGACACAAGGTATAAATCTAAACCTGCAAATCAATATGGAACTTACGTGTGTTACCAATGCAGGAACTCTGGCCATCTAAAAGCTGACTATCCGGAGAACCAGAAGCACAAGGACAAATCAAATAGAAAGAACACGAAAGGAAGAGCCATGATCAGCACATGGAGCGATGAGGATGAAGGTTGTCTCAGTAATACTTCAGACAGTGAAGTTGAAGCTGAAAAACCCATCTGTCTCATGGCAACTAGCTCTGAAGAAAGAGAGGAAGATCAGATGAGGTAACTTCTCCATTTAATAATTTTACTATTGTTGAATGGGTAGATGCCTATCATAAACTAGCTGATCAAGCAGATGATATTAGAAGGGAAAATAGGCATCTAAAAAGAAAAATCAATTCCATGCAAAATGATACCTCATTGTCTGATAAAATTGCATGTCTTGAAACTGAGAATAATAAACTCAAACTCACATGTTCTGAATCAGAGGAAATCAAGAATGAGTTAAAGACTTCTAGGGAAGAGAATGTGAGGTTAGAAAAGGAAATTGATGAATGGAAATTGAAAATTCAAAAATATGAGAGTGAGATGAAGCTGGTGAATGAGAAATATGAAACTGTCCAAATTGTGAATACTGAACTTAAGAAATCTGTTGAAGATATTCAAAAGGACAATGAGGACAAGCTTAAGACCATTGAGAAAATGACCCAAGGTACAGAGAATCTAAATGCTTTGTTAGGGTCAAAGGTTAATTTCAGAAAAGAGGGCCTAGGATTTAATTCTAGTGCAACAAAAACATTTGGGATGAAAACAATTTCATTTGTTGCTCAAAAAGAAAAGGGACCTCTAATTAGCATGAACTCAACCATTTCAATGAACAAAACTGCTAATCTGAAAAAGCCCAGTGCTGAGGAGAAGGGCAAACAAAAGGTTAATGAGCCTAGTAGAGCCAGCACATCCAAGCAAAATCCCAAGGCTCAATCACAAGTTAGGGGTCAACCTAAACAGTCCTATAAACCCCATGTCAAGGCCACCAAGTCTCCACCATCACCATCACCTCTGAAGAAGACCCAATACACACCCATGAATAGGTCAGCAGGGTCCAAAGTACAGGGGAGACAGAATGCTGCCAAGAGTCAACCCAATTATTTCTATCAACCCAGAGCTCATACTTACTACAATGCACAGCCAACCTATTTCAATAGGTCAGCTCGGACTAGAACTCCGGGAAGGTTTACAGGTCTTGCATATCAGGCTGCACAATGTCATAGACCTTACACTAGAAATTGGGTTAGTGGGTATGGCAACTGGTCACCTAGAAATATGCATTATTTCAGTCAGCCCAGGAACTACTATGGCCAAAACTTCGTGAACACACCCTGGCCAAGGCACTGGCAAAGAAACAACACTGTCAATAATTATGCTGGTGTAAATAAGAAGAAAAATAACAAAAAGAAAAGGAGCAACAATAGAAAGAAATCTGTAGGATCCACTGAACAAAATTCTTTCAAACAAATGTGGATACCAAAAAGTCTGCTGTCTTGCTTTACTTCTATTCCATCTTCTCTGGAGCCCAATCAGACTTGGGTTCCAAACTCATCTACCTGATTGTGTGTGCAAGTATGTCTGGCAGCCAAGGACAAATCTGTGGTACTTGGATAGTGGCTGCTTCAGGCATATGACAGGAGATAAGGCCATAAATTCAAAAGCTAAAAGAGATCGGAGGCCTTGTCAACAATCTGATGGAACACTAAGGGTAAAAATAAATCAGTCAGGTAAAGCAGGTAAGTGACTTATCTTCAGAATTGAATTGAGAAAGTAATGTCGATTTAATTGGTTAATTCCTGACTTTCTCTTCTTGTCTAGCTGATCAGTCTGCATTCCAGACTCAGCTACCAAATTTAAATTCTACACAAAAGCTGATGATTCTCTTCTCTTTGCATACTATTGCACTGTGTACACTGAATGCTAGAAACTGAATTATCTTGAAGAATTGATTGCTCCCGAATGATGCTCTCTGAATGAATAAACTCTCTGATAGTTTTGTGAATGCTGAATGTTGCAACAGACTCATGATCATGCATGACACTCATACTTTTCATGATCATCATTGCATATCATTTAGTCATGAATGTGTCTAAAATCACATGCATATTAAAACTGCTTTGAACTGATTTTCTCGGCATAACCGTGGTATATTAAATAGTGAGCTACTAAAGGGCATGGAAATTTGTCTGGAGGTTCTTACTATGTGTGAGATGGTCCTTGAGACCAGGCTCTCCGCCTAGTACCATGGGTTATATTGATTGATAGGGCAGTCAATGAATTTCAAAATCCTTTGTTCAGTTTTCAGAGAAAACATTGCATGTATTCAGGGGGAGTTTGTTGAGTCTTTGCATGTCTTTACATATCATTCATTCATGATCTATGCATAAGCTCTCTCTCATTTAATTCTTGCCATTCATTAGCAAAATTGCATGCATATAGACAGGGGGAGTATTGTTAGAAATTCAGAGTGGTCATCAATTCTATTGAATTATTTCATCTTTGACTCTAAATGATTGAGTCTGACATATGGCAATCTGTTAGTCAGTTCTGATTTCTAAGCAATATAAAACAGACTTCTTCTCTTATAAGAATTTTAAATTGCTTAAAGACTGACTTAATGGTTTAAATTTTATAATCATTGAAGTTTAAAGATTGCAATCAGTAAATAAGAAAGCTGAAAATTGATAAAACTCTCAACCCCTTTCTTATTTCATGTCAGACAAAGCTAATCATATCTGAAATCTAAAAACTCATCTGAAATCATGTTAGAGAAGCTAAGTTTGTGTATTGTTCTTAAACAAGTCATTCTGAAACATATAAAGGACAGCTAAGAAAGATATTGAAAAATATTGAAAATCATTGAAAATTAACATTGGCAGAGCAATGACTGGTAAATCACTGAGAAACTGAGTGATCCATCAAAGAAGTGGACAACACTCATGTCATGAAGTGTATCAGATATCTCTGTATAAAATGATCAAAACAGTAGGCTGGTTTCACTGAGTACCTGAGGGTAACTGGCGTCTGATAAACGTGTACCCTCACACAAAAAGGTGTAAATCAGTTCTGTTGAATTTGATCATAGGCAGAATTGTCCATCTTGTTGAGTATCTAGGGGTATTGGCGTCTGATAAATGTATACCCTTACGCAGAAAGACTTATGGTACCTGAATGCCCTAAATGAACTAATATTGATAATGCTGTTCCTTCAAAAGAAAATTCATGGATGTCAATTTATTTATTTTCAATACATGACCTAGCATCTCTTAACAATTTTTAATAAGTATACGAAAGTAGGATATTTTGAAACTGAATCTTTCATGCAAATGTGATTCTGGTTTATTGTTTTATCATGCACAGCCAACTTATCCATTGATTGTAGTGCATGAACTCAAAATTTATAACCTTTAAACCAGACTTCTATCTGAAAGTAGTTTTTAAATTCATATGACTGAAGACTCTGTGCTTTAGAATGCTTATTCCTGAACTACTTGTTCAGAATGCCAGTCAGATGATTTCTTGATCTTTCCCTTTGTATATCTGATTTCTTGAACACAATATCGCATTTCATAGGGGGAGAATTCATTCAGGGGGAGTCCTATCTTGTTCTAAGGGTATTTGCATTCACATTGCCATATTGTACTCATGTTCATACTGCTTTTCTCTTTTTGATTATGTCAAATGGGGAGAAAATTTTCTGTGTGACTCACTGTCACAGTGTGTTGCCATCATCAAAAAGGGGGAGAATGTTGTGCCCCTTAGGCACAAGCATGTGCTATGTTGAATTGATGATAGCAATACTGTTTTGTTTTGATGATTGCAACACAGTGAGTGCATTATGATATTATGTTTTGTTTTGATGATGGCATGTTGATCTGAATGCTTGAGTGTGTTATATCTGATTTAGTCTGTGGAGATTGCATGAGTGTGCCATGTTTGATATCCTTGATGGGCCGACTCCCTCAGACTGTCCATCTTATTTAGTGTCTCATGCAGCGTCAACGCTGTGAGAGCATTCTCAAGTCTGCAGCGTCAACGCTGTGAGAGCATTCTCAAGTCTGCAGCGTCAACTCTATAAGTTGATTGTCTCAGCCACCGTCTCATTCAGCGTACGCTCACAAAGTCTATACATTCACTGTAGCTTGCTCACCTGAAGTATGTATATCCATCATCTCATGAAGTGTGTACATTGCATCATATCATTAAAGTCTGCACATTGGCTAAGTGTATACATCATGTCCGTCTCAGTCAGCGTCTCATTGGTGAAGTCTATACACTCACCAACAGAACTTAAACGTCCATACATTGGCATTCAGACTAGCAAGTCTATACAGCGTCCGTTGTCTAGAGTCTCTTGAAGTCTGTACATCAGACTGCTTGCAAAGTCTGTACAATGGACTGTGCTTCACAAAGTCTATACATTGCTAAAGTAACTCAAGTCTATACATCATCCGTTTCATGCATTGTCTTAGGGAAGTCTGTATAGTGGACTGTCTTCATCAGCGTCTCATGCATATAGCAAGTCTAGACATTGCACTGTAGCATGCAGTTCTTTAAAGTCTATACATTGGGTTCTTACCTACGGTGCTTGAAACGAAGTCTACACACTGGTTGTACTTCATAGTCTGTACATCAGACGCGCATGCTCGCCTGTCCCTCCGGATGCTCTCCTGGGACTGAGTATGCTCTCCAGTGACTGTTAATGCTCCGATTGGCCAGCGTCTCTCTTGATCAAGTCTATACACTCATTCACTGTTCATGCATTCACAGTGAAGTCTATACATCCGTTTGGCTATGCCCTATTGTGACTGCTAATGCTTCCCTAACTTTGAGGATGCTCCCCTGGAGTAGCGATTGCTTCCCAGAGACAGTATGTGCTCCACATGCTCCCCTGTCGCTGGTGATGCTGTCCAAAGGCCATAGATGCTCCCCTGAGACTTCATATGCTCCTAAGTCTATACATCGGTCCTCAAGCGTTATAAGTCTGTACATTGGTTCAGACTCTTCAAAGTCTGTACATTGGGCTTTCAAGCTTTTGAAGTCCATACACTATCTCGCTCACATCTTCAAGGGTGATTGAGCATCGTGAAAGTCTGATTGAGCATCATGAAGTCTGATTGAGCATCATGAAGTCTGATTGAGCACTGTGAAGTCTATTCAATGGATGAGCATTGTAATGTCTATACATTGGTTAGGCTCGATCATGCAGCGTTCATTTCATGTCTATACACTGCATTTTACAGCATGAGTTATAAAGTCTATACACTATCTTCAGTTGATTTTGTTAATCGACTGAACTCCTCATTTGTCTTGCAGGTGTCTGGCACGTGATCCAAGGAGCTGAGATGCTGACACGTGGCAGAGTCGATTGGGTGGGAAATGTGGAGGCCACTTGCGCCCAGTGCTGCTGCTGCTGCTACTATATATATGAGCCTTCTTCCACAGAAGATGATTGATCAAATTGGCGAGAGGTGAAGTCCATACAGAGAGCCACGATCCAGACAGAGAAGAAGAGAAAGAAAAAGAGAGTGATTGATCGAATTGGCGACAGGTGAAGTCCATACAGAGAGCCACGATCCAGACAGAGAAGAAGAGAAAGAAAAAGAGAGTGATTGATCGAATTGGCGAGAGGTGAAGTCCATACAGAGAGCCACGATCCAGACAGAGAAGAAGAGAAAGAAAAAGAGAGTGATAGATCAAATTGGCGAGAGGTGAAGTCCATATAGAGAGCCACGATCCAGACAGAGAAGAAGAGAAAGAAAAAGAGAGTGATAGATCGAGATCCAGAGAAGAAAAGCAGAGAAGAAGATACAGAGAGAAAAGAGAGATGTATTGAGAGAGTTCGAGAAGAGAGAGATGAGTTGAGAGAAGTCTATTGAGAGGTTGTAAGTCAGTCTCTTGGTTCAGAAACCAGAGCTGACTCTGCTCATATTTGAGCTACATTTGTCTGGTTTTCTTCATTTCTTTTGTTTCTGATTTTATTACTTTCGATATCTTTGTTCAGCAAGCTGTGTATCAGCGGATGCAGTGGAGGTTTTCACTGGACAGGTAAAGCTGTAATCTTCAGCTGGCGAGACTTGGTCTCAGATGGGTTAAGCTGTATTTCCCCAGCGGGTTCAAGCTGTGAGTCAGCGGTTTGCAGAGGTGTATCCTCTGGACAGCAAGCTGTGTTGCTCAGCGGGCAGTGGAGGATTCCACTGGATAGCAAGCTGTGTTGCTCAGCGGTTTGTAGGCCAAGCTGTATTGCCCAGCGGACGTAAGCTGTGTTGCGCAGCAGTAAGCCATACTCGGTTGAGTGTGGGGTGGACGTAGGTCATTGATCGAACCACCTAAAATCGTGTGTGCATTGTGTTTGTGAGTTTGTCCTTACTGAATCTCTTGATTATCTTCACAGATCACTTGTGTTTGTGCTAAGTTTGGACACTCGAGTTAGTGTTTTAGTAGATCTACCTTTATTCCGCATTTGAACCTACAACTGGTTTTAAATTAGGTTGTAGATCTATTCACCCCCCTCTAGATCCACACTTCGTGGAGATAGACTGCGTCCATCTAACTTCAACACGGGCCAGGCCATATGCCAGATGGGCTTGTTATTTAAGAAAACATTACAGATCAAGAAGGTCGAAGGTCCAAGTCCGCACCAGGCGGGTTCGGGTTCAAAAAGTTTCTGCTAAGATGAGGCAGCAGCGCAAGTACAAAAGCCGCGTGTTGTGCACTCGTGGGGCCACTTCTCCGTCTTCCCCTCCTCTCCAATCATATTTTCTTCTACTCAGCTCCCACCCTTGGGTGGTGTACCTCCCTTCCTCTAATCCAGTTTCTATGATCTTCTTCTCTCTTTTCGGGTCCGCAAACCCCCATTCTTCTTTCTCTACTCATCCGGAGTCTCCAGATCCTCCGTTCTCTCATGATTTTAGGCCTCGGCCTATGTCATCCTTTCATCCCACTTTTGGGACTTCTTCTGGTCCTTCTCTTCTAGTATCCCCGGGCTCTACTTCTGATCCTTCCCCGACCATATCGGGTGATTACCCTTTTCTTTTCCCGACCCTATCGTGTGACCATCGTTCTTCTTCACCAATCCTATCGGGTGTCTATCATTTTCTTTCCCCGTCGTTGGCGGGTAATTCTCATTCTCCTTCCCCGACCCAATCGGGTGATTCTAATTCCTTTTCACTTACCACGTCGGATGATCACTCCTCTTCCCCCTTATCTTTGCCACAATCTTCTTATGGTTCGTCTATTCTTTCTGTGTCACCCTTTCGGGGTCATTACCCTTTTTCATGCTATTTTCGAGGCTTTAGTCCGCCTTGATCTCAGTTAATCTCTGTTCATTCTGTATTTGGTTCCTTGTTATCAGGGCCTCTGTGCCTTAACGAGGGAGTTCTATCCTTCGTCTCTCTTCCTTGTATTCTTCTTCGTCCAGTTTGGTGTCTGTCGCTCCTCCATCTAGAGGAATCTTCAAGTCCTTGTTATCCTCTCCCTTTTACCCTGACAAGTGAGGAATACAAAGCTCGTGCTGATCAAAGCTCGATGATCAAGATCGCTTCAGGACGCCGCTTTTCCGTTCCATGGATTCGCAAGGTATCTTTATTTTGTGCAAGAACATGCTATTATTGCTATCATTTTTATTTCTCCTACACATGGTTATAATGTGGTTTCCTCAACACGTTTTGAGCGGCTTTAGTTCATTAAGTTTGGTTAGTTCAAGTCAAGCTGCTTCTGCAGCATCCTTAGGCTGGTGATAACTTCGTGTTAGGAGTCTAGTTTCTTTCCCTGAATGTTGAGGGTGACCTTTGAGTATGGATTTTTTCACACACTACACGGCGAGCCATAGCATATCTCTCTAAGACACACCGTTGCTGCTTTGGCCATACTTTGGGTATGCACGAAGGTCTTTTCTCTTCTCTGCTAGGCCAAGTGCAGGGGCAAGAGATTGATGGATAAGATGACTAACCTAGGCGCTCCCTAGTACGAGAGAGGTCTCAAATAGGGGCAGTCTTGACCCTCAAAAGTGAGCTTACATGCTATATCTAGCTAATAAGGGCTACCAAAATGAGAAAATAAATCAATGCAAAATTATGAATCAAAGGCATGGCAAGAGTCGCAGTACAGTTCCCCGCGGGACGTCATGAGCCAGGTCGCATGCGTGCCTGATAAATATGGGTCTAAAAATCAAAGACACAAAGCCCCGACGCAACAGGCTATCTCCTTGAGGGGTAGTGCCCTAGAAGGAATTCGAGCCCTAATATCTCCCATCCTACACGAAGCTGGTCTCCAATTTTCCTTTTGCTTCTCCCTCTTAGGCTGGGTTGTATCCCGAGTATGGTCTTAGTAGGGGCACCATTCTTTACAAGCGGTTGGTTGTGGCAAGTCACCCTCACATGCACGCCCTGGTTAAGGGACGCCTTTAATGAAAGGGGTAGGATCGACAATCCCTGACTAGTAGTTTGAGCCCGTCTTTAGGTACTGCGGATTGCTATATCAAAATCTAACAAAAATAAAAAAAATCAAATATTACCAAAAGTCTAAAAAAAATCAAATACTTCAAAAAAAGTCCAAAAAAATGAAATACTATTGAAAATCTAAAAAAATCAAAGAAAATAAGAAGAAAAGAGAAGAAAAATTATTACAAAAAAAAATCTGAAAAACTGTGTCTTTCTCATGCATTTGCATTTGTTTTAAGGACAGATGCATAATCCATTTGCTAAGTGTGCAGGATGCAGGTGTTCAAGTTTCCTCTCTTCATCCCTCGTTCTGCATCATGTCCATATCTTCAATCTGTTCTCTCTTCGTCAATCTTACTTCTCGATCTGTTATGAACTTGATCATATCTTTATGAGAGGGCTTTGCCTCACGATTATGAACTTGGCGATTCTGCTTCATCCGATCTTGGGTTGATTGAAGTGGATATTTGTCATGCCTTTTGTCCCGCCGTGTCCTTGTCACGTGTTTATGTCCCACCGTGTTGTCCCACACATGTTATTTTATCCCTCACCACATGTTATTAGTTGTCTTGTATATGTTGTTAGTCGTCCCTTTGTGTCTCATGTTCTTATCCCAACCGTGTGGTTATCCCTCATGTTCTTGTCCCAACCGTGCGTTGTCCCGCCGCGTGGGTATCTTGTCACACCATGTTCATGCATGCATGTTGTCTGTTCATGCCATTGTATATGTGCTCGTTTGTCGTGGTTATGTTATGTTGCATTTGTCTCCTATTTCATTTGATCGTTATGTTATGTTATCTTTGCTATGTTTATACTTGCTTATTTGTCTTATACATGAAAGTCCATAAAAATCTAGAAATGAAAATCCAAAAAGCATGCCGTTTCGTCTGCACAGGTAAGTCAGGTATGGCCTTCTATCCCTATGTCCCTTATTACATTACTATATGGTATCTACGCTATATTACTTCGAGAATCAGTTGGTTGTCCGCGTGTTCTAGGATATGATGTTCCCCTTTAACAAAAACAATGATGATCCAAGTTCATTTATTTAATCATTGGATAGGCCATTAGGTTGGGAAAATTTGGGGAGGATGGTTCTATCTTGCACGCCGTGGTTGCAAATAGTGTCTTGACTCTGATTCTCCCAGCTTAGCAATATTATTCTCCAGTATTTTATATTTTATCTTTTCTTTGCATTTATTTTGATGATTTCTTTTATTTTAGCCCAGCATGCATCATACGCATCTTTTGAGCATTCATAGCCCATGGTTTGCCTGCTAATGTCCCACCAGTGATGGATGGCTGCACGTTCAGTGTTGAAGTAAGAGGAACGATTCCACTCTAAGTTGGAAGGTTCTCTCTGGTTTGTTCACTTGGTTTGGTTGATTAAGAGGTCCCCGTCTTGAGTTTTAGTCTGTTTCTTCATTTTTCGCTGCTTATTCCGGTCTCCTCATTGGTCCAAGGGATTGTGTCCCCCATGAGGTTGATCGTGTGTTTCTTTTTATTTAGTTTAGTTCCTCCAGATTGGTGTCACTTTTAGTCTAGCTATTCATCGTGAATGGTTCGAGTTTTTCGGAAGATTCCCATCGCTCATTTGCGAGAAAACGGGTGTCGTTTTACCTTAACGCCTGCTTTTCAGTCCGCTCCGCTTCATCTCCACTTCATCTCCATGTTCCATCTCACTTTCGCTTCACCTCCGCTCGCTCCCCTACAAAGAGAACGTTAAGGAGTGGCATCTGTTGACACCCATTTTTTACCGATAAGTTGAGTCATTTCTCTTACTCGCATTTGTTGATGCCTCGAGTTATCCATTACTCGTTGGGCTATTTCCAGGCAACATCTTTGGGCCTATTCTATGGGTAGCCTCCCTCCCTGGCCGAGTCTGTTCAATTCAGGGCTTAATGGGCCTTGGATTTACCTTATTTTCACATTTTTAGGAATTCTAAACGCCCAGGCTTGCACGATCAGTGCCCAGCCGCTCATCACATAGGCAGTTGAATTTGGGCCGTTCATATATTTTTTGGATATTTAGCTGATTTTCTAAATTTCCACCGACGAGCTGTAATACGGTCGGGATATAGCCGTTCAACCTCATTGTGCGGTCTGATCTTAGCCGTTCTTCTCCCAGTCGTTGATTTTAAGATAATTATCTTATCCATTTTGATTTATCACCGACAGGACATAAGCGGTTGTTCATTGGCCGCTCTTCTGGATGGAAGGTCTACTAGCAGCCGTTCATCTTATGAGAGTCCAACGGCAGTAGTTTCGGTCAGTTCGATGGGTATTTGAATAATATTATCTATTTATTGAATTTTCACCGACAGGGATGGACGGCCTGGATGTAGCCGCCCAACCTGATGAGTGGTCTATCGTATGACCGCGTAACTGCCCGCATCCTGAAGATTTAAGAGATTTTTCTCTCTCCGTTCGTGGATTTATCCCCAACTTCTTTGAACTGTTTCTTCGCGAATATTGAGTCAATTTTGGTGCCGTTTCTTCTGGTAAAAAGATAATTCAATTATCTTCAACTTTTCTTTCATTATCTCGACCTAAAAACGCATAGAAACCTCAAATTCGAGCTAAGACTCTAGGTGCTCTATAAATAGACCCTGGAGGCCAGGCTTTGGAGGGGGGGGAGAGATTTTTGGTCGACGGCAAAGCCCTGCCGAATCGTTCAGTGACCTACCACCAGGGAGGGAGGCCTTTTACGTCCACATAGGCCTCCGGTTCAAGGAGTAGTTGTCCTTTGAGTCATTAGTACATTTAGTCCCGTTGTTCTTATTTGTTTACATGCATCGCTTCTTCCACGTTTCCCCTAGGTTTTCTTATTCTCATACATCATTCACGCACACCCTCCTATGTTTTTGACTCCCCTAGGGGTTTAAAACCCCCCAGGTATCCCCCATTTCATTTAGTCATGTTTATTTCTTTCCGTTCTAGCATTTACTATACTTTATAGTTCTAACTTCATTTTTTCTTCGTGCTCTACACTTTGTTTCATAGGTTAGCAGCATCCTAAGACGAGGCCCACTTCTTCTGGCCGGTCGGAAGGAGTGGAGGTTGAGCTCCTACGTTCTGGAGGGTGGTGGCATTGAGCGGTCATGTTCTATCTGTTTGAAGAGTGAAGCGGCTTCCTCCTTGCCGTTCATATATTCCTGCGGTCATTTCCGCACCGTTCTTCCCCCATCGTTCTTCATCCCACGTTCCACCCAGCACTGACGAGTGGTCTGTCGTTCGGCCATGCGTCTTCACAGGCGGTTCCGTCAGGGCCACGCATCCCTTCAGTGCTGTTAAAGGCGAGTGTCTCCTTTTTCTTTCCAAGGTACGGCAAGTTCATCACGTTCGGAGCCTTGATGGCGGTCACACACTCACATCCCTCTATCCCTTCTACTCCCGTTTGGTTTACCTTCATATTCATATTAGTAAAAGGGATTTGAAGGGAGTTTTAAGCTGGTGTGGAGAAGGTAACCATTTCCTACCAAGACCTATAAGTGCAAAGAGTGTAACTAATGACCACATACCGGAGTATATGCCATGTACTTATAGAAATGACTCTAAGATGAGAAGAGAATAGTGATAAATCAAGAGTGAATCTCGTTCATCTTAACATTTGAAATATGCATTTAATACAAGAGTATATGGTTTGGCATGAAATTAATCTATGTTTAAAAATAATTCCTAAGTGCATAAAGAACATGAAATCCACTAGAATGATCAATAAGTATAACCAAGTGTACGAAAATACCACTTAAAATAGTGGTGTGACGTCAGAGTGGAATCGTTCCTCTTACTTCAACACTGAACGCGCAGCCATCCATCACTGGTGGGACATTAGCAGGCAAACCATGGGCTATGAATGCTCAAAAGATGCGTATGATGCATGCTGGGCTAAAATAAAAGAAATCATCAAAATAAATGCAAAGAAAAGATAAAATACAAAATACTGGAGAATAATATTGCTAAGCTGGGAGAATCAGAGTCAAGACACTATCTGCAACCACGGCGTGCAAGATAGAACCATCCTCCCCAAATTTTCCCAACCTAATGGCCTATCCAATGATTAAATAAATGAACTTGGATCATCATTGTTTTTGTTAAAGGGGAACATCAGATCCTAGAACACGCGGACAACCAACTGATTCTCGAAGTAATATAGTGTAGATACCATATAGTAATGTAATAAGGGACATAGGATAGAAGGCCATACCTGACTTACCTGTGCAGACGAAACGGCATGCTTTTTGGATTTTCATTTCTAGATTTTTATGGACTTTCATGTATAAGACAAATAAGCAAGTATAAACATAGCAAAGATAACATAACATAACGATCAAATGAAATAGGAGACAAATGCAACATAACATAACCACGACAAACGAGCACATATACAATGGCATGAATAGACAACATGCATGCATGAACATGGTGTGACAAGATACCCACGCGGCGGGACAACGCACGGTTGGGACAAGAACATGAGGGATAACCACACGGTTGGGATAAGAACATGAGACACAAAGGGACGACTAACAACATATACAAGACAACTAACAACATGTGGTGAGGGATAAAATAACATGTGTGGGACAACACGGTGGGACATAAACACGTGACAAGGACACGGCGTGACAAAAGGCATGACAAATATCCACTTCAATCAACCCAAGATCGGATGAAGCAGAATCGCCAAGTTCATAATCGTGAGGCAAAGCCCTCTCATAAAGATATGATCAAGTTTATAACAGATCGAGAAGTAAGATTGACGAAGAGAGAACAGATTGAAGATATGGACATGATGCAGAACGAGGGATGAAGAGAGGAAACTTGAACACCTGCATCCTGCACACTTAGCAAATGGATTATGCATCTGTCCTTAAAACAAATGCAAATGCATGAGAAAGACACAGTTTTTCAGATTTTTTTTTGTAATAATTTTTCTTCTCTTTTCTTCTTATTTTCTTTGATTTTTTTAGATTTTCAATAGTATTTCATTTTTTTGGACTTTTTTTGAAGTATTTGATTTTTTTTAGACTTTTGGTAATATTTGATTTTTTTTATTTTTGTTAGATTTTGACATAGCAATCCGCAGTACCTAAAGACAGGCTCAAACTATTGGTCAGGGATTGTCGATCCTACCCCTTTCATTAAAGGCGTCCCTTAACCAGGGCATGCATGTGAGGGTGACTTGCCACAACCAACCGCTTCTAAAGAATGGTGCCCCGACTAAGGCCATACTCAGGATACAACCCAGCCTAAGAGGGAGAAACAAAAGAAAAATTGGAGACCAGCTTCGTGTAGGATGGGAGATATCAGGGCTCGAATTCCTTCCAGGGCACTACCCCTCAAAGAGGTAGCCTGTTGCGTCGGGGCTTTGTGTCTTTGATTTTTAGACCCATATTTATCAGGCACGCATGCGACCTGGCTCATGACTGTTGACACCCGTTTTATACCGATAATTCGAGCCGTTTCTCTTACTCCCATTAGTTGATGCCTCGAGTTGTTCATCATTCACTGGGCCATTTTGTGGCATGACTCGGGCTCGTTTTATGGGTCGTCTCCCTCCTTGGTGCAATTCATGGTGATTCGAGGCTTAATGGGCCTTGGCTTTGGTCAATTGAACGTATTTCACGAGAATCAAGTGCCTAAGGGCATGAACGGCTTCACATCAGCCATTCAGAAGGTGGGCAGTTGAAGATGGGCCGTTCATATATTTTGGCTAATTTCTGAGGATTTTCTGAATATTCACCGACAGGCTTTTGTGCGGTGTGATTAGGACCGTTCAATCTCATGGACGGGCCTATTCCAACCGCCTATATCTCAGAGTCCTAAGTGCCCAGTTTCTCAGAGAATTATCCAAATGATTCGAATTATCACCGACAGGGTTAAACGGTCGTGTTTGTGCATCCCTAAACTAAAACAGTCTCCATACAACCGTTCATATGTTCAGGGTCCCACGGCGGACGTTTCGGCCAGTTCGAGAGATAGTTGGGATAATATTCTGATTATTCGAATTTCCACCGACAGGATGGACGGTCCGAATTAGACCGCCCACACATTGTGCGGTCTATCGTAAGACCGTTCAAGCCGTCGGTTGTTGATTTTCAACCGATTTTATCCCATTTATCTCATGGTTTTATCCTCAACTTATTTTGATGATTTCTCCGCGGATAATCAACCATTTTCGATGCCGTTTCGTGTGGATGGAAGATTATGATATTATCTACGAATTATCTTTTTTGAGTTCGACCGGAGAATATCTAAAACCCCAACTTCGAGGCTGGCTTTCTAGGCTCTATAAATAGACCCTAGTGGCCGGACGTCGAAAAAGGGGGGGAGATTTTGGTCGACGGCGAAGCCCTGCCGCATGTTTGAGCGACCTAGCACCAAGGAGGGAGGCTCTCCACGTCCGCACGAGCCTTCAGTCAAGGGAGTAGCCCAGTCTTCGTAGTCTTTCGTTCCGTAGCTTTGTCGTTTTCCTTCATTGCATGCATTGTTTCTCACCTGCGTACCCCCTCCTTCTCATTATCATGCACACAACCATCCCGTTTTTTGTCACCCTAGGGGTTTAAAACCCCCCAGGTATTCCCCTTTTCATTTGTTTATGCTTAATTCTTCTCGTTTGAATGCATACTACATTATTTAGGTCTAATCTAGGTGTCTCTTCTGTGTCTCTACATTGTTTCGCAGGTCAGCACTTAATCAGCACGAGGCCCATCCCCTCTGGCCGGCCGGAGAGGGTGGAGGTCGAGCCCTTCTCAACTTGCTGAGTGAAGGTACTATGCGGCTATCCTCCGGCCGTTCAACGGTACGCGCGGTGCATCAACGACCGTTCTTCCTTGGAACGCGGTCCCTCTAGCGCCGTCCATGTCACTGCAGCAGTTCCTCCCGCGTCCCTCGCAGCGTCCTGGGGCGGTCTATCGTAAGACCACGCAACGTAGGGCGGTTCTAAGGGAGCCGTTCAGTCTTCAGCGCTGCACTAAGGCGAGTGTCTCCCCATTTTCCAAGGTACGGCGTGCCTATCGCGTACGGCATCTTTGTGGCGATCACGGTACTCTGCTTTGTTCCCTATCTTCTCTTCTTTTTCTCATTTGTCTCATGCACTTGACGCACTTTGACCCGTAGTGAAAGGGAGAGAGGAGAGAAATATATATCTACACCTCTTTTGTGGCGATCACGGTGGGACACGTAATGCCCATCGTGCTTTTCAGTTGCTGACCCTTCTTAGTCGTTGTCAAGGTTTCCTTCTTGGAGTGATTTACAGGTTGGATGCGGTTCCTGTCCTCTGGCGCACACGCGGTTTGTCCAGGGCCGTCTACCAATACGCACGGTTGATACTCCACCGCTCATATACTCTGCCATCAGGTTTATCTACCCCGGCCTTTCCTGTTGCAGACGGCTCCCTGGACGTCGTCCATCCATTTGAGCGGCTTTCACACAGCCGTCCCGCGCTCAGCCACAGGTACGTTGTACTTTTTGGGTGGCAAATACACGGCTGTGAGGCGGCGGTTCAAGTACGTGAGCGGTTGACTATCGGCCGTCTGTCTGGTAGTTCCCTTGCTTTCCTCCCATCAACTACGGTTGGATATTAACTGCCTGTGTACTTAGAGCAGTTAGAGGAGGACCGCACATCTCCTGTCGTAGTGCATTTATTTCATCTTGCTTAGTTTTTTCGGCTGATATATATATTGCTCCTGGTGCTGTTCATTGGCTCCCCCCCTGCCATCTTATTATCATTGCATCACCATGTTTTTACTACTCATGTGTATACTCGCTCATTGATTGATAGCTGCTAGGCTAGTTTGTGCATGCACTCCGGTGCGCATAGGAGCATCGACATCTTCCCATATTAGTTGCATTCCTACCGAGGTAGGGTTTCCTCTCGTCTCCATATTCCTTGGAGCCGACTAGGGACCTTGCTGAGGACCTCCGTAAGCCCCCGTGAGCCGTGGATTCCCACACGGACGCCGGGCAGGTTGTACCGTATCCACTTCAGTCTAGGGTTGCATCCGCGAGTGAGAGGTCCCGATAGGGTCACACAGTTCCTCGTTTCTCATCCCAGTCAGGCACCTAGTGGTCGAGAGAATTGATATTTTCATTAATCCACTAAGGTTCAAACCCAAAGATATAAGGAACTGACGAGCATCATTTTAAGAACTTGATTGCATTACTGAGTGATTCTGCTCTCATCTCGCTCCATCATATGCTTATTACTTGATTGGTAGATTTGATTGATTTAGTGTTGCTTGTTCTAGTAGCAAGTGTCTTGGTGTATGTGGGGCTGCCTTCTGCCCCCACGATCATCTCCTAGGGTTGACTCTTATTTCCATTCCTACTCCAACCCCTTGTTCGATTCTTCTTCTTCCATGTCGTCGTATGACTTCTCTCAGGCCCACGAGGATTCCCTTCCTCGTGGTCTCCTTGAGGACCCACCTAGGGTCACCCACTTGCAAGGGGGAGAGGGGACGGCCCCTTCACTCCCGACCTCTCTGGGCGAGGGTCCCCGACCCTCTTTTTCAAACCCGCCCAATCAGAATTCAGCCAGTATGATCCTCGATATGATGGCCCAGTTGGACCCCACCCAACTCCATCTCATCAGACAAGCTTTGCAAGGGGGCGATGCCCCAGCCTCAGTTCCGGTTCATGCCACGGCCAGTGTCGCCACTTCATCTCCTGTGGTCGGGACCACCTCTGTGGCTCCCATTGACCTTACTCCGGTCCGCCCTCAGAACCTTCGCTATCCCAATATAGAAATGGGCCAGGCGTCCACATCGGTCCATCAGCAACTTGATAAAGGAAAATCCCCGATCCCCTCTGTTCCTTATCTTGAGTCGTACCCTACAATTTCTCCATCGCCTCAGGTCCTCATGGCCCCGGCGGACTTCGCTAGGTCACAGTCAGGGGCGGCCCAGGTGGCTCATACGGATATGGGCCCTTCCTCAGCCCATTATCCCTCTTACGGGCCGCCTCCTTCGTCAGTTTATCCTTTGGTCGCCTATCCAGGTGCCGCTCCTCTTGCTCCTCCCCCTCCTTTCCGGGAACGGGAAATTCTTGACAAGTGGGCTGCTATGCAGCAACAAATTGATCTCCTCCACAAGCGGGTCGGCCCGTAATCTCTAGCCGATGTCCCTATCCCTAACTTCAGGGACCTACATCTTCCTTCCCAGTCGGAGCTCCCCGTGTACCGCAAATACGATGGGAACGGCAACCCATTCATCCATGTCCGGGAGTTCTTGTACGAGTCTGCGCAGTTCCAGCAGGATGATCGTTTGATGGCCTATTTGTTCCGTCGGTCTCTGGAGGGGGTCGCGTTGGAATGGTTCTACACCTTGCCTATGGAGGAGGCTGAGAATTTCAAGACCGTCAAGGAGAGGTTTATACAGAGGTTTCAGGATCGGGTCGGACTCGAGTACTCTTTCACTGACCTGGTGGCGGAGAGGATGAAGCCGGAGGAAGACTTTGCAACCTATGCGGACCGCTGGAGACAGATGGCCTCACGGGTGCCCGGACAGATTCCGGAAGAGGAAAAAGTGAAGTTGTTAATTTCCAATGCTACGCCAACTTTCAGAAACATTCTGGCAATGAATGACATTTCAAACATGCACCAACTATACAGCAGAGCTAGGTTTATTCAAACCCAATTTAAGGACTCTCCCATCCATTCTTTATTCGAGGCCCAGAAACCCAAAGCCACCAAGAAAACCCAGGGCCCCGTCACTGAGGGGGTACAAATTAACGAGCAAGTCCAGGCCGTTCAGTTCCCCCAAAAAGCCACTCTACCCCGCTTCCCACCGCCTCAGCGTAACCCCCAGTTCGCCGCTCCACCAGTTCCCCAGCCTGCCTTCCAAGCCCCGCAATATCCTCAACAAGCACCTCCGCCACCCCAACAGCCTCAGCGGCCCCCGCAATACAATAGTGTTCCTCCACCCCCCACCTACGGCTCTGCTCGACCAGCTCCAAAAAGGGCTCATTACCCCCCTCTTCCGGAGACCTTGCCAGATATTTTCTCTGCTCTAATGTATACTGGTGACCTCCAGTTGCCTCCTGAACACCCGAACTGGAATCCGGCTGCCGACCAATCCCGATATTGTATATTCCATCGGCAACCCGGGCACACGATAGAGCGATGCTATCAGTTCAGAGACCTGGTGTATGATTTGCATGAGGGCCAGAGGATTGATTGGGCCCAGATGCGCCAACTAATTGAGGATATCAAGCAGAGACAGAGACAGGCCAGGCCGCAACAGGCGGCGCCCCAGCAGCAGCAGCAGCAACAGCCCCAGCAGCAACCGCAACCTCAACCGCAGCAGCAAGACCTTGGGATCCATCAAAATCCCATGCCAGTGCATCAGCCCGCTCCTCCGCAACAATAGCAACCGCCGGCACCGGCTCCAGCACAAGTGAATTTGGTCCAGCGCCCAGCCCCCAACGCTGGATGGACGTTTGATGATGAGACCCCCGCCCATCTCTTGGCCTTACACCACCACTACTCTCCCACACCTACCATCCCCTCCATCCTTAGATCTGCCGCTACACCGCCTGTCACTTCCTCCGTGTCGCCTCTTAGGCCCGCTACATTCCCCTCTACTCCGTCCGTCCTTTCACCACCACCCGCCATGCCTCCCATCATTTCCCCTAAGCTTAACCCTTCACCCATTTCCCCTCCACCAGGGCCCATCAAACCCACTTCATTCATCCTCACCCCCATCTCCACGCCATTCACCTGCCCCACCAGGCCAAGCGGGGGTCCAGTCCAGGCCGCGCAAGCATCGCAATGCGCCCTTCGGAGCGGGCGTCCTTTCCAAAGAATTTTTCCTTCCCCAGGTGCATCTGCACCAAACCCTACAGTTTCCTCCCCTATAGTTGAACCAGAAGAGATAGACCCGGTGCCGGGCACAAGATATGACTTATTACAGCACTTAGACCGGCTGCCGGCTAAAATCTCAGTGTTAGAACTAATCAAGAGGTCGCCGCTCCACCAAGACGCCCTGAAGATCTTCCTGCAGAAAGTTATGGTGAGCGAAGATGTGGAAGTGGATAGCCTGCCCGCGGTCTTGGCCACGATCACAAAGGGGCCCTCTATTACATTTGCTGAGTCAGAGCTAGCTCCTCCTGAGGCACGGCAGATGCCGTTATGTATTACCATCTCTCTAAACAAAACGGCCGTGGAATCCGCCCTTGTGGATACAGGGGCGTCGATAAATGTCTGCCCATTGAGTACCCTTCGTGCTTGTAATATATCGGAGGACATGCTCAAGCCGACACCAACCACGATAGCCGCATATGATAACTCCAGACGTGCTTGTCACGGGGTGGTAACTGTACAGGCCGAGCTAGGGCCCTTAGTGATGGATGTAGAATTTTATGTGTTGGACATAGACCCAATGTTCAAAGCCATTCTGGGTCGTCCATGGTTGAATAGTTTGAACGCCGTCCCCTCGACCGCCCACCAGTGCCTGAAGTTCCCGTTCCAAGGGCGAGTGGTCAAGGTGAAAAGTGTTTCCACAGTTCAAAACGTTGACGCCATAGCAGCCAAGATTCTGCCCACACTGTGGCCGAGTAACAGACCTGTTCTATCTGTCATGGACTTAAACTATTCGTGGGCGTATGCGTCACGCAAGCCCACCGCTGCACCAATCAATGTGAAGGTCAAGCCCAAAATGAGAGACTCCAAAGGGTGGCACCTAATTCTAAAATTGGGCTATCAGCCAGGCCGAGGACTCGGCGCACAATTGCAGGGCCGAACTAACCCCGTTCCCAAGGGAAGGAAGATGGGCCGCCGGGGCCTTGGCTACCATGAATCCTCCATGTCGATGCTTGGGGACTCTGGGCCGTTGACCTGGGATTACCGGCAACATTTTGTGAAGGGTCCGTTGCAGCCCGGCACCTTGAAGACTCCACCATCCAGCCTTGAAGAAAAGATAAACGAAGCTTGTGCTGTTGCCGATCCGCCACCATCACCGCAAGGGCTAGCCAGTGACTTGGAAGACCTTTCTGAATGCCTTACAAGGATGTTTTGTGAAAAAGAGGGTGACCCAAAGAAGAAGGAGACGCAACTGGTAAAGCGCCCTCCGATGCCATTGGCCCGCCAGGGGCCCCGGAAGACGGGGAGCTCCGCCGCTACTTATTCTATGTCCCCATCCCGTCTCGCTTCCTGGTTTCAACGGTTGGATTCTGTTCCCCGTTGCCCTCCACTCCTGGTCGACCCGTACTTTACGGAGAGACCCGAAATCCTATTCGTTCCATGTGCTTGCGGGCGCTGCCCGCCCATTGATCTATCAACCCTATTCACTCCTCCTCCTCCAGGAGCTCAGCTCCATGAAATGTGGTTTAAGTCTTCTGACCCTTTCTTTGACTGCATCTTCCCAGAATTGTTCCCCATGCAGCTTCCTCCTCCTCCGCCTTCTTCCTCCTGTTGTGTGATCACCTCCGGCCTCCAAAAAAAAATGCCAATTTCAAAACGGAGGTCTCCATGGAAGATTACGCTATGTTCTGCCCAGATTCCCAGGGGCGCGAGACCCCTGTTTCTTTTCCGGTAGATTTCTTCTCCCCTAGATTAGATGTACAGTGTACAGAGTCCTCTAGGATGGTCGAGTCAGTCAGGGTAGAGTCTAGTTCGAGTTTTGTCAGCCCGTCCACGTCTGCGGCACCTGCCGTAACGCGTCCTCCCAAAACCATCCCCGATAGGTTTCTACAAGATTTGGCTGGGAGATGTCATGCTCTGTTGAAGTGTCCAGAATTTGTGGAGACCGCAATTATCCTGGAAGATGATGAGGGAATTGATGAGGTATGGAGTAAGGATGGACTAGGAATATATGAAATTGTGAATGAGAAAGACCCAGCTGATGATGCGGAAGATGAAATGGATGACACTGTCGACCTATATGCCCAAGGCTTGAAGAAGTTCGACGAGCCTTCCGTAGCAGTGGATGAATCCACTAAAGAAATTAACCTCGGAACAGTAGAGGACCCCAGGCCCATACTTATTTCCGCCAATCTCCCTCCTCCAGTCGAAGAGGAACTTGTCAAAGTCTTGAGGGAGTACAGCGATTCTTTCGCCTGGTCCTACGAAGACATGCCGGGCCTTGACCCCGCATTGGTCGAACACAGGCTGATTCTAAAACCAGGGGCAATGCCCGTTAAACAGAAGGCAAGGAGATTTCACCCGCAGATGGCCTTGAGGATTAAGGAAGAAGTCGATAAATTGCATAAGGCCAGGTTCATTAGAGTGGTGCTGTACCCGCAATGGGTGGCAAACATAGTCCCGGTGATGAAGAAGGATGGTAAAATTCGAATCTGTATTGACTTCAGGGACTTAAACAAGGCATGTCCGAAAGATGATTTTCCACTTCCTCACATCGACGTCTTGGTCGATAATACTGCTGGGTACGAAGCCCTCTCCTTCATGGACGGCTACTCGGGGTATAACCAAAACCTTTTGGCTCCGGAGGATCAAGAAAAGACCTCGTTCACCACACCTTGGGGCACATACTGCTACGTCGTTATGCCATTTGGGTTGAAAAATGCAGGTGCCACCTACCAAAGAGCGATGATGGCTATCTTCCACGATATGATGCACGTTTATTTAGAAGCTTATGTGGATGATATTTTAGTCAAATCGAGGTTACAAGAAGAACACCCCGCCATTCTAGCCAAGGTATTGCAAAGGGCTAGGGAATACAAGTTAAAGATGAATCCAAAGAAGTGTGTGTTCGGAGTTGCATCAGGGAAATTGCTCGGGTTTATAGTTAGTAAACGGGGGATTCAGATCGATCCAAACAAGGCAAAGGTCGTCATGGAAATGCCACCGCCGAAGAACGTCACTGAGCTTCGAGGTTTGATCGGGCGTTTGCAATTTATCAGGAGATTCATATCTCAGCATTCGCAAAGATGCCGCCCGTTTTATGAATTGTTAAAGGCAGGCGCGAAATTTGAATGGAATGAACAATGTCAAAAGGCCTATGAGGAACTCAAGGTGTACCTCTCTAATCCCCCGGTTCTACAACCACCCGTCTCCGGGAAACCCCTGATCCTGTACATTTCTGTAATTGAGGACTCCCTAGGAGCTGTTTTGGCACAGGTAGACGATGAAGGAAGAGAAAGGGCGGCGTACTATCTCTCAAGGTTATTTAATCCCGCTGAATCCAAGTACACTGCTATGGAGAAGACCTGTGCAGCACTAGTGTGGGTAGCGCAGAAGCTTAAACACTATTTTCTTGCCCACGAGGTTAGGCTCATCTCTAGAATGGACCCCATTCGTTATCTGTTGGAAAAGCCGGTCCTTTCTAATCGGCTAGCTCGCTGGCAAAGTTTTCTCTCCCAGTTCGACATCACCTTCATCGTGCAGAAAGCAATCAAGGGATATGCTATTGCCGAGCACCTGGCTCATTCTCCTATCCCTCGCACTGATTCCATTCAGGACGAATTCCCCGATGAACACCTGGCGGTGATCACTCATCTTCCTTTTTGGTCCCTTCACTTTGATGGTGCCCTTAATTCCCAGGGCAGCGGAGTCGGCGCCGTTCTCCTTACTCCAGAAGGGGTAACCATCCCCGTGGCATATCAACTCTCATTCCCCGCCACCAACAATATAGCCGAGTATGAGGCTCTCCTTGCCGGTCTGAAGCACGCCTACATCTTGGGCGCGCGATACCTAAACATCATAGGAGACTCCCAGCTGGTGCTGCGTCAAGTTTTGTCAACCTACCGCACCCGCGATCCTAAGCTCAAACCCTACCAGGATCTGGTCACGCTCTTGGCCAGGCAATTCAGGAAACTCGTCTACATTCACACTCCTCGCTCTCAGAATATCTTGGCCGACGCCCTTGCGTCGCTCGCCTCTTCTCTATCACTCCCCCTAAGTCGCGCCACTGAGACTATTGTGGTCCAAAGGCTCGACGTTCCTTCCCTGCAGGATCCCTGGTTCAACAATCTTAGGATGTCCGTAGAGAAGAAAATAGAAAGGGAGGAAATAAAAGAGGTTTCATTAACTGAGCTCGAGGAGATCATTGAAGAGGAAGAATTGCCGTGGTTTTATGAGATCGAACAATACTGCAAGGATGGGACACTTCCGGAAACAGCCAATGCTGAGCAACGAAGAGCCATTAGAAGAGTCGCCGCCAGATACACGATCATCGCCGGTGAATTGTATAGGCGGGCTTTGAGTGGAGTTCTAATGAGGTGCCTAGATGACGAAGAAGCTTGGAAGGTCATGGAAGCAGCCCACTCCAGCGAGTGTGGAGGGCATGTGAACGGACAGGCCTTGGCAAAGAAGATTCTTAGGCAGGGCTATTACTGGCCAACCCTAGAAGAAGATTGCTCCACCTATGTCCGTAGGTGTCTTCAGTGCCAAATCCATGCCGACAAAATCCACGCTCCGGCCTCTTCTCTTCATCCTATTACGGCCCCCTGGCCATTTTCTATGTGGGCATTTGACATCATCGGACCCCTCGGTGATCCGAACTCTGCTGTTAAACAGAAATCCTTCATTCTGACGGCTACGGAGTACTTTACCAAGTGGGCCGAAGCTGAAGCTTATGCAGAAATCAAAGCCACCACAGTATGCCGCTTCATCATGAAGAACATTATCTCGCGGTTCGGAGTACCAAGCAGCATCGTCACCGACAACGGGCCTCAATTCATCTCACAAGAACTCCAAGACCTCTGTAAGAAATTCAATATAGTTTTGCATCATTCATCACCATACTACCCCCAAGGTAATGGCCAGGCTGAGGCCACGAATAAGACCCTTCTCAAAATTATCAAGAAAACATGCGAATCACATAAATTTGCTGATTGGGCCGACAAATTGATAGAAGCTCTATGGGCCTACCGCACCTCCGTCCGCACTCCCACAGGGCAGACTCCCTTTGCCCTCACCTATGGAATGGAAGCGGTGCTCCCGTATGAAATTCTGATCCCTTCCCTAAGGGTGCAGCTGGATAAGGAACTTAATCTTGACGAACATCGAGAGGCGTTGCTAGTCCAACTGGAACTCTTAGACGAGAAGAGGTTGAATGCGGCCAATCATGTTTCAGTATATCAAAAGCGTGTCTCGCGATATTTCCAAAAGAAGGTCATTGAGAGGAAATTTCACGTGGGTAATATGGTTTTAAAACGCAAATTCGTCAGGTCAGCGGGCCCCAGGTCTAAGTTGCAACCCAACTGGGAAGGGCCCTTCGTAATCAAAGAAGCTTATCCAGTCAATGCCTATCGTCTAATTAACCGGAGGGGGAGGAATTGCCAAACCCGTGGAATGGGCTGTATTTAAAGCATTTTCATCCATAAAAATAAAACCAGTGAACGGCTCGATGGCAGGGCATACCCCACCAAATTGCGAAAGGAGGACCCAGGTCCAGCATCTCACACACTACACGACCCCGTGGTGCGGTATTCTCTCATGCTACCCGACACCGTTTCTCCTTTGGCCATGCTCGGGGAAGGTGGAAATCCTTGTATTTCCTCTCTCTCGGTTGAAGATAGGGGCAAGTGGTGAATAAGGGGGCGAGAACTGACCCAGATTCCCTGTTAAAAGAGGTCTCAAATAGGGGCAATCCGTTAAGACCTCACTCTACAAAAGAAAAAAGAAGAGAAAGAAAAGGAAAGCAAAAAGAAAGAAAAAAAAAGGAGAAAAGAACAGGGGCAAAATCAAAAGATAAAGCCGAAAGTACAAAGCCCAAAGAATGCAACTAGGCATGGCAAGAGTGGCAGTACAGTTTCCCCGCGGGACGTTATGAGCCCGGTCGCATGCGTGCCTAGAGCGGGTGAAGGTTCGATAACGGATACAAAGTCCCGGCGCAACAGACCAGATTCCTTGAAAAGGGGGTGTCCCGGGAAGAGAACTCAAGCCCTAAAAACCCCTACACCTATCGTCGGCTTCTCTACTCAATCTTTTTTTACTTTCCCAAGGAATGAATCCCACCCCAGGTATGGCCTCAGCAGAAGCACCGTCGAGCAAAGTTGACTCCGATCACGGGCGGTCCCCCCTTCCCGCACGTGCTGGGCCTTGGGATTCCGTAGCAAGACGAGAAGGTCCCTATTATTGAGACCCGAGCTGGTTTCAAAACCCAAAAAATCAAATATTTCAAAACCCAAAAAAATCAAATATTTCAAAACCCAAAAAAATCAAATATTTCAAAACCCAAAAATCAAATATTTCAAAACCCAAAAAAATCAAATATTTCAAAACCCAAAAAAATCAAATATTCCAAAACCCAAAAAAATCAAATATTTCGAAACCAAAAAAAAATCAAATACTCCAAAACCCAAAAAGATCGAACATTTCAAAATCCAACAAAATCTTACATGTTTCCCTCTTGCATTCATCTGCATTTCTCGCACTTTGATACTTGCCTATTTAATAAGGCTCACCCCCCTTGACCAAAAGTCAAGAAAGGGTCATCTCCTAACTTGCTGTAGGGAAGGGGCTGAGCCTAAAATAGATTTAATCTGTTTCGTGTTTGCATGTGTGCAGGGGCAGGTTGGAAGGGCAGTTGGCTCGAGACCACATGAATATTCAATCCTCGCGTTGACCTATGCAATCACATCACATCATAATCGAATTACAAAGCTCAAACTCAATCTCATTCAATCTTATTCATGTCATATATCAAGCTATCCAGATATAAAATCCTATCCCACATCATCATAAAAACAAAAGGAAAATCACTCAGTCCGCCGCCGGGCATCCCCGCGAGGACGTATCTCTCTCAACTCCCTAAGGTAAGCCTGTCGAGTCTCTGGAACCTCCTCAACCTCTGCTGGTAGGGTACGCACCCTACTCACCTCCCACATAATCAGCGCACTCCTGACCGCCTGCTCGTCCTCCTCTGTCCCGATCCTCCGTGCCTGTAGCATGGGAAGGTGGGGTAGCGTAGGTAGCACCGTCCGGGGTAGTCCAATCTGCAGGTAGCATCTGTGCGGGCCGTACATCGCTAAGGTAGTGTCGCTCACGAGCCTCAAGTCCAAGCCAGCTCTCCTCGGTAGTCTGATGGTGGTATCATGGAGGAAGTTCGGGCGCATCACAAACCTATCCAGGGGCAGCCTGTTGATGTACGGGCGCCACTCGTCCCTGGTCTTCAGCTCGGCCGTCCTGCACTCAACCTGTGGAGAAAACCTGAAGACGCCCCCTATGAAGTAAAGGGGATGGCTCTCAAAGATCCTGCTAACTGAAGTAATGTCCTCCCTCAGGGTAAACTTCATCCTAACTCCCATCCAGCACTCCAATAGGATCATTGAACCAAAGAGAGGACCTCCTAAGGCTGCTGAAGTAAGACCCTCGTACAGGTAAGCTAAGACAGCCTGAGAGATGGAAAACCCCTGCTAAAGGCCGCTGATGGTGCTGAGTAAAGGAGTCTCTAGGACATGGTCGGCTGAAGGGAAAAGGATGGCCCCGCATAGGCAGATGGACGCAGCTTTGGCTATGGCTTCAACCCACCCACACTTATTCCGGCAATGCTCCACTACCCACTGGCTCAGAGGAAGGAGGTGGATGTGGCGAGGGCCTATAAAGGTACGAACATCCCCGCTATCAGGTATGAATCCCCCTAGGATGAGTTTTGGGTCTATAGGGGCAACGGTATGACATATCAAGTCTTCCTCCCCCACCTTGGACCTAGGGAGCCCGAAATATGTCTCTACCTCCTCTAGCAAGATAGTGGCCTCAAAAGATGGGAAGAAGAAAGTGTGGGTCTGAGGGTGCCAAATCTCCATCAGAGCAGAGATACTATGCCAGTCTAAGGAAAGTTTAGGGTAATTCTGACCTAAAACTAGGAGGGAGTGTAGGTGCCAGGATTTGAGAAGATGAGTCACCCCGAGGGGCAATGCACGGACCATGGGAGCCACCCACTTTAAACTAGAAAAGCGTCTCGGGCCGGGAAGAAGCTGAAAAGAAGGAGAAGGCAAAGGGGTGTAAGGAGATATAAGAGGAAGATTGAAAGGTGGACTCTAAGCATATGCTGACCAAACTTACCTCTCTCATAGGGGTGGCGCTGAGATGTCGAGGAATCAAGCTTAGCCGTTGAATCGCTTCCCGCTCCTTTCTAGCCGGCCGCGGTCCTTCAAACAACGCGGCCTCCGCAGGACTTCCATCATAAGCCCTCTTCATGTTGAGGTGACGAGAATCGAAGGTTTTAGGCTTCAGGAAAGGGAGGATGAGTGAGTTGAGGGTTCAGGCCTCCCTACTACTTGTAGGGTTCATTAGGAAGCCTAAACATCTTAGGATTAGGCCTAGATAAGCCTAGGACGGGTTTAGATAGGGTTCTGATAAGTACAAAGCGCCTTGCCCTCGGGCTGGGGACTCTCCAGGGAGTCCCCTTTCGGGCAGATAGGATGTTGGATTGGATGGTCTTACGATAGACCGTCCATACCATATACGGCCCATCATCAACCGTTCTTCTCTCCAAGGAAGCCCGAGCCCGGTGACTTGTGCGGCCCGACATCCGCCGTTCCAGCATTCCTACGGTTTTCATGGAACCGTTCCAAACAATTTAAGCGGCCCTTAGGGAACCGCTCTTATCTACGAACGGCTAGGGGAGAGCCGTCCATATGCTCTGCCCCCCGATTAACCTGCTGCACTCATGTCTCAATCACTTAGCGCTCTCATCTCACTCAAGTCGGCGTGTGCGTCTCTCATCTCACTCAAGTCGGCGTGTGCGTCTCTCATCTCACTCAAGTCGGCGGGTGCGTCTCTCATCTCACTCAAGTCGGCGTGTGCGTCTCTCATCTCACTCAAGTCGGCGGGTGCGTCTCTCATCTCACTCAAGTCGGCGGGTGCGTCTCTCATCTCACTCAAGTCGGCGTGTGCGTCGCTCATCTCTCTCAGGCTAAGCGCGCTCCTCAAACTCATTTCGCCCACTCATACATACATTCATCCATAAAACAAACGAAAAACAAAGATAGGCACATCACTAATCATGTCACACCATGTACAGAGGACGGGCCCAGTATAATCAGTCAAGCAGCTCCCTCTCCCTGGCCCCCGTCACTGTCTCCACCGCCCTCATGCCTCTTTGGGGGAGGCATCGCTGAGGTCGCCTCATCACGCCGTCGCCGGCGCCGCTCCTCCTCCTCGTTCCTCCGATGGCCAGAGGAACTAGTGAAGTAACTCCTCACAGAGCCGTGGGTGCCGTGGCTACCACTCGCAGTCGCCCTACTGCGCTCCCGACTCGCCTCCTTCAGACCCTCCACCTTGCCCTCCAACCGGGCAACCTGTAGACGGGCCTGCTCTGCCTCACTCCTGTAACGCTCGGCCTCTGCCCGGTAACGGTCCGCCTCGGTAGCACCGGCCCGTAGTCGCTCTAGCTCGGCCCGGAGGAGTGCCGTCTCCACTGCGTCCACCGGTCGGCTCCGCGCAGCCTCTTCTCGCACCCGGGCTACCTCCTCCAGAGCCACCACCCGGCCCCGCTCCAGCTCCGCCTGGAGGCGGGTCAGCTCGGACGTCTGCATTCACATATCACTATCAGTTGGTTACATTTCATACATTTCATAAGCATAAATAAGCAGGAGGAAGTGTAGAGATTTGTGTACCCTCTCCACGAGTGCCACCTCGGCCGCTTTGGCCCGCTCTACCATCCGAGTGAAGTCTGCATCCCGATCGGCTTGATCTGCTGGGGTTTGGACGGAGTAGGAAGAAGGAGCGTCTGGTCCCGCCCTCTGAACACCCTCGGCGCGCTGCATCCAAATACTCCAGGTCAGTCATAGGCATAGTCATAATCATATAGAACTGCATAATTTAAAGAGTTTAGGTTTAGAGCACTCACCAGTAGGGCCAGGGCCTGTCGGGCCTCGTCTCTCTCCTAGATGGTGGAGTGCAGGAGTCCCTGCAACTCTGCCACTCGTCCTGCGGGGTCGACCTGCATGTAAAAGTCCTTGTTAGTGCATCATTCATAAGCATAATAGACAAAGTTTAAGTTTAGAAGTCGTACCGGTCGGTGGGTGCCTCGGAACACCTGGTCCCGGTAGTGCCGTGCGTACGCAGTGTAGTACGCGCTGTCGCTCTCTGCCCGGGCGGTCACCACTCGCCCTCGCGCGGCCCAGTCGGCAACCTGCTCGGCGTTCCTCGCTGTCCAGTCGTACGCCTCGCGGAGTCCCCGGGTCGTCCTCGTCACTCGTTCCCCCGCCTTCTCGGGCACAGGGAACTCAACGGCCGGCTGATAGACCCCGATGGTCCTCATCACCAACCTAAAGTGTAGTGGCTCCACCACATTCATGCAGTGAAGCCACACGTCCCGGCCAGAGAAGGCCAAGGCCTCGGTCACCCACGGCTGGCCCTCCGGGCTCTCCTCCGTGTAAGGAGTCCACCGTACCTGCAAAGAATAGGAAACTGCATCAGCATCATCATATCTTGACAGAATAGCATGTATTTAAAGAGTCTGAGTCTAGAAGTGTACCGAGGTGTACGGTAGAGTGTCCAGGTTGCCCTGCAGCTCCCGGACCTGCCTCCTCAAGGCCATCATTTCCCGGGGTGCTGTCCACCTCCGCGCGATCGGCAGGAGCCCAGGGCGGGTCTCCTCGCCTCTCCCCAACCCACGTAGGCGCACGTAGGCCCACACCTGTACCACAAGTCGTGTCAGCATTCAGTAAGCATATAGAGTTGCATAATTAAGACTAGAGAAGAGAGTCGCACCTGGAGTAAGGGGGAGAAGCCCCCAAGCATCGCCCGACGCGCCGTCGAACTGAGAGTGTCAAAGAGGAAGGCGAGGACCGCCGCTCCCCAAGCATAGTCACCTACGTGCTCGAGCTCCTGGAGAAGAGGGAGGAAGCGGCAGCTCATCACGTCCGCCCGAGTGGAGAAGAGAAGCCGCCCGAACATCAGCATCAGGAACCGTCTCAGCACTCTGTCCGCCTCAGGTCCCGGCACCGCTGCGACCCTCGGTCTCGCCAGCCCCACGAGCCGCTCCAAGTGCTCCTCTGGTCGCTCGCCCACTGCAACGCCAGCTCGTCGAAGACCCAGGCTGTCCTGGAGAGCAGCCCGGGGAAGGAGGGTCGACTGCCTCTCGGGGCGCCGCAGCTGTAGGCCGAGCAGCTCCCGAGCCATCCCCCGGTAGTCAGGAAAAGTAGTCCCGCTGACCGGCGACCCGTGCACGCGTAGGCCAGTAAGCCTGGCCACGTCCTCCAATGTAGGGACCATGTGCCCCCACGGGAATAAGAACGTCCGACTCACTGTATCCCAGCGGTCGTGCAGGGCATAGAGCAGAGCTGCGTCAAAGCGACACACCTCGATACTCAGGAAGGGGGCGAACCCCATGGCAGTCAACCGCTCCCTCTGGAAGTCCGGCAGTGCGAGGTACACTGCCCGAACCTACAGCCAGGAGGTACGGGTCCTACGCTTCCCCTGCATTCATCCATCTCATTTACATTAGTCATTTAGTTTCACATTTGTTTCATATAAATAAAACGCTCAAAGCCCAATTATTGATTTGAAGAACGGTTACTCACGAACCGCTCTATATATGAGCGGCCCCCCCTCAAACCATTCTATTTCTCAGGTTCCCCCGTTTGAATGGGCTATCCCTAGCCGTTTCTATTTTTGACGGATTACCTGGAACCGTCTGTTTGCCCGTCTTCCTAAGGAGTAACGGCCCACCTTTGACCGTATTGTTTTGATGATGGTCCTGTAAGGACCGTATTGTTTTGCTTGGTTACATGTTTGGACGGACCTATGTGGTCGCCTACCTTTTGAACGGTGATAACCTCGCCGTATTGGGGTTTTGGTGCCCCGTTGGCTTTGTAGGGGTGAGCGGCGCTCCTTGCACCGTGTTTATTTGAGGCGGTCCTTTGGGGACCGCATTGTTTTGCCGTACGGTTTCTGTTAAACCGTTTTACCGTCGCCGTCCCTGACGACGGTGAAGGCCCCCCGGCCGGCTGGGAGACCTCCGTGGTCCCTAAACCGACCCCCCTAGGCCCCTCTAAACCCCTAAAACTAACATACAGGGAACAAAATCAAAAGAAATGGGAAGAAAGGCGGGGAGGCCTACCTCGGGATCACGTGGCTTTTTGGCCGCCCCCGTGGGCGGTGGTCCTCCGGCGACCTCCTCCTCGCCGGCAGGGGCCTCTTTGTCAGCAGCGACGATGGCGAGCTCTTCCATGGTCACCCCGGGCGTTTCTCCTTCCTCCGGCAGTGGTGGCGGTGGTTCCACCGGCGGCGAGCCCTCACCGGCGGCCGATGGCCTGGCCGCCTGGTGCTTCGTCCTGGTCATCAGGTGGGCTGAGGAAGATTGAGAGAGGGAGGGAGGTTGAGAAGAGAGAGGGAGAGAGGGAGAGTGAGGGCGTTTTTCGCCCCTTCGTTCCTTCCACCATCGGTTACGGTGGAGGGAAACGAGGGGGTTCCTTTTTTTCGAGGTTGCAGAGAAGAACGGTCTATCGTTAGACCGTTCATTTTGTGAACGGTTATATAGACCGTTCATTTTGTGAACGGTTAGTCTCTAACCGCATGTATCTTTTGACCGTTAATTTCAAGTCGGTTGGAATTCTATGCTCGAGCGGTTCTCTTGGAGCCGTTCTTATTATAAACGGTGCCGTACCAGCCGTTCATCACTGGCAACCGGCCCTGTAAGATTTGTTCGAAGGTCAGGTAAGAACGGCTAACCTAGAGCCGTTTGGAATCTTGCACGGTTGACATGAGGCCGTATATCTGGTTGGTCTATTTAAATCATGAATATTGAATATTTTCTTTGGAAATACATATCTTAACCATTTTTTATGCAGCATCACTTCAGTCTGTCTCGCCATTTCGCCTGCACAGGTAAGTCAGGTATGGCCTTCTATCCCTAAATCCCTTATTGCATTATTATATGGTATTATATTATAATATTTTGAGAGCCGGCAGGTTTCTTATGTGTCCCAGGATCTGATGTTCCCCTTCAACAAAAACAATGATGATCCAGGCTCATATACCTAACCTTCGGATAAGCCGTTAAGTTGGGATATCACGAGGAGGACGGTTCTATCCGCACGCTGTGGTTGCGGACGGTATCTTGACTCTGATATTCCCAGCTTAATAATACTACTCTCGAATATTTTATATTTTAATCTTTCTTCGCATTCGTTTTAACGATTTCTTTTATTTTTAGCCCAGCATGCATCATGCGCATCCCTTTGAGCTTTCATGCCCCATGGTCTGCTTAAGAAATGTCCCGTCAAGTGATGGTCAGCTGTGTGTCCAAATGCTCGAGTAAGGTGAACTAATTCCATTCCGAATTCGAAGGTTTTCTTTGGTCGGTTCGTTGGGGTCGGTTGACTGAAAGATCCCCGTCTGGAGCTTTAGCATCTTTTTCTTTTGTGGCCCCCTCATTGGACCGCGGGATTGTGTCGCCCATGAGGTTGGTCTTGTCGGTTGATTTCGTTTAGTTTAGTCCCTCCAGATTGGCGTCGCCTTTTAGTCAATTACTCCTAACGTTCGGTCCAGGATTTTCCGAAAGATTCTCACCGCTTGTTGGTAGAAACGGGTGTCGTTTTACCTTAACGCCCGCCTTTTCGGTCCACTCCGCTGCATTTCCGCTCCACCTCCATGTTCCATATCACCTCCGCTTCACCTCCGCTCGCTCCCCTGCAAAGAGGGTGTTAAGGAGGGGCATCTGTTGACACCCGTTTTATACCGATAATTCGAGCCGTTTCTCTTACTCCCATTAGTTGATGCCTCGAGTTGTTCATCATTCACTGGGCCATTTTGTGGCATGACTCGGGCTCGTTTTATGGGTCGTCTCCCTCCTTGGTGCAATTCGTGGTGATTCGGGGCTTAATGGGCCTTGGCTTTGGTCAATTGAACGTATTTTACGAGAATCAAGTGCCTAAGGGCATGAACGGCTTCACATCAGCCGTTCAGAAGGTGGGCGGTTGAAGATGGGCCGTTCATATATTTTGGCTAATTTCTGAGGATTTTCTGAATATTCACCGACAGGCTTTTGTGCGGTGTGATTAGGACCGTTCAATCTCATGGACGGGCCTATTCCAACCGCCTATATCTCAGAGTCCTACGCGCGTCCAGTTTCTCAGAGAATTATCCAAATGATTCGAATTATCACCGACAGGGTTAAACGGTCGTGTTTGTGCCGCCCTAAACTAAAACGGTCTCCATACAACCGTTCATATGTTTAGGGTCCCACGGCGGACGTTTCGGCCAGTTCGAGAGATAGTTGGGATAATATTCTGATTATTCGAATTTCCACCGACAGGATGGACGGTCCGAATTAGACCGCCCACACATTGTGCCGTCTATCGTAAGACCGTTCAAGCCGTCGGCTGTTGATTTTCAACCGATTTTATCCCATTTATCTCATGGTTTTATCCTCAACTTATTTTGATGAATCTCCGCGGATAATCAACCATTTTCGATGCCGTTTCGTGTGGATGGAAGATTATGATATTATCTACGAATTATCTTTTGTGAGTTCGACCGGAGAATATCTAAAACCCCAACTTCGAGGCTGGCTTTCTAGGCTCTATAAATAGACCCTAGTGGCCGGACGTCGAAAAAGGGGGGGAGATTTTGGTCGACGGCGAAGCCCTGCCGCATTTTTGAGCGACCTAGCACCAAGGAGGGAGGCTCTCCACGTCCGCACGAGCCTCCGGTCAAGGGAGTAGCCCAGTCTTCGTAGTCTTTCGTTCCGTAGCTTTGTCGTTTTCCTTCATTGCATGCATTGTTTCTCACCCGCGTACCCCCTCCTTCTCATTATCATGCACACAACCATCCCGTTTTTTGTCACCCTAGGGGTTTAAAACCCCCCAGATATTCCCCTTTTCATTTGTTTATGCTTAATTCTTCTCGTTTGAATGCATACTACATTATTTAGGTCTAATCTAGGTGTCTCTTCTGTGTCTCTACATTGTTTCGCAGGTCAGCACTTAATCAGCACGAGGCCCATCCCCTCTGGCCGGCCGGAGAGGGTGGAGGTCGAGCCCTTCTCAACTTGCTGAGTGAAGGTACTGTGCGGCTATCCTCCGGCCGTTCAACGGTACGCGCGGTGCATCAACGATCGTTCTTCCCTGGAACGCGATCCCTCTAGCGCCGTCCATCTCACTGCAGCAGTTCCTCCCGCGTCCCTCGCAGCGTCCTGGGGCGGTCTATCGTAAGACCGCGCAACGTAGGGCGGTTCTAAGGGAGCCGTTCATTCTTCAGTGCTGCACTAAGGCGAGTGTCTCCCCATTTTCCAAGGTACGGCGTGCCTATCACGTACGGCATCTTGGTGGCGATCACGGTACTCTGCTTTGTTCCCTATCTTCTCTTCTTTCTCTCATTTGTCTCATGAACTTGACGCACTTTGACCCGTAGTGAAAGGGAGAGAGGAGAGAAATATATATCTACAATGACGTCCCGCGGGGAACTGTACTGCGACTCTTGCCATGCCTTTGATTCATAATTTTGCATTGATTCATTTTCTCATTTTGGTAGCCCTTATTAGCTAGATATAGCATGTAAGCTCACTTTTGAGGGTCAAGACTGCCCCTATTTGAGACCTCTCTCGTACTAGGGAGCGCCTAGGTTAGTCATCTTATCCATCAATCTCTTGCCCCTGCACTTGGCCTAGCAGAGAAGAGAAAAGACCTTCGTGCATACCTAAAGTATGGCCAAAGCAGCAACGGTGTGTCTTAGAGAGATATGCTATGGCTCGCCGTGTAGTGTGTGAAAAAATCCATACTCAAAGGTCACCCTCAACATTCAGGGAAAGAAACTAGACTCCTAACACGAAGTTATCACCAGCCTAAGGATGCTGCAGAAGCAGCTTGACTTGAACTAACCAAACTTAATGAACTAAAGCCGCTCAAAACGTGTTGAGGAAACCACATTATAACCATGCGTAGGAGAAATAAAAATGATAGCAATAATAGCATGTTCTTGCACAAAATAAAGATACCTTGCGAATCCATGGAACGGAAAAGCGGCGTCCTGAAGCGATCTTGATCATCGAGCTTTGATCAGCACGAGCTTTGTATTCCTCACTTGTCAGGGTAAAAGGGAGAGGATAACAAGGACTTGAAGATTCCTCTAGATGGAGGAGCGACAGACACCAAACTGGACGAAGAAGAATACAAGGAAGAGAGACGAAGGATAGAACTCCCTCGTTAAGGCACAGAGGCCCTGATAACAAGGAACCGAATACAGAATGAACAGAGATTAACTGAGATCAAGGCGGACTAAAGCCTCGAAAATAGAATGAAAAAGGGTAATGACCCCGAAAGGGTGACACAGAAAGAATAGACGAACCATAAGAAGATTGTGGCAAAGATAAGGGGGAAGAGGAGTGATCATCCGACGTGGTTAGAGAAAAGGAATTAGAATCACCCGATTGGGTCGGGGAAGGAGAATGAGAATTACCCGCCAACGACGGGGAAAGAAAATGATAGACACCTGATAGGATTGGTGAAGAAGAACGATGGCCACCCGACAGGGTCAGGGAAAGAAAAGGGTAATCACCCGATATGGTCGGGGAAGGATCAGAAGTAGAGCCTGGGGATACCAGAAGAGAAGGACCAGAAGAAGTCCCGAAATTGGGATGAAAGGATGACATAGGCCGATGCATAAATTCCTGAGAGAACGGAGGATCTGGAGACTCCGGATGAGTAGACAAAGAAGAATGGGGGTTTGCGGACCCGAAAAGAGAGAAGAAGATCATAGAAACTGGATTAGAGGAAGGGAGGTACACCACCCAGGGGTGAGAGCTGAGTAGAAGAAACTATGATTGGAGAGGAGGGGAAGACGGAGAAGTGGCCCCACGAGTGCACAACACGCGACTTTTGTACTTGCGCTGCCGCCTCTTCTTAGCAGAAACTTTTTGAACCCGAACCCGCCTGGTGCGGACTTGGACCTTCGACCTTCTTGATCTGTAACATTTTCTTAAATAACAAGCCCATCTGGCATATGGCCTGGCCCATGTTAAAGTTAGATGGACACAGTCTATCTCCACGAAGTGTGGATCTAGAGGGGGGTGAATAGATCTACAGCCTAATTTAAAACCAGTTGTAGGTTCAAATGCGGAAAAAAGGCAGATCTACTAAAACACTAACTCGAGTGTCTAAACTTAGCACAAACACAAGTGATCTGTGAAGATAATCAAGAGATTCAGTAAGTACAAACTCACAAACACAATGCACACAAGATTTTAGGTGGTTCGGTCAATGACCTACGTCCACCCCACACTCAACCGAGTATGGCTTACTGCTGCGCAACACAGCTTGCGTCCGCTGGGCAATACAGCTTGGCCTACAAACCGCTGAGCAACATAGCTTGCTGTCCAGTGGAATCATCCACTGCCCGCTGAGCAACACAGCTTGCTGTCCAGAGGATACACCTCTGCAAACCGCTGACTCACAGCTTGAACCCGCTGGGGAAATACAGCTTAACCTTTCTGAGACCAAGTCTCGCCAGCTGAAGATTACAGCTTTACCTGTCCAGTGGAAACCTCCACTGCATCTGCTGATACACAGCTTGCTGAACAAAGATATCGAAAGTAATAAAATCAGAAACAAAAGAAATGAAGAAAACCAGACAAATGTAGCTCAAATATGAGCAGAGTCAGCTCTGGTTTCTGAACCAAGAGACTGACTTACAACCTCTCAATAGACTTCTCTTAACTCATCTCTCTCTTCTCGAACTCTCTCAACACATCTCTCTTTTCTCTCTGTATCTTCTTCTCTGCTTTTCTTCTCTGGATCTGGATCTATCACTCTCCTTTTATTTCTCTTCTTCTCTGTCTGGATCGTGGCTCTCTATATGGACTTCACCTCTCGCCAATTCGATCTATCACTCTCTTTTTCTTTCTCTTCTTCTCTGTCTAGATCGTGGCTCTCTATATGGACTTCACCTCTCGCCAATTCGATCAATCACTCTCATTTTCTTTCTCTTCTTCTCTGTCTAGATCGTGGCTCTCTGTATGGACTTCACCTGTCGCCAATTCGATCAATCACTCTCTTTTTCTTTCTCTTCTTCTCTGTCTGGATCGTGGCTCTCTGTATGGACTTCACCTCTCGCCAATTCGATCAATCATCTTCTGTGGAAGAAGGCTCATATATATAGTAGCAGCAGCAGCAGCACTGGGCGCAAGTGGCCTCCACATTTCCCACCCAATCGACTCTGCCACGTGTCAGCATCTCAGCTCCTTGGATCACGTGCCAGACACCTGCAAGACAAATGAGGAGTTCAGTCGATTAACAAAATCAACTGAAGACAGTGTATAGACTTTATAACTCATGCTGTAAAATGCAGTGTATAGACATGAAATGAACGCTGCATGGTCGAGCCTAACCAATGTATAGACATTACAATGCTCATCCATTGAATAGACTTCACAGTGCTCAATCAGACATCATGATGCTCAATCAGACTTCACGATGCTCAATCAGACTTTCATGATGCTCAATCACCCTTGAAGATGTGAGTGAGATAGTGTATGGACTTCAAAAGCTTGAAGGCCCAATGTACAGACTTTGAAGAGTCTGAACCAATGTACAGACTTGTAACGCTTGAGGACCGATGTATAGACTTAGGAGCATATGAAGTCTCAGGGGAGCATCTATGGCCTTTGGACAGCATCACCAGCGACAGGGGAGCATGTGGAGCACATGCTGTCTCTGGGAAGCAATCGCTGCTCCAGGGGAGCATCCTCAAAGTTAGGGAAGCATTAGCAGTCACTGTAGGGCATAGCCAAACGGATGTACAGACTTCACTGTGAATGAATGAACAGTGAATGAGTGTATAGACTTGATCAAGAGAGACGCTGGCCACTCGGAGCATTAACAGTCACTGGAGAGCATACTCAGTCCCAGGAGAGCATCCGGAGGGACAGGCGAGCATGCGCGTCTGATGTACAGACTATGAAGTACAACCAGTGTGTAGACTTCGTTTCAAGCACCGTAGGTAAGAACCCAATGTATAGACTTTAAAGAACCGCATGCTACAGTGCAATGTCTAGACTTGCTATATGCATGAGACGCTGATGAAGACGGTCCACTATACAGACTTCCCTAAGACAATGCATGAAACGGATGATGTATAGACTTGAGTTACTTTAGCAATGTATAGACTTTGTGAAGCACAGTCCATTGTACAGACTTTGCAAGCAGTCCGATGTACAGACTTCAAGAGACTCTAGACAACGGACGCTGTATAGACTTGCTAGTCTGAATGCCAATGTATGGACGTTGAAGTTCTGTTGGTGAGTGTACAGACTTCACCAATGAGACGCTGACTGAGACGGACACGATGTATACACTTAGCCAATGTGCAGACTTTAATGATATGATGCAATGTACACACTTCATGAGATGATGGATATACATACTTCAGGTGAGCAAGCTACAGTGAATGTATAGACTTTGTGAGCGTACGCTGAATGAGACGGTGGCTGAGACAATCAACTTATAGAGTTGACGCTACAGACTTGAGAATGCTCTCACAGCGTTGACGCTGGAGACTTGAGAATGCTCTCACAGCGTTGACGCTGCAGACTTGAGAATGCTCTCACAGTGTTGACACTGCATGAGACACTAAATAAGATGGACAGTCTGAGGGAGTCGACCCATCAAGGATATCAAACATGCACACTCATGCAATCTCCACAGACTAAATCAGATATAACACACTCAAGCATTCAGATCAACATGCCATCATCAAAACAAAACATAATATCATAATGCACTCACTGTGTTGCAATCATCAAAATAAAACAGTATTGCTATCATCAATTCAACATAGCACATGCTTGTGCCTAAGGGGCACAACATTCTCCCCCTTTTTGATGATGGCAACACACTGTGACAGTGAGTCACACACAAAATTTTCTCCCCATTTGACATAATCAAAAAGAGAAAAGCAGTATGAACATGAGTACAATATGGCAATATGAATGCAAATACCCTTAGAACAAGATAGGACTCCCCCTGAATGAATTCTCCCCCTATGAAATGGGATATTGTGTTCAAGAAATCAGATATACAAAGGGAAAGATCAAGAAATCATCTGACTGGTATTCTGAACAAGTAGTTTAGGAATAAGCATTCTAAAGCACAGAGTCTTCAGTCATATGAATTTAAAAACTACTTTCAGATAGAAGTCTGGTTTAAAGGTTATAAATTTTGAGTTCATGCACTACAATCAATGGATAAGTTGGCTATGCATGAAAAAACAATAAACCAGAATCACATTTGCATGAAAGATTCAGTTTCAAAATATCCTACTTTCGTATACTTATTAAAAATTGTTAAGAGATGCTAGGTCATGTATTGAAAATAAATAAATTGACATCCATGAATTTTCTTTTGAAGGAACAACATTATCAATATTAGTTCATTTAGGGCATTCAGGTACCATAAGTCTTTCTGCGTAAGGGTATACATTTATCAGACGCCAATACCCCTAGATACTCAACAAGATGGACAATTCTGCCTATGATCAAATTCAACAGAACTGATTTACACCTTTTTATGTGAGGGTACACGTTTATCAGACGCCAGTTATCCTCAGGTACTCAGTGAAACCAGCCTACTGTTTTGATCATTTTATACAGAGATATCTGATACACTTCATGACATGAGTGTTGTCCACTTCTTTGATGGATCACTCAGTTTCTCAGTGATTTACCAGTCATTGCTCTGCCAATGTTAATTTTCAATGATTTTCAATGATTTTCAATATCTTTCTTAGCTGTCCTTTATATGTTTCAGAATGACTTGTTTAAGAACAATACACAAACTTAGCTTCTCTAACATGATTTCAGATGAGTTTTTAGATTTCGGATATGATTAGCTTTGTCTGACATGAAATAAGAAAGGGGTTGAGAGTTTTATCAATTTTCAGCTTTCTTATTTACTGATTGCAATCTTTAAACTTCAATGATTATAAAATTTAAACCATTAAGTCAGTCTTTAAGCAATTTAAAATTCTTATAAGAGAAGAAGTCTATTTTATATTGCTTAGAAATCAGAACTGACTAACAGATTGCCATATGTCAGACTCAATCATTTAGAGTCAAAGATGAAATAATTCAATAGAATTGATGACCACTCTGAATTTCTAACAATACTCCCCCTGTCTATATGCATGTAATTTTGCTAATGAATGGCAAGAATTAAATGAGAGAGAGCTTATGCATAGGTCATGAATGAATGATATGCAAAGACATGCAAAGACTCAACAAACTCCCCCTGAATACATGCAATGTTTTCTCTGAAAACTGAACAAAGGATTTTGAAATTCATTGACTGCCCTATCAATCAATATAACCCATGGTACTAGGCGGAGAGCCTGGTCTCAAGGACCATCTCACACATAGTAAGAACCTCCAGACAAATTTCCCTGCCCTTTAGTAGCTCACTATTTAATATACCACGGTTATGCCGAGAAAATCAGTTCAAAGCAGTTTTAATATGCATGTGATTTTAGACACATTCATGACTAAATGATATGCAATGATGATCATGAAAAGTATGAGTGTCATGCATGATCATAAGTCTGTTGCAACATTCAGCATTCACAAAACTATCATAGAGTTTATTCATTCAGAGAGCATCATTCGGGAGCAATCAATTCTTCAAGATAATTCAGTTTCTAGCATTCAGTGTACACAGTGCAATAGTATGCAAAGAGAAGAGAATCATCAGCTTTTGTGTAGAATTTAAATTTGGTAGCTGAGTCTGGAATGCAGACTGATCAGCTAGACAAGAAGAGAAAGTCAGGAATTAACCAATTAAATCGACATTACTTTCTCAATTCAATTCTGAAGATAAGTCACTTACCTGCTTTACTTGACTGATTTATTTTTACCCTTAGTGTTCCATCAGATTGTTGACAAGGCCTCCAATCTCTTTTAGCTTTTGAATTTATGGCCTTATCTCTTGTCATATGCCTGAAACAGCCACTATCCAAGTACCACAGATTTGTCCTTGGCTGCCAGACATACTTGCACACACAATCAGGTAGATGAGTTTGGAACCCAAGTCTGATTGGGCTCCAGAGAAGATGGAATAGAAGTAAAGCAAGACAGTAGACTTTTTGGTATCCACATTTGTTTGAAAGAATTTTGTTCAGTGGATCCTACAGATTTCTTTCTATTGTTGCTCCTTTTCTTTTTGTTATTTTTCTTCTTTGTTACACCAGCATAATTATTGACAGTGTTGTTTCTTTGCCAGTGCCTTGGCCAGGGTGTGTTCACGAAGTTTTGGCCATAGTAGTTCCTGGGCTGACTGAAATAATGCATATTTCTAGGTGACCAGTTGCCATACCCACTAACCCAATTTCTAGTGTAAGGTCTATGACATTGTGCAGCTTGATATGCAAGACCTGTAAACCTTCCCGGAGTTCTAGTCCGAGCTGACCTATTGAAATAGGTTGGCTGTGCATTGTAGTAAGTCTGAGCTCTGGGTTGATAGAAATAATTGGGTTGACTCTTGCCAGCATTCTGTCTCCCCTGTACTTTGGACCCTGCTGACCTATTCATGGGTGTGTATTGGGTCTTCTTCAGAGGTGATGGTGATGGTGGAGACTTGGTGGCCTTGACATGGGGTTTATAGGACTGTTTAGGTTGACCCCTAACCTGTGATTGAGCCTTGGGATTTTGCTTGGATGTGCTGGCTCTACTAGGCTCATTAACCTTTTGTTTGTCCTTCTCCTCAGCACTGGACTTTTTCAGATTAGCAGTTTTGTTCATTGAAATGGTTGAGTTCATGCTAATTAGAGGTCCCTTTTCTTTTTGAGTAACAAATGAAATTGTTTTCATCCCAAATGTTTTTGTTGCACTAGAATTAAATCCTAGGCCCTCTTTTCTGAAATTAACCTTTGACCCTAACAAAGCATTTAGATTCTCTGTACCTTGGGTCATTTTCTCAATGGTCTTAAGCTTGTCCTCATTGTCCTTTTGAATATCTTCAACAGATTTCTTAAGTTCAGTATTCACAATTTGGACAGCTTCATATTTCTCATTCACCAGCTTCATCTCACTCTCATATTTTTGAATTTTCAATTTCCATTCATCAATTTCCTTTTCTAACCTCACATTCTCTTCCCTAGAAGTCTTTAACTCATTCTTGATTTCCTCTGATTCAGAACATGTGAGTTTGAGTTTATTATTCTCAGTTTCAAGACATACAATTTTATCAGACAATGAGGTATCATTTTGCATGGAATTGATTTTTCTTTTTAGATGCCTATTTTCCCTTCTAATATCATCTGCTTGATCAGCTAGTTTATGATAGGCATCTACCCATTCAACAATAGTAAAATTATTAAATGGAGAAGTTACCTCATCTGAATCTTCCTCTCTTTCTTCAGAGCTAGTTGCCATGAGACAGATGGGTTTTTCAGCTTCAACTTCACTGTCCGAAGTATTGCTGAGACAAGCTTCATCCTCATCGCTCCATGTGCTGATCATGGCTCTTCCTTTCGTGTTCTTTCTATTTGATTTGTCCTTGTGCTTCTGGTTCTCCGGATAGTCAGCTTTTAGATGGCCAGAGTTCCTGCATTGGTAACACACGTAAGTTCCATATTGATTTGCAGGTTTAGATTTATACCTTGTGTCCTGCCGGCCGCCACTATGGTTCCTTCGGTTGAATTGTCCTCCTTCTCTCCTGAGGAACCGCCTGAATTCTCTAGTCATCATAGCCATCTCAGTATGAGTTATGTCTTGTTCATTCAAGCTCTCCTCGGATGATGATCTGCTAGAGCTGGATCGGTTTGATTTGCTGGATTTGCTAGCACCAGCCTTCAGTGCGATCGGTTTCCTCTTCTCTTCAGCTTCATCTACCTTCGGCAGATTCATCTCATATGCCATTAGAGATCCAATTAGCTCATCTGCCCTTGTATTGTGCAGATCTCTTGACTCTTCCATGATGGTGGCCTTGGTGTGCCAAATTGAAGTCAAGGATCGCAAGATCTTCCTGACTATATCATACTCAGAATACTTCTTCCCGAATCCTCTGAGGCCATTAGTAATAGTGGTCAATCTAGCATACATCTCCTTGATGGTCTCGTTGGGTTTCATCTTGAAGGCTTCATATTCAGACACAAGCAAATTGGCCTTCGTCTCTCTAACCTGAGAAGTCCCTTCATGAATTGCTTCCAGTGCATCCCACATCTCCTTAGCTGAATTGTAGGCTGATACTCGAGAAAATTCAGTGGGATGCAGAGAACATTGGGCTGCGTTGATTGCACTCCAGTTGAGCGTGGAGCTTCTGATTTCCTCCTTGGTCCAGACTTCCTCATTCGGGGACAGCTCATAAGGTCCCTTGCTGACTACCTTCCAAAGCTCGTAATCCTTAGCCCTCAAAAAGACTTGCATACGGTTCTTCCAGTATATGTAGTTGGATCCATCGAAGTACGGGGGCTTTGTAGTTGAGTGACCTTCAGCAATCATCCCTCGAACATCCATCTTGCCTTTCCTCTTCGAGCGATGAGTCCCTGTAGAAGAGTTAGGCTCTGATACCAAGTGTTGAAGTTAGATGGACGCAGTCTATCTCCACGAAGTGTGGATCTAGAGGGGGGTGAATAGATCTACAGCCTAATTTAAAACCAGTTGTAGGTTCAAATGCGGAATAAAGGCAGATCTACTAAAACACTAACTCGAGTGTCTAAATTTAGCACAAACACAAGTGATCTGTGGAGATAATCAAGAGATTCAGTAAGGACAAAATCACAAACACAATGCACACAAGATTTTAGGTGGTTCGGTCAATGACCTACGTCCACCCCACACTCAACCGAGTATGGCTTACTGCTACGCAACACAGCTTGCGTCCACTGGGCAATACAGCTTGGCCTACAAACCACTGAGTAACACAGCTTGCTGTCTAGTGGAATCCTCCACTGCCCGCTGAGCAACACAGCTTGCTGTCCAGAGGATACACCTCTGCAAACCGCTGACTCACAGCTTGAACCCGCTGGGGAAATACAGCTTAACCCGTCCGAGACCAAGTCTCGCCAGCTGAAGATTACAGCTTTACCTGTCCAGTGGAAACCTCCACTGCATCCGCTGATACACAGCTTGCTGAACAAAGATATCGAAAGCAATAAAACCAGAAACAAAAGAAATGAAGAAAACCAGACAAATGTAGCTCAAATATGAGCAGAGTCAGCTCTGGTTTCTGAACCAAGAGACTGACTTACAACCTCTCAATAGACTTCTCTCAACTCATCGCTCTCTTCTCGAACTCTCTCAACACATCTCTCTTTTCTCTCTGTATCTTCTTCCTTGCTTTTCTTCTCTGGATCTCGATCTATCACTCTCTTTTTCTTTCTCTTCTTCTCTGTCTGGATCGTGGCTCTCTGTATGGACTTCACCTCTCGCCAATTCGATCTATCACTCTCTTTTTCTTTCTCTTCTTCTCTGTCTGGATCGTGGCTCTCTGTATGGACTTCACCTCTCGCCAATTCGATCAATCACTCTCCTTTTCTTTCTCTTCTTCTCTGTCTGGATCATGGCTCTCTGTATGGACATCACCTCTCGCCAATTTGATCAATCACTCTCTTTTTCTTTCTCTTCTTCTCTGTCTGGATCGTGGCTCTCTATATGGACTTCACCTCTCGCCAATTCGATCAATCATCTTCTGTGGAAGAAGGCTCATATATATAGTAGCAGCAGTAGCACTGGGCGCAAGTGGCCTCCACATTTCCCTCCCAATCGACTCTGCCACGTGGCAGCATCTCAGCTCATTGGATCACGTGCCAGACACCTGCAAGACAAATGAGGAGTTCAGTCGATTAACAAAATCAACTGAAGACAGTGTATAGACTTTATAACTCATGCTGTAAAATGCAGTGTATAGACATGAAATGAACGCTGCATGATCGAGTCTAACCAATGTATAGACATTATAATGCTCATCCATTGAATAGACTTCACAGTGCTCAATCAGACTTCACGATGCTCAATCAGACTTTCACGATGCTCAATCACCCTTGAAGATGTGAGCGAGATAGTGTATGGACTTCAAAAGCTTGAAGGCCCAATGTACAGACTTTGAAGAGTCTGAACCAATGTACAGACTTGTAACGCTTGAGGACCGATGTATAGACATAGGAGCATATGAAGTCTCAGGGGAGCATCTATGGCCTTTGGACAGCATCACCAGCGACAGGGGAGCATGTGGAGCACATGCTGTCTCTGGGAAGCAATCGCTGCTCCAGGGGAGCATCCTCAAAGTTAGGGAAGCATTAGCAGTCACTATAGGGCATAGCCAAACGGATGTACAAACTTCACTGTGAATGCATGAACTGTGAGTGAGTGTATAGACTTGATCAAGAGAGACGCTGGCCAATCGGAGCATTAACAGTCACTGGAGAGCATACTCAGTCCCAGGAGAGCATCCGGAGGGACAGGCGAGCATGCGCGTCTGATGTACAGACTATGAAGTACAACCAGTGTGTAGACTTCGTTTCAAGCACCGTAGGTAAGAACCCAATGTATAGACTTTAAAGAACTGCATGCTACAGTGCAATGTCTAGACTTGCTATATGCATGAGACGCTGATGAAGACGGTCCACTATACAGACTTCCCTAAGACAATGCATGAAACGGATGATGTATAGACTTGAGTTACTTTAGCAATGTATAGACTTTGTGAAGCACAGTCCATTGTACAGACTTTCCAAGCAGTCCGATGTACAGACTTCAAGAGACTCTAGACAACGGACGCTGTATAGACTTGCTAGTCTGAATGCCAATGTATGGACTTTGAAGTTCAGTTGGTGAGTGTACAGACTTCACCAATGAGACGTTGACTGAGACGGACACGATGTATACACTTATCCAATGTGCAGACTTTAATGATATGATGCAATGTACACACTTCATGAGATGATGGATATACATACTTCAGGTGAGCAAGCTACAGTGAATGTATAGACTTTGTGAGCGTACGCTGAATGAGACGGTGGCTGAGACAATCGACTTATAGAGTTGACGCTGCAGACTTGAGAATGCTCTCACAGCGTTGACGCTGCAGACTTGAGAATGCTCTCACAGCGTTGACGCTGCATGAGACACTAAATAAGATGGACAGTCTGAGGGAGTCGACCCGTCAAGGATATCAAACATGGCACACTCATGCAATCTCCACAGACTAAATCAGATATAACACACTCAAGCATTCAGATCAACATGCGATCATCAAAACAAAACATAATATCATAATGCACTCACTGTGTTGCAATCATCAAAACAAAACAGCATTGCTATCATCAATTCAACATAGCACATGCTTGTGCCTAAGGGGCACAACAGCCTGGTCATGAGCATGAAGTCTCATCGGGGTGATTGCCCCTAGATACCCGGTGCTAACAATAGTAGAGGAACATTCTTCGGCAGATAACTCCCCAAATGAACGAATATCAGAGAACCACAGAGTTTTGTCACTTGGCACTAGCATGAGATTAGGCATCTCCCCTCGGCAATCGGGCATGAAGCATAACTCCCATACCATAAGAGCAGGACAAAACTGAGGGTGAGTAATGCGCGGCGTTGACGTGGCCGACTTACCAATAAACCAAGGGAGATTGCATAGGATGTGCATAATGTCTTTGAAAAATGCATAAGATACAGTCAACTGCCCCTTGAATAGGGAATCCATCAGGCTCTTGGCAGCCGTATGGGTTAGCACAATCTAAGTAGAGAACCCCTCTTGGCCAGTGAACTGAACCGCAATCGAGCAAGAGGTAATAACAGCATCAATAGCGAATCCTCTGGTAAGCAATGAGATTGCCACTGGCCTCGCTTGTGAAGAAACTGGCACTAATGCAAGGGAACTCTTCTTAGCAACCATCTTCAGAGGAAATTTAGACTCATTATCCCAAAAATGACCTGGGACCAGGACTCGAACTGGCATGTGGCAAATGCAATCTTGAATCTTATAGTGCAGAATGGGCAGCAAACTGTCCTGACTTGGCTCATCATCTCCCTGGGGACCAAACCCGAGGGGCACCAAAGGCAGCGCACACCAGCTCCGTGGGGTGGAAATGGATGGGGAAGAAATGGAAGTAATAGGTTTGGAAGGCGGAGGCGAAGATTTAGAAGGCGTAAGTGGGGGTAAGGTCAATGCGAGTGGTGTAGGGATTACGGCGATGACAGGCTCTAGTGGAGGCAAAAACAAAGGTGGAGGTGTAGGTAAAGGTGAAGATGGAGGTGTGGGAAGAGATGAAGGTAAAGGCAGGGGTGTGGGTGTAGGGCTAACTTGCTCAGGTTCGGATGATGACGGCGAATGGAGTGGCATCGGTAGCGGGGATGGTTGTGAAGGTGACGGAGTAGGGATCATTATGAGGGGAGGTGATGACGGCGATGGTGATGGTAATGGGGATAATGGAGGTGGCGATGAGGGTGAGGGTGAAAGTAATGGTGGAGTGGGTGAAGGCGAAGGAGAAGGAGGTGAAGGTGACAGTGAAATGGAGGGAGCGACAGGTGGCGGCGCTCTTCGGCGTATCGTCATGACACATCGAGCGGCCTTGGGAGCAAGAGTGGCGATGGAAGTAGAGGGTGAAAGAGGGGTATTTGCCTAAGCAGAGGCTGGGGTAGGTGAAGGAGATGGGATAGGAGAAGGGATAGATAACGGAGCGGGTGCTTCATCAACTGAAGAATCACAGGGATGCCCCTAGTCTTGAGACGGAGACGGCTGCCTGGGTGGCACTTGCTGTTGCTACTGCTGTTTACGAAAATCCAAAATAACATGATGTATGACAGTCCAATCAATCATCTTCTTGTCTTCCAAGCTGTAAACAAGCTCCCGGAACTCGGGGCAGTCCTTAACCCAATGTCCCGGCTGACGATGAAATTCATAGAATTGGAGCAAATTCCCGACCGCGGGTTGGCAAGGCATAACCGGAGGGAGTTGCAACGCATGAGTGGCCATCAAAGCTCTGAAAACGTCTGTAAATGATTCTATCAACGGAGGGTGAAGAGCCCGCTTCGGGCACGGTGGATGCAATGGAGGCGGTTGCGAGGATGGAAGCGGGGGTTGCGAAGGCAAGAGCGCATGGTCACTAGTGGAAGGACCTGGTGGAGGCATGCGTGGAGCGGAAAGGGAGGTGGGAGGTATGTAGACAGCATCCACATGCTCGAAGTGTGGGGTCTCCTTGACCGGGGTTAAAGGTTCACATGAGTATGAAGGTGCGGAAGGTTGACTCGTGGAGGGTTGGTATGTGGAAGAGTACGTGGAGGTATATGGGGGTGCAAGAGCGGAAGGCCGACTCATGGAGGGATACGAGGTGGAGGGCGGACTTATGGAGGGTTGATATTTGGGAGGTGATGGGTAGGAGGCGTATGTTGACATAAAAGGTGACGGAGACTCATGATCAAGGGAACTTAGGAGTTGTTGGCGGATGAAGCGAGCTTGGTTATACAGCTGTTGCCATGAAGTGATATCGTTCAGGGCTAAGATGCATTTGAGCTCGGGCGTTGCAATAGAAATAACCATCTTGATTTGTTCGCCCTCCGTAATATGCCCTCGAACTTGCACGGCTAGGGGACGCCAGCGGTCGACAAACGCGGGGAATTCCTCGTCGGGGTTCATCTTCTCTTGGGCCAAATCTACCATGGAGTACTTGGGCCCCACCTGGTCTTGGTACTGCTAAATAAATCTTGCTTGGACGGCTTGAAAATTCACTACTTGCTCTCGCGGAAATGAAAAGAACCAATCCCGAGCTGGGCCCTCTAACGACAGACCAAACAGATAAGCCATTAAACGTTGGTCATACCGGAACTGGGCCGACTCATACAAGAACTCCTTCAAATGCACGTGGGGGTCACCGAATCCACCATAGCGACGATAAGCCAGAATTTGTGAACGTGGTGGAAACCGAAGACCTTGAAAGGCAAATGGGACATCCAAAGAAGTTTGGGGATTAATTCGGCGTTGCAAGTCATCAAGCTGGCGTTGGGCTTGGATGATCATCTCCTCGGTGGGAAGAGTCCGAGAAGAATGTGGGCCAGCCTAAGCAAGAGAGTGAAAGTTTAGACCAAGATGATGATGGGCCGAATAAAGGGACTCAGCCTGAGGAGAAGGAAAGCCCATTTCAAGAGTAGAGGGGTATATGGGCCTGGAAGTATCATGTATGTGGGGATGAAAATTGATTGGGCCATCAACGGCACGGGCGGGATAAGAAGTCCCGTTAAAAAGAGTAGGCCGATTGAAAGAAGAAGGCTCGTGAAGAGAATAAGGCCCATTAGATGAATGAGGCGATGGGCCTGCGTGGGAAGAGGAATCCACGCGGGGGTAAGAAGAGAGGGAAGATGAGGGATACTGGACAGAAGAGAAGTGCTCCATGGGAAAAATGGAGACTTTATACAGTGACTTTCAAAGAAATACAAGGAGAGAAATGAACCTAGGACAAATGCAACTAAATGGAGGGACGCAAAGATGAACTAGTCTATGGGCCTAACTAACAAAATGATATGGAGGCAACACACAATGGAGGGAAGAGATGAGAGAAGAATCAACCAATTAACTACCCAAGTTATGAATGATGCACGAAAATTTTATCAGTTACCCTTTAAGACCTTAGTGGGTTAATTAATATATAAATTCACTTAACCACAAGGTGCCTAGCCAGGGTAAGAATGGGAAATTGGGTGGCTCTAAGGGACTCTCCCTCTCTCACGGGTGCAAACCCTAGACTGGTGGATGGTATGGTACAACCTACCCGACGTCCGTGTGGGAACCCACGGCTCACGGGGACTCACGGAGGTCCTCGGTAAGGTCACCTAGTCGGCTCCAAGGAGTATGGAGACGAGAGGAAACCCTACCTTGGTGGGAATGTAACTACTATGGATAGGATGCATGAATTCTATGCGCACCGGAGTGCATGCAATGTCTAACCTAATCTAGCAATCGATGACCAAACAAGCATGTGAAAAGTATGACAACAAGCATGCAAACAAATAATGACAATAAGGGGATATCACTAACAGCACCAAGCTAGCATAATATGACATGAAATGATAATCAACATGGAGGCTCGGGTGCACTGTAGTACAACATGGACGGTCTACGGGAGACCGTGCATAGTGGTCGGCGATCTATGGTGGACCGTTCAACAGCAGGGAGGTAATACAGACAAAAAAGATAGAAACAGAGATGAACAGATAGGGACATGGTGAACATAGTGGGCGTACCGGGATGCACGGTCTGAAGAGAGGCCGTGCGTCCTCCGGAACGGACCTGGAACAACCGCAGAATGTCAGCACAAATCGCCAATATAAAGACAGAGATGTACCTAAGCCAGTGGGATGAACAGCCTGCATCAAGCCGTGAAACTATTGCACGGCGTGAGATAAACCGCTGAAGGTAGCAGGCTCGCAGAGTAATCAATGATGGTGATCAGGGAAGAACGGCTTCTTTAGCACCGCTCATGAGGATGGATGGTTCTGTAGAAACCGTTCAAGTGCTAGGAGACAGAAACAAGGGGAACTCGAAAACAACCTGAAACAACTCAAAGCACAACCTTAACAGGAACAAGAGCATGTTAGCACAACAATAACACGATGGGCACTAGGCGTCCCACCGTGATCGCCAAAAAATTTGTTGGTAGGAAATGGTTACCTTCTCCACACCGGCTTAAAACTCCGTTCAAATCCCTTTTACTAATATGAATATGAAGGTAAACCAAACGGGAGTAGAAGGGATAGAGGGATGTGAGTGTATGACTGCCACCAAGGCTCCGACCGTGATGAACACGCCGTACCTTGGAAAGAAGAAGGAGACACTCACCTTTAACAGCACTGCAGGGATACGCGACCCTGACGGAATCGCCTGTGAAGACGCGCAGCCGCACGACAGACCACTCATCAGTGCTAGGTGGAATGTGGGATGAAGAACGATGGGGGAAGAACGGTGCAGAAACGACCGCAGGAATAGATGAACGGCAAGGAGGACGCCGCTTCACTCTTCAAACGGACAGAACACGACCGTTCGATGCCACCACCCTCCAGAACGTAGGAGCTCAACCTCCACTCCTTCCGGTCGGCCAGAAGAAGTGGGCCTCGTGTTAGGATGCTGCTAACCTGCGAAACAAAGTGTAGAACACGAAGAAAAACCCAAGTTAGAACTATAAAGTGTAGTAAATGCTAGAACGAAAAGAAATGAACATGACTAAATGAAATGGGGGACACCTGGGGGGTTTTAAACCCATAGGGGCCTCAAAAACATAGGAGGGTGTGCGTGAATGATGTATGAGAATAAGAAACCCTGGGGGAAACGTGGAAGAAGCGATGCATGCAAACAAACAAGAACAACGGGATTAAATGTACTAATGACTCAAAGGACAACTACTCCCTGAATCGGAGGCCTGTGTGGACATAGAAGGCCTCCCTCCCTGGTGGTAGGTCACTCAACGATTCGGCAAGGCTTCACCGTCGACCAAAAATCTCCCCCCTCCAAAGCCTGGCCTCCAGGGTCTATTTATAGAGCACCTAGAGTCTTAGCTCGAATTTGAGGTTTCTATGTGTTTTTAGGTCAAGATAATGAAAGAAAAGTTGAAGATAATTGAATTATCTTTCAACTAGAAGAAACGGCACCAAAATTGACTCAATATTCGTGGAGAAACAGTTCAAGGAAGTTGGGGATAAATCCACGAACGGAGAGAGAAAAATCTCTTAAATCTTCAGGATGCGGGCAGTTACGTGGTCATACGATAGACCACTCATCAGGTTGGGCAGCTACATCCAGGCCGTCCATCCCTTTCGGTGGAAATTCAATAAATAGAAAATATTATCCAAATACACATCGAACTGACCGAAACTACCGCCGTTGGACTCTCATAAGATGAACGGTTGCTAGTAGACCTTCCATCCAGAAGAGCGGCCATTGAACAACCACTTATGTCCTGTCGGTGATAAATTAAAATGGATTAGATAATTATCTGAAAATCAATGACTGGGAGAAGAACGGCTAAGATCAGACCGCACAATGAGGTTGAACGGCTATATCCCGATCGTATTACAACTCGTCGGTGGAAATTTAGAAAATCAGCTAAATATCCAAAAAATATATGAACGGCCCAAATTCAACCGCCTATGTGATGAGCGGCTGGGCACTGACCGTGCAAGCTTGGGCGTTTAGAATTCCTAAAAATGTGAAAATAAGGTAAATCCAAGGCCCATTAAGCCCTGAATTGAACAGACCCAGCCAGGGAGGGAGGCTACCCATAGAATAGGCCCAAAGATGTTGCCTGGAAATAGCCTAACGAGTAATGGACAACTCGAGGTATCAACAAATGGGAGTAAGACAAATGCGAGCCTGGGATTTTCACTAGGACGGCGAGTTGGTTGTACCCTTAAAGCCTAACTTGTCTAGAAAGCACTACCGTTGAATTTCGGAGTTTTATTTCATAAACGGTCTAGAATATGACCACTAAGGCCCACTAATGGTCGGACCTAAGACCGCTTATACATCTCTGAGTCCAGCTCGATTACTCTAGATTCGGTTCATTCTAAACGGTCCAAAACTAGACCGCTTTCTTCATGAAACGGCACAGTAAATGACCGCAAGGTCCCTATTCTGTCTAAACCGAGGTTTAACCCTTGAAGTTGGTTTCCTTGATATTCTGGATGATCTTAGGATTATCTACATAATCTGAACTTGTGATTAACAGGTTAATAAAGTTATGGAATTAAATTAATATACCGTTATCCTGCCGGAAAGATACCGTAACATAATATCATTTCTAAGTCATTTCTTGAAATCCCATATTCAAGTTTTAAGCATTCTATACCTTGGATACTTTATCACATGGACTTTGTTGAAATTGAAATTACTGGCCAAAATTATTGTTATCTCGTGGAAGTAGGTTGATGTATAACTTGAAGATGAAAGGGCGGGCACGGACGGTGTCCAAGGGCTCGATACTAGGCCCCTCGACAGATGACCGGAAATGTACTATAAATCATGGGGTACGATGAGTACTAGCGTCGCATTGTGCTGGGAGTACTTTTTTTATACGTGGGTGAAAACCACGAGGCTCATGATGAAATTTACATTCTTGATAAATGACTTTCTAGTACATAGCCTTTACAAGATTGTGTAAAGTACTTTCTAGTTACATGCTCGTACTTTCTTGTTCATGAAAGCCCAAACTTGTCTCTACATGATCTTGATTTATCATCTCTCTATAGTTCTTATCTTTCGTACCTTGGTTTTATACGGATGATTTATCGTATCTCATTTTCTAGAGCTAAAATATTAATTATTTACATATTGCCTTCTTGTTGATGCAAAGATACCTACTGGGCAAGTGTGCTCATACCTGCTTTCTCAATTTTCCAGGAAGTATAGGTGAATTAGATTCGGAATATACAAATAGCGGGTCTGAGAGTGATTGAAGGATAAATGGATCGAGAGAAACCATAGTCATTAAGTCTAGTCGTGTCTTATTGTAATTTTTGTTTTCTTGAGTCGAGTAATGTAAGGTGTCAAGTCGTGGTCTTATGTACTTTTGATCATTATTATGAAATGAAGTTTGGAGTTTTGAACCAACTACTAGTGCAATTATGTTTATGTGTGATTGTCTTGCGCTCTGATTTCTTGCTTGCAAGAGGCTTACCCTGCCGACTGTTCACGTTTCCAAGAAATTCTTCAACTGTACTACAAGCTCGGGGCATGAGTGTTATAGTGGTATCAGAGCCAAGGCATAAGAAAATCCTAGGAAAATGTCTTGTCATAGGATAAGTCCAAGGTTAAGGACCGATACCTATGAATTAGGAAGGAAATTCCAAACCCATGTGAGAAATTGGGTAGAACCCCAGATAAGATAGTTATATAGAAATTATCTTAGGGTTAATCCCTGATTCTAAAGAAAATAACTAGATGTTTATTTTAGGTACACCACTCTCAAAATGGCTCATCATATTAACTGGGAGGAAATGCAACAAACTATTGCCTGCCTGACCCAGGCCTTACAAACAGTAGCCCAAGCTGGAGCAAGGGCTGGCGCAGCAAACTTGCATGGCAATTTCTGGAGTTTAAATCCTCCACAATTCTCTGGCTCTTCAAATCCTGACAAAGCTGAAAAGTGGATCGATGAGATGAACCGGATTTTTGATGTCATGCAATGTACAGACCAGGAGAAAGTCCGTCTTGCAACTTTCCAGTTGAACAAGGATGCTCGCACGTGGTGGAAGTCTATTCCAACACCACCCCCAAATGCACCACACACCTGGCAAGGGTTTCCCACGCTCTTTCGGGCAAAGTATTTCTCTGAGCACGTCAAGGAGTGGAAGGCTGCTGAATTCGCTTCTTTACGACAAGGCATGATTATGGTGGTAGATTATGAACTTCAATTTTCTAGGCTGCCACCATTTGCTCCTCATCTGGTTAGCACCGATCTCTTGAAAGCTAACCAATTTATGGACGGGTTGCGTCCCACTTTTATTAAACAACTCGGCTCTCAGAACATTCAGACCTATGATGAGATGGTCCAACGTGCTCACCTATGTGAAAGGACTTTAGAGAGGGTTGAAAAATTCACCAGCCGTGGCGGAAGTTCCAGCCGTAGGAAAGACAAGAAGAGAAAGAAGGAAGAAAGATTTAGTATTATGAGACCGTATAAGTCCCATGACAACAGGAAGAGATCCCGTAACGGAAATGGGAGCGGCAATGAGAAAAATAAAAAAGTAAAGGAAGAAGAGGCACTTACAACGGCCTGCACATTTTGTGAGAAGTTCGGTCACTCGGTTGAAGAGTGCTGGAAGCGCATTGGCGCTTGCCTACGATGTGGAAGTCGGGAGCATCGCATGCCCGATTGTCCTCTTATGAAAGACCAATAGAAATCCAATCAAAATAACGGCGGGTGAAAGAGGCAAGCTCGGTTAAATGTTGTTCTAGAAGAAGAAACAACCAAAGAAGGAGAGCTTATCGAAGGTACTATTCACATTCATTCACATCATACTTTCGTACTATTTGATACTGGTGCTACTCACTCCTTCATTGCTAGTTCCTTTGCAAAGATATTGCCTATTTCACATGTTCCCTTACCATCAGATTTAACAATAGTTACACCCTTAGGTTCGGGAACGGACTTGAAAACTTACTTTCCCAATAGTGAAGTCACAATAGAAGGTCATAATCTTCCTACAAACCTCGTATGCCTTGATATAAAGGGCTACGATGTCATCTTAGGAGTTGATTGGCTTGTTTACCACTACGCTGACATTAATTGTCGCGGTAGGATCATTTCTTTCCAAAAATCAAATTTTCTAAAATTTTCTTTCTTTGATATCAAATATAGGAATCATCCTGCTCTCATCTCTTCTCTTCACGCCTGCAAACTTATCTCGCAAGGTTGTGAAGCTTTTCTTGCTTCAGTAGTAGTTACCGAATCCAAGGAGATTCATATAGAAGAAATCCCAGTAGTTAAGGAATTCCCAGATATTTTCCCTTCTGAACTACCTGGCATACCACCCAAAAGGGAAGTTAACTTTACCATTGAACTCATACCCGGAGCACCACCTGTGTCAATAGCTCCTTACAGGATGTCCCCTACAGAATTGAAGGAATTGAAGAAGCAACTTCAAGAATTGTTAAAAAAAGGTTTTATTCGACTAGGATATCCCCTTGGAGTGCCCCGGTCTTATTTGTCAAGAAGAAGGATGGTTCCCTCAGGCTATGCATCAACTACAGGCAGTTGAATCAACGCACCATCAAGAACAAATATCCACTGCCGCGTATCAATGAACTGTTTGATCAATTGTCTGGCGCAGAGTATTTCTCCAAGATTGATCTTAGGTCAGGCTATCACCAACTAAGAATCAAGGAAGAAGACATTCACAAGACTACTTTTCGAAGCAAATATGGACACTATGAATTCATAGTTATGCCATTTGGTTTAACCAATGCACCTACTACATTTATGCAACAAATGAACAATGTGTTAAGGCCTTATCTTGACCAGTTTATGGTCATCTTTATTGACGATATCCTCATATATTCCAAGACAAAGGAGGAACACGAGGAACATTTAAGGATTACTCTGTGAACCTTGCAGGAACACCAACTTTATGCGAAATTGAGTAAATGTGAATTTTGACTTAAGGAAGTCTCTTTCCTTGGCCATATCATTTTTAAAGAAGGTATTGCAGTAGATCCCTCTAAAGTTGAAGCTGTTAAAAATTGGAGCAGACGAAACACCGTATCCGAAGTTCGAAGTTTTATTGGTCTGGCTGGTTACTATAGGCGATTCATTAAAGGTTTCTCCAAAATCGCCGCCCCTTTAACAAAACTCACTAGAAAGGAAAATCCTTTCGAGTGGACAAAAGAGTGTGAAGAAAATTTCTTAACTCTTAAGAAACATCTAACCACTGCACCTGTGTTGGCATTGCCTGTAGAAGGTGGTAGATTTGAAATATATACCGATGCATCCGGCATTGGTCTTGGTTGTGTGCTTATGCAAGATGGCAAGGTGATTTGTTATGCTTCAAGACAATTAAAGCGGCATGAAGGAAATTATCCTATTTGTGACCTAGAATTGGCTGCAGTTATACTCGCCTTAAAGATTTGGCGTCATTATCTTTATGGGGAGAAGTTCATGGTCTATTTAGATCACAAAAGATTAAAGTATCTGTTCTATCCGAAAGAGCTAAATATGAGGCAAAGACGATGGCTAGAGTATCTTAAAGATTTTGACTTCGATATTCAATATCACCCTGGCAAAGCAAATGCTATAGCTGGTGCGCTCAGTAGAAAACCAGTGGGGAAGTTATCGTGTCTTCTAAAAGGTATGACAAACCTTGTTTCAAAATTTGCACAGTTAAATTTAGAGGTTGATATGAAGAAAGAAAATTGCTTTATGGCCAATATTCGGACTCAACCTATATTAATAGAAGGTCTAGTCAAGCTACAAGATAGTGACCCGACATTATTAAAGATCAAGACTAATCTGGAGCAACGACCGGAATTCTCTATTGCAAATGATAGAAGATTGCTATTCAAAGGTCGGATGTGTGTTCCGGATCATACGGATACTAAGAAGATGATCTTCGAGGAAGCTCACAAATCTAAGTATACTGTTCACCCTGGTGCTACCAAGATGTATCAAGACCTGAAAAGAAACTATTGGTGGTCCAATATGAAGAGAGAAATAGCAGACTATGTGTCACGATGCCTTACTTGTCAACAAATCAAGGCAGAACACCAAAAGCCTGCTGAAAAATTATATCCCTTGAAAATTCCAGAATGGAAATGTGAGAGCATAGGAATGGATTTTATCATGGGATTGCTAAAATCAATAGGTGGACATGATGGAATATGGGTAATCATAGACCGTTTAACTAAATCGGCTCATTTTCTACCCATTAAAAGTAGATGGTCTGTAGACGTCTTGGTTGCTTTATACATAAAAGAGATTGTTAAACTACATGGAGTCCCTGTCACCATTATCTCAGATCGGGATCCCTGATTCACTTCACAATTTTGGAAAGGGTTATAATACTCTTTGGGGACCAGATTAAATTTCAGCATAGCTTTTCATCCACAAACTGATGGGCAAACTGAAAGGACCAATCAAGTGGTGGAAGATATGCTGAGGGCATGTGTTATAGACTTTGGTGGAAGCTGGCACGGCCATTTACCTGTAGTGGAATTTGCCTACAACAATAGGTATCAGGCTAGCATTCAAATGGCACCATTTGAGGCATGATATGGAAGAAGTTGCCGTACACCTATATGCTGGAATGAGGTTAGTGAAAGACAAATTCTAGGCCCTGACCTTGTTCGGGATACGACTGACAAAGTTAAGATAATAAGAGAAAGACTCAAGATGGCCCAAGATAGACAAAAGTCTTATGCCGATAACTGAAGGCAAGACCTGGAATTTCAGGTAGGAGATCATGTATTTCTCAAGGTTTCCCTTGACGTGGTATTCACAGATTTGGTATTAAAGGCAAACTTACACCCATATTCATTGGCACTTTCGAAATTCTTGAAAGAGTAGGGGAAGTGGCATATCTGTAGATCGTGATAAATCCACACACGAAGAAGAGATTTAAATATGAGAAAGCATAATAAGAATAAAGGGGGAGATGATATAATAATAAGGAAAAGAAGCACGTGGTGCTACTAAGGAGGGTGATAGCCAGAGGGGTTACCTCAAGAAGAAACAAAGAAGATCGCGAATACCTGGTGGAAAATAGAACGCGGGATGGATTGTGAATTCCTCCTCCTCCTTCAACCGGCCGGCCGATGAAGGGGGTTTTTCTTTATTGATTACCTTGCAAAAGAGACAATAAAACAAGCCAAGAGAAGTGGATCAGCCAAGTGCACGTAGTATCAATCCCAAAGATGATATGAAGGTGAGAAAAGAACAAAACATGCGCACCTTATTTTTGTTTTAAAACCCCTAAAGAAAATAGGAAAAGAGGAGATATGATGCAGCTAATGCAAACGTAAAAGAAGAACACAGTGATGATGATCGGTTGATGAAGATAAAACAACACAATAGAATAAAAAGAACCCTGCTGTCCCTGACGATAGTAAAGGGAAACAAGGTGGACGCGGTTGATCGGAAGCAGAGGAAGCAGAGCCTTTTCTAAACAATCGCACAGGAGGAAGATGAAGCTCTGTAACCCTGAACTCGTAACCCGTAAACCTGTGAACTCTCTGACCCGTCAACCTCTGCCTAGATCGACCAGAGCATCCTTTTATAGGATTTCAATTGAAGATAAGCTCAAATTTGGAAAGATAAGGATAGGCAATGATCAAAGAAGGTAGGACTCTAACTCCAATTCGAGCAAGGAGACCAACGGAGGCAGGGAACTCTCCAGGAAAGAGGAGTTTAAGCAGAACACAGAAAGGTGAAACACGACCTTCAGAAGGGCGTCAAATCACAAATTGACGACCTATATCAAGACGTTACTCAAAAACACGACCATGATCAAGGGCGTCACTTCTGGATTAAATTTTGGCAATAAAACTTACTTTATTTGAAAATTGTGAGAACACGCCTGAGATGAAGGCGTTAATTGAAACCACGCCCTGAGGAAGGACGTTTAATCAATAATTTGAATTTATTTTGAATTTATTCTGAAACCGGATAATACCAGGAATTGACGCCCTGACATTTGGTCGTCCTTTCTTTTTAACACGCCCTAGATAAGGTCGCTTTTAAAAACACGCCCCTCTTCAGGTCGCGAATCACAAAATGCAAGAACAAATCAAAAACATACAAAAATAAGAAAAACTTCATATTATGAATATATCGAAGTTCACTTTGGGGCGTCAACATAGTGACATGAGATTTGATCAACATAGCGTCAATTTTGGCGTGTCTACAGCTGCCCCGCCTTGGCGTCTGCTTTGCAAGGGAGTGAGACGAAATGGAGTGAGAGTGCAACAAACGGAATGAAGTGGAGCGAACTGATAAGTAGATGTCAAGGTGTGATGTGACACGCCTCAGACACTAAGCATTGGAAATCTTTCCAAGATTCTAAGCAAAACAACTCCGGGTGATTCCAAGGAAGTATCAATTTGCTGGATAAAGGAGATTAAACTAAACAAGAAAAAATGTGCGCATGGCACGATAAGGAGACACCATTTGAGAGCGGTTACCAGCCAATGTGGACGTGCTACAACCAAGGTGGATTTGCAGGAAAAATAAAGGGAATTGAGATGGAAACCCAGCAAAGGGACATTTTCAAGTAATTAGCCTGAGCGGCTTCAAAGAGAATAAAGTACTCAATTTGGAATGGAATATCTCATGTCAACTCAATCAAGAGCGAGTGACCTTCATTACAACCATAATATGAAGATTTTTAGCATGAAATTCAAAGTCCTACATGATGCATGCTGGGCTAAAAGAAAAGATAAAACAAACTAAAAGATAGAAAATAACCAAGGATAATATTGCTAAGCCATCTAGATTTGGTCAAGAACCCAGATCTCTGAGCTGACACTAGGCCGAAGCCCGTTTGTCCACGCATCAACTCAGAAAAGTGGAACCATCGTCCCAGACTTTTAATGACTCAACGGCCTATCCGTGTGATCAAGACTTTCCTGGAACTATCACTGTTTTTGATAAAGGGGAACTCAAATTCCAGGTTCATCAGAACCACAAGGTCCCTGATATGCTATAATAGCGTAGATACCATATAGTAATAATGCTTACAACAACAACATGATGTTACCTCCACATTAATTCAGACATCTCGAAACCTGTAATCTTTTGCGCTCAAAAGTTCATTAGTTCTCTCAAAATTTCAATATAAATAATCCTCAATTCAAAGTATAACATGATCATAAGTGCTTAATAAGATAAAATTCCAACGAAATAATAGCACTTAAGTTCATCAAAGCATGTAAGGAAGGAAATTCATAAGTTCACAAATTCACGCCTGTACCGAACGTCGTCAAAACATGAAAGGTGCCTTATAAAGAGGGCGTCAAAATGATGAACACGCCTTTCACTGAGGCGTTAAATGCACCAAGAGTTCAAGAAGAAAACGACCCTGGAAAGGGCATTACACAAAACACGACCTCAGTCAGGTCGTCAATTCAACAATTGACGCCCTAACAGAAGGCGTTAATTAAGCACGAACTTCCGTTTCTGATTCGCAAACTAAACCCAGTCCTAATGGTAATCAACTTGCTAACTCCGAACAGCCTCGAGACTTCCCGACTTCTATAAAGGAAAGGCAATTCCAATCAATCAAAGCAACCCTCAGAGCTCTGTTCTTCTGCTACTTCTTCTGTCTGTTCTTCTGCAGGCATCGCAAACGTCAGAGCTTCTTCTGCATATCGAAGATGGAGAGGGCGATTAAGAGGTCCAAGTCCTCCACTCCCAGGTTGACCGATATTAACGGGCATATTAGCAGTAGAATTTCCATGAACCAGGTAGAGAGAAAATCCTTCTGTTCTTGTCTTCTCTTGTCTTTACTGAAACATTGTACTCTCTTCTGTATGCATATTCATTCTTCTTTCTGAATTGTTCTTCCTTTCTTTCTTCCACAGGACTTCCCAAATGTCCCAGGAGCAAGGAGATTCACAAAAATCAAGTGGCTCCCTCTCATACTCTCCAAATTTTCTTCAGATATGAGAGTCTATTTAACAAGATGGCACCTTCTGGGTCTAGTCACCCATGCCAAACATTATGATCAGATTCATCTTGACTGGGCAGCTATAGGGGCTCTTGTAGAGATATGGCATCCTTCCACCCATACCTTTCTCTTCTCTACTTTTGAAGCCACGATCCTATTAGAAGAATTGGAGATAATCTTAGGCTTAAAGAGAACGAAGCAAGGAGATGAGGAAAAGGTGCCAATCATGCCAAAACCAATTGCCTCTCATGAGCTATTAACAAGCTTGATATCTAGCCCCAACCTAGTGAATCAAATCAAAGCCACTAAAGGAATCAATCTTCTAAAGCTCGCCTCATGGGTGTACAAGAGAGCGGATCAAGCTAAAGAAGATGAAGAGATAGAGCGGGTAGCAAAGGCTTTCGTGGTGTGCTTGGCAGGAGCACTCCTATTCCTATCCACGGAGGATTTTCTAGAAGAGGCCCAATTAAGCGCCGTAGTGAGCCTATGGAAAGGAGATAGAATGGGACCGACTATTCTAGCCTATCTCTATAGCGGGCTTACCTCGGCGGCGATGGGTAGGCCCATCTATGGATGCATGCTAGCACTCTCTAGTTGGGTAGATTTCCACTTCAAGTTCGATCCATGTGACGAAGCCCAACAATCCTCAAGAATCTTCTCAAAAAGCCCACTGTCTTATATGACCGGTTCACTTGGGATAAGCAATAGAGTGACGAACCGGATTCCTCAAATCAAGAAGAGAGCGGAATGGAGAGAGCACCTCAAAGTAATGCCAAAGAATCTCTTCACTTGCGCCCCGGGAATACTCAAGACTCAAGAGCTCTGTGCAAGATTTTCTCCCGGGACGGACCTTCGTCTCATAGGCGCTTCAGAATTCGTCTTGTACAATTCATATCGGTGCCTCCTTCAACTCGGGCTTCCAAGACGAGTATTCGAGGACCCATCACACCTCCCTCCTATCAAGAGACGGGACCTTGGCAGCCATGAAGATGGAGAAGAATGCACAACTATTCAAGCTTTATGGAAAATCAACAAGGCTCATGAACCTGTAGAAAGCTTGAATGAAGACAGAGATGAATGGAAATCTTATGTAATAGCTCTTAGAAAAATGAGGCCCAAAATGACTCATTAAGCATTGTAATCTTTTCCTTCCAATAACTCAATGATATTTCCTTTATTGAGCCATCTTACTGTGTTTCTGATCAACTCTTCCAACGTTCTGATTCTGTTGTAAATAACGACTCAGGCAATGTCGTGAATTCATAAAAGGACGCCTTCACCGCAGGTCGTCTTCAACATTCAAGTTCACAAATTTGACGCCTTCACCAATGGGCGTTAACTGAAAAAAACGTCCTAAGGCAAGGCATTAATACGATTCATATTCCAAAATATATTCGTTGAGATTCCAAAAGTAACGCCTTCAGGACAGCCACGTTTCATATAAATAACGCCTCAATCGTAGTCGTTACTCAAAAACAGTAATGATTATTCCCATCAAATCAATCAATTGCCATTAAATGCGTCTGACGACGGTTATCATTTCCCATGCAAACAAAAATAACGCCTTAAGAAATGTCGTCAATTATTAAGAAACGCCTTTATGTCAGTCGTTTATTCCACAATACGCGGCCTTCCTTAAGTCGTTAATTCTTTTTGACCGTTCGACTTAACTTTCCCTCCTTTCTTCTTCTTCCTCCGTCCATTTCCCCTCTTTCTCTCTTTCTTCTGCAACCCTAACCGAGAACCCCCTCCCCCAATCTCTCTCATTCTCTCTCTCTATCTCTCTCCCTTCTACACCCTAGCCCTAAGCTATGGCCGGAGGAGGTTTGAAACGCCAACGGGTGGCCGCCCCGAGGTCGTTGACCTGGGCGATGATGCCCACGGCGAGGAAGTCCCTCCCGCGGCGGCCGACGAAGACGCACCGGCGGTGGCGGCCGGTGACGAGGCTGAAGGAGGCCAAGAGGCCAATGAAGGAAATGAAGACGATGCCAGAGAAGAGGGAGAAAATGAAGAGGGAGAAGAAGGCGAGGACGGTGAAGAAGGAGAAGAAGAAGATGGAGATGAGCCACCGCCCACGGCGGCGGCTCCTCCCCGTGCCGGCCAGCTCCGACGGCCTAGGCAGCCACGGCCTCAGCCACAAGAACCCAAACACAAGAAGGTAGGCCCTCAACCCAATTCCCATTTTTTTTATTTTAATTTTATTTTTATGCCATTTCCATAGCCCTCGGGTATAAACCCTGCAACCCAGAAAGAAGGCGCCCTCAGGGGCGTCACGTTTTTAAAAAGACACGCCCAACCCAAGGGCGTTAGTTAAATTATTTCCCTGAAAAATAATTAACCCCATGAGAACACGCCCTGCCTCATGTCGCCCATTTAAATTTATCATTTTTGATATCATGCTGTTAATTTCCGTTAATTCCCATGCTTTAATTATTTCAAATATTTTTCACAAATTTGTTTCGTATGCCATTATTTTTATTTTATGTTCTGGAAAACTTGAAAACAACGCCTCCCATCGGGGCGTTAATTCAACAACAGACGACCAAACCAGAGGTCGCCCATTCATTAATTCCTGATTAATTAACGGACCCATTTTGGAAAACGCCCCAGCCAAGGGCGTGACTTGAAATATTTTTTAGGAATTTCAGATATTAACCATAGAATCACGCCCAACATAGAGGCGTTTCTTAGATGAACAGCGACCTAGGATAGGTCGCAAATTCAAAGCACACTTAGAACCACGCCCTCCTCAGGGGCGCTAATTCAACAAACCACGACCTGAGGATGGTCGTTAATTAAATCAAACATCAACATAATCCAAGGCAATCAATATGAGATTCAGCATGAATAATCAACATAATTAAGTGAAAATTCTTTTCTTTACATGCAGGGATTGATGAGGACGCGCATCTCCTAGGTTATGGTCCGAGCAGCATACTACGGCCTCCCCGAGTTTCAGAGAGCGAGGGTAGATGCCATGGGGTTCGGGGCCTTCCTTAGCATAGAGCCAGTTAGGCCAGACCTACCACTTATCCAGGTTCTACGGGAGAGATGGGACAGGACTAGCCGGGCATTCTTGATGCCATGGGGGCACATGATTCCCACCCTGGAGGATGTGGCTAGGATTACGGGGTTGAGGGTAGACGGTGAGGCTGTGAGCGGGATCACCTACCCTGACTACACTGAGTTCACCCAGAGGCTGCTAGGGCTAGAGATGGTCTACGAGACACCCAGCGAGTGTAGGACTATCTTCCGCACCGACCTTACTACAGTGATGGGCTTAGGGAATGCTAGGCACAGGTCCGGGGAGACCTTAGAGCAGTTTTCGCAGAGGTTGATAGACGGGGCGAGGGTGGTCTACTGCCAGGACCCGGCCGACAGGGAGAGAGCGGACCGAGACCTGAGGAGGTTCCTGCTACTGCTACTGGGGAGGCTATTGCTCGGGACAAAGGGCGACGTCATCAACTGCCGATTCCTGGGGATACTCGAGGACTTGGAGGCAGTTGGCAGCTACGCCTGGGGAGTGGCGCTGCTGGCGCACATGATGGCCGACTTGTCCACCGGGACAGGTCGAGAGACGACCGTCAGTGGCTTCTCACCTTTTCTTCAGGTATGCATTTTTCATTTTTCTTTTCTTTTATTTTTATCATGCTGGTGAATGCTTCACTAATATGATGCATGGATGCAGATTTGGAGCCATCTATACATGCCGATGGGGTGCGCTGACCCACGGCCTGGGGGTGAGGGAGCTTTCCCTCTAGCACGGCGCTGGCTGCCGATAGTGTTTGGAGCCCCACTCGGCTACGAGTTGTGGGTGCTGCGGAGAGAGTTCCGCGACTTCCCTCCCTCGCTGGTATGAATGAATGTTATGCATCTTTCTTTTGCATTTATTTTGAATTTATTATAATGATGATGAAATGATGACATGTATGTTTATGAATGCAGGTTCAGTGGAGACCCTATGAGGGGATGACGGACGAGGGCCAGCCGTGGGTCGTAGCGGGCCGTCCTCGTTTTGAGCGTGAGCTTTGGGTTCACTGCCTGAGCGAGATCGAGCCGTTACGGCTTAGGTTGGTGATGAGGACACTGGGCCTCCACCAGGAGTGGGTAGAGGTAGGCGAGCCGTGGGGCATCGGGAAGAAGACGCGCGGTCGTACGAAGGCGACCGACTGGAGGGTGCGGTTCGAGGAGCAGTACGTCGACTGGCAGCGAGGCGGGACCAGAGTCACCTCCCGGGCGACTGACAGCTCCGAGTACCTCCGGCACTACTGGGAGGTTTACGCCTGCCGACCCCAGATGAGGGTCTTAGGGGTATGTATGAATGCAATTATTTCTAAATTAAATGCAAATGCTCTCTATCATGTGACTAATATGTAATGAATGCAGGATGCCCGGGACATAGCGGCGATGGATGCCCAGGCCCACCTACACAGCCTGGAGGACCAGCTGGCCGCCACACGGGCTGACCTAGAGACCCTGGTGAGTGTTTAAATTATTCCTATATGCATGTGTATATCTTTTTTGTTGAGTTATTGATGATTAGCCACTGACGATCTCAATGAATGCAGCGTGCCCAGCAGGGAGCAGTGAGGAGAGACCCAGGAGAGGCCTCCAGCTCGAGAGGGCCCAGTGCAGAGGTGACTGCATTGGCAGGGCAGCTAGCCGGAGCGATCGCACGAGCCGAGGGAGCAGAGCGCGATCTCGCTTCACGGGTAAATTCCAAAACACAGATCCTCATTCAAATATTGATTATATAATTGTGCACTGATGAAAAACCATTTTACAGACTGAGGAGCTTCGAGCCACTCTTACCTGCGTTGATGAGGGCTTCCGTGCGACGAGCACACAGGTGAGTGGTTTAAATCATGTATCGCTTGTATTGCTAGATCATTGCATTTAATTGTGGAATTGATGATTTGCTTACCTGTTTGCAGACGATTCAGCTTCAGGTGGTACGTATTGAGTTGGCGATCCGTGATCAGCGGATCTCAGAGCTAGAGAGGTCCCTGAGGCGACGAGAGGAGCTGCCTCAGGACGTGGCCGAGCTGCGGGTGGCTCTTGAGCTGGAGAGACGGGAGCGTGCCCGGGAGCGTGAGGAGCGTGCTCGTGAGCGGGAGGAGTACCAGGCGGAGCGTGCTCGGTACCAGGAACAGGTAGCAGCACGCGAGCGAGAGCTGGCAGACTCGAGGACCCAGTTGATCCTTTCTCAGGAGCGGCTACGAGTGTTTGAGGAGCGTCTCCAGCGAGGACACGAGCGAGCACGAGCTGCGGGATACTCCTTCACCAGCTCCACTTTTGTGGCGGGCTCTTCCCTCCGAGAGAGGAGCGAAGCAGGGGGTCAGGTTCGGGTTCCAGCTTCTTCACGGGGGCCCATGCCTCCTCCGCCAGCGCTAGCTAGGGACGGCGAGGAGGAGGTTGAGAGTAGGAGAGAGGAGGGTGGAGGCGAGAGCTGAGCGACTTACTTGTACTCCTCCACCCTCACACTTGTACATGATAGACATTCATGATGTATATATATATATGATTGAGATTTATTTGTTACCTGAGCACTTTGTGTAGTTGTGGCCTTGTGTTTGTGTACTTTCCTCTTTCCACGTTCTTCATGTTTGCTTTACTGTGCCCTGTACCTGCAACTGTAATCCATACCTTGAACAAACAGGTTAATTCATCTGTTCGACTTGGCCCCTTGCCCAATAAGCAAGGGGTAGCAATATTTTGACCTTCATGAGGGGTCAAGGGGCCAAGCCTTTAATCAAATAAGGTAAAAATAAAATAGCTGATAGCGGGGAGATGCCTCATGCAAAGCACGCATAGGCCAACCATAAATAAATGATGCCCATGCAAGCATACATCGTGAAGAAATGCATTTTTTGTTCTTTTTTCACTCATTTATATTTTTTTGTTATTTTTCCTGAAAAACGCGCCTTAGAGTAGGTCGTGGTTCGCATAAAGACGCCCTAGAATACGGCGTGAATTTGAAAAGGAAATCTGATTTTTGAAAAAGTAACGACCTGCTCAGAGACGTTATTCTGAAAGAGACGACCTAATCTAGGACGTTAATTCTATAAAAAGCGCCTTAGGCGAAGGCGTTAATTGAATTATTCTGCGAAAAAAAGGTTGACAAGGCTATCAAGACCACGGATCCTACACGGTCACCATCTAAAATTCATTAACCTTTCTTGAGTAATTAAAAGGGAGTGGACGTGGTCATAGTTGACTTGTATTCGAGATTTCGCACAGTGCAATTTCTTTAGTCCGTCTTGACCATCCTGCCAGTTCGTGACTTACCACATAGAAAGGATGGAAGAAAATATGAGGGAAGCCCATAAGGGATTCTGAGATGCTCAAGGCAAAGTTACCTCCCCAACCCTATGCCTGTTGGGGTTCGGTCTTTGGCGTAGGAAAATTTGTTGCCTTTTTGCCTCTTTTATATTGCACGTATACGCCCAAGGTTTTCCTTGCGGGGACTTTGCCCTCTTGACATGCTTTTCTTTTCACAACTTGACTTTCACTTCGGAATTGATTTGCATTGATGAATAAAAACCTAATTGTACTTGGGCTTTTATGGCATTTGCTTCCTTTTGGGCCCTGACTTCCACCTACTAGGGCGGCGGATAGGCTTGGCGTGTCTACCTCAAGGTCTCCCTTCCTCCCTTATGGGCCGAAGAAGAAAAGAACGGGTATTGTCTTTCACTTTCAGTCAGGTTTTTGACTTTCCATCGGATTTTGCACTGCTTGAGTTCAAGAATAAAGCGTGTAGTGTGTGCGGGAGTCAACCCCCTTTTAAGTTAGCAAGACTGATGAATGAATTCTGAACTTTGACCTTTCGGACCTTGATCCTTCGTGTGCCATGGCACCAATTTTGATCTCTTCTATTTTTTTTGTTTGCTTTTTAAAATTTCTATTTTTTTTTGGTTTTTTTGGAAATATTCCACTTTGTTTTGGATTTTTGAAACAATTTTCATTTTGTTTGGATTTTGAATCAAGGGTAGTATTTCTTAAGATACAAACCATTCCAAGGGTGAGTTAACTCTTCTCCTTCAGCATTAATCAATTTATAAGCATTGCCTGGAAAAACATCTTTTATAACAAACGGTCCTTCCCAATTGGGTTGGAGTTTTGAGCGAGGGCCACCCGGCTTTACGAAAATCCTCTTAATTACCATCTCACCGATTTTGAATTTTCTCTCAATTACTTTCTTTTGATAAAAATGCGAGAGCCTATTTTGATAAACGCGCGCATGCTCAGGGCGACCAGACGCTTCTCATCTAGGAGTTCCAATTGGGCGAGGAGTGAATCACGACGCTCATCAATAGAAAATTCCTTATCCAATTGTACTCGTAAAGAGGGAATGAGAATCTCATAAGGGACTACCGCCTCCATTCCATAAGTAAGGGCGAAAGGGGTTTGCCCAGTGGGGGTTCGAATGGAAGTTCGGTAGGCCCAGAGAGCTTCAACTAGCTTGTCTGGCCAATCCGAAAATTTATTAGCCTCACACGTCTTTTTGACAATTTTTATCAAAGTTTTGTTAGTTGCCTCTGCTTGGCCATTGCCCTGCGGATAATAGGGAGAAGAATGATGTAATGCAATGTTATACCTATTGCAGAGATCCTTGATTTCTTGAGAGATAAATTGAGGTCCATTGTCGGTGACGATGGTGCTTGGGATGCCGAACCTCATGATGATGTTCTTCATTATAAACTTGCAGATGGTTGACGCTTTGATCTCCACGTAAGCTTCTGCTTCCGCCCACTTGGTGAAGTACTCCGTTGCCGTGAGGATGAATGATTTTTGCTTGGTCAGGAGATTCGAATCACCAAGAGGTCCAATGATATCAAAAGTCCACATGGAGAAAGGCCATGGGGAGGATGTAGGATGGAGTGAAGAAGCAGGAGAATGAATCTTGTCGGCGTGTAGTTGACACTTAACACACCTTCGAACATAGATGGAACAATCCTCTTCTAGAGTTGGCCAATAGAAACCTAGCCTAAGGATCTTCTTAGCTAGCATCTGGCTATTCACATGACCACCACACACTCCAGAATGTGCCTCTTCCACAACTTTCCATGATTCATCATCGTCGAGGCATCTTAATAAAACACCGGTGAGCCCTCTCCTATAGAGCACACCTCCAATCAAAACATAACGCTGAGCCACTCTTCTAATTGCTTTCTTTTCTTCTGCGGTGGCTTCCTCGGGATAGGACTGATCATTGCAATATCTGGCAATCTCATAATACCAAGGCTTCTCTTCGTCAGCCAATTCTTCTTCCCAGTCTAAAAGCATGACCTCTTTGCCTTTAAGGGATTCCTTCTGCTTGATCTTTTCAAGCACCTTATCCCTAATATCGAGGAATGCACGATCCTTGATAGCTGGCGTGTCACGCTGATGAATCAGAGGAACATGAAAATCACGCTCAGGAGGGAAGACTAAAGCAGAGGCCAAAGAAGCAAGAGCGTCAGCCTAGATATTTGACTACGAGGAACATGGACGAAAATCAATTTGGTGAAGAGTTTGGCATAAGCTGAAGCAAGTTCCTGGTAGGGTTTGAGCTTAGGATTGATAGTGCGGCATTTGACCAACACCTGGCGCAGAATGAGCTGACTGTCCCCTACAATCCTCAAATGGGTGACACCATATCGATGAGCGGTTTGAAGACCGGCCAAAAGAGCTTCATACTCAGCTATATTATTGGTGGCGGGAAAAGTGAGCCGAGCAGCAAATGGGATGGTGACCCCTTCTGGTGTTAAAAGAACCATGCCGATCCCTCTTCCTTGGGAATTTAGAGCTCCATCAAAATGTAATGTCCACATAGGATCGTGGGGTTGATTAATGGACATTAGTTCTTCATCTGGAAACTCCGAATTGACAGGATCAAAACGAGGTAGAGGGTGGTGAGCAAGATGTTCGGCAATGGCGTAACCTTTGATAGCTTTCTGTTGAATGTAAGTGATATCAAACTGAGAGAGGAAGCTTTGCCAGCGTGCTAATCGATCAGTGAGGACAGATTTTTCAAGGAGGAATTTAATCGGATTCATGCGAGCAATGAGGTGAACCTCGTGAGCTAGGAAATAGTGCTTTAACTTCTGAACTACCCAGACTAAAGCAGCGCAAGTTTTCTCCATGGCTGAATACTTCTGTTCACAGGGGTTAAGAAGTTTAGACAAATAGTATGCTGCCCTCTCCTTACCTTCTTCGTCCACTTGAGCCAAGACAGCACCTACGGAGTCATCCAGGACAGAAACATAGAGAATAAGTGGTTTGCCTGGAATCGGCGGCCTCAGGATAGGAGGATTGGCCAAATAATCCTTCAATCCGTCAAAGGCTGCCTGACACTTGTCATCCCAATTAAACTTGACTCCCGGCTTAGTAAGCTCGTAAAACGGCCTACATCTTTGTGAATGCTGGAGACGAAGCGGCGAATGAATTGCAACCTCCCGATTAATCCTCGAACTTCTTTCAAATTCTTGGGAGGAGGCATATCTCTAATGGCCCTTGCCTTGTTGGGATCAACTTCAATTCCCCTCTTGCTAACAATGAAACCAAGCAACTTCCCTGAAGAAACGCCAAACACGCACTTCTTGGGGTTCATCTTCAACTGATACTCTCGTGATCTTTGCAAGACCTTGGCTAGAACCCCAGGATGTTCAATCCTTGTCCTTGATTTCACAACCAGGTCATCCACATACACCTCGATATAGATATGAATCATGTCGTGAAAAATCACCATCATAGCCCTCTGATAGGTGGCTCCAGCATTCTTAAGTCCAAAAGGCATGACCACATAACAATAAGTACCCCATGGTGTAGTGAATGATGTCTTCTCTTGATCTTCTTCAGCCAGACGAATTTGATTGTAACCTGAGAAGCCATCCATGAAAGAGAGTCTCAAATCCTGCCGTATTATCGATCAAAACATCAATATGAGGGAGGGGGAAGTCATCTTTGGGACACGCACGGTTGAGATCCTGGAAGTCTATACAAATCCAAACTTTTCCATCTTTCTTCATAATCGGGACGATGTTAGCCACCCAATTGGGGTAGAGGACAACTCTAACAAATCTAGCCTTATGGAGCTTGTCGACCTCTTCTTTCATCTTTAAAGCCATGTTAGGGTGGAAACGCCTCAACCGTTGCTTGACCGGCACAGACCCTGGCTTAAGTGTAAGGCGATGTTCAACAAGCGCAGGGTCTAGACCAGGCATATCTTCATAACTCCATGCGAACGTGTCCTTGTATTCTTGCAGGACCAAAATGAGCGCCTCCTCTTCGGAGGGCGGTAAATTCTTGCTTAGGAGGACAATCCTAGGGTCTTCCTTGGTACCCAAATTAATCTCTTTGGTAGGCTCTTCTACGGAGGCTGACGGTTCGTCAAATCGTCTAATGCCACTAGCAAAAGCATCAGCCTCGTCCTCATATTCTTCATAACTTTCATCCCCCTCTTCAATAGGGTCTTCGTCATTCATAATTTCATAGACACCCAAACCCTCATAAGAAACAACAGCAGCATCCTCATATTCCAGCTCTGGCAGGATGATTGGATTCTCTATAAATTCAGGAAGGGCTAAACAAGCCTGGCATCTGATAGCTAACTCCAACAGAAACCTACGGGGAATCTGCTTACCCTTGGATTTCTTATAAGAATCTACCCCATGAATTTTATTAGAAGAAGAAGAACAACTAGCTTGACGGGAAAAAGAAAAAGAAAGAGGTGAAAAAGTGGATACAGGAGGTAATACAGAGGAAGTCCCCTCACCAGAGGGGGTGAAAAGATTTAGCAATGAATCTTGAAGGAGCGGCCCCTGGGTCGGGACGCACTCAGAAGAGAAATAGGAGGTCTCCTCAACAGAAATGGAGGATTGGAAATTTGGGAATTTGGCATTTTTTTTTTCGTTTTTGTTTTTTTCTCCATTTTTATTTTCTGTTTCAAGAAGAAAGCAGTGTGAAGGGAGGATAGCAGGAGGAGTGGAAATTGCCAGATCAGAGAAAGATTGAATCAGTGATGGCCCGCGAGGGGGCGTGATGGAGAGTTTAGAAAATCGCTCGAGGAGCGAAGAAGGAATTGTGAGAGAAACTTGGATTGAATCTGGAGATAAATTGATTATAATCGGAGGCGGTCTTGGCACGCGACCAAACCGATGAGAATATAGAGAAGCAAGCACCGATGGATGCATGGAAGTGAGAGAAAAGAGGCCGGCCCACAGCCTGTCCACGGTGAAGCCTTCTTCAAACGGAACGTCTGGCTCTCCAGTATCAGTGTAGTCACTCAGTAGCTGCCTCTTATCTGTAATTGCAGCTGGCATCTCAATCAATTCATGAATAAGTGGCGGCCATTCCGGGTCAGTCGGCATGAAGAGGCGGCTCAACGACATAGTAATATCCTGCATATCGAACCACCTGTACCAGTCACATTCTGGATCATCCATTTTTCTTCTTTTGTCAGGCCTTAAGGACTCCAGGGCTTTGTATGTGGCCAACGGGGCAATATGACGAGCAAACTGTCTAGCATGAACATCCTGACAGTCTAATATGGAAGTGATTATTGTAGTTTGCTCACTATTCTGAAAGCCACCTGCGACAAAATGTGTCTTCAATGTCCAAGTGAGCGGTTGGCGATCTATTTTTAATGTGGATGTCATAAATGCCCATGGTTCATCTTTGTTTTTGCCTGGCCCTTTGTAACCTAGGCCACCTCGTGTAATCAGTTTCTGAGGTTTAACAGGCCTAATCCTGCCTTGACAATTGGCACCCAGACCTTTGCCATTTTGATACCCCATTTTCATTAAGATGTTCCAGCCAGAGGTGTTCATCATTGTTTTCTTCTTTTTCCCTTGGCAGGCAGGGGTGTCATAGCAACTGTTGTGACTTTTTCTGGCATTGGTCGTGGACAAGGGACGTCCAGCACAGATAATAGTGGCTTGTTGGCCGGCCACATGGATGGAACTGATGAAGCCACATGAATATCCTCCTCTGGCAGAATCGGCATACTGGTAACTTTAATAATGCGGCCCTTGTGTGGGAATTTAAGGCATTGGTGATTTGTGGAGGGCACCGCATCGAGTTGCTGAATGTAGGGGCGTCCCAGAATGCCATTAAATGTCGGATCCATATCCAGAATATGGAAATCTGCTGTGATGGCGGCAGGACCCAAACTTACTTTTAACGTAATCATGCCTATAGGAGGTTTCTTCGTGTTATCATATGCAGTGACTGTGATAGTAGACGGCCGAATTTGGCTTTCCGGAATGCCACACAACTTCAAGGTGCTAGGTGGCAAGACATTGATGGATGCCCCAGTGTCCACCAGACATTGCTTAACAGCCACCTTATTAATGTCAACTGTGATGCATAGAGCGTACTTTCTTGCTGGGAGTGGCGCCAGTTCATGTTCATGGAAAGTAATTGCCGGCTGACTGCTAGCGGGCGTTAAAACCGTGACTATCTGCTCAACTGGAATGTCCTCATTGACCATCACCTTTTGCAGATATTCTTTCAAAGCTAGCTGATGAGTGGTGGACCTTTTAATTAGTTCCAGGATTGAAATCCTTGCTGGTGTTCGGTCCAAGTGCTTTAGCAAATCATACTGAGTCCCTGGCACTGACTCTTGTTCTTGTTCTTGCTCTTGCGGCCCCTGCACGGGCTCTAGCTCTCTCTGTGGAAAAATACGGTGGAACATCCGTCCACTGCGGAGCGGCGCCACGCCTTGACGTGCCTCTGTCGGGACAAGTGTGGGAGGGGGATTAGAAGAAGAAGAAGGTGTGTTGGTGTTAAGAAGTGGTGGAGTGGGAGTTCCCGCAGAGGGAATCCCTGTAGAGGGTGCTGGTGCCCTGGTAGGAGGCGTAGAGGTAGAAAGGGATACCCGAATGCGGGGGGAATTGGTGGGGGGTGGAATGAGAAGGGTTCTGGGTACAAAAGGTGGCGGAACCGATGGTGGGGGGATCCTTGCCGGTGAAGGAGTAGTGGTGGCGGGTGCAGTGGGCGTTGGTGATGGGCGGATGAGGAGTGGCCTAGATGGCAATGGCGAAGGGTTGGTGGTGGATGGGTTTTGTTGTGGCGTAGGCTGTAGAGGTGGTAAGCGTGTAAGAAGGGGGCGAACCGGCAAGGTTGGAGAATTGGCGGTAGGAGGTGAATTAACGGGGCGCAGAAGAGATCGGCCCACTTGAGGGGTAGGAGAAGAAGAAGGGGTGCGCAAGAGGCGCGGAGGTTGATTTTGATTATGATAAAGTGCCCGACAGAGGCGTTTTCTTCATGCCATCCCTGCCCTCTCTCCACCTCATAGAGAGACGTGACAGGGTTTACGTGCTGGTTTGGCGGGTGCTCCGGCAGTGGATTGTGGACAATCCCCATATCGTGCTGAGGCGCTGGAGCTTGTTGTTGCTGCTGTGGAGCTGGTTGCTGTGGCTGCTGAGCTTGTTGCTGCCGAGGAGACCTTCTTTCTTTCATGGTGGCGATGAATTGTCTCATCTCATCCCAATTGATGTCACCTTGGTCATTTAGGTCATAAATGTAATCTCTGAAGTGGAAGCAACGATCAAGGTTATGACCAGGTGCACGATGGAAAGCGCAGTAACGGGATGTGTCAACATTAGCGGGCCACGCTGTTCTTTCTCTTGGTAATATGAGCAAATTGGCGGCCATTAAGGCATTGAAAATATCCGGGAGACTTTCTGGTAATGGAGGGTAGTGGTCCCTTTTGGGGCCAAGTGGTGGTCTCCGTTGTTGTTGTTGGCCATAGTTGGTAGGTGGTGGTACCTGGTGGTACTGTTGCGGAGCTGGAGGGTTAGCGCGGGGCGCTTGGTTTGGTGGTGAAGCAAAGGAATGTTGGGGTGCGAATTGGCGTTGTGGGTGGAGTTGAAATGGGGGTTTTGTGGTGGAGGAAGGTTAGGACGTGGGTTAGCTTGATGGGGGTGGCCAACTACGCCAACCTGCTCATTTGCAATAGTGCCCTCCGTCGTGGGCCCGCTGTTGTTGACAGTTGTGGTTTTCTTGAATAGCCGTGACTTCGGCTCAAACATGCCCATAATGGGCGAATCCTTCATCTGCGTCTGGATATAACGAGCTCTCTCATAGAGCTCCTCCATGGTGGTTAACCGGTTCATGGCCAGTATGTGCCGGAACTGAGGAGTGGCATTGGAAATTATCATCTTGACTTGTTCCGGTTCAGACAGTGTATCTTTCAACTTTTCGGCCATAGACCGCCATCTATCAGCAAACATTATGAAGTCCTCCTCGGGCTTCATCTTTTCCGCGACCAGATCTGTGAGCGAAAGGGATGGTCCGACCCGGTCTCTGTATTTTTGCAAGAACTTCCTTTGAACAATATCGAAGTCGCCGGCATCAGCGGAATCCAGTGAATAAAACCATTCAAGGGCTGGCCCCTCCAGAGATCTCCTGAATAAATAGGCCAAAGAGGCCTTGTTGTCTTGCCAGAAGGAGGTCTCGTACCTGAAGTCCTTCAAATGAATAAAAGGATTACCAGTCCCATTATATCGCCGGAAGTTCGGCATTTCAGATGGTGGTAAGTGGAAGACGGGCAATGTAGGGAGCGAAATTTCCGGGGCATTCTTAGCCGTGGTGACCTTCTTTAGTTGCTCCTCCATGCTGGCCAATTTCTGGAGTAATAGCATATTAGTGTCGGACTCGACTGGGGCCGGATTTTGAATAAAAGAATGTGGTATAGGTGTCCGCAGAATTCGGGGAGGTTGGAACTGAGGCCTAACCGCTGAATAGCTCGCCTGTTGGGCCGGCATGGCCGCACCGGGCGTTGGTGGACGAGAGGGGGGTTTGTGCAAGACCGCCTGGTCATTAGTGAGGTGATGGCCACTCTCGGCCGGAGGGGGATTGGAGGATGAAGAGGGAACAGACTTCCCTTTCAAAGCGGCCTGAATAGCCTGCCGCTGGGAATCGTCTAACTGAGATAAAGCATTAATTAAATCCGTGACATTGAGGGATGGAGAAGAATTCCCCGAGGTGTTGGAGGGTAAAGTTTGGGAAGAGGGCACAACCTCTTGAGGAGTGGTATCAACCACATGGATTTGAGGATGATGGGACTGAGGAGGAGGGTAATTTCCCTCATAATAGATGGAATCCTGGGGGGGGTCTCATATTGACCAAAAACATTCTCATCCTCATCATCATAAGAATACCCGTAGCCTGCCATGTTGATGATTTTTCCTGAACGGAGTTGCATGTTTAAGAGGAGAGACGGCTTTATAAAGGCAGTATCAAACAAACAACCACTCAATCCAAACAAGTCTAAACAAATCAATCCAAGCAAGTGTATGCAACCAAGTTGAGATGAACGCAAGATTTTAGTGTTATGCTTGAGATTAGAGTGGATTAAATTGTTGAATAGTTCACTCTTTTGCAATGTGAAACCTAGTTGATCCAAGTGTAACCTCCGGGTCAACTAGATTCTTTCTCTCTCCTCACTAACGATAGGTTCTCTATACTCCGGGTACTTCAAGGGTACAACCAGCCCGGCGTCCGTGAGGGAATCCACGGGTGCGGGGACTTACGGAGGTCTTGGAAAAGGGATTTCCGGTCCAAAGAGACGGAATGCTCAATGGAGGGTCGTCCCGATTCCAAGAGAGGTGTGTGGAATCCTAGTGTAGAGAGAGGAGGTCTCTCAACCAAATGCCACAATATGCAAAATAAGATGATAAGATCACAGCAATATAGGCAAGCAATGTAATAATCAATCCAACAATCACAGACAGCAACAGGAAGCAGATTTCTGTAAAACGCAGGAAAGAGACGACCTGGGGCAGGTCGCTATCAACCAAAGCAACGACAGGGTCACTGTCGTGAATCACTGCGAGAGGCCATGAGCCAGCAGTGAGAAACAAAGACACGCCTCTGGTTGAGGCGCGAAATATGAAAAGGACGCCTCTGAGTGAGGGCGTCAAATCTGAAAAAGCGCCTTGAGGTGAGGCGCTATGCAATAAAAGAACGCCCTAGGGCAGGGCGTGAATTCACAGGTAGCGTGATAAAAGCAGTAAAATGATGAAAGACGTCTTGACAGAAGACGTAACACAGTAATAAAACGCCCTGGATGAAGGCGTTAAAAGAAAAGGCGCCTCTGTTTGAGGCGTGAATTCAGGAAATATGCAATCACAAACTGGCTGATCCCGGGGAGTGTGCAGGGTGCACAAGGGAGGGTGCCCGTGGGGCACAAAAGGAGGGGTACCGAGGGTACCGAGGGGAAAGGGCACACGTGGGTGCCGAAGGGGAAAGGGCACACGTGGGTGCCAATAGGAAAGGGCACACGTGGGTGCCAATAGGAGATGGTAATCAAAAGAAAAATAGTGGAAGTCCCACCGTGATCGCCAATTTGTAGATCGTGATAAATCCACACACGAAGAAGAGATTTAAATATGAGAAAGCATAATAAAAATAAGGGGGAGATGATATAATAATAAGGAAAAGAAGCACGTGGTGCTACTAAGGAGGGTGATCGCCAGAGGGGTTACCTCAAGAAGAAACAAAGAAGATCGCGAATACCTGGTGGAAAATAGAACGCGGGATGGATTGTGAATTCCTCCTCCTCCTTCAACCGGCCGGCCGATGAAGGGGGTTTTTCTTTATTGATTACCTTGCAAAAGAGACAATAAAACAAGCCAAGAGAAGTGGATCAGCCAAGTGCACGTAGTATCAATCCCAAAGATGATATGAAGTGAGAAAAGAACAAAACATGCGCACCTTATTTTGTTTTAAAACCCCTAAAGAAAATAGGGAAGGAGGAGATATGATGCAGCTAATGCAAACGTAAAAGAAGAACACAGTGATGATGATCGGTTGATGAAGACAAAACAACACAACAGAATAAAAAGAACCCTGCTGTCCCTGACGACAGTAAAGGGAAACAAGGTGGACGCGGTTGATCGGAAGCAGAGGAAGCAGAGCCCTTTCTAAACGATCGCACAGGAGGAAGATGAAGCTCTGTAACCCTAAACTGGTAACCCGTAAACCTGTGAACTCTCTGACCCGTCAACCTCTGCCTAGATCGACCAGAGCATCCTTTTATAGGATTTCAATCGAAGATAAGCTCAAATTTGGGAAGATAAGGATAGGCAATGATCAAAGAAGGCAGGACTCTAACTCCAATTCGAGCAAGGAGACCAACGGAGGCAGGGAACTCTCCAGGAAAGAGGAGTTTAAGCAGAACACGGAAAGGTGAAACACGACCTTCAGAAGGGCGTTAAATCACAAATTGACGACCTATATCAAGACGTTACTCAAAAACACGACCATGATCAAGGGCGTCACTTCTGGATTAAATTTTGGCAATAAAACTTACTTTATTTGAAAATTTTGAGAACACGCCTGAGATGAAGGCGTTAATTGAAACCACGCCCTGAGGAAGGACGTTTAATCAATAATTTAAATTTATTTTGAATTTATTCTAAAACCGGATAATACCAGGAATTGACACCCTGACATTTGGTCGTCCTTTCTTTTTAACACGCCCTAGATAAGGTCACTTTTAAAAACACGCCCCACTTCAGGTCGCGAATCACAAAATGCAAGAACAAATCAAAAACACACAAAAATAAGAAAAACTTCATATTATGAATATATCGAAGTTCACTTTGGGGCGTCAACATAGTGACATGAGATTTGATCAACATAGCGTCAATTTTGGCGTGTCTACAATATCGTCTGGCATTACCTCCACAACTAGTAGGAGTTCACGATGTATTCCATATCTCTATGTTGAAGAAGTATGTTTATGATCCTTATCATGTTATCTCTTAAGATAATCTGGAAATTCAAAAGGATATGACGTACGAGCAAACGCCGATCAAGATAATTGAACATGAGGTACGTCAACTACGAAATAAAATTATTCCAATGGTTAAAGTCCAATGGAAGAAATGTTGGCCCTACGAAGCAACTTGGGAAACGGAAGAAGCTATGCGTAGAAAATTTCTCGAACTATTCAACTATAAATACACTCTCCATAAATCCATGTATTAAATTTGGGGACAAAATTCTCTTAAGTAGGGGAGGGTGTAACGTCCAAGAATTTTCTAGAAATTTTATACATTTAAATACAATTATTAAACATTTAAAAGAGCTATTAAACGAATTACTATTAATTAAGTCTCATTAAGTAAAGGCCTTCTACTAACAAATAGATTAGGCCCATTTAATTGAACCCAAAGGACCTAAAACCCAAGCCCAAAAGAGTTGGCCCATATTCTAGAAGCTTAATTTCTGGAATTTCAGAATTTAAGTGGATAAATAGGATAAATAAATGGATAATAGGGGGAAGAGTTTGAAACAGTTGAAACTCGACGCCCAAGGTAATTGGTGGTCTATCGTAAGACCGCATAGGGATCAAAAATGGACCACTATTAGACCGTTTACCAGAGTCCGATCGCGAACATCAAGATGGCGTGAAAAACTCCATTTTTCCAGACCAAATGTTTGATTTGTGAATCTTGATCTGCAACTCTTAAGACTACACACATTTCTATCTCCATAATCAACAATTGAAATCACAAAGAATCAACATATTTTTGTTCCCCATATCCTTGCCTTGCAATTGCCTCATTTGAACATCTGAAGTGGGCTCTTATTGATTTATGAATCTACTTGCTGAAATTTTAACTTCATTGCCTTCCTCCCACTTTTTTATCATATCGAAGAGGGAGAAGAATATGATCTTGTCTGTGTCAGTCATAAAGTTTGTCATCATCAAAAAGGGGGAGATTGTTGTATATGTATTGCATATGTTTTTGATGATAACTAAACTTTATGTTTGCTTGCACATGTTCTTGCTTGCACATATTCTTAATGTCCGTGTGCACTCATGTTGCTGTTCAAATATGGTTGAGATGGAAAATGGCTTTTGAGGTAGGCTCAAACATGTTGGTTAAATGCATTGCTATATGGTCTTGATTCTTGGTTGAAATTGTTGGTTTTCCAAGAGGTTTCATAGCTTTTAACTGTGAACAAAGTCTTTGTGCATCTCATGATGTATTAACCTTGACTATCTTGAATTGTAGGATCAAACCTCATGGTGGTCGCTTGGAAGGTAAAAACGTGTGGATAAGCGCCTTGCTATCTACAACTAAAACAGATGGTAAACCATGTCTACATTCTTCAAGAACCTTTGGTAAGGCTATGGAAGTCTCAAATTAGTAAAGCAAGTAAAGTCGACTTGCCTTCATGGGAAGTTGACTTGGTCTGATGTGAAAAGATTCTTTTATGCCTGAACATGTAGATTTGATTGTTGATGGATGTATTGACTTAACCTTGATCCATAGATTGGAAGCTGATACTTAGGCTTTCAAAGGTTTCTCATACATATCTTTTCATGTGCTCTTAATGCGTTGAACTTGTTCCTTGCATTTCCAAAGGGACTTTTTGAAATGAGATTTCATGGGTCTTTTGCATAGTGTTGAATGCATTCCATGCATAATCAAAGCCAGAGTGAAACCAAAATGCATGAATTGAACGAGGATATGAAGCTCAAAAGGATCGTGTTTCAAAAGCCTAGAATGAGTCCAAACCAACTCAAATTGAATGGAACAAAGTGTGGTCTTATAGTATATTCTATAATGATATGATCCATGGGCTAACAACTTTGTTTTGTAGATTTTCTAGACTAGTGGTCGACCGCCAGACAGGGCCCGGTCGACCGGTTTTCCCAGCGTTGAAAGGTTCAATGACTGTAAAATTTCGGTCGACCACCCCCTCCTGCCCGGTCGACCACCAGCTTTGCAGCCCCTATTGTTGACTTTCTTTTCTCCACGAGGATGGAGCAACTATCCAAGGTTTTTTTAATCTCAAAGTCTCCATACAGCCCTGGAATTGTGGATCTATGTCTTGGCTTGTCCCTTGACCATCCTAGGTCTTATAAAAATAACTCTTGGGCCCAGAAAATCTAATGACTCAAGGAATCAAGAGGAGGCTACCAAGGGGAGAAGGAGAGTTGCTGTGAGAACTCCATGAATAGTGATTCGTCCACAACTTCTTCATCCAAGAGCAAGCTTTTCAAGATCAAGTTGACACAAATCAAGTGGAAATCAAGTGGAGATTCAAGCTTCATTCAAGATCTGCGTTATACACAAAGGGGGAGCCTAAATCAGAAGTCTTTCTTTTGTGTTTCATTCTCTTAAGTGTCTTGTGCTTAAAAGTTGTGTTCCTTGTAATCCGTAAGCATTCGTGTATGTGTGGATCTGTTCAGATCCGTAGTTGTGTGTGGATTGATTCAGATCCGTAGTTGTGTGAGTTGTCTCGTTCAAATTCATGGTTGTGTATGGATCTCTTCAGATTTGCGTGTGTGTTGTGAATATATTTAGATCCTGGTGTTTGTATGTTTAGAGTGCTACATCTGTTGTAGTGTGTGTGGGTGTTGTTGATTAGGCCGTCGGATCGTGTTGGAGACTCCGTCTCCATGTGTCTGTGTGTGTTGGGGTGTGTCCCGTGTGTGTGTTGCAGCGTTGCTCCGTGTTGGGATTTATTCCCGTGTGTGTTGGAGCTTTGCTCCGTGTTGGGGAGTCTTCCCTGTGCAGGTTTTCTAGCAGTGAAGCCTCACCGAGTTTTCGTGAGGGGTGGACGTAGGTTGCTGTCGTTGCATCCGAACCACCTTAAAATTCCTTGTGTCTTGTGGTTTGAGCTGTGTGGTTTGGTTCAATTCTTCTACCCCCATTCTGTGTGATTGATATTGCATATTATCTCTTCCGCATTTTTCTCTTCAGATCTAGCATAAATCGATATGTTCTATAAGTAGATCTTTGGTATATCAAAAAGTGTTTTTGAATTGACAAGGCCAGTCTTGTTAAGACGATAGCACCTTGCGTGAGTAGAACCCTTGGATTCATACCTCCGTCTAGTATCGAAGAACTATCGTCGCATATGATTTTGATAGATCTAATTTGTAATTATACAGATCTGAATTTCTAATTGCTACTTTATCACATCTGTTTTAAATTGAGTAAAAGTTTTCTTAAAATATTGAATCACCCAATTCACCCCCCCTCTTGGATGTCATTGATCATGAGACTTCAAGTGAGATCGACCTATATGCAACCACAGAGTCCAAGGAGTTGAGAAGAAGTTCACTATAGACATTAGTCAACCAGATCATTTTCAAGAGAGCAGCTCAATCTGAAGATGGCAGCTTCGGTTGACCGAAGAGAGCAAATTTGTTGACCGAACTAGATAGAGATGGAACAGAAAGACATTATGCTCCCCCAAAATGCATGCATGAGCTGGAAATTAATTTTGAAGTCAGTATATGCATGATGACAGATGCACATGAGTCAATTATGAGCTACAGGGACTCCCCCTATTTATGTGCATTTATGTCAAATAATTTTGTTGACGCATGAATGATATGCATTTGACAACATGTATGCATATACATTGACTTCCCTTAACTAAATGCATTGAACCATGATATATAACATGAAAACTTTGCAGGGGGTTTAATCTAAAGAAATATGCATGAAGCTCAAGAATTATCTTGACAAACTCCCTGTAGCAACCCTAATAAATGAATAATTGAAATGAATTAAAACATATATATTACAGAAGTAATATATATAAAAGGAATAGGGTTAATTGGACAAAATAAAACAAAATTAAAATAACGCCTCTTATTAGGGCGTTAATTCAAAAAGAAACGCCTCTATCAAAGGCGTGAGTAAAGAAAGGACGCCCACACCTACGGTCGTCAGTTCTCACGCGACCAAATGGGTAAGTAAAAGAAACGCCTCTATCTTGGGCGTGTTTTAAAACACGAAACGCCCTTTTTCAAGGCGCTTTTTAAGAAACGCCCTTATGCAAGGCGTTAATTAAAGAATACACGCCCTGACCAAAGGCGTTAATTCCGTTCGTGAACCGTTCGAACCCAGAGCTTATCCAGGGAAAGATTAACCTAATCCAGTAAGTGTCTAATAGAGTAAGGACTCTATTAGGGATATACTACCCTCACACAATCACTAACTCTAATAGGACTTCCAAAGTCTTATAAATAAACCTGTTCAGCCAACCCTAAATCTATTTGGACGAACTACTGCTGCACGGTACGTGAAGAACAAACTGTTCTTCTTATTCCCTTTTATTTTTCTTGCTTCAGATTATATGAAGAATAATTAGTTTTCTTCTTGTTCAGGAAACTCTGCTACTGCCGTCGAAGAATAGGTAATATTCTTCTATCTTTTTCCTTAAACGTCGATTATAACTATGAAGATTATTAACATATTCATCTTCCCTCTTTTTCTCTTCCTCTACAGGTTCTGTAGCGTGAAGATCTTTGAAGAACATTTGTTCTTCTTCCGGCTGCTGCTGCTGTTGCGGATTTTCGTTGCAACAGAGCTCATCTTCTATCTCATCCTTCACGTTCCATTAAAGGTAGGATTTTCTCAAGTTATTGTAGCCCAAATGAAATTAATGCAATATATATATATATATATATAAGCATGTCATGCATACGGTTATTATAGTTTCCATGCGTTTTCTGCAATATTTTGAAAGAGACGCCCCTGTCAAGGGCGCTAATTCACATGAAACGACTTTTCCCAGGTCGTTAATTTCATGTTTAACGCCCCGTACTCAGGCGTTAATTTCTTTAAAACCGTTAATCACCCATCTTAAGACTTGATTATCTATGAAATCATGATTATAAAATAATGCATGATCCTCTGTCTTCAACCTGCTAACTTTACTGTCATGATATTACATTCGTTCCTCTGTTATCCTGAAATTGTTACTGCCCTTAAAGTTTCTGAAGGAACTTGAATTAACGACTTGGACAAAGTCGTTTTCCACATATTAACGCCCCCTCATAGGGCGTGAATCTGAAAGGTAACGCCCCTTCCTAGGGCGTGTATCAGTTAAAATCCTGAAAGTTATATATTCTGAAAAATAGAATTAAATAGTAACGCCCCTTCCCAGGGCGCGTTTTTGATAATTCCTGAAAATTAATTGTATTCTGTCAAATATGTAAACAATAAGACGCCTTCTGGTGTAGTCGTCAGATCTTGAAGAAACGACCCTGACCAAGGCGTGTTTTAGACAATTCATGAAATTATTGATATTCTGTCAAATATATATATAAGGAGACGCCTGCTACTGTAGTCGTCAACTCTTGAAGAAACGCCCCTTCCCAAGGCGCGTTTTAGATAAATTATTGAATTATTGAAAATTCTGCAAAACGGACCATATGTAAACGCCCTTCTGTTAGGCGTTAATTACTTGAGAAACGACTTGACCTAAGTCGTTATTTTACTATAAACTGATTTTCATCTGATTTGCTAACCGATGGTTTTATATATCATAATATATATATATATATCGGCACTATTCTCCACTCCGTGAGTATAGTCCCATGTTTTCATGTTGATTTACCGATCACCCTCAACTCTCATTGACATACAAGCTCTCCATTGGACATTCCGTTCCTTTGGACTAGCGAGTTAGTCATAGAGACCTCCGTAAGACTCCTCGTAGCCTTGGATTCCCTCAAGGCCGACTGAGCTGGTTGTACCCTAAAAACCCATTACACGATCCTTGCCATGTCAATCTAAAGAAACATGGTATACCGGCCCTTATGATTATACAAAGAGTATATCATAAGAAATTCTTAATGGGATGATGATATCATGCCATATCATGTCGTTCTTGTAAACCCCAATTCTATGATAAGAATGAGGGTATCTTGCTTGATATACTGTTCATGTGGACCTCAATTCTATATAAAGAATGTCCATACTGATTTGTCATGGTACCCAAGTTAAGGGAATCATATTCTACCTAGTTTTATCGATATCGTGATTATACCGTTATTATCGCCATTCTATGTCCTTTATCATATTTTGGACTCTATTCTATCAAAGTTGTCATACGTGTCTACAAGCTTGATTATTGAAATTCTATATTGGCTATATAAACAAGAGTGGATGTCAAAACACATGATAAATGCCTGCGCATATAGGGCCCGATCTGGTCCTGGGAGGAGCACCCGAAAGTACTTGTGCCCATGGGAGTTAAAATGATAAGGTATCTGGCATTATACCGAGTACTCGACTTGCTTGATTGGACATTCCACACACATCTTGTACTTGAATCGTACTTGACTTTACATGAAATGCGTGGCCCGAAAAAGGGTAATTTACTTGCTTGATACATGATAGCCAAAGTTCTTGACATGATTTGTTAAATATACTTGCTTGAATACCTTGAATATACTTGTCATCTTGTTGGAAGTTCATGACTAAGTTCATCTTATTTTCTTGATATTACATTCTCTCTATCTTGTCGTTTTATGCGAGCATGCATAGCTTTATTGCATTCATAAAAATGTAATTACTTAAACCCCTTGCTAGTACTTGAGATATAATTTCCTACTGAGCATTCGCTCATTCCGTTTGTCCCTTTGTACTTTTCAGGTAAGTCCGACGACGATGGAAGTCAATCGGATGGGAATGGTCAAGAGTGAAAGTGATAGAGCTTCTACAAGTGTCGTCTAGTCTTTTCCATAGTTTCTTGAGTCAAATATGTATTCTTTTCCTTTTTGTTAAACAGAGTATTGGATTTGTAATAGTCTATCCATTATGAAATAAAGGATTGGGTTATCTTGCTATTTTGCGCATCTCTGTCTTTGTGTCGAATACACGACCACTCTGATTGACATGATTGATATAGACACGTCACGCATCTCCGGGTATCTTCCGCGCTCGGGGCGTGACACTCCCCCTATCTATATGCCATGTATGACAAGTCTGAATGTAGTATGTGCAATGACAATTATGCAGTGATTTTGATGAATTATGCTCATGATCATCTAGACTGTTGTATATGAGGCTGATCCTTGGTACCTGACGGAGAACTGAGGTCCTAAGACCACTTCACGCATGATGTGGGTTCAGACAGAAGAAATCTACCCTTCTCCCAACTTATCATTTTATATACCAAGAGTTATGCATGACACACTAATGCATCTACAGACACAATCCTATATGGATCTCAAATTTTGATGTCATTTTATCAGATGCACATGATCAAATTCAGATATATGCAACAATCTAGAAGCCTCGACACACAGTTAACCCATGGTACTTGGCGGAGCACTTAGGTCCAAAGGACAACCTCTCACATGGTGAAGGCTTCCAGACAGACTTAATCTGTCATTATTCATATCACCATTAATATACCATAAGGTCATGTAAGACAATGCAGTACAAATGCAATTCTATGTGCAATGCAAATTTTAACTAACAGTATCCAAGCACATATGAATGGAGATGATAATTGCATGCAATAGATGTTCAAAGATGTGTGTTCATTCAGATATTAAGACAACTGCAAATGGACTTATGCAAGTGTCAAACTCATGCAATAATGCAAGGATATAAATGGATATGAATGACATTCTAATTAACAAATCAGTTATGATATACATTCATCTAAAGAGACTTATTGAAGGCTGAAATAATCAAGCCTGAAGAAAACAGAACTAGGATTTTACCATACTCAGGTGCTTTGGTTTATTCTTCCCCTTTTTATTCTTCAGCCCCCAAGGCACTCATGCAAAATAGATTCTTATTTTGCAGATTTAGGTACTCAAGAGTTCTTGGGTCATACATGGTTAGTAGCACCTCTGATGGGTGCTTTCCACATCCTTTAGGCTTTATATCATCAAATATCATTAAAGAACAGTCATTTATAGAATGCCCAACTTGCCCACAATAATCACATGAGACAACAGGTTTTGTGTTACTCTTATACATATCAACATGAGCATGGAATTTTTGACCATAACCAACCCTATTATCATATCTATCATGAGAAACTCTCTTCCTTTTCACATGCCAACAGTCCTTGACTGTGTGGCCATTCTTTCCACAATGTAAGCATACAATGTGTTTACCTCCAAATTCATTTTTATTAGAAACACTTTTCTTAGCAGGGAAATGTCCAGATTTGGGATGAGATCTCTTTCTAAACCAGTAGTTAGAGGCTCGGTGGCCTGGCTTTCCATATTCAAAACATTCAAGTAATTTTTCTTTAAATACATTTTTATTTCTACCAAAATCATTTTCTTTTGCAGGGAAATTAATAGGTTTAGAATTAAATTTTCTTCCCTGGACATGCCAACAGTGAGCAGCAATGTGGCCTAATTTGGCACAACAAAAATAGACAATTCTCTTTTTCTGACTGGTAGAGAATTTTCTAGCATGTTTTTTAACATTATACTTCTCATCCTTCTTCATTGCAAAACAATCATGCATGTAATGACCATGTTGTCTACGATAGAAACAATTACCATTGTTTTGATTTTTAGCATGAGTTTTCACATCAGATTTATTCACATTCAGGTTATTGGGTTTCTTTTTTTGTTTTTCATCTTGTTTCAGAATTTTATTTTGTTTCTGATTTCCCTGAGTTGTAGGCTGTTCATCCTTAGAGGTGGTGGCACCATTTGATACTTTTACAAAAGATGTCATCAGTTTATTTTCAAAATATTTCTTATTAATCGGCTTGTAGCCCAGCCCTTCTTTTCTGAAATTAACCTTGACTCCTAGCAACTTGTCCAAATTTTATTGCCCATCAACAAATTTAGACAAAGAGTTTTTCAGATCCTAAATCTCATTTTCTAGAGATACAATGTGTATCTCATAACTCGCAATCTCTTGTTCACTGTAATTAACAAATTTATTCAACATTTTGTTAGCAGTTTTGTATTCTTCGATCTCCTTTTTAAGCTCAGCAACTTTTTCAGATTCGTCTGTACAGACGGTTTTCCCTTTTTCCAATGTGAGAAGCCTTTCAGATATAGCAGAATTTAGTTGTTCTAACTTCTCATTTTCTTCCTTAAATTTATCATGCTGAGTCAATTCATTTATTAAAATCTGATCTTCATAAGATAATTCTTGTTTGTGTTTAGATTCAAATTTTTCCAGGCTTCTCTACAGTTCCAACTTAACAGCTTTAATAACATCAAGTTTTTTAGAGATTATTTCATTTTCTTCTTGGAGTTTGTCAAGCATTTCTTCATCCTTTTCAATGTTTTTCTGAAACTCCAAGTTTACAGACTTCACATCATCAAGTTTTTCAGAAGTCAACATATTTTCCTCTTCAAATTTCTCGAGTTTTTCTTCATTTTCTTCAATGAATTTTTTGAGATCTCTATTTTCAGATTTGACTTGATCAAGTTCTGAACTGACAACACCAAGATTTTTCAATTGTTTTCTGAGAGTATTATTCTCAGTTTTCAGTACTTCAGTGTGTTCATTTTCAGAACCTGCATTCTTGACATCATTTAATCTTCTTTTCAGGGATTTGCTTTGTTTTCTTAACTGTTCGTGAGACTCTAACAGATCACTGTATGTTTTTACCCAATCTTCTAAAGTATAGTTCTCGAAGGGGTTTACCTGACTGTCATCCTCACTCTCTTGACTGCTATGATTACTCCCATTTGCCATCATGCAGTTGTCCTCACTTCTCCCAAGGGTTGTCTTTAGTTTGTCTAGGTTGTACTTAGCAGACCTGCAATTATGAAAACATGAATGGAAGGCATTGTTAGTAGCTGCTTTCATTAAATCCAGAGCTTTCTGATTTTCACCACATATCAATCTATGACTGTCAGTCCATTTGGACTTATTCTTTGGTAGTCTGTGTGGACCGTGTGAAATTAATTTCCATAGATCAGGATCAATTGATATAACAAACTCGTGCATGCTGCTAAACCATGAATTGAAATTGGAGCCATTGAAAATCGGTGGATGAGCCATGGAAGCTAATCAGACAAATGAGCTAGAAATTATTGTGCACCAAGAAGTAGCAGGATCCTCTGTAGATCGTGGGATCTGATGAATCAAAGACTGCTCTGATACTACTTGTTAGAAGGAGATGGGTGCACGGAGGGATCCAGAGGGGGGGTGAATGGATCCACAAAAAATATAGCCCAATTTCTATTTTCGAACAATGAGAACCTAAAAAGAAATGTAACTGAAATCACTGGATGTGATCAAGAGAAGAAGACTCACCATAACGACGCTTACAGATAACTAGCAAGTCTGATGGAACCTAACACGAATGCTTAGCACACAATGAGACAATCACAAGTAAATGTAGACAACAAATAGAAAGATCAGACCAAACTGTGATCAAACTTGTGGCATGTAGAACCGTGTGCAACATCAAACGTGTAGATCTCATAGCAGACCATAACTCTCTGTGCTCAAAAACATCATAATGAATATGCTGCGCACACAACCGACCCTGTGAGGAGAGGTAGAGAATAAGGAGCAAATGAACAAGGCAAACCACGGCACACTAGATTTTTAGGTGGTTCGGCCAGACACCAGTTTGCCTACATCCACCCCTCACTTAAACTCGAGTGAGAATTTTCTTGCCAAAGCAAGACGCAGACTCAGTCTGCAACAAGACGTTGCCTAACAGCTTGAAACTGAGGGAGACACCGGTTTCCCTCTAGGTGTCAGAGGAAGGGAGGATTGGTCCTCCAGTTCTGATCTTGGTAGTGGCAAGGTCAGGTTTCAGATCTTGTAAGGTTCCACACAGTACAGTTCGGGCAATGCAGCGGATAACAAAATTTATTTACCCGAACCCGGCTTGATGGAATCCTAGATCTGTGCTCTAATCGATGCATTAATTACCCAACCCCTAACTACGGGTTGCAGATTTCACCTTGCGCGAAATGACGCTGTCCGCAGTGCCCGATGCAGAATTTCACAAACACCGAGCTGCACAGAAGTACGGCCTCTAAAGCAGATCCACACGGATCCTTGAGCAGCGACGGCGTCCTCCCGGGCACGATCTTCCCGTTCTTTCCTTTTCTGGAGAGAGAGAGCAAGAGGGAGGAAAGGGGGGAGGAGCTAATCCTTCTTTCTTGCCTTAATGCTTGATTAGGCCAGAAGAAGAAGAGAGCTCTCGTAGGATGCATATTTATAGGATTTAGCCCTTTCTAAAAGAGCCCCTATTAACTGATATTGCATATGTATCCCTTTCATTATTGTACATATATATTAAGCCCCTCTTATATGCCTTTATAAAAGGATTTCAAGGGAATTAATATATACATTTGTACAATAATAATATGTCACCCAAGAATCCATTGTATGTGATCCTCTAGGCCCTTAGTCACTCTAGTTTAAGGCCCATTAACTTCTAATTCCCAATTAGAAGTAAATTAAACTTATTATTCACTTCTACCAGAGCTGAATAATAATTTAATTTATTCTGAACCTTTGATCACGTTGGGTCAAGCAAATCTGCGTGATCCTAGAGGACGTTAGGTTTAAACCAGCCTGTCTGGTACCTATAAGTCTACAGTTGTCACATCGCTATAATCCCTCGCTCATTCTATGAGTCTGGTTCGATCAAGGGTTTGGTTTCTGTCAAACCCCATGATCGTGCCATTTGACCATGACCTCCTTTAAAGTGTATGACGTCCGTTATAAACGAACTCACACGACCCTGGCCAGGGATTTAATGGAGCGTCAGTGTCATGACCCATTAACTATCTTATATATACCCGATAGTGAGCGATCCCCTTTTACCATTGATGATATTCACACGTATCCTGAAATGGTTAATGACTCGACAATTCGTGACTTATGGTTAAAGTCACTTAGCCAACTAATTAAACCATCCCAGTCCTCGTGTAAGATCCGATCAATGTCTCAGGTCAAAGGACCAACGATGCTACTGAGACCGTTGGATCTTTAGTTAACATTAGGTATAATCAACCATCTGAAGATCTAATAGCTGATCAGTTCAGTGTACATACTCCAAGGACATACACCTACACATATGTGTTGGTGTCCCGCACCAGAGACCATGAGACTGATCCCTAACACATCATGTGTACTGGTTTAATAGGTAATCAAAGTCCCCGAGTGATTACCCTCCAACCAGGAACAGTTTAAGGTATGTGTCCATGTAAAGTCAGTCTCATGATCGAGATCCCATCTCGAGTTGACTTTACAACCACATATCCTAAGGATATCGTAAAGTAATATCCAATCACATATTTACACTCAAATACCACTTTATTAATAATAAACAAGATCGTACAACTATTGGGCCTACCCGACCCAAAATTGGCCTGTAGCACACCAATACTAACAATCACCCACTTGAACTACAACCAATTACCCACAACTTTGAGGCCCATCTTATCATGATGGCGCTTAAATACAATCTGTGTCAAAGGCTTAGTCAGTGGATCTGCTATGTTGTCTTCTGACGGTACACGCTCTACCGCCACATCTCCACGATCAATAATCTCCCGAATAAGGTGGAAGCGCCTGAGAATATGCTTCGACCTTTGGTGAGATCTCGGTTCCTTCGCCTGGGTGATGGCCCCATTATTATCACAAAATAATGGGATGGGAGCTGATATCTCAGAAACTATGCCAAGTTTCAAGATGAATTTCTTCATCCAGACGGCTTTCTTAGTAGCTTCAGCTGTAGTAATATATTCTGCCTCCATCGTCGAATCTGCAGTCGTATCTTGCTTGGAGCTTCCCCAACTGACTGCCCCTCCATTCAACATGAATACAAACCCAGACATGGATTTACAGTCATCTGGATCGGACTGGAAACTAGAGTCTGTGTAAGCTCTAAGCTGTAGGTCCTCTTCTCCATAAAACAGAAAAAGATCCTTAGCCCTTCGCAAGTACTTAAGGATGTCCTTTACTGCCTTCTAGTGCTCTTCGCCTGGATTTGCCTGATATCTACTGACAATGCTCAAAGCATTGGCAACATCATGACGTGTACATAGCATTACATACATGATTGACCCTATGGCCGAAGCATAGGGTACCTTATTCATGTGTGCCACCTCCTCAGATGTTTTAGGGCTCATCCCATAGATAGAAAAATTCCATGTCTCATAGCAATGAGACCTCTCTTGGAATTTTCCATCCTAAATCTTTTGAGGATAGTATCTATGTACATGGATTGGGATAATCATAGCATCCTTTTAGATCTATCTCGATAGATCCTTATGCCCAGCACATAGGATGCTTCTCCCAAATCCTTCATGGAGAAGGTCTTGGATAACCAAGACTTAGTTGATGTCAACATCCCTACATCATTCCCAATGAGTAAGATGTCATCAACATAAAGGACCAAGAAGTACACAGAGCTCCCACTGACCTTGTAAACACAGGGTTCATCTTCATTCCGAATGAAGTTGAAAGATTTGACAGCTTCATCAAATCTTAAGTTCCAACTTCGAGATGCCTGCTTCAATCCATAAATGGACCTCTGAAGTTTGCATACCTTATTAGGATGAAGCATGGAAGTGAATCCTTCAAGCTGTACCATGTACACCTCTTCTGACAGATTTTCATTCAGAAAAGTTGTCTTCACATCCATTTGCCAAATCTAATAATCCAAGGATGCAGCAATGGCGAGGAGGATTCTGATTGACTTAACCATGGCCACAGGTGAAAATGTCTCGTCATAGTCAATACCTTATCTTTGACGATACCCTTTTGCCACTAATCTGGTCTTGTATGTGTCAATCTGCCCATCTGCATCGATTTTTCTTTTGAAAATCTATTTGCAGTCGATAGGGACTTTTCCTTCGAGTACATCAACCAAGTTCCAAACTTTGTTGGTGTACATGGACTTGTTCTCTGAATCCATTGCCTCTTGCCATTTCTCAGAGTCCGCACTACGGATTGCATCCTGGTACGATTGAGGATCTTCATCCTCATCGATACATACCTTAGAAGACCTCTCTGAGACATGTACAACATATCTCTCAGGTTCTCTTGGTAGTCTACCAGATCTCCGTAGTGTCTGTGTTTCAGTCTGAATAGGATCAACCGATACAGTCTCATCTAATGAGTTTGTGTCTATGGGTTGTGGTTCTTGGACCTCGTCCAATTCTATTTGGCTCCCACTGTCTTTCTTGAGAAGATATTCTCTTTCTAGAAATACAGCTCTCTTGGTCACTAAGACCCTTTGCTCAGAAGGGTGATAGAAATAATATCCAAATGTCTCCTTTGGATATCCCACAAATCTACACTTATCGGTTCTAGACTCAAGTTTGTCACTATCGTTCCTTTTCACATGGGCATGACACCCCCAAATTTAATGTGATTAAAATTTTATTTCCTACCCTTTCATATCTCATATGGGATAGATGGAACAGATTTACTTGAGATCCTATTCAGTAAATAGGTTGTAGTCTCTAAGGCATAGCCCCAGAGAGACAAGGGTAGTCCTGACATAGACATCATGGATCGAACCATGTCTAACAAGGTCCTGTTTCTCCTTTTGGATACACCATTGTACTGTGGTGTATACGATGGAGTCCACTGAGAAACAATTCTATTATCTTTAAGATAATAAGTGAATTCATGGCTAAGGTATTCACCTCCTCGATCCGATCGAAGAGCCTTAACACTCTTGCCAGTCTGTTTCTCTACTTCATTCTTGTATTCCTTAAACTTCTCAAAGGCTTGTGATTTATGTCTCATTAAATACACATAGCCATATCTCGAGAAGTCATCAATAAAAGAAATGAAATAGAGGTGACCCCATTTTGCTTTCATGGACATGGGTCCACACACATCCGAGTGTATGAGCTCGAGAAGGTCAGCAGCCCTCTCACCATGTCCACTAAAAGGAGCCTTGGTCATCTTCCCCATGAGACACGACTCACAGGTATCAAATGGCTTGTATTCGAATGAATTCAAATACCCATTTGAGTGTAGGTGAGAGACTCTTTTCTCGCCTACATGACCAAGCCTTCAATGGCATAGATATGCAGAATTCACTTCATTAGCATTGGAAATCGGCATAACGTTAGAACGTGTATCTAATACATAAAGACCATTGACTAATGAACCATTGGCTATAATCAAACCATTATTCATTATAGAGCACCCAGTGATGTTAAAAGCCAATGTATATCCAACGTTATACAAGTCAGAGATTGATGTAATATTTTTAATAATATTAGGAACATAATAACAGTCATTCAGCTCTAGAATGACTCCTGAAGGTAAACTTAGGCGTGCAGTCCCGACAGTTTTGGCAGAAACTAAAGCTCCATTGCCCATCCTCAGTTCAATCTCCTTTTTGCCCGGCCGCCTTCTATTTGCCAGCACCTGCACAGAATTGCAAATATGAGATGCACATCCAGTTTCCAATACCCATGATGTGGATTCCATACATGACAAATTAAGGTCTATGATAAAAATACCTCCATTTAGAATTACCTTGCAATTCCTTTTCCAATGCCCTGTTTCCCTGCATCGAAAACACTTGTCTTATTTTTCATTCTTTTTGCCCTTTCCTTTGTCAACTTTGGCGAGTTGCTTACCCATGACCTTCTTCTTTCCCTTCCCTTTGTCACCTTTGGTGGATATCTGGGTGGCCTTCCTTTTCTTGTTGGCTCGGCCAACAATCATTACAGAAGAAGATAGTTTATCTTTTTACATAGTTCCTTCAGAACTCTTTAACATGTTGAGCAGCTCCGGGGGAGTTGCATCAATTCTATTCATGTTAAAGTTTATGATGAAGGAAGAAAAGGAATCGGGCAATGACTAGAGTATAAGATCAATGCACACTTCAAGATCCAACTTGAACCCCAGTGCATTGAGTCTCTCAATCCACTCTATCATTTTCAGTACATGAGCCTGTACTGAAGTACCCTCCGACATCCGTGTCCTGAAAATCCTTTTGGAGATATCATATCTCTTAATCCTGCCCTGCTCCCCGAAGAGCTGGTGTAGATTAAGAAGTATGCTTCTACAATCAGTCTTTTCGAATTACCTCTGCAGCTCGGGAGCCATAGAGGCCAGCATGTAACATTAGGCAAGGGAAGAGTCTTCAGACCATTTGGCATAAGTCATTAACTCGCCCTCGTCGGCATCGGGAGCTGGCTCAGAATGAACCGTGTCCAACACGTAGGCTATTTTTTCGGAGGTGAGGACTATGCGGAGATTATGCAGCCAATCCGTGTAGTTCGGTCCGGTTAGTCTGTTGGCATCCAAGATGCCACGGAGGGGGTTAGACGACGACATTGTAATCTGGATAAGAAATAAAAGACAACTTAAGATATGTTCAAATTCTAACTTAGATGTGATTTTCTATCTTAGTTAGTCCCACTATTTTTTGATCGAACTATATAACCCTCAATATATAGAATGGGAGATCAACGAGATCAACCTAGTGGGTCGGAATCCCAACGAGACCGATGTATGACCTTGTAGAAAGCACAACAAGCCATACACCATCTCAAGGGCAGTCAACAAGCATTTGCATCCAATGCAATATCCGATTTCGGCCCCCGAGAAATCATCCCCTTGTGGAAAGCACAACAAGGGATACCCTCGGTTAGATCTAACCATCATTACGATATGGCAATGAGTTCATGATCCGACCCTTGTGGAAAGCACAACAAGGTCGGGTTTAATTTCTCACCCCATTGAGGCCTAGCCTTGGGATTACATCCCGCCTCCAAGCCCATGAACCTTGTGGAAAGCACAACAAATCCATGAGTTAAAGACGTTCATTAACCGCATAATGATGGAGGGCCATGACGACTCCTAGAGCCACGTTTACCAGATCTAAAATTAAATCGCGAGGGAATTTGATTTTATCTTGATCTCACCCTAGATGGTAATATAAACATATCTATTATATTTACCGTACCTAGTAGTTTGCACAAAGTAAATGCATCCACATGCAAAATTAAATCACAAGTGATCATGGACTTTATTCCTAATGTAACTAAGACATCCGGCCCACTTCCGAAGTAGTTGGATCGTCCTCGTCGGGTGTGCTCCGCACTTTCAAACTCCGATGCCACATTAATTACAACTTTTACACGGCACACATGCCGGCAAAATATAAATTACATGTCAATAAAATTCCAGCATCCCTTAGGGCGAGTACAACTTTAAAGAGAGATAGAAGTACATATGAATTTTAACAGAGAGAGAAAGGAGATTCGCAGACCCCAATTAATTACATTAACCAAGTCCATGATCACTTGCCAACCCATTCAAGTAAAATCAATCAAGGGTTATTTCTAGAAATAATCCTTACTTTTCGATTTAAAAAATGGGATGTGCAAACAAAAATAGTCTAGATTTGTTTAATTTAAAAAATCGAAGTTGGATTAACTAAAATTAAACACTTAAGCAAGCCAATACAAGGTAAATAAAGTAACTCACGTAAAGAACCATAATTTCTAATAGGGACATGCATATTTGAATCTAATTCAAATCCTTTTAGAAAGGCATATAAGAGGGGCTTAATATATATGTACAATAATGAAAGGGATACATATGCAATATCGGTTAATATGGGCTCTTTTATAAAGGGCTAAATCCTATAAATATGCATCCTACGAGAGCTCTCTTCTTCTTCTGGCCTAATCAAGCATTAAGGCAAGAAAGAAGGATTAGCTCCTCCCCCCTTTCCTCCCTCTTGCTTTCTCTCTCCAGAAAGGGAAAGAACGGGAAGATCGTGCCCGGGAGGACACCGTCGTTGCGCAAGGATCCATGTGGATCTGCTCTAGAGGCCGTACTTCTGTGCGGTGCGGTGTTTGTGAAATTCTACATCGGACATTGCGGACATCGTCGTTCTGCGCAAGGTGAAATCTGCAACTCGTAGTTAGGGGTTGGGTAATTAATGCATCAATTAGAGTACAGATCTAGGATTCCATCAAGCCGGGTTCGGGTAAATAAATTTTGTTATCCGCTGCGTTGCCCGAATTGTACTATGTGCAACCCACAGGATCTGAAACCTGACCTTGCCACTGGAAAGATCAAAACTGGAGGACCAATCCTCCCTTCCTCTGACACCTAGAGGGAAACCGTGAGTGACACCCCGTCACTCACAACCGGAGACACCAGTCTTCCTTCTCCTGTTCGCACAGGAGGAACCCCGATCCCAGAACATGGAATCAGAAGACACAAAGGAAATGAAAATAACAAATAAAAAGGCATAAAGGAAAACAAACGAATGTGGCTCCAATGAGCAGGATGGCTCTGGATTTGATCCACGAGACCAATCTTCAAACAGATCTTCAAATATAGGCTCAACTGCTTCAATCTCAATCCTCCTCTCTTTCTCTATGTAATACACTTTTTCTCTTCCTTTTCTGCTGCTCACTCACTGGCTCCCCTTCTTCTTCTCTGGTGGTCTCTCTTTCTTCTCTCAGACGACCACTCTCTCTTCTACACAACCCTTTTTCTTTTTTCCTTGCGCCATACCCTTCTTCGAAGGATGAAGGTCTTATATAAATATACAAAATAGAGTATCGGAACCCATTTGGATAAGGTAATTTGATACCCTTTAATTCTCATTTGCCATGTGGTAAAAGAGAGAAGATTCCTCTAGATTTAGAGTTTGAATTACGTGCCCACAATTTGCTGACTTGAAATCACGTGCCACCGCTTTAGTTTGAGCTCACGTGCTTGCCTGCTAAACATTTACTGCTGTCACTTAAATGTTGAGGCTGCCTGCCATGTGTTCGCCTATTCGTCATACTCAGCTGCTTAAGTTCACTAACACAGTTGCACTGACCTTGCAATTAGGAAGACTTCAACTGCATCGACCATTGCTTCTTGATAACTTCTGACCGAGCTGTTATGAATTGCTCCACCAAGTTGCCTTAACAAGTGCATTGACCTGTGTGATCGAGGAATGCTGATGTGCACTGACCTAATAATGCAGGGCTTCTACTGCCTTGACCTTGTGCATTGTAATGTGCACCGACCTTGTAAGCAAATGTGCATCGACCTTCTATGCAGATGTGCATCGACCTTCATGCACAAAGTATATGTGCACAGACCTTGTAAACAATGTGCATTGACCTTCTATGCAGATATGCATTGACCTTCTTGCACAAAGTATATATGCACAGACCTTGTAAACAAATGTGCATCGGCCTTGCCCCATTGAAAGCAAGCATGCACTAACCTTGATGCGTTAAAAGCAAATATGCACTGACCTTAGTTCTTCATGTGCACTGACTTTGGAGACATGAGTTGTTCAGCTGCATTGACCTTGGTTCACATGTGCACAGACCTTCTGCTATGTGCTCCGACCTTGATTCACATGTGCACAGATAGTCTGCTATGTGCACCGACCTTGACTTTCTCATGTGCATGGACCTTCAGCAACATGCACCGACCTTGAACCATTGAAGGCTAAACATGCACCGTCTTTGTGAGCTTCAAGTCTTCATGTGCATCGACCTTAGTACTGCATTCACCTGATGTGCATCGACCTTATTGGTCAGAACGGTAGAAGGTGCACTGACCTTTCTTCTGAAGTAACTCAGGTAGCATCGACCTGTGCTCTGTGCTAGAGAGAGGTGCACTGACCTTGACTTGTGCTAGCAGGAGGTGCACCAACCTTGGCTCTATGCTCGCAAGAGGTGCACCGACCTTACTGTCAACCATTAGTACAGCTTGTACTGACTGGAGCTTTGACTGGCTGAACTAGACTATTGACTTTTTGTTGACTATGCATTTACGTTATTGACCATGTTGACTTTGTCTCATTTCTTCTAATTTTAACTGACTTTACTCTTACCTCATGCTGATTCCTTACTGTCAATTGTTCTCCACAGTCTAACTGTCCTGCCAATGTCCTATACCATACTTTCCAGCATGCACATGAGAATGCACATGAAGAGTTAAGACATATATCATCATCAATCGTACACACACATCATGACATCATCAAAATCACAACCTTCTGCTCATATCATTATGATGGAAGTAATGCATGAATCCATATGACATCATAAACCAATGAGTCATAGTGTTTGACATCATCAAAACCACAGGGGTACAACACCCACTTCCACTTGGGAATGTCTAGAGGATGTAACTTACCGACGGGCGTTTAGTGTTCTACCTTGACTTGTTGGCACGTGAGACAGTGAGAAACAAACATGAGACAATGAGAAACAAAGTCTGCTACCTCCCTTTTCATGTTGGGCCACCAAAAGATCCGTTTCAAGTCCTAGTACATCTTGGTAGATTCGGGGTGAATGTGTACCTTGATCGGTGAGCTTCTTCAAGAATCTTCTTCTTTAATTCTGGATAGTCTGGTACGCAAGTCCTTTCTCGGAATAATAATCTTCCATCTGATGCTAGCTTGAAATCAGGTTGTTCTTCAAGCTTGTCCTTTATTTCTACTAGCATCGTGTCCTCATCTTGTAGCCCTTTGATTTCAGAGAGTAGATCTGTTGTATCCTCATGTGTGATAAAGTAATACACCTTTTCTCCTTGTCCATGCTTATATCCAACTTAGAGAATTACTCTAGCATCTTCCACTCTTGGATCATACAGTTGGCCAATAATGCTCTCGGCTTTCGACTAAGGGCATCAGCTACGAAATTACCCTTTCCAGGATGATATTGTATAGTGAAGTCGAAGTCCTTGAGATACTCAAGCCAACATCTTTGTCTCATGTTTAATTCCCTTTGGGAGAATAAGTACTTGAGACTCTTTTGATCGGAGTACACGGTGAATTGTTCTCCATAGAGATAGTGCATCCAGATCTTTAAAGCAAACACTACCGCGGTGAACTCTAGGTCGTGCTCCGGATAGTTCTCCTTATGCTTCTTTAGTTGCCGAGAAGAGTAAGCAATGACTCTTCGTTGTTGCATTAATACACACTCAAGGCCAATACCATATGCATCGGTATATACCTCAAATTTCTCTACTTCAGTTGGTAATGCCAAGACATGAGCAGTTGTCAGATGATCTTTCAAGGCTTGAAAGCCCTTATCGCAGTCTTCATTCCACTTATAAGGAATCTCCTTGCTGGTTATCCTAGTAAGAGGAATAGCGATCTTGGAGAAGTCCTTTATGAATCACCGATAATAGCCAGCTAGACCCAAGAAGCTACGAATCTCGGTAGCGTTGGTCAACCTTTCCCAATTCTTCATAGCCTCGACTTTTGACGGATCAACATAATCCCATCCTTTGAGATCACATATCCTAAGAAGATACTTCCTCGAGCCAGAAATCACACTTGCTAAGCTTGGCATAGAGTTGATTCTTCCTTAATATTTGTAAGGCAGTCCTTAAATGCTCTTCATGATCTTCCTCGGTGTAACGCCCAAGAATTTTCTAGATTTAAATAGAATTATCAAACATTTAAATGAGCTATTAAACGAATTACTATTAATTAAGTCTCATTAAGTAAAGGCCTTCTACTAACAAATAGATTACGCCCATCTAATTGAACCCAAAGGACCTAAAACCAAAGCCCAAAAGAGTTGGCCCATATTCTAGAAGCTTAATTTCTGGAATTTCAGAATTTAAGTGGATAAATAGGATAAATAGATAATAGGGGGAAGAGTTTGAAACAGTTCAAACTCGGCGCCCAAGGTAATTGACGGTCTATCGTAAGATCGCATAGGGATCAAAAATGGTCCACTATTAGACCGTCTACCAAAGTCCGATCATGAACAGCAAGATGGCGTGAAAAACTCCAATTTTCCAGACCAAATCCCTAGGGATTGATGCAATCTGTTAATTAGAAGACTCTAGAGGGTATCAAGATTGGATTGGAGACCTAATTAGGACTCTACGTTCGTCCAAATCCATGAAACCTAGCTAAAACCTATAAATAGACCCCAGAACCACCCTGCGCGACCCTTACATTTGGCTCGTGTGGAACTAAGGTAAGGAGATTTTATTTCAAGTAGGTTCTTTAAAATCTTTTATTCACAATACTCATGTCTAACCCCCCTAAAAATTTTGTTCTAGGAGATCAAATCTACAAGGAGTTAGGGGCTTCCAAAGTTGCTAATCCTACACAAATAACCCAGGAATCTGTGCAACGGCCCAGCTAAGATCAGAGGAATAGAAGCCCTAAACGAGATATTTAGAACTAGTAACTTTAGAACTTTTTGTTCTCCTTTATGTCTTCTACCAACCCTTCAAATTTCACGTCCTTAGGTCAAGGGAATTAGGAGATACAGGAAGGTGAAGTCAGTGGTTTAGCACATGACGTGCAGAACTAGGGTTTACTTCCAGTCAAGAATTCCAAGTTTTGGGAGAAGATCAGAGGTAGGTTATCTCATGAATGGCTTAAACATGATTCTAGGAGTAAAAGCCCTCTTCTTACGGTCAATTTCATACTTTCTACACGGAGTAATTATGGTTTTATCTTGATCATGTATAGCATGCATAAACATAACCCTTAAACAATAAAAATGAACTTTGGTTTATTTTACTGAAACCATGCATCTCCACGTCTTAAATATGGTGTTAACAAATAATATTTAATTGTTTACATGTTTTATATTGCAAAATTATTTGGCCTTAGATTAGTTTGATTAGGTTGCCTTGGAGGTTGAGAAGGTGTATGGGGAATGGGAAGGGTTGCCTAGGGTGGAGGAGGTATTGAAGGGAGTTATGGGCCTTGGGAAGATGAAAGGGTGGAGGGGTGAGGTGGCAGCTGAGGTGGCAAGGGGGAGGGGAGGTGAAGGGCCAAGTTCACCCAAGGGAGGGGAGAAGAGAGAGAGTGGGGTTCGCCCCCTAGAGAGAGAGAGAGAGAGAGAGAGAAAGCTAGAGAGAGAGAGAGAGGATTGCACTTATGCTCAAAATGCTCAAATATTCATTACCCATCTCAAGTGGGGGTTGGGGTCCTATTTATAGGGATCCCAACATTTACAAAAAGTCCCTGGAGAATATGCTAAAAGCAAATAAGCAAGGGGGTGTGGGAAGGAAGAGGGCGCCCATGGGCCAGGCCCATCTAATTGGGCCCATATGACCCCCTAGCCGAACAAACATAGATAAATAACGTGACGACCTAGGGACATGACTCAAAATAAAGACAAGTACATCAAAATGACTCAAGAAAGGAGAAAATGCCTCAATATGTCCTCAGTAATAAACTCACGTGTCGTCGTGGGCCCATCAAGTCGTGCAGTCGCACACTACCCGTCTCCGGAAGGGAGAGAGGTGTCGAGCCAAAGGGAATTATAGGTGATGTCCCCATCAACTCCTCCGGGCTGCGAAGAGCTCAACTCTGTCGAGAAAGGGTCCACTCGACTGCGGTAATGCTCCAGGAGGTCGGGGTCCAGCTGCTGAAGATCCTCCCTACTCACCCATGAATCATCTGAAGGGGGCCGGCCCTTCCACCTGACCAAGTATCGCTCGTATGCTTTGCTCCGGGTGACAGTGACCTGTTCATCCAATATCCGCTCTATTTGCTCCCGTTGGCCCCTCTGGACTGGTGGAACTCTCTCATGGGTGGTGGCTCTCTCAGAAGGTGGAACAGGCTCAATTCCCTCACTAGGTGTCACCGTGGGACCCCTATATGGCACCAAGTCAGCCACATTGAATGTGGGACTTACTGCGTACTCCTCGGGGAGGTCCAACACGTAAGCGTTTGTGCCAATCCTCCTCAGAACCTGGAAGGGGCCTGATCCACGCGACCTCAGTTTGGAGACATTTCCAGGGAAAAGCCTCTCAGTTCTTACCATCACATAGTCACCCACGTGAAACTCCTGGTGGCGTCGGTGGGAATCGGCCGTCTTTTTATACACCTCATTGCTTTTGTTAATGTGTTTGCGGATCTCCTCATGCAATTCTTTCATGTGTTGGGCAAACGACTCAGCACTAATAGACACTCTAGCATGCGTAGGCAAAGGAATGAGATCTGTAGGCTTTCTAGGTTTGTACCCATGCACAGCTTCAAATGGACTCATCCCTATCGACCTATTCACTGAATTGTTGTATGCAAACTCTGCTTGGGGTAATATGAGATCCCAATTCCCGGGGCGATCCTCAACAAGACACCGGAGTAGATTCCCAAGACTCCTATTAATGACTTCGGTCTGGCCGTCGGTTTGAGGGTGATAGGCCGTGGAAAATTTGAGAAGGGTCCCCATTAGGTGCCAGAGGGTTTTCCAGAAATAGCTGGTGAATTTGACATCCCTATCAGAAATGATGGTCTTGGGTAGGCCATGGAGGCGAACTACCTCATCGAAGAATAGGCGGGCCACATGAGAGGCATCGGAGGTTTTAGAGCAGGGGATGAAATGGGCCATCTTTGAAAACCTATCCACTATGACAAAGATTGAATCATGCCTTTTTTGAGTCCTAGGTAGGCCTAAGATGAAGTCCATGCTTAAGTCCTGCCAGGGATGATCAGGGACAGGGAGTGGGGTGTATAGGCCAGTGTTCTGCCTTGTCTGTTTGGCTGAGGCACATATCCGACACTGTCCTACAATTTTGGCTACATCTCTTTTGAGACTTGGCCAGTAGAACTGACCCTCAACCAAAGCAATGGTCTTATGCACCCCAAAATGCCCAGCAAGGCCTCCTGCATGTAACTCCCAGACCAGGAAATCTCGTAGAGAGGTTCTAGGTATGCAAAGTCTATGGCCTTTGAAGATGAACCCGTCCTCTAAGATGAATCCTTGGTGTTCCCTAGGTGAGAGGGTGGACAGAGTGGTATGGATTGGACCAAAGTCTGGGCAATCAGAGTACTCTTTCTTGAGTCTTTCAAATCCTATGACTTCCACCCGAATGGTAGCTAGCAGGGAAATTCTCCTACTGAGGGCATCGGCAGCACGGTTTTCACTTCCGGCCTTATGTTTGATCACAAATGTGTAGGCCTGGATGTATTCGACCCATCGGGCATGCCGAGCATTCAGTTTCTGCTGGGAGTTGAGGTATTTCAGGGCCTCATGGTCGGAGAATATGACAAATTCTTTAGGCAAGAGATAGTGTCTCCAATGTCGGAGGGATTGCACCACAACATAAAATTCCTTGTCGTAGGTGGAGTTTTTCATCCTGGCATCACACAACTTCTCACTAAAGTAGGCCACTGGGTGCCCTTCCTGGCTGAGGATCCCGCCAATTCCTACCCCGGAGGCATCACAAGTCACCTCAAAGACTTTGGAGAAGTCAGGGAGGCATAATACAGGGGCTTGGGTCATCCTTTCCTTGAGCTCTTGGAAGGCCCTAGATGCCGACTTGGTCCACACAAAGGTCCGCTTTTTAAGGCAGTCGGTGATAGGGGCACGAACCCACGGATGAACCTACAGTAAAAGGTGGCTAATCCATGAAAACTCCGGACTTCATGGAGAGTGCGGGGCTCCGGCCAATCGAGAATGGCTTGGACCTTTTCAGGGTCCATGGATACCCCTTCGGTGGAGACAACATACCCAAGGAAGGTAATGGATTTTGTCATGAAGTGACATTTTCCAAAATTGGCAAAGAGGCTTTCCTTCCTAAGGGTGGTGCAGACTTGCCTTAGATGATTGAGGTGGGCTTCTTTGGACTGGCTGTAGATGAGGATGTCATCAAAATAGACTACCAGGAAGACTCCAATGTAGGGCTTAAGGACCTCAGTCATAAGGCGCATAAAGGTGCTTGGGGCATTAGAGAGCCCAAAGGGCATCACCAGCCATTCATAGAGCCCATCCTTGGTTTTAAAGGTAGTTTTCCATTCATCCCCGAGCCTTATCCTAACCTGATGGTAGCCACTTTTGAGGTCTATCTTGGAGAAAATGGTGGCTCCAGCTAGCATGTCAAGCATATCGTCAAGTCTAGGTATGGGAAACCTATATTTGACCGTGATCTTGTTGATGGCCCTACTGTCGACACACATCCGCCATGTCCCATCTTTCTTTGGTGTGAGGAGGGCTGGGACAGCACAAGGACTTTTGCTAAGGCGGAGGAAGCCTTTTCTAATGAGTTCCTCCACTTGCCTCCTAAGTTCAGCATGCTCAGTGGGGTTGAGGCGGTAGTGGGGAAGGTTTGGGAGGGTGGCCCCTGGGACCAGGTCAATAGCATGTTGGACATCCCTCATGGGTGGCAGTTGATCGGGAAGCTCCTCGGGGAACACATCCTTGAATTCTTCTAGGAGAGGGTGTATTTCCACAGGGTGGGGATTGGAGGGTGTTGCCTCCCCTAGACAAAGGACAACAGCACACAAGGGTGTTCCTTGAGCTAGTTCTTCCTCGAGTTCTTTCCTAGAGATGTGATGTGACACAACCTCGGACCTAATGCAAGCAAGCACAATCGCATTCAAAACGGGCCAAATTGGGCCACCGCTCTATCGTCACTCACCCAAGCCCGGGGTGACTTGGCAATGCCAAGGGAAGGATGTGGGGTTGGGCCCTTGCTGGTAGAGGGCTAGCAAGGCCAAGACTTGATTCCCAAAGGGTGGGGATGCCCAAATCAAGGGGGCCAACAAAGTGCCAAAGGCACCGGTTGCAATATTCCCACGGTGATCACTCAAGTTTATGGGGCTTGAGGATCGGGCTCTCACTCGCATAACCAGCGGAATTAGAACTAATATTGAAAGACAAGCACTAAGTGGAGTGAAGGTTTGAGCACTTACTCGACCGGATTGAAGAAACCGGTCCCGGTCGGAGACGAGGGCGAGCGGGGAGGCAAGTGGATCCCCACACGCCGCGGCGGTGTCGCTTGACCTGCCCAAACAAGTTACAACACAACACCTCACGTAGGAGGGGGATCTTGGGGTGGGGGTTAATAGAAATTACAATAAATACTACCTCCACACAGGGAGGGACCTTCAGCCGGTCAAGCGGGGTGGGGAAACTAAAGTAAAAAACGAGGAATAAGGGTGGATGCTGAATCTGCTTGCTGTCTGCGAGCCCGGATAGAGAGTCGGTGTTGCTGCTGTAGATCCTGATCAGGAATTTTTTTGATGACGAAACCAGAGGGAAAACCTTCGTAGCTGGAAGGGGAATGCCTCAGAATTTTCTTAATTTCTTCTGGAGTCGCTGCTGGTCGGGGCAGGAGCTTGAACAAGGCCTCTGTTTCTTGGACTAGCAGGGGTAGGTCACCAACAGTAGGATGCAGAGGCTGTCCTGGCCGCTCCCGAACTCCAAATTTGATGCCGTCAGTGCCGTTAGAACCGTGGGTGAGTCCTCTTTGCAGCAAAAGAAACGGGGACACCAGAAGTGGTCGGAGACAATCTGTGGAACCAGAAAAGTGAGGAGGGGTCGGTGCAGACTGTAGAAGGCAGAACCGCGCGTTCAGGGGAGAAAATTGGTAACTTCTGTTCCCAGATGCTGAATGAACTTCCGCTTCTTGAATCTGAAACTAGACAGGCCAAAGAGGAACTTTGAAGAAGAACTTGAAGACTGATTCCTTCAGGGTCCATCGTGGCAGAGCTTCTAAACTGGTTCAGGTCCTTAGCCGAGGCAGAACCGCGCAGCTGTGGAAGAATGGACCTCCAGGATGGCTCAGAGATTGAAAGAAGACGAAACCACTTCGGTTGCGAAGGCAACTGGCAGACGCTTCTGAAGATGGCTCTTGGGTCTTCAAACTCGTCCGGAGGTGATCGTGGTGGCCGCTGCAAGCTGCTGCTCTGCTGTAGATCTTCAGTTGAGAGCTGTAGGTTGATGATGATGGGGGGGAATGGGGTATATGGGAGGGGAAATGGGGGTGGATGAGTGTGGGGAAAGCCCGGGCTATGAGGGGGTCTAGGAGGGGGTGTTCTAAGGTGGGGGAAGGGAAGAATGGGGTCTGGAAGGGGGTCTAACATGTGGTGGGAGTAGGAGCTACGAATTTGGGAAGGTGGGTGAGAGGAGAAGGTGAGGGGGGGCACAAGTGAGTGGAGGGAAGGGTGGATTTCAAATTCAAATATGCTTTGGAAGTTGTGGGGTTGTGTGGGGAAGGGGTTGATTGTGTTGGAATGGGGAAAGTAGTGTTGGAATGTGGAGGATGGTGTTGGAATGGTGAGGGATCTCCTTGGGACAAGGGGGGTGGAGTAATGGAGGCCATGGGGAAGTGGAGGACTTTAATGATGGTAGGTGGGGGTTGAGGTGGTTGGAAAAGGAGGAGAGAGAAGAAAATTCGAAATTGGGTGTTGAGGAGAGAGAAAGTGGAGTGAAAAAGAGGGATTAGGAGAGGGAAGGGTGGGGAATCTCTCCCCTAGGGTTTCTCACCCAAAAAATGTTGGAATCACTCCACTAAACTAAGCTTTGGATACTCAAATGGCATTTTTCATTGATTCATTCATTAAGTTGAAATGGGGGGAATGTGGTCCTATATATAGGAAACCCACATTTCTACAAAAGTCCCTTACAAAAGACTCAATAACAAATAACCGAAGGGGTAGGGGGGGCTCATGGGCCAAGCCCGAAGAATTGGGCCCAATAGCACATTACACAATCTAATGACACTCAAACTTAGGAAAATAAATGCAAGACCTAGGAACATGACTCAAATAAAAGGGAAAATACATCAAATGACTCAAATAAAATTACATAGGACTCAAAATTAAATGACTAAACCATGCCGGATGCAACCGGGGTGAGGAGACGAACGGTAAACGTGGGCATGGGAGGTGATGTCCCCATCAAGATGAGGTGGAGGCCCTTGACTGGCCCGGTGGGATTGTCAGGGATGGAGTTTTGGGCTGTTGGTTGGGTTGGTGCAGGCGAGACCCTGGGGTTTTGTGGTGGTGTAGGAAGGATCCCCTTAGCGGGTGGTTCTTTTCGAGGAGGGGAGGGGTTGAGGCGGATAGTCTTCCCCTCGTGTTCAAAAGCGCATGTGTTCGTTTTCCCATAGATGGTAGCATTGACATCATATATCCAAGGTCTCCCCAGTAGGATGCTTCCTACAGCCATAGGTATGACGTCACACCATACTTGTCCTTGGTAGGCTGAAAAGGTGATGGGGATAAGACAACATGTGTTGACGGGTAGGGAGTGATTGTTTATCCATGATACCTGATATGGCTTGGGGTGGGGTGTCGGGGTAAGCCCTAGGAGTTTGACGGTGTCCGGGGACACGGCGTTGACACAACTCCCATTGTCTAGGATGTCCTTCCTAACATGATCCCCAATTTTGATGAAGGTGTGAAAAATGGAAGTCCTCCGCCAGTCGTCCTCCTGAGGTTGGGTAAGGGTGCACCTTATTACCCCTAGGTGGGTGGAATGGGGGTTATCTTCTATACCTTCCTCAAAGAATTCCTCTTCATACTCCTCTTCCCACCCTAAACCAGCCTCGTATTCCACAACATTATCCTCATGGGTTTCCTGGGATGTGGTAGGTCCGCCCTCAATAACCAGGCTCGACAACCCTTTGGAAGGGCATTAGGAAGCTATGTGGCCATAACCATGGCACTGAAAACACTTAACCGTACTACTCCCTGGGGTCTTCCCTTTGGAAATTTCCTCCCTTCGGGGAGGAGGGTTGGGTGGAGTGACCTTCGTGGGGGTAGGGTTGGTTGGCTGGGGGTAGGGCCGAGTGGGAGTTCCTCCACTGGGAGGAGGTGTTCTTAACAGGGGAGGGAGGTTGGGATGCGGTCCCGGGCCCTTGGAAGGGGCAAACCTAGGGTTCCTAGAAAACCTTTCTACATCACGGGCTATTTGATAGGCAACCTCAAGGCTATGGGCTTCCCTCATGAAAAGTTCTCGTTTGATGTGGGGAAGGAGACCATTCCTAAACCGGGATAGAGTGACGGCGGGTTCTTCGACAACACCACACCTTAAGAGGTATGAGTCAAATTTCTCCACATATTCTTCCACGGTTTTTCCCTCTTGGGTAAGGCTTTGCCATTCATCAAGGAGAATTTGTCTAGAGGAGTGGGGAAGATATTTGCTCCTAAGATGGACTTTCATGTCCATCCAAGTGTCAATGGGTTCCTCACGCCTGATTCTCCTTTGGCTTTCTACCTTTAGCCAATAGGTCTTGGATAATTTAAGAAGGTGCATCTTGGCCAACCTAACCTTTCTTTCCTCGGACATGGGGTACCAATCAAAGTATTGGTCCATGCCATGCTCCCATTCTTTATAGGCACTAGGGTTATGTGACCCATCAAAATTAGGAGCTTCCACTTTGATCATTCTTAGTAGGAAGTCATCCGGATTCTCTCGTGGTCGCCTCTCATGGTACCGAGGTTGTGGGGCTCTCTCCTGCTCGCGATACCACTGATCCTCTAGGTCTTCCCTCTCATGTTCAGCCCGCGGGGGAGGAACCCTTTGGACATGGTTCCTAGGTGGGGCCCTAGCTTCTTCTAATCTCTCCAATCGGGTGGAAACACCATTCATTTGCTCCGTGAGGGCTTGAATGGCAGCCTCAAGTCGATCCATAAGAGCTTGGGGAGCTTCCCTAGGGTTGTTTTGATTGCCTTGTAAATTGGGATCCATAGGTGGATTGGAATTAGAAGGATCAGCCCGGTATATGGTACCCCTACGGGTGGACATGCACAAAGATGACGACACGGGATAGAAATGCAATTGCCCTTGGACCTAGGCTTGTAGAGACAAGTCTAAAACTTGCTCTGATACCAACTGATGTGACACAACTACGGGGTATGCAGCAAGCAGATGGAATCTTAGGACCTATTCCGCATTCACAACCACATAGCAATTAAATTGATAAATCGGGGCCAAATCGCCGTCGCACACACACGAGCCCGGGGTGACAAAATGATGCTAAGGGGAGGTGATGGATCAAGACCCTTGCTGGTAGAGTGCCAGCCGGGCTAGGGTTGCCCTCCCGAGGGTACGTAGCCCACGCTTATGGGGCTGGCCGATGACAATTGGGGCACTAGGTCCCACTCTCTCACTGCCCACGATGACCTCTCGTAAGTGTGGCACGTGGGGTTGGACACTCTCTCGCTTGCACAACGGAGCTATGTCTACGGATATTAAATGAACAGACACTAAAGAGTAATGGAGTAAAGTTTAGAGCTCACCTGGTTGGTTTGAAGAAACCAACCCCGTTCGGAGACGTGGGCGAGCGGGGAAGTGTGGATCCCGCACACTGCGCCGATGTAGCTTGAGCTGTTTATTACATACACTACTCCTCACGCAGGAGGGTTGGACTAAGGGTGGGGAAATAAAGCTTACAACCAAACACTACCTCCACGCAGGGAGGGGCGCTAAGCCGGCCAGGCGGGAGGGGGGAACTCGCCGAAGTTGTAGGAGAGGAAGCCAACGTTGGGTCTGCTCACTTGCTGTGAGAGGAGACAGGCAGCCGCTGTTGCAACCGTAGTTCTTACTCAGGAATTTTCCCGTCAACGAGACCAGGGGGAAATTCTTCATAACAGGAACTGGGACGCCTCTGAATTTTACTGAATTCTTTTGACGTCGTCGCTGGTTGCGGCGGAGGCTCAAACAGGATGAAGGAATCTGGGATTGACAGCTTCAGATCTGATGCAGCAGGATGTAGAGATTGTATCATTGGCTCCAGATCTCCGAATCTTGAACCGTCAGAGTAGCTGGAACCGTGGATGAACTCTCTTCACAGCAAAACTGGTGGGGAGGCCGTCTGTGGTCGGGATGGCCTGGGGGACGCCGACGAGTGGGTGCAGGTCGCTGAAGACTGGGGAAGACAGATCCGCGCGACTGAAGGGGAAAAATCAGAACTTTGGCTCCCGGATGCCGAACGTAGTTCTGCTTCTTGCTCCTGGTCGGGGACAGGTGGAGGAAGAACTTTGAAGAAGGAACCACAGTCTGAATCCTCCACTGTAAATCGTGGTTCAGCTTCTGGTTGAACTCTGGTGCTCTGCAGATGGAGCTTGGCGCAGTCGAGGGAGAATGACTCTCCCGGGCAGCCCCGAACTCGGAATGGTACGATTCTTTCTCGCCTGCGTAGTGGACTGGACAACCTTTCCGGCAATGTATGGTACGCCTCTGGATGTCACCTTATGAATCCGGGGAAGCTTCTGCAAGTAGTAACTTTTTCTGCCACCTGCAGACTGTCAAGGTAAAGAGAAAGGATGGTGGTGGAACTAGTGATAGGGGTGGGGATTGGCAATGGTGGAGATGGTGGGGTGGATGGTTGATGGGAGAGGGGTGTTTAGGGGTGTGGAGGGGAGAGGAACAGGGGATTAAGGAGTCTTGGAGGGAGGTGGAGTGGAGGGGCCGCAGCTATCAGGTGGGGTGGTGGGGGTCGGCCAAGGGAATGGGGTGGGCTAGATGAGGTGGGTGCGCAACCAGCAGGGGGGGATGGGGGTTAATTCGCCCAGGGGATATGAATGAATGGTGTAGGGAAGTGGTATGGCTGCTTGGGGGAGAGGGAAGGTTGCCTTGGAGGTTGAGAAGGTGTATGGGGAATGGGAAGGGTTGCCTAGGGTGGAGGAGGTATTGAAGGGAGTTATGGGCCTTGGGAAGATGAAAGGGTGGAGGGGTGAGGTGGCAGCTGAGGTGGCAAGGGGGAGGGGAGGTGAAGGGCCAAGTTCGCCCAAGGGAGGGGAGAAGAGAGAGAGTGGGGTTCGCCCCCTAGAGAGAGAGAGAGAGAGAGAGAGAGAGAGAGAGGATTGCACTTATGCTCAAAATACTCAAATATTCATTACCCATCTCAAGGGGGGGTTGGGGTCCTATTTATAGGGATCCCAACATTTACAAAAAGTCCCTGGAGAATATGCTAAAAGCAAATAAGCAAGGGGGAGTGGGAAGGAAGAGGGCGCCCATGGGCCAGGCCCATCTAATTGGGCCCATATGACCCCCTAGCCGAACAAACATAGATAAATAACGTGACGACCTAGGGACATGACTCAAAATAAAGACAAGTACATCAAAATGACTCAAGAAAGGAGAAAATACATCAATATGTCCTCAGTAATAAACTCCCGTGTCGTCGTGGGCCCATCAAGTCGTGCAGTCGCACACTACCCGTCTCCGGAAGGGAGAGAGGTGTCGAGCCAAAGGGAATTCTGGGTGATGTCCCCATCAAATAGGGTAAAGACTTAATTAACTAGGCATATTGTAAGATAAGTAGGGCCGTTCTGCATTATGCTTCGGGTTAACATAAAATCAGAACTCAGGAATGAAAATGGTCTAATTAATGGTCGTTTCATCATGCTAAACGATCTATCGTAGGGCCGCTTATGAACGTATGCGGTCTAAGAATAGACCGTTTATTTCTGTCTACAGTAACAGTTAATAAAACCGAAATCAAACTAATCTAAGGCCAAATAATGCAATATAAAACATGGAAACAATTAAATATTGTTTGTTAACACCATATTTAAGACGTGGAGATGCATGGTTTCAGTAAAATAAACCAAAGTTCATTTTTATTGTTTAAGGGTTAGGTTTATGCATGCTATACATGATCAAGATAAAACCATAATTACTCCGTGTAGAAAGTATGAAATTGACCGTAAGAAGAGGGCTTTTACTCCTAGAATCATGTTTAAGCCATTCATGAGATAACCTACCTCTGATCTTCTCCCAAAACTTGGAATTCTTGACTGGAAGTAAACCCTAGTTCTGCACGTCATGTGCTAAACCACTGACTTCACCTTCCGGTATCTCCTAATTCCCTTGACCTAAGGACGTGAAATTTGAAGGGTAGGTAGAAGACATAAAGGAGAACAAAAAGTTCTAAAGTTACTAGTTCTAAATATCTCGTTTAGGGCTTCTATTCCTCTGATCTTCACTGGGCCGTTGCACAGATTCCTGGGTTATTGGTGTAGGATTAGCAACTTTAGAAGCCCCTAACTCCTTGTAGATTTGATCTCCTAGAACAAAATTTTTAGGGGGGTTAGACATGAGTATTGTGAATAAAAGATTTTAAAGAACCTACTTGAAATAAAATCTCCTTACCTTAGTTCCACGCGAGCCAAATGTAAGGGTCGCGCAGGGTGGTTCTGGGGTCTATTTATAGGTTTTAGTTAGGTTTCATGGATTTGGACGAACGTAGAGTCCTAATTAGGTCTCCAATCCAATCTTGATACCCTCTAGAGTCTTCTAATTAACAAATTGCATCAATCCCTAGGGATTTGGTCTGGAAAATTGGAGTTTTTCATGCCATCTTGCTGTTCATGATCGGACTTTGGTAGACGGTCTAATAGTGGACCGTTCTTGATCCCTATGCGGTCTTACGATAGACCGTCAATTACCTTGGGCGCCGAGTTTGAACTGTTTCAAACTCTTCCCCCTATTATCTATTTATTTATCCTATTTATCCACTTAAATTCTAAAATTCCAGAAATTAAGCTTCTAGAATATGGGCCAACTCTTTTGGACTTTGGTTTTAGGTCCTTTGGGTTCAATTAAATGGGCGTAATCTATTTGTTAGTAGAAGGCCTTTACTTAATGAGACTTAATTAATAGTAATTCGTTTAATAGCTCATTTAAATGTTTGATAATTCTATTTAAATCTAGAAAATTCTTGGGCGTTACACCGAGGAAGATCATGAAGAGCATTTAAGGACTGCCTTACAAATATTAAGGAAGAATCAACTCTACTGCCAAGCTTAGCAAGTGTGATTTCTGGCTCGAGGAAGTATCTTCTTAGGATATGTGATCTCAAAGGATGGGATTATGTTGATCCGTCAAAAGTCGAGGCTATGAAGAATTGGGAAAGGTTGACCAACGCTACCGAGATTTGTAGCTTCTTGGGTCTAGCTGGCTATTATCGGCGATTCATAAAGGACTTCTCCAAGATCGCTATTCCTCTTACTAGGATAACCCGCAAGGAGATTCCTTATAAGTGGAATGAAGACTGCGATAAGGGCTTTCAAGCCTTGAAAGATCATCTGACAACTGCTCATGTCTTGGCATTACCAACTGAAGGAGAGAAATTCAAGGTATATACCGATGCATCTGGTATTGGCCTTGAGTGTGTATTAATGCAACAACGAAGAGTCATTGCTTACTCTACTCGGTAACTAAAGAAGCATAAGGAGAACTATCCGATGCACGACCTAGAGTTCGCCACGGTAGTGTTTGCTTTAAAGATCTGGATGCACTGTCTCTATGGAGAACAATTCACCGTGTACTCCGATCAAAAGAGTCTCAAGTACTTATTCTCCCAAAGGGAATTAAACATGAGACAAAGATGTTGGCTAGAGTATCTCAAGGACTTCGACTTCACTATACAATATCATCCTGGAAAGGGTAATTTCGTAGCTGATGCCCTTAGTCGAAAGTCGAGAGCATTATTGGCCAACTGTATGATCCAAGAGTGGAAGATGCTGGAGTAATTCTCTAAGTTGGATATAAGCATGGACAAGGAGAAAATGTGTATTACTTTATCACACATGAGGATACAACCAGATCTACTCTCTGAAATCAAAGGGCTACAAGATGAGGACACGATGCTAGTAGAAATAAAGGACAAGCTTGAAGAACAACCTGATTTCAAGCTAGCATCAGATGGAAGATTATTATTCCGAGAAAGGACTTGCGTACCAGACTATCCAGAATTAAAGAAGAAGATTCTTGCAGAAGCTCACCGATCAAGGTACACATTCACCCCAAATCTACCAAGATGTACTAGGACTTGAAACGGATCTTTTGGTGGCCCAACATGAAAAGGGAGGTAGCAGACTTTGTTTCTCACTGTCTCATGTTTGTTTCTCACTGTCTCACGTGCCAACAAGTCAAGGTAGAACACTAAACGCCCGTCAGTAAGTTACATCCTCTAGACATTCCCAAGTGGAAGTGGGTGTTGTACCCCTGTGGTTTTGATGATGTCAAACACTATGACTCATTGGTTTATGATGTCATATGGATTCATGCATTACTTCCATCATAATGATATGAGCAGAAGGTTGTGATTTTGATGATGTCATGATGTGTGTGTACGATTGATGATGATATATGTCTTAACTCTTCATGTGCATTCTCATGTGCATGCTGGAAAGTATGGTATAGGACATTGGCAGGACAGTTAGACTGTGGAGAACAATTGACAGTAAGGAATCAGCATGAGGTAAGAGTAAAGTCAGTTAAAATTAGAAGAAATGAGACAAAGTCAACATGGTCAATAACGTAAATGCATAGTCAACAAAAAGTCAATAGTCTAGTTCAGCCAGTCAAAGCTCCAGTCAGTACAAGCTGTACTAATGGTTGACAGTAAGGTCGGTGCACCTCTTGCGAGCATAGAGCCAAGGTCGGTGCACCTCCTGCTAGCACAAGTCAAGGTCAGTGCACCTCTCTCTAGCACAGAGCACAGGTCGATGCTACCTGAGTTACTTCAGAAGAAAGGTCAGTGCACCTTCTACCGTTCTGACCAATAAGGTCGATGCACATCAGTTGAATGCAGTACTAAGGTCGATGCACATGAAGACTTGAAGCTCACAAAGACGGTGCATGTTTAGCCTTCAATGGTTCAAGGTCGGTGCATGTTGCTGAAGGTCCATGCACATGAGAAAGTCAAGGTCGGTGCACATAGCAGACTATCTGTGCACATGTGAATCAAGGTCGGAGCACATAGTAGAAGGTCTGTGCACATGTGAACCAAGGTCAATGCAGCTGAACAACTCATGTCTCCAAAGTCAGTGCACATGAAGAACTAAGGTCAGTGCATATTTGCTTTTAACGCATCAAGGTTAGTGCATGCTTGCTTTCAATGCGGCAAGGCCGATGCACATTTGTTTACAAGGTCTGTGCATATATACTTTGTGCAAGAAGGTCAATGCATATCTGAATAGAAGGTCAATGCACATTGTTTACAAGGTCTGTGCACATATACTTTGTGCATGAAGGTCGATGCACATCTGCATAGAAGGTCGATGCACATTGGCTTACAAGGTCGGTGCACATTACAATGCACAAGGTCAAGGCAGTAGAAGCCCTGCATTATTAGGTCAGTCCACATCAGCATTCCTCGATCACACAGGTCGGTGCACTTGTTAAGGCAACTTGGTGGAGCAATTCATAACTGCTCGGTCAGAAGTTATCAAGAAGCAATAGTCGATGCAGTTGAAGTCTTCCTAATTGCAAGGTCAGTGCAACTGTGTTAGTGAACTTAAGCAGCTGAGTATGACGAATAGGCGAACACATGGCAGGCAGCCTCAACATTTAAGTGACAGCAGTAAATGTTTAGCAGGCAAGCACGTGAGCTGAAACTAAAGCGGTGGCACGTGATTTCAAGTCAGCAAATTGTGGGCACGTAATTCAAAGTCTAAATCCAGAGGAATCTTCTCTCTTTTACCACATGGCAAATGAGAATTAAAGGGTATCAAATTACCTTATCCAAATGGGTTCCGATACTCTATTTTGTATATATATATAAGACCTTCATCCTTCGAAGAAGGGTGTGGCGCAAGGAAAAAAGAAAAAGGGCTGTGTAGAAGAGAGAGTGGTCGTCTGAGAGAAGAAAGAGAGACCACCAGAGAAGAAGAAGGGGAGCCAGTGAGTGAGCAGCAGAAAAGGAAGAGAAAAAGTGTATTACATAGAGAAAGAGAGGAGGATTGAGATTGAAGCAGTTGAGCCTATATTTGAAGATCTGTTTGAAGATTGGTCTCGTGGATCAAATCCAGAGCCATCCTTCTCCTTGGAGCTACATTCTTTTGTTTTCCTTTATGCCTTTTTATTTGTTATTTTCATTTCCTTTGTGTCTTCTGATTCCATGTTCTGGGATCGGGGTTCCTCCTGTGCGAACAGGAGAAGGAAGACTGGTGTCTCCGGTTGTGAGTGACGGGGTGTCACTCACGGTTTCCCTCTAGGTGTCAGAGGAAGGGAGGATTGGTCCTCCAGTTTTGATCTTTCCAGTGGCAAGGTCAGGTTTCAGATCCTGTGGGTTGCACATAGTACAATTCGGGCAACGCAGCGGATAACAAAATTTATTTACCCGAACCTGACTTGATGGAATCCTAGATCTGTACTCTAATTGATGCATTAATTACCCAACCCCTAACTACGAGTTGCATATTTCACCTTGCGCAGAACGACGATGTCCGCAGTGTCCGATGTAGAATTTCATAAACATCGCACCGCACAGAAGTACGGCCTCTAGAGCAGATCCACATGGATCCTTGCGCAACGACGGTGTCCTCCCGGGCACGATCTTCCCGTTCTTTCCCTTTCTGGAGAGAGAGAGCAAGAGGGAGGAAAGGGGGGAGGAGCTAATCCTTCTTTCTTGCCTTAATGCTTGATTAGGCCAGAAGAAGAAGAGAGCTCTCGTAGGATGCATATTTATAAGATTTAGCCCTTTCTAAAAAAGCCCCTATTAACCGATATTGCATATGTATCCCTTTCATTATTGTACATATATATTAAGCCCCTCTTATATCCCTTTCTAAAAGGATTTGAATTAGATTCAAATATGCATGTCCCTATTAGAAATTATGGTTCTTTACGTGAGTTACTTTATTTACCTTGTATTGGCTTGCTTAAGTGTTTAATTTTAGTTAATCCAACTTCGATTTTTTAAATTAAACAAATCTAGCCTATTTTTGTTTGCACATCCCATTTTTTAAATCGAAAAGTAAGGATTATTTCTAGAAATAACCCTTGATTGATTTTACTTGAATGGGTTGGCAAGTGATCATGGACTTGGTTAATGTAATTAATTGGGGTCTGCGAATCTCCTTTCTCTCTCTGTTAAAATTCCTATGTACTTCTATCTCTCTTTAAAGTTGTACTCGCCCTAAGGGATGCTGGAATTTTATTGACATGTAATTTATATTTTGCCGGCATGTGTGCCGTGTAAAAGTTGTAATTAATGTGGCATCGGAGTTTGAAAGTGCGGAGCACACCCGACGAGGACAATCCAACTGCTTCGAAGCGGGCCGGATGTCTTAGTTACATTAGGAATAAAGTCCATGATCACTTGTGATTTAATTTTGCATGTGGATGCATTTACTTTGTGCAAACTACTAGGTACGGTAAATATATTAGATATATTTATATTACCATCTAGGGTGAGATCAAGATAAAATCAAATTCCCTCGCGATTTAATTTTAGATCTGGTAAACGTGGCTCTAGGAGTCGTCATGGCCCTCCATCATTATGCGGTTAATGAACGTCTTTAACTCATGGATTTGTTGTGCTTTCCACAAGGTTCATGGGCTTGGAGGCGGGATGTAATCCCAAGGCTAGGCCTTAATGGGGTGAGAAATTAAACCCGACCTTGTTGTGCTTTCCACAAGGGTCGGATCATGAACTCATTGCCATATCGTAATGATGGTTAGATCTAATCGAGGGTATCCCTTGTTGTGCTTTCCACAAGGGGATGATTTCTCGGGGGCCGAAATCGGATATTGCATTGGGTGCAAATGCTTGTTGACTGCCCTTGAGATGGTGTATTGCTTGTTGTGCTTTCCACAAGGTCATACATCGGTCCCGTTGGGATTTCGACCCACTAGGTTGATCTCGTTGATCTCCCATTCTATATATTGAGGGTTATATAGTTCGATCAAAAAATAGTGGGACTAACTAAGATAGAAAATCACATCTAAGTTAGAATTTGAACATATCTTAAGTTATCTTTTATTTCTTATCCAGATTACAATGTCGTCGTCTAACCCCCTCCGTGGCATCTTGGATGCCAACAGACTGACCGGACCGAACTACACAGATTGGCTGCATATTCTCCGCATAGTCCTCACCTCCGAAAAATAGCCTACGTGTTGGACACGGTTCATTCTGAGCCAGCTCCCGATGCCGACGAGGGCAAGTTAATGACTTATGCCAAATGGTCTGAAGACTCTTCCCTTGCCCAATGTTACATGCTGGCCTCTATGGCTCTCGAGCTGCAGAGGTAATTCGAAAAGACTGATTGTAGAAGCATAATTCTTAATCTACGCCAGCTCTTCGGGGAGCAGGGCAGGATTAAGAGATATGATATCTCCAAAAGGATTTTCAAGACACGGATGTCAGAGGATACTTCAGTACAGGCTCATGTACTGAAAATGATAGAGTGGATTGAGAGACTCAATGCACTGGGGTTCAAGTTGGATCTTGAAGTGTACATTGATCTTATACTCTAGTCATTGCCCGATTCCTTTTCTTCCTTCATCATAAACTTTAACATGAATAGAATTGATGCAACTCTCCCGGAGCTGCTCAACATGTTAAAGAGTGCTGAAGGAACTATGTAAAAAGATAAACTATCTTCTTCTGTAATGATTGTTGGCCGAGCCAACAAGAAAAGGAAGGCCACCCAGATATCCACCAAAGGTGACAAAGGGAAGGGAAAGAAGAAGGTCATGGGTAAGCAACTCACCAAAGTTGACAAAGGAAAGGGCAAAAAGCATGAAAAAGAAGACAAGTGTTTTCGATGCAGGGAAACAGGGCATTGGAAAAGGAATTGCAAGGTAATTCTAAATGGAGGTATTTTTGTCATAGACCTTAATTTGTCATGTATGGAATCCACATCATGGGTATTGGAAACTGGATGTGCATCTCATATTTGCAATTCTGTGCAGGTGCTGGCAAATAGAAGGCGGCCGGGCAAAAAGGAGATTGAACTGAGGATGGGCAATGGAGCTTTAGTTTCTGCCAAAACTGTCGGGACTGCACGCCTAAGTTTACCTTCAGGAGTCATTCTAGAGCTGAATGACTGTTATTATGTTCCTAATATTATTAAAAACATTATATCAATCTCTGACTTGTATAACGTTATATATACATTGGCTTTTAACAGCACTGGGTGCTCTATAATGAATAATGGTTTGATTATAGCCAATAGTTCATTAGTCAATGGTCTTTATGTATTAGATACACGTTCTAACGTTATGCCGATTTCCAATGCTAATGAAGTGAATTCTGCATATCTATGCTATTGAAGGCTTGGTCATGTAGGCGAGAAAAGAGTCTCTCACCTACACTCAAATGGGTATTTGAATTCATTCAAATACAAGCCATTTGATACCTGTGAGTCGTCTCTCATGGGGAAGATGACCAAGGCTCCTTTTAGTGGACATGGTGAGAGGGCTGCTGACCTTCTCGAGCTCATACACTCGGATGTGTGTGGACCCATGTCCATGAAAGCAAAAGGGGGTCACCTCTATTTCATTTCTTTTATTGATGACTTCTCGAGATATGACTATGTGTATTTAATGAGACATAAATCACAAGCCTTTGAGAAGTTTAAGGAATACAAGAATGAAGTAGAGAAACAGACTGGCAAGAGTGTTAAGGCTCTTCGATCAGATCGAGGAGGTGAATACCTTAGCCATGAATTCACTTCTTATCTTAAAGATAATAGAATTATTTCTCAGTGGACTCCATCGTATACACCACAGCACAATGGTGTATCCAAAAGGAGAAACAGGACCTTGTTAGACATGGTCCGATCCATGATGTCTATGTCAGGACTACCCTTGTCTCTCTGGGGCTATGCCTTAGAGACTACAGCCTATTTACTGAATAGGATCTCAAGTAAATCTGTTCCATCTATCCCATATGAGATATGAAAGGGTAGGAAACAAAATTTTAATCACATTAAATTTGGGGGTGTCATGCCCATGTGAAAAGGAACGATAGTGACAAACTTGAGTCTAGAACCGATAAGTGTAGATTTGTGGGATATCCAAAGGAGACATTTGGATATTATTTCTATCACCCTTCTGAGCAAAGGGTCTTAGTGACCAAGAGAGTTGTATTTCTAGAAAGAGAATATCTTCTCAAGAAAGACAGTGGGAGCCAAATAGAATTGGACGAGGTCCAAGAACCACAACCCATAGACACAAACTTATTAGATGAGACTGTATCGGTTGATCCTATTCAGACTGAAACACAGACACTACGGAGATCTGGTAGACTACCAAGAGAACCTGAGAGATATGTTGGACATGTCTCAGAGAGGTCTTCTAAGGTATGTATCAATGAGGATGAAGATCCTCAATCGTACCAGGATGCAATCCGTAGTGCGGACTCTGAGAAATGGCAAGAGGCAATGGATTCAGAGAACAAGTCCATGTACACCAACAAAGTTTGGAACTTGGTTGATGTACTCGAAGTAAAAGTCCCTATCGGCTGCAAATAGATTTTCAAAAGAAAAATCGGTGCAGATGGGCAGATTGACACATACAAGACCAGATTAGTGGCAAAAGGGTATCGTCAAAGACAAGGTATTGACTATGACGAGACATTTTCACCTGTGGCCATGGTTAAGTCAATCAGAATCCTCCTCGCCATTGCTGCGTACTTGGATTATTAGATTTGGCAAATGGATGTGAAGACAACTTTTCTGAATGAAAATCTATCAGAAGAGGTGTACATGGTACAGCCTGAAGGATTCACTTCCATGCTTCATCCTAATAAGGTATGCAAACTTTAGAGGTCCATTTATGGATTGAAGCAGGTATCTCAAAGTTGGAACTTAAGATTTGATGAAGCTGTCAAATCTTTCAACTTCATTCGGAATGAAGATGAACCCTGTGTTTACAAGGTCAGTGGGAGCTCTGTGTACTTCTTGGTCCTTTATGTTGATGACATCTTACTCATTGGGAATGATGTAGGGATGTTGACATCAACTAAGTCTTGGTTGTCCAAGACCTTCTCCATGAAGGATTTGGGAGAAGCATCCTATGTGCTGGGCATAAGGATCTATCGAGATAGATCTAAAAGGATGCTAGGATTATCCCAATCCATGTACATAGATACTATCCTCAAAAGATTTAGGATGGAAAATTCCAAGAGATGTCTCATTGCTATGAGACATGGAATTTTCCTATCTAAGGGGATGAGCCCTAAAACATCTGAGGAGGTGGCACACATGAATAAGGTACCCTATGCTTCAGCCATAGGGTCAATCATGTATGTAATGCTATGTACACGGCCTGATGTTGCCAATGCTTTGAGCATTGTCAGTAGATATCAGGCAAATCCAGGCGAAGAGCACTAGAAGGCAGTAAAGGGCATCCTTAAGTACTTGCGAATGGCTAAGGATCTTTTTCTGTTTTATGGAGAAGAGGACCTACAGCTTAGAGCTTACACAGACTCTAGTTTCCAGTCCGATCCAGATGACTGTAAATCCATGTCTGGGTTTGTATTCATGTTGAATGGAGGGGCAGTCAGTTGGGGAAACTCCAAGCAAGATACGACTGCAGATTCGACGATGGAGGCAGAATATATTGCTGCAGCTGAAGCTACTAAGAAAGCCGTCTGGATGAAGAAATTCATCTTGAAACTTGGCATAGTTTCTGAGATATCAGCTCCCATCCCATTATTTTGTGATAATAATGGGGCCATCGCCCAGGCGAAGGAACCGATATCTCACCAAAGGTCGAAGCATATTCTCAGGCGCTTCCACCTTATTCGGGAGATTATTGATCGTGGAGATGTGGCGGTAGAGCGTGTACCGTCAGAAGACAACATAGCAGATCCACTGACTAAGCCTTTGACACAGATTGTATTTAAGCGCCATCGGGATAAGATGGGCCTCAAAGTTGTGGGTAATTGGTTGTAGTTCAAGTGGGTGATTGTTAGTATTGGTGTGCTACAGGCCAATTTTGGGTCGGGTAGGCCCAATAGTTGTACGATCTTGTTTATTATTAATAAAGTGATATTTGAGTGTAAATATGTGATTGGATATTACTTTACGATATCCTTAGGATATGTGGTAGTAAAGTCAACTCGAGATGGGATCTCGATCATGAGACTGACTTTACATGGACACATACCTTAAACTGTTCCTGGTTGGAGGGTAATCACTCGGGGACTTTGATTACCTATTAAACCAGTACACATGATGTGTTAGGGATCAGTCTCATGGTCTCTGGTGCGGGACACCAACACATATGTGTAGATGTATGTCCTTGGAGTATGTACACTGAACTGATCTGCTATTGGATCTTCAGATGGTTGATTATACCTAATGTTAACTAAAGATCCAACGGTCTCAGTAGCATCGTTGGTCCTTTGACCTGAGACATTGATCGGATCTTACACGAGGACTGGGATGGTTTAATTAGTTGGCTAAGTGACTTTAACCATAAGTCACGAATTGCCGAGTCATTAACCATTTCAGGATACGTGTGAATATCATCAATGGTAAAAGGGGATCGCTCACTGTCGGGTATATATAAGATAGTTAATGGGTCATGACATTGACGCTCCATTAAATCCCTGGCCAGGGTCGTGTGAGTTCGTTTATAACGGACGTCATACACTTTAAAGGAGGTCATGGTCAAATGGCACGATCATGGGGTTTGATAGAAACCAAACCCTTGATCGAACCAGACTCATAGAATGAGCGAGGGATTATAGCGATGTGACAACTGTAGACTTATAAGTACCAGACAGGCTGGTTTAAACCTAACGTCCTCTAGGATCACGCAGATTTGCTTGACCCAACGTGATCAAAGGTTCAGAATAAATTAAATTATTATTCAGCTCTGGTAGAAGTGAATAATAAGTTTAATTTACTTCTAATTGGGAATTAGAAGTTAATGGACCTTAAACTAGAGTGACTAAGGGCCTAGAGGATCACATACAATGGATTCTTGGGCGACATATTATTATTGTACAAATGTATATATTAATTCCCTTGAAATCCTTTTAGAAAGGCATATAAGAGAGGCTTAATATATATGTACAATAATGAAAGGGATACATATGCAATATCAGTTAATAGGGGCTCTTTTAGAAAGGGCTAAATCCTATAAATATGCATCCTACGAGAGCTCTCTTCTTCTTCTGGCCTAATCAAGCATTAAGGCAAGAAAGAAGGATTAGCTCCTCCCCCCTTTCCTCCCTCTTGCTCTCTCTCTCCAGAAAAGGAAAGAACGGGAAGATCGTGCCCGGGAGGACGCCGTCGCTGCTCAAGGATCCGTGTGGATCTGCTCTAGAGGCCGTACTTCTGTGCAGCTCGGTGTTTGTGAACTTCTGCATCGGGCACTGCGGACAGCGTCATTTCGCGCAAGGTGAAATCTGCAACCCGTAGTTAGGGGTTGGCTAATTAATGCATCGATTAGAGCACAGATCTAGGATTCCATCAAGCCGGGTTCGGGTAAATAAATTTTGTTATCCGCTGCATTGCCCGAACTGTACTGTGTGGAACCTTACAAGATCTGAAACCTGACCTTGCCACTACCAAGATCAGAACTGGAGGACCAATCCTCCCTTCCTCTGACACCTAGAGGGAAACCGGTGTCTCCCTCAGTTTCAAGCTGTTAGGCAATGTCTTGTTGCAGACTGAGTCTGCGTCTTGCTTTGGCAAGAAAATTCTCACTCGGGTTTAAGTGAGGGGTGGATGTAGGCAAACTGGTGTCTGGCCGAACCACCTAAAAATCTAGTGTGCCGTGGTTTGCCTTGTTCATTTGCTCCTTATTCTCTACCTCTCCTCACAGGGTCGGTTGTGTGCGCAGCATATTCATTATGATGTTTTTGAGCACAGAGAGTTATGGTCTGCTATGAGATCTACACGTTTGATGTTGCACACGGTTCTACATGCCACAAGTTTGATCACAGTTTGGACTGATCTTTCTATTTGTTGTCTGCATTTACTTGTGATTGTCTCATTGTGTGCTAAGCATTCGTGTTAGGTTCCATCAGACTTGCTAGTTATCTGTAAGCGTCGTTATGGTGAGTCTTCTTCTCTTGATCACATCCAGTGATTTCAGTTACATTTCTTTTTAGGTTCTCATTGTTCGAAAATAGAAATTGGGCTATATTTTTTGTGGATCCATTCACCCCCCCTCTGGATCCCTCCGTGCACCCATCTCCTTCTAACAAGTAGTATCAGAGCAGTCTTTGATTCATCAGATCCCACGATCTACAGAGGATCCTGCTACTTCTTGGTGCACAATAATTTCTAGCTCATTTGTCTGATTAGCTTCCATGGCTCATCCACCGATTTTCAATGGCTCCAATTTCAATTCATGGTTTAGCAGCATGCACGAGTTTGTTATATCAATTGATCCTGATCTATGGAAATTAATTTCACACGGTCCACACAGACTACCAAAGAATAAGTCCAAATGGACTGACAGTCATAGATTGATATGTGGTGAAAATCAGAAAGCTCTGGATTTAATGAAAGCAGCTACTAACAATGCCTTCCATTCATGTTTTCATAATTGCAGGTCTGCTAAGTACAACCTAGACAAACTAAAGACAACCCTTGGGAGAAGTGAGGACAACTGCATGATGGCAAATGGGAGTAATCATAGCAGTCAAGAGAGTGAGGATGACAGTCAGGTAAACCCCTTCGAGAACTATACTTTAGAAGATTGGGTAAAAACATACAGTGATCTGTTAGAGTCTCATGAACAGTTAAGAAAACAAAGCAAATCCCTGAAAAGAAGATTAAATGATGTCAAGAATGCAGGTTCTGAAAATGAACACAATGAAGTACTGAAAACTGAGAATAATACTCTCAGAAAACAATTGAAAAATCTTGGTGTTGTCAGTTCAGAACTTGATCAAGTCAAATCTGAAAATAGAGATCTCAAAAAATTCATTGAAGAAAATGAAGAAAAACTCGAGAAATTTGAAGAGGAAAATATGTTGACTTCTGAAAAACTTGATGATGTGAAGTCTGTAAACTTGGAGTTTCAGAAAAACATTGAAAAGGATGAAGAAATGCTTGAAAAACTCCAAGAAGAAAATGAAATAATCTCTAAAAAACTTGATGTTATTAAAGCTGTTAAGTTGGAACTGTAGAGAAGCCTGGAAAAATTTGAATCTAAACACAAACAAGAATTATCTTATGTAGATCAGATTTTAATAAATGAATTGACTCAGCATGATAAATTTAAGGAAGAAAATGAGAAGTTAGAACAACTAAATTCTGCTATATCTGAAAGGCTTCTCACATTGGAAAATGGGAAAACCGTCTGTACAGACGAATCTGAAAAAGTTGCTGAGCTTAAAAAGGAGATCGAAGAATACAAAACTGCTAACAAAATGTTGAATAAATTTGTTAATTACAGTGAACAAGAGATTGCGAGTTATGAGATACACATTGTATCTCTAGAAAATGAGATTTAGGATTTGAAAAACTCTTTGTCTAAATTTGTTGATGGGCAATAAAATTTGGACAAGTTGCTAGGAGTCAAGGTTAATTTCAGAAAAGAAGGGCTGGGCTACAAGCCGATTAATAAGAAATATTTTGAAAATAAACTGATGACATCTTTTGTAAAAGTATCAAATGGTGCCACCACCTCTAAGGATGAACAGCCTACAACTCAGGGAAATCAGAAACAAAATAAAATTCTGAAACAAGATGAAAAACAAAAAAAGAAACCCAATAACCTGAATGTGAATAAATCTGATGTGAAAACTCATGCTAAAAATCAAAACAATGGTAATTGTTTCTATCGTAGACAACATGGTCATTACATGCATGATTGTTTTGCAATGAAGAAGGATGAGAAGTATAATGTTAAAAAACATGCTAGAAAATTCTCTACCAGTCAGAAAAAGAGAATTGTCTATTTTTGTTGTGCCAAATTAGGCCACATTGCTGCTCACTGTTGGCATGTCCAGGGAAGAAAATTTAATTCTAAACCTATTAATTTCCCTGCAAAAGAAAATGCTTTTGGTAGAAATAAAAATGTATTTAAAGAAAAATCACTTGAATGTTTTGAATATGGAAAGCCAGGCCACCGAGCCTCTAACTACTGGTTTAGAAAGAGATCTCATCCCAAATCTGGACATTTCCCTACTAAGAAAAGTGTTTCTAATAAAAATGAATTTGGAGGTAAACACATTGTATGCTTACATTGTGGAAAGAATGGCCACACAGTCAAGGACTGTTGGCATGTGAAAAGGAAGAGAGTTTCTCATGATAGATATGATAATAGGGTTGGTTATGGTCAGAAATTCCATGCTCATGTTGATATGTAAAAGAGTAACACAAAACCTGTTGTCTCATGTCATTATTGTGGGCAAGTTGGGCATTCTATGAATGACTGTTCTTTAATGATATTTGATGATATAAAGCCTAAAGGATGTGGAAAGCACCCATCAGAGGTGCTACTAACCATGTAGGACCCAAGAACTCTTGAGTACCTAAATCTGCAAAATAAGAATCTATTTTGCATGAGTGCCTTGGGGGCTGAAGAATAAAAAGGGGAAGAATAAACCAAAGCACCTGAGTATGGTAAAATCCTAGTTCTGTTTTCTTCAGGCTTGATTATTTCAGCCTTCAATAAGTCTCTTTAGATGAATGTATATCATAACTGATTTGTTAATTAGAATTTCATTCATATCCATTTATATCCTTGCATTATTGCATGAGTTTGACACTTGCATAAGTCCATTTGTAGTTGTCTAAATATCTGTATGAACACACATCTTTGAACATCTGTTGCATGCAATTATCATCTCCATTCATATGTGCTTGGATACTGTTAGTTAAAATTTGCTTTGCACATAGAATTGCATTTGTACTACATTGTCTTACATGACCTTATGGTATATTAATGGTGATATGAATAATGACAGATTAAGTCTGTCTGGAAGCCTTCACCATGTGAGAGGTTGTCCTTTGTACCTAAGTGCTCCGCCAAGTACCATGGGTTAACTGTGTGTCTAGGCTTCTACATTGTTGCATATATCTGAATTTGATCATGTGCATCTGATAAAATGACATCAAAATTTGAGATCCATATAGGATTGTGTCTGTAGATGCATTACTGTGTCATGCATAACCCTTGGTATATAAAATGATAAGTTGGGAGAAGGGTAGATTTCTTCTGTCTGAACCCACATCATGCGTGAAGTGGTCTTAGGACCTCAGTTCTCCGTCAGGTACCATGGATCAGCCTCATATAGAACAGTCTAGATGATCATGAGCATAATTCATCAAAATCACTGCATAATTGTCATTGCACATACTACATTCAGACTTGTCATACATGGCATATAGATAGGGGGAGTTTGTCAAGATAATTCTTGAGCTTCATGCATATTTCTTTAGATTAAACCCCCTGCAAAGTTTTCATGTTATATATCATGGTTCAATGCATTTAGTTAAGGGAAGTCAATGTATATGCATACATGTTGTCAAATGCATATCATTCATGCGTCAACAAAATTGTTTGACATAAATGCACATAAATAGGGGGAGTCCCTGTAGCTCATAATTGACTCATGTGCATCTGTCATCATGCATATACTAACTTCAAAATTAATTTCCAGCTCATGCATGCATTTTGGTGGAGCATAATGTCTTTCTGTTCCATCTCTATCTAGTTCGGTCAACAAATTTGCTCTCTTCGGTCAACCGAAGCTGCCATCTTCAGATTGAGCTGCTCTCTTGAAAATGATCTGGTTGACTAATGTCTATAGTGAACTTCTTCTCAACTCCTTGGACTCTGTGGTTGCATATAGGTCGATCTCACTTGAAGTCTCACGATCAATGACATCCAAGAGGGGGGGGTGAATTGAGTGATTCAATATTTTAAGAAAACTTTTACTCAATTTAAAACAGATGTGATAAAGTAGCAATTAGAAATTCAGATCTATATAATTACAAATTAGATCTATCAAAATCATATGCCACGATAGTTCTTCGATACTAGACGGAGGTATGAATCCAAGGATTCTACTCACGCAAGGTGCTATCGTCTTAACAAGACTGGCCTTGTCAATTCAAAAAGCCTTTTTGATATACCAAAGATCTACTTATAGAACATATCGATTTATGCTAGATCTGAAGAGAAAAATGCGGAAGAGATAATATGCAATATCAATCACACAGAATGGGGGTAGAAGAATTGAACCAATCCACACAGCTCAAACCACAAGACACAAGGAATTTTAAGGTGGTTCGGATGCAACGACAGCAACCTACGTCCACCCCTCACGAAAACTCGGTGAGGCTTCACTGCTAGAAAACCAGCACAGGGAAGACTCCCCAACACGGAGCAAAGCTCCAACACACACGGGAATAAATCCCAACACGGAGCAACGTTGCAACACACACACGGGGACACACCCCAACACACACAAACACATGGAGACGGAGTCTCCAACACGATTCGACGGCCTAATCAACAACACCCATACACACTACAACAGATGTAGCACTCTAAACATACAAACACCAGGATCTAAATAGATTCACAACACACACGCAAATCTGAAGAGATCCATACACAACCATGAATTTGAACGAGACAACTCACACAACTACGGATCTGAATCAATCCACACACAACTACGGATCTGAACCGATCCACACATACACGAATGCTTACGGATTACAAGGAACACAACTTTTAAGCACAAGACACTTAAGAGAATGAAACACAAAATAAAGACTTCTGATTTAGGCTACCCCTTTGTGTATAACGCAGATCTTGAATGAAGCTTGAATCTCCACTTGATTTCCACTTGATTTGTGTCAACTTGATCTTGAAAAGCTTGCTCTTGGATGAAGAAGTTGTGGACGAATCACTATTCATGGAGTTCTCACAGCAACTCTCCTTCTCCCCTTGGTAGCCTCCTCTTAATTCCTTGAGTCATTAGATTTTCTGGGCCCAAGAGTTATTTTTATAAGACCTAGGATGGTCAAGGAACAAGCCAAGACATAGATCCACAATTCCAGGGCTGTCTGGAGACTTTGAGATTAAAAAAACCTTGGATAGTTGCTCCATCCTCGTGGAGAAAAGAAAGTCAACAATAGGGGCTGCAAAGCTGGCGGTCGACCGGGCAGGAGGGGGCGGTCGACCGGAATTTTATAGTCATTGAACCTTTCAACGCTGGGAAAACCGGTCGATCGGGCCCTGTCTGGCGGTCGACCACTAGTCTAGAAAATCTGCAAAACAAAGTTGTTAGCCCATGGATCATATCATTATAGAATATACTATAAGACCACACTTTGTTCCATTCAATTTGAGTTGGTTTGGACTCATTCTAGGCTTTTGAAACACGATCCTTTTGAGCTTCATATCCTCGTTCAATTCATGCATTTTGGTTTCAATCTGGCTTTGATTATGCATGGAATGCATTCAACACTATGCAAAAGACCCATGAAATCTCATTTCAAAAAGTCCCTTTGGAAATGCAAGGAACAAGTTCAACGCATTAAGAGCACATGAAAAGATATGTATGAGAAACCTTTGAAAGCCTAAGTATCAGCTTCCAATCTATGGATCAAGGTTAAGTCAATACATCCATCAACAATCAAATCTACATGTTCAGGCATAAAAGAATCTTTTCACATCAGACCAAGTCAACTTCCCATGAAGGCAAGTCGACTTTACTTGCTTTACCAATTTGAGACTTCCATAGCCTTACCAAAGGTTCTTGAAGAATGTAGACATGGTTTACCATCTGTTTTAGTTGTAGATAGCAAGGAGCTTATCCACACGTTTTTACCTTCCAAGCGACCACCATGAGGTTTGATCCTACAATTCAAGATAGTCAAGGTTAATACATCATGAGATGCACAAAGACTTTGTTCACAGTTAAAAGCTATGAAACCTCTTGGAAAACCAACAACTTCAACCAAGAATCAAGACCATATAGCAATGCATTTAACCAACATGTTTGAGCCTACCTCAAAAGCCATTTTCCATCTCAACCATATTTGAACAGCAACATGAGTGCACACGGACATCAAGAATATGTGCAAGCAAAAACATGTGCAAGCAAACATAAAGTTTAGTTATCATCAAAAACATATGCAATGCATATACAACAATCTCCCCCTTTTTGATGATGACAAACTTTATGACTGACACAGACAAGATCATATTCTTCTCCCTCTTTGATATGATCAAAAAGTGGGAGGAAGGCAATGAAGTTAAAATTTCAGCAAGCAGATTCATAAATCAATAAGAGCCCACTTCAGATGTTCAAATGAGGCAATTGCAAGGCAAGGATATGGGGAACAAAAATATGTTGATTCTTTGTGATTTCAATTGTTGATTATGGAGATAGAAATGTGTGTAGTCTTAAGAGTTGCAGATCAAGATTCACAAATCAAGATGATACCATTCAAAGTCAACACCCCGTGTAGCAAGTGTAAAGGATTTGAAGTCTAAATTTTTTGAATTTTATTGATTTTCAGATTTTTACATTTTCTTTTGAAATGCATGGAGCTAGATATATACAAATGATGATATATGAAATGCACACAATGCAACCAGATAGTTATGTATATATATGCATGCAACATATCTCCCCCTTGCTTATTTAAGAAGGGAATGGGTATAAGAAAGATACATCAGAGTCATGACAACCGGAATGCACATGTGTAGCACATAAGAGATTATGCAATCATATAGGAGATTCATGCAATTGCTAAAGCAGTCAATCAATTTTCTGAATATATAATAAATAAAATTTCCAGAAGTGTAAGTGAGTAACATGAAAAACGATAGTTGCAATATGGATATTCAGATTTTTCAGATCAACACAAGGAGACATTTTACAGACTGCACTTCAATTTTGAGAACAACGTATTGGAGGCTACACTCTACCTCCATAAATTTTTTTAACATCAAATTTTTTAATAATTTCACAAAGATAATCAGAATTTTTCTAAGAATGATCAGGTTCAAATAATACCTTTTTACGCGAGTAGACGCATGGAGCTCATGCCAGAATCTCCAGTTACTCAGAATATTGAACCATTTCACTTCATTTTGAACAGAGGTACTTTAGTCAACACTTTTCAGAAATGAACCACATCACGTCTCAGGTGACGTGCATCCAATTTACCCAGTGAAGCTAAGCATTGCTCTACCTTTTCTTTTCAAATTCTTTCTTCAAAAATTAGGCAGACAGCTTTTTCCTCAACTGCCTCTTCAACATACATGTAACAAGTTTAATATCTCTAGAGTATTAAAAAGAAATTCTTATATCCTTATCTTTAACACTCTTTTTCTTATTTTGTGCATGATGTGTGCGAATTTGATTCAACATGTACATCGAAAATATTATGAACACATAACAGTGCAGCTCCCCCTGAATAGATGCACTTATCAAAAGTTTACTCCTCCTGAGTGTGTGACAATAAACACTCTAGTGATGACTCAAATGCAGCATTATGTAGCAAGAAAATATAAGGTCATAGAAATTTCAATGATGGAGGTGAATAGTATATAATAACATGCAAGCACACAAAGGGAGTATATGCATTTATGCAGTACAAAATGAAAAGATATGCAATTCTTGTTGGTCTCGAAGATATGACACCAATGTTGGAAGAATTTATTTTAGCAAATATGTAGCATGAACAATGTTCAAAATGGTGCATTTCATAATTTACATGATATGCATGATATGCAGAAAAGGATATGCAAGTTTGCAATGTGATGTAAGATTTTGGATTTCATTTAAAAGTTCTAATTACATAGTAAAATTTAACATGGGTGCAAAAATGTGATTTTTTTTTAGTTTTTAATTTGAATGAACTAAATACACCTAATGCATGAATTCCAATGCAATGCAACCCGTCACCTATATGAAAATACAGTGCAAGATGCATTATGACAGAACTTACAAGAAAATATTCAGATTTGAAAGATGAGCATGGGACATTTTTCAACACATGAGCTTTATATACAACGGTGCAAAAATCTTTTGAAGCATGTAATGCAATCCATTTATTTTCAGAAATTGTTCAAGAGCAGATTTTCAATCATTTTTCAAAAGTTTTGAAGACATTCACAAGGCATTCAGGAATTGACATTTCTATTGCAGAACTTTTCTCATCATTAAGGATCAATTTTAGAAAATTTGAAGCAATTCATCATAAGCATGTTACATGTTACAGCATTCATTTCAAGTTGTTTAGCTAGCAAGACTCCCCCTTGACAAATACATGAATTTCAGAAAAATTCAGTGAAAGTGTAATGTGTTCTCTTATGACATGGGGTTAGCTAACGAAGGAGCATAGAATAGCATCATAAAATTCATTCAAAGCCAATCATTCGATTTTTTCGAGTTCTGGTACGAGGCGGAGAACTTTGGTCCAAAGATCAACTCACGCATAGTGAGAGTTTCCAGGTGAACGTAATCCACCTTTTCACTACCCAGTATTTGATATACTAGAAATACAGCTAAGGTCAAATTAGCCATCGAACGTACAGTTCCAATAAGGAATTGTTCAAAAATAGATTTAGACATCTTCATCACATGAGACATTGTTAATAGTTCAAGATATGATATCGTCTACATAAGCCTGAACCACTAGCATGTCTTTACCTGAATTTTTAATGACTAGGGTCTAATCAACTTTACCTGTCGTGAGTCAATTTTCAGGTAAGAATGAGATGAGCCTCTCATACCATGCCCTTGGTTCTTGCTTCAGTCCGTACAATACTTTCTATAGCATGTACGCATATTGAGGATGTTTTGGATCCTGGATGTTGTTTTACAAAAGCATCCTCTTGATGTTCTCAATAAGAATGGTAGATTTGACATCTGATTTAAGATAATTTTAAATTCAGTGAATAAGCTTAGGACGGGAGAGTCCAAACTACTTCCAATCTAGCAACCGGTATAGGGAACTCATCAAGGTCACTGCCTATCTCCCGGTTGCAGTTGAGGGAATTCTCATCATTTTCATCCTTGCAGGATACTCCTTCGGTTGATTCAAATGTAGCCATAGCTGGCCCAACAACACTTGGATTCTTGGGAGTGTGATCTACATCCAAAGTTGAAATGATTTAATTTGTTAATTTCGATTCAGATTTAACAGCAATAACATGAAGACTTCCTTTAGCAACTAAAGTGACCCTAAGAACTCTAGACTTAAATGCATAACTCAGGAATGAGCCTAGGCACTATGTTCAGATGACTAGTCTGACAACTCCCCCTTAATGTGCAAGAATGTGAAATGTTCAGTGAAATTTTAATGCCATATGCAGCCTTTAAGTAATTGACTCATAGTACCGGGCGGAGAACTTAGATCTGAAGATCACCTCACACGTGGTGATAGTTTTCAGACAGGCTTAACCTGCCCTTCCACATGTCACCATTTGATATACTATGTAGTCATGGATGTGATGAAGGCAGGAGGATTGCAATGTATTATGACATGAATTCACTGTGTTCAACGTTTACATGACAGAATGTGAAAGCATAGGCAAACATCTCAAAGTATGCAGTGAAATTTGATTTGAAAATTTTCCAAACTCCCGTTCAATAATATGCTATATGACAAGTGATATGCGTAGAGATATGCAACCAACTGTAGATGAAATGCATGTACAGACAAATGCATGATCACATAGCTATTCAGCACAAAGTAAATCAAGACATAGCACATTTACTAGAAAGAGTAAGAGGGATATCACTGAGTGTTCAAATTTTAGCTTTTGGTTTTTCTTTTAATCTGACTTATGCCGCTTGGCCAATGTGCCATACCTTCTTGACTGAAGGCATATTTCATGCTTTTTATTCCCAAGGCACACCTGCAAAATAGATTTCTCATTTTACATTCTTAGGTACCCAAACCATCTTAGGTCCTTGTGGGTTAGCAGCACTCTTGGAACGTGGCTTCCACTTCTTGACAACATTCAATTCATCATTTTTCTTCAGAAAACAATCATACATGTTATGCCCAGATTTACCATAGTAGTGATAGCATGACTTTGAAAACTTAAAAACATGAAGATTATTTGAAGCTTGTGACATCACATTCTTTCTTCTCATTGGCTCGACCATTTTGTGTGTGTTGGCATGATGTGTTGAATGAAAACTTCTTTTATTGATTATTGATGGATTAACAAGTTTACTAAAGGTAAACTTGTCATCAAGCTTTATCATGAAGCAATCATTCAACTTGTGACCTACTTTACCACAGTAGTCACAGTTGACATATGACATGAGAGAGTTTTTATTTAGATTAGTAGCATGCTTCCATGTGGATGAAGAAACTTTATTTTGGCCAACACGAAAATTCATTTCCTTCATTAGTAGCCAGCAGTGTGAAGTTGTATGACCTCTTTTACCACAGTGATTGCAATGCATGAAAGGTTTTGTGGTAAACGATTGCTTTGAATTTTGAATCCAGTTCTGTTCTTGCAAGCTTTCAAATCATCATTTTTTATAATAAAACAATCATGCCTCATGTGTCCAAATTTTCCATAGTAGAGACAAGAAACATTTCTTTCTTAGATACATGGGGTTTTACATGAATGTTTCTAGCATGCACATTTGGGACATTCATACTGTTTTTCGAATTTTGTTGAGTTCTTTGCATAGTGTGTTGCTGGGAGTTTGATTTGGAGGTGCTAGATAAACATGTGTTGTGAATAAATGAAGTGTTTAACTTGTTCTCAAATTCTTTTTGTTCACAGGATTATATCACAACCCTTCTCTTTGAAAATTCACTTTCATTCTCAGTAATTTGTCCAAATTTTCTTTGCCATATACAAATTTGGACAGTGAATTATTCAAGTCAAGAATTTCACTTTCTAAAGATGTAATATGCAGTTCAACATTAGCAAGTTCTTCTTCACAAGTAGCAAGACTAACATTTAACACTGCATTGGTAGTCTTAAGGCATTCGACTTCTTGTCTTAATTCATTCACATTTTCACATTCACTTACAGCCAAAAATTTTCGTTTTTCAAGAACCAACAATCTTTCAGAAATGGCCGTGTTCAATTCCTTCAGTTTCTCATTTTCTTTTGCAAGCTTTTCATCATGAATGAGTTCATTTATCAAGGTTTGATCATTGTCCATTGAATTTACTTTTTCTTTCATCTCTTTGTTTTCATTTGTTAAGGAGCAAATTTGATCTTTATGAAATTCAATGTCAAACACATGAGTCAATCAATTCCTCTAAAAGTAAGCATTTTTACAGGAGGAATCACAGTTGCTTTGTTCAACCTTCTTTTTTAATTTTTTATTCTCAAATTTTAGCTTCTTATATTTACTTGCAAGCTCACTATATGCATCCAATAGTTCATCAAGAGATATATTTTTAGAATCTGAATTTACCTCCGAGAGTGATTCATTCTGCTAATCACTGCCGTGATCACTCTTACCTGCCATAAGACATTTGTCATCATTCTCTTTATGGAATTCAACCAATCCACTCAGTATGTCCTTTGTGGAGCTACAGCTCGAAGCAAAAGGAAAACTGTTAGCATTAATTGCAGCAGTGAGCAAGCTTAGAACTAAATGATTTTGATCATGTTTATACTCATAATCTGCAGTCCAGGCTGATTTGTCTTTAGGCAACTCATAAGGACCATGTGAGATAAGCTTCCATAGCTTAGGGTCATATGAGTTGATAAGACTGCACATTCTTCCTAACCACAACTCAAAGTTAAAACTATCAAACACAGGAGGAGAATCCATGGAAAACACTTTGGCAGCCATTGATCTGGATGTTGCTCTACATCGTTAGATCTATGAAAAATAGAGCCTTAGCTCTGATACCAATTGAAGTCCCGCGATCAATGACACCCAAGAGGGGGGGTGAATTGGGTGATTCAATATTTTAAGAAAACTTTTACTCGATTTAAAACAGATGTGATAAAGTAGCAATTAGAAATTCAAATCTGTATAATTACAAATTAGATCTATCAAAATCTAATGCCACGATAGTTCTTCGATACTAGACGGAGGTATGAATCCAAGGATTCTGCTCACGCAAGGTGATATCATCTTAACAAGGCTGGCCTTGTCAATTCAAAAATACTTTTCGATATACCAAAGGTCTACTTATAGAACAGATCGATTTATGCTAGGTCTGAAGAGATAAATGCAGAAGAGATAATATGCAATATCAATCACACAGAATGGGGGTAGAAGAATTGAATCAAACCACACAGCTCAAATCACAAGACATAAGAAATTTTAAGGTGGTTCGGATGCAACGACGGCAACCTATGTCCACCCCTCACCAAAACCCAGTGAGACTTCACTGCTAGAAAACCAACACGGGGAAGACTCCCTAACATGGAGCAAAGCACCAACACACACATGAATAAATCCCAACACGGAGCAATGCTCCAACACACACACGGGGACGCACCCCAACACATACACACACACGGAGACGGAGTCTCCAACACGATCTGACGGACGGATCAACAACACCCACACACACTACAACAGATGTAGCAATCTAAACACACAAACACCCGAATCTAAATAGATTCACAACACACACGCAGATCTGAAGAGATCCACACACAACCATGAATCTAAACGAGACAACTCACACAACTATGGATCTGAATCGATCTACACACAACTATAGATCTGAACCGATCCACACATACACGAATGTTTATGGATTACAAGGAACACAACTTTGAAGCACAAGACACTTAAGAGAATGAAACACAAAAGAAAGACTTCTGATTTAGGCTCCCCTTTTGTATATAATGCAAATCTTGAATGAAGCTTGAATCTCCACTTGATTTCCACTTGATTTATCTCAGCTTGATCTTGAAAAGCTTGCTCTTTGATGAAGAATTTATGGACGAATCACTGTTCACGGATTCTCACAGTAGCTCTCCTTCTCCCATTGGTAGCCTCCTCTTGATTCCTTGAGTCATTAGGTTTTCTTGGCCCAAGAGTTATTTTTATAAGACCTAGGATGGTCAAGGGACAAGCCAAGACATAGATCCACAATTCCAGGGTTGTCTGGAGACTTTGAGATTAAAAAAACCTTGGATTGATGCTCCATCCTCGTGGAGAAAAGAAAGTCAACAATAGGGGCTGTGAAGCTGGCGGTCGACTGGGCAGGAGGGGGCGGTCGACCGAAATTTTACAGTCATTGAACCTTTCAACGCTGGGAAAATCGGTCGACCGGGCCCTATCTGGCAGTCGACCGCTAGTCTGAAAAACCTGCAAAACAAAGTTGTTAGCCCATGGATCATATCATTATAGAATATATTGTAAGACCACACTTTGTTCCATTCAATTTGAGTTGGTTTGGACTCATTCTAGGCTTTTGAAACACGATCCTTTTGAGCTTCATATCCTCGTTCAATTCATGCATTTTGGTTTTAATCTGGCTTTGATTATGCACGGAATGCATTCAACACTATGCAAAAGACCCATGAAATCTCATTTCAAAAAGCCCCTTTGGAAATGCAAGGAACAAGTTCAACATATTAAGAGCACATGAAAAGATATGTATGAGAAACCTTTGAAAGCCTAAGTATCAGCTTCCAATCTATGGATCAAGGTTAAGTCAATACATCCATCAACAATCAAATCCACATGTTCAGGCATAAAAGAATCTTTTCACATCAGACCAAGTCAACTTCCCATGAAGGCAAGTCGACTTTACTTGCTTTACCAGATTTGAGACTTCCATAGCCTTACCAAAGGTTTTTGAAGAATGTAGACATGGTTTACCACCTGTTTTAGTTGTAGATAGTAAGGTGCTTATCCACACGTTTTTACCTTCCAAGCGACCACCATGAGATTTGATCCTACAATTCAAGATAGTCAAGGTTGATACATCATGAGATGCACCAAGACTTTGTTCACAGTTAAAAGCTATGAAACCTCTTCGAAAACCAACAATTTCAACCAAGAATCAAGACCATATAGCAATGCATTTAACCAACATGTTTGAGCCTACCTCAAAAGCCATTTGCCATCTCAACCATATTTGAACAACAACATGAGTGCACACGGACATCAAGAACATGTGCAAGCAAACATAAAGCTTAGTTATCATCAAAAATATATGCAAGGCATATACAACATCATTATCTTGAATGGCATACTCCTAATAGATGTCAGTTGCTATGCAATGATATTCTTTAACCTCTGTCATATTGTCTCCAGCTGTCAACTTCTCACCTGATTTCCATTTATCTCAATTGGTATCAGCTATTCTCATGTTCTTGGAACCTTCTATGTGGTGTTTCTGCATCATCTGAGGGGAGCTGGATGCCTTAGATTCAATCTGTTTGAAGCTCTCCTGGTTCTTCTGTAATTCTCTGAGCTTATCACTCTCTACTTACTGTTGGCTATTAACTTGAATTCAGCTGCTACATAAGTTTTTCACACCTTTGCTAAATCCTCCTTGTGGTTATATATTGGCTACTTCTGGAATGCCTTTGCCTCGTTTGAAATTTCATGATGATTTCAATTTGTGTACCTTGATCATAAATCTGAAAAATATTTTCAAAAAAGAATCTTCTATTATACAGGTTTATGAATGTCTGAAAGTTTCAGGTGGTTTAAGTTTCATGTATTTCTTGAGTTTTGATATGAACATCTTGAAAATATCTGAATCAATCCTTTTAATAAACTTTAACCAGTTGATTCATGTTATATCATGTAAAACCTTCCAAAATCTGAAAGTTTTAAAATCATGGCTTACTTTGGTTGAGATATATGATGTGAGTATTATTCTTAAACATTTGACTGTTCTGAGAAATGTCTAAAACTAAAATATGGTCAGAGCAATGACGTTGGTCACCGAGAAACCATGTCCAAAGGACTGTGTCATGAGGTGCCACAGTTATCTGTTGTGCCCCTATGGTCATTTGAGTTCATATGGTCACTTGGGTCATTCGACATCATTCTATGGTCATATGAGTTCTGTGGTATTCTTATTTTTGATAATAGCTAAACACTATTAGTCATTGATGTTTTTCACTTTCATGTGATTGACATATGTGATGTTTTTGTTCATGACAGGTGCGCCAATGAATGGACAAGGAATCAAGTGGAAATGGCGAACGTGAAAGCTCAATGTTGCGCCCTCGCACGCGGATCGACCTGCGGGGGTTTCCGGGGGCGGAGCCCCCGGAACAAAATTTAGAAATGCTCAAAGCATATTCTATGTTAATTTCAATCCCAAAATACATGACATTGATGAGGACATGAATATCTTGACTTATGAACATGTTTCATTGGTCTAACACTTCATTTTTGCAGGTATAGGTGTTTCCGGTCGACCTACACACCTTGGCCGGTCGACCAGATTTGCGAGAGCCTAAGAATTCCACGTTTTACAGGTTTCGGTCGACCGCCCCTGCCTTTCCGGTCGACCGGTTCTTCCAGAAACGAAACACTCCAGGAATTACAGATTTCGGTCGACCGCCCCTACTTTTCCGGTCGACCGATTTTCCCAGAACCGAAATGATGACATTGTTACAGGTTTCGGTCGACCGCCCCCAGTCGTCCGGTCGACCGGTTTTGCCAGAGCCGAAACGTTCTAGCTGCAGCAGGTTCCGGTCGACCGGCCCATGAATTCCAATCGACCGACAGCCCCGATGCAGCCTTGTTTGACTTCGAAATCAACCTCGTGGCTAGCTCCTTTCCATGGATTTATTTAATCAAACCTTACCTAATCTTCCATGATTTATGGATCTAGTCTAGGGGGCATCTATGGACCATTCAAGGGTTATAAAACTAACACATGAGGGGTTAGAAACCCTAATGCTTCAAGGGGCTTCTTGTGAGATCTAGGGTGGCTGCAAGAGAGCTTGGAGACGAGCTACTGTTCACGTGAACAGTAGTTCGTGAAGGTGTTCTTCATCCAATCAAAGGGGAATCAAGTTCAAATCAAAGCCAGCAAACCTCAAGGAAGATTACATCAAAGCAAGGCTATCAAAGTGATCCAAGGAAGCTGGTTTGATTTAAGTTCTTCAAAGGAAATCATCTACATCCATTCAAGCTCTTTCAAGCTCATTCAAGGTGATATTTCAAGCATTCAAACTCCTAGAAGCTAAAGAAGCAATCAAGATTCAAGGTAGCCTCATCATCTCCTTCATTCATTCAAAGAAGTTCAAAGAGAAGATCAAGAGAGAAGAATTGAAGGAAGAGGTACTGTTCATGTGAACAAAGAACATTCATCCAATCAAGGGTGAATCAAGAAGATTGAGTTGAAGCCAAGACGAGCCTTGTTGCTGATCAACATTCCATACAAGGGCCAATTCATTTTCACTCATAACTCAATCTCTTGTTTTAGTTCATTCACATTTGTTTCATTTTCATTATTGTTTAAACATTGAAAGTGTGATTCATCCCTACCGGTGGTTAGTAGGAAGGCAATTGGAGGGTGTTCCAATTTACGGTTGACGTCCCTACCAGGTGGTAAGTAGGAAGGCAATCGGTGGTTTCCGATTTGCGGTTCTGTGTGCTGCACAAGTGAAGCCTCACCGGGTTTTGGTGAGGGGTGGACGTAGGGCTGAGGATTCAGTCCGAACCACCTTAAAAATCCTGTCTAGTGTGGTTTGCTTGTGTGATTGATTCGTTCTAGATGCATGCTTAGGATCAAATTATTATATATCTTGCTTATCTTGCTAAGTGAATCATAGCATTCTTGGAAGCTAGTTTCTATTCCGCTGTAATTCATTTTAACTAGTTGTTTAGAGGGCCGCATTGCGAAAAGTGGGGCTAATCTATTCACCCCTCCCCTCTAGATCCGCTGTCCACTACACAACATTATCTCTACTGAAAACTCTGTTGAAAAATGTGTGAAAGTTTAAGGCAGAGCAATGGTTAGGTTGCACTAAAAAATTCGGACCTTCATCAAAGAAATGGAGTCAACCTATGTCATGAAGTGTCCTAGTTATCTCTGTTCAATGTGAGACATGACAGTTAGTCATACTAAGTGCTTAGGGATATTAGTGTCTGAACAACGTGCATCCTCTAGTTACAAAGTGTGTACTAAACTCGATTGCTCTTGAAAAACTTTGAATATGAAAAATTACTGCTGCATAAAAGGAAAAATCTGAAAAATAACTTTGCTAAGAAAAATTGATGAAATTATGGACTAGATCAGATGCATTCATGGGTGTTTAACCTCAATACTACATTTTGTATCTCCTAAAGAAGTCATTGAAATTGAATGATTAAGATGAAGGGAGATTAAACTAGATATTAACATGAAGGCATGGTTCATTTTTATTAAAATTGACTTCAGATATGAGTACAGAAAGTTTATATGGACTATCTCTGAATACATTATATTTAAACCATGTTGTCCAATAAAGATTCCTTCATAAACCCTTATAATTGAATATTCGGAAATATCTTTATTTCTGGATTTATGAAAGTGATATCTCATTGAAAACCTTCTTGAATCACTCTTCCTTAATCACTTGATCTTTTGAAACTTCAATCTGAATTCTTGTGCCTAAATTTAACACTGCTGAAAATTTTTGGCTTGTTCTCATTCACTCATTCATTGCATCGTTTCAAATTCTTTGGACTGCACTAATTTCTGATTGCACCTCTCACTACTTGCACTATCAAAATGCCCCTGTGCTTTTGCTGATACATTATATTCATTCTTTTTCTCTATCAAAGGGGGAGAGTGCCTTCTCAGCATCCCTTCAGGCACTAAGGGGGAGACTTGTCTGAATTATGTATTTTAGGTTCATTTGGAAAGGGAGCATAATAGGTTATGACTCAATCATATCATGCATGCATTGTATTTATCTTTACTGATTTTATCAAACTATTATTTCCATTTTGATGAAGTCAAAAGGGGAGAATAGTTTGATATGAGTCAATATGTTGTTTTACGACTCATAGTGTTGTCATCATCAAAAGGGGGGAGAATGTTGTACCCCTGTGATTTTGATGATGTAAAACACTATGACTCATTGGTTTATGATGTCATATGGATTTATGCATTACTTCCATCATAATGATATGAGCAGAATGTTGTGATTTTGATGATGTCATGATGTGTGTGTACAACTGATGATGATATATGTCTTAACTCTTCATGTGCATTCTCATGTGCATGCTGGAAAGTATGGTACAGGACATTGGCAGGACAGTTAGACTATCAAGAACAATTGACAGTAAGAAATCAGCATGAGGTAAGAGTAAAGCCTGTTAAAATCAGAAGAAATGAAGAAAAGTCAACATGGTCAATAAAGTCAATGCATAGTCAACAAAAAGTCAATAGTTTAGTTCAGCCAGTCAAAGCTCTAGCTAGTACAAGCTGTACTAATGGTTGACAGTAAGGTCGGTGCAACTCTTGCCAGCACAGAGCCAAGGTCGGTGCACCTCCTGCTAGCACAAGTCAAGGGTGGTGCACCTCTCGCTATCACAGAGCAAAGGTCGATGCTACCTCAGTTACTTCAGAAGAAAGGTCGGTGCACCTTCTACCGTTCTGACCACTAAGGTTGATGCACATCAGGTAAATGCAGTACTAAGGTCGATGCACATGAAGACTTGAAGCTCACAAGGTCGGTGCATGTTTTGTCATCACTACCACAAGGTCGGTGCATGTTTTACCTTTACTGGTTCAAGGTCGGTGCACGTTGCCGAAGGTCCGTGCACATGAGAAAGTCAAGGTCGGTGCACATAGCAGAAGATATGTGCACATGTGAATCAAGGTCGGAGCACATAGCAGAAGGTCTGTGCACATGTGAACCAAGGTCCATGCAGCTGAACAACTCATGTCTCCAAAGTTAGTGCACATGAAGAACTAAGGTCAGTGCATATTTGCTTTCAACGCATCAAGGTCAGTGCATGATTGCTTTCAACATAGAAAGGTCGATGCACATTTGTTTACAAGGTCTTTTCACATATACTTTGTGCATGAAGGTCGATGCACATCTGCATAGAAGGTCTATGCACATTGTTTACAAGGTCTGTGCACATATACTTGGTGTATGAAGGTTGATGCACATCTGCATAGAAGGTCGATGCACATTTGCTTACAAGGTTGGTGCACATTACAATGCACAAGGTCAAGGCAGTAGAAGCCATGCATTATCAGGTCGGTGCACATTAGCGTTCCTTGATCACACAGGCCGGTGCACTTGTTAAGGCAGCTTGGTGGAGCAATTCATAACTGCTTGGTTAGAAGTTATCAAGAAGCAAAGGTCGATGCAATTGAAGTCTTCCTAATTGCAAGGTCGGTGCAGCTGTGTTAATGAACTTAAGCAGCTGAGTATGACCAACAAGTGAACACATGGCAGGCAGCCTCAACATTTAAGTGACAGTAGTAAATGTTTAGTAGGCAAGCACATGAGCTCGAACTAAAGCGGTGGCACGTGATTTCAAGTCAACAAATTATGGGCACGTAATCCAAATTCTAAATCTAGAGGAATCTTCTCTCTCTTGCCACGTGGACGAATGGGAATTAAAGGGTATCAAATTACCTTATCCAAATGGGTTCCGATACTCCATTTTGTATATATATAAGACCTTCATCCTTCGAAGAAGGGTGTGGCGCAAGGAAGAAGGAAAAAGGGATGTGTAGAAGAGAGAGTGGCCGTCTGAGAGAAGAAAGAGAGACCACCAGAGAAGAAAAGGGGAGCCAGTGAGTGAGTAGTAGAAAAGGAAGAGAAAAAGTGTATTACGTAGAGAAAGATAGGAGGATCGAGATTGAAGCAGCTGAGCCTATATTTGAAGATCTGTTTGAAGATTGGTCCCGTAGATCAAATATAGAGCCATCCTGCTCCTTGGAGCTACATTCTGTTGTTTTCCTTTTTGCCTTTTTGTTTGTTCTTTTCATTTCCTTAGTGTCTTCTGATTCCATGTTCTGGGATCGGGGTTTCCTTCTGTGTGAACAGGAGAAGGGAGACTGGTGTCTCCGATTGTGAGTGACGGGGTGTCACTCACGGTTTCCCTCTGGGTGTCAAAGGAAGGGAGGATTGGTCCTCCGGTTCTAATCTTGCCGGTGGCAAGGTCAGGTTTCAGATCCGGTGGGTTGCAGGATCGGTGTTGAGGGATTTGTCTCCCTCAGTTTCAAGCTGTTAGGTAGCGTTTTGTTGCAGACTGAGTCTGCATCTTACTTTGTCAAGGAAATCCTCACTCGGGTTTGAGTGAGGGGTGGATGTAGGCAGACTGGTGTCTGGCTGAATCACCTAAAAATCTAGTGTGCCATGGTTTGCCTTGTGCGTTTGCTCCTTACAGGGTCTGTTGTGTGCTCAGCATATTCATTGTGATGTTTTTGAGCACTGAGAGTTATGGTCTACTATGAGATATACATGTTTAATGTTGCACACGGCTCTATATGCCATAAGTTTGATCACGGTTTGGACTGATCTTTCTATTTTTTGTCTGCATTTACTTGTGACTATCTCATTGTGTGCTAAGCATTCGTGTTAGGTTCCATGAGAATTGCTAGTTATCTGTGAGCGTCGTTGTGGTGAGTCTTCTTCTCTTGATCACATCCAGTGATTTCAGCTACATTTCTTTTTAGGTTCTCATTGTTCGAAAATAGAAATTGGGCTATATTTTTTGTGCATCTATTCACGCCCCCTCTGGATCCCTCCGTGCACCCATCTCCTTCTAACAGTGGGAAGATATTGGCATGGACTTTATCATGAGTTTGTCTAAATCCAAAGGTGGACAAGATGGAATATGGGTCATCATAGATCGATTGACCAAGTCGGCACACTTCTTGCCTATAAGGAGCCGATGGTCGGTTGATGTTCTAGCCACCGTATACATCAAAGAAGTTGTTAGACTGCATGGAGTTCCCGTTTCGATCGTGTCTGATTGAGACCCGCGCTTCACCTCTCATTTTTGGAAGGGTCTACAACATTCGTTAGGGACAATACTCAACTTTAGTACTACTCTTCATCCTCAAACGGATGGTCAGACCGAGAGAATGAATCAAGTTGTAGAAGACATGCTACGAGCATATATCATTGATTTCGGTGGAAGCTGGCATGATCATCTACCCTTGGTCAAGTTTGCATATAACAACAGTTACCAAGCAAGTATTCAAATGGCACCCTTCGAGGCATTATACGGAAGGAGTTGTCGCTCACCAATATGCTGGGACGAAGTTGGTGAAAAGCAACTTCTAGGCCCGAGCATGGTAAGGGACACTACCGAGAAGATTCAAATCATTAGAGAAAGACTTCAGATAACTCAGTCTAGACAAAAGACTTACGCCGATACTAGAAGGAGAGACCTCGAGTTCCAAGTTGGAGATCACGTCTTTCTTAAGGTTTCCCGGGATAAGACATTAGAAGATTTGGTGTTAAGGGCAAGCTTACTCCAAGATATATCAGTCCCTTCAGAGTGCTAGAAAGAGTTGGCGAGGTTACCTACCGAATTGCCTTGCCACCACAGTTATCCGAAGTTCACAATGTGTTCCATGTCTCTATGCTCAAGAAATATGTTCATGACTCATCCCATGTCATAGAACATGATAATCTGGTGATACAAAAGGATCTTACTTATGAACAAAGACCATTAAGGATCCTTGATCATGAGGTTCGCATGTTAAGGAACAAGACGATCCCTATGGTGAAGATTCAATGGAATAAGAATCTCGAACGAGAAGCTACATAGGAGACTGAAGAATCGATGAAGAAAAGATTCCTAAATTTATTCCAAAATCGTAAGTACTCTACACCCTCCATGTCCAGATGAAATTGAATTTGGGGACCAAATTTTTTTTAAGTGAGGGAGGGTGTAGCAACCCGGATAAATTATGAGAATTAAATTTCCTAAAATAAATAAACCCTTCAAATAAAACAAATTGCAAAGTCCAAACCTCAACACATTAAAAGCCTTAATCTTTATATTTATATGTGGGCTTCACGTATAAGAACTAATGGGCCTTACAAATGGGTTTAAGGGCATAAAATCATGATACATTATATATATATATATACATTGCGTTGTTTTAATAAAGCCTAAATGAGGCTTAACAGGCCTTACGAATAGAGATAGCTTAGGAATAAAATACCTTTTTCATTTATATATCAATGAGGCTTTTATCACGTTCGAGGGAGCTGCATGGAACCTTAGGGTTTTGTCCCTAATAGTGAAAGAAGTTGCAGTTGTAGCAGTAAGGATTAACATGGGAAAAATTAAACCCATTAGGATTACTACGTGAGAAGTTAAATTCCACTAGGATACCATGAACACAACTCTTTTAAATAAGACCCCTTCGGATGGCAGAAGCCTGTTGCTGTAGCTCATCGACGTCGACTTGCTACCGCTAGTGAGTGAAGAAGTGCATCTTCTTCCTGCAATTGCAGTTGCTACTAGTGCATATCTATCTTCCTCCTACGGTTGTAGTTGCTGCTGTTGTGTTCTTATATTCTTCCAGTTCATCGATCAAAGCTCAAAAAGGTAGGTTTTCTCAAGTATATAAGCCCAAGATAGATAGTGAAAGAAAGTTGCATGCATCCGTGTTGATATATCATGATTCCGTAGCCTCTGCTATTCAGTTTATGTACTCCTTTTGAGTTTACTACATGCATGAAAATGTTAGTCTGTCAGGACTAGGTGCGAAGGTACAAACCTGATTCAGAGGGGGGGTGAATGAATCCCTCTTCAAAACTTTGCCCAATTAAAATAGTAATGGATAATGATGCGGAATTAAATCGAGTTAAACTCTATAGAATATGAGAGTCAATGGTGCGCTAAATCAAACAGTTGGACTGCTATAGTGTAGACTCCAGAACAAATCTATACTGTTGACCAAACCCAATCAAGTGATCAAATGCAACTAAAACACTCAAATGGCTTGAGCAAATTGAACACTCTCCAGTTACAATGATTAACTATTCAAAGTGAATCCCTCAAGACCAATATCAAATGAAAGATATGCAACCAAAATCCTTGCTAGACAGAAGATTCAGATCGAGCCTAAGCATACATCTAGCAGATCAGAGAAGACAATCAAACCACGATGGACAAGGGATTTTTAGATGGTTCAGTCTGCTGACCGCAGACCTACATCCATCCCCCACTCAAACCAGAGTGAGGCTTCCCGCTGATACACAGCTTAAACCGCTGGGCATCACAGCTTGCCTACAACCGCTAAGCAACATAGCTTGCTTCCGCTGAGCAATCATAGCTTGTTGTCCAGAGGAACCAATCCTCTGCAACCGCTGAGCAACACAGCTTCCTGACCAGAGGAAACAATCCTCTGCAACGCTGACACACAGCTTGAAACAAAGGCTTAAAAGAAAAAATAAAAGATGAAAAACACAGCAACTGAAAGCTGGAAGAAATCATAAAATAAATTTGGCTCTCTCAGGAGCGGACTGGCTTGGATCTGATCAAAAGTCCAGTAGAAACGGATCTTCAGCTATGGCTTCACTCTTCTTCCTCGAGCTCTCTCTATCTCTCTCTCTCTTTCTTCCTCTTCTTCTGCTTCTTTTTATGTCACACTCTACTCTTCCTCTCTTCAGCTCTACTCTTCTTCTGATCTCTTCTTCTTTCTCTTTCTCACTGCTCTCGTGCTACTCTATAAGATCCTTCTCCTCTCTTCAATTTTCATCTACTTTGATCGCAGAGAAGGCCTTCTTATATGGCTTCAGATCTGGGACCCACGAGCTCACACATTGGGCGCGTGGAGGGAGCACTCCCGCCAAGAGAATTCTGGAATGCCTTAGTCACGTGTCAACATCTTGGCGTTCTGCCTGACCACGTGGCAGATTCTTCCATCTGGTTCCTTGCCTCGGATCACGAACCCTTTAACCTGGTACTTTAACTTCCACGTGGAGTATGCTCACAGGTTGTAGGTTCGTCCAGCACATGCTCGACCAAGTTACTGGCCTGGGAACCAACTGGAAGTGTTAGTTGTTCGTGCTAGCGCAGACTTCATAAAGTAACGTACGAATATGCACAGACCTTATGTAGCATATAACAAAACATGCATAGTCATATAGCAAGACATGCACAGACATCAGGTAACGTGTAACAAAGTATGCATAGACCATGAGTGTACAACAGAATGAAGTGTGCACTGACCTTGTATCACACAAGTAAAGAATGTGCAAGAGTTTTGATAACATAAAGGAAACATGCATGGACTCTAAATGACACGCACTGACTTTAGACAAGGTAACATAGGGGGTGCACCGACATGAGTAGCACAAGTAAATACTTGCACCGACCGTGAATTATACACAAGCTGTAACTGCACCGACCTTGTGTATGAGCAGCCAAAGGTATGCACCGACTTGGTGCGTGCAGAACATAACCTGCACTGACTTTATGTGTGCGGGCAAGGTATGCACCGACTTGTAATATGCATGCTTCGGTAAAATGCATTGACTTATATGCAAGACTTGTATGTATATGTAACATGCACAGACTTTACTTTATCCAAACCAAACAAATGCACAAACCTTACCTGTGTGTAGTGACTAAAGTTGCACTGACCCTATCCTAGCCCAATGCAAAGATTGCACCGACCTGAATAGTGAAGTGCACAGACTTGCACCGAGTTTGAAAATGCAAACCAGGCAATGCACCGACCCTTGTGTGTGTGCGGGCAAGAAATGCGCCAACTTGTTCTATGACCTTGTATCGCTTCTAGGGAAAAGGTGCACCGACCTTCTTTCCTTCATGCACTTACCTCAACAGTGATGTGCACCAACTTAGCAGTGGAGACAATGCATGCACCGACCTAGACTATGTGAGATGAAGTAAATGTGCACGAACCTAAACATTGAAGTACACAAACCTTTATACCAGACTTGAATATGCACAGACTTTAGCATCAACATGCTCGAGCTATGTGAGTAGAGCAGCCAAGTGTGCACCGAGATTACTAAGAAGCAACAACACATGTGCAACGAGTTGAACAGTGTTTGACAGATATGTGTGTGCACTGTTCTCTTCATCCTTCAGCAAACCATGAAACCATACAAATGCAGCAAGCACATATGATATTAATGCACAGATGAAGCATAGTGTTTGACATCATCAAAACCATAAGGGTACAACAATCTCCCCCTTTTTGATGATGGAAACATTATGAACACTATGAGTCAAAGACAACATGCTGACTCCAAACTATTCTCCCCCTTTGACTTCATCAAAAAGGAAATAATAGTTTGAGGGAATCAGTAGATTGAGATCCAAAACATGCAAGAATCCAAACCATTCTCCCCCTTTGTCCCTTTCCAAATGAAGTGAAGCTGATATACAGAGGGACTCAAGGAATCCTACTCCCCTTGAAAATGTGAGATAAGTGGAAGTGGGGATAGGAAGATGACAAACGACCAGACTAATCTCCCTCTTAATACCAAAAAGATGGTGATGATACAATCTCCCCCATTTGATAGAATAGAGGAATTGGAGTGAAAATTGTCATCAGACATCCAGATTTAAATCTGATACCAATTGATGTGGAAAGAGATATCAACAAAAACACGGGATCAGTCATAGAAAATTTCAACAACAATTAGAAATTGAGCATGAAATGATCAAGAACAATGAGCAGAAAGTTGAGCACATTAATGACTGGATTGCCAATGAATAGATGAGGTTGAAGAATTTCCAATAGGAGAGGCCTTTGGAAGTTACGTAAGATAGTATTGAGATTAAACAATTATGAGTGCATTTGAACATGTCTTTAATCTTTTTCAGGATTTTTCTTTTGTTCAGCAACTTTATTTTTCTGAGCAAGTCTGGTTAAATCAACACCTTTTTATGTGAGGCACAACACGTCTTAAGTGAAGTGACCCAGTTACTTAGTGTGACAACCATATTGCCTCTCAATGAGAACAGAGTTAGGAATTTGGAGTGCCTTTTTACATGAGGAGACACCTTGATCAGAGGCCGGAATCCCCAATTACTCAACACAGCCATGCCATTGCACTGCCAGATTTTTAATTATTTTTACAAGAGAGGTAACTATGGCACTTCATGACATGGGTTTACTCTATTTCTTTGATAGAGAACCCAGTTTCTCTGTGACCAAAGTTATTGCTCTGACTTTATTTTCTTTCAAATGTTTTCAAATTTTTCAGTCAATGCTCAATACAGTGAAATGTTTAAGAACAATACTTTCTACATGTATCTTAACCAAAGAAAGCCATGTCTTTTAAAATTTTTAGATTTCAAAAGATTTTGCATGAAATTACATGAGACAATTGGTTAAAATTTTATTAAACATAATGATTCAAAAATTTTCAAGTCTTTAAAATCAAAACTTAATGAATACATTAGACTTAAATCAATTTGTTTCATCAGACATTATTAAACCAGTATAATAGAGGATTCTTCTTTTCGAAATATGTCAGATTTATGATTAGGGTACATAGATTGAAATCTTCCCAAATTCAGATGAATCAATATTGACAATGCAGCCAATCAATGGAAACAACCTGAACTTTTGTTTAGAGAGCAGTAGAGGACATTATCAAGCATGCATATAAAATGACAGAATTGGAACACATGCTTGTGCATCAAACAGATTTTCAGGAGTCAGTGAGTTTACAAAGATGCAGCATGAGGTATGCACTAGAGTAATCCAATTCAGAAATTAATAGTTGAGTCTGGAGTACAGACAGATCAGCTTGACAGTAGTGACAAGAATGAATTCAAGTGAAGCTCTCCTTCAGCAACTTAAGGAGTAGTAGATATAGATTTCAGCTTCAAGAAAGTTGAGAGCTCAGATGATGATAATGTAATCACCAACACACAAGAATAGGAGAGTGATTTGAGTGACTAGACAGAAAGAATTCAGTTTTTGAGTGACTAGTGAGTCTAAAATGCTCCCCCTATCTAGATGCAGTGAGTCACTTCTTTTGAAATTTCAAATTAACGATATGCAGTGCAATTCACTATATGTATGCATATGCAATGATTTTCCTAAAAGCATTACATGAATATGAACATGAGTGGCATGACCATCATGCAGGGGAGCCAACCTCCCCTGACTATATGCAATAAAATCCAGAATTCTAAATGCCACAAATGCATGACCATTTATGCATCTACTCACCTTGACTAAATGCATTATATGCAATGAACTGATATAGCATAGTTGCGTAGACTGACAAACCACACATCAAAATTAGAGCCGTTGAAAACCGGTGGATCACCCATGGAAACAGCACAAATTAATGCAACAGGAATAATGATGCACCAAAAGCGAGATCGCATCGAAGACTGCAGAATCGGATCTGCAGGTCGCTGGACCTTCTATGCAGACACCGCTCTGATACCAATTGATAGGGTGCAAGGCCCGGATACAGAGGGGGGGTCAATGTATCCCTCTTCAAATATTGCCTAATTAAATCTCTAATGCTCAGATATGCAGAATAAAATACTGTTGCAGAAATATACTGAAAATACTTAGAAGGATCAAAGCAAGACAACAATTCAATTAGCCCTCACACGATCCTAAGTAAGCATCTAATGAGCGCAGCAATGAAAAGAACACATAAGGAAAATCAGACCATAAGTGAACACCAGGATTTTTTAGGTGGTTCGGTCCACAGACCTACGTCCACCCCTCACTCCAAACCGGAGTGAGGCTTCCACTAGCAAGGCTAGAACAGCAGACTCAGTCTGCAACAATTGCTGCCAAACAGCTTGACCAGGGGAACAACCTCCCCTCTTCCTCCAAACCGGAGGGAACCACTAGTGACTCCCAATCACTAGCAAACCAGAGACCGAGGTCTCTCTTCCTCGACCCAGGAGGGAACCCACAAGCGACACCCAGCCGCTTGCAACCGGAGGACCAATCCTCCCTTCCTCCAAATCGGAGGGGAACCCAGAGACCCAAGTCTCTCTTCCTCTGAAACCCAGAGGGAAACCGCTAGTGACACCAGTCACTAGCAACCGGAGACTCCAAGTCTCCCTTCTCCTGAATCAACAGGAGGAACCCCAACCTCACTAGAGAATCGGAAGAACAACAAGCCAAGTGTAAAAGAAAAGAAAACAAGAAATGAAAATACAGCAATCAGAAAGCTGGAAATGCAATGCAAAAAGTAGCTCTCGCAGGAGCAAGTCTGGCTTGGATTTGATCCAAATGCCAGTGAACAGATCTTCTGATGAATCCTCTTTCTTCTTCTTCACGAACCCTCTCTCTATCTATCTTTCTCTTTTTCTTCTTCTTCACGAGCTCTCAGTCTATCTTCACTCTTCTTCTTTTTTTTCCTATTCTCTCTGCTCTTCTTTTCTTTTCTTCTTCTGCAACTTCTTTCTTCTTCTTCTTCTTCTGCTCTCTGCCTATATGCTGCTCTCTCCTTCTATCTCGATCACGATCTCCTTTTCACGATCAGTCTTCTTCTGAGGAAGAAGCTTCGCATTTATAGCAGCAGCGGCTAGGGCGTGTGTAGGGCTTGTGCCCTCTTTGTCCAAAGTACACCTCGGATCACGTGCCAGGTGCCAACCTCGGATCACGTGCCCAAACATTTTCTTCTCGAAGGATGTATATGTCAAGCAGTCATAAGAAGATATTAGAGGGATGTACAGAGTTGGTTCAGGCTTTTAACAAAGTGTGTACAGGCATGATGTAGCATTGAGTGTATAGACTTGAAGTGAATGCGATGCAGACACAAGAAGTGTATAGACTTGAATGCTTGGAAAGAAATGTATAGACTTCATCTTGAAGGAGATGCATATATGCACAATGAACATGGATTGAAAGACTAAGCCACGAGCAGAACATGTATAGACTTCATCTTGAAGGAGATGCATATATGCACAATGAACATGGATTGAAAGACTAAGCCACGAGCAGAACATGTATAGACTTGTTGAACATCATCATAACCATATCAGCAGTGAATGTGCAGGCTTTGTATTGAAGGATGCACAATAGAATGAAAGTATGCACATTGAATGCATGAGATGCTCAGACAAGCTGTCACCGAATGTACAGACTTTGTCTTAGTGTTTATGCATGAGTCTGTCAACGAATGTACAGACTTTCTATGCTGCACGCACAAGACGCTAAGAGAGACGCTGTATAAACTTGACAATGCATGGACTATGCACATAGACGTAGCAAGACTCTGTGAGCGCCAAGCCGATGTACAGACTTTGCGAGCGCCAAGTCGATGTACAGACTTTGCGAGCGCCAGGACCATGTACAGACTTAGTGCAAATGGGATGTGCAGACTTGCTATGGGTAGATGTGTAGACTTAGTGTTATGCAGCCAGACAAATGAATGAAGATGTACAGGCTTTATGTGATGCCATCCGAAGCATGTATAGACTTAGAATGCATGGAAGGGATTGTACATTTTGTCTGTGTGTATAGACTTTGATGCCTAAATGCAATGTATGGACTTGTGTGTGTAGGGCAGACAATGTGATGTGACACAACCTCAGACCTAATTTAACAAGCACAACCACAAGGCTATGAAGCCTACGCAAGCGGACCTTCGTATGGCGCACACACTTAACCCGGGGGTAACTCGGGGATGTCGAGTCGAGGAAATGGGACAAGCCCATTGCTGGTAGAGGGCCAGCAAAGTCTAAGTCAAACCTCCCCTTGAGGTGCGGATATTCAACTCAATGTGTTGGCCTTGGCCGAGGGACGCGGATCACTCACTCACACCCACGGGGGTCGCACAAGTGCGGTGGAGCCTTAAGATCGGGCGCTCTCTTCCTTACCGATGGCGCAATTGGAGAATATTAAATGAACAAGAATAATTGAGAGCAAGGGACGAGTTCTCACCTAGCCGGTTTGAAGAAACCGACTCCGGTCGGAGACGGGGGCGAGCGGGGAGGCGAGGGGAAGCACCCGCACGCCGCGTCGATGAAGCTTCAAACCTGTGAGTGTAAATAATACATGAACTACCCCCATGCAAGGGAGGGGATCTCGGGGAAGGGAAGCCAATGAATACACTCAATACGACCTCCACGCAAAGAGGGGCCTTCAGCCGGCCAAGCGGGGAGGGGAATTCGAGCTAGAAGTGAAGAGAGGGAAGTCGAAGCCGAATCTGCCCGCTGACTGTGTCTCAGGACAGACCGTCAGATATTTGGACGCTGTGGTCAGCCCCGAATTTTGTTGCAGACGAAACCACTTGGAGATTCTTCGTAGCTGGATCTGGATGATGCTTGAATTTTGTAAATTTCGTTGGCCACCGCTGCTGGTCGGGGTAGAGGCTTGAACAGGGTGGCAGACCCTCGGATCTGACAGCTTCAGGTTCCTAACAACAGGAAGCAGAGGTTGCCACGGTCGCTCACGAGCTCAGAATCAGGTGCCGCTGGATTCGTTGGAACCATTGACAAGTCCTATTCGAAGCAAGACTGACGGGGATGCCAGCTGATGTCGGGGTCGACCGGTAGGCTCTAAACACGGAGGAGGGGTCGGTGTAGACTAAGTGGAAGCAGAACCGAGCACCCGAGGGAGAAAATTGATAACTTTCAGGTCCGGTCGCCAAATGGGGCTCTGCTTCTTGGAAATGTTAGAAGACTCGTAGTAAAAGATGTTTTAAGAAGAACTCTCGATCCGATTCCCAACATGATCGTCGCAGTCTAGCTTCCAATCCGACTCTGGTCTCCTGCCAGGGGGGATCTGCGCAGTTGTGGGAGAATGGCTCTCCTGGTCGATCACGAACTTGGAATGGGACGGGACCACCACCGTTGAGAAGAAGACAGGAAGACGCTTCCGTCCATATATGGTATGCCACCTGAAGCTCCCAGGGGACGACGGGGTGGCCTCTGCAACCTGTGGCCAATCTGCTGCCTGCAACCAGAACTTGAGAGGGTGGAGATAGGTAATGGGGAATGGGGTAGATGGGAGGGGAAATGAGGTGGTTGTGTGTAGGGGCAACCCCCAGCTGTGAGGGGGTCTAGGAGGGGGGGTTTCAAGGTGTGGGAAGGGGAGAATGGGGGCTGGAAGGGGGTGTTTGCTATGGGTGAGAGAGGAGCTGCGAATTTGGGCTTGGAGGGAGAGGGGAAGGTGAGGGGGGGCACAAGTGGGTGGAGGGAAGATGAGTTAGAATTTTTCTTAATGGAGGGTATTCAATGTTGGTCTTGGGGATGGGAGGGGTTGTGTTGGGGAAGGGAAGGGGTGCTTGGGGTAGTGGGAAGGGTGGTTGGGGAAGTGGGTGGGGTAGTTGGGGGTTGGGAGGTGGAGCTAGGATTGGTGGAAGCTCTCTTGGGACTAGGGGGTGGAGTAATGGGATGTGTGGGGAAGAGGAGTGGCCTTTAATGGGGGTAGGTGGGAGAGTGGTGGTTGGGAAGGGAGGAGAGAGAAAATTTTTGAAATTGGGTGTGGAGGAGAGAGAAAGGGGAGTGAAAGAGAGAGATTAAGAGAGGGATGGGTGGGGAAGCTCTCCCCTAGGGTCTCTCACCCAAATAATAGAATCTCTCCACTAGATAAGAAGTTTGAACTCTCAAAATGGCAAGTTTTTCATTCATTGATTCATTACCTGAAAATGGAGAGAGTGGGGTCCTATTTATAGGGATCCCATAATTTACAATAAGACCCTGACTTTTGACACATTGACTAATAACCAACAAGATAGGGGCGCCCATGGGCCAAGCCCAATGAATTGGGCCCAATAGCTAATTAATAAACCTAATGACACTCAAACCTAGGGAAATAAGCTCAAGACCTTGGGACATGACTCAAATAAAAGGGAAATTACAATGATATGACTCAAATAAAATAAAGAAACATACATAGGACTCAAAATAAATGACTAGACCATGATGTACGCCTCTGGGGTGACGAGAATGGTCGAGAGTGTCAGGACGGATGGTGATGACCCCATCATACTCCCGGGGTGCGGAGAACTCGACTCCGTCGAGTAAGAGGTGGTACCGCTCACATGTCTTCCGAAAGAAGCCGATTCTTCCACCTAGCGAGGTAGAGCCCGTTCACCTTGCTCCGAGTGATGATTACCTGTTCATCCAATATTCTCTCAAGTTGCTTACGTCGGGCTCTCTGGGCTGATGGTGCTCACATGGGGAGGGGTGGGTGCTCTCTCAAGGGAGGAAGGGGGCTTGAAATTCTCCCTTGGTGCCACCGTGGGTCCCTTGTGTGGCACAAGGCTTTCCACATTGAAACTGAAGTTAACTCCGTATCTCTTGAGGAGGCCTAACTTAGTAGTGGGGCTAATGCACCTCAAAACCTGGAAGGGGCTGATCCCACAAAACCTCAATCTTGAGTTGTCTCTATGTGAGAGCCTCTCATTCCTCACCATCCCGGAATCACCCATTTGGATTTCTTGGTGACGCCATTGAGTCGGTCAGCCTTTTGTAGATTTCATGACTCTTGTTGATGCGCTTGCAAGGTTATCATGTAATTTTGTGAATGATATCCTTTTAGTGGTTATGGGTGGACCTGGACAACCATAGATGGACCTATCATGCCATGATGCCATATGGACCTTGATGAACCTTGGTGGGCCGGGGCAACCATATGTGGACTTATCATGCAATGTTGTCATGTAGACATTGGTGGGCCTGGGTGGGCCGGGGTAACCATATGTGAACCTATCATGCAAAGTGGTGATGAATGTCGGGGGACCCGGACATCCGTAGATGCTTTTGACATGCTTAAGACCCATGATGAATGAGGGTGGACCAATACATCTGAATATGGACCACTCATACTTTCTACTTGACATGTGGGTGATATGAATGAATGGACCCAACATAGTGTTCATGCCAAGTGGTGTGGTAAGCCTAGACACATGCATATTTTTCCTATGGGTGACTTCCATGTGTATAGGTGTGGGACAACTTTTGAACTCCCATTGGAAAGGGTCGAATGGATCTAAGAAGGTGGTCATCATGGGGTGGAGCACAACCTCATTACCTAGGGATATGTGGCCCAAGGTCATGGCTCCCAAGGTGTAACCCGAGTCTAAGATGGAGTGAATTGGGTCAAACATGGTGAGTTGGTGTAGGGAAAGGTGGGTGGTGGATAAAGTGTTTGGGTCACACGAGTCTCTTGACTCCCATTGGAATGGATCATATGGATCATAAATGGGTTACCTAGGGGGAGGAACTCCATGTCCTCAAGATCCTCAAAAGGTGCTAAGTCATCCTTCTCCATGATAGTTGGGCCAATGTTCTTGGCAAGTGGGTCGGCCATGAGTGGAGGGCTTGGCTTTCTACCCGAGATAAGAAGCTCTAAATCGAGGAGAAGGTTGGGCTCATCGGGTGTAGGGAGGAATAGAAGGAGGTCGCTAGTGTAGCAACCAATGGTGCAAACCGAGGTGATAGACCCTATGCATAGGTGTAGGAGGCTAAGGCTCCTAGGTTGTTCGACCATAGGGGTCAACATGCTAGTCATCTCTAATTGCCATGCTATGCCCTTGAGAAGGTCCTCTAAGGTCTCCACTTGATAGGATGCTTGGATTGTGGTGTGATAGGAGAAGAAGGGCACTATGAGAAGGTCTTGTTCTATGGGAGGGAAAATATGGGCCGGGATCTCTCTAATTGGGCTCTCCTTTAGCCAACTAACAATGGGTTCTCCTAAGATGAGCTCCGCCCCAACTAGAGAGGGTGGTGTAAGGTAAAGACCATCGTGTGAGGTTTCTTCTTCAACTTGGACTTGGGTTTCCTCCAAGGTGGAGGGTGGGTTTGGAGTGCTCACAACTATTGGATCGGGTATGAGTTCTTCTACCAAGGAGGTGAGGGGGTCTTTTGGGGTGATGAGGGTTGGTGTGTGGTGCTCCCGGGGTGGAGGGTAAAGGGAACCTTGGATTGGGATTGGTAGAGTGGGGTTTGGGAGTGGAAGTAGTGGAGGCCTAGGTTGGGGTAGGATTGGGGTTGGAAGTGGAAGGTGGGTTGGGTGACAGGATTTGGGTTGATGGGTTTTAGGGGGTGTACCCTTTTTAGGGGACGATGGAGGGGTAGTGGTGGGGACCAAGGGGGGATGTGGGGTATGGGTTTGGTGAGGGATTGTGGGTTGGGTGGTGGTAGCCGTCATGGGTCTAGGTAGAGGGATGGACACGGGGTCCACTTGGGTTTGAATGGTGGTCCTTATTGGGGAAACCGGGTCGGTTAGGGGTCTCTTCCCCTTGGGATCGACCAGTTGTGGAGGGGGGGAAGTGGGGGCCAATTGAGTTTGGATAGTGAGGTTTGCGAAAGGGGGTTTTGGTTGGAGTGTGGGGACCCTTAGGGAATTTGGTGGAGAGGTGGATGCTTGGTCTATTTGGGCCTTAAGGGAGAGGACTTGGTCGCGAAGTGTAGTTATGATGGTTGAGAAGTGATTTGTTGGGAGTGGTGGGGGAGGAGGCCTAAAGGTGGTATCAAGTTGGTCGGATGGGGATGGAGGAGTGGTAGTGCACCTCGGACTAGGGGTGTTTGAGTAGAAGGGGTGGGAATATTTGGGGATGTAGATTTTTCGAAGTTCTTTCTTCATATCATCCCATGAGGAAATGGGTTCTTGTTTCCTAACGTCCCTTAAGCCCACTATGTTCCTCCATTTTTCCTTGGCTTGACCCCGAAATTGCCCCATGGCAACGCGGACTCTTGCGGGTCCATAAACCATAGTTCTCTCAAAGTGTTTTTCCATGGTGACCTCCCACTTTAGGTAGGCACTATAGCATGATCCATCGAAGAGGAGATCCTCAAAAGAGATTATGTCAAATGGAGGGTTGATCGGTCCCTTGGGGGGGGGGTTGAGTGGGATGAATGTGACCAAAGAGAGGTAGCCATGTTGATGAATGCAAATGTGCCCAAGGACTAGACTTAGTAGAGAAAAGTCTAAAACTTGCTCTGACACCACTTGATGTGACACAACCTCGGACCTAATTTAACAAGCACAACCACAAGGCTATGAAGCCTACGCAAGCGGACCTTCGTATGGCGCACACACTTAACCCGGGGTAACTCGAGGATGCCGAGTCGAGGAAATGGGACAAGCCCCTTGCTGGTAGAGGGCCAGCAAAGTCTAAGTCAAACCTCCCCTTGAGGTGCGGATATTCAACTCAATGTGTTGGCCTTGGCCGAGGGACGCGGATCACTCACTCACACCCACGGGGGTCGCACAAGTGCGGTGGAGCCTTAAGATCAGGCGCTCTCTTCCTTACCGACGGCGCAATTGGAGAATATTAAATGAACAAGAATAATTGAGAGCAAGGGATGAGTTCTCACCTAGACGGTTTGAAGAAACCGACTCCGGTCGGAGACGGGGGCGAGCGGGGAGGCGAGGGGAAGCACCCGCACGCCGCGTCGATGAAGCTTCAAACCTGTGAGTGTAAATAATACATGAACTACCCCCATGCATGGGGGGGATCTCGGGGAAGGAAAGCCAATGAATACACTCAATAAGACCTCCACGCAGGGAGGGGCCTTCAACCGGCCAAGCGGGGAGGGGAATTCGAGCTAGAAGTGAAGAGAGGGAAGTCGAAGCCGAATCTGCCCGCTGACTGTGTCTCAGGACAGACCGTCAGGTATTTGGACGCTGTGGTCAGCCCCGAATTTTATTGCAGACGAAACCACTTGGAGATTCTTCATAGCTGGATCTCGATGATGTTTGAATTTTGTTAATTTTGTCAGGCCACCGCTGCTGGTTGGGGTATGGGCTTGAACAGGGTGGCAGACCCTCAGATCTGACAGCTTCAGGTTCCTAACAGCAGGAAGCAGATCCCGAGCTCAGAATCAGGTGCCGCTGGAGTCGTTGGAACCGTTGACAAGTCCTCTTCGAAGAAAGACTGACGGGGATGCCAGCTGATGTCGGGGTCGATCGGTAGGCTCTGAACACTGAGGAGGGGTCGGTGTAGACTAAGTGGAAGCAGAACCGAGCACCTGAGGGAGAAAATTGATAACTTTCAGGTCCAGTCACCAAATGGGGCTCTGCTTCTTGGAAATGTTAGAAGACTCGTAGTAGAAGATGTTTGAAGAAGAACTCTTGATCCGATTCCCAACACGGTCGTCGCAGTCTAGCTTCCAATCTGGCTCTGGTCTCCTGCCAGGGGGGATCTGCGCAGTTGTGGGAGAATGGCTCTGCTGGTCGATCACGAACTCAGAATGGGACGGGACCACCACCGTTGCGAAGAAGATAGGAAGACGCTTCCGTCCATATATGGTATGCCACCTGAAGCTCCTAGGGGACGAAGGGGTGGACTCTTCAACCTGTGGCCAATCTGCTGCCTGCAACCAAAACTTGAGAGGGTGGAGATAGGTAATGGGGAATGGGGTAGATGGGAGGGGAAATGAGGTGGTTGTGTGTAGGGGCAACCCCCAGCTGTGAGGGGGTCTAGGAGGGGGGGTTTCAAGGTGTGGGAAGGGGAGAACGGGGGCTGGAAGGGGGTGTTTGCTATGGGTGAGAGAGGAGCTGCGAATTTGGGCTTGGAGGGAGAGGGGAAGGTGAGGGGGGGCACAAGTGGGTGGAGGAAAGGTGAGTTTGAATTTTCCTTAATGGAGGGTATTCAATGGTGGTCTTGGGGATGGGAGGGGTTGTGTTGGGGAAGGGAAGGGGTGCTTGGGGTAGTGGGAAGGGTGCTTGGGGAAGTGGGTGGGGTAGTTGGGGGTTGGGAGGTGGAGCTAGGATTGGTGGAAGCTCTCTTGGGACTAGGGGGTGGAGTAATGGGATGTGTGGGGAAGGGGAGTGGCCTTTAATGGGGGTAGGTGGGAGAGTGGTGGTTGGGAAGGGAGGAGAGAGAAAATTTTTGAAATTGGGTGTGGAGGAGAGAGAAAGGGGAGTGAAAGAGAGAGATTAAGAGAGGGATGGGTGGGGAATCTATCCCCTAGGATCTCTCACCCAAATAATGTAATCTCTCCACTAGATAAGAAGTTTAAACTCTCAAAATGGCAAGTTTTTCATTCATTGATTCATTACCTTAAAATGGAGAGAGTGGGGTCCTATTTATAGGGATCCCATAATTTACAATAAGACCCTGACTTTTGACACATTGACTAATAACCAACAAGATAGGGGCGCCCATGGGCCAAGCCCAATGAATTGGGCCCAATAGCTAATTAATAAACCTAATGACACTCAAACCTAGGGAAATAAGCACAAGACCTAGGGCCATGACTCAAATAAAAGGGAAATTACAATGATATGACTCAAATAAAATAAAGAAACATACATAGGACTCAAAATAAATGACTAGACCATGATGTACGCCTCTAGGGTGACGAGAATGGTCGAGAGTGTCAGGACGGATGGAGATGACCCCATCACAATGTATAGACTTTAGAGTGAATGCAAAGCTAGAGCATAGCAACACACAATGTGCAGACTTCGTGCAATGCATGGACTATGCACAACGAATGTATAGACTTGAGTGATGCACAACTATATGCAATGTATAGACTTGGATGTGCTGCAAAGGCTGTACAGACTTGATAGCGTGCATGTTGCAAGGCAATGGCTATACAGACTTGACCGATCTGGCTGTACAGACTTGATGTGTGTGTGCTAGACAATGTATAGACTTTGGAAAGCTTGAAGCACAGAGACGCTAAGTAAGACGCACCGATGTACAGACTTTGTAAGATGATGCGTGCACAGCCATTGATGAATGTACAGACTTGATAATGCAACCTAGGGCGATGTTCAGAGTTGCTGAACGAACGATGCCCAAAGGAGACGATGGATGTACAGACTTGGGCTGTACATACTTCAACTCAAATATGCATATGAGACGCTGAACGATAACAATGTATAGACTTCACGCGATGTATAGACTTAGTGTTCTAAACGTAGGTAAAGATAAGGAGAGTATACACTTTGAACCCGTACATGCTATGCAATGTACAGACTTGCCAATGTACAGACTTGCTATGACATGTGTGCAAACGACACCAGTGTACAGACTTGAATGCTCGAAGCACACGATGTATAGACTTGATCAATTATCACTTAATGGATGTATAGACTTAGGCAAACACTGTACAGAAGGAGACGATGCATGCTGTACATACTTAACATGAGACGCTGCATTCTAGCCAAAACGATGTACAGACTTTGGATGCTTATGTATGCATGAGGGCAATGTATGGACTTTGAACGCGTGCAACATATGATGCAACAAAACCCTGTACAGACTTAAGCAATGTGTAGACTTGGCATATGCATGAAGATTACAGCAGAGAATGTATGGACTTGCTGTATGCATGAACTACCCTGTACAGTTCATATGCCCAAAGCAGAACAATCATTCACACACAGATGTTCATGATATGCTATCATCAAAATCATAGAGTTCAAAATCATTTCACAGATGTTCAGATAAATCATAGTGTTTGCTATCATCAAAATCACAGGGGCACAACAATCTCCCCCTTTTTGATGATGGCAACACTATGAGTGTCATGAATGAAAGAAATGGAATAAAGAATATTCAGACTAGACTCATCAAAGTATTCTCCCCCTTTGACTTCATCAAAAAGAGAACAATACTTTGATAGTCTAGTGATGTCATATGAGACCCCCAAAATTGTTCAGCAGATGAGGGCAATACAATATCAGAAGCAATTAAAACAATTCTCCCCCTTAGACAAACAACTTATGCAGACATGCAAATGCAACAAATGCTCCCTATTTGACATGGCAGAAGGTAGAGAGCTAATGCAGACACACTTGCACATTGTCTCCTTTTGCATATGGTCTCTCAAACAGACCAGAGAATTCTTCCCTTATGATCCATGATGTAAGAATTCTGATAGTACAAGGATGAACTCTGGTTATCCAAAGGCTGCAAGTTAACATGTTATACTGACACATAAATGAGAACCAATGTCAATCAAAGCACAGTGATAGAGAGCAATAGGATGAACAGATTCAGCAAATAGTGAAAATTGAGATATAGAACTTTTCAGTATGATACCAACTTCATAAAAATAGGATTTAAGTTTTAAATTCTCCATTATAAAAGCTTATGAATCCTTGATTGTCAGATATGGTTTAAGAATGATGTAAACCGAGTTTTTTCAAAAGAAATTGTACTCATATCTGAACCAACTCTTAATAAAAAGGAACTACAAGCTCATATAAAATTCGAGTTCAACCAACTTCCATCTTACTTAGTTTACTTTCCATGACTGCTTTAAGAGATACATAAGTGAGTGTATCTGAAGTTTAATTGTTCTTTCAGAATTTGATTTACACTTGTTCATATTTTCCCCCTTTTTTTAATGAACAATTTTGGTTTATCAACACCTTTTGACGTGGGGAGATACCTTGATCAGAGGCCAGAATCCCCAGTTACTCAGTGTGGCAACCGTATTACTTCTCCCATTTTAGAGAACAGAGGTAGCATTAAAAGTATCTTTGGCATGATGATACACCTTGATCAAAGGCCAGAATCCACAGTTACTCAATACAACTATGCCATTGCTCTGCCATATTCTCACAGTAGTTTCAATCATCTCTTTAAACAGAGTTAACCATGGTACTTCATGACCCAATCCTTTGGACAGGTTTCTCAGTAACCACAGTCATTGCTCTGTCCATACTTTTTTTCAAAAAGGATTCAGAAGAAGTTAGGTGTTTAAGAACAACTACATACACTATATATCTCAATCAACGTAGACATGGACTTCAACTTTTCAGATTTCAGATAGTCTTACATGAATTTACATGAAGCAGACAGTTAAAGTTTATGAAGAGGTTGAATCAGATATTTTCAAGTTCTTTGAGTCCAAACAAGAGTACATAAGACTTAAACCAATTCCAGTTAACAAATGTTCTTAAGTATGTATAATGGAAGGTTCCTCATTAAAGATGTTTTAACTTTTATGAAGTAGTATTCAGGCTGAAGGTTTACTTCATATCTCGGCTCATTAATTCAAGTGAGCTGACTGATATTTCAACAAACAGCATGGATTCTGAAAAAAAATTGCAGCAGGGAGACTGCTCTTGAGCAAAGTAGTTCAGAGTTGACAGATGAGGTATAAATTCAGGTTATGAATGCTTAAGAATCAGTCAAGAGAGATCTTTTGATGATGGAATCACTGACACTACAGATATGACAAGTTGAATCAGATAGATGGACAGGAAGAGTTCAGACAAAGACACAACTGAAAAGATTAAGCATGCTCCCCCTGTCTATATGCAGTGAGTCACTTCCTCCCCCCTTTTTTTTATTTTTCAAAATAAGTGATATGCTATGCAATGACTCCCCCTAACTAAAAGCACTAAATCATCCTATATGTCATGAAGACAATGCATGAGACTAGACAGACTCCCCCTCATATTGTGCAATGATTGCAATGAAGGCTGAACATATGATTTTGTGACTCAAGCTCATTCAGACTGCCCTATTAAGTGAAATGACCCATGGTGCTAGGCGGAGGACTTGGTCTAAAGACCACCTCACACATAGCAAGCACTTCCAGATAGATTTCACCTACCTTTTAGTAGCTTACCATTTAATATACCATAGTGGTCATGCATGACAATGCAATACCAAAAGTCTAAGTGCATCAGATTTTTCAATGGCTGCAAATGCAAATTCAGACGATCATGTAAAATTCAGATGTTTGCAGAGAATTCTTAATCAGGCAATGTCCATCAACAGAGTTGAGTGCAAAACATACACTTTAGATGAGGAGAGTTCAGAGAATTCAAATTTGACAATGCAGATGATGAATGAATATGCAAAAATAGATTTAACATGCTATGCAGTAAATCTAAGAACAGGAAGTGCAAGGAATTTACCTGAAGGGTTCAGAAAGGGGTTTTCTTTTGAGTGCCTTGGTTCATTTCCCTAGCTTATTTTCAATCCAAGGCACACCTGCAAGGTAAAGTTTATTTTGCACAAACAGGTACCCAAGCAGTCTTGGGTCCTGAAATGACAGTGATGCCTTTGAATGGCATTCTCAAGCTTTTCTGGGCAACTAGATCATCAGTTTTCATTACCGAACAATTATTCATAGAATGCCCAAAGCCACCACAATAACGACTTGAAACAACATGTTTTGTGTTCTTGATGTGCACATTAGTATAATCATGAAACCTATGTGCTCGTGCATGAAAATTTTTGTTAACAGAATTAAAATTCTGTTTACCAAAACCAGTCTGGCTTTGGTATCTTGCCAGCCAACAGGTTGCAGTCCTGTGACCTGACTTTCCACATTCAAAACATAGAGAAGAATTCATTCTGTTAAATTTCTCATAAAATGCATGTCTTTTTGCAGGGATTTTAGCAGGTTTGAAATTCACATTCCTACCCTGGATATGCCAACAGTCCTTGACTGTATGGCCATGCTTTCTACAGTGAGAGCATTTGAGAGAATTTCTTCTGAACGAGCTTGACCAGCATTCAGTGCCCTTGTGACCAGTCTTGTTACAGTTAAAACAAGTGATGTGCTGGTTCATTGAAACAAATTTGTTCTTATTAAAACCATGTTGGCTTGGAGGGAGTTTAGCATGACATGAATGAGATGTTTTCTTACCACTTGCAAACCAGCATTGTGCAATTGTGTGTCCTAATTTACCATAGTGAAAATATTTAATTTTCTTTTTCTGAGATGAAGGATTTTTATCATGAAATTTCCTAGCATTCATATCATCCTTCTCCATCAATTTACACTCATGCATCAGATGGACAAATTTATGACAATTGTGACATGACATTTTCTTTTTGTGTGCATGTGTGTGTGTGTTTAAGTCATGTGTCACATGCACAGCATCAACATGATTGTTTCTTTGCTTATTCTTCACATGAACATATTTTTTTCACTTTTTCATTTTGTTTCTGAATGACAGTTTGTTTCTGCATTTTCTGAACAATGGGCTGTTTATCTTTTGAGGTGGTGGCTACATTTGATGAAGTGACAAACGATGTCATTAGCTTGTTTTTGAGAGCCTTTTTATTGACATTGTTGTAGCCTAACCCTTCCTTTTGAGTATTCACCTTAACTCCTAGCAGCCTGTCCAGGTTACTTTTTCCCTCCACAAATTTTGATAGAGAATTGTTCAGATCATTTATTTTAGATTGAAGGGAAGAGATCTGATGTTCATAGTTGACTATATCTTCTTCACAGACCAGAATTTGTTGATGCATCACATCATTCAAATTTTTAAGAGTTTCAATTTCTTGTTTCAGTTTGAGCTCATTTTGATTTTCATCAACAACATATTTTCCTTTTTCAAATGTCAGCAATCTCTCTGACATGGTGGTGTTCAACTGTTTTAGTTTCTCAATTTCTTCCTTTAGCCGAGTGTTCTCCTGCTCAAGTTTATCATCATCAAACAATACATCAGTTAGGAAACTCTAGTTTTCTGGTTCATAGTTTTCAAGGTTTTCCTGAAACTTTAAATTCACAGCACTAACAGCCTCGAACTTTTCATTGATCAATCTGTTTTCACTTTCAAGACTGATTAATCTTTGTTCAGATTCTTGACATTGTTTTCTGAGTTTTCCGTTTTCAGATTTGACATGATCAAGATCAGATTTTATTTCATCTAGTTTTGACACTTGTCTTCTAAATATTTCATTTTCAGTTTTCAGAATTTCAGGATTTTCACCTCCAGAGATAAAATCCCCTAGATTTTTTAGCTATTTTATCAATTTTTTATTCTTCTTCTCTAGTTTTTCATAGGAGCCTAACAGATTGGCATAGGCATCTTCCCAGTCATCTAAAGTGTAACTAGAGAAAGGATTGATTACCTCTTCAGCATCTTCGAATTCATCTTGATCACTGCTATGGTTGCTCTTGTTAGCCATCATGCAGCTATCCTTGTTCCTCTGTGAGCTAGCTCTAGCTTATCTAGGATGTCTTTAGCGGACCTACAATCATAAAGGCAAGAATGTAAGGCTTTGTCAGTAGCTGCTTTCATCAGATTCAAAGCTTTCTGATTCTATCCATCCTTTGATCTGTGACTGTCAGTCCATTTGGACACTTTCCTTGGAAATCTATGAGGACCTTGTGAAATTAGTTTCCACATATCAGGATTAACTGATATAGCATAGTTGCGCAGACTAACAAACCACACATCAAAATTAGAGCCGTTGAAAACTGGTGGATCACCCATGGAAACAGCACAAATTAATGCAACAGGAATAATGATGCACCAAAAGTGAGATCGTACCGAAGACTGCAGAATCGGATCTGCAGGTCGCTGGACCTTCTATGCAGACACTACTCTGATACCAATTGATAGGGTGCAAGGCCCGGATACAGAGGGGGGGTCAATGTATCCCTCTTCAAATATTACCTAATTAAATCTTTAATGCTCAGATATGCGGAATAAAATATTGTTGCAGAAATATACTGAGAATACTTAGAAGGATCAAAGAAAGACAACAATTCAATTAGCCCTCACACGATCCTAAGCAAGCATCTAATGAGCGCAGCAATGAAAAGAACACATAAGGAAAATCAGACCACAAGTGAACACCAGGATTTTTTAGGTGGTTCGGTCCACAGACCTACGTCCACCCCTCACTCCAAACCGGAGTGAGGCTTCCACTAGCAAGGCTAGAACATCAGACTCAGTCTGCAACAATTGCTGCCAAACAGCTTGACCAGGGGAACAACCTCCCCTCTTCCTCCAAACCGGAGGGAACCACTAGTGACTCCCAGTCACTAGCAAACCAGAGACTGAGGTCTCTCTTCCTCTACCCAGGAGGGAACCCACAAGCGACACCCAGCCGCTTGCAACCGGAGGATCAATCCTCCCTTCCTCCAAACCGGAGGGGAACCCAGAGACCCAAGTCTCTCTTCCTCTGAAACCCAGAGGGAAACCGCTAGTGACACCAGTCACTAGCAACCGGAGACTCCAAGTCTCCCTTCTCCTGAATCAACAGGAGGAACCCCGACCTCACTAGAGAATCGGAAGAACAACAAGCCAAGTGTAAAAGAAAAGAAAACAAGAAATGAAAATACAGCAATCAGAAAGCTGGAAATGCAATGCAAAAAGTATCTCTCGCAGGAGCAAGTCTGGCTTGGATTTGATCCAAATGCTAGTGAACAGATCTTCTGATGAATCCTCTTTCTTCTTCTTCACGAACCCTCTCTCTATCTCTCTTTCTCTTTTTCTTCTTCTTCACGAGCTCTCAGTCTATCTTCACTCTTCTTCTTTTTCTTCCTATTCTCTCTGCTCTTCTTTTCTTTTCTTCTTCTGCAACTTCTTTCTTCTTCTTCTTCTTCTGCTCTCTGCCTATATGCTGCTCTCTCCTTCTATCTCGATCACGATCTCCTTTTCACGATCAGTCTTCTTCTGAGGAAGAAGCTTCGCATTTATAGCAGCAGCGGCTAGGGCATGTGTCGGGCTTGTGCCCTCTTTGTCCAGAGTACACCTCGGATCACGTGCCAGGTGCCAACCTCGGATCACGTGCCCAAACATTTTCTTCTCGAAGGATGTATATGTCAAGCAGTCATAAGAAGATATTAGAGGGATGTACAGAGTTGGTTCAGGCTTTTAACAAAGTGTGTACAGGCATGATGCAGCATTGAGTGTATGGACTTGAAGTGAATGCGATGCAGACACAAGAAGTGTATAGACTTGAATGCTTGGAAAGAAATGTATAGACTTCGTCTTGAAGGAGATGCACATATGCACAATGAACATGGATTGAAAGACTAAGCCACGAGCAGAACATGTATAGACTTGCTGAACATCATCATAACCATATCAGCAGTGAATGTGCAGGCTTTGTATTGAAGGATGCACAATAGAATGAAAGTATGCACATTGAATGCATGAGATGCTCAGACAAGCTGTCACCGAATGTACAGACTTTGTCTTAGTGTTTATGCATGAGTCTGTCAACGAATGTACAGACTTTCTATGCTGCATGCACAAGACACTAAGAGAGACGCTGTATAGACTTGACAATGCATGGACTATGCACATAGACGCAGCAAGACTCTGTGAGCGCCAAACCGATGTACAGACTTTGCGAGTGCCAAGTCGATGTACAGACTTTACGAGCGCCAGGACCATGTACAGACTTAGTGCAAACGGGATGTGCAGACTTGCTATGGGTAGATGTGTAGACTTAGTGTTATGCAGCCAGACAAATGAATGCAGATGTACAGACTTTATGTGATGCCATCCGAAGCTTGTATAGACTTAGAATGCATGGAAGGGATTGTACATTTTGTCTGTGTGTATAGACTTTGATGCCCAAATGCAATGTATGGACTTGTGTGTGCAGGGCAGACAATGTATAGACTTTAGAGTGAATGCAAAGCTAGAGCATAGCAACACACAATGTGCAGACTTCGTGCAATGCATGGACTATGCACAACGAATGTATAGACTTGAGTGATGTACAACCATATGCAATGTATAGACTTGGATATGCTGCAAAGGCTGTACAGACTTGATAGCGTGCATGCTGCAAGGCAGTGGCTGTACAGACTTGACCGATCTGGCTGTATAGACTTGATGTGTGTGTGCTAGACAATGTATAGACTTTGGAAAGCTTGAAGCACAGAGACGCTAAGTAAGATGCACCGATGTACAGACTTTGTAAGACGATGCGTGCACAGCCATTGATGAATGTACAGACTTGATAATGCAACCTAGGGCGATGTTCAGACTTGCTGAACGAATGATGCCCAAAGGAGACGGTGGATGTACAGACTTGGGCTGTACAGACTTCAACTCAAATATGCATATGAGATGCTGAACGATAACAATGTATGGACTTCACGCGATGTGTAGACTTAGTGTTCTGAACGTAGGTAAAGATAAGGAGAGTATAGACTTTGAACCCGTGCATGCTATGCGATGTACAGACTTGCCAATGTATAGACTTGCTATGACATGTGTGCAAATGACACCAGTGTACATACTTGAATGCTCGAAGCACACGATGTATAGACTTGATCAATTATCACTTAATGGATGTATAGACTTAGGCAAACGCTGTACAGAAGGAGACGATGCATGCTGTACATACTTAACATGAGACGCTGCATTCTAGCCAAAACGCTGTACAGACTTTGGATGCTTATGTATGCATGAGGGCAATGTATGGACTTTGAACGCGTGCAACATATGATGCAACAAAACCCTGTACAGACTTAAGCAATGTGTAGACTTGGCATATGCATGAAGATTACAGTAGAGAATGTATGGACTTGCTGTATGCATGAACTACCCTGTACAGTTCATATGCCCAAAGCAGAACAATCATTCAGACACAGATGTTCATGATATGCTATCATCAAAATCATAGAGTTCAAAATCATGTCACAGATGTTCAGATAACTCATAGTGTTTGCTATCATCAAAATCACAGGGGCACAACAGCACGATCACTTTCTTTATTTTGGGGTCTCCGGTCCGTGGCGATCACATCATATTCTCGAGGCCGCGGAGAGTCATTTCCCGCAATGGCCATTTAAATTCATGTCATTCATATTCTATGCTGTGCTTATACCTGTACAGATTCTCGAGGCCGCGGAGAGTCATTTCCCGCAATGGCCGTTTAAATTTCTGTCAATTATATTCTGTATTGTGCTCATATCTGCTCATATTCTCGAGACGGCGGCAAGTCACTTCTCACAATGGCCGTTTAAATTTTTACCCCCCTTATATCTTGTATTACTCTTATATCTGCTCATATTCTCGAAACCGCGGCGAGTCATTTTCTGCAATGGCCGTTCAAATTTCTGTCATCCATATTCTGTGTTATTCTCATATCTTGTCATATTCTCGAGGCCGTGGCGAGTCACTTCCCGCAATGGCCGTTTAAATTGCTGTCATTTAAATTCTGCACTATTCCCATCCCCTAAGGTCGCAGAGAGTCATTTCCCGCAATGGCCGTTTAATCCCCATATCTTGTTACGTTGTATCTGTCCCGCACGCCCCGCCGGAGCAACCTCCCGTGGTGGTCTCTCTCCTCTTCTCTCTTCTTTCTGTGTTGCAGGAAAACGAGCCCCTCGCGCGCTCCACTTCGCCTCCTCGACAAATTCTGCGTGACGTCGCTCACAGATTGACGATCAAGGTGGGACGACGTCTTGCTTTCTTTTAAGTTACCCTTGTAATTTCTTGTGATTTGCTTTATTATCTATTGCGTGTATCCTGGTTGTTATTGTTCTGTTGTGCTCCATATATCTGTCAGCATTTCATTGCATACATCCATCCTCCTTTTTTACCTTTTTTAATTTTTTTAAGGATCACCCTCTCTCGGTGAAGGAAGGACTCTCCGTTTGAGAATTCCTCTCAACAGACTAGGATCTCCTCCACTGGGACCTCCGTAAGTCCCCTACAGCGAAGGATTCCCTCCTCGTTCGCTGGGCAGGTTGTACCATTGAAGTTCCCCGGAGCTAGTAACCCATTTGTGGTGAGACGAGTGACCCTAGCTAACACGGCGGTGAAACAAATTAGAATTAGGGTCCTTCCTATTTTGTGTGAACGTCAGATTTGGTTAAAAAAATAAAAAAAAAAGCAAAAAAGAAAAGCAAAAAAATTGGATGTAAGGCATTCACTTGTGTGTTAATCTCTGCTAATCGTTTGCTGGTGTATGCTATTATGCTCTCCTAAAACATGATGGATGGCTGAATATAATTATAATTGTTTTGAGGCCGATGCCTTCCGTTATGGGTCTCAAATGCGTGACCCAGGTCACGACTCTTATGGGGTCTATAACTCAGACTGGGGCTATCAGCCTAACCCACAGGCCCATCCCATGGACGTTGGCCCGTCCTATAAGTCCTCATATAGAATACAGGCCACTATTAGTGGAGCTTCCCCCTCCACTAGTGTTCCCTATGCCTGAGATTTCATGGCTTCTCATATTGACTCTCTCAGCTCTCAACTTGGAGCCTTACAGGCTGTTATTGAGAGGAAATTTCTTCCTCCTTCCCCTCCTCAAGCCAACCCCCTTCACGCTTTCATGAATAATATTACCAAAATGGAGAAAGATTAGAAGGAGAGAAGAGATGAGTACGGCATCTGGGATATGAGTGAGCAAGATATTCTTCCAAGTCGTTACAATCAAGTGGACGCCGTCTGCCCACCATCCATTCCTCACACTAATCCATATGGCTCTCCGCCTCCATATCCACATCTATATACGCAAATTCTTCCATGCCAATATACGTCACCCCATCTCATCAACACACCTCCACCACGGCATCCATTTGAACCTAATGATTTTGAAGAATTGTAAATGGCACATGATCACATCTGTGAATATTTTGAATATGCACCTACTCTGAGTTTTCTTCGTTCCTTCCCTCTTCCACCACCACCAGAATATCCCCCTACTCAGGATGAAGTCAATGTCCCTACCCATGCCAATGAAATCACATGGTGTTATGATGGTGGGTCCACACTCCAACAACCCGCGTCAACGCACCATGAATCACCCCCTACCCTAAACTCCTCACGTACCAGCAAAATCTGACGTTTCCTATGTACCAAGTCTCCTGCCGTCGCCCCTCTAACTACGCAAGTAACCCCCATACTGTCGGCTTCTGCCAAACCTCCCATCAGCCCTTGTCCCCAACCTAGTAACCCTCCATTGCCCCCACTTAAGGCCTCCACCATCCCTATAACCCCGAATCCAACTACGCATATTCCTTCACTCCACCCCTTACCCAGACCCATGACTAACTCTGAGCAGGGCCCATCGATTCTTACACTCAAGCCAACCTCGTTTGCTCCCCAGCAAGAGGAGAAGCTCGTCATGTTTCAACCCTCACTTACCCTTCCTACAACCCCTTTCATTGAACCTTCATTACCCATTGAGTCTGTCGCCTCCATATCACCTCCTTTTACTTCCTCTCGGAGTGGGTGTATTCTGACAAACACATGTGCCGATGGTGATGCTCAAGAACCGGACAAGAAGGAGTCGGTTACGACTATGCCTTTCAAAATCCAAGATTTCATCTGTCGAATGTCGATTCAAGTTCTTGTGCCGGGCACTTTTGAGAAGCCTGAATCTCCATCCGTATCAATGTCCATCACGAAGGACTCTCAGGAATTGATGCCGAGCCAATCGGGGGCCAAAATAATAGCGGTCACGTTACTCGTGGGCCAACATGCTTTCAAGGCTCTTATTACCCCTTGTTCGGTCATAGTCCAAATGGCCAATCAAATGATGACACATTCTACTATAGATGAGATCATGAACTCTACGCTCAAGGGTGAGTCAGGGCAGTCCTTGTTGGAAGCCTTTGACACCTCATCCACACCCTACCAACCTCCATGTAAGAGGGGAACACCTACGCTACCAAGCATATTCATGAAGCATATTCCAACACCCTTGAGCACTGCCCCAAATAAGAAGCTCCTTATGCCGAACATCAAATTCCCAATGACAGATACCATTTAGTTATCAAGGGAGTTATTTCCAAAGGAGACATTCCATGTCAAGATCCCTACTACACAAGCGAAACTCTCAAATCTTTGCTATGATCATTATTTGCCAAGAGAGTTATCGTTTGCTTTTGAACGTCCTAGGGGTCTTGTTAAAAATTCACCAAATGAGAGCCCATGGGCCCTGACCGCACTGATTGGACTGGTTGGTCAGAGAAGGACTAGGCCGTCTCTTCATTGGAGAGAGCATGCAAGGCCAAGAGGCCAAAAAGCCATGTTGAAGGTTGAGAGGCCGCACTATGAGAGAGTATCTACCAAGAAGAAGGAAAAGCATAAAGTGAAGCTTAAGGACAATAAATCCCTTGTTGAAGGAGCCCACATCAGTTCATCCACTTCCTATCCCAGTCCATCAGTGCTCATACTGCTATTCAGCTTCTTTTTATGGGCAGTCCATTGGTTAAGGAGACGCCTTCCGTCATCTAAATCTAAGCCATCAAGCTCCTCTGCTCTAGGGTCCCTAAACCCTCACATTCCTTGTTGTCCGGAGCTTCCGAACCCCTACATTCATCCTTGTCCGGAACCTTCGGACCCCTCCCTATTTAATTCCATGTCTTTATCCATGTCTTTATCCATCTCTCACCCCTATCTGGAACCTCCAAATTTCTTATCTTATTCTCCATCTCTCTCAGGGCATCGCGCCCTTCCTTCCCATATCCATCTGGAACCTCCGGGCCTCTCCTTCTTTCGATTTATCCTTTTGTTCTTCCAAGTCATCACGTCCTTCGTTCTTTTCACCCCTTTGAATTACCTTTTTACATACTTCCCAGGGCATCGTGTCCCTCATGATCTTCTTCCTCCGGAACCTCCGGATTCATTTCCACATGATTCTCCTCCTTTACGTCCGGACCCTTCAGATCCGCCTCTCTCGATTCATCAATTTCTGATTCCTCCCGATCCCGCTCCCGGGTTCGACCCGTTTCCTTCCACATTAACTTCCTCGGGCACCTGCCCATTCTCACACTGTTTCCGAGGCTTTAGTCCTCACTGTTTTCTTTGATTTCTTCTCATCTTGTAAATTCTTCTAGGTATCTTTCACCAAAATCTGGTTTTATCCCCACTTATTTAAAATAAACCGCCCTAGTTGGAGGATTGTTGTAGATAGGCCTCACTGGTGTTCTCTTAAGATGTCTTGATGACAATGAGGTCTGGAAGTGCGTAGAGGAAGCACACTCAGGTGTGTGCGGTGGCCATCTAAATAGCCAAATGCTCGCTAAGAAGATCGTCCGGTAAGGCTTTTACTGGCCCACTATGGAAGAGGATTGTGCCATCTATGTCCGTAGGTGTGTCAAGTGTCAGCTTCACGCCGACAAGATTCATTCACCATCTTTCTTACTTCATCCAATATCCTCCCCATGGCCTTTCTCCATGTGGGCATTCGACATCATTAGTCCCTTAGGTAATCCTAACTCCATCACCAAGCATAAATCCTTCATCCTCACCGTGACGGAGTACTTCACCAAATGGGCCGAAGCTGAAGCCTACGCAGAAATCAAGGCGTCAACAGTCTGCAAGTGAAGAACATCCTCACCAGGTTTGGCGTCCCAAGCACAATCGTCACCGACAATGGACCACAGTTCATTTCTCAGGATCTTCAGGACCTCTGCAAAAGGTACGCAATTGCATTGCATCATTCATCACCTTACTACCCACAAGGGAATGGCCAGGCAGAGGCCACTAATAAAACATTGATCAAAATCATAAAGAAAACCTACGAGTCTAGTAAGTTTTCAGACTGGCCAGAAAAGTTTATCGAAGCTCTATGGGCCTACCGCACCTCAATCCGTCCCCCACCGGGCAGACTCCGTTTGCCCTTACTTATGGGATGGAAGCGGTAGTCCCGTACGAGACTCTGATCCCTTCTCTCAGGGTACAATTGAATGAGGAATTTCCCTCGACGAATGTCATAATTCACTCCTTGCCCAGTTGGAACTCTTAGATAAGACGCGGCTGGCCGCTGCCGAGCATGCACGTGTTTATCAAAATAGACTCGCTCGCTTTTACCAAAAGAAGGTCATTGAGAGAAAATTCAAAATTGGCGAGATGGTCGTGAAAGGAATTTTTGTCAAACCTGGAGGGCCGCGTTCTAAGCTCCAACCCAATTAGGAAGGACCGTTTGTGATTCAAGCGGTGTACCCCGGGAACGCCTACAAGCTAGTCGATGCCGAAGGGACCGAGTTATCCCACCCTTGGAACGGGCTGTATCTTCAGAAATACTACCCTTAGATAGCCGTAACAACTGGCATGGTACGAGGACCAGCGAGCCGGAAATTCACTCTTCGGTCTTTGTAGTCTAACTCAGGGTTAACCTGCGCATACTCCCACACCTCGCTTTCGGGATCAAACGAAGTGGAACTTGAGGGAAGTTTCAAAAAAAAAAAGAGAAAGAGTGCCTAGTTTTCATCATGTAGTCAAGTTGTTGCATCTGTCCCTCATGTAGGATAGGACCCATTAAGGCTCGGTAGGTCTCGGGTCTTGGCTCGCCAGAACCGCGGAGATTCCTGTCCGGTCATGTCGGCTTACGCCCACTAAAAGAAGGCAGCACGCACACACGCAGCTATTTTTGCCAAAAAATTGGTAGTATTGCTTATTGTGGGGCTGTGCTCGAAGGTCTCCAGGAAAGTCGTAATCTTTGTTCTCTTCTACCTCGACCCAATGAGACAGTCGGCGCCCTTAAAATGTTGAGCATAAGGGAACCAAAATACCATACCCTGAAGGCGAGAGTAGGATTTATCTCCTCGAACTCGAGTCAGAGCACGAGAAGAGGGCAGTGTCCCCGCAGACATACAAGAGGGATCCCTACATATCAAATCATCATGTCTCCCTCAAAAAAAAAAAATTCAAAGTCAGATGAAAGCCTGGTCGTGGCCGTGCCTGATTTCAATAAGCAAAACCCCTCAAAACAAAAGCTAAATTCCACAAAGGGGCAACGTAATTCTATTCGAGATTTGATCCAAAGTCGCCCAAAAGGGAGAGGTCGAGTAGGTCCCGGTTAGCTCGTCGGGTTAACGGTTTTGTCGGTCCTCTCGGAAGGTTTCCTCCACCGTACTCTTCTTTCTCCCCTCAAAGATGAAAGCTCAGTGAAAATCCCGAAAGGCGCGCCCCGCTAAGGCAAGCGACCTCGTTTTAGGAAAACACACATATAATTATCTACTTTGAAAGGTAAAAGCCATCACCGCGAAGGAGTCTCGGTGTTTCTGGCCGGTCAAGACCTCTATCTACCACCTCGGTGGTTTCTTACTTCAACCTCGGGCTTAGGTCAATGCAAGCGCGTCACCAATAGGTGCGACAGCGTCTGATTCCGGGTCAGCGTCGCGCGGTTGACCGTTAGGGTTCCAAGGTGTTCCATCATATACCATGTAGAGTTGTGAGGAAATAGACCCGAGTCAGGCAAATCCTTTACCTCAAAAACTTCTTCGGTGTATCCTTGCGGTCGGAAGCAACTGGGAGCCTAAGCATGGCATGACGGTTTTGTCATCAGGTTAAGTCTTAACCGGCAAGATTATCATTTGAGGAGTCTAGGGGCCCAAATCAATCTAGATGTGCACGCAGGATACCTGGGAGGTTAGTAAGAAACCCTATCTTCATAAGAGTCAGGTGCCATAAGACTGGTCGCTAGGCATTAATCTAAAAAAAAAAAATTTTGAAGTGGCCCTCGAAAGACGCCGTCAGGTGAGTCCCCAAGTGAGAATTCATTTGGAGCATGTTAACCCCGCATTACGCTACTTAAGAACGATTTAAGCACCTCTGGTCCAAGAACCATGCCAATTGTAATAACAAGTGCCTTTCAAAAAAAATAAAAAAAAATTCAAAAAAAAACAACAAAAAAAAAGTTTCAAAAAAAAAGTACAAACAAACAACACAAAAAATGCATCCGTGTGATCTCATTTGTGTGCTACATTTTTACGTTATGTTCCCATTTGCGTGTCCATGTGTTGCATTCATCATCTTTGCTCTTGCCTTAATTAATAAAGGCTTGGCCCCTTGACTCGTTATCAAGGCTAGTCTCAAAACAATCACCCACTCTTGAGCAAGGGGCCAAGTCAGAACGGAAAAATTGACTTGTTTTCATTGAGCAATGTGTACAGGATTGAAAAGCAGGAATGAAGGCAGAAGACATGAAACTGAACATTCCTTCCTTTATTTCCTTCTAGAAATTGTACATTAAGTCTCATCCTCTCTCTCAGTGTTACCCCTTTCTCCACTCTCCAGGCGAAGAACCCTGGAGGGTGTTGCTAAACCATGCGAGGCGGTGTCTCTGCTGCTCTGTACCCCTCTTCCCGTCTCTGCTCCCCGTCGATCGACAGGGGCAGCAAAGAAGCTACTAACACGAAAGCCACGCTCTCGTGCTCTACGGTAGCGCTCTTCACCATCTCTCAGCCATTATTCAACAAGACCGAGGCTGGTTTAGAGTTCAAACAGTTGGGCCTCCATGGCTCTACGCTCCTACCTCTCAGCCAATCTGTCAGTTCTCCGTCTTTCGGTGTCTCTTTCCCTTTCCGCGCGTTCTCTCTCTCTGTCCTCCCTCTCCAGCTGAAGGGTAATCCTCAGCTCCACGGCGTCCCGAGAAGAGCCATCGTCTGGACGATGCCGTAACTCTTCCTCCAGTTTCGCTATTCTGGCTTCCCCCTGCGCGGTGCGGGCAAGTGCATCTTGCACCTCTTTCGTCTGCCATAACCATCATCTCAGGTATATGGAGGCATGGATAAGTGAAATTCAATGGCGAGACTCTCACCTGTGCGGAGAGCATTCCTTCTACCTCCGTGGCTCGCTGCGTAGTATGAGCAAGCTGCTCATGAAGCAAATCAAGTTCGGAAGTGGGGATCCACAAACTGGAAGAGACACCATCCGCCCCCATTGCTGAGGAAGCCGCATCAAGCTAGGCGCGCTGCAACACACATAAGGTGACACTGAGGACCAAATGCCAGAAATCTTGGTCTATGATCGTGTGTATGTAGGCTTACCGAAGAACTCAAGGCTGCGCGAGTATCATGTAATTGTCACTCTGTGCCTACCAGGCGAGCTTGCAGGTCCGCTATCATAGTGTCGCGAACATCCTGTGACCAGGACATAGGTTAACATAAAAAAAAAAAAGGAAAAAAAAAAGAAAAGAAAATTGTGCTCACCTCTACGGTCCCTTCAGGATGGAGTCACTCTGCATACACCGCCTTATAGAGGCGCAGATAATCCTCGCTGTCTTGAGCATGTGACTCCACGGGAGTGCCACCCCGTTGCCAGTCCTCGTATTGCTCAGGGAACCGCACTCTCCAATTTAACAGAGGTCGTCGGGCCACGCGTCTTCCTCCCGACACGTGGTGTGGTAGTCATGTCCACCCATTCTTGGGCCAGCCCTAGAGTCCGCATGGCCAATCGTAGCCGAAGTGGCTCGATTTCGTTCAAACAGTGCATCCAGAGGTCACGTCCGAACCGGGCACGGCTAGTTATGACCCATGGCTGATCGGCGTCAGTCATACCCGCATAAGGCCTCTAGACCACCTAGGTCAGGTCACACACGTCTTCTTAATAATAAAAAAAGAGAGAAAAAGATGATGATGAAGTAATAATCACCATTTCCGCGAGGAACTCTTGCAACTCACGCCTTAACACCATCAGGTGGTAGGATAGAGAGGCTGGGCTCGTGATAGGTTGCCACCGCCTCGCCAGCGACGCCGCCATCGGTCGCCAATGACGGGCTTTTCCCATGGGGAGGTAATAATAGCTCAACAACTGCACCATCATGTGTCATTAACATATCAAAAAAAAACCAAAAGGATAAGCAGGATACCTGGATGAACGGCGTGAAACCACTCACTGTTATCTCTCAATCTGCTCTTTCAGACAGACCCGCAAATAGATGCACCAGCATGGCTGCACCCCAGGCGTATCATCCCACTTTCTCAGGGTCTACCAGAAATTCTAAGAAGCGGCAATGAATGCCGTCTCCTTTCGAGCCCAGTAACAATTTCCCCAACAGGAAGAAGAGGAATCTCCTCAAATCTATGTTGGCTCTCTCCCAATTGCTCGCGTCTACGTAGTAGACAGCGCGACAACCTCTTCTAGTCCTATCCATGAACTCTTCCAAGGACTCATCGTCACGAGAACGAATGTCAGTAAGCCCCAACGTCTCCATGATGGGCGTCTTGGCTATGGACCTGTTCTTACGATCATCCAGGTCCACTCCTAGCAACATCTGGGCAGCCTCTTAGTAGTCGGATTACGTAATGCCAGTCAGCGCCTCGCCATCCACTTTCAAGCCCGTAATTCGGACCACATCTTCCAGGCTAGGCACCATGTGCCCCCAAGACATCAAGAAAGTACGGCTCATTGGATCCCACCTTTCGCGTAATGCTTGGACGAGGGCAAGGTCGAGCCTGATTGGCTCGATCCGAAGAAAGACTCCAAGCCCCATCACGTCTAGCCTGGCCTTCTGAAAATCTGAGAGACCCCGGTATGCGGCCACTACCAACTCCCATGGAATGTGTGATTTCATCACACCCTGCGCATACACAAGGAGGGGTTTTGTTAGAAGGGAGGAAGAAAGAATGAGAGAAGGGGCAAGAAAGCTCATCTTACGGGTTACGATTGGGTCCTTTCACTGAAGTGCCCTTCGAGGTCTGAGAGCCTCCTGGAACTGCTACCACTAGACCTGCTTCTCTTCGAAGAGTGGGAAGATTCACCCTCTATTTTGAACCTTAGATACCTTAGTTCTTCCGTTTCCGTGGAAACTTGTTGGCTACCGGTGCCCTTGGGAGGACGAACGAGAACAGTATTTATAGAAATGGGAGAAGGGCGAGTCAAGACTGCCTACATCACTGTTAACGATAACCCTCGTGATAAGGCACCTTCCTTGCGGTCCCACATGTGTCACTTCACCGCTCACAGGGTAATTGATTGATGGTGCGATATGATGACTCACTTCCTACGCAGTCTAGGGATGCCCTGTCATGCTGTAGAGGTCGTCCGGGAAGATTGGAAGGTCGTCAAGGAAAAGCGGCTAGAGCCATCATTGTTGACTTCGACGGTAGATTTCCGTGCGAAAGGTGGTCGGAGCAAGATACGATTCTCCGTTTTGGGCAGGGTCTCGGCAAGCACGTCACATGGGAATAGTGAAGAAGCGTAAGGAAGAAGGAACGCACAAGAGGACAAATAAGCAGTAGGAAATCAAATCACTCCATTCATAAGTCTACATAAACTGTCATAAACATCACAATCATAGAGAGGAGGCGTATGCTAGCTCACCAACTCTCGCCATCACCTTCACACTCATCCCTCTAGGCGTCCCTCTCCTCTCCCCTAAGGTGAGGGTCCCTCAGGGGCCTTCTGGGGCTCCGTGAAGCAGCAGTCCCCTCACCCTGTGATACCTGCTCCACAACAGCGGCTCGCTGCTGATCCCCTTGCGTGGCAAAGAAGCCACTGATAGAAAGGTGGCCAGACTGGCGGAGTCGAGCCCCAAACTCTCGTGCTCTCTCGTAGCGCGTCTCCATCACTCCTAACCTCTTCCCCACAACCTGAAGGCCTACCTGGAGCTCCCTCACCTGGGCCTCCAAGGCCCTCCTCTCATCCCGATCCTACTGTCGCTCGGTCCTTCTTTCCTCCCTCTCTTTCTCTCTCTCCTCTCTCTCTCTCTCTGCCTCCCTCCTCGCCATCTGGAGGAGGACCCTTAACTCCAGAATGTCTGGAGATGGCTTCTCTTAATCGTGACACTACAGCTCTGCTATGGTTGCTGCCCAAGCATCACGCTCCTCTTCAGCCCGGGTCGCGCGAGCCACTACACTGGCAAGTTACTCCTGAAGGGAGGTGATATTCAAAAAAAGAGCCTGAGAGCTGGAAGATGATCCGCCGGCCATCCCTGCCATCGCTACCTCCTGGGCACGTGGAAACAGATAAACAACAGCCATCAGTTAAGCCCCGGGATTTAAAAAAAAAAATAGGGCCCTTCTTTCACCCCTGTCCGTCTCCCGAGCTGAAAAGGCCCCACTTGGCTCCCCCTACACTACCGCAAGTAGCCGGCACTCTCCTGCGTGGGCGCACCACCTTGCTGCCCGTCTTGGAATTGAGCAGGGAGACGTATGCGCCAGTCTTCAAGTTTTGCCTTGCCGCGTCTCTCTTCCCCGACGCGGTTCGGCTCATCCGCACTCGCCCACTCATCGGCCAAGCCCGGGATCCTTGTCATATCCTGCGCATCAAAGGAAGGGACACATCATTAAAAAAAACGCGTCTCCTGTCAAAGACGCGTTCATCATTCAAGTGCAACACTCACCGAACCCTCTTTTCCCTCTACTTGTTCGCTACAAAGCTAAAAAAAATCAAAGAGGTGGCGATCAAGGAGCTTACCAGGCCATGCTCGCCTCCCTCCATGTCTTCGGGTCCCCCGAGTGCCAGAAGAGGCCCTTCCTCTTCCGCGGTCGCCTCTCCGTGCTCTTGCACAAACCTCCTCGGGTGAGGAGTTCCTCATCCCCCTCGTCCTTCACCACGATGTGGCCCACCATACTCCATAGATCAAGAGTGGAAGAAGATGGAGCTAGGCAAGTAACTCCCCACGAGAGGAGGAGTCGTTCGCGGGCAAGGTAAGGAAGGAGAAAGGCCGTCCCGCGGTTCTCGATGATTTAAATTTGAAATCAAGTTTAGAACGCGTCTTTGCGCCTAGACGCCTCTCCCAAAAAAAACCAAAACAAAAACATCAAAAATAAATAAAAAAAATAAAAAAACCAAAAAAGGAGAAAGAAAAGTTTTTACACACAATAACTTCGCATTTATTCCATTACAGCAGCAAAGTGAGTTACATCAGGGGCTTAGGCACATTAGGCCTTAACTTCCCCAGTTCAGTTACATAAGCCCTCCACAGCTCGCATTCTTCCTCTACATGCACTAATGCCTTCCCGGGGTGCTCGTCTTCCACGACACTTTGATGGCCTTCACCTCCTTTGCATCGTCTTCCACGCCCAACTCTCTCTTCCTTAGAGGAGCGATGCCGGTTAGCAGTGGGAACGAGTGGCGTGGAATGCCGATTTGGATGCAGCACCGATGCGCGTTATAAAGAGCAAACTCCGTCGCGCCGATCAGTTGGAGTTCAGCTCCAGGTGAACACCTCGCGAGGAGTTCGCATGAGAGTAGGCATGCCGGTGCACAAGTAAAAAAGCTTTGCGTCATGGTTCTGAAGTGAGACTGCCAGTCTTCATGTTTCCTCAGCCACGGAACACGGTTCGCTATGGTACCCCCGAAGCCTAACACATCGGCTATGTGATGAATAGAGCTTTGTTGGAAGAGCTTCGAAGCAGTTGGCATTATCTCGCGGTGGTCAAATTTGAAGTGCAAATCAATCCAGCAATTCAGAAGAAGTGCGCAACCGAAAGGAGGCTTACCCATGCTGGAGGCAGTAAGGCCACTATAAAGGTAGGCAAGGATGGCGGGTCCCACCCTCTTTCCACTCCAAATCCCGCATATGGCACTCAATTGGTCCTCCTCCAGTATGTTGTCGGTATAAGGGAATAAGAGAGCACCTGCCAAACAGATGGTGAACCCTTTCATGATTCCCTCCAAGTGGTCATCGTCCGGTGACCCTCTCAGGGCATCCATGACCCATTCCGCGAGCTTTTGCAGATCAATTCCCTTTTGAGTCCGGACCTTTCTAGCAGCACCAGGCGGCATGAAGCTTCCAAGGACACTCTCGGAAGTCACCCTTGTCAACATCCGCATAATCTTTATCCTTCCGTCACTCTTGAAGTCCTTCAGTCCGAGCTGAAGTTTCACCTCTTCGAGGAGGATGGTCACCTCGAAGGTAGAGAAGATGAAAGTGTGGGTCTGGGGATGCCAGATCTCCACCAATGCGCCCATAGCCGCCCAGTCCATGTGAATCCTCTCGTAGTGCTTGGCATGAATAAGGAGCCCTTGCAGATGCCGCTTCGTGATTATGACCCTCATGCCGATGGAGATGTTGGAGGTGAGTTTTGAAAGCCACGGCAGCTTGGAAAATTTCCTCGGGCCTGGGAAAAGAGGGTATGGCTGGAAGAGAAAAAGAAAACAAGGAAGGAAAAGAAGTGAAAAGATAGTTCGCGCGGAGAATTTGAAATAAATCAACTTACCATATGCGACTGGATCATCCTACTCGAATGACCTTCGAGGTCGGAAAGTCACCTGATCTCGCTGCTAGGCCTGCTCCTCTTCAGGGCGGGAAGACTCTCCTTCCATCCTAGGAATCCCTAGATTCTCCTCTCCTCCTCCTCTTGAGCTTTCAAAGCCCTCCTTTGTACATTTGGTTGAACTAGGCAGGGGGGATACTTATGGGAAGGGAGGGGTGTATGAGCCAGAATGCGTCACATCAATGTCGAGTCGTCGTCGTTGACTTTGGCAAACGGTATTTTATCTTGATCTCCCTTGTACTGTGGTGCAACTCTGCTGCTTTTAATAATGTTGATCAGTGCAGGTTTCACTAATGGACGCCACCGTCCCATCGTGTGCCACCATTCGATAACTAGTCCCACCATGTCATGCATCATATTATATGATATTTACGCTATTAGAACATGTCAAGGACCTTGCGACCTGAATGACTCTGGAATTTGAGTTCCCCTTCAACAAAAACAGTGATGATTTCAGAGGAATTTAAGTTGTGCGGATAGGCCATTAAGTTGTGAAAGCAAGGGGATGATGGTTCCATTCGGTGAGTTGGTGCGTGGATAAACGGGCCCCGGCTCAGTATCAGCTCACCGGATCGGTATCCTGACCCATTCTTAACAACTTAACAATATTATCCTGGCTATTTTCTATTTTAGTTTGTTTTAAGTTTTCTTTTAAACCCATCATACATTCATGTAGGACTTTGATTCCATTGCGAAAAATCATTCAAAGTAATTCGATTGCGAAGGCCGCTGTGCTTAAATTCTTATAATATGAGATATTCTATTCCGAATGAAGTACTGAGTTTCCTTGAGATAGCCCCGCGCTGTTCTTCCAAAAGAGACCCTTGTTTGGATTGATCCTCAAATATTCCTTTACTTTTACTCTATTTGACCCACCTTGGCCGCAGCACTTCACATTGGCTGGTAACCGCTCCCCAAGGTGAAACCCAGGTACTTCCACACAGAGAAGTTGGTCCCTTTTTCTACTCGTGCCTGAGCGCACATTTTCCCCTTCCTTGTTTGATTTCCGTCCAAGCAATTGTTGAATTCGGAAGACCTTCTTCAAGGTCGTCTCGTTGAAAACTCTGAAAACATTCCAAAACCATAATGTTGAAAGCGTGTCTCATCACACCTTGGCATCTACTTTTCAGTCCATTCTCACTCCATTCCACTTCACTTCAATGCCATTTCACTACGTGTCACTCCCTTGCAAAACAGACGCCAAGGCGGGGCAACTGTATACACGCCGTTCTTGACATTACCGTGAGTAAATCTCATATTACACTATGATACCCCAAGGCGGCCTTCACATTTTTAATTACTCTGGTGATTTCCTATTTTTATGAATTTTTTTACATTTTTCTGAATTTTTTCCGTGGAAAATTTTTGAGGTGTCCAAGAGCCTGGAGGCCTTCATCAGTGAAAAAAATAAAAATAATAATAATTATGATGGCGTCCAGGTCACTGGACACCTTCATCAGTGAAAAAATAAATAAATAATAATTATGAAGGCATCCAGGGCCCTGGACGCCTTCATCAGTGAAAAAATAAAAAAAATAAATAATAATAATTGTGAAGGCGTCTAGATGCCTGGACGCCTTCATTTTCCGACACCCGGACGCGCACGATCCGCCGCTCGATTTGACGTTTCGAAAAAATCTAAAAATATAGGGACATCTTGCCAGCTAGACGCGCCCACTCGTGAGTCACGGGTACCCACCAAAACCACGCGCTTTACCCACCGTCTACGGCTTTCAGCGGGGTTCCGGTGGGCAGAAATGAAGGTGTCCAGTCTCCTGGATGCCTTCATAAAAATATTAAAAATCAAAAAATAAAAAATATTTAACGTGTTGATGGAGGCGTCCAGGGTCTTGGACGCCCCCATCTTCAGGCGTCCAGGTCCCTGGACGCCTCAATCCACTTCCCCTCTATAAATAGAGGACCCCCTCCCTCAAATGGAAGGGGCTTCTGATCCGACAGAGGAAGGGGAGACTCTGCCGGATCCTTTTGCTAACCCATAGGTTCTTTTCAGGAGGAGGTTCTGCCGATTCTCTGGGTGCCCGCGCTCGCAAGAGGAAGGCCGCCTTCGTCCACCGTACTTCCACGTCGTCCCTACGCTACCGAAGCTCCGCCGGATCCCGCCATCGGCACATTCAATAAGCCAACTCTCTCCCCTTTTCTCCATAGTTCTTTTGCATTCATCATCTCGCATTCTCCGTCCCCCATCATAAGGGAGTCTTCTTTTATATACGTTTGCATAATTCCATTCATCATCATATTTTTCTCCTACTCGTGTCCGAGAGGGGTTTAAAAACAACACCAACCAGGTGTGTGTCTTGCCACGATTTCAGTATTCTTCATCAAGGGACTAATACTACACTGCCATCTTTTCTGATCCACCTATTATTTGTCTGTTTCTTCCTTTTGCAAGGGTAACCAAAGAAAGCCCTCTCCATTGGCCGGCCGAAGGGAGAGGAAGAAGCAACCCGCCATCTCCCGCTTTTGAGGTAGGCGCGATCACTTTCTTTATTTTGGGGTCTTCGGCCCCTGGCGATCACATCATATTCTCGAGGCCGCGGAGAGTCATTTCCCGCAATGGCCGTTTAAATTTCTGTCATTTATATTCTGTGCTGTGCTTATATCTGTTCATATTCTCGATGCCGCGGAGAGCCATTTCCCGCAATGGCCGTTTAAATTTCTATCATTTATATTCTGTATTGTGCTCATATCTACTCATATTCTCGAGGCCGCGGTGAGTCACTTCCCGCAATGGCCGTTTAAATTTTCGCCCCCCTTATATCTTGTATTACTCTTATATCTGCTCATATTCTCGAGGCCGCGGCGAGTCATTTCCCGCAATGGCCATTTAAATTTCTGTCATCCATATTCTGTGTTATTCTCATATCTTGTCATATTCTCGAGGACGCGGCGAGTCACTTCCCGCAATGGCCGTTTAAATTACTGTCATTTAAATTCTGCACTATTCCCATCTCCCGAGGTCGCGGAGAGTCATTTCCCGCAATGGCAGTTTAATCCCCATATCTTGTTACGTTGTATCTGTCCCGCATGCCCCGTCGGAGCAATCTCCCGTGGTGGTCTCTCTCCTCTTCTCTCTTCTTTCTATGTTGTAACAAAACGAGCCCCTCGCGCACTCCGCTTCGCCTCCTCCGGCAAATTCCGCGTGACGTCGCTCACACTACCACGGGCGCTGTTTCTGAAATTGATGGCGACTGAGTGGACGCCAATTACCTGGTTTCATGATATGCCGTCATTTTCATGCGATTTGTCGATATGTCAATCTTACTCAAGTTCTATCCTTGATGATGAGGACATCTCCCAGTATTCACTATGGCACGAGGCGTCCCCGACTTCGTGACCCATTGGAGAAGTGGTTCTCATATCTATCTTTATTTTCTTGCTTATGTATTTTCTTTTATTTGAGTCATATCAGGTGTAATTGTCTTTTATTTGAGTCCACTATCTAGGTTTAAGGATTAATTAGCCATAGTGAGTCACTTGGGCCCTTAGTTGAGGGTGTTAGGCCCACTTAGTGGGCTTGGGCCCAGGGGCGCCCCCTTCTTGACTCATAGTTTTCTGTAGTTGTGTTAAATGTCAGGGGGTTTTGTGTAAAGGTCCTAGCTCTATATAAGGACCCCCCCTCCCTCCTTTGTAGCAGCTTTTGATGAATTAAGAAATTTGCCACCCAATATTGTCTCTAGCTCTCTCTCTCTCTCTCTCTCTCACTCTCACTCTCTCTCTCTCTCACTATAGGGGCCGGCCCCTTTCTCTCTCTTCCCTCCCCCCCTTCTCTCTCTCTCCCAAGGGCGAACCTGCCCCTTCACCTCCCCTCTCCCTCCTCCACCTCATCAGCCACCTCACCATTCAACCCTTCACCTCCCCTAGGCCCATAACTACCATCAATACCCACCACTTCCCAAGTAACCCTTCCTATTCCCCATACACCATCTCCACACCCAATACACCCCTCCCTCTTCCCCAAGCAACTCTCCCACTTCCCCACACCCTCATTAACAGCCCTCACCCAGCCATTACCCACCCCCCTAGCTGGTTGCGCAACATTTCCCTTGCCATTCCCCCTCTCCCATTGCCTTCCCCGAAATCACCACTCCCCCTACCTGCTGCGGTTCCCCCTACCTGGTGCGTGGCCTACATCGACGGAAAGGTCTGCGGAACCTCTTCGCAGGCGAGGTGGAATCGTCCGGTTTCGACTTCGTGACCATTCAAGACGGCGATTCTCCCACGACTGGTCCAGTTGTCCCCTGCAGAGGACCTGAGCTCGGTGGAAAGCTGCTCCACGACCAACGGTGCCGGAATCAGACCCAAGTATCTTCAACAAAAATACTCCTCCCCCTGTCTGCGACCAAGATCAAGAAACAGAAGTGCGTTTGGTCCCCGGGAGCGTGATTTCTGATTTTTCCCCTCCAGTCACTCGGGGCAGTCTGCTCAGGTCTGCTTCGACCCACAGTCAGTCAACAACGGCCCCCGGATCACTCCGACCCCGGAAGACATCCCCGCCAGTTTTTCTGCAAGGGGGATTCGACCACGGTTCCAGATCTTCAAGCGGTTCGAGAATCGGAGTTCGGGAGTCCCAGGTACCGTTCCTGCAAGCTACTGCAACAATTCTGTGGGTACCGGCTCTCAGATCCTACCTCCAGTTCGCACTTCTACCACGGCCAGAGACTGCGTCCGATTAAATCAGTAAAATTCAGAGGTGTCCCTGGCCCAGTCACGAAGACTACGCAGGTGGTCTCGCCATCGGCAAAATTCCTGAGGGTGAGATACGACTGCTGCACCGCCTCCTGCCCCTGTCCACAGCAAGCGAGCAGAATCGACGGAGACATCCGCTCCACCGTCGGGGGCACATTTCCCCCACCCGCCTGGCCGGCTTAACGCCCCTCCCTGCGTGGAGGTACATTTTAGTTGTAATAAGTTAATCCCCACCCCGAGATCACCCCTCCTGCGAGAGGCGTAGTGGTGTAACAGTTAACCCGCAGGTTGAAGCTACCCCGCCGCGGCGTCCGGGTACATACCCACGCCTCCCGGCGCGCCCGTCGTCTCCGGCCGGGATCGGTGTTTTCACACCGATCAGGTGAGCAGCTGGTCCCTCTCCTGGTCCTTTCAATTGCTTTGCTCGTTTAGTATCGTTTCCTTAGTTCGCCGGCGGTGAGTGAGAGCTTGAGCATGAATGTTTGATTTCGCCGTGAGTATCCACCGTGGTAAGTGAGGGAGAGCCACCCTAAACCCACGCCCCAGCGTGCTGGCCCGCCCATAAAGGGGGCATCCCAGGCCCATTAGGGGTCAACCATAAGCCCACCAACCGGTGGAAACCTTGGGGTCCCACCCCGGACCCTCGCCGCCATCATTCGGGCCCACCCGGGTGCACGTGTGCGTCGTGTGAGCTCGGCCACTCGGTGAGCCATTTGAGTGCTTGTATGCTTGTGGATTGGTAGGTCCAAGGGTCAAACATCTCATTAGTGGGCTGTGCCACATCAAGTGGTATCAGAGCCAGGTTGTAGGTTTGTCCCATCAAGCCTAGTCTTGGGTCATTTGCATCCTAGGTCTTAGGTGCATATTGTTCGCCGTTGCATAGCCCAACCTTGCATGACCACCCGGAGTGGTACCCCTTACCAACATCATTCAGCATCATCTTCCCAAACTACAATGGAGCCCAATCCCCATGAGGAGCCCGACCACAATGGAGCAAGACACCCCGATCCCATGGGCTTTGTAATGGAGGGTATGGCCGACATCATGGTTCGGCTTGATGACATCACTCGGCGCCTTGGCCAACTTGAGACCCACATGCCAAGATTGAATGAGAGAGTAGCCCCTCCCCCACGTGAGGAGCCCGTCAATAGGGAACCACACCATGAACTTCCTCCCGAACCACATAGGGGTCCCATACCTAGAGGAAATGAACGGCCACCCCGGGACAACCCGGATGACCACCTTATGAGGCTTGTCAAAGTGGATGCTCCCACTTTTGACGGATCACACCACCCTAGTATCTACCTTGATTGGGAGGCAGCCATGGACCAATATTTTGATTGGTACCCAATGACCGAGGATAGGCGGGTTCGGCTTGCAAGAATGCAACTAATCAAGCTAGCCAAGACCCATTGGCTAAATGTGGAAGCCCTTAGAATTGTTAGGAGGGAGGCACCCATTACCGCATGGGGAGCCATGAAAGAACAACTTAGGATCAAATATGTCCCACCCTCCTACCACCAAAATCTATTAGATGAATGGCAAGCCCTGACACAAGAAGGAAAACCCGTCATGGATTATATCGAAAAATTCGATTACTACCTTCTCAAGTGTGGAGTCCAAGAGGACCCCGCCGTCACCCTCTCACGCTTCAGGAATGGCCTCCAATTCCATATCAAAAAGGAACTTTTCATGAGGCAAGTGACTACCCTAGAGCAAGCTTACCAAGTGGCTAGGGATGCGGAGAAGTTTACCAGGTTCACGCGTTTCACTCCCCCACGGGGAGTTGACCCCAAAGCCATGGCACCTCGGCCTAACCCACTCCCTCCCCAAAGGGGCCTCCTTCCCATACCCCCGGGAACCCAACCCACTAGGGTAGCCCCTCCCAACCACACTCCATTCCCTCGCCCTACTAATGGGCCCCAAAACCCCACCCCCACTAGGCTCAATCCTACGCCCACCAAAGGTGCCCAAAATCCCCCTAGTGGGCCACAATGCTTTAGATGTTCGGGGTATGGCCACATTGCCACTCAATGCCCTACTAAAAGTGCATCCAACCTCTACATAGAGGAAGCCACACCCCAAACCCAAGTTGAGTACGAGGGCGAATTAGAGGTTTATGAACCCTCCCAAGAATGGGAGGAGGAATATGAGAGTCATCTTCTAGGGGCCCACCAAGAACAACCTTCCCCATCCGCCGACCCCCCCCTCGGAGTTGTGAGGTGCACCCTTACCCAAACCCAAGAGCATGATTGGAGGAGGACAACCATCTTCCATACTTACATCCGGGTAGGGAACCATGTTAGGAAAGTCATCTTGGACAATGGGAGTAGTGTGAACGTAGTGTCACCCGACACCGTCAAACTCCTAGGCCTTACCATTACCCCACACCCCCAACCATACCGGGTAGCTTGGATAGATGCCACATCCGCACCCGTTAGCACCCGATGCCTTGTCCCCATCACCTTCCAGTCATATCAAGGGCAAGTTTGGTGTGACATCCTCCCAATGGAGGTGGGTAGCATTCTTTTAGGGCGACCGTGGATCTACGATGTAGATGCCACTTTCTATGGGAGGGTCAACACTTGTGTCTTCACCCATGAGGGGAAGAAGATCCTTCTCAACCCCACACCCCCACGCCCAAGTCCCAAGAAAACACCCCCTTCCCTTGAAGGGACTCCTACCCCCCCAATCCCTCAAAACCCCACCCCAAGTCCACCAAACCTAACCCCAAGTCTCCCTTCCCCCTCACCTAGCCTTAGTGTAGTCCAAGAGCCCACTAGGAGCCTCCATCTCGTCACTAGGCAGGAATTTGAGGAAGAGGTTAGCCAAGGGGGTCAAGTGTGTGCCATTGTCATTTGTCTTGGGGACTCCACCCCAACCAACCCCCATCCCATAGAGATCCAACAAGTCCTTGAAGAATTTCAAGATGTATTCCCCGAAGAGCTTCCGGATAAGCTACCTCCCATGCGCGATGTGCAACATGCCATCGATCTTGTACCCGGGGCTACCTTACCCAACCTTCCCCATTACCGCCTCAACCCCACCGAGCACGCGGAACTTAGGAGGCAAATCGAGGAGCTCATCAAGAAGGGCTTCCTCCGCCTAAGCAAGAGTCCATGTGCCGTCCCGGCCCTCTTAACACCCAAGAAAGATGGGACATGGCGCATGTGCGTGGATAGCCGAGCAATCAACAAAATCACGGTCAAGTACCGATTTCCCATCCCTCGGCTAGATGATATGCTCGACATGCTTGCAGGAGCCACTATCTTTTCCAAGATAGACCTCAAGAGTGGCTACCACCAGGTCCGCATTAGGCCCGGGGATGAATGGAAAACCGCCTTTAAGACCAAGGATGGTCTTTATGAATGGCTTGTCATGCCTTTCGGGCTCTCAAATGCCCCAAGCACCTTCATGAGGCTAATGACCGAGGTCCTTAGGCCCTTCATAGGCAAATTCTTGGTCGTCTACTTTGACGACATCCTCATCTATAGCCAAAGCAAGAAGGCCCACCTCGATCATCTTAGGCAAGTTTGCATCACCCTTAGGAAGGAGAGCCTCTTTGCCAACCCCGGGAAGTGCCACTTCATGACCAACCAATTGGCCTTCCTAGGTTACATAGTCTCTTCCCAAGGAGTGTCCATGGACCCCGAGAAGGTCCAAGCTATCATTGAGTGGCCCGAGCCCAAGAACATCCATGAGGCCCGTAGCTTTCATGGACTAGCCACCTTCTATAGGAGGTTCATCCGTGGGTTTAGCACCATCACCTCCCCCATCACGGATTGCCTCAAAAAGGGGAATTTTGTTTGGACCAAGGCGGCCTCCAAGGCCCTCTTAGAGCTGAAAGACAGGATGACTCAAGCCCCGGTCCTTTGCCTACCCGACTTCTCCAAGGTCTTTGAAGTCACATGTGATGCCTCGGGGGTCGGGATTGGAGGAGTCCTTAGCCAAGAAGGTCACCCTGTGGCCTACTTTAGTGAGAAGCTTTGTGAGGCTAAGACTAGATACTCCACCTATGACAAAGAGCTCTACGCCGTGGTCCAATCCCTTCGGCATTGGAGACACTATCTCCTCCCCAGTGAGTTTGTGATTTTCTCCGACCATGAGGCATTAAAATATCTCAACACCCAACAAAAGCTCAATGCCCGCCATGCCCGCTGGGTGGAGTACATTCAGTCCTATACCTTTGTCCTCAAGTACAAAATGGGTAGTGAGAACCGGGCCGCCGATGCCCTTAGCCGGAGGGTGACTTTGCTATCCACTATCCAAGCGGAAGTCACCGGGTTTGAGAGAGTGAGAGAAGAGTACCCCACTTGTCCCGACTTTGGGACCATCCATAACACTCTCTCCACCCAACCCCTTAAGGAACATGAGGGGTTCATTCTCCAAGATGGGTACCTCTTCAAGGGTACTAGGCTGTGCATACCCCGGACATCCCTTAGAGATTTCTTGGTGAGGGAGTTACATGGGGGTGGCTTGGCTGGCCACTTTGGGGTCCAAAAGACCATTGAGCTGGTAGAGAGACAATTCTATTGGCCTAGCCTTAAGAGAGAGGTGGCCAACATTGTTGGTCAATGCCGTACTTGTGCCTCCGCCAAACAGGTGAAGCAAGACACCGGGCTCTACACACCCCTCCCCATCCCAGACCGCCCATGGGAAGACTTGAGCATGGACTTCATCCTGGGCCTCCCCAAGACCCTACGCAAGCATGATTCTATCTTTGTGGTGGTGGATAGGTTCTCTAGGATGGCCCACTTTATTCCCTGCTCCAAAACCTCCGATGCCTCAAGGGTAGCCCGGCTATTCTTTGATGAGGTGGTCCGCCTCCATGGACTACCCAATACCATTGTCTCTGACCGGGACGTCAAGTTCACTAGTTATTTTTGGAAAACCTTGTGGCACCTTTTGGGCACTCTTCTCAAGTTCTCTACCGCCTACCACCCCCAGACTGACGGCCAAACTGAGGTTGTCAATCGTAGTCTCGGAAACTTGCTCCGTTGTCTAGTTGGGGACCATCCTGGGAATTGGGACCTCCTCTTGCCCCAAGCTGAATTTGCATATAATGATTCTGTCAATAGGTCCATAGGAAAGAGTCCATTTGCGGTAGTGCATGGATATAGTCCTAGAAAGCCTTCGGATCTCATACCCCTTCCCCCTCATGCTAGAGTGTCAGTCTCAGCTGAGTCATTTGCACAACACATCAAAGAATTGCATGAAGATATCCGCAAGCATATAGGCAAAAGCAATGAGGCTTACAAAAAGCGGGCTGATGCTCATCGGCGACACTGTGAGTTCCAGGAGGGAGACCAGGTGATGGTGAGAACGGAGCGGCTCCTCCCAGGGCCCGCCTCCAAACTGAGGGCACGGGGTTCGGGACCCTTTCGGGTTCTACGACGGATTGGTACCAATGCTTATGAGTTAGACTTACCTGAGGGCTTTGGGGTTCACCCCACTTTTAATGTGGCGGACCTAGTGTGCTACAAGGGCCCCACGGTGGAACCCAGTCAGGATCTTGAACCTCTACCCCCCCTTGTGAGTGACCCTCCCGGAGCGAAATTACCACCCCAATTGAGAGGCCGGCTTGAGCAAGTGGAGGCAATACTGGATGAACAAAGTACACTTACCAGGAACAGGGTCTACCAGCGCTACCTCGTGAGGTGGAAGGGCCGTCCCCCGACCGAGGATGCATGGGTAAGCCGAGAGGACTTGATGCGCCTGGACCCGAGCCTGCTGGAGCAGTATGAGAGGCGATTGGACCCCTACTCGACGGGGTCGAGTTCTCCCCACCCCGGGGGATTTGATGAGGACATCTCCCAGTATTCACTATGGCACGAGGCGTCCCCGACTTCGTGACCCATTGGAGAAGTGGTTCTCATATCTATCTTTATTTTCTTGCTTATGTATTTTCTTTTATTTGAGTCATATCAGGTGTAATTGTCTTTTATTTGAGTCCACTATCTAGGTTTAAGGATTAATTAGCCATAGTGAGTCACTTGGGCCCTTAGTTGAGGGTGTTAGGCCCACTTAGTGGGCTTGGGCCCAGGGGCGCCCCCTTCTTGACTCATAGTTTTCTGTAGTTGTGTTAAATGTCAGGGGGTTTTGTGTAAAGGTCCTAGCTCTATATAAGGACCCCCCCCTCCCTCCTTTGTAGCAGCTTTTGATGAATTAAGAAATTTGCCACCCAATATTGTCTCTAGCTCTCTCTCTCTCTCTCTCTCTCACTCTCACTCTCTCTCTCTCTCACTATAGGGGCCGGCCCCTTTCTCTCTCTTCCCTCCCCCCCTTCTCTCTCTCTCCCAAGGGCGAACCTGCCCCTTCACCTCCCCTCTCCCTCCTCCACCTCATCAGCCACCTCACCATTCAACCCTTCACCTCCCCTAGGCCCATAACTACCATCAATACCCACCACTTCCCAAGTAACCCTTCCTATTCCCCATACACCATCTCCACACCCAATACACCCCTCCCTCTTCCCCAAGCAACTCTCCCACTTCCCCACACCCTCATTAACAGCCCTCACCCAGCCATTACCCACCCCCCTAGCTGGTTGCGCAACATTTCCCTTGCCATTCCCCCTCTCCCATTGCCTTGGCCGAAATCACCACTCCCCCTACCTGCTGCGGTTCCCCCTTCCTCCCCCTCCACACACCCCTTCCCCACCTGTTCTTCCCCCCCTCCACAGCCCTAGATCCCCTCCTCATCCAACCCTCCACCCCACAGGCCCCTCCATTACCACCTCCTACCCATACTCCCTTGTTCTGCCCCATCTTCACATAAGAGTCTGCAGGTGACAGTTCAGGTCTCGACTTGCAGAAGTTTTCCCGGAGTCATACGGCGACATCCTGGTGCGTGGCCTACATCGACGGAAAGGTCTGCGGAACCTCTTCGCAGGCGAGGTGGAATCGTCCGGTTTCGACTTCGTGGCCATTCAAGACGGCGATTCTCCCACGACTGGTCCAGTTGTCCCCTGCAGAGGACCTGAGCTCGGTGGAAAGCTGCTCCACGACCAACGGTGCCGGAATCAGACCCAAGTCTCTTCAACAAAAATACTCCTCCCCCTGTCTGCGACCAAGATCAAGAAACAGAAGTGCGTTTGGTCCCCGGGAGCGTGATTTCTGATTTTTCCCCTCCAGTCACTCGGGGCAGTCTGCTCAGGTCTGCTTCGACCCACAGTCAGTCAACAACGGCCCCCGGATCACTCCGACCCCGGAAGACATCCCCGCCAGTTTTGCTGCAAGGGGGATTCGACCACGGTTCCAGATCTTCAAGCGGTTCGAGAATCGGAGTTCGGGAGTCCCAGGTACCGTTCCTGCAAGCTACTGCAACAATTCTGTGGGTACCGGCTCTCAGATCCTACCTCCAGTTCGCACTTCTACCACGGCCAGAGACTGCGTCCGATTAAATCAGTAAAATTCAGAGGTGTCCCTGGCCCAGTCACGAAGACTACGCAGGTGGTCTCGCCATCGGCAAAATTCCTGAGGGTGAGATACGACTGCTGCACCGCCTCCTGCCCCTGTCCACAGCAAGCGAGCAGAATCGACGGAGACATCCGCTCCACCGTCGGGGGCACATTTCCCCCACCCGCCTGGCCGGCTTAACGCCCCTCCCTGCGTGGAGGTACATTTTGGTTGTAATAAGTTAATCCCCACCCCGAGATCACCCCTCCTGCGAGAGGCGTAGTGGTGTAACAGTTAACCCGCAGGTTGAAGCTACCCCGCCGCGGCGTCCGGGTACATACCCACGCCTCCCGGCGCGCCCGTCGTCTCCCGCCGGGATCGGTGTTTTCACACCGATCAGGTGAGCAGCTGGTCCCTCTCCTGGTCCTTTCAATTGCTTTGCTCGTTTAGTATCGTTTCCTTAGTTCGCCGGCGGTGAGTGAGAGCTTGAGCATGAATGTTTGATTTCGCCGTGAGTATCCACCGTGGTAAGTGAGGGAGAGCCACCCTAAACCCACGCCCCAGCGTGCTGGCCCGCCCATAAAGGGGGCATCCCAGGCCCATTAGGGGTCAACCATAAGCCCACCAACCGGTGGAAACCTTGGGGTCCCACCCCGGACCCTCGCCGCCATCATTCGGGCCCACCCGGGTGCACGTGTGCGTCGTGTGAGCTCGGCCACTCGGTGAGCCATTTGAGTGCTTGTATGCTTGTGGATTGGTAGGTCCAAGGGTCAAACATCTCATTAGTGGGCTGTGCCACATCACTTGAACTCTGTTCTAGAATTCTACCTTATGTTCCTACAAAGGCTAAACTCTTTGGAATTCTATATTGGCTATAAAATATAGTGGATGTCTAAAAATATATACATGACTCAATGCTAGTGCATATAGGGCCCGATCTGGTCCTCGGAGGAGCACCTGAAAGTTATTGTGCCCATGGGAGCAATATTGATCATGGTGTGGCATTGCACCGAAGTGCATGACTTGCTTGATTGTTGACATTCCATGATCTCGTACTTTACTTCACTGGACATGACATGCGTGGCCCGAAATGAGTATTTACTTGCTTGAAATTGTAATAGCTAATTCACATGACTTGACTTGATATTTACATGCTTGACAATCTTGATATACCTCACATGATTATCTTGGAATCTTGCTAGTTCATCTATATTATTTCTTGATACTCTACTCTCATCATTATCTTGCATACATGCATAATTGTACTTGCATTCATGTAACATGTAATTTACTTAAAGCAAGCTTGTACTTGAGATATAATTCGTACTGAGCGTTCGCTCACCCTAGTTTTTCCCCTATTTTTTAGGAAATTCTGATGATGAAGATCACTCGGATGGGAATGGACACGAGTGAAGAGCGTAGAGCCGTTCCAACTATTGGATATGTTATCCAATCGTGTCTTTTCATCTTTCTTGAGTCTATCATTTTATTTTCCTCTTTATTGAGTCTAGTTTGGCATTAAGTATTCCTTTACTTTGAAGGATTATGTATGGAACTAGTTGAAGTTATTAATGAAATAAGGATTTGGTTTATTATCTCTATTTTCGCGCGCTCTGTCTTATGTGTCGAATTACCTCGTGCTCTGATTGACATGAATGATATAAACTCGTCACGCATACCGGGTTCCTTCCGTGATCGGGGCGTGACAAGGAGCGGCTTGAGAGAGGAACAAGAAGATGCCAAAATCACAATCATCCGTCTACGACCAAAGAATGGCAGGATCGTTTAGAGAAGGGGGAGCTTTACTCTTGATATATTTTGTTTGATTCAGTCTTTAGAACATGCTTTGAGTTTATTACATCCATCTGTGGACATTTTGTTTATTTCTGAAAGAATATTCGGTGTGTGTATGACCATTTGCATACGGGCGTGTGTGTTTTGTGCTACGACGTTTGCAGCGTATGTGTGTGTGTTGTTGATCCGATCGTCGGATCGTGTTGGAGACGTCATCTCCATGTTTGTTTGGGGTTGTACCCCGTGTGTGCAGGATTTTCCAGCGTGTGTGGTGCGGACACACGCCGCAGTACACGCCGATAGACAAGGACACACCAGAGCCCACTTTTTGCATGAGGAGGACGTGGACACATCGACCTTCATTCCACATTTTTGTAGCCTTGTTTAGGCTCTATTTAGTCCATGTACTATTGTAATAGCTAAATGGGATAGGTTAGATTTAATGGACTAGAATAGTATTGGACTTTAATTTGGGCTTTTTGAATGGGTCAAATGGGCCAAGAGGGATCAAGTGTGAAAAGGGCATAGTGTGAGCATGTGTGCAAGTGTGAATGGGTCACAAGTGTGAATGGGTCACAAGTGTGAAAGGGTTAATCTAGTGTGAATGGGGCAAGGCAAGTGTGAATACCTGGGTAGCTTGGTGGCTAGTGGAAAGGGGCTCCCCTTTCTTGGTCCAAATGGTGGCTTGCCAACTTCCTTGACAAAAGGAAGGTTACTTCCACCTTCCCACCTCTCTTGGTCGACCAAGACCAAGCCTCCACCCTCTCCCACTTGTCTAGGCCGCCCCTCTCCTCTCTCCCCTCTCCCCATGTCATTCTAAGCCCCCCCTCTCCCACTTGTATGTTTATATAAAGCCATGTATAGTATTCTTGAACAAGGTAATGAAATTATGAATTTTTTGGGAGAGAAAATTTATAGAAGTGAGTGATTCCTTCTTCCTTTCTTGGGTGTGAAGCTCAGGAGCCCTAGATCCCGAAACATGATCTAGTTGGGGTGCGACTCACCTTCCTATCTGTGCGATACCGAAGTTATCGTTCGATTCGCGCTCGTGTGCAGATCCAGATCTGCCCGCCCAGATCTCATCCCTGTCTTCTGAGTCAACCACGGCCTCTTCCTGAGTAGATCTGAGTCTGGTGATTTTACCATAGGTAGATCTTTCAGCCAGGAGCAATTCAGTGGTGTTTCGTCACAATTGTAGTTCGGGATCTCCAGCAATAATTTCGACAGTGAAGCCGCACAAATCTGTCCGAGCCTACTATCCAGATCTGACCAGATCTCAAATTCTATGATACGAGAATTCTATGAATCTACTCTCAGATCCTAAAAATCTGATATTTTCATTGGTCATAGGTCTTCATGTCTTCTTCGCACCGCCGCTAAGCACGCATCATTCTGAGATCCGTGCTGGGTGTGGCGTCGCTTTTGGTGAGACTGCGCAAGCCAACCTATGCAGATCTGATCTAGAACTAGAGGTGACTTGCAGAAGCAGGCTCGCCTTCTTCTTTACAGATCTGACTAAACCCCTTGGTCAGATACTTACTCCAGACATCGTCGACGATCTCCAACAAGCAGTGATCCATTCAGACATCGGAGCTATTTATTCTGCAATTTTTAGTTTTCCTGTGCAGTTTTGTACGAGCAGAACTAGAGCCCTGGTGCAGGTGCTGTCACCCCCAGATCTGATAAGATCTGATGACGTCACTTGGCCAAGGCATTCTTCATCCAGTCACCGACATTCTCTAATAAACGGCACCCTGATCGGACATCGGATCCAATCGTACCGACTTCCGCAAGTTTGCTGCGTCGGGTGACCAGCGCGGGCAGAATCGCACGGGTTTCAATTGGCTCACCCGATCGGCCCCGACTCGCCTCCCTCGTCTCCTACGAGTGCGGCCCGTTAACCCATGTTTCAGTAGCCCCGAAGTTTGCTGTTGTAGCCCTTTACCTCCCTGCATAGAGTGGGCCAAGTTTTTGAAATTGTAACAATTAATTATTTGTGTGTATCGGGGTTGTTCGGATTCAGGTGGGATTTCTTCCCCCCGCACTAGTCGAGGAGGTACGCACAATGTTCCTACACTCACATTGCTTATTTAGTATATTTTCTATCATGCTACTTTTGTGAGAATAGGGCCGTAGCCAAATTTGAAATCACCACGTTTGTGAGTTTGAGTATCCATCCCGTAGCCAGTCGAGCACCGAGCTTGAATTGAACACCCTAGGCGATAGTGGTTCCTTAACCACTGCGATCCCACGTTTCCCTCGTAGGGACGATCGTCAGGCTAGAGTGAGTTTCTTGTTGAGATACGTCTCCACCCGGAGAACGTCACGGTAGTCAGCCGCTAGACTTGCCTTAGCGTGCTAGTTCTGGCCGCACTTCGAGTCGGTCGTAAGTCTTAGCACGTCCGAGTCTCGTCTCGTATCAAATTGGCATCGAGTCTCATTTTGTCCCGCATCAAATTGGTATCAGAGCTGCGAGTTAAGTCTAGGGTAGTCTATCATAGCATTTTCTAAGTCTAGGGTTGCATTTCATCCCTCTATTCGGTATATCAAAAGGTGTTGCCCGAATGATAGGTTACGTCTATCGGGAAGACAGCACACTTGTGTGAGTTGGATCTTCGGATCAACACCTCGATCTGCCACGTACCGGATATTAGTTGAGTCTAGGTTCCTTAGTTTGCATAGTTAGTGCATTCCAAGCTTTGTGTCGTTGCATGCCCACCCGGCGAGGTACCCAATACCATCGCCTCGTGTCTATGGCAAACCCACGGGATGCCACCTCGGGAGACCTTCAGTCCTTGCATGAGGCGATGATGGTCATCATGGCTCGGTTGGACCAATCCGTGGCTACCTTTCGGAACTTCTCCGACAATATGGATGGTCACCCTAAACCCATGGAAGAGCGTATGGAGCCATCCGATAGATCTGTCCAGGGTCTCGTCAGACGGTTGGATAGGATGTCACACGGAGATCCTCCCGGAGCGGCCCAGGGCCCACCCGCACCTGATCCCGCGGTGGCCCAAGTCAAATTCACTCCCATGGCCCAGCTCCAGCCCGCTCCCATGGCACAGGAGCAGCCTACACATGTGTTGAGTAGTGGACAACGGATCTAGAGGGAAGGGGTGAATAGATCTGCCCCTCTTTTCGTAATGCAACCCTCTATATAGCTAGATAAAATAAATTGCAGCGGAGTGTAACTAGCTTATTGAATAACACTATGATTCGCTTGGCAAGATGAGCAACTAATATATCGATTTGTACCTAAGCATGCATCTAGAACGAAGCAATCACATAAACAAACCACAACACAAAGGATTTTAAGGTGGTTCGGACTTAATCCCCAGTCCTACGTCCACCCCTCACCAAATCCGGTGAGGATCCACTAGTGTCACGAACTGAACCACAATTCGGAAAGACCTTCAATTGCCTTCCTACTAACCACCGGTAGGGATGTCAACATCGCAGATCGGACAACTTCCGATTGCCTTCCTACTAACCACTGGTAGGGATGATCTTCAGTTTCAAATGTTTGAATGAAATGGAAAGAGAACAAATATAAAAACACTCAAACAAGATGTAGAATATGCTCAAAGAGAAAGGATCTTGTCTGAGATTGCTGGAGCTTGAATCTGATGCTTCAATGGTATCTTCTTTCTTGTGAAAAGATCTTGCTTGGATCACCTTGAGTTGATGAAGAAGATGAAGGATGCGGATTTGATCTCCCTTGAGAATGGGCTTCTTTGGATCACCTTGAGATGATGAAGAGGATGATGGTTACAGCTTTATCTTCACTTGATTGGGGTTGATCTCCTCTTGAAGTAACTTGAATCACTTGAGGATTTAATGAAGAACTTCTTCCCGGAGTACTGTTCACAGCTACAGTACTCGAACGCCTCTCCCTTGAACACACCCTTGCAGCCTCCTTTGATCTTCCCTCTTAGCCTTAGGGTTTCCAACCCTTCTTATGTGTGTTTTATAACCTTTGAATGGTCCGTAGAAACCCCCCAGACCAGATCCACATTTTGTGGGTGATTGGGTGACTTTAGGATTAAAGAAATCCATGGAGAATGGCTCTTCTCGAAGTGGAAAGCAAAGTCAACAATTGATGGCTCGGGACTGACGGTCGACCTGTGGTAGCTGGCGGTCGACCGCTACTAAGAAACCCTGTAGAAATTTGATCTCTGGAATTTTCGGTCGACCGCTACTGGGCTGGCGGTCGATCGCCACTGAGAATCGTGCAGACATGGAGTTGCTGGCAGCGGCGGTCGACCGCCCCTGGGTTGGCGATCGACCGCCAGCTGGGCAGACCTCGGGTTATGCCGGGTCAGTCCGTTAACCCATTTAGCTCTGTCGCTTGAGTCCTTTAGCATCCCGTTCTCATCTGTGGCATCAACCTTGACAGTCTTGAAGATTTCTATTGATTATATTGCTCCTATAATCAAAATTTTATTCCAGGGGCTCCGCCCCCGGAAAACCCCGCGACCTGACCGCGCAGGTCGATCCGCGTGCGAGGGTGTAATCATTGAGCTTTCACTTTTGCCATCTCCACTCCATTCCTTGGCATATCTGTCATGAAAGAACATCAAGTAGTTTAGCCATATAAGAGTGGTAAGACATCAATGACTTATAGTGTTTAGCCATTATCAAAACCCAGAATATCAAATAACTCAAATGACAACAGGATAATGTCGAATAACCCAAGTGACCACAAGATGACTCAAATGACCACAGGGGCACAACAACATGCTCCTCAGCCCACCCCTCACCGAGCCATCGAACTACAACATCGTGACCTTGGTCTCGAAGGCTATGGGTCCGATAATGCTTACGAGGGGTATGGTCGACACCGTCATGGCTTTCAACAGTCGAGGGATGAAGAGGACGATAAAGTCCTTAGGACCGTGCGAGCAGACCCTCCAACTTTTGACGAGTCCTTGGATCTAAAAGTCTATCTTGATTGGGAGGCCAGCATGGATCGGTACTTAAAGTGGTTCAAAATGATGGACCACCGGAGGATCAAGTTCGCTAAAATGAAGCTGTTAGGGCAAGCGCAAACCTATTGGAGAAATGTGGAGAGCTTGCTATTTCAGTGCCAACAGCCCCAGGTTGAATCTTGAAATGAGATGAAGAACAAGCTTTGGCTTAAGTATCTTCCTGCCACGTACCGTCAGAGGCTCATTGACAGGTGGCAGAATCTCAACCAAGGGGATCGGTCTGTGTCCGAGTACATCGCAGAGTTTGATGAATATTTTTACAATGTGACGTCTCAAAAGAGAGCACGATGCACGTTTCCTGCTTCCGTTGTGGTCTGCGGCCCCACTTTCAGTATGAACTCTTTCGCCACAATGTGACCACCCTGGAGGCCGCATATTAGGTTGCTCTCGAGTTGGAGAAGTTTGAGTCGGAGTTCACTCTCTTCCAGCGATCGGGGACCATCTATCAGCGTGGGTCCGACTCTCGTACCATGCCCAGTTCTTATAGTCTATTTTTGGTAGCTCGCCCCCCGGAACCCCCTCGCCAGGACCCCACTGCTCTCGGGCCTCGCTCTCTCCCTCCAAGGGACCCTCCCCCTCACCAACAGGCATCATTTCCCGCTCCCCGCCCTCAGCAGCTCGCATTGCCTACCTGACCCCAGCTCCCACCACCCCTGACCCATCGTGAAGACAAGGGAAAAGGGCTGATGACCGGTAGAGCATCTACAAGCACAGGGCCGCGTGACCAGTGCTATAGGTGTGGTGGAATTGGCCATTATGCAGCCAAGTGTCCCACTCGGGAATCGCTGGTTATTTCGGACACTCCAGCCCGCGACCTCACACTAGAGCTTGTGCCGGTCTGCTATGAGGCGGATCCAAAACTCACGGAGGAGTTCTTTAATGAGTTATTAGAAGAGCACGCTGACGTCCCGGGTACTCAAAACCAGGTCAATGTGCAATTGGGTGTGATCCTCCCAAACCCCTGAAACCCAATAAGAAACCAGTAGGTACATGTTAGGATGTCTAGGAGTCCCTAACCTTGGGTTGCGTTGTTTTTATGCGAGTATTAATATGGGTGTCTATGTTTGTCTAGGGTCATGTATGAGTCTGTTTTGTTTATACAGTTTGTTTGTCATGCCTATGGAGTTTGCATAAAGTCGTCCAAACAAAAGGCCAGTAATGCACGTAATAAGGAGCTAGCTTATGCATGACGACATGCCCGTGAGTTCCGAAAGGGAGAGTACGTCGTGATCAGGGTCATACTTGAACGGTTTCCTCTCGGAGACCATAAAGAAACTCTAGGCCCGCGATGCCAGCCCTTTCCGAGTCATGAAACAAGTGGGTTCGAATGCGTACGTTATTGAACTACCAGACGACTATGGTGTCAGTTCGATGTTCAATGTTCTAGATCTAGTAGCATATCGGAACCCCACGGTGATCCCTAGTGAGTTTTTGGGCTTTCTCCTCCTATTGTGAGTGACACACCACCCGAGAGTGTAACTCTTCCAGCCTCAACGCAAGCATATAGATTGTATACTAGATGAGCAAGTGAACACCACCAGGAACGGAGCCTACCGACGCTTCTTAGTGCATTGGAGAGGACGCCCCGCGCCAGACAATGCCTAGATCACACGGAGAGCCCAAGCCTCGAGACCCTTACTCGACAGGGTTGAGTTCCTCCCATCTGGGGAGAATTGGTGCGGACACATGTCACAAAACGCGTCGGTGGACGAGGACACGTCGGAGCCCCTTTTTTGTTCGAGGAGGACGTGGACGCATCGACCTTCATTCCACATTTGTTTAGCCTTGTTTCGGCTCTATTTAGTCCATGTACTATTGTAAGAGCTAAATGGGCTAGGTTAGAGTTAATGGGCTAGAATAGTATTGGGCTTTTTGACTGGGTCAAATGGGCCAAGAGGGATCAAGTGTGACAAAGGCATAGTGTAAGCATGTGTGCAAGTGTGAATGGGTCACAAGTGTGAATGGGTCACAAGTGTGAAAGGGTCCATCTAGTGTAAATGGGGCAAGGCTAGTGTGAAGGCATGGGTGGCTTGGTGGCAAGTGGCAAGGGGCACCCCTTTCTTGGTCCAAATGGTGGCTTGCCACCTTCCTTGACAAAAGGAAGGTTACTTCCACCTTCCCACCTCTCTTCGTCGACCAACACCAAGCCTCCACCCTCTCCCACTTGTCTAGGCCGCCCCTCCCCACTCTCCCCTCTCCCCATGTCATTCCAAGCCCCCCCTCTCCCCTTTGTATGTTTATATAAAGCCATGTATAGTGTTCTTGAACAAGGTAATGAAATTATGAAGTTTTTGTGAGAGAAAATGTTGTTGATTTGTACTGGTTCCTTTCAAATGAATGTGAGCATCAACCATGGAAGTATGAAAATGAACGATGTGCAATATGCAATCAACCTATGAACATGTGTAACATGAACCTAGGCAATCAGCGTGGATTCTAAGCATGGGCATGCCATCTCTTTCAGAACTACGCAAAGGAAAAGAAAAATACACGCCGGGCGTGGAGCAAAGGATTAAAAGAAAACACACACCGTAGGTGTGGGACAAGCAAGCAAAAGCAAGTAAAGAAGAGATATGAGGAAAGGGAGAGAGCTAATGCCCAAACTAGAAAGATGTGATCGCCACCAAAGTATTAAACTAGCCAAAACTAGGATAGATACCTTGGAAATAGGTGGATGCAACACCCGCCCATGGGAGAAAGAAGTCTGTACTTCAGCGAATAATGACGGTCGAAGACAGGCGCGCCAGATGAAGATGACGGTCTTACGATAAACCGCTAGAGGACTTTAGTGCTCCGAAACACAACCGCCAGAGAACCACAGAAAAGGAACTTTGGGACATTGATCTCCACTTCTTCCAGCCGGCCAGAAACTTGGGCCTCGTGCTATGGACCTGTAAACATGCGTAGAGACACAGAAAAACACCTAGATTAGCCCTTTGAAGAGTGTAGTAACTATAATGGAAGAAAACTTGAAAACATGCAGTTGGAAAGGGAATACCTAGGAGGTTGGTTTTTTAACCCCTGTAGGGCGTTTTAAAAGATGGGAGGAGGTTTTAAAATGATGCAGAAGATGAAGAACGTGAGCGAAGAAGAGGGAAGATGCTTTGATGCTATGAGGAGAAATAAGAACTAAGAACACAAGAAAACACTAAAAGATCCTTGGAACTTCATACTCCCAGGACTTAGGAAGCAAATGGACGTGGGAAGTAGTTCTCCTTGATTGGTTCTAGATCCAGGATGCGGCAGCACTTCGACGCGAACTCCAAAAATCTCCTCCTTAAGCCATGAAGTCAAGGGTTCTATTTATAGACCCTCAAACTCCAGGTCCGAGATGGAGAGATAATGACTCGAAATCAAGCCTGACACCAGATAATCTTTGAAGATAATACACCCCAGAGTTCACAGAAACAAACGAGAGCTTCTAAGGATGAGTATCGAAAGAGAAATCGTCAGATCAAACTCTTAATTCGACCATGGCGTAGCAGAGAAATAGCAGTTCTACTATAACTCTTTCTCTGAATTGACGACCTTACGATAAACCGCCAGAGCCATTTGACGGCCCAAGAATAGACAGCCACCCAGCATTATCCAATAAAAGATAAGGCCAACGGGCGAAGTTTTCGAAATAAAGACTCGGCAAGAAGTTGGCGGTCCAAGGTTCATGTGCCAGAATCAAATGACGGTCCCACGATAGACCGCTACAGCACAACGGATAAGACGGAAGGAAAGATGGAAGGAAAGACGTTGGATCTTGGACTCTGGCATCATCTAGCGGTCAAAGGGAGGAGCGCCACAATGCCTCTAACGGCCATACGATAAACCGCCAGAGCTCTATGGATAAGACAGAAGGAAAGACGAAAGGAAAGACGTTGGCTCTGGACTCTGACGTCAGTAAACGGTTCATAGATAGGCCGCCAAACGTCATCAAACGCCCATTCAATAGACCGCCAGAGAAAAGATTGGGTCGATGCAAGAAAATATCGGGTCGGTGTAATAGCGACACCAGGTCTGTGGAACAGTGGATCAGGTCGGTGCACATGTGCAGAAAACAGTCAAAGAATATACCGCCAACAACGTCTAACGGCCGTGTTATAGACCGCTAGGTGCTAGATTGCAACAAAACCATTAAAAGCCCACTAAGCTTCAACCCACGGAAAACAAATAAGGAGTGAGACCCAATCAAGGAGAATGACCCATGAAATAAGCCCCAAAAACTGACTAAGATGGCCCAAAAATGGCTTATAACTCGGAGCATCATAAAGATAAGTAAGAAGTTGACCCAACTCATTGGTCATAAAACGGGTGTCAACAGATGCCCCTCCTTAACGTCCTCTTTGTAGGGGAACAAGCGGAGGTGAAGTGAAAGCAACATGGAACATGGAGGTGAGACGGAAATGAAGCGGAGTGGACTGAAAAGCGGACGTTAAGGTAAACCGACACCCGTCCTAAACCAATAAGCGATAGGAATCTTCCTGAAAACTTCGAACTAATCACAAGGAATGGTAAAAATGAATGACGCATGTCTGGAGGAACTAACAACTAAGGAAAGGAAAACACGGTCAACGGTAGGAGCAACAAAAAAGTAAAGAGACGATTAACTAAACTCCAGACATGAATCCTTAGCTAACCAGACCAAGCAAATAGATCGAAGGAAACCTTCCAACTCAGAGTGGAATAATTCTTCTTACTCGAGATCATGAACATAGTTATCCACCATTACCGAGATACTCAGACAGATGAGGGCACGTGAATGCTCAAAGATGCGTATGATGCATGCTGGGCTAAAATAAAGAAATCATAAAAATAGATGCAAATAAAGGATAAAATAACTAAGTACTCGAGAATAGTATTGCTAGACCGGACAAATCAGGGTCAAGAAACTATCTGTAACCATGGCATGCAAGATAGAACCATCGTCCCCCAATTCTGTCAACCTAACGGCCTATCCAACGATTAAACATGTGAACTTAGTTCATGATCATTTTTGTTAAATGGGAACATCAGATCCTGGAACACATGAATGACCAGCCGGTTCTCGAGGTGATATTTATCATAAGGTAACATATAGTAATGCATTTAAGGGACCAGGGATAGAGAGCCATACATGACTTACCTGCCAAGCGAAGTGGCATTTTTTGGATTTTGATTTTCTAATTTTTTTTATTTTTATGGGATTTCATGTATAAGACAACCATGAACATAACAAGCATGAACATCACGTAACGAACAAATGAATGAAAGACAGCATAACACAACGAAGAATGAACGAACAAGCCACATATGCAAGATATGAACAAACCACATGTATGCATGATGAACATGGTGGGACAAGATAACAACACGGTGGGACAACACTTGGTTGGGACAAGAATATGAGTGATGACCACACGGTTGGGACAACACACGGGACATAGAGGGGCGACTAAACAACATGCAAGACAGCTAACAACACACGGTGAGAGATAAAACAACATGTGTGGGAGGACATAGAGGGACATAAACACATGACAAGGATATGGGGGGACAAAAGACACGACAAATGCGCCCTTCAATCAAAGCCCAAGATCAGAATGAACCAGAACCGCCAGGTTCATAATCGTGAGGCAATGTCCTCTCATAGAGACATGATGAGAGAAAGTGAGAGTTTGAGAAGGACATAAGCTTCAGAACATATCAAGAGAGTGTATTTGAAGAGGAGAGAATAGATCAAAAGATGAGTGTGAACAGGAGACAGAGTGAAAGATGAAGAGCGAGGAAACTTCAATACATGCAACCTGCACACAGACCAAACAGATTACGTACATGTCCTCAAGACAAAATGCATGAGAAATAAAAGACATATATTTTTAGATTTCTGTAATTTTTTTGAATTTTTTGACAATATTTTATTTTTTAGATTTTTGAAATATTTGATTTTTTAGAGTTTTGAAATTTTTAATTTTTGAAAATTTTCAAATATTTGATTTTTTAGAATTTTTGAAATAGCAATCTGCAACACCCAAAGATAGGTTCGAATTACTGGCCAGAGATCGCCGTCCCTCCCCTCTCATTAAAGACTTCCCTTGAGCAGGGCGTGCATGTGAGGGTGGCTCGCCACAACCAACCGCCTCTAAAGAACGGTGCCCCTACTAAGGCCATACCCGGGATACAACCCAGCCTAAGAGGGAGGAGTAGAAGAAAAATTGGAGACAAGCTTTATGCAGGATGGGAGACATCAGGACTTGAATTCCTTCCAGGGCACTACCCCTCAAAGATACAGTCTGTTGGGCCGGGGCTTTGTGTCTTTGATTTTGAGACCCATATTTACTAGGCATGCATGCGACCGGGCTCATGACGTCTCGCGGGGAACTGTACTGTCACTCTTTCCATGCCTTTGATTTCCATAATTTTGCTTTGATCAGATCATTGATTCTGAGAGCCCTTATTGGCTAGATTTTACATGAAAGCTCACGTTTACAAGGGTCAAGACTGCCCCTATTTGAGACCTCTCTCGTATTAGGGAGCACCTAGGTTGGTCATCTCATCCATCAATCTCTTGCCCCAGCACTTGGCCGAGTATAGAAAAGAAAAGGCCTTTGTGCATACCCAAAGTATGGCCAAAGTAGCAACGGTGTGCCTCAGAGAGATCGGCTATGGCTTGCTGTAAAGTGTGTGAAAACCCATACTTAAAAATCACCCTCAACTATCAGAGAAAGAAACTAAACTCCCAGCGCTGAGCTATCACCAGCCTAAGGATGCTATAGAAGCGAACTCATTTGATTAAAATAAATATATTTCTACAAGCCACTTAACCATGTTTTAAGGAAACAACATTATAAGCATGTGCAGGAGAAGCATAAGCAATAGCGATAGTAGCATATTCTTTGTACCAAATAAAGATACCTTGCAAACCCATAGTATAGAAGCAGCATCCTGAAGTAAGAGCTTGATCATCGGGCTTCATATAGCACGAGCTTTGTATTCCTTGCTTGACAGGACCAAGAATGGAGAGGATAACAAGGCTTGAAGATTCCTATACACGAAGGAGCGGCAGAAACCAAACTGGACGAATAAGGATAAAAAGGAAGAGGGAAGAGGGCTAGAACTCCCTCGTTAAGGCATCGAGACCCTGATAACAAGGAACCAGATACAGAAGAAACCATATTAGCTGAGATCAAGGCGGACTAAAACCTCAAAAATAGCAAGAAAAAGGGTGATGACTCCGAAAGGGTGAGGAAGAGTGAGTGGAAAGATGAGAAGATGAATCATCCGACATGGTCGGAGAAGGGGAATGGGAATCAACCGACATGGTTGGGGAAGAAGAATTAGAACCACCCGACAGGGTCGGGGAAGAAGAATCGTGGGCATCTGACAGGGTCGGAGAATGAGAACCCAGAGATACCAGAGGAGAAGGATCAGAAGAAGAAATCCCTAGATCGGGATGAAAGGATGACGTGGGCCGAGGCCTAGGATAGTAAGAATAAGGAGAATCTGGAGAAACCAAATGAGAAGAGTGGGGGTTTACGGACTCGGGATGAGAGGAGAAGATCATGGACGCGGGATTGGAATAAGAAAGGTACACCACCTAAGGGTGGGAGCTGAGCAATAGAAAGGATGAATGAAAGGAAGAGGTGGACCCCAGAGCGCACAATCGACGGCCCTTGAACTGGCGCCGTCGCCTCTTCTTAGCGAAAACTGGCTTGTAATGGACCTGCCTGGTGCAGACTTGGACCTTTGGGCCTCTTGACTTGCAGTGGGTTCTCAAATAACGGGCCCCTCTAGCAGACGGCCTGATCCGATCATGAACATGCAGCTTCATCGGGGTGATTGCCCCTAGACTCCCGGTGCTAACAATAGTAGGATATTCTCAGATAGATAACTCCTTAGATGAATGAATATCAGAAAACAATGGAGTTTTGTCACTTGGCACTAGCAGCATGAGATTCGGCAACTCTACTCGGAACTCAGCCTCGAAACACAACTCCCTTAATAGAAGAGACGGGTGAAGCTGAGGGGGAGTAATACATGACGTTGACATGGCCGACTTGCTAATAAATCGAGGTAAATTGCATAGAACATGCAGAATATCCTTCGAACGTGCAGAAGATACGGCCAATTACCCCTTGAACATAGAGTCCATAATCTGCTTGGCAGCCGTATGAGTTAGCACAATCTGAGTAGAGAACCCTTCTTGGCCAGTGAACTGAATAGCAATCGAGCGAAAAGAAATAATAGCATCAATCACGGAATCTTCGGCGAGCAAAGAGATTGCTATCGGCCTCGCTTTAGCAAAAACTTGCACTAGTGCAAGGGAACTCTTCTTAGCAACCGCCCCGATAGAAAATGCAGGCTTATTATCCCCAAAATAGTCAGGACCAGGACTCGGACTGGCATGTGACAAATGAAATTTTGAATCTTAAAATGCATAACCGGCAACGAATTATCCTGATCCGGCTCATCATCTCCCTGGGGACCAGAGCCGAGGGGCACCAAAGGCAGCGCACACCCGCTCCGTGGGGTGGAAGTGGATGGAGAAGTGGAGGGAATAGGCTCAAATGGCGTAGGCGAAGGTTTAGAAGGCGTAAGTAGGGGTAAAGGTGAAGGTGGAGGCATAGGTGTAGGGGTAGCTTGCTCAGACTTGGGCGAGAAGGGTAATGGTGGGGAAGGAAACAACGGTGGAGATGGTGGAAATGATGGAATATGGGTCTTCGGGAGAGGAGGCGGTGAAGATGATGGTGATGGTTGTAGGGGTAGTGGATATGATGGAGAGGGTGATGTGGTCAATGGAGGTAGTCAGGTGAGGATGGTAACAGTGGTGGTGAGGCGGAGGAATTTAAGGGTCGTGACACCCACCTTCGACGTATCGACACGACGCGTCTAGCGGCGTCGGGAGTAGAAGCGGTGGTGGAAATGGGGGAAGAAGAAGTGGGAGCACTAGCCTGAGCAGAAGCTTGGGTTGGTGGAGGTTGAGTAGGCGATGGTAAAGGTGAGGGGGTAGGTGGAGATGAAGAGGGTGATGAGGTAGGCAGCGTGGTGGACAAAAGCATAGGGGAGGGAACAGGTGATGGAGTAGATGACGGAGCGGGTGCAATGCCAGATAAAGAATCACAGGGGTGCCCCTGGTCTTGTAGTGGAGATGGCTGCCTGGGCGGCGACTGCTGCTGCTGCTCGCTGCGGAGATTTAAAATAACTTCATGCATGGCGGCCCAATCGATCATCATCTTGCCTTCCAAACCATAAACATAATCCTAGAACTCAGGACAATCCTCGACCAGATGCCCCTGCTAACGATGAAAATCATAAAATTGGAGCAAATCTCAGACCGCGGGTTGGCAAGGCACAGCTAGAGAGAGCGGCAATGCGTGAGTGGCCATCAAAACCCGAAAAATATTGTTAAAGCACTCCGGCAACGGAGGACGATGAGGAGCCTGCTTCGGGCACGGGAGATGCTGAGGGGTATGAGATGGTAATGGAGATGGAGGTGGAGGAGGAAGTGGCGGTTGCGTAGGCAATAGCGCATGGCAACTGGTAGAGGGACAAGGTGGAGGCACGTATGGAGTGGGATGAGGGGGTATATAGACGGCATCTACTTGTTCGGGGTGTGGTGTTCCCTTGACCGGAAGTGGCGGCAGATATGGGTATGTGGATGCGGGAGGCTGACTCATGGAAGGTTGATATGTGGAGGTTTGATATGCGGAGATTTGATATGCGGAGGTGGATGTGGTGGAAGGCTGACTCATGGGAGCGTAGGGTAGGATTGTGGAGGGTGAGGTGTAAGTGGAGGTGGATAGTGGAGACTCGGGGTCAAAGGAACCTTGAAGTTGTTGGCGAACGAAGCGGGCTCAGCTATAAAGCTGCTGCAAGGAGGTGATGTCATTAAGGACTAAAATAAACCGATATTCGGGCGTTGCATTGGAAATAAGCATCTTGATTTGCTCTGGCTCCGGAATGTGCCCCGGGACTTGCGCGACAAGGTGACGCCAACGATCGACAAAGGTGCAGAATTCTTCATCGAGCTTCATCTTCTCGTGGGCCAGATCCAAAACAGAGAACTTGGGACCAACCTGGTCTTGATACTGCTGAATAAACTTTTCTTGAACGGCTTGAAAATTCATAACTTGCTCTTGCGAAAGAGAGAAGAACCAATCTCAAGCTGGGCCTTCCAATGACAGACCAAATAAATAGGCCATCAAGCGTTGGTCATGTCGAAATTGGGCCGACTCATAAACGAACTCTTTCAAGTGAACATATGGGTCACCGACTCCACCATAATGACGATATGTGGGAATTTGTGAAGATGGCGAAAGCTGAAGACCTTGAAATGCGAATGGAATACTTAAGGAGGACTTAGGATCAATCCGATGTTGAAGTTCATCAAGCTGGCGTTGGGCTTGAGCAATCATCTCCTGGGTAGGGAGAGATCGAGAGGAATATGGGCCAACTTGAGCAAGTGAATTTGGACTGGGATGATATTGGGCCGGATAAGAGGATTCGGGCTGAGAAGAAGAAAGGCCCACTCCGGGAATGGAAGGATATGCAGGCCTGGAGGAAACATTGGCATATGGACTGAATGGGCCAGCAGCAACATGGGCGGAAGAATGAGGCCCATTAAGAGAATAAGTCCCATTAGAAATCGGGCCAGTGGCATATGAAGGAGAAGAAAGAGGCCCATGAAAGGTAGAGGGCCCATTATGAGAAGAAGGCCCATTAAGATGAAATGTAATGAGACGTTGGGCATGGGCCGGGTCCATTTGGTGAACAAGGTTTGATAAGTGGGCCATGAGATTAGCCTGTTCCTCGGATGGATCAGAAGGACCACGGGAAGATGGGCCCGCGTGGGAAGATGATTCCACGCGAGAATAGGAAGAAGATTGAGAAGAAGAATGATACAAAGGATTGGAATGATACTCCATGAGGGAAAATGGAGACTTAATACAAAAATATCAAGGAGAATACAAGTGGGGAAGCAATGTCTTAATGGGATTGAGGACAAGAGGGGGCTGACCCACTAATGCAAAGACCAGGGGAGAATGGGACTGGACAATGGACACATAAAATGGGCTAAGCTAAATGGGCCTAACAACAAAGAATATGTGAATGCAACACAAAACACCACTAATGGGCCTGGACAATCCCAAATAACACAATCAATGTAATGTGAGAGTTTTCACCCAAGTCAAAAGAAGTTGATATGATAGGAAATATTTTAGGGGTTTTAATAGACCTTTTAATGTTTTAAATTAAGAATAATTCTATCAAGATAGGAATCTCATGGGAATAAGGTCCAAACTTTGGTTTGACTAAGGTTAACTCCCTCACACTTACGCAAATGCAAGCCTAAAGGGGTGAAAAAGGTACAACCGGCTAGGCGTCCATGTGGGAATCCACGGCTCGCGGGGACTTACGGAGGTCTCGGATAAGATCACCTAGTCGACCCCAAGGAATATGGAGGCGAGAGGATCACCTGCCAAGGTAGGAATGCGACTGTGATATGCAATGCATGGCCCTATGTGCACCGGAGTGCATGCAATTTCTAACCTAAAATCTAGCAATCAAATATGAACACAATGATATGAATATGCCAAACAACTGAGGAGGAGACCAGATAGCACCCAAATGTAAAAATCATAGCAGAAATTGCGGAAATAAATTGCACCTTGGGATGCGTACCTGTCACTAGAGTGGCGATCTGATATAAGAGAGCCAAAGAGATGAGACGGTCTAAGAATAGACCGCTCTTAAGTTGGTCACGGCTGAAGGTCTGACCGCCAGAATACCCAGAGAACCAGAAACAGTAGGAAATAAAGGGAAAATCTGGGAAAAACACGGGCAACTGAGGTAAAAGATGAATAGCATGTTTAACAGATATCCAACAAGATTGGCACTAGATGTCCCACCGTGATCGCCAAAAAATTCTGTTGATTTGTATTGGTTCCTTTCAAATAAATGTGAACATCAACCATGGAAGTATGAAAATGAACGATGTGCAATATGCAATCAACCTATGAACATGTGTAACATGAACCTAGGCAATCAGCGTGGATTCTAAGCATGGGCATGCCATCTCTTTCAGAACTAAGCAAAGGAAAAGAAAAACACACGCTGGGCGTGGAGCAAAGGAGTAAAATAAAACACACACCGTAGGTGTGAGACAAGCAAGCAAAAGCAAGTAAAGAAGAGATATGAGGAAAGGGAGAGAGCTAATGCCCAAACTAGAAAGATGTGATCGCCACCAAAGTATTAAACTAGTCAAAACTAGGATAGATACCTTGGAAATAGGTGGATGCAACACCCGCCCACGGGAGAAAGAAGATTGTACTTCTTCGAATAATGACGGTCGAAGACAGGTGGGCCAGATGAAGATGACGGTCTTACGATAAACCACTAGAGGACTTTAGCACTCCGAAACACAACCGCCAGAGAACCGTAGAAAAGGAACTTTGGGACTTTGATCTCCACTTCTTCCAGCCGGCCAGAAGACTTGGGCCTCGTGCTATGGACCTGTAAAACCTGCAAAAACGCGTAGAGACACAGAAAAACACCCAGATTAGCCCTTTGAAGAGTGTAGTAACTATAATGGAAGAAAACTTGAAAACATGTAATTGGAAATGGAATACCTGGGAGGTTGGTTTTTTAACCCCTGTAGGGCATTTTAATAGATGGGAGGAGGTTTTAAAATGATGCAAAAGATGAAGAACGTGAGAGAAGAAGAGGGAAGATGCTTTGATGCTATGAGGAGAAATAAGAACTAAGAACACAAGAAAACACTAAAAAATCCTTGGAACTTGATACTCCCTGGACTTAGGAAGAGGATGGACGTGGGAAGCAGTTCTCCTTGATTGGTTCTAGCTCCAGGATGCGGCAGCACTTCGACGCGAACTCCAGAAATCTCCTCCTTAAGCCATGAAGTCAAGGGTTCTATTTATAGACCCTCAAACTCCAGGTCCGAGTTGGAGAGATAATGACTCGAAATCAAGCCTGACACCAGATAATCATTGAAGATAATACTCCCCAAAGTTCACAAAAAGAAACGGGAGCTTCTAAGGATGAGTATCGAAGGAGAAATCGTCAGATCAAACTCTTACTTCGACCACGGCGTAGTAGAGAAAGAGCAGTTCTGCTAGAACTCTCTATCTGAATTGACGGTCTTACGATAAACCGCCAGAGCCATTTGACGGCCCAAGAATAGACCGCCACCCAACGTTATCCAACAAAAGATAAGGCCAACGGGTGAAGTTTTTGAAATAAGGACTCTGCAAGAAGTTGGCGGTCCAAGGTTCAGGCGCCAGAATCAAATGACGGTCCCACGATAGACCGCTGTAGCACAACGGATAAGACGGAAGGAAAGACGTTGGATCTTGGACTCTGGCGTCATCTAGCGGTCGAAGGGAGGAGCGCCACAATGCCTCTAGCGGCCATATGATAAACCGCCAGAGCTCAACGGATAAGACGGAAGGAAAGACGTTGGCTCTGGACTCTGACGTTAGCAAATGGTTCATAGATAGACCGCCAAACGTCATCAAACGCCCATTCAATAGACCGCTAGAGAAAAGATCGGGTCGATGTAAGAAAAGATCGGGTCGGTGCAACAGCGACACCAGGTTGGTGCAACAGCGGATCAGGTCGGTGCACATGTGCAGAAAATGGTCAAAGAATAGACCGCCAACAACGTCTAACAGCCGTGTTATAGACCGCTAGGTGCCAGATTGCAACAAAACCATTGAAAGCCCACTAACTTCAACCTACGGAAAACAAATAAGGAGCGAGACCCAATCAAGGAGAATGACCCAAGAAATAAGCCACAAAAATTGACTAAGATGGCCCAAAAACGGCGTATAACTCGGAGCATCATCGAGATAAGTAAGAAGATGACCCAACTCATTGGTCATAAAACGGGTGTCAATAAATGTGACGACCCGGACTCCGGATACCGGATATACCCGATAGGATTACCGAGCAGACCCGATACCACTTGGAACCCGTGAAGCCTCCCAAGAGCTGTAAAGCTCCGAAGGGAAAAAGGATTGTTGTGTAGTACATTGAAGTCGTAGATATAACAGTAAGTAATTAAATTTTATTAATCCGTTTTGCCAAAGTAGCAGAAATAAAATTACTTTTTAATTAACAGTTAAAATTAATAATTATACCAGTGTCTAGTCCAAAGGAAAGACAAGTATAGTCTAACAGAAAGAAGACGTACACTGAGGTCGGGGGAAACCCAACGCAGGTATTGCTGGCAACTACGAACTCGCCACACCAGGAACCGCCAAGGAAGTAGAGACAACCACACCTGAAAAGTAGGGGTGAGCCTCATGTCACTGGCTCAGTAGGGGTCACGCGGATCCCCACTGAAAAATAACGCAGTAACACGGAACAACTAAAACGGCAGCAGTAGTAGTAAAGCAGGAAAAGCAGGAAACTACTACTAGAAAGCTGAAAAAAGGAAACCAGGAACGGAAGGAGTAGAAACAGCTAAAAGAAAAGGGAAAAGCCGTACCGAGCAAAACACAGCTGTTGAACTAACCTCGGCTCCTTAAGCTACTCTAAATAGCAACAGAAAGGTGAACCCTGATCTCACAAAGTCAGGAGCTATCGATCTGCTGACATAACACAAGGCCCTATGCGAAGGCCTACGAAGACAGGCGAAAAGCCTACAAAAGACCTGGACAGACACGGAACACTAAAGCCTACACGACTCAATTGCCGTGCACGCTCTCCTAAACACAACTGCATGCGCAACTAGAGCGTCATACATGTTACACAACAGTGACCTCGGGTAAGGCCAAGAGGAGACTAACTCGGGAAGGTCACGACGCGCAAGAAACGCAAGAGTCACGTGTCACGTGACGGAAGCACCTCCTCACTAGAAGAACAACTAGATGCGTCCACTGATGTCTTATACTGCGCCACAGGTACCTCCCTACGGATGCCTAGAACGGCGGAGACTAAGGTACGCGATGAACCATAATAGGAACACCAGTAACGAGTGACTAGTCATGGTCACGCCTATCGACGCCAGTCCAAACGCCCCTGACCACGTGTGCACACACCGACTCTTGCCTAGAGCAAGACCTCTAGCTAGTTTTCCCCCCCAGCAGGACACTACAGTAAAGTAGGGGCCCATGGAAACTAGCTTAAAAACCGTATCTCGGGAACTACCCTCACCACCACTCCCGTGTGGGCCAACACTCAAGGTCGTCAGGCTACGACTAGTGGAGGCTCACTAGACACAGAGACTCTGAAACACGAGTGCTGGAGTACAGACAGGCTAAGCACGCACTGTCACCCGTACTACGAAGCACAAAGGGAGTACACCAACTGCCAATAGACTCAGGACAGGGCAACTAGACCTACCAACGCACGATCCTTGAGTCTCATGACTCGGATCCAAGATCGTCGCATGATGGTGATGACGAACCGCCAATCAATCTAATCCTAAGTCACAGGAAACGACAATGGATCATCAGACCCACATAACCGTATAAAACGACTCACGGAGACCTGAGGGAGCATCAAGACCCCCAAAGCACCTAGACACATAGACCGAGGTAGGATAGTACCTCAAGGCATCTAGAACCACTGTCTAGAGCTATCCAGAATAGTCGAGACACACTCAAGGTTACTTGTCAACCACTGGGTCTCACCGGGTTGACCAGAACCTAAATAATGACTCTGAAGCGATACAGAAACCTAACCAATACATCAAGGGTACGCCTGGCTATCTGATAACATGGTTATAGCCCTCATAGGACATCAAGAGGCGTCCACGGGACAAATGGGCAACCTACGAGATCAAGCCAAGGCACTTAGAAACTAACACATCGGGAAACGACACACAGGAATTAAGCGGAGGAACATACGCTGGCGGTCATACAATGGGCCGCTAGGTGACTGTAGCGGTCAAGGATTCGTCCGCTAAACCCAATCAACCCTGAACCGACCTATTCGGTCAAACCACCAAAGCAGTCTAATATAGACCCGCCACACGGACTAGGCGGTCCAAGAGACAACTGCCACACTAACCGCCCTAAAACATTGACCTAAGTCAAACGGCTTGTAGCGGCCTAAGAAAGGGGCGCCACAACGAAGAGGCGGACGAAGGTTGGGTCGCCAAGGCCAACCGCCTTAAATTCTTGACTAGGTCTAAAACAATGGTAGCATGAATACCGAGGTAGCTCACGAGCCACCGAGACCATCCCTCAAACGGGAACTCAAGGGAGGCTACTCACATGCGGGAGAACCCCACTGCACTCACACTGATACACGGTGACTCGATCGAGCGTAACACAAGGCCCGAAACACACACACCTATGGGAATGCTAATCGAGGTAACACGGCACCTCCAGACACCCTAGAAACATGGACACGGAGCCCACATGGTGTCCGGAATACTCTCGATGCCGTAGGTCAGTCATTGGGTCTCAACCAGATGGACCGGGACTCAAAATGGTCAAAGACAGTGAATTTCGGTCGACCTGACCCCTGGGATCGGTTGACCTAACACGGTCGGTCGATTGGACCAGGGCGGTCGATCGACCGGACCGACACAGTCGGTCACCCGTCGGCTGCGAACGTCGGCCGGTCGACCGGCCCGCCCGCGGCGGTCGACCGGTTACGACGGAAAATCGGCCGAACCCAACACAAAAGCCCGATTCCACGCCCCATTCGATCCCGATTGAAGGGGAAACAGTCCTAATGGACAAAAAAACCTTCCAAAAGCCGTAAGGGGCACATGCAATAGCTTAATTGCAAGAAACAGGCGATTCCATCGAATCGACCCTAATTGGGTCATCGGGGTTCCCAGACACGTACCGGCCCCAAATGACGACCAATCGACATGAAATCAGTGGATCTGGAACGCTGACATTCCAAGGGTTCGAATGACAACAACTGATCTAAAAATTGTCGCCGTTTTTCGGTGAACTCGACGAACATCCCAAATGTATGATTTTACCCCAACAAGGCAAAACCCACTCGTATGCTCACCGTTCGGCATGAAACTGCCAGGGAACATAGAAAAGAAGTAGGTGATCCATTTCCCTACCTCCACCGATGATTATGTGAGCCGAAGCGACTAAACCATGCCGAAAACTGCCAAACCAACGAACCGCGCCGCCTTTGAAGCCACCGAGGGATCGCGCCGCGCCACGCTCAATCCGTCGCCCCATCACGTGTCCCGATCACTCCAGCGTGTCCCCGCCTCAGCCAGCTCGCCAACGGTGTGCACCCTGCATCGAGAGGAGCAGAGGGGAGAGAGAATGAGAGAGAGGAAGGAACGTGAGAAATGAGGGAGGAGAGAGGGAAGAAAAGAATAAAAAGAAGAAAATTAGGAATTTTTTTAATTTTCTGAAATTCTGATTTTTGTGCTGAAAATCCACTAATCCAGAAAAATATGCAAAAATAGCCAAAACGATCCTCTCAAAGAGTACATCGCAACTGTAGCATCCTCGAGTTGATGAACTGAGAAATAAACTCACCACAGGGTTCCGTAACTTGTACGGGAGAAAAATCCACGTGGATCGTAAAACTCAACTCAGGACCCACAAAAGCGATCTGAAACTCTCCACTAAGGTTCCGAAAGATCCGATAAGAATCTAGGGTATTACAGCCTCCCCTCCTTCAAGAAATTTCATTCTCAAAATTTAAGGAACGATCAAGAAAAGGCTGGGATGAACAAACCCCGAGACACAACTTGAAACAGCACGACTCTCGAAAAACACCATTTAGAGGAACACTTGTCAGACCATAATCACAAGCACACGTTCTTGATCTCAAGAGAAATCGATCCAAAGGACGAGCACAATACACGAGTGAACACAAGCCTGACACCTACGAAACAAGGCAACGTCGTTTACGTCTCATAGGAAAGGAGACACGACTCATGCCACGAAAATAGCTATCGGGAAAATAAAACGATAGACACGGCAAGCATCAGCTTAAACAAGGAAGCATAGTCCTCTCAGCTGACAGCTCGACAACGTCATCGGCTCCAGTGCCATAAGCAACCACGAAAGCCTGGCACACAGGACGCCAACGACAGCACTGGACCGCAAACACAATCAAGTCAGTCATCACTCAGATATTACATCTTATTCGAGTTGTATGCTAACTCTGCCAGGAGAGAAGAGTACAGCACGACTAACTGACAAGATCATGGTCCACACAGTGCCAAGACAGAATCACAAGGAAACAACAACAAAACGACAACAACGATAGTAGCAGCAACACTTGTAGAATCCTAGCTCCGTACTGAACACAGAACCACGGGACACGACTGCAAGCTGGGTCACATCAAGGCACAATAACAGCTGAGCATACGACTATAATGGACTAGTCATGCAATGAGCAGCTCACCAAGAAGGACCCTCGACAACAAGGACAATAATCTCGAGAAACGCATCTCAAGGACCACGATCATGCCCTGAGAGCACAACACTCAAGAAAGAATTGCAAAGAAGCGAAGGGTACTCAACCAGAAGAAATGCTGACTGATTCCCTCAACACTCACAAATGCCAGTGCCAACACCAGAATGCCTTCAAGAACAACGGCATGGCAATAGACAACATCAAGGCACATGAAGCCAAGATGAAGTCACATCGAGGAAGACAATTCTCTCGACTGGCCAGAATCTTACAGCCAACGATCCTCGACCCGTGGCTTATCAGCCCACACGTTTCCGCTGCGCACTCATACAACGCACACAGGCATCAGAAATACCTCGGTATCTGCATCTCAGCACACACTCGGCGCCATCGCAATTCATAAAAATCGTAATATGACACGCCACAAGTACTGATCCGGCTATCAACCGATCACAAGTAGCCTAAGTGCAAACCAAGAAGAGCACTAGCTTCGGCACAAAGCACAACGAAAACTGCTAATCTCAGCTTACCATTACGTCCTGAAAGAATAAATACACCTTCACAACACGTCAACTGTCAGATACGGAATGACAAACACGATGCACAACGGCTCTTAACACAAGGATTAGGTCCACAGCCAAGCAACCGCAGAACAAAGAGCGGATCAGGCTTAGAGTAAATACTGTCCACACTTAAGTAGACGCAGGACAAAGGTCTCACTATAATAGCACTTCTAAGGCTTGCCTCAAAAAGACTCCACCAAACAGGATGAGAAGAATCAAGCTCGACTAATAGTAGCTCACCAAGAAGGAAAATCCTAGGTTCGCTTGAGCATCTTCTCAATCGAGGAAACAAAATGACCACTTCAACAGAAGTGAAACATCTCAAGAGCTGAACAGACTCGAGCTGGGACGACCAAAATAATGTAAGAATGTGTACGACCATTACACCAACTCGAAAAAGTCACCAGCCACCTGAAACAAACCACGGAAAAATCTTGAACAATGTACTGTAGATTCAAGCATTCCGGCAAACTCTGCCAAGTACAGCACGATCAAGACAAACACCACAACGAAAAGGAGCATCTCGTCGCATCCTGATGAGAGCAAAACCATCTCGTACAGTGCTAACACAGCACGCACAAGACCACTTATGGAAAATAAAGCGACAAGGAATCGTAAAACCTAAGCCAGCGAAAGACTGTACTGGACTTTCAGGACTCTAGACACTGTATATCTCGGATGCCCATGTACTTCACACAGCAACGCTCTGATACCAACTGTGACGACCCGGACTTTGGATATCGGATATACCTGATAGGATTAACGAGCAGACCCGATACCACTTGGAACCCATGAAGCCTCCCAAGAGCTGTAAAGCTCCGAAGGGAAAAATGATTATTGTGTAGTACATTGAAGTCGTAGATATAACAGTAAGTAATTAAATTTCATTAATCAGGTTTGCTAAAGTAGCAGAAATAAAATTACTTTTTAATTAACAGTTAAAATTAACAATTATACCAGAGTCCAGTCCAAAGGAAAGACAAGTACAGTCTAACAGAAAGAAGACGTACACTGAGGTTGGGGGAAACCCGACGCAGGTACCATTGGCAACTACGAACTCGTCACACCAGGAACCGCCAAGGAAGCAGAGATGACCACACCTGAAAAGCAGGGGTGAGCCTCATGTCACTTGCTCAGTAGGGGTCACGCGGATCCCCACTAAAAAATAACGTAGTAACATAGAACAACTAAAATAGCAGCAGTAGTAATAAAGTAGGAAAAGCAGGAAACTACTACTAGAAAGCCGAAAAAGGAAAACTGGGAACGAAAGGAGTAGAAACAGCTAAAAGAAAAGGGAAAAGCCGTACCGAGTAAAACACGACTGCCGAACTAACCTCGGCTCCCTAAGCTACTCCAAACAGCAACAGAAAGGCAAACCCTGATCTCATAAAGTCAGTAGTTATCGATCTGCTGACACAGCACAAGGTCCTAGGCGAAGGCCTACGAAGATAGGTGAAAAGCCTAGAAAAGACCTGGACAGACACGGAACACTAAATCCTACATGACTCAATTGCCATGCACGCTCTCCTAAACACAACCGCATGCGTAACTAGAGCGTCGTACATGTTACACAATAGTGACCTCGGGTAAGGCCAAGAGGAGACTAACCCGGGAAGGTCATGACACGCAAGAAACGCAAGAGTCACGTGTCAAGTGATGGAAGCACCTCCTCACTAGAAGAACAACCAGATGCGTCCATTGGCGTCTTATACTGCGCCACAGGTACCTCCCTACGGATGCCTAGAACGGCAGAGATTGAGGTACGCGCTGAACCAGAACAGGAACACCAGTAACGAGTGACAAGTCAGGGTCACGCCCGTCGGCGCCAGTCCAAACGCCCCTGACCACGTGTGCACACACCGACTCTTGCCTAGAGCTAGGCCTCTAGTAGTTTTCCCACCCAACAGGACGCTACCGTAAAGCAGGGGCCACGGAAACTAGCTTAAAAATCATATCTCGGGAACTACCCTCACCACCACTCCCAGGTGGGCCAACACTCGAGGTCATCAAGCTACGACTAGTGGAGGCTCACTAGACACAGATGTGAATCATGGAAAATAATCCACTTTTTAAGACAAAAAATATATAAGAATAGGCATAAGAAGAATAATGGAAAAAAGGGCGAGTAAAAGAGCACGTGGTGCTACTAAGGAGAGTGATCGCCAGAGGGGTTACCTCAATAAGAAGAAAAGATGATCGCGAATACCTGGTGATAATAGGATGCGGGATGGATGTGAGTTCCTTCCTCCACCTTCTATCGGCCGGCCGATGAAGGGGGTCTTCCTCTTTGATTACCCTTAAACAAAGAACAAACAAGTAGAAGAAAAGGAGATCAGCCAAACATGAGTGTAGTATCAATCCCAAGATGAAAGATGGTGATGAAAGAAAAATGTGCACCTTTTTTTTGTTTTAAAAAACCCCTAGAGAATTAGGGAGAGTAGAAGAGATGCAATGAAACTAATGCAAGGAAAAGGCTATACGATGATGAGATGAACAGACAATAATGAAGAGAAGAAAAAGATCCATGTTGTTCTGTAAACAGTAAAGGGAAGAAACTTTGCTTCGGATGCTGCAGTAGGAGGAAGCAGAAGAGAAATCAATCTCTCAATCTCAATCGCCAGCACCTGTTAACCTCTGTGACAACAACAGCTCTACTTCTAACCTCGCATGATAACCTCTCTGTGTCCTCTGTCTAACTCTATCTATCTCTGTGCACTCGTTAACATCGCGCGAGATCAACCAAGGGACTCTTTTATAGGGTTTTGATCACAGATAGACACAGATTTAGGAAGATAAGAATAGGCAGTGGTCGTTAACGGCAAGGACTCTAGTTCCCAGATCGAGCAAGGTGACCAAGAAAGCAGGGAACTCTTCAGGAAAGGCGAGTTTAAGCAGGACACGAAAGGGTGAGACATGACCTACCAAAGGGCGTCAATTCAGAATTGACGACCTGCTCAAGGGCGTTAATTCAAAACACGACCAGGCTTAAGGCGTCACTTCCTGGATTCAATTTTGGTAATAAAAACTTTCTTTATTTGAAAATTGCAAAGAGACGCCTGAAGCAAAGGCGTTAAACAAAAACACGCCCTAGGGAAGGACGTTAATCATTGATTTCAATCGGGGTGGGACTCGTAAAATACCAGGAATTGACGCCCTTCTCTGTGGTCGTCCTTTCTTAAGAACACGCCCCGGATTAGGTCACTATTTAAAACACGCCCTTCTTCAAGTCGTGAATCACCAAAAACCCGAGAATAAATCACAAAAACACACAAAAATAGAAAAACTTTATATTATAGAAATATTGAAGTTCACTTGGGGGCGTTAACATAGTGACATGAGATTTGATCAACAAAGCGTCAATTTTGACGTGTCTACAGCTGCCCCGCCTTGGCGTCTGCTTTGGAAGGGAGTGAGACGGAGTGAAACGAAGTGGAATGAAATGGAGCGAACTGATAAGTAGATGCCAAGGTGTGATGTGACACGCCTCAGACACTAAGCATTGGAAATCTTTCCAAGATTCAAAGTGAAACAAACTCTAGGTGATTCCAAGGAAGCATCAATTTGCTGGATATAGGAGACTAAACTAAGTAAATAAAATGTGCACGTGGGCACGACAGGGAGACACCATTGGAGAGCGGTTACCAGCCAATGTGGACGTGCTACAACCAAGGTGGATTTGCAGAAAAATAAAGGGAATCGAGATGAAGATCCAGCAAAAGGAACAGTTTCAAGGAACTAGCCTGAGCGGCTTCAGAGAGAACAAAGTACTTGATTTGGAGTGGAATATCTCATGTCAACTCAATCAAGAGCGAGTGACCTTCATTATTGCCATAATATGAAGATTTTCATCATGAAGCTTAAAATCCTATATGATGCATGCTGGGCTAAAAGGAAAAGATAAAACAAACTAAAAATAGAAAATAATCAAGGATAATATTGCTAAGCCATCTAGATTTGGTCAAGAATCCAAATCTCTGAGCTGATACTAAGCCGAAGCCCGTTTGTCTGCGCATCAACCTAGAAAGTGGAACCATCGTCCCAAGCCTTTAATGACTCAACGGCCTATCCGTGTGATCAAGACTCTCCTGGAATTATCACCGTTTTTGATGAAGGGGAACTCAAATTTCAGGTTCATCAGAACCACAAGGTCCTTGATATGCTATAATAGCGTAGAATACCATATAGTAACAATGCTTACAGGAAAGAAACACAAAAACAGAGCGATGATACTCTGACACATGACCCACACTCCTCGAACTTTGTAATCTTCTGCACTCAAAAGTTCATTAGTTCTCTCAAAGCAAAGCAAAATATGATCATAAGTGCTCAACCAAAAAATAGCTCCAATTAAAAGATAGCACTTAAGTTCATTAAAGCATAGAGAGAATCAAATATGCAAGTCAAAATAACGACTGGAGTTCATGGCGTCAAATTCATAAGAAACGTCTGACATCAAGGCGTCTAAAGATAAAACACGCCCTTCATCAAGGCGTTGATTGTGGTGAAAGTTCAAGAAGAAGACGACCCTCCTGGAGACGTGAAATAACACACGACCTCGGTCACGTCGTCAATTCAACAAATGACGCCCCAAGAGAGGACGTTAATTAACAACGTGCTTCCGTCTCCGATTCGAAAGCTAAGCCCAATCCTAATGGTAATCAGCCTGCAACTCCGAACGGGCATTGAACTCCCCAAACTTCTATAAAAAGGATGAAACTTCCTTATAATCAATCAAGCAACTCGTCGAATTCCTGCTTCTTCTACTTCCTCTATCTGTTCACAGGTGCTGCGACCACTGCAGACCGAAGATGGAGAGAGCTATTAAAAGATCCAAGAGTTCCACTCTCAGACTAACCGAAATCAATGGGCATATCAACAGTCGAATTGCCATGAACCAGGTAAAGTGGAATTGTTTCTTTCTGTTTCAATCTTTCATATCTTCATAGTCCTTCTGTTCTGTATTCTCATCCTTCTCTCTGTTCCTTTCTTTTACCTACAGGATTATCCAAATGTTCCAGGAGCCAGGAGATTCACAAAGATTAAGTGGCTACCTCTTCTTCTCTCCAAGTTCTCTTCAGACATGAGGGTCCACTTAGCAAGATGGCACCTCTTAAGCCTAATCACCCATGCCAAACACTATGATCAAGTTCACCTTGATTGGGCTGCCATAGGAGCTCTAATTGAAATATGGCACCCTTCCACTCATACCTTCCTATTCTCAACTTTTGAGGCCTCAATCCTATTAGAAGAACTAGAGATGATCTTAGGCTTAAAGAAGATGAAGCTAGGAGAAGAGGAAAAGATGGCCATCATGCCAAGACCAATTTCTTCACATGAGCTTCTAACAAGTTTAATTCCCAGCCTAAACTTAGTGAACCAAATCAAAGCTTCCAAGGGAATCAATCTCCTAAAGCTTACTTCTTGGGTGTACAAGAGATCCGATCAAGCTAAAGAAGATGAAGAAATAGAGCGGGTGGCAAAAGCTTTCGTGGTGTGCTTGGCGGGAGCAATCCTATTTCCATCCACGGAAGACTTCTTGGAAGAAACCCAATTAAGCACAATAGTGAGCCTATGGGAAGGAGAGAGAGCGGGAGCGGCAATTCTAGCCTATCTCTATAGTGGGCTTACCTCGGCGGCAATGGGAAGACCCATCTATGGATGCATGCTAGCACTCTCAAGTTGGGTAGATCTCCACTTCAAATTTGATCCATGTGAGGAGACCCAACAACCTTCTAGAATCTTCTCAAAAAGCCCACTCTCTTACATGACCAGCTCATTAGGAATAAGTAATAGGGTGATGAACCGGATACCTCAAATCAAAAAGAGAGTGGAATGGAGAGGGCATCTCAAGGTAATGCTAAAGAACCTTTTTACTTGCGCCCCGGGAATACTCAAGACTCAAGAACTCCGCGCAAGATTCTCCCCCGGCACGGACCTTCGACTCATAGGGGCTTCAGAATTCGTTCTGTATAACTCACATCGGTGCCTTCCTCAACTTGGGCTTCCACGACGAATCTTCGAGGATCCATCTCATCTCCCTCCAATCAAGACACGGGATATTGGCAGCAATGAAGATGGAGAAGAGTGCACAACCATCCAAGCTCTGTGGAAAATCAACAAGGCTCATCATTCTGTGGAAAACTTAGAAGAAGACAGAGAACAGTGGAAGTCTTATGTAATAGCTTTAAGAAGCTTGAGGCCCAAAATGGCTCATTGAAGCAATGTAATCTTTTTCTTTTAATAACAACGATGATAATCTGATTGAGCCATAACACAATGATTCAGATCAAATCTTCCAATAACCTGTGGTTCTGTTGCAAATAACGACCCAGTCAATGTCGTTAATTCCATAAATGGCGCCTCAGCATACGTCGTCTTCAATGATTGATCTCTCATAATTGACGCCTTCACATGTGGGCGTTAACTGAATAACATCTTAAGACAAGGCGTTAATTCGATTTATATTCAAAAAAGTATTCGTTGAAATTCTAAAAGTAACGCCTTCAGCAAAGCCACGTTTCATATAAATAACGCCTCAAGCATAGTCGTTACTCAGAAACAGTAATCATTACTCCCATCACATCAATCAATCCCCATTGAATGCGTCTGACGACGGTTATCATTCCCCATGCAAACAAAAATAACGCCTTACGAAATGTCGTCAATTATCAAGAAACGCCTTGGTTTCGATCGTTAATTCCATAAGGCACGGCCTTCCTTAAGTCGTTAATTCTTTTTGACCGTTCGACTTAACTTTCCCTCCGTTCTTCTTCTTCCTTCGTCCGCTTTCCCTCTTTCTCTCTTCTCTCCTACTGCAACCCTAACCGAACCCAACCCCCATCTTTCTCATTTCTCTCATTCTCTCATTTCCCTCTCTACACCTTAGCCTTAGCCATGGCCGGTGGACTCAAACGACAGAGGGTCTCGGCCCTGGAGGTTGTGGACTTGGGCGAAGGTGCCCACGAGGATGCTCCCCCCGCGACGGCCGAGGAAGATCCGGTGGCGATGGCCGGCGACGAGGGAGAACACGGCGAGGAGGCCGTGGGAAATGAAGAAGACGACGGTGAAGGAAGAGGAAATGAGGAAGAAGAAGAATGTGGTGATGAAGGTGGTGAGGACGAAGAAGGAGAAGACGAAGAGGAAGGAGATGAAGAAGGAGAAACAACGACGGTGGCCGTGCCTAGCCGTGGCCAACTCCGACGGCCATGGCAGCCACGGCCCGAACTCCGGGGAGAGTTGACTGGGCCTAGACGACAAAAGGTAAGCCCCTAAACCCAAATCTTTATTTTTTTTGAAATTTATTTTATTTTTACCTCAATTTCCATAGCCCTCGGGCTAGAAAACCTGCAACTCAGAAAGAAGATGCCCCAGGGGTGTCGTGGATTAAAAAGAAGACGCCCAACCTTGGGTCGTGAATTCAATTTATTTCCTGAAAAATAATTAACATCATGAAAACACACCCTAGAGCATGTCGTCCATTTAAATTATCATTTTTCATATCAATCATGATGTTCATTCCGTGCATTAGTTCAATTATATTTTTTTTTCATGATTTATATCGCATGCAGTTTTTATTTTATTTTCAAAACCCTAGAAAATAACGCCCCCCATCGGGGCGTCAATTCAACAAAGAACGACCAAAGGGATGGTCGTCCATTTCATTAATTCCAGAATAAATTATTAAAACCCAAAACCCATTTAAGAAACACGTCCTATTCAGAGGCGTTACTTAATCAAATGGCGACCCTGGGACAGGCGTCAATTGGAAAACCTTTTAGGAATTAGAAATTAACCGCAAAACCACGCCTCCCACCGGGGCGTCTCTTAGATAAACAACGACCTAGGCTAGGTCGTTAATTCAAAGCTCACTTAGAAACCACGCCCTCCTCAGGGGTGCCAATTAAACAAACCACGACCTGGGGATGGTCGTTAATTAAATCAAACATCAAAATCTCAACCAAGGCAATTAAGTGAATTTCAACAAGAATAATTGAATAATTAAGCCAAAATTCCTTTCTTTATGCGTGCAGGGGTTGATGAGGACACGGATCTCCTAGGTCATGGTCCGAGCAGCATATTACGGCCTCCCCGAGTTCCAGAGAGCCAGGGTAGATGCTATGGGGTTTGGGGCCTTCCTTAGCATAGAGCCAGTCAGACCCGACCTACCACTTCTCCAGGTTCTGAGGGAGAGATGGGATAGGACTAGTCGGGCATTCCTGCTGCCTTGGGGGCATATGGTTCCTACCCTGGAGGATGTAGCTAGGATCACAGGACTTAGGGTAGACGGGGAGGCAGTGAGCAGGATCACCTTACCAGACTATACCGAGCTTGCCCAGAGGCTGTTAGGGCTAGAGATGGTCTACGAGACACCTAGCGAGTGTAGGACTATCTTCCGCACCGACCTGACTACAGTGATGGGCTTAGGGGATGCTAGGCATAGGTCAGGGGAGTCCTTAGAGCAGTTCTCACAGAGGTTGATTGATGGGGCTAGGGCAGTCTATTGCCAGGACCCAGTCGATAGGGAGAGAGCTGACCGAGACTTGAGGAGGTTCCTACTGCTGCTGCTCGGGAGGCTATTGCTCGGCACGAAGGGCGACGTCATCAACTGCCGATTCCTAGGGATCCTCGAGGATTTAGAGGGAGTCGGTAGATACGCTTGGGGAGCGGCGCTGCTGGCGCACTTACTAGCCGACCTGTCCACGGGGACAGGACGAGAGACGACCGTCAGTGACTTCTCACCTTTTCTTCAGGTATGCACTTATATATTTTTTCTTTCTTCCTTTTTTATGCATGTGAATGCCTTACTAATGCAATGCATGGATGCAGGTTTGGAGCCATATGTACATGCCCATGGGGCGCGCCGACCCACGTCCAGGAGGTGAGGGTGCTTTCCCTCTAGCACGGCGCTGGCTGCCAGTGGTGTTTGGTGCCCCACTCGGCTACGAGTTGTGGGTGCTACGGAGAGAGTTCCGAGACTTCCCTCCCTCGCTGGTATGAATGATGCATTTTTTTATGTTTATTTGAATTTATTATGATTATGATGAGATGGCATGCATGTTCATGGATGCAGGTGCGATGGAGGCCTTACGAGGGTATGACCGACGAGGGCCAGCCATGGGTCGTAGCAGGGCGACCTCGCTTTGAGCATGAGCTTTGGGTTCATTGCTTGAGCGAGATCGAGCCGTTACGGCTTAGGTTGGTGATGAGGACCCTGGGCCTGCACCAGGAGTGGATAGAGGTCGGGGAGCCACGAGGGATCAGGAAGAAGACGCGCGGTCGCACGAAGGCGATCGACTGGAGGGTGCGGTTCGAGGACCAGTACGCTGACTGGCGGCGAGGCGGGACCCGAGTCACCTCCCAGGCGACTGACAGCTCCGAGTACCTCCGACGCTACTGGGAGGTATACGCCGGCCGACCCCAGATGAGGGTCCTAGGGGTATGTATGAATGCAATTATTTCTAAACTAAATGCAAATGCTTATGTATTTCTATTATGCGACTAATATGAAATGGATGCAGGATGCACGGGACATAGCGGCGATGGATGCCCAGGCCCACCTACACAGCCTGGAGGACCAGCTAGCTGCCACACGGGCCGACCTCGAGACCCTGGTGAGTGTTTAAATTATTTCTATATGCAAATGAATTTTTGTTGAATTATTGATGATTAACCGCTGGCGATTTCAATGAATGCAGCGTGCCCAGCAGGGAGCCGTAGCGAGAGATGCAGGGAAAGCCACCAGCTCGAGGGGACCCAGTGCAGAGGTGGCAGTACTAGCAGAGCAGCTAGCGGGAGCGGTCACACGGGCCGAGGCTACAGAGCGCGACCTCGCCTCACGGGTAAAATCCAAAACTCAAACCTCATTCAATTATTGATTATATATTTCATTGTGCACTGATGAAATTCATTTTTTTCAGACTGAGGAGCTTCGAGCCGCTCTTACTTGCGTCTGCGAGGGACAGCAGGCGATGATTACCCAGGCGAGTGATTTACTTTCAGCCATGCATTGCTTATTTCATGAATTATTGCACTGTGGAACTAATGATTTGTTTACCTATTTGCAGACCAGACAGTTGTAGGCGGCACGTACTCAGGCCGCCCTGGCCGGGACAGAGTTGGCGATCTGCGAGCAGTGGATTACAGAGCTGGAGTGGTCCCTGAGGCGACGGGAGGAGCTACCTCAGGACGTGGCAGAGCTGCGGGTTGCTCTTGAGCTGGAACGACGAGAGCGCGCTCGAGAGCGAGAGGAGCACCTGGCGGACCGTGACCGGCACCACGAGCAGCAGCAGACGGACCGTGCCCGGTACCAGGAGCAGGTGGCGGCGCGCGAGAGTGAGCTGGCGGACCTGAGGACGCAGCTGGCCCTTTCTCAGGAGCGGCTACGAGTGTCTTAGGAGCGTCTCCAGCGAGGGCGTGAGCGAGCGCGTGCTGCGGGGTACTCCTTCACCAGCTCCACCTTTGTGGCGGGTTCTTAACTTCGAGAGAGGAGCGAGGCAGGGGGCCAGGTTCGACTTCCATCTTCTTCATGGGGGCCCATGCCCCCTCCACCATCGCCTCCTCGGGACGGCGAGGACGAGGTAGAGAGTAGGAGAGAGGTGGGTGGAGGCGAGAGCTGAGAGACTTACTTGTACTCCTCCACCCTCACACCTGTACTCGGATATTCATGATGTATATATATATGAGATTGAGATTTTTTGTTACCTGAGCACTTATGTAGTTGTGTACTTGTGGTTGTGTATTTTACTTCTTTTCCATGTTTTTTTGTTTTACCTTACTTTGCCCTGTACCTGCAACTGTGGTTCACACTTGAATAAACAGGTTAATTCATCTGTTCGACTTGGCCCCTTGCTCAATAAGCAAGGGATGTTTTACTTGTGACCTTGATAACAGGTCAAGGGGCCAAACCTTTAATCAAATAAGGCAAATGAAATAACCAATAAAGGGAGATGCAACACGCAAGCATACGTATGCAAACAATAATCAAGATGCCCTATGCAATAATGCAACCACGCACATGAAGAATAAACCCCATTTCCTCTTTTCTTTTCTTTTCCTTTTATATTTATTTTTTTCTTTTATTTTTCAAAAGACGCGCCTTAGATTAGGTCGTTATTTAAACAAAAGACGCTCTAGGTGACGGCGTGAATTTGAAAACGTTTTTGAATTTTGTTGAAAAGACGGCCCACACAAGGGCGTTTTAAAAAGGACGACCCTCTTCTCAGGCGTTAATTTCATAAAAGGCACCTCATTCAAAGGCGTTAATTTTCCTGCTTTCAGCATTAGGTTGACAAAGCTACTAGGGCACTGGGTCCTACATGGTCATCATTGAGGATTCATTGACCCTTCTTGATTGATCAAAAAGGGAGTCGACGTGCCGGTGGTTAAACTTATACGCAAGATCTCGCCCGGTGCAATTTCCTAGGTCAGTCTCGACCATTCTGCTGGTTTATGACTTACCACCAAGAAAGAGATGGAAGAAAATATAAGGAAGCCCATAAGGGATTCTGAAAAGCTCAAGGTAAAACTACCTCCCCTACCCTATGCCTGTTGGGGTTCGGTCTTTGGCATAGGGAAATTTTATTGCCTTTTGCCTCTTTTGTACTGCATGCATACGCCCAAGGTTTTCCTTACGGGGACTTTGCCCTCTTGTCATGCTTTTCTTTTCACAATTTAACTTTCACTTCAAGACTGATTTGCATTGATGAAAAAAACTTAATTGTACTTGGCATTTGTGGCATTTGTTCCCTTTTGGGCCCTGACTTCCACCTACTAGGGTGGCGGATAGGCTTGGCGGGTCTACCCCGAGACCTTCCTTCCTCCCTTATGGGCCGAAGAGGAAAAGAATGGGCATTATCTTCACCTTTAGTCAGGTTTTGACTTTCCATCGGATTTTGCACCGCTTGAGTTCAAGGGTAAGCGTGTAGTGTGTGTGGGTGTCGACCCCATTTTGAGTTAACAAGATTGACGAATGAATACTGAATTTTAACCTTTCAGACCTTGCGTCCTTGCAACGATGGCAACTATCTTGAAAAAAATTCATTCTTTTTGGAGAATTTCTATTTTTTTTGGATTTTGGAAAATCTTTATATTTTTTGATAGATTTTGAAAATTTTTATTTTGTTTGTTGGATTTTGAAAATTTCTATTTTTTGTTGGATTTTGAATTAGGGGTAGTATTTCTTAAGGTACAGACCATTCCAAGATGAGTTAATTCCTCTCCTTCAACATTAATCAATTTATAAGCATTGCCAGGATAAACATCTTTTATAACAAATGGTCCTTCCCAGTTTGGTTGGAGTTTTGAGCGGGACCCACCAGGCTTTACAAAGATTCTCTTGATTACCATCTCACCGACTTTAAATTTCTCTCAATTACTTTCTTTTGATAAAAACGTGATAGTCTGTTTTGATAAACGCGCGCATGCTCAGCGGCGACCAGACGCTTCTCATCTAAGAGTTCCAACTGGGCAAGGAGCGAATCACGATGCTCATCAATAGAGAGTTCCTTGTCCAATTGTACTCGCAGAGATGGAATGAGAATCTCATAAGGGACTACCGCCTCCATTCCATAAGTAAGGGCGAAAGGGGTTTGCCCAGTAGGGGTACGAATGAAGTGCGATAGGCCCAGAGAGCTTCAACCAGCTTGTCTGGCCAATCCGAAAATTTATTAGCCTCACACGTCTTTTTAATGATTTTGATTAAAGTTTTATTAGTGGCCTCTGCTTGGCCATTGCCCTGCGGATAATAGGGAGAAGAATGATGTAATGCAATGTTATACCTGTCGCAGAGATCCTTGAGCTCTTGAGAGATGAACTGAGGTACATTATCGGTGACGATGGTACTCGGGATGCCGAACCTTGCGATGATGTTCTTCATTATGAACGTGCAGACAGCTGATGCTTTGATCTCCACGAATGCTTCCGCTTACGCCCACTTGGTGAAGTATTCCGTTGCCGTCAAGATGAACGACTTTTGCTTGGTCAGGAGGTTCGAATCACCAAGAGGTCCAATGATATCGAAAGCCCACATGGAGAAAGGCCAGGGGGAGGACATAGGATGGAGTGAAGAAGCAGGAGAATGAATCTTATCGGCGTGCAGTTGGCACTTAACACACCTTCGAACATAGATGGAGCAATCCTCTTCTAGAGTTGGCTAATAGAAACCTAGCCGAAGGATCTTCTTAGCTAGCATCTGGCTGTTCACATGACCACCACACACTCCAGAATGCGCCTCTTCCACAACCTTCCAAGATTCATCGTCGTCGAGGCATCTTAATAAAACACCCGTGAGCCCTCTCCTATAGAGCACACCTCCAACCAAAACATAACGTTGAGCCACTCTTCTAATTGCTTTCTTCTTTTCTGCTGTGGCTTCTTCGGGATAGGATTGATCATTGCAATACCTGGCAATCTCATAATACCAAGGTTTCTCTTCATCAGCCAACTCTTCTTGCCAATCCAATAGCATGACCTCTTTGCCTTTAAGAGATTCACTCCGCCTGACCTTCTCGAGCACCTTATCCCTAATATCGAGGAATGCACGATCCTTAATAGCTGGAGTGTCACGCTGATGAATGAGAGGAACATGAAAACCACGCTCAGGAGGGAAAACTAGAGCAGAGGCCAAAGAGGCAAGAGCGTCGGCTAGGATGTTCTGGCTTCGAGGGACGTGAATGAAGATTAACTTGGTAAAGAGTTTGGCATAAGCTGAAGTAAGTTCCTGGTAGGGCTTGAGCTTAGGATTGATAGTGCGGCACTTGACAAGCACCTGGCGCAGAATGAGCTGACTATCACCAACAATTCGTAATTGGGTAACACCATATCTATGAGCGGTTTGAAGGCCGGCCAAAAGAGCCTCATACTCAGCTATATTGTTTGTGACAGGGAAAGTAAGATGAGCAGTAAATGGGATGGTGACCCCTTCTGGTGTTAAAAGAACCATGCCGATCCCTCTTCCTTGGGAATTTAGAGCTCCATCAAAATGTAATGTCCACATAGGATCATGGGGTTGATTGATGGACATCAGTTCTTCGTCTGGAAACTCCGAATTGACAGGATCAAATCGGGGTAGAGGGTGGTGAGCAAGATGTTCGGCAATGGCGTAACCTTTGATTGCTTTCTGTTGAATGTAAGTGATGTCGAACTATGAAAGGAAGCTTTGCCAGCGTGCCAATCGGTCGGTAAGAACAGATTTTTCAAGAAGGAATTTAATCGGATTCATGCGAGTAATGAGGTGAACCTCGTGAGCTAAGAAATAGTGTTTTAACTTCTGAACTATCCAGACTAAAGCAGCGCAAGTCTTCTCCATGGCTGAGTACCTCTGCTCACAAGAGTTGAGAAGTTTAGACAAGTAGTATGCTGCCCTCTCCTTCCCTTCTTCGTCCACTTGAGCTAGGACAGCACCTACGGAGTCATCCAGGACAGAAACATAGAGAATAAGTGGTTTGCCCGGAATTGGCGGCCTCAGGACAGGAGGATTGGCCAGATAATCCTTCTATCCATCAAAAGCTGCCTGACACTTGTCATCCCAATTAAACTTGACCCCCGGCTTAGTAAGCTCGTAAAACGACCTACATCTTTGTGAATGCTGGGAGACAAAGCGGCGAATAAATTGCAATCTCCCGATTAATCCTCGAACTTCCTTCAAATTCTTGGGAGGAGGCATGTCCCTGATGGCCTTCGCCTTATTGGGATCAACTTCAATTCCCCTTTTTCTAACAATAAATCCAAGCAACTTCCCTAATGAAACGCCAAATACACACTTCTTGGGGTTCATTTTCAACTGATACTCTCGTGATCTTTGCAAGACTTTAGCTAGAACCCCAGGATGCTCAATCATTGTCCTTGATTTTACTACCAGGTCATCCACATACACCTCAATATAAATATGAATCATATCATGAAAAATTGCCATCATAGCCCTCTGATAGGTGGCTCCAGCATTCTTGAGTCCAAAAGGCATGACCACATAGCAGTAAGTACCCCATGGCGTAGTGAATGATGTCTTCTCTTGGTCTTCTTCAGCCAGACGAATCTGATTGTAACCTGAAAAGCCATCCATAAAGGAGAGAGTCTTAAATCCTGCCGTATTATCAATCAGAACATCAATATGAGGGAGGGGGAAGTTATCTTTAGGACACGCACGGTTGAGGTCCCGAAAGTCTATACAAATCTGAACCTTTCCATCTTTCTTCATGACTGGGACGATGTTAGCCACCCAATTCGGATAGAGGACAACTCTAACAAATCTAGCCTTATGAAGCTTGTCGACCTCTTCTTTCATCTTTAAAGCCATGTTAGGGTGGAAACGTCTCAACCGTTGCTTGATCGGGACAGACCCCGGCTTAAGTGTAGGTTGATGTTCAACGAGCGCAGGGTCTAATCCAGGCATATCCTCATAACTCCACGCAAACGTGTCCTTGTATTCTTGAAGTACCGAAATAAGCGCCTCCTCTTCGGAGGGCGGCAAATTCTTACTGATGAGGACAATCCTAGGGTCTTCTTCCGTACCCAGATTTATTTCCTTGGTAGGCTCTTCTACTGAGGCTGATGGTTCATCAAATCTTCTCATACCACTGGCAAAGGCATCAGCCTCGTCCTCATATTCTTCATAACTTTCATCCCCCTCTTCAATAGGGTCTTCATCATTCATGATTTCATAGACACCAAAACCCTCATAAGAAACATTAGTATCCTCATATTCCAACTCTGGCAGGATGATCGGATTTTCTACAAATTCAGGAAGAGCTAAACAAGCCTGGCATCTACTGGCTAACTCCAACAGAAACCTACGGGGAATTTGCTTACCCTTGGATTTCTTATGAAGATCTACCCCATGAATTTTATTAGAAGGAGAAGAACAACTAGCTTGATTGAAGGAAGGAGGTGAAAAAGTGGATACAGGAGGTGATACAGAAGGAGACCCCTCACCAGAGGGGGAGAAAAGATTTATCAATGAATCATGGAAGAGTGGCCCCTGGGTCGGGACACACTCGGAAAAGAGATAAGAAGTCTCCTCAACAGAGATGGAGGACTGAAGAGTTGGATTTTTGGCATTTTTTTTCGTTTTTATCTTTATCTTCATTTTTATTTTCCTTTTCTAGAAGAAAGCAATGTGAAGGGAGAATAGCAGGAGGAGTGGAGATTGAAAGCTTGGAGAAAGATTGAATCAGAGATGACCCGCGCAGGGGTGTGATGGAGAGTTTGGAGAATTGCTCGAGGAGCAAGGGAGGAATTGGGAGAGAAATCTGCAGTGAATCTGGAGAAAAGTTGATCATAATTGGCGGCGGTCTCGGCACGCGAGAGAACAATTGAGAGTGTAGAGAAACAAGAAGAGACGGATGCATGGAAGTGAGGGAAAAGAGGCCGGCCCACAGCCTGTCTATTGTAAAACCTTTTTCATATGGAACATCTGGCTCTCCAGTGTCAGTGTAGTCACTCAGCAACTGCCTCTTATCTGTAATCACAGCCGGCCTTTCAATCAATTCATGTATTAGTGACGGCCATTCCGGATCAGTCGGCATAAAGAGACGTCTTAAGGCAATAGTAATATCATACATATCGAACCATCTGTACCAATCACACTCTGGATCATCCATCTTCCTTCTTTTATCAGGCCTTAGGGACTCCAGGGCTTTATAAGTGGCCAATGGTGCAATATGGCGAGCAAACTGTCTCGCATGAACATCTTGACAGTCTAGAATGGAGGTGATTATTGTAGTCTGCTCATGATTCTGAATGCCACCTGTGACAAAATGTGTCTTCAATGTCCAAGTAAGCGGCTGGCGATCTGTCTTCAAGGTGGATGTCATAACTGCCCATGGTTCATCTTCATTTTTGCCCGGCCCTTTATACCCCAGGCCGCCTCGTGTGATCAATTTCTGAGGCTTAATAGGCCTAGTCCTACCTTGACAACTGGCACCCAGACCTTTGCCGTTTTGATACCCCATTTTCATTAGGATTTTCCAGCCAAGAGTGTTTATCATGCTTTTCTTCTTCTTCCCCTTGGAAGGCAAGGGTGTCATAGCAATTGTCGTGACTGTCTCGGGCGACATTGGCCGTGGGTGAGGGAGGTCTAGCATTGATAGCAACGGCTTGTTGGCAGGCCAAATAGAAGGAACTGATGAAGCCAAGTGTATGTCTTCCTCTGGCAGAATTGGCATACTGGTAACTTTGATAATGCGGCCCTTGTGTGGAAACTTGAGGCACTGATGATTTGTAGAGGGCACTGCATCGAGTTGTTGAATGTAGGGGCGGCCCAGAATGCCATTGAATGTTGGATCCATGTCCAAAATGTGGAAATCGACCGTGATTACGGCTGGACCCAAACTGACCTTTAATGTGATCATGCCTAGAGGAGGCTTCTTGGTATTGTCATATGCTGTGACCGTTATGGTAGATGGCCGAATCAGGTTTTCAGGAATGCCGCACATCTTCAAAGTGCTCGGCGGCAATACATTGATACATGCCCCAGTGTCCACCGGACATTGTTTCACCGCCACCTTATTGATATCAACCGTGATGCATAGAGCATATTTCCTTGCTGAGAGTGGTGCCAGTTCATGCTCATGAAAAGTAATCGCCGGCTGACTGCTAGCGGGCGTTAATACTGTGGTTATCTGCTCGACCGGAATGTCCTCATTGACCATGACCTTCTGCAAATATTCTTTCAGGGCCATCTGATGAGTGGTTGACCTTTTGATTAGTTCTAAAATTGAAATCCTTGCTGGAGTCCGGTCCAAATGTTTCAATAAATCATATTCAGTGCCCGGCACTGACTCTTGCTCCTGTTCTTGTTCATTAGGCCCCTGCACGGGCTCTTGCTCTCTTTGGGGAAAGATGCGCTGGAACATCCGTCCACTGCGGAGCGGTGCCACGTTTTGCTGTGCCTCTGTCGGGACAAGTAAAGGAGGAGGGTTGGAAGAAGAAGAGGGTGTATTGGCGTTAAGAAGTGGTGGAGGGGTGTTTGAAGAAGGAGCTCCCATAAGGGGTGTTGGTGAGGAGTTCAAGGAAGAAGCCCCCGTAGGAGGCGTAGGAGTAGGAAGGGGTGCCCGAGTGTAAGAAGAGTTAGTGGGCGGAATGAGGAGAGATCTGGGTATAAAAGATGGGGGGGCCGATGGTGGGGGGATCCTTGCCGGTGAAGGAGTAGTGGTGGTGGGTGTAGCGTGCGTTGGCGACGGGCGGATAAGGAGTGGTCTAGACGGCGAAGGTGAAGGGTTAGTAGTGGATGGCGGGGTTTGCTGCGTGGTAGGCTGTGGAGGCGGTAAGCGGGTAAGGAGAGATCGAGTTGGCAAGGATGGAGAATTGGTGGGAGCAGGTGGATTAACGGGACGTATAAGAGCTCGGCTCAATTGGGGAGTAGAAGAAGAAGGAAGCGTGCGTAAAAGGCGCGGTGGTTGATTTGGATTATGATTAAATGCCCCGACAGAGGCGTTTTCTTCATGCCATCCCTGTCCTCTCTCCACCTCACGGAGAGACGTGACAGGGTTCACGTGCTGATTCGGCGGGTGCTCCGGCAGTGGGTTGTGGACAATCCCCATATCCTGCTGAGGTGCTGGAGCTTGCTGTTGCGGCTGTGGAGCTGGTTGCTGTGGCTGCTGAGCCTGCTGTTGCCGAGGAGGCCTTCTTTCTTTCATGGTGGCGATGAACTGTCTCATCTCGTCCCAATTAATGCCACCCTGGTCATTCAGATCATAAATATAGTCCTTGAAGTGGATACAATGGTCGACATTATGGCCAGGAGAACGGTGGAAAACACAATAGCGGGACGTGTCAACATTAGCGGGCCACGCGGCCCTTTCCTTTGGTAGCATGAGCAAGTTGGCGGCCATTAAGGCATTGAATATGTCTGGGAGACTTTCTGGCAATGGCGGATAAGGGGCCCTTTTGGGGCCAAGTGGTCTCCTTTGCTGTTGTTGTTGCGGTCCATAGTTAGTGGGTGGCGGTACTTGGTGGTACTGTTGCAGAGCTGGAGGGTCAGCGCGGGGCGCTTGGTTTTGTGGAGGAGCAAGGGAAGGTTGAGGAGTAAATCGGTGTTGTGGGGGTGAATTAAAGAGGGTGCCTTGTGATGGAGGTGGCGGAGGTCGTGGGTTAGATTGGCGAAAAGGTGTGGGGTTGCCGACCGCGCCAACCTTCTCATTGATGACGGTGCCCTCAGTCGTGGGCCCGCTATTGTTGACATTTCTATTTTTCTTGAACAACTTTGACTTGGGTTCAAACATGCCCATGATGGGCGAATCCTTCATTTAGGTTTGAATATAACGAGCTCTTTCATAAAGCTCCTCCATGGTTGTCAATCTGTTCATGGCTAATATGTGCCGGAACTGAGGGGTTGCATTGGATATAATCATCTTAACCTGTTCCGGTTCAGACAACGTATCTTTCAACTTTTCGGCCATCGACCGTCATCTATCAGCAAATATTATGAAGTCCTCCTCGGGCTTCATTTTCTCTGCAACCAAATCTGTAACTGAAAGGGAGGGTCCAACCCGGTCCCTGTACTTCTGCAAGAATTTTCATTGAACCACATCAAAATTGCTGGCATCTGCGGGTTCCAAGGAATAAAACCACTCGAGGGCTGGCCCCTCTAAAGATCTTCTAAACAAATAAGCCAAAGAGGCCTTATTATCTTGCCAAAAGGAGGTCTCGTACATGAAATCCTTCAGATGAATGAAAGGATTGCCAGTTCCATTGTATCGCCGAAAATTCGGCATCTCAGAAGGCGGCAGATGGAAAACTGGCAGTGTAGGGAGAGAGATCTCGGGGCATTCTTGGCTGCAGTAACTTTCTTAAGTTGCTCTTCCATGCTGGCCAACTTTTGGAGCAGTAGAACATTGGTGTCGGACTCGACCGGGGCCGGATTTTGAATGAAAGAATTCGGTATAGGCGTCCGTAGAATTCGGGGAGGTTGGAGAAACTGAGGCCTAACCGCTGAGTAGCTTGCTTGTTGGGCCGGCATGGCCGCACCAGGCGTTGGTGGATAAGAGGGGGGTTTGTGCAAGACCGCCTGATCATTAGTGAGGTGATGGCCACTCTCGGCCGGAGGGGGATTGGAGGATGAAGAGGGAACGGACTTCCCTTTCAAAGCGGCCTGAACTGCCTGCCGCTGGGAGTCATCTAATTGAGATAGAGCATTAATCAAATTAGTAACATTGAAAGATGGGGAGGGGTTCCCCGAAGTGTTGGAGGGTAAAGCCTGAGAAGAGGGCACAACCTCTTGAGTAGTGGTATCAACCACATGAACTTGAGGATAATGAGAATGAGGAGGAGGGTAATTCCCCTCATGATAGATAGAATCTTGGGGAACCTCATAGGATTGACCAAAAATGTTCTCCTCCACATCATCATAGGAATATTCGTAGCTTGCCATGTTGATAATCTTACCTGAACGGAGTTGCATGCTTAAAAAGAGAGAAAGCTTTATGAAGGAATTATCACACAATCAATCACCCAATCGAAACAAGCTTAAGCAAATCAACCCAACCAAGTTTATGCAATCAAGTTGAGATGAACGTAAAATTTTAGTGTTATGTTTGAGATTAGAGTGAGTTAAATTGCAAAATAATTCACTCCTCTTTGCAAAGTGAAACCTAGTTTGGATCCAAGTGTAGTCTCCGGGTTAACTAGGTTCTCTCTCTTCTTACCAACGATAGGTTCTCTAAACTCCGGGTACTTCAAGGGTACGACCAGCCCAGCGTCCGTGAGGGAATCCACGGGTGCGGGGACTTACGGAGGTCTTAGAAAAGGGATTTCCGGTCCAAAGAGACGGAATGCTCAATGGAGGGTTGTCCCGATTCCAAGAAATGTGTGTGGAATCATAGTGTAGAGAGAGGAGGTCTCTCAACCAAATGCCACAAAATGCAGTATAAAATAAGCCAATCACAGCAATATAATCAAATAATCAATGTAAGTATGAATCCAGCATGAATAGACAGAAACAGCAAAGCTCTGTAAACACACAGGAAAGAGGCGACGTAGCGGCATTCGCTACCAACAAAAGAGATGACAGGGTAGCTATCGTGAATCACTGGGAGAGGCTCTCAATCAATGAAAAAACGCGCCTTGATGTGGGGCGCTAAATATGATAAAGACGCCTCTGACAGAGGGCGTCAAATATAAGTGGTGCGCAAGATCGAAGAAAAACGCGCCTTGGTGCAAGGCGCTGCCAAATAAAAAGACGCCCAAGGAGAGGGCGCAAATTCACAGAAGCAGCAGATATGATGAAAGACGCCTTCGTGGAAGACGTTAAACAGAAAAAAGACGCCCTGGATGAAGGCGTTAAATAAAAAGGCGCCTTTGTGAAAGGCGTTAATTCAAAAAAAAATAGCAATAGATTAATCACAAGCTGGCTGATCCCGGGGAGTGTGCAGTCTGCACAGTGGAGGGTGCCCGTGGGGCACAAAGGAGGGGTACCGTGGGTACCAAAGGGAAAGGGCACGCGTGGGTGCCAAAGGGGAAAGGGCACACGTGGGTGCCAATAGGAAAGGGCACACGTGAGTGCCAAAAGGAGATGGTAATCAAAAGAAAAACAGTAGAAGTCCCACCGTCATCGCCAATTTGTGAATCATGGAAAATAATCCACTTTTTAAGACAAAAAATATAAGAATAGGCATAAGAAGAATAATGGAAAAAAGGACGAGTAAAAGAGCACGTGGTGCTACTAAGGAGAGTGATCGCCAGAGGGGTTACCTCAATAAGAAGAAAAGATGATCGCGAATACCTGGTGATAATAGGATGCGGGATGGATGTGAGTTCCTTCCTCCACCTTCTATCGGCCGGCCGATGAACGGGGTCTTCCTCTTTGATTACCCTTAAACAAAGAACAAACAAGTAAAAGAAAAGGAGATCAGGCAAACATGAGTGTAGTATCAATCCCAAGATGAAAGATGGTGATGAAAGAAGAGCATGAAATGTGCACCTTTTGTTTGTTTTAAAAAACCCCTAGAGAATTAGGGAGAGGAGAAGAGATACAATGAAACTAATGCAAGGAAAAGGCTATACGATGATGAGATGAACAGACAATAATGAAGAGAAGAAAAAGATCCCTATTGTTCCTGTAAATAGTAAAGGGAAGAAACTTTGCTTCAGATGCTGCAGCAGGAGGAAGCAGAAGAGAAATCAATCTCTCAATCTCAATCGCCAGCACCCGTTAACCTCTGTGACAACAATAGCTCAGCTTCTAACCTCGCATGATAACCTCTCTGTGTCCTCTGTCTAACTCTATCTATCTCTGTGCACTCGTTAACCTCACGCGAGATCAACCAGGGGACTCTTTTATAGGGTTTTGATCACAGATAGACACAGATTTAGGAAGATAAGAATGGGCAGTGGTCGTTAACGGCAAGGACTCTAGTTCCCAGATCGAGCAAGGTGACCAAGAAAGCAGGGAACTCTTCAGGAAAGGCGAGTTTAAGCAGGACACGAAAGAGTGAGACACGACCTACCAAAGGGCGTCAATTCAGAATAGACGACCTGCTCAAGGGCGTTAATTCAAAACACGACCAGGCTTAAGGCGTCACTTCAGTTAGAATGTAAGGCCCGGATACAGAGGGGGGTGAATGTATCCCTCTACAAATATAGCCTAATTAAAACTCTAAAGCTCAGTAATGCGAAATTAAAACTGTTGCAGAAATAGCCTAAGGAACCTTAGAAGGATCAAAGCAAGACAACAACTCAAGAAGCCATCAAACGATCCTAAGCAAGCATCTAATGCGCAGCAATTAAGTGAACATATAAGAAGATCAAACCACAAGGGACACCAGGGTTTTTAGGTGGTTCGGTCAATAGACCTACGTCCACCCCTCACTCCCAACCGGAGTGAGGCTTCCACTAGTAACACTAGCACAGCAGACTCAGTCTGCAACAAATGCAGCCAAACAGCTTGACCAGGGGAACAACCTCCCCTCTTCCTCCCAACCGGAGGGACACCCCAAGTGACTCCCAGCCACTTGGAAACCAGAGACACACGGTCTCTCTTCCTCCAGACCCGGAGGGAACCCCTGGACTTGCTACCCACAAGCCCAGAACCGGAGGACCAAACCTCCCTTCCTCCAAACCGGAGGGGAATCTAGAGACCCAAGTCTCTCTTCCTCTGAACCCCAGAGGGAAACACAAGTGACATTAAGTCACCTGCAAACCAGAGGTCTCAGACCTCTCTTCCTCCCAACTGGAGGGACCCCTGAACTTGAAACCTACAAGCCCAGAACCGGAGGACGAGCCTCCCTTCCTCTAACCAGAGGGAACCCACAAGTAGCACCCAGCTACTTGCAACCGGAGATAGCAATCTCCTTTCTCCTGAACCAACAGGAGGGACCCCGACCTCTCTACAGAGAATCGGAAATACAGCAAGTGAATAGTTCAAAGGAAAAACAAAACCCAGCAACAGAAAGCTGAAAAGATAAAATCAAATGTGGCTCTCGCAGGAGCTGGTTGGCCTGGATTTGATCCACGGTCCAGCAGGAACTTCTTCTACTGCTTCTCTCTTTCTCCCAGCACGAACTCTCTTTTCTTCTTCTTCTTCTTTCTTACTTCTTCTTCTTCTCACTGCTTCTGCCTTCTCCTTCTTCTCACTCTCTGTATCTCACTGTCTCTCTTTCTTTTTCTTCTTCTGCTCTCTCGATCTAGCTCTCAGCCTTCTCTATCTCTTCTTTCTCTTCTGCACTTCTTCTCTTAGCTCTGGCTGCTTCTACTTCAGTCACTCTCTGCCCTCACGCCTTGTTCGGAGGAAGAAAACACATATATATAGCAGCAGCATATTAGGGTGGCGTGTGCTCTCCACGATTCCCGCCCAAATGCTTCAGTCCACGTGGAGGCTCCTCTGCATCTCGGATCACGTGCCAGATGCCAGTCTCGTATCACGTGCCCCACTCTGCATAGGCTCCATGAACAGTACCTATCACACAGTCATAGGAGATTAATCAGAAGGATGTACATACTTGCTGTGTAACTGAAGACCATAGTGTACAGACTTAGTGTGAAGGATAGAATGTATAGACTTTGAAGACTTAGACAACGAGTGTATTGACTTGAACAGCTAGCCACGAGTGTATAGACTTAAGATGTGATAACAAGTGTGTAGACTTGAACTTAGAAATGAATGTATAGACATTAGAACAGCAAAAGGTGCACTATACTGAAAACGACACGAGGTACATAAGATGACTACAGCACGAGATAAAAGAGAGAACGACACGAGGTACCACAGTAACAAAGCTAACGCTACAAAGAGAACGACACGAAGTCAGATGAGAACAGCACGAGGTGAGAAGGAAATAACACGGAGTAAAACGGTAGTAAAACACGCGATCAGAGGAAACCTGGACGAAGATAGAGAGAAGCAACACGAAGACATAAAAACAACACGAAGACACAAATACAGAAATAACATGAAGACTCAAACAGAAAAATAACACGAAGACATAAAAACAACACGAAGACACAAATACAGAAATAACATGAAGACTCAAACACAAAAATAACACGAAGACATAAGCACAAAAGATAACACGAAGACACAGGAAAACGACTCGAACACGAGGACGACACGGGCTGAAAACAACTCGAAGACGAAAACAGAAACTGACACGAAGTGTGGTCACTAAGCAAGAAAGACACGGGGTCTTGGAAGAAACAACACGAATACAGAAGGCTCGAAGACATAGGGGTGACACAGATGGAGCGACACGAGGTGGCACAGAAAGCAGCACGAGGTGCTGCAGTGTTCAGCACGCGATGGAACAAATAACGACACTAAGGCTCATAGTGTTGTCAACCTCAAAACATGTAAAGACTCAACAATTGAAAGTCTGAAGGCGATGTACAGACTTCAGCTAAGCAGGCCACAGTCTAATGTATAGACTTCTGGTGTGAATGAAATGCTGTACATACTTTGATTCCAAAAAGCGATGTATATACTTTAAGACTTAATGAGCAACAAAAAGCAGACAAAGCAGCATGGCGTCAACCTAGCTGATCCACTACGTCAACGCAGCTAGTGAACCAGCAACTACTGCGTCAATGCAGTGTCCTTGTAGCGTCAACGCAGCTAGTGAACAGACAGCCAATGTGTCAACCCAATCTCCAATTGCGTCAACACACTGCATGAACAATTAGCCTACGTTAACCCAATCTAGCCATATTCATGAATTAGCTATTCAAGCAAACAATAACCGATTTATCACAGCATGACTCAAGCATACACATGCATTCTTCACAATTCAGACATGGCACACTCATGCAATCTCCCACAGAATAGATCAGACTTATTCAAGACAATGTGGTGACTCATTCATGTTGCTATCATTAAAACACCACATCATCAACAAAGCATAAGGGGCACAACAATCTCCCCCTTTTTGATGATGGCAACATAATGAGTCACACTGACTCATCAAACTATTCTCCCCCTTTGACATAATCAAAAAGAAGGGAAATGGTTTGATAGTCAAATGCAGCAAATAAATGCAGCACATAAATGCAGAGAATGAGTCATGGTTCTTAAAAATGAAGATCTCCCTTATGACAATGAAACAGCTCTCCCCCTATCAACATGCATGATTGACTACTCTCCCCTTAGATGTGAATAAACCATAACTCCCTCTGAAGCACAGGAATGGACTCTGGTTATCCAATAAATCAATCTGAAAACAGCCATTACAAAGAATCTGAATTCTGGTGAAAATACCACAGAATCAGAACTAATTGCAGAACAAGATGGAAGATTCCAACAGGAATCAATCTGAAATCCACCACCATAAGGATTCTGAAGTTCAGAGGGCTGCAAGTGAACAAGGTAATAATGGGAGTGGCACCTCACATTTGTATGGTCAGAAAAATACAGAAGGAATCAGTCAACTGATAAGAGAGGAGTTGACTATACAGATCTTGTTGATCATGCATGAATCTGATCATGAGGGATTTGAATGCATACATCACTTCAATAAGTCTTAAAAGATGTAGACTCTTCTATCATAAAGTGTTATGAAGTGGCAACTTAATCAATCTGATTTAATTTTGATGTATACCAACTTTGCCAAATTAAACTCAATACTCATATCTGAATCTAAGTTTTAATAAAAGCGAACCAAATAGTCAGAAAACACTCAAAAACAATCATCTTTTATCTTACACATATGATCTCAATTGCACCTTTGAAAAATACACAGGTTAGTACTGAAGTTAAACACTTTTTCAAGAACATGAGTTGACAGATTTTTCAAGATGACTTTATTTGAAGCACATTATATTTTTTCTGAGTAATTTAAGTTGATCAACACCTTTTTACATGGGGCACAACAAGTCTTAGTTGAAGTGACCCAGTTACTCAGTGTGATAACTGGCATTGCTTCTCACTTTGAGAGCAGAGTTAGCAATATGAGTGTCTTTTTACATGAGAAGACATCTTTATCAGAGGCCAGACTCCCCAGCTACTCAACACCAATAAGCTATTGCTCTGTCAGGTTTTGTTTCACTAAATTTTTTATCAGAGATAACTGTGGCACCTCATGACATGAGTTACTTTATTTCATTCATAAAAAAACTCAGTTTCTCAGTGACCGAGTCATTGCTCTGATTTCACAATTTTTTCATTTAGTCAATCTTTTTCAAGTTAATGTTTAACCACAACACTCACTCTATGTATCTCTACCAAAGTAGCATAGATTTCAAATTTTCAGATATCAGATGAGAGACTTTAAGGATTACATGACACAAGAGGTTAAAGTTTATTAAACCTTATCAACAGATATTTTCAATTCATTTAATTACAAAGCTGAGAATACATTAATCTTATATCAGTCTGATTCAGTGATAATTCTTAAACCCATATGACAGGATTTTCTACCAAAATCTCAGACTGAATTGCATGACATGCAGCTTAAGTTCCTCAGATCAGAACAATAAATTTAGCTGACCAACAACTCAATAATGGAGCCAAAATAGTCACACCAGCTAAGAGGTATATGAAGGAAGAGTACAAGCTGGTGGAAGAGTCAATCAGCAAGAGAGAATAAGGTTTAAAGCCACTAGCAGAGTCAATCACTCAATACAGGTTTAAAGTCATTTCAGTCAGACAAAATGAGACACTCCTTCTTCAACAGATTGAGGATTAGCAGCCAAATTTTCAGATTCAAGAAGGTATGAACTCAAAATAGTCAATTGATGATTTGAAAAAGTGTAGAATGTGAATTTCAAATAGTGACAACAATATAATAATGCTCCCCCTTGTCTATATGCAGTGACTCACATAAGACTCAACAAGCTCCCCCTGAATATATGCATGAAATGTATTGAAATCACATCATATGATATCAAATTTAGCATTCAGATATGATTCCTGCAAATTAGACAGAAGAGAATTACTATAAGCATGATTGTTCAATTCATATTTCAGAAAACTTCAGTTTAGCACCAACAGATCAACATGATATGCAATACACTGCTCTATATGACTTGACCCATGGTACTGAGCGGAGGACTTGGTCCAAGGACCACCTCACACATGGCAGTAGCATCCAGACATACTCCAACTGCCCTCCAGCACTGTTCCATTTCATATACCATGATGGTCATGCAAATGACATATGCAGTGCAAAGCAATCTCATTTGTTTAGTGCAAACAACAGCATGAGAAGAACATCAAAAATCAACCAAGCAAAACAACAATTTCAGATAATGAAATTGAAATAGATTTCAGAACTGACCTGAATTGAGTCTTGGGGTTTTCTTTTTGAGTGCCTTGGTTAACCCCTTTTATTTCTCCCTCCAAGGCACACCTGCAAAGTATTTGATCATCTTGATCCTGTAGGGACCCAAGCAGCTTTGGGTCCTGCGTTAGCCCTGACAGGTTTTCTAAACATTTTCATAGCAACATTATCATCAAATTTCATCAGTGAACAGTCATCCATAGAATGTCCAAATTTTTCACAGTATCTACATGAAATTGGTGGTGTTTGATTCTTATGATGCATAATAACAGCAGGGTGATGTTTATAAACATGTTCATAAGATTTTCTGTTATATGCATGAGCAGTTTGATGCTTGTTCTTAACCATCCAACATTCAGCAGATTTATGACCTGGCTTCCCACAGTTATAGCATGAAATTTTCACAAAAGGTTTTGCAGGGAATTTGACAAAATGGGGTTTAACATAGTTCTTTTGAACATACCAACAGTCCTTGACTGTATGCCCATTTTTCCCACAGTGAGAGCAAGCAAAAGAATTTCTTCTATGAAAATCATTTTTACCCCAAGTAGATCTAAACCAGCACTCAGCAGCCTTGTGCCCAGGCTTATTGCAGTTGAAGCACACAATGTGCTGACTAGAATTATGTTTAGATCCATATGGATCATGAAAGTGCATGGAAGACCTGGCTTGTAGTTTGTTGTCTTCTTTCATGATAAAATAAGCATTCATGAGATGACCATGTTTCCCACAATAATAACATGAGGCATCAGGCTTCCTAGCAACATGGTTTCTATCAAAAGAGTTTCTAGAATGTAAAGTTCTACTAGCATGCTCATCCTTTAACATCAATCCACAATCCTCCATTATGTGACCTCCTTTCCCACAATAATAACATGAACCCTTTTTAATGTGAGTGTGTGAGAGATCATGTGAATTGTGTGTAGCCTTCTTTATAGTAACAAGAGTGTCTTTATCCTTCTTCTGTGAAGTTTCACCCTTTTTCAGTTTTTGATTTTGTTCCACAGTTTTGGGTTTCACAGTGGATTTTTGTGCAGTGAATTTGAAGACAGAAGGAGCAGAGGTTGTGTTCTGATTGGTGGCTTTGACAAAAACAGTAGATGTTTCATTCCCATTACTCCTTTTATTTGTCGGACTATAGCCCAGTCCCTTTCTCTCAAAGTTATCACTCTTTCCAAGAAGCTTATTCAGATTGTCCTTACCTTCGACAAATTTTGATAGAGAATTTTTCAAATCTTTAATCTCAAAATTCAAATAAGCAATTTTAGCTTCATATTTGGACAGATCTGTTTCACAGGAAATGACTTGTTGATGCAAGGCATCATTCAGACTCTTGAGTTTTTCAACTTCCTGTTTTAGTTTTGTTTCATTGTCAGCTTCAGATAGGGACTTATAAAGATCATCAACTTCTTGTTGAAGGGATGTGATAGTAAGCTCATATCCAGCTATTTTCCGTTCACTACAACTGACATTTCCATTTAACATTAAGTTGATGGTTTTCAGACTCTCAATTTCTTGTTCAGCATTCATCAACCTATCAGAATTATCCACACTCACACACTTGCCTTTTTCCATTGTCATTAGCCTATCTGTCAGCTGGGTGTTTAGATGTTTCAACTCATTGATTTCCTCTTCCGGTTTACTGTTCTGTTCTAGGAGATCAGCATCAAGCACCCATTCATCTGAGAGAGACTGACATTCATGAAACATTTCCTGTTATTTTTCAGAATCTTTCTGTAATTCTATGTTTACAGATTTTATGGCATTAAGCTTTTCAATCAGCAATTTGTTCTCCTGTCTAAGTTTCTCTGATTTTTTATCATTTTTATTGGAGAACTCTTTAAGAGAATCATTTTCAGATTTCAGCTTGTTTAGTTCAGACTTAACACATTCAATTTCTTTCAGCAAATCCTTGCTCTGAACAGAATCATGACTAGCTAGACTAATCTTCTTTTCAAGTTCAGAGATTTCTTTCACATGATCTTGATTCTCAGTTTTCAATAAAGAAATTTGTTTCTTCAACATTAGAAGATCAGATATACAGGCATCATGAATATTTTTCAATTCAACACAATTTCTACAAGGAGAACTTGAACTATCTAAACCAGTACTCTTCTTCAATTTTTTATACTGTTTTCTTAACAGTTCATGAGATTCAAATAATTCAGCATATGCATTCTCCCAATCTTCTAGAGAAAAATTCTCGAAGAGATTTACCTCATCATCATCATCATCTTCAGTCTGACTGCTGCCTTGATTGCTGCCAATTGGATTACTTCTGTTAGCCATCATGCAATTATCCTCGTTTACCCTGTGAAATTGCTTCAGCCTATCCAGGATGTCCTTTGCTGAGCTACAATTATGAAGACAAGACCATAAGGCTCTGTCAGTAGCTGCTTTCAGCAGGTTAAAGGCTTTCTGATTTTCTCAATCCTTTGATCTGTGTCTGTCGGTCCATTTGGACACTTTCGTTGGTAAGGTGTGAGGACCTTGTGAAATTAATTTCCACAAATCAGGATTAGCAGAATTTACATAAGCATGTAAAGCAGTGTACCACTGACTGAAACCAGAACCACTAAAGACGGGTGGTAAAGCCATTGAAAAACAAATAGCGAGTAAGTTCAAGGCAACAGGAATAATTATGCACTAAAAACAAATTAGCACCTAAGACAGCAAGATCGAATCTGCAGGTCGCTGGACCTTGTATGCAGACACCGCTCTGATACCAATTGTTAGAATGTAAGGCCCGGATACAAAGGGGGGTGAATGTATCCCTCTACAAATATAGCCTAATTAAAACTCTAAAGCTCAGTAATGCGGAATTAAAACTGTTGCAGAAATAGCCTAAGGAACCTTAGAAGGATCAAAGCAAGACAACAACTCAAGAAGCCATCAAACGATCCTAAGCAAGCATCTAATGCGTAGTAATTAAGTGAACATATAAGAAGATCAAACCACAAGGGACACCAGGGTTTTTAGGTGGTTCGGTCAATAGACCTACGTCCACCCCTCACTCCCAACCGGAGTGAGGCTTCCACTAGTAACACTAGCACAGCAGACTCAGTCTGCAACAAATGCTGCCAAACAGCTTGACCAGGGGAACAACCTCCCCTCTTCCTCCCAACCGGAGGGACACCCCAAGTGACTCCCAGCCACTTGGAAACCAGAGACACACGGTCTCTCTTCCTCCAGACCCGGAGGGAACCCCTGGACTTGCTACCCACAAGCCCAGAACCGGAGGACCAAACCTCCCTTCCTCCAAACCGGAGGGGAATCTAGAGACCCAAGTCTCTCTTCCTCTGAACCCCAGAGGGAAACACAAGTGACATTAAGTCACCTGCAAACCAGAGGTCTCAGACCTCTCTTCCTCCCAACCGGAGGGACCCCTGAACTTGAAACCTACAAGCCTAGAACCGAAGGACGAGCCTCCCTTCCTCTAACCAGAGGGAACCCACAAGTAGCACCCAGCTACTTGCAACCGGAGATAGCAATCTCCCTTCTCCTGAACCAACAGGAGGGACCCTGACCTCTCTATAGAGAATCGGAAATACAGCAAGTGAATAGTTCAAAAGAAAAACAAAACCCAGCAACAGAAAGCTGAAAAGATAAAATCAAATGTGGCTCTCGCAGGAGCTGGTTGGCCTGGATTTGATCCACGGTCCAGCAGGAACTTCTTCTACTGCTTCTCTCTTTCTCCCAGCACGAACTCTCTTTTCTTCTTCTTCTTCTTTCTTACTTCTTCTTCTTCTCACTGCTTCTGCCTTCTCCTTCTTCTCACTCTCTGTATCTCACTGTCTCTCTTTCTTTTTCTTCTTCTGCTCTCTCGATCTAGCTCTCAGCCTTCTCTATCTCTTCTTTCTCTTCTGCACTTCTTCTCTTAGCTCTGGCTGCTTCTACTTCAGTCACTCTCTGCCCTCACGCCTTCTTCGGAGGAAGAAGACACATATATATAGCAGCAGCATATTAGGGCGGCGTGTGCTCTCCACGATTCCCGCCCAAATACTTCAGTCCACGTGGAGGCTCCTCTGCATCTCGGATCACGTGCCAGATGCCAGTCTCGTATCACGTGCCCCATTCTGCATAGGCTCCACGAACAGTACTTGTCACACAGTCATAGGAGATTAATCAGAAGGATGTACATACTTGCTATGTAACTGAAGACCATAGTGTACAGACTTAGTGTGAAGGATAGAATGTGTAGACTTTGAAGACTTAGCCAATGAGTGTATTGACTTGAACAGCTAGCCACGAGTGTATAGACTTAAGATGTGATAACAAGTGTGTAGACTTGAACTTAGAAATGAATGTATAGACATTAGAACAGCAAAAGGTAAACTATACTGAAAATGACACGAGGTACATAAGATGACTGCAGCACGAGATAAAAGAGAGAACGACACGAGGTACCACAGTAACAAAGCTAACACTACAAAGAGAACGACACGAAGTCAGATGAGAACAGCACGAGGTGAGAAGGAAATAACACGGAGTAAAATGGTAGTAAAACACGTGATCAGAGAAAACCTGGACGAAGATAGAGAGAAGCAACACGAAGACATAAAAACAACACGAAGACACAAATACAGAAATAACATGAAGACTCAAACAGAAAAATAACACGAAGACATAAAAACAACACGAGGACACAAATACAGAAATAACATGAAGACTCAAACACAAAAATAACACGAAGACATAAGCACAAAAGATAACACGAAGACACAGGAAAACGACTCGAACACAAGGACGACACGGGCTGAAAACAACTCGAAGATGAAAACAGAAACCGACACAAAGTGTGGTCACTAAGCAAGAAAGACACGGGGTCTTGGAAGAAACAACACGAATACAGAAGGCTCGAAGACATAGGGGTGACACAGATGGAGCGACACGAGGTGGCACAGAAAGCAGCACGAGGTGCTGCAGTGTTCAGCACGCGATGGAACAAATAACGACACTAAGGCTCATAGTGTTGTCAACCTCAAAACATGTAAAGACTCAACAATTGAAAGTCTGAAGGTGATGTATAGACTTCAGCTAAGCAGGCCACAGTCTAATGTATAGACTTCCGGTGTGAATGAAATGCTATACATACTTTGATTCCAAAAAGTGATGTATATACTTTAAGACTTAATGAGCAACAAAAAGCAGACAAAGCAGCATGGCGTCAACCCAGCTGATCCACTGCGTCAACGCAGCTAGTGAACCAGCAACTACTGCGTCAACGCAGTGTCCTTGTAGCGTCAACGCAGCTAGTGAACAGACAGCCAATGCGTCAACCCAATCTCCAACTGCGTCAACGCACTGCATGAACAATTAGCCTACGTTAACCCAATCTAGCCATATTCATGAATTAGCTATTCAAGCAAACAATAACCGATTTATCACAGCATGACTCAAGCATACACATGCATTCTTCACAATTCAGACATGGCACACTCATGCAATCTCCCACAGAATAGATCAGACTTATTCAAGACAATGTGGTGACTCATTCATGTTGCTATCATTAAAACACCACATCATCAACAAAGCACAAGGGGCACAACAACTTCTGGACTCAATTTTGGTAATAAAAACCTTTTTATTTGAAAATTGCAAAGAGACGCCTGAAGCAAAGGCGTTAAACAAAAACACGCCCTAGGGAAGGACGTTAATCATTGATTTCAATCGGGGTGGGACTCATAAAATACCAGGAATTGACGCCCTTCTCTGTGGTTGTCCTTTCTTAAGAACACGCCCCCAGATTAGGTCGCTATTTAAAACACGCCCTTCTTCAAGTCGTGAATCACCAAAAACCCGAGAATAAATCACAAAAACACACAAAAATAGAAAAACTTTATATTATAGAAATATTGAAGTTCACTTGGGGGCGTTAACATAGTGACATGAGATTTGATCAACAAAGCGTCAATTTTGGCGTGTCTACAACAGAGACTCTGAAACACGAGTGCTGGAGTACAGACAGGCTAAGCACGCACTGTCACCCATACTACGAAGCACAAAGGGAGTACACCAACTGCCAACAAACTCAGGACAGGGCAACTAGACCTACCAATGCAATGATCCTTGAGTCTCATGACTCGGAGCCAAGATCGTCGCATAACAGTGATGACGAACTGCCAATCAGTCTAATCCTAAGTCACAGGAAACGACAATGGATCATCAGACCCACATAACCGTATAAAACGACTCACGGAGACCTGAGGGAGCATCAAGACCCTCAAAGCACCTAGACACATAGACCGAGGTAGGACAGTACCTCAAGGCATCTAGAACCACTGTCTAGAGCTATCCAGAATAGTCGAGACACACTCAAGGTTACTTGTCAACCATTGGGTCTCACCGGGTTGACCAGAACCTAATGACTCTGAAGCGATACAGAAACCTAACCAATACATCAAGGGTACGCCTGGCTATCTGATAACATGGTTATAGCCCTCATAGGACATCAAAAGGCATCCACGGGACAAATGGGTAACCCACGAGATCAAGCTAAGGCACTTAGAAACCAACACATCGGGAAACGACACACAGGAATTAAGCGGAGGAACATACGCTGGCGGTCATACAATGGGCCGCTAGGCTACTGTAGCGGTCAAGGATTCGGCCGCTAAACCCAATCAACCCTGAACCGACCTATTCGGTCAAACCACCAAAGCAGTCTAATATAGACCCGCCACACGGACTAGGCAGTCCAAGAGACAACCGCCACACTAACCGCCCTAAAATATTGACCTAAGTCAAATGGCTTGTAGCGGCCTAAGAAAGGGGCGCCAACACGAAGAGGCGGACGAAGGTTGGGCCGCCAAGGCCAACCGCCTTAAATTCATGACTAGGTCTAAAACCATGGTAGCATGAATACCGAGGTAGCTCACGAGCCGTCGAGTCCATTCCCTCAAACGGGAACTCAAGGGAGGCTACTCACATGTGGGAGAACCCCACTGCACTCACACCGATACACGGTGAATCGATCGATCGAGGTTACACGGCACCTCCCGACACCCCAGAAACATAGACACGGAGCCCACAGGCTGTCCGGAACACTCGCGAGGCCATAGGTCGGTCATTGGGTCTCAACCGGACCGACCGTGACTCAAAATGGTCAAAGACAGTGAATTTCGGTCGACCTGACCCCTAGGATTGGTTGGCCTAACATGGTCGGTCGACCGGACCAGGGTGGTCGGTCGACCTGACCGACACGGTCGGTCACCCGTCCGCTGCGAACGCCGGCCGGTCGATTGGCCCGCCTGCGGCGGTCGACCGGTTACGGCGAAAAACTGGCCGAACATAACATGAAAGCCCAATTCCACGCCCCATTCGATCTCGATCGAAGGGGAAACAGTCCTAATGGACAAAAACAACCTTCCACAAGTCGGAAGGGGCACATGCAACAGCTTAATCGCAAGAAACGGGCGATTCCATCGAATCGACCCTAATTGGGTCACCGGGGTTCCTGGACTCGTACCGGCCCCAAATGATGACCAATCGACACGAAATCAGTGGATCTGGAATGCTGACATTCTAGGGGTTCGAATGACACCAACTGATCTAAAAATTGTCACCGTTTTCCGACGAACCCGATGAACACCCCAAAAGCATGATTTTACCCCAACAAGGTAAAACCCACTCGTATGCTCACCGTTCGGCGTAAAATTGCGAGGGCACGTAGAAAAGAAGTAGGTGATCCATTTCCCTACCTCCACCGATGATTCCATGCGCCGAAGCGACTAAACCACATTGAAAATCACCAAACCAACGAACCGCGCCAGCTTTGAAGCCACCGAGGGATCGTGCCGCACCACGCTCAGTTCGTCGCCCCATCACGCGTCCCGATCACTCCAGCACGTCCCCGCCTCAGCCAGCTCGCCAACGGTGTGCACCCTACGTCGAGAGGAGTAGAGGGGAGAGAGAACGAGAGAGAGGAAGGAACGTGAGAAATGAGGGAGGGGAGATGGAAGAAAAGAATAAAAAGAAGAAAATTAGGAATTTTCTTAATTTTCTGAAATTCTGATTTTTGTGCCGAAAATCCACTAATCCAAAAAAATACGTAAAAATAGTCAAAAAGATCCTCTCAAAGAGTACATCGCAACTGTAGTGTCCTCGAGTCGATAAACTGAGAAATAAACTCACCACAGGGTTCCGTAACTTGTACGGGAGAAAAACCCACATGGATCGTAAAACTCAACTCAAGACCCACAAAAGCGATCCGAAACTCTCCACTAAGGATCCGAAAGATCCGATAAAAATCCAGGGTATTATAGAAAATTTACAGAAATGAGTGATTCATTCTTCATTTCTTTGGTGTGAAGCTCAGGAGCCCTAGATCCCGTGACAGGATCTAGTTGAGGTGCGACTCACCTTCCTATCGGTGCGATGCCGAAGTTATCGTTCGATTCGTGCTCGTGTGCAGATCCAGATCTGTCGGCCCAGATCTCATCCCTGTATTCTAAGTCAACAGCGGCATCTTCCTGAGTAGATCTGAGTCTGGTGATTTTACCAGAGGTAGATCTGCCAGCCAGCAGCAATTCAGCGTTGGTTTCGTTACAATCAGAGTTCGAGATCTCCATCAACAATTCTGACAGTGAAGCCGCGCAAATCTGTCCGAGCCTGCTGTCCAGATCTGACCAGATCTCAAATTCTCTGATACAAGAATTCTATGGGTCTACTCTCAGATCCTAAAAATCTGATATTTTCATAGGTCGTATATCTTCCTGTCTTCTTCGCACCACCGCTGAGCACGCATCATTCTGAGATCCGTTCTGGGTGTGGCCTCGCTTTTGGTGAGACTGCGCAAGCCAACCTGTACATATATGATCCAGAACCATAGGCAACTTGCAGAAGCAGCCTCGCCTTCCTCTTCACAAATCTGACCAAACCCCTTTGTCAGATCCTTCCTCCAGATGTCACCGACGATCTCCAACAAGCGGCCATCCATTTAGACACCAGAGCTATTTATTCTGTAATTTTTAGTTTTCTTGTGCAATTCTGTGCGAGCAGAACCAGAGCCCTGGTGTAGGTGCTGTCATGCCTAGATCTGATAAGATCTAATGGCGCCACTTGGCCGAGGCATTCTTCATCCAATCTCCGACATTCTCCAACCAACGGCACCCTGATCGGACGTCGGATCCAGCCGTACCGACTTTTGTAAGTTTGCTGCGCCGGGTGACCAGCGCGGACAGAACCGCTCGGGTTTCAAACGGCTCACCCGATCGACCCCGACTCACCTCCCTCCTCTCCTACAAGTGCAGCCTGTCAACCCATGTTCCAGCAGCCCTGAAGTTTGCAGTTGTAGCCCTTTACCTCCCTACATGGAGTGGGCCAAGTTTCTGAAATTGTAACAATTAATTATTTGTGTGTATCGGGGTTGTTCGGATTTGGCCGGGATTTCTTCCCCACGCGCTAGTCGTGGAGTTACATGCAACGTTCCTACACTCACATTACTTATTTAGTATATTTTCTATCATGTTGCGTTTGTGAGAATAGGGCCGTAGCCAAATTTCAAATCACTGCGTTTGTGACTTTGAGTATCCGTCCCATAGCCTGTCGAGCACCGAGCTTGAATTGAACACCCTAGGTGACAGTGGTTCCTTAACCGCTGCGATCCTGCGTTTCCCTCGTAGGGACGATCGTCGGGCTAGAGCAAGTTTCTTGTTGAGAGACGTCTCCACCCGGAGAACGCCACGGTAGTCAGCCGCTCGGCTTGCCTTAGCGTGCTAGTTCTGGCCGCACTTCAAGTCGACCGTAAGTCTTAGCCCATCCGAGTCTCGTCTCGTATCAAATTGGCATCGAGTCTCATTTCATCCCGCATCAATGTGTGTGTTGGGGCTTGTCCCCATGTGTGCAGGCGTCGTCCTGCGTCTTGTTGGAGCCTCCCTCCGTGTTGGGGATTTATCCCCGTGCTGGTTTTCCAGCAGTGAAGCCTTACCAGTTTGGTAAGGGGTGGACGTAGGGAGCCCATCGTGGTCCCGAACCACCTTAAAAATCTATGTGCATTGTGGTTTGGATTCTGTGTTTCATTCCTTATCTTCTATCACATTCACACGACTTATTTTCAGATCACATCTTGTTTACACACACACTATGTTTGTCCGTTGTGCATCGTATTGCGTGTTTGCTTGTTAAATCCATCTAGGCAAGCGTGTGAGATCGGAAACGCTCAAAGAACTATTTCTTTTAGGATTCAAATCTCAGTTCATGTTAGTTTAAATTTATTAGTTGCTCTAATCTTGCTTAGTTGTTATAAAATTTGTCATATCGCGTGGGGGACAATTCAACCCCCCTTCGTGTGTGCTCGTCTACCGGGGCCAACACTATTCATTTTCCCCTTTGAAAAATCAAATCTAAGAATATAAAAAGGATTTACAGAAACTAATTGTTGCCCATTTTTTACCTCCATTTATTTGATCATGGAAAAATATGAAATAAAATTTTCGGTGAGAAAATGAAATTTAGTGAATAGTAAAAACTTAGAATTATGAATAGTAAAAGCAGTGAGTCACGGCCTATCCTAAACTTCTAGTAATTGTGCATATGCATTCGTGTGCTCTTCTCTTTTGAATAAATATAGTACAAGAAATGTTTTAATTACTATTTTTTTATTTAATGCATTATTCATTTTACTTATTTAGTTGCAATTTAGTATTTCATGCATTAAATAAATAGTTTATCAATTTAAACAATAGAAATGCATTATAAATTTTGAAAAATTCTCGGGTACTACACCCTCTCCCCCTTAAAAGAAACTTCATCCCCGAAGTTAAAAGTGAAGCACAGACCGAAAAGATGGGGATACTTCTTCTTCATCTCTTTCTCAAGCTCCCACGAAGCCTCCTCATGAGAAACATTCCTCCATAGGACCTTCACCAATAGAATAGATTTCGATCTTAGGACTTGCTCCTTGCGATCCAAAAACCTGACTAGTTGCTCCTCAAATGACAGATCCGGTTGGAACTCCAAATCTTCATAGCTGATGATATGTGACATATCATGGACATATTTACGGAGCATGGATACGTGGAACACCGGATGAATGGCCACCATGGATGGAGGTAAAGCCAACCGATATGTCACATTCCCTACCTTGTCCAGAATCTTAAAAGGTCCAATGAATCTTGGCTACAACTTCCCTTGCTTGCTGAATCTTGTTACTCCCTTAATTGGTGATACCTTGAGCAAAACATGCTTACCTGCTACAAAGTCCAGATCCTTCCTTCTATTATCTGCATAGCTCTTCTGTCGATCCTGGGCTACCTTCAACCTTTGTCGGATTAGCTGAACCTTCTCAGATATTCCTTAAAAGGACCATTTCAAATCTTGATGCATCTTGTTACTACCAGGATGAATGGAGAACTTTGACCTGTGAGCTTCCTCCATAACTTCATTCTTCAATTCGACCATATCCGGCACGCAAATTCTATGTTGAAATCTGACCACACCATCTTCATCTCGAGCAATTCCAGCCTTACCAATCATACCTTGTAACTGAGGGTCATCTCGTTGAGCTTCTATTACTCGATCCATAACTGTTGATCTAAGGCATAGCTGAGCAATGAACGCCTGGCAAAGTTGAGGCTCCATCGATGTCATGGAACACACAACATCCTCAATCATCTTCCAGTCTTGCTACATCAAAGTCCTCTTCCGACTAAGGGCATCAGCCACTACATTAGCCTTTCCAGAATGATATTGTAGTTCAAAATCATAGTCCTTCAAGAATTCGACCCATCGTCTCTAGCGTAAATTCAGCTCCTTCTGAGAAAACAAATACTTAAGGCTCTTGTGGTCCGTGAAGATTTCAAACTTGACCCCATACAAGTAATGTCTCCAGATCTTCAATGCATGGACAACAACGGCCAACTCCAAGTCATGCATAAGGTAATTCTTCTCGTGCTCCTTCAGTTGCCTGGAGGCATATGTGACAACCCTACCATTCTGCATTAGAACACAACCGATCCCGATCCTTGAAGCATCAGTGTAGAGAGTGAACATGTCTGTGCTATTGGGTAGGACCAAGAGTGGTGCTGACGTCAGACAATCCTTCAATTCCTGGAAACTTTGCTCACATTCCTCGGACCATACGAACTTCACTCCTTTCCTTATCAGCCTCGTCAAAGGCGTTGCAATAGAAGTAAAACCCTTAATGAACTTCTTGTAGTAACGGGCCAATCCGAGAAAACTCCAAATTTTAGTGGGAGATTTTAGAGTCTCCCATTCCAATACTGCCTGAACCTTGGCTAGGTCAACTACCACGCCACTTCCTGATATCACAAGGCCAAGAAAATGAACCTCCTTCATCCAGAAATCACATTTGCTGAACTTCGTGTAAAGCTTGTGTGCCCAAAGAATCTCCAAAATAATCCTCAAATATTCCTTGTGAGATGCTTCATCTGGGGAATATATCAAAACATCATCTATAAACACAACCACAAAGCTATCCAAGTAAGGCCTAAACACCCGATTCATTAGGTCCATAAATGCTGCAAGGGCATTCGTTAGACCAAAGGGTAGAACTACGAATTCATAATGTCCATATCTAGTTCGAAAAGTTATCTTGGAAATATCCTCATCCTTGATCCGAAGCTGATGATAACCCGATCTCAAATCAATCTTCGAAAACACCGAAGCACCTTACAATTGGTCAAAGAGATCATCAATACGAGGAAAAGGATAATGATTCTTGATAGTCACCTGATTGAGTTTCCGGTAATCAATATAGAGGCGAAGCGATCCATCCTTCTTCTTCACGAATAAGACTAGGGCTCCCCAAGGTGAGACACTCGGTCGAATGAAGCCCTTGTCTATTAGTTCTTTCAACTGCTTCCTTAGTTCTGCCAATTCTATAGGTGCCATTCGATACGGGGCCTTAGATATCAGCATTGTACAGGGCACAAGGTCAATAGAGAACTCAATCTCTCAGGCTAGCGGCAACACCGGTAGGTCCTCCGAAAAGACATCGGGAAAATCCCGAACCACTTCAATCTTCTCAAGCAATGGGGCCTGAGAAACCTCAACTGAGGCTACCACCCAAGCAAGAAAAGCACTGCCACCCTTGCACAACAACCGAGATGCCTTCATGGCTGAGACTACAAACTTCCCTGACTCATTCTGAGACAAAGGATGGAAAAACTCCTTCTCGCCAGGGATGAGAAAAACCACTCGCCTCTTTCGGCAATCAATGAGAGCATAATACCTCTCGAGCCAATCCAACCCAAGGATAAAATCATAATCCTTCATCTTTAAAAGATAGAAGTTTCCAGCTAGCTCTTTCCCTCCGATAACCACCGGCAAGGAAGGATAGCTCTTTGTAGTGGACATAACTCCAGCGGGCGTGTGCACTAGGAGAGGCACATCCAAACTCGAAGGCATCAAACCCAAATCATCATGCAACATCTTGGAAAGTCGCTTGGACACAAATGAAAGAGTAGCACCGGTGTCGAATAAAACTCTAGCATGGAAACCCGACACTAGAAGTGTACCTTATGTCACGTTGTCCGCTTGCTCTGCATCTTCTCTGGCTAATGCGAACACTAGTGTTGGCACTAGAGGGCGTCTAGCTGACTTCACTACTACTAGTGATGCTGTGGCTACTGCTGCTGGAGCTTGAGTCGTAGAAGGTGGCTGCATCTTCGGACAGTCCTTGATCTTGTGCTCCGAGCTTCCGCACTTGAGACACTTCCCGGCTACCATCCAGCATTCCTTACCACCATGCCATTTTCCTTAGTGCTTGCATTCATTTTTGACTTCGGCCAATGATCCTCCCGATCCTCGTGCTTGAGTCGAAGCCGGCTTCGTTGGTGTATAAACAGGCAACTGAGTAGAGGGCTTCTTCTTGCGGTCTTGGCGTTGAAAAGATGATGACGGCATCTTCAACTGGGCCTTCTTCTCTTCTTGGTACTGCTCCACGTCGCTTTCTTGACGGCACGCTGCACCGAGAGCTTCTTCCATCGTGTGGTGGTTGAAAGCAACCAATTTCATCCTCAACGATGGTCGAAGACCCGATACGAACTTCTTCACCTTCCTCCGCTCATCCGCTACAATATGAGGTGTGTAACGTGCCAACTCCGCAAAGCGAGCTTCATACTCCAACACTATCATAGACCCCTGGGTCAAAGTGAGGAACTCTTGCTCCATTCGGTCTCGAACATGCTCGGGAATGTATTTCGCCTGGAACAAGCGAACAAAATCTCCCCATGACGCATTTCTAGCTCCGTCCTCGAATTGATTCTGCTGAATCGAAGTCCACCAAACATCAGCACGCTCCTCCAATGTGAACATTGCCAGATTAACCTTCTCATCTTCCTCGCAACGGATGCTTCAGAATATCTTGTCCATCGCCCGCAGCCAATGCTCCGCAACTAGGGGCTGACTCTCCCCCTTAAAAGAAGGCGGGTTCATCCTCCGAAACTTCTCCATGGCTGACGGCCCTTCGACTATTCTCGGCACTACCTCCGGATGCGGTTGGGCCTAACCAAACCACGCAGATCAGTTACGAGGCCTACTCAACATCCGACGCATAATTCCATCCAATCTATATCATACCTGGGCCTGAACTTGCACCTGAGCCTACAATGCCACCTACGCATTCGCCTGCGTCTGCATCACTTGCACCAATCCTTGCATAAATGTACCATAATTGACCAACGACGGTGGTGGCGGTACCGGTAAACCTTGCTGGCCTGCATCTGCCTCTCTCCTCGGCTCCTCATCGCGAGCAGGGGCAGCAGCACGATGACCACGGGATGCCATAACCTCAAAGGAAATAATTTAGTTAAGTCAAGTTAGATGCCTTAGTATTATTATTTATCTGTCTTCCTTCTATTTTTAAGCAACTTACGAATGGAACTATCTAGATCTTGGGATATGGACTTAGCTGATGGTTTTACTTATGTAAAATCTCAACCTGTGGTCTCTAATACCACTCTCTGTAGCGCCCCACCCTATACTCGGTCCAGTATATCACTCTCATCGAATATAGGAGGCAACGCCACAGTGAGAACCACCCAACAGAACGGAGTTGGGTTGAAGTTTGCATGAGTAAAGAGCAAAATTTACAGCGGAATAAGAAGTTTAATGCATCAGCTAAATACCAAATACCAACATCACAATAGTCCAACAGAAATTAAGTTCCAACTTGCTATTACAATAACCAACTAGAGTTCATAATTTCAAGCCTCTTATAGTTGGTTTCAGAAATGAAATACATGTTTCAAAATACTGAAAACACATCATGAGGGCAACACCGATTGGTATACAACTATTGGCAGGGTATGTAACAGTGCACTAGGCTATACCCAGTCATGCAGTGGAAATGCATAGCAAAATTTTGAACAGGATCCATATGCCAAGTCTTTGGGAAACCAGTACAGTGTCAAGGAGACAACATGTATCTATGTGCAGTCTGAAGGAAACAGAAGTCATAATTGAAAATAGTATTCAGAACTAAATGGAATATGTATGCATAAAGGAACAAGGTTCAGATCTTACATGACAGTTTCAGAGGTCAGCTCAGATCTAATAGAATAGATAGCTATGCCAAATAACACATAACAGAGTCAAATGGGCATAATCTCATCAAAATATTAGGTGAGAAAATAAAATTAAGTGAATAGTAAAAACTTAGAATTGTGAATAGTAAAAGTAGTGACTCACGGCCTATCCTAAACTTCTAGTAATTATGCATATGCATTTCATGTGCTCTTCTCTTTTGAGTAAATACAATACAAGAAATGTTTTAATTACTCTTTTTTTATTTAATGAATTATTCATTTTACTTATTTAGTTGCAATTTAGTATTTCATGCATTAAATAAATATTTTATCAATTTAAACAATTGAAATGCATTATAAATTTTGAAAAATTCTCGGGTACTACAACGGGTATGTACAAGTCTCGTGACAACAAGAAGCGGTCCCGTAATGACAACGGGAATGGCAAGAACAAGAAGATCAAGGAGGAAGAAAAGCAAGTCATCACGGCTTGCCCATTCTGTGAAAAATTCGGTCACTCGGCCGAAGAATGTTGGAAGGGTCTCGGGGCTTGTTTACGTTGTGGAAGCCGGGAGCACCGCATGCCGGATTGCCCCCTTATGAAAGAACAAACTTCCAATGACGGACGTAGGCGGCAGGCACGTCTTAATGCCATCTTGGACGAGGAAGCACCCAAGGATGATGGGTTGATGGAAGGTACCATTCAAATATATTCCCATCCTACTTTTGTGTTATTTGATACTGGTGCTTCTCATTCCTTTATATCTACTACTTTTGTGAAAACCTTGCCAACTTCACATGTTCCTCTACCTATGGACCAAGCAATCACAACACCCTTAGGTCTTGGAACTAAACTTACAACCCACTACCCGGAAAGTGAGGTAACCATAGAAGGCCATAATTTTCCTACAAATCTTGTATGCCTTGATATGGAAGGCTACGATGCTATCCTAGGCATAGATTGGCTTATTGACCATTATGTCAATATTAATTGTCGTAATAGGAGAATCTCTTTCCACAAATCGGATCTTCCACGATTTACTTTCCTTGGCATCAAGTATAGGAAGCATCCTATTCTTATTTCTTCTCTTCACGCCTGCAAGCTTATCTCCCAAGGTTGTGAAGCTTTCCTTGCTTCGGTGATCATTACCGAGTCCAAGGAAATCATCCTTGAAGAAATCTCTATAGTAAGAGAGTTCCCCGATGTCTTTCCATCCGACTTATCTGGTTTATCGCCCGAAAGGGAAGTAAACTTCTCTATTGAACTCATTCTTGGAGCAGCACCTGTTTCAATAGCTCCCTACAGGATGTCTCCTACGGAACTCAAGGAATTGAAGAAACAACTTCAGGAGTTGTTAGACAGGGGATTCATTCGACCCAGCACATCCCCTTGGGGTGGGTCGGTCTTATTCGTTAGGAAGAAGGACGGATCTCTCAAGCTGTGCATTGATTACCGGCAGTTAAATCAACTCACCATAAAAAATAAATATCCACTATCGCATATTGATGAGCTGTTCGACCATATCTCTGGTGCGGAATGTTTCTCCAAGATAGATCTCAGGTCTGGTTACCATCAACTCGAGATTAGGGATGAAGATATGTACAAGACTACTTTTCGGAGCAGATATGGACATTATGAGTTTATTGTGATGCCGTTCGGGTTAACTAATGCCCCTGCAGCTTTCATGCAACTTATGAACAATATTTTTAGGCCTTATCTCGGCCGATTTATGGTCGTATTCATTGATGACATTCTCATATACTTCAAGACCGAGGAAGAACATGAAGAACACCTAAGGATAGCTTTGCAAATCTTAAGAGAATATCAACTCTACGCAAAGCTCAGCAAATGTGAATTCTAGCTAAAGGAGGTCTCTTTCCTTGGTCATATCATTTCAAAGGAAGGTATCACTGTGGATCCTTCAAAAGTTGAAGCTGTCAAGAACTGGAGCCGACCAACGACAGTATTCAAAGTCAGAAGTTTTATCGGTCTGGCAAGCTATTATAGGTGATTTATCAAGGATTTCTCAAAGATCACTGTCCCTTTGACTAGGATTACAAGAAAGGAGAATCCCTTCATATGGTCGAAGGACTGCGAAGAAAGTTTCCTAACTCTCAAGGAACATCTCACTACCACCCCTATATTGGCACTACCTGTTGAAGGTTGTGGCTTCGAAGTTTACACGGATGCATCTGGCATTGGCCTTGGTTGTGTCCTTATGCAACACGGTAAGGTGATTTGTTATGTATCTAGGCAATTTAAGTGCCATGAAGAGAATTACCCCGTGCATGATCTAGAGTTAGCTGATGTTATCTTCGCCTTAAAGATCTGGTGACCTTTCCTCTATGGGGAGAAGTTCACCATATTTTTAGACCACAAAAGTTTGAAGTATATCTTCACTCAGAAGGATTTGAATATGAGGCAAAGAAGATGGCAGGAGTACCTTAAGGACTTCGACTTTTCTATCTAATATCACCCTAGCAAAGCAAATGCCATAGCAGATGCTGTTAGCAGGAGACCACTGCAACTCTAGCAAGCCTCAAGAAAGGTATGACCTATCTTGTAGAAGATTTTTCACAGTTGAATCTAGATATTGTTGCAGGAGAAGAGAGGGGTATTATTGCTAATATGCTATCTCAACCGACATTAATTGAAGACCTAGTCTAGTTGCAAGAAAATGACCCTATGCTGGTAGAGATCAAAACCAATATTCATCAATGGACGGAATTTTCTATCTCAGCCGATGGAAGGCTATTATTCAAAGATCGGATCTGTGTGCCAGATCATGCCGACACTAAGAAGTTGATCATGGAAGAAGCTCATAAGGCAAAATATGCTATTCACCTTGGTGCTACTAAGATGTACCAAGATTTAAAAAGAAATTTTTGGTGGCCCAACATGAAGAGAGAGATAGCGGACTTTGTATCTCGCTGCCTCACTTATCAGCAAGTTAAGGCGGAACATCTAAAGCCCGCTGGTAAACTACATCCCTTGGAAATTCTCAAGTGGAAATGGGAGAGTATAGGGATGGATTTCATCATGGGTTTGCCTAAAACAAGAGGTGGACATGATGGTATATGGGTGATGATAGACTGATTGACTAAATCTACACGCTTTCTACCTATCAAAAGTCGATGGTTTGTGGATACTCTAGCAGCTTTATACATGAAGAAAATTGTCAAGTTACACAACGTCCCTGTCACTATTATTTCAGATCGAGACCCTCGATTCACATCACAATTCTGGAAGGGTCTACAACACTCTTTAGGGACCCGACTCAACTTTAGCACATTATTCCATCCACAAACAGATGGACAAACTGAAAGAACAAATCAGGTGATAGAAGATATGCTCAGGGCTTGTGTAATTGATTTTGGTGGGAGTTGGCATGATCACTTACCTCTAGTGGAATTCGCCTACAACAATAGCTATCAAGTTAGCATTCAAATGACACCATTCGAGACATTATATGGAAGAAGTTGCTGCTCACCTATATGCCTGAATGAAGTTGGGGAAAGATAACTTCTAGGCCATGAAGTCATCAGAGATACTGCCGAGAAGGTAAAGCTTATTCGAGAAAGACTCCATATGGCTCAAGATAGGTAAAAATCATATGTTGATAATAGAAGGCGAGACCTAGAATTTCAAGTGGGAGGCCATGTGTTTCTCAAGGTTTCTCCAGGTCAAGGTATTCGAAGATTCGACATTAAAGGCAAGTTCACTCCGAGATTTATTGGCCCTTTTGAAATTCTTGAAAGGGTTGGCGAGGTCACATATCGGACAGCTCTGCCTCCTCAATTAGCTGGAGTCCATGATGTATTCCATATCTCGATGCTAAAAAGGTACGTCTATGACCCTTTCCACATTATAAGTCATGCTGATCTAGTGATTCAAAAGGATATGACGTACGAGCAAAAGCCAATCAGAATAATTGATTAGGAAGTGCGTCAACTTCGGAATAAAACCATTCCTATGGTAAAAGTCCGATGGAATAAGAATAATGATCAAGAGGCGACATGGGAAACCGAAGAAGCTATGCACAAAAGATTCCCGAAACTATTTGATTGTAAGTATACTCTCCATAAATCCCATGCAATGAATTTAGGGACCAAATTCTTTTTAAGTGGGGGTGGGTGTAACACCCCAAATTTTTCTAAGATTTTACAAGGATTAAATAAAATTATTAAGTATTTTAAAATGCTTAATGAGCTAGTTAAATGAATTATGGATTAATAAATTAATTTAAAAGCCCTATATTAACCAAAGGGCTAAGCCCACTTAAACTAGGCCCAAAAACCCAATCTCAAAGCTTTTTGACCCAAGACCATTATTAGAAACATAATTAAGATAATTCCCTATTTTAATTTGATAAATAGGGAATAAATAGAAGTAGAATTTAACTAAAATTCAAATTGCTAGGCCCTGGATAGTAGCGGTCTATCGCAAGACCGCTACTTGATGAAAGCAGTCCAGGGGCGACCGCCTTCTCCTTCCGAAAACGAGAGTTGTAGAAACGTGAAAAAATAGGATTTTTAGCATCCCAATCCCTATGGTTCGATGCTATCTGGCATGGTAACCTAGTCTAGGACTCTTGGGGATCAATCCTACTCTAAATTAGGACTCCTAATCGATGTAATCTCTCAAACCCTAGACCAACTCTAAAAATTGAACCCAATATCGACCTGCACGAACCCTTACTTTGGCTCGCGTGGTTCGAAGGTAAGACATCGTCTTTTAGGGTTAACTCTTTAGAAATTTTTATTCCCTTTAGTATTAACTAACTCGCTTCCAAATTTCATGCTAGCAGTTCAAACCGTTAAAGAGTTAGTATGTCCACAAGTTGTTGTTTCTCTGCAGAACGCACAGGAACAGGCGTGTCTGTCCAGCAAAGACTTGAAGCTTAGGGACGTTAGCAGAGGTAATTTTATGTCTAGCCTTTAAAGTTTATTGTTCCCCTTTGTATCTTACGCCTCTCCTCCAAATCTCGTGAATTTAGGTCAAGAGGGTAAGGAGATAGAAGGGCCAGAAATTGTTGTTTCTACATAGGACGAGCAGGAATCAACACCATCTTCCAGTTAGAAATTCAAACTCTAGGAGCATTCCGAGAGGTAGGTTATCTCATGAACGGCTTAAACATCAAGTTAGGATTAAAAGCCCTCTAACCTTACTTGATTTTATACTTTATACACGTTGTATTTCATGTTTTTAATGCACTGCACAACTAGGTTACATAGCATGCATATCCCTGCATCTAATGGGAAAAGATGATAACTTTGGCCAAAATCACACATCTCCATGCATCAATACTATTCTATCATGTTCTACCTTTTGATATAACATGTTTTCATGCATTATTTGCCCTAGGATAGGCCTTGCATACATCATTCACCTTCTGTTTGTTACATACAGAAGGCGGTTCCTAATCGACCGCTACTATCAAGAAGCGGTTCCTAATCGACCGCTACTTCAAGAAGCGGTTCTCATCAGACCGTCTTATTCTTTCTATTTTTTGCACTCTGTTAACTTCAAATAGAACGTAGATTAGCCTTTATAAACATATGTTAAGCCTAAGATATTAGGTCATATTCCTAGTTATTATCTTACATTCATGATTTTGGTTATATTGTACACCCACCATGATAGATTTCATGTTTTTCAGGTGTTACAAACTTATTTTAATCTTATGCTAATTTCATGTCAAAACCATATAGTTTGTATTAACGTTAATTTCATATGGCTTACAGAACTTGTTACATTGATGATTTGATCGATGTTTCTACACGGTTCACTCTCATCTCTAAGTCTTTCTTAAGTATATAGCACATATTTCGGTACAATGCTATTAGTTACACTTGCACATAATAGGCACACTCTCTTGGACTTGTGATCCTCTCTATTGGATATTCCTTCCACCGGACTAGGTGATCATGTTTCAAGGCCTCTGTAAGTCTCCGTGAGCCCGGGATTCCAACTAGGGCGCCGAGCGGGTTGTACCCTAAAAGCCCAATGGTTTAGAAAGCACTTATGTTACCGGCATTTTCTGCAACCCGGTCAGATAGCAGTTCTCAGGCGACCGCTACATTCAAGTAGCGGTCCTAGCATGACCGCCTTCTGCCAGATCAATCCTGCGTCGACCTGTTCTTCTTCATGCGTCGACTCCAAATGATAGCGGTCTCGATCTGACCACTATATTTAAGAAACGGTCCTAAATAGACCGCCTTATTCTATCTTATTATGAAACCCTAGGTTTGACCCAAGGGTTGGTCCTACTCTGTTCCTAGAAGGTCTAATGATTATCTGAAACCCAAACCTTAATCAATAAGTTATTAATGAACTATGAAAAGTAATGAATGTACCGTAATGCTGTCGAATTCCTCCCGTAGCATGACCTTACCTTAATTTGACCTTGAACTCACATGTTCTTATTTTTGGTGCATTCTTACCTTGATATTATTATCATGAACTATTGTTTGAACTTTACATTATCGACCAAACTTTATTATTTACTCGTGGAAGTAGCTTGATTTATAACTTGAAGATGCAAGAGTGGGCACAGACAGTGTCCAAGAGCTCGACACTAGTCCCCTCAGCGGATGGTCGGAAACATGCTGTAAACCATGGGGTATGATGAACACTGGTGTCGCATTGTATCGGTAGTACTTTTTTCATAAATAGGTGAAAATCACGAGACTCATCATGAAATTATACATTCATGTTACATGACTTTTTAGTGCATAGTCTATATGGTTATGAAAAGTACATTCTCGTTACATGCTAGTACATTTTCGTTACATAAAAGGCCACATTACATTCTTGCTTGATCATGCTCTCATTCTACATGAATTCTCACATCTCTATAGTCTATGCCTTGTTACTTGTGTTATTATGTTGGTTTTATCGCATGTTTCACCGTATTTCATTTATCTTACCTTCTAGAGCTAAATTGTTAATGACTTAAACTTGCCTTCATGTTGATAGGAAGACACCTACTGGGCAAGTGTGCCCATTCTCTACTTTTTCAATCTTTTCAGGAAACTCTAGTGGATCGGATTCCGACTACTCGAATGATGGATCCGAGGGCAAGAGCGAATTGAATGAAGAACAAGAGAAGCCCAAGAATGCTAGAGTGTTATGAGTCGATTATGTAATTTTCTTTTTATTGAGTCTAGTTATGTCAAGAAGTCAAGTGTCTTTGTAAACTTATGATCATTATTCAATAAGATTGGAGTTTGATTAAATATTGTGCATTCCTCTTTTATGTGTGGATGTTATAGCGCTCTGATTATCATGCTAGCGTGAGGCTTATCTTGCCGGCTGTTCACGTTCCCGACTTATTTCTGTTGCATATCTCGGGGCGTGACAATCAGCTTCGTCTGCTAGAAGGAGGTTATCGAGCCCACTGGCAGGGACTCGAACAACGTCTGAGCATTCTCCTGGAGTGTGGTGGTGAAGGGCGGACGCTTTGATGCGGGACGGGACGTGAACCTGGGACTTTAGCTTGCGGACGTCCCTAAGCGAGGGAAATGTGCGGATGTTCGCGGTTGAGAAACTGACAATGAGTCTCAGGTATCGGCTTTTTCACGTGCTCGGATCGAGTCACGGGACGGGTTCCAATCACTCACTCTGGCAGCGGTGATAAAAATATATCGAGCTACGTTCCTATCACTCATGCAAGTAGCGGCATATAGAAATATATACGAGTAAAGCAAATGCTAAAGAGGGAAGCGGAAACGTTACCTCCACGCTCCGGGCGTGGGGAAGACAACCCTGACCAAAACTCATACTCCCGGCATACAGTAAATAAATAATTACAGCAGTGAATTTAATTGCCCACTATACGCAGGGAGGTAAAGGGATACCATGGCGATCCGGGAGTAACGAACTCGGGCGGAAGGGCAGCAAGCCGGAAGGCTCTCGGGCCGGAGACGGGCTACTGGTCCGGCTCGATTCTGCGGGTCCCGCGGTATAGCAGGCGGGTCTGGCTACTTGGACGGTGATGCCCAGGCGTCTCCTTGCTGCGGAGGTTGGCTGGGACACTACAGGGGGGTTGTCGATCGATCTCCGGGAGCGGCGGTCGCCGAAGCTATCTCGGCGTATTTTTACTAGAATTATCCGGTAACTGTTTTGCTGGCCTGTTCTCGGATCAGAAATGTTCACCTCCACAAAAATAATTATTGCGCCCAGATCCGGTATCGGATCGAGGCGAAATTGGTACCGTTGGATAGAGGACTCGAAGGTCTACAACATATAATTATTTCAGATCCATCCAGAGAATGGATTGAAAATGAAAATGACTGTTCCCAAGGTTTTTTTACTGACTCGGATGACAAACAGTCAAGACAGAACAGGATCTGCCTGAAAATGAATTTTGACCGACACAAAAACGACGGATATAGACTCTAGGAAAATTATGGGTGGAAGAGGGGGATGTGAGGAACACGTATGATGTTTTTGGAAATTTTTGGAGAAGGCTAAGGGGGCGGCAAAAATACAAAAACAAGACACTGTCCCGCAAATCTGTAAACTGGCAGATTGCTGGGGGAAAAACTTAATTACGAGAAAAATACTAAACGAAGGCAAAATGACACGAAATTTAAAATGGGGATGGGAGATGACAGGGGGAACAAACTTTAAAAATTGGAGCTCGAACAGATCTCCCAATTTAGAGATAAAATTTGTGCTTCAAGCTTCTTTCCAGGGGTGGATAGAACACCGACGAGGCAGCGGTGGTGGTGCGATGGCAGCTCGATGGCGGCAGCGGCAGCGGTGCTGAGCTTCTCACTCAGAGAGGGGGTGGTGGGGAGGCTTCACACCTCTGAAAATTCGAGCTTTCACAACTCCAAGGGGGAGATAGGGAGAGAGGGAGAGAGGGGCGCCCTTGGGCATTCTTGTGCACAATGTAATTTTTCTTCATGAATTCTAAGGATTGCACAAAATACATGGGTTATATAAAAATAGAAAAAAGACCTAGACTACCCTCAGATCTAGGGTTAGGGAGGGATAAACAAGGGATAGGATAATTAATCCCCATGTGGTCAAATGACCAAAAATAAAAAAATACAACAATGAATAAACTACATTAATGGGGGGCGCCCCTTTGAAAATGGGGTAGTCAAATTTGAATTTTTCTATTCTTGTCCCCCCTTGGTCCAAGTCTAATCTTAGACTTTGAACTAGCCCCACATGGGCCCTAGATCCTAAGTGGACCAATAGGAAATAAGGTGAGGGCTTCTATTGGACCTACTGGCATTTTACATAGAAACCCAAAGATTCCTAAAGACTAACAAATTGGCTTATAATGCCTTACAATGAAAAATCCAATTAGCCAAAGATATAAATTTAAACAAAAGGACACAAATATAAAAATAAAATGTTAGTGCTCGGTGTTGATTCCCATCAATTCTCCCCGGGTGGGAAGAACTTGACCCCGTCGAGTAAGGGGTGCGGCTGCTCGTGTGGCTCCTGCGAATCTGTCACCGTACCAGGTAGCGCAGAGTACGTTCCACTCCAAGTAATCGTCACCTTCTCATCCCGTATATATTCGATATGCACATGATGCTGTGGGAATGAGGCTAGTGGTGGACACTCTAGGGTGGGGTCACTCTCAAAGGAAGGAGACGGCTCAATGACTCACTAGGAATCATCATTGGGTCTCTTTATGCGACTAGATCCGAGACATAGAATGGTAGAGCCGATCCCATTCCGGCAAGTCTACAATGTATGCATTAGATCCGACTTACCTCAGACTCGAGAGGGACTAACATCGCGAGCTGACATTAGACCGACTATGCGACTCCTAATATGCTCGACACATGCGGACTCACTATGCACTCAACAATCTGGACAAACTGGACAAATAAAGAAAAACACGGACTCACACATGACCCTAGACAAACCTACTATTAGACCGACCCATACATATGCAATGGTGGACCATGACGTCCGAATGTGTGCCATGCATACACAAGACGCAACCAAATGTCGGTAGAATCATGGACTCCTAAATATCCCAAAGTGCACCAGTCATGCACGGACGACCCTTTAGATCTGGGAGGTTTGGGTGGGCCAAGAGTGTAGGCAGACTGGCCTGTAGGGTGGTGGTGTGATAGTGAACTTCCCTGAAGAAGGGGCGTAGATATGGTGGGTCAAGAGGCTCCTTAGGGAAGGGGTCAAAGGGATCAAAGAATGGGTGACCCATCGAGCTGGGTTCTCATAGGTCACGGTCCCATGTTTGGAATTGAAAGTGTAGGTGGTCACCTTCATGCACTAGGGTATAGGGGACGGTTCTCTCATATGGAATGTATGGTTCCTCCCTCGGGATAAGTGGAATGAAGTTTGGCTCGGTCGGCATGGGGAGGAGTAAGAGAACCTCCGTGGTGACATGACCCACGGTGCACACGGAGGTAATGGACCCTAAGGCTGGATGTGTGAAGCTACGACTATGGGGTTGGTCGAAGCCTCGGGCCAACATGCATGTCAACTTCATTTGTGAGTCTAATCCCATAATAAGGTCATCCAATATATCAACATGGTGACAAGATCGGAATGTGGTATGGAATGAGTTTACGGACACTAATGGTAATGTAGGGTCCATGGATGGGTAGCAAGGCGTTCTAGGGACCAAGCCTATCTTGAGCCAACTAAGTAGTGGCTCGACGATGAATAACTTTCCCGTTAGAAACATGGGTGGCTCCAAATGCGGTGGCTCCGGATAAAGATCGGAAGATGAAGTAGGTGGCAAAGGAGCTCTAGGGGAAGGGTTCCCCGGTTGGGGCGGGTGAGCGTCCTGGGTCATGGGCTCATGTGGCCGTCCGACCAGCTCGGCACTCGGCTGAGGGGTAGATGCTCGCCGAAGGGCAGCATCAAACCTTGACTCGAATGGCTCAACCTCTAGAGCGACCAAATAAGAATGCACCAGAGTGGTCACGTTGCGGCAAAGCAATTCAAACTGGAAGTGAAACCGCAAACCTCTCCAGAACTGAAATGCGGTAGTGGTGCTCTCCTCTCCAACTCCATATCCCAACCGATACTCATCATAGTCCCGAATGTACGCAGACACGGACTTGTTGCCTTGGACGAGTCTGATTGGGGTGCATGGGTTGGCCACAGTTGCACATAAGTGGGCATGCATTGCAACACTTTTTTTTTACTTTTTTTATGCAAAACTTTTATGCAAGACTAATGCAAGCACCTAGACACGACTCTAAATGGTGAAAAGGGGTAAAATGCGGACTCGAATACAAACCTAGACTCAACCCATATCCAATACGTGGTAGAGGTTTGATCCGAAGATCGCACTCACGCAAGTGTGCTACCTTCCCGATAGGCGTAACCTATCATTCCGGAAACACCTTTTGATATACCGGGTATAGGAATGCAATGCAACATCTTGGACCGACTAACCGACTACCCTAGACTCGACTTAGCTCTGATACCAATTTGATGTGGGACGGGATACGAACCTGGGACTCTAGCTCGCGGACGTCCCTCAACGAGGGAAACGTGCAGACGTGCGCGGTTGAGAAACCGGCAATGAGTCTCGGGTATCGGCTTTTTCGCGTACTCGGATCGAGTCACGGGACGGGTTCCACTCACTCACTCTTGCAGCGGTGATAAAAATATATCAAGCTACGTTCCTATCACTCATGCAAGCAGCGACATATAGAAATATATACGAGTAAAGCAAATGTCAAAGAGGGAAGCGAAAACGATACCTTCACGCTCCAGGTGTGGGGAAGGCAACCCCGGCCGAAACTCGTACTCCCGGTGTACAGTAAATAAATAATTACAGTAGTGAATTTAATTACCCACTCTACACAGGGAGGTAAAGTGCTACAATGGCGACCCGCGAGTAACGAACTCGGGCTAATAGGCAGCAAGACGGAAGGCTCTCGGGGCGGAGATGGGCTATTGGTCCGGCTCGGTTCTGCGGGTCCCGCGGGACAGCAGGCGGGTCCGACTGCTGGGACGGTGGTGCCCGAGCGTCTCCTTACTGCGACGGTTGGTTGGGACGCTGCAGGGGGGTTGCCGATCGATCTTCGGGAGCGGCGGTCGCCGAAGCTATCCCGACGTATTTTTGCTGGAATTATCCGGTGATTATTTGGTTGGCCTGTTCTCGGATCAGAAATGCGTGCCTCCACGAACATAATTGTTGCTCCCAGATCCGGTGTCAGATCGAGGCGAAATTGGTACCGTTGGATAGAGGACTCAAAGGGATACAACATATAATTATTTCAGATCCATCCAGAGAATGGATTGAAAATGTAAATGATTGTTCCCAATATTTTTTTACTGACTCGGATGACAGACAGTCAGGACAGAACAGGATCTGCCTGGAAATGAATTTTGACCGTCACAAAAATGACAGATCTATACTCTAGGAAAATTATGGGTGGAAGATGGGGATGTGGGGAACACGTATGATATTTTTGGGAATTTTTGGAGAAGGCTAAGGGGGCGGAAAAAATACAAGAACATGACACTATCCCGCAGATCTACAAATTGGCATATTATTGGGGGAAAAACTTAATTACGGGAAAAATACTAAACGAAGGCAAAATGACATGAAATTTAAACTGGGGATGGGGGATGACAGGGGGAACAAACCCTAAAAATTTGAGCTCAAACAGATCTCCTGATTTAGAGATAAAATTCGTGCTTCAAGCTTCTGTCCAGGGGTGGATAGAACTCCGACGAGGCGGCGGTGGTGGTGCGATGGCGGCTCTATGGCGACGGCGGCGGCGATGCTGAGCTTCTCACTCAGAGAGGGGGTGGTGGGGAGGCTTCACACCTCTGAAAATTCGAGCTTTCACAGCTCCAAGGGGGAGAGAGGGAGAGAGGGGCGCCCTTGGGCATTCTTGTGCACAATGTAATTTTTCTTCATTAATTCTAAGGATTTCACAAAATACATGGGTTATATAGAAATGAAAAAAAGACCTAGACTACCCTCAGATCTAGGGTTAGGGAGGGGTAAATAAGGGATATGATAATTAATCTCCATGTGGTCAAATGACCAAAAATAATAAATACAACAATGAATAAACTACATTAAAGGGGGGGCGCCCCTTTGAAAATGGGGTAGTCAAATTTGAATTTTCCTATTCTTATCTCCCCTTGGTCCAAGTCCAATCTTGGACTTTGAACTAGCCCCACATGGGCCCTAGATCCTAGGTGGACCAATGGGAAATAAGGTGGGGGCCCCTGCTAGACCTACTGGCATTTTACATAGAAACTCAAAGATTCTTAAAGACTAACAAATTGACTTATAATGCCTTACAATTGCAAACCCAATTAGCCAAGGATATAAATGTAAACAAAAGGACACAAATACAAAAATAAAATGTTAGTACTCGGTGTTGATTCCCATCACACTTTACAATGACTGAGGCCCGATGGAAGATCATGTTGGACTAGAATCTGTTGAGCTGGTCAGCCAGATCAGTGGTGTCGTCATATAGTACGAACGTCGGCAGCTAGAACTTTGGAGGGATGGGCGCCTCCAAAATCTCTTGGGAGAAGGGGGCCTGGAAGTCAGCGCCATCGTCGACTAGGCCCTCCATCTTGGCCACTTGGATGATGTCGTCTAGGTAGCATAGCTTTAGCGTCGCAGGCGGCGGGCCATTCCTAGGTTGGAGTGGAGAGGGCTTACAGAGCAGCGTGGAAAGTATCTGCTTAGGTGAGGAGTGCATGTTGCAGAGGCGACGAGGGTGCTTGGTCGCCAGCCGCTGACTGGCCTCTACTTTTTGGTTGGGGGATCATTGTGGCATGGTCCTGCTCCTCCTATCGGTTCAGATGGCCCTAATAGGCTTGTATCAGCATCTGGAGCTGACGATACATCTCAGTTAGTTCCTCAGTTGCGGAGGTGGTTGAGGGCTGGAGGTGATCCTCCTAGGAAAGGTGGTCGCTCACCGACTTGTCCTGAGATGCCTAGAGAGAGCCGACCCTCGGTGATTGCTGACGTTGCGATAGTTCCCTCAGGGTACCATAGCTTTTAATCCTTCGTTTCTCACATATAGCTCCAAGAAGTGTAGAGGTCGAGATTGGTGACATAGAAGTGTGAGCTACACCCTCAAGATTTGTTTGGTGCGGGAAGAAGAGGCCGCCCCTGAGAGAAACATACAGACACACAGAAAGAGCATCAGAAGGAGCCTGGGAGAGATCTCAGGAGATAGCCCTCTAATGCTTAAGTTGGACAATCATTGGCATGGAGGAGGATTGCTTGGACAAGAAGTTCCATGCACTCGGCTGAAGGGGTAGCGGAGTTTGGAGGAGAAAAGGAGTGCTCAGACGAGCGTCGGAGATGGAGAGGTGTGTAGGTTGGTCCACTGGAGGTGGAGGTAGAGGCTTCACTTGATTGAGGAAGGGTGAGAGGCTTGAGGGAGGTTAGAACTTGAGAGATGTAGATTACATACCACCCTGGTTGTTTGGCCAGGATCCTATTTATAGAGTCCTTTGTACTTGTTCCGTTGACTTTTGCCTTCTGACTTAGTACTACTAGCTAGGGTTGTCTTAGCTGTGGAGGTGTGGGTCACCTGTTGGCTCGCCTAATATGGAAAAGGAGGTGTAGGCGTTGACCTGTTGTTCCTTCGTCGGAGGCATGGGTACTAACTCGTCGTTCCTTCGCCGTCTGGGTCGTTCCACCACTAATGTGGTGATGGCCGCCGGAGGTGTGCGCTACTCACCGCTGAAAGACGGGGACACATGCAACATATGGGGTCTAGACCCCAGGCCAGTCCTCGTGCAGACCTTGGAAGTATGTGTAATGGATAGTGGGCCGATTGCTGTTGGGCCCTGGACTGTGGGCCGATCGATGTCGTGCCTTATTAAGCTAAGTGGACTTCCTCCTCCTCGCCATCAATAATTCTGTGTCCTTTTCTTGAAAGTTTAGAAAGTTCTATTCATACAATTTTCTAAACAAATTCAAAATTAAAACTATAAGGATATGCATAGATTTTTTGCAAATGCATCATTTTTTGAAGACATGTTCCCATCGTAACCGGATGTATCATTTAGCCACACGTGTACAAAGTAAGATGGAAAATGATTAAAATTTTATAGTTACATACGTTTTTCAAGTGATGTAAGTGATTAAAAATTTGTAAGCAACATAGTTTTCAAGTGATGTACTGTGATTTGTTTCCCTCGTAACATCATGTATCGTTAAGCAAGTCCCGCTTACTTGTTAATAAGCGCTAGGTTACCGTACGTTTTAAAATATTCTGGTAATTGTTCAACGGTGTGGGTCACATTTCTTCTGCTGCCATTGCCAATCGGGTTATGTTATAGTGAGAAAGGAAAACATATCACTAATTAGAAGGATGGCGATATATATATATATAAATATATCGTATAATCCGACATTAGATTAGATAATTGATCAGATGAATTAATTAGCATCCTAGTAATTAAACTCTCTATTTTGTACTGAGTGAGGTGTCGGAGTCGTTGATAGTGCCGACCGGGCAACCGAGCTAATTCTCTTCCCTTCAGCTGCAACCAATGAATTTTTTTTGCTGATTAGGATGATGATTCATCTCTAGCCTATAATCTGATCTTTCATAAGTCATGTGCGAGTTCTTCAAAGTCAATCGCCACAATATCAACATTTGGACATCTTTTAGCGAGAGTCAAACACATTTATCTCGCCTTAATTAGGAATGCAAATGACGATCCATAATATTTAATAATATTTTATCTCTTTTGTAGAGGTGGAAAAATGGTTCATACTCCTCGTATCACATTTTTCTATTTGTTCGTTGGGGAGGACCGTCTGGCACTCGTGAAAGTCTGCAATCATCAGAAAAAAGAGCGTCAGAAGGAACCCTGGGCACTGAGTCGAATGGAGAATGAAGAAGAATAGGCGAGAAAGAGGGGGAAGGAGGTTGTCTATGTGGGCCTGGGAGAGCTATTGACCTTCCAGTGGAGTGCTCGCCGTTGCCAATGATCACTCGACGAGTGCTCGCTGGGCTCTCTCCACAGGTAGATAGTAGAGACCTCTCTAGTAGTAGCCGGACGTGTAGCTCTCTCTAACATGTTTCTCTTTGATCTCTCTGTGTGTTTCTTTGTGGAATTCATTGTGTCCGTGTCTGTCCATCGGAGTCCCTTTTATAGGGGGTTGTCCTGGAGAGAGGAGCTCATCCGTTAATAGGGAAGGACGCCAGTCGTGGAATAATGTTCTCCGCGATCGTGAGGGGAGTTTCCCGTTGAGGGGTTGGTATCTCGGAGTCGACCGGTTCTCCGGCGAGTCTTACGGTACCCGTAGGGCATGCTCGCCCTTAGTGGGATCGAGGCTAGCGTCGTGGGGAGTAACGGTCGGTCGTCAGAACGTCCTCCGACGGTCATTGCGCCTGGGTCAAGGCCTTTCTCGCTAGCGAATCTAAAGACCGTTCGTCCTATACTGTCTGTTGTGGATAGCGGCTGTCGAGACCCGTTAGACGTGTTATGGACCGTGAGTCAATTTAGACCCGACGTAAATGGGCCTTATATAGATCGAGTCGATTTTACCCACCTCACCTTTCAAATTAAAAGCAGCAGATATACATGTAATCTTTATATCAGCATATAAAGGCCGGGCAATACCATCTATTTCAATCACATTCGTCTGAAATTGACAACGCATGCAATTGACCAATGGCCATAACTTTTCACATTTTCACAACTTAATACATGCCCGTTCCTTTCAAATTTAATACGTCATTGGACCGTGTAATTAAGGGGTGACGTAATAACCATTACTCCTAAAATTTTTATTTTTTCAATGACTCCTCAGAGCACATCCTGTACGAAATCAAGAACAATTAGAAATGATAAACATATAAGTCATGTACAATTATTTACGTTTTGTACGGAATAGCCGGGGGTGCGACGACGGGGGTAAGGTAGCGGAAGAAGGCATCGAGGGAGAGCCAGCCCCCCCCCCCCCCCCCTTCCTCTGGAACACGTGCACCCCCCCTTCCTCCGAAACACGTGCAGGTGGTGGCGAACCTCCAGCAGAAACCGGCGCGGCTGCGCGGCCCTCGTCACCCTGTTCTTTTTCGAACACCTCTTTGATGGGCTCCGGCAGCTTGTCCCCGGCGGCCTCAAACCTCCTTAATTTGGAAGAAGAAGAAGAAGCAGCAGACCCTGTTTGTCGTCGTCATCTCCGCGAGGCCGAGGGAGGGGAGGTCAGGGCAGGCAATGGGTGTGGGAGGGAGAAAAGCAATGTTCACGCTACTATGTTACTGTTCCTCCGAAAAAAACATTGGCGTACGTACCTTTTCATATCCCCTCCAACACCGCCCCCCCCCCCCGTCCTCCCTCACCCCTTCCCGTCCTCTCTCTCCCCGTTGCCAGAGTAGCTCAAGATGACCCACCCGCTGTCACACGATGAAGACGGTAATACTGATGCACGGTCGGACATTATCCAAATGCGTAGAACGATCGTACCGTATCATATCACTTGGGAATCGGGTCTGCTGGATCGGGCGTTACGACAAATCTAGATCGCACTGGCATAGTTTCCAAAGTTTGACATGCATGATAAGTATATTGGCGATTATAGTTCCTCCGCATGAAAAAATCTGATTTCCGGTGGCCGGGAAACCGTGACCTTGTTGGGTTACGGAGACTAGCCGTTGCGCTTAAATCTTGACAGAGCCACCACCACCAAGTATGCATCCAAAATACCAAAAGCACGTGAAGTTGGTGGAGACGAAGCAGAACCCGGACCCCTTAAAGCCAGGGCAAGAGAAGAGACCACACACAGCGGAGGGGGGAAACAAAAGAGATAGAAGAAGAATGGACGTGTGCGTACGTGTAGCGCGGTTATGGACGTTAAAAGGCTAACTAAAGAGCATCATAACACCCGGCCCAAATAAAAAGGTGGGTTTCCCTTGTTGTCCGTCTCTCTGTCTTCTTCTTTAGAAAAGACCCTTCACAAAAATTATATATTACATTAAAGTCAGTTGATATTTTAACGTATGAAGAATCTTCCTACACATTTTGCATCTCATGTTTAGTTAAATGGAAAGTGGGTGGTTAGTTTATACACTCTAGAAGGACAGCCAAGAAAGATCCGAATCCATTAGTTAGCCATGTAGATCCTTTGGATCCAACAACTACGGGGTCTGGGGTACAGTTGTCTGTCCGCTAACAACCCCTTACGTACTGTGTGATCAAATTTCAACAAATATGAGACTCTAGTCAAGTCCATTCAACATCTTAAGATTTAAGATAACTAAATTCCTTTTTAATATTAGCAAACGAAAAGCAGATCTAAGATCTGGTCCGCTAACCCCACTTATTTAATTATACTTTTTTTACAGAGCTGAGCATACCTTGTTCATGCACAATTGGTTCGGACCCACGTCACTTACATTCCTTCTTCAACTATCCAGCATTTTTGTATATATAAAGAATTATATTATAAGGTGCTCTTCAGTCGTCGCATATAAAAAATCTATGGTTTTTTTACGTAAATATCCTCGTAAATATTGGTTATGCCAAATGTACCTTTCATATAAGCATATTATCAAAAATATCCTCCAAAAATCCTTAATGATTGCGTTTGTACCCCGTGATTCTCTCCCGTCAAAGATATGTAACAAAAATCGTTAAATCATATGTAATACCTAAAATATCCCACATTTCTATCACCGATTTATAACTGCAAGGTTCTTCTTCCACCTCCCGACATCATTCACAACCCTACCGCAGGCTCCCCATCTCTAGCGGCCGACTGGCGGCACACCCCGTAATCAACTGCTCTGACGTCATCGAAGAAGCCTCCCCATCTCACGCCCACGGCGTCACACCCTTCGTAGCAGCCTCCCCATCTCACGTTAACGGCGGCGCACCCTCTATAGAAGCCTCCCCATCTCACGCCCCCCCCCCCACCTCAAGGCCACGGTGACACAACTCAGAATCGGCTGCTCCGACGCTTCGAAGAAGCCTCCCCATCTCACCTCGGTACACCCTCTCTTAGGGCGGCACATCTTCTCTCGAAGAAGCCTCCCCATCTCACGGCGCCCCCCCCCCCTAAATAAATCCGGCGACACTCCTCGGAACCGTCTCGGGCTAAGCAGACAGTGTGCACCGACCTTGAGGTGCAGGCTGAGGGCGAGGTTAACCCACGATCATTGTTAAGGAGATTTCAGTGGAGGATAAAGAAGATGAGTGATATGACCACCGGATAATCTAGTATTAGACGTTCACTGAATACATCGGAGTGCTATGAAGTTCCACAATACTATTGCAGGAAGAGATGTATGGTATATATTTCGTCTCAAGAAACAAACAGAGGAAGAAGATTGTATCGATGTGCAAGGTGGAAGGTAAGAATTTCACAACGTATTCGATGAAATGTCTCAGATATCTTTCTTGAATTTTCGATTGAGAGACCATATTTATGTATATGTTTACAGGAGGACGATTGCTGTGACTTTTTTGTTTGGGTTGATGATGCGCATCATAATACCGTGGACTTGAAACATCAAATAATTTTTATGGAATCATCGATCGAGAAGAAGTTGACTATGCTAGAGAGAAAAATTGACATAATACAAGCCAAGATAGACATGACAACCGCTGCTAGTGGAAGAGGGAATGATTTACGATTGAAAATGGGATTCAAAAAGATAGTATCGCCCTTACTAGGGCTGGATATACTGTACTTTATCTTTCACTACATTTGGTAAATGGAACTATAACAAGTGAATTAGAGGTGTCGTTTGCAATGGATAAAGGGATTAGGAGGGGATTATGTGTCACTATTTGTTGTTTACAGTAGTGTGTTCTACTTATTGGCCGACACATGGTTTCATGTAAATATTTTGATGTGAAAACAGTTGGTTGGACTGGATATTTAGTGCACTTCCATTACATGAAGAATGTTTACTGATCATGATTGGGTGCCTTTTACTACCTATGATTATGCCAATGAAGCATATGCATTTGGCATTCAAGAGATTGTTCTTACCTTACAATTAACTTCAACGTTGGAGAATAGACAATGAATTTGAAACAGGCCAATGGCCAATGTCAGGCTTGTCTTAATCCATTAAGAATTCTGTTTAAGCCCCTGCTTTCTATAAAAAAGAAGCTTTAGCAACTGCTAATATCAATGACCCTTATGCATCAAGCAACACTTATGGCATTGCTTGAGAATAGCTGTGCTTATTGGTAGTTGGAGTAGATTTATTTTGTAATATCCTATAGACTACCTTCTCTTAGAGGCAGTGACTGTCTAAGGAATTTTTTCCCCTTCTACCTTTGTTTCTTAATAAAATCAATTTCACAATCTACCATTTTCAAGAAAAAAATCAATAGTCAAATTAAAGTATAATTGACTACAAGTGTTTTATATGAGGTTCATGAAATGTCACCATCCAAAATAGAATTAGATCAATGGATTGAAATCCGACATCGTCAAATTTAAAGACAATATGGCTGTCATGATTGCAAAGGAGGAGAAGCTTGAGGTCGACGCAGCTTTGCTCGAAGGCTTTGTTGCGTCGACGCGGCTTCACATGGACTCAACAAGAAGTATGGGTTTTCTAGCCCATTCTTGGCATCTGATCTGATCCGTACTAAGACACCTTGACTAATCTTTTTTGAGGTAATCTGACCATGATCTAACTATGCTCTTAACTGAATGTTTCCTAGTGATATATCTTCCTCTTTGCATTCACGAACACTGTCAACCTCATTTTGTAACTCCAAAAAATCATCCTTTAGTGTATTGCAAACGCTTATAGAAGCATATTCCACCAATCAGATTAGAAAAATGACTTACTACTCAACAAATGAGTTCTGCCATGCACGCAGTTCTAACAATTAATTTTCTCCCATAGAGTAGTAAGCAGACAACAAAAGAGTGGCCAACTTCAACATTAAACTCACAAGACACAAGTTTAAATTTACAAAAAGGACACAAGTTCTCTAAAGATAATTACATTTGTAAAGACAGTCATAAAATAACACAAGGTTTTAAAGTGACCATCACCTTTGGCCACTCTTTTAAAGGCAAAGTTATCATCACCCAGCCCTACACATTTCTGAACATAGAATTCACCACCCGACTGTGACCCCTAACTAGAGCTTTAGGAGCCGTACTCTGCACTGGAATAGAACTTGAGGAAGATGTCTGGGAGAGAATTACATTGGAGCCACCTGCAGCATTGGAATTAATTTGAATGGTTGATTTGATGCGGGACGACAACGAGACTCGACTCGGACTAGACGCGAGCCTTGGACTCTATTAGACGACGCGACTAACAGGACAACGCGACTAACAGGACAACGCGACCAGCAACAGCACAACAACGCGGCACCTAAAAGAGCTCCAGAAGAGGCGAACATGCCCAAACAAGAAGTACTAAACTCACGATCGTCCCCGACGAGGGAAACGTGACGATCTGCACGGTTGAGTAACCGACTTTGAGTCTCGGGTGGTCAGCTCACTCTTGTGCTCGAAACGAGTCACGAGACGGGTCTCGCACTCACAACTCACAGCGATGATTAAGTACGAACTAGCTAGGAAAATAACCTACTCACATGCAGCGGCATCTAGAATGCATACTAAATAAGCAAATACGACAAAGAGAGTGGCGAATGAACCTCCACACTCGGGACGTGGGGAAGATGTAATGCCCTAGATCCTTGGTAGGTCTTGCTGGATCTTCATTAGATCTTTTGGATTTGTTTCGGTGAGTTTCGGTTTACTTTTGTGGCTTCCGAGTTGAGTTTTACGATCCGTATGGGTTTTTCTCTCGTACTAGTTACGGAACCCTACGATGAGTTTACTCGTCGGTTCCTCGACTCGTGGACGCTGCAGCGACGATGTACTCTTTGAGTCGGTCGTTTCGACTATTTTTGCGTATTTTTCGGAGATAGGGCCAGAAATCAGATTTTTTGGAAATTAGGACAATTCCTAATTTCTTTTCCTTTTTCTTTCCTGTTCCTCTCTCCTTCTTCTCATTCGCCGCCGTCGTCTCTCTCTCCCGTTTTCTCTCCTCTCGAGCCTCCTCGGCTCCGGCTGCAGACGGGGTACCTAGAGGCACGTGTTGGGGATGCTGTGGAGCTGACTGGGTGTGCGACAGGGCGAGGATGGAGTGGTTCTGGCGCGATCCCGAACGGTGGATTCAAAGCCGACGTTTGAGCTCGCGGCGTGGTTTTTGGCGCGGTTTAGTCCCTTCGGGGCACGGTTTCTTCGGTGGAGGTAGGGTGACGGTTCCTCACTTCTTCCTCTCCGTTTTCCCTGCCCTAGCACATCGTTTGGCACAGAAACGGCTGAGTTTGGGCTTGTTTAGCCTAAACCGTGATTTTCAGGTTTTGTAGGGTTCGCCGAAAAACGGCAACCATTTGTAGCTCGGTTAGTGTTGAACTGACCGTTGGGATGTTAGGATCCCATTCATGCTAATTTCGTGTTGATCGGTGGTCATTCGAGGCCGGTAGGAGCCCGGGAACCTCGTTGACTCTTCTAGGGTCGATTTGTTAAAATCGCCCCGATCTAGCGTTTTAACCCGTGCATGTGGGCTTTTTAGCCTCCTTATGTAGTTTTTCATCATCGAGGGTTGTTTCCCCTGCGCTTCGGCGTGAATGGGGGGTGGAACGGGCCGATTTGGCCAACCCTCTGTTTTCCCTCCGTGACTGGTGTGGCGATCGTTCCAGGGACCGTCACATGCCCTGACGGTCCCACGACAGACCGTCATAGCATCTGGGCGATTTTTAGTTCTTGGTGGTTTTGAGAGTGTGACGGCCCAGGGGTGGCGCGTCACAGCCTCCTGACGTGTCCGGTGAGACGCGTTACACCTATCTTGTCGTTTAGTGCTTTGGTTAAGTCGGTTCCCCTGACGCGCCTGCCCCTGTGCGTCAGGTGGGTGTAACGCGCCTGGTGTAGGCCGTTACGTTCTTTTTGATCGCGTTTGACCGGTTGAGTCGGTTCGCCTAACGGTTGTGCTCTCGTGCGTTAGGTGTGTGTAACGCGCTTGCCCCAGGCCGTTACACTTCGTTTTGGGCCGAGTTTAGGTGGCTGTGCCTGTTGATTCTAACGGCCATGCCCTTGTGCGTTAAGCCTGTGTAACGCGTCCGCGATACACCGTTACATGCTGTTTTGGCTGAGTTAGGTGGCTGCGTCGTTGGCTCTAACGGCCGCGCCCCCGCGCGTTAGGTGGTTGTAACGCGTCCGGTCGGGACCGTTACATGCCTCTCAGCCAGTTGTTTTCTTGTCTTGCGTCAGGTTGGCCCTGACGCGTCTGCCTTGCCGCGTTAGGTGACTGTAACGCGCTTGGTCCCGCGCGTTACGTGGTTCGAGTTGTTGTTTTGGGTTTGAGGTTCGTTGGCCCTGACGGCCCGGGTTGGGCGCGTCAGAGCGGTGTAACGCGTCTGGTGCAGGCTGTTACGTGCCTTGTGTGTTTTAGGTGTTGTAGGGCGGTTGGAGTGTAACGGCCTAAGATTAGACCGTCACACTCATGTAACGGTCTAAGGGTGGTGCGTTACATGCCTTGTGCTCTGATTTCCGTCGTTTCGGTTTCTGCTTGTCTTGGCTTGACCTTGTGGTCTGCCCGTCTTCCCGTGGATGTCTCCTGACATCCTATGAGGGTTAAGACTACGTTGTAAGGTAGCCATGAGTCTTCTTGCTTGAGGTAGGATTCTGTATCCTACGTTTGGGTGCCTTTGTTCGGTTCCGGTCAACCTGGTGTGACCCAGGGGTTGACAGGCGACCTTGTGTGTGGGTGTCTTGGTGGTTCTGTCCAATCCGAGACACTGGTTCTGGATGCCTCGAGGTATCGTCTTACCCTGGTTTGCGTGTCCATGTGTGTCTGAGGGTCTTCGGTGTTCCCTCAGGTCTCCGTGAGTTGTTTTCTGCGGAGTGTCGTTTCTTGTGGCTTAGGATTAGACCGATTGGCCGCTTATTCCGCTGTCTGTGACGATCTTGCCTTGAGTCGCTCGACACAGGATCGTTACACGGTAGGTCTAGTTGCCTTGTCCGGAGTCTGTTGGCAGTGGTTGTGCTGCCATTGGTGTCTTGAAGTACGTGTCGTGGGGCGTTCTTGCCTGCTTGTACTTCGGCACTTGTGTTTTAGAGTCTCTGTGTCTTGTGAGCCTCCTTTTGTTGCTACCCTGAGGTCTTTGAGTGCCGATCCGCTAGCGGATAGCGGAGGGGTTTTCCCGTTATACGGTTTGTAAGCTAGTTCTGTGGGCTCCTAGCCAACGGTAGCGTCCTACCGAGGGAGAAAACTAGCTAGAGAACCTGGCTTAGGCTAGAGCCAGTGTGTGCACACGTTGTCAGGGACTGAGGACTAGCGCCGACGGGCATGACCCTGACTAGTTACTTGTTCTGTTGTTGCTGTTGTTCCTGTTTGGTTCAGCGCGTGTCTACGACTCTGCCGTGGTTTTGGTGTTACCGTAGGCGAGACACTTGTGGCGCAGCATAAGACGTTAGTGGATGCAGCTGGCTATTCCTCTTGTGAGGAGGAGGTGCTTCCGTCACGTGACACGTGAGTCTCGGCGTTTCTTGTGCGTTGTGACCTTTCTGGGTTGGCCTTTCCATGGCTGCACCCGAGGTCAGTGTCCTGTCACATGCATGATGTTCTGGTCGTGCGTGGGGCAGTGTGCACGATATTCTGGTCGTGCGTGGGGCAGTGTGCACGATGTTCTGATCGTGCGTGTTGTCGAGTCTGTCGGTCATCTGTGTGGGTCTTTTCTAGACCTTTTGTCTGTTCTTGCAGGTCTACGTCTTAGACCTGGTGTTGGGTCGGTAGATCGGTAACTTCTAACTTTGTTAGATCAGAGTCGCCCTCCTATCGCTACTTGGAGTAGTTTGGGGTGCCGAGGTTAGTTCGGTCGCCGCTTGTCTAGCGCGGGTTCTTCCCCTTCCTTCCTTGTTCCCTACTCCTACTTCCCGTCTGTTTACTACTGCTTGTAGCGTAGTTTTACATCTTTGTAGTGTAGTTTTCCTGCTTTACTACACCTGCTGTTTTTGTTGTTATTGTTCCGTGTTACTGTGTGTTTTTCAGTGGGGATCCGCGTGACCTCTACTGAGCCAGTGACACGTGGCTCACCCCTGCTTTTCAGGTGGGGTGACGTCGTTCGTTCTACTTTCGCGTGGTTCCTGGTGTGCGTGCTCGTTGCGTGCCGTTGCTGCCAGCTGGTACCGGCGTTGGATTTCCCCCGACTTCTCGGTACGTCTTTCTTTTCTGTCGACTGTACTGTGCTACACTTGTTGTCTTTAGCTTTGGACTGACTCTGGTGGTGTACAATTGTTAAAATTGAACTGTTAATTAAAAAGTAATTTTATTTCTGCTACTTTAGCAAACCGATCTAATGAAATTTAATTGCTTCTGTTATATCTCTGTGGCTTCAATGTACTCTACACATGCCTTTTTCCCTTCGGAGCTTTCTCGCTCTTGGGAGGCCTCGCGGGTTCCAAGTGGTATCACGTGTATTCGGTAGTTCTACCGGGTACATCTGGTATCAGAATCTGGGTCGCTACAGAAGACGTCCCGGCTATTAAGTAGATCTAGAGGGGGGTGAATAGATCTTTCCCCTTTAAAATTGACAGAACTAACTGATATATGCAGAATTCAAAATTACTTACTATCAACAACCAAAGCAATCACAGAACATTCAACTCATAGATCAAAATCAGTTTGCAAAGATATCAGTAGATATAGCGACTGACTTAATTGCCAATTGATCTATTGTACATCAGTGAACTTGGAAGAGGTACCTGGAGGAGGTTCGACTCTAGGAGACTCCTCACACAAGTGATTCACCTTCCAGGTAGGCATGACCTACCCTTTGTGTGGAATCCTTTTATATACCTTCTTCTAGCTCACGAATGAATAAGAAATCAGCAGTTAATTCAGACACTTCAGCAGGGAAAATATGCAGCAAACACACTTACACTAGCAAACCACGGACACAAGGAATTTTAGGTGGTTCGATATCCTCCAGAGATCTACGTCCACCACTTACTCAAATGAGTAAGGCTTCACTACTGAGCTTTATAGCTTGCTACGGTTTATCCACAGCTTTGGGGAACAAGTTCCCTACAGACGCTGACCCTTACAGCTTTAGCTCACCAGAGGAATCTTCCTCTGCCGCTGGGCAATACAGCTTGGCCAACCGCTGACTTACAACTTTAACAATCCGTTGACACATATCTTGAGTAAACAAAGGTTTGTAAAATAGATCAAAGAAATTAAGAAAACACGAGAATGTAGCTCTGAATTGAGCGGACTGGTTCTGGTTTTGAACCAGGAACCAGGAACATAAAACACACTCACTCAACAGAACTCCAACGCACTGCTCTTTCCTTAATTCTATCCTTTCTCCTTCAAATCGATCAGCCTCACTCAAGTATCTTCACTACTCTCAATTTCAGTTCGCTAGATGCTCACTTTTCTTCTCTGCTTCTCTCTACTGCTCTCCAGCTCTCGTTATATCACGAGTTGGGCGATCGACCCTCATTTTATAAGCTTCAGAAGATAGGAGCGTGGTCTCCACGATTCCCGCCCAAATATCAAGCCAGATCTGATCCAAACTTATCCATGTGTTAGTATCATTGAGATTTTACTTTCCACGTGGCAGGATCCTCTGTTATACGCTTTACCTCGGATCACGTGCCAGCCACTTATCATCATACACGTGACTATATCAACGATGACTCTGCAAGCGTTCGATAATGTTGAGCTTGGCTACTTCCTGGGCTTGAATTGTTTAATCCTGGTTCAATTCATAAGTCCCTGTTAACAGATAAAGGTATTTAATCAAACACCTGATAGTCAGGAAAAACCTGTAATAATGACAATATGCTTCATGATGTATGAGGGTGATTATAATGTAATTTAAACCATGAAGACAAAGAATCATCGCTCATTGATGCTTAATGTATGAAACTCATGTGCTCTCATTGACTTGGATGCATAAGCCTTATGAATGCTAGCACTGACTTTACATGCGTGAAGCACTGGGCTAGCACAGACTTAATGTGCATATAGGAAAGTATGCACAGACCTTGGCGTGCACATGAGAAATATATGCACAGACCTTGGCGTGCATATGAGACAGATATGCACAGACCCTATATGCGCGTGGACTACACAATGTGCTCAGACTTTGTATACCTTCTTCAATCACTTGCATAGACGTTGTGTACATGAAAACTAAACCATGCACTGATGTTGTTGCATTTAATACAAACATGCATAGACCTGCTATAGTGTGTGCACAGACGTTATATGGCTATATGCAAGATGTGCACCGACTTGCTACAATGTTTGCACGGACTTCATATGCATTAAAGAGTAGCATGCACAGACCTTATAACATGCATGGGGAAAATGTGCACCAACCTAGTTTGCCAAAAGCAAACATGCACGAACCTTATTATGTGCAACCTACAAGAACGTGCACCAACCTTTATATGCGAAATACATGTATACAAAGAATGCACCGACCTTGTGAATGCATTATCTAAGACATGCACCGACTTTTGAATATGCTATGGACCACATGCACTGACCTTATCACTGTACTTGCACAGACCTACATCTGCCTAAGGTAAACATGCACTGACTTGTGAATGCATTATCTAAGACATGCACCGACTTTCGAGTACGGCATGGACAACATGCACCAACCTTATCACTGCAATATGTTCGGACCTAATGCATGAACTGTTCTATATTAACATACATGCAGAAGGCTTGATTATCACTGACTAAGTTAATTTCATCAAAATAACCAATGCTACAGGAGGCAATGCAAAGTCAACAGTGAATTCAGTAAAGTCAACCCAGTAAATAAAACTATTGTCGATCATTCAAAACGCATTGACTCCTTAACTGAAATCATCATGAAGCCAGAGGAGTCTCAACAATCTCCCCCTTTTTGATGATGGCAACCAACTATATTAGATGTGTTTTGATGAAATGTATGCAGTTCAGTTTAGTCAGAGTGGTCATGAAAAAAAATGTAGTCAAAGCATTCAATTTCAACAAAGGATGTCTCTCTCCTGATGTCAAAAACATATAATCTCTCCCTCTTTGTCATCAGCAAATAGGATGGGATATGGACAATGAAATGCAGACTTGAAACAGAAGACATTCTCCCCCTTTATACTACCTGTGGAGTAATGAGCCATCCAGACTGATAGTGAAAGGACAGTGGAAGTGAAATCTGACTGACACCCTGTTCAATAGTTCAGAATTAAGCATTACAAAGTTCAGAGTCTTCAGATATATGAATCAATACATTGCATTCTTGATAGATTTCTGATTTAATGGTGATAAAAATTAGAATTTATGCATTTCATTCAATGGATAAGTCTGCTGAGTCTGATAATATCAATAAACCATAATCACATTGATCATGAAAGAATCTGTTTAATGGTATCTTTTTTTCTGAAGATGAGTGATAATCTTTGGAAGTGACCAAGATGTGTATTGAGGTTAAACAATATGACAATTCTGAATTTTAGATGAAGGAACAACATTTTGATCATATGAACATAGTATCTTATAAGACACTTCATGACATAAGTGTTTTCCATTTCTTTGATGGAACACTTAGTTTCTCAGTGCTTACTAGTTTGGCCATATGAACAGAGATAAACTAAGCCACTTCATGACTTAAGTGTTGTTCATTTCTTTGATGAAGCACTCAGTTTCTCGGTGCTTAGTCATTGCTCTGCCATTTTGTTTATATATTTGTATTTTCTTTTTCATACTTTTGATGTGTTGTCCTTTATATTTTTCAGAGAGACTTGTTTAAAAATAATGCACGTACTTGGTTTTCTTAACCAAGATTTCATCAACTTAGCAGATTTCAGATACAAGCAAACTTTATCAACCATGTAATGAGATGAGGTTGGGTGCTATTATCAGTTATCAACATTCCTATTTACTGAATGCAGTCTTTGAATTCTAAAGATTATAAAATTTAAACCATCATTTCATTCAAGAAACAAGTAGGATTCTTATAATAGAAGATGTCTGATTTCTGTTGCTTAAAATTATGAACTTATTATCAGACTGCCATTATGTCAAAATAGAAATAATGATAGGAGAGCTCACAAATTCTTCATCAGAATCAGCAATTTGTATGAGAGAAGAAATAGAATCTGAAATCCAAAAGGATTAGAATAGAAGAGATCTGAATGACAGACAGACAGAACTGATCAATACTCCCCCTGACACCTTGCAGCATGCATAGATATGCCCTTTTTTTTAAGAAACTCCCCCTGTCTACATGCAAATTTATTCAATCATTCATCCATAATTATGTATGCATCTCTAGACATACTATCATGAAGTAGAATGCAGTGCAATCACATGTCCTACATGCATGACTATGCAGAAATTCAGATGCAATTATACATGACATGATATGAATTGAAATGCAGTGCTGAGACAAACTCTTGATTCAGGGTACTAGGTGAAGGTTAATCCTCAACACATGGTATGGACTTTCAGACAGACTGAATCTGTCCTTCCATCTCATATCATTTGATATACCTCTAAAATCAAGATAATTGATGTATGATATTAATGAAGTATTCACAAGTCAAGGTCTGAGCCTTTATTCAGAATCAACTAGCAGATAATTATTCTTAAACATATCAGATCATTTATTCAGTTCAGTGAATTGATACTAATCTATTCAGAGGAGTTATTCAAATATGAATTTTCAAACAGACAAACCATTACTCTCAGAGCAAGAGCTAGAATTTTATTCAAAAAGCTCAATCAAGAATGAAATTGAGATTAGTCATCATGCTGAAATTTACATAAACCTAATTCTCTTCTCAAGAATTTGAATCTGTCATTACCGAGATGTTTAGTAAATATATCAGCTATCTATTTTTCAGATTCAATAAAGTGCAATTCAATTTCATTTTTATTTACTTCATCCCTAATAAAATAGTGTTTTATTTCTATGTGCTTAGTCCTAGAGTGATGAACATGATTTTTAGTGAGTGATATAGCACTAGTATTATCACATAAAATTAGAATGCATCCCAATTTTATCTGATAATCAATACGTTGGTGCTTGATCCAGATTACCTGGGCTACACAGTTCCCAGCTGCAACATATTCTGCTTCAGCTGTGGATAGAGCAACATTGTGTTGCTTTTTAGAAGCCCATGTCACCAGACAACCACCTAGGTAATGGCAGTACCCACTAGTGCTTTTTCTATCTACCCTTCATAATCTGCATCAGTGTAGGCGATGAGGTCTAACTCACACTTAGCAGGATACCAAAGTCCTAGTTCTAGGGTGCCGGATGGATACCTAAAAATCCTCTTAACAGCACTCAGATGTGACTCTTTAGGACTAGCATGAAACCTAGCACATAAGCATACAGAAAACTGGATATCAGGCCTAGAGACAGTGAGGTAAAGAAAGGATCCAATCATACCTCTGTATAATTTAGGATCTACACATTTACCTTTTGGGTCATCATCAAGATTAATTGATGTACCCATGGGTGCAGAAATTTTCTTCAAGTTTTCCAATTTGACCACTCCGCTAGATTCCCCGTTACCAAAAAAACAAACTTTCTTCAATAGGTTTTTGATGTACTTGGACTGAGTTATGAATGTACCTTCTGTAGTCTGAGTTACCTGCAGTCCAAGAAATAGTTTTAGCTCACCCATTGAACTCATTTCAAATTCTTGTGTCATTAAATCAAAAAATTTCTCACATAAAGTTGGGTTAGTTGAACCAAAGACAATATCATCTACATAGATTTGCACAATGATAATGTCAGGATTACATACCTTTGTAAACAAGGTTTGATCAACCTCACCTCTTGTGAACTTCTTTTCAGTGAGAAACATGCTAAGCCTGTCATACCAAGCTCTAGGAGCTTGTTTCAATCCATAGAGAGCTTTGTTCAATTTATAAACATGATTAGGATAATCAATGCATTCAAAGCCAGGAGGATGCCTAAGAAATACATCCTCTTTTATTTCCCCATTAAGAAAATCATATTTTAAGCAAGTCCTTCAACCAGCAATACTTCATCAATACAACAGGTAGTACACTTACCCACCATACCTGACCAAATGATTTTTCCTTTGGTATTACCTCAAAAGGTGACCTGTCATGCACTCTTTTCGACCAGCATACAAAATTTTGCCTTGTCCCCAGTCATGTGCCTGGAGCAGCCACTGTCTAAGTACCACATATTATGATTGGCTGTCAGGCATACCTGCAATGACAATTAAGCAGAAGAGTTTGAAACCCAAAAACGTTTGGGCTCCATAACAGAAGTAACATTGTTCAAACATGACATCAAATGCTTTGGAATTCACATCTGTTTGGGAATTGTTTGTATGGTGGATTTGTTTATTTTCTTCTTGTTGTTATTATTCTTTTCAACATTAACAGCTTGAATCTTTCCTATTCTGTTCTGTGTCCTGACACCATTAGCAGATTCAACATGTTTGTGCCAGTGCCTAGGCCAATGAGCATTCATTGTAGTATAGCCAGTGGTGGTCCTAGGCTGAATATCACAACTGTGGTTTCTTGGATGTCTATACTTGACTTGCCCAAACCATTTCCCATCATGAGGTCTGAAACTCTGACTAGGATGTGAATGATGAGCTGACCTTAAACTAGCTCTATCCCTGTCAGACCTACTGAATTGATGAGAATGTGTGAATTGGTATGAAGTGTAGGTTGGAGCTCTGGGATAGTAAGGTTGACCTGAGTTACTCTTGTTTGAGTCTTGTCTCATGAACACCTTAGGCCCACCTGAAGTATACATGGGTATAGATTGGGTCTTTTTCTGATTTTTCTGTGGAGACTTGGTGAACCTAATCTGTGTATTTGAAGGCTGACCTCTAACCTGAAATCTGCCCTGAGGTGTGAGACAGTTTGTGTTCACATGACTAGACACATCAATTTTCTGTTTACCCTTGTCCTTGGCACTAGGCATTTTGAAGTTAGCAGACTTTTTAGAATTATTTCCACTGCTCATTTTAATGAGAGGTCCTTTACCTTTTCTGCCACAAATGAGACAGTCTTGATTTCAAAATTCTTTTTAGCAGTCAGATTAAAGCCTAGCCCTTCTTTTCTAAAATTAACCTTAGTCCCCAAAAGAGCATTCAGGTTGTCAGTCCCTTGAGTCATGTTCTCAATAGTTTGTTGTTTGTCTTTGTTTTTTTTTCTAAATTCTCTACATTTTTCTTCAGCTCAATGTTTATTCCCAATACAACATCATATTTTTCGTTTACAATTTTCATTTTCTTATCAAAGTTCTATAATCTAAGCTTCAGATCATCAACAACATTTTCCAGTCTTTCGTTTTCTTTTCTAGCATCAATCAAAGTAATTTTTATTTCATCAGATTCAGCACAAGATTTCTTTAAAACATCATTTTCAATTTGAAGATAGGCAATTTTATTAGACAATGTGGTATCATTTATGATAGAATTAACTTTCCTTTTTAAATGCATATTCTCCTTTTTAACATCATCAAATTTATCAAGAAGTTCAGCATATGTATCCTCCCAATCAGAAATAGTGTAATTCTCAAAGGGAGAGATTACCATCTTCTTCATCACTTTCACTGTTCTTGGCCATTAGATAGATTTGGCTTCTTTCCTCTTCACTTTCAGAGGTGTAGCTGTGACTGCCCTCATCCTCGTCACTCCAAGTACTAATCATAGCCTTTCTGTTATTTTTCTTCATCTTTGGCTTTTCTTTTTGAAGCTCTGGACATTATGCCTTCAAGTGGCTAGATCTCCTACAATGATAAAAAACATTAGTATCATTCTTTTTGGCAGAATTAGATTTATACCTTGAATGTCTCCTGCCATCCGGATTTTTTCTTCTGAAATGTCTTCCTTCTTTTCTCAAGAATCTTTTAAACAAACAGGTCAGGATAGCAAACTGATCATTTTCAATTACTGTTCTAGAAGAGCTACTTCCACTGGATAACCCTTCGCTACTAGATGTTGCCTTCAATGCAATATGTTTCATCTTTTTCTCTGACTCATCTGATCGAGGGAGATTCATCTCATAGGCCATGAGAGAACCTATCAGCTCATCCACTGTTGTAGAGGCTAAATTCCTAGACTCCTCAATCACAGTAGCCTTGGTGTGCCATATAGGAGTCAGAGATCGCAGAATTTTCCTCACCAACTCATAATCACTATAATTCTTACCCAAGCTTCTAAGGCTGTTGGTGATGACCATGAGGCGAGCATACATTTTGATGCGGGATGCTATGCAAACTGGGACTCTATGTGAAGACTAGACCAAGTGGACAACTAGACCAGCAACTTTGCAATTGTTTGAACGGCGTAGACGCGACACCTAGAGTTCCCTAGAAGGAAGTTATGCCAAATAACAAGAAACTAAGCTCACAGGCGTCCCAAGAGAGGGAAGCACGCCGATCCGCACGGTTGAGAAACCGGCGAGTCTAGGGTGGGCAACTCCACACTCGTGACTCGGATGAGTCACGGGACGGTCACACTCTCTCACTGTGGCAGTGATATATCAAATGTAAGAGCTAGACGCCTATGATCTCACAAGCAGCGGCGTCAAGAAACTATACTAAATAAGCAAGCTAAACCAAGGAAGGAGCGGACGCATACCTTCACGCTCGGGGCGTGGGGGGAAGAAACCCGGCCAAGTCATACAACCACCCGGTACAAGAGATAAACAAGTACAACCCAAACAACAATCCACTCCTCGCAGGGAGATAAAAGGCTACACAGCGATCTGGGGGTCGTGCGAAGTGGGGTGACGGGCCATGGGTCGGTGTAGCTAGTCGTCCACGAACCGCTGTGAACCAATACGAACAGGGACTAGCGGCAAGGATGGCGTGTTGTGGGGGCCGAGGAAGGCGCCAACATCCCTGGAGGTACGCTGTAGTGTATGACTAGTCTCAGCGATGAAGCTGGAAGTTGACGGCGCTGGCAGGGACCTCCGGGATAGCCTCGAGCGGAGGGCAGAATGCAGGCCGGTCTGCGCACGCGTAGGGAAACACCAGGAAGATGAGCCCGGTACGCCACCTTCGGCGCGTCCGCTGGTTATGAAACTTGGCGTGGACACTGAGGAGGATGTCCCAGGGATGTCGGTCAAATGACGACTGAAACGGAGCACTGTGGTAGCCTTGGCGAATTTTCAAATAGACCCTGCGCAATCAGGACTGTGTGCGGGTAGCCGGACAAGGGACCAAAGATGGGGCTGGAACTGGGGCTTCCTAGAGGCGAATGGGGTGGGATTTTCTCTGGTGGATAGCTGATAGACGTAGGATGATTGGGTAGCAGTGGCGGGGTGGTGTGTAGTGGATGTTTTTGGGCGTGGGAAGTGAAAACAGGTGGTGATCAGTTCTGCAGTTCAATGCAGTCAGAACTGAGAGCTAAGAAGGTGGATGGGGTAAGCAAGGAAAAGGGGCTTAGGAGAATGCAAGAAACTTTTGAAGGATGCGGTTTGACATAAATAAGAAGTGCTCAAAATTTCAGAGCATTTGGAGACGTTTTTGGGGACGTCCCTTTGGAAGAGTTTTAGCACTATTCCGGCAGGACTGCACAGGGACAGTTCGTGCAACAAAAAGGGCTCTAAATGGAACTTCGTGGACACAGCGAGTTTCAGTGCGAGATTTTTCAGGGAGATGGAGGACATGTAGAGGAAGAAAAGTGAAGAAGAGGTTGAAGTGATAAAAGGTCAGGAAGGGGGCCTACCAAGGTGATCTTTAGGGTTCAGATTTTATGCAGGTCTGCACAGGGGCAGCCAGCGCAGGTAAACGGATTACAAAGGGAATTTTCGCAAATGGACGAATTTTGGCATGGGGTTTTCGGGAGTGTCTTGGGGACAGGGAGAGGAAGAAAAGTCAAGAAGAGGCTGAGGGGATATGAGGACGGGAAGGAAGGGTTCCAGCCTGATCTTTGCGGCCCACTTCTACAGGCAGACAACCAAGACTGGGCAGCAAGGGCTATCTTCCCGAACTTGTAGCAACCTTTGATCCATGAACTCCGGACATGAGGAGAGGTTGGAGAAGTCACCTCCCAGAAGAGTGAGCAGCAAGAAACCTGTAATAGACCTTAGGAGTCGCTCCCAATGGAAGAGGAAGAGGGAGAGGAGAGATAGAGGATGTCACACCCTAGAGGGGAGGGGAGGAAGAAGAAGGAAAGGCTCTTGGCAAATTTCTAATTTCATTCATTCATCAAATCCCTCAAGGGGGGGAATACATGATAATATATAGAGTTTGGGATCCACCTTCCCTCCTTGGAGTTTGAATTTGAATCCATTTGAAATGGGGTCCATCATTGCTCCTTGGAGTTTGTGTTTAATCCATTTGAAATTTAAATTCTATGGGCTCCATCTTCCCTCCTTGGAGTTTGGATTTGAACCCATTTGAAATTTAAATTCTATGGGCTCCATCATTGCTCCTTGGAGTTTGTGTTTGACCCATTTGAAATTTAAATTCTATGGGCTCCATTCTCCCTCCTTGGAGTTTGAATTCGAACCCATTTGAAATTTGAAATCCCAAAATGATGCAAACCTAAATACATGCCAAAGACACACCTAAGACGTACACAATATAAAATACGACCAAGTACGTACAAAATATCAAATACGTACAAAATTTAAATACGACCCAAATATGTACAAAATACAAATATGACCCAAATATGTACAAAATACATGTACGTACAAAAATACGTACTAAAGTGTCAAAGCTCCGGGGGAGACTCCAGACTGTCCCCCGGCCACAAAGAGGTCGGTGTCGACCGAGTCGTGCTGTGTGTCCGGTAGCGGCGGCTCTCTGAGTCAAGCCGTATTCTTGCTCGGGTGTCCTCACCAATTCTCCCCGGGTGGGAAGAACTCGACCTTGTCGAGTAAGGGTCTCTGTCGCTCTGATACCAAATTTGATGCGGGACGCTATGCGAACTGGGACTCTATGTGAAGACTCGACCAAGTGGACAACTAGACCAGCAACTTTGCAATTGTTTGAACGGCGTAGACGTGACAACTACAGTTCCCTAGAAGGAAGTTATGCCAAATAACAAGAAACTAAGCTCACAGGCGTCCCAAGAGAGGGAAGCACGCCGATCTGCACGGTTGAGAAACCGGTGAGTCTATGGTGGGCAACTCCACACTCGTGACTCGGATGAGTCACGGGACGGTCACACTCTCTCACCGTGGCAGTGATATATCAAATGTAAGAGCTAGGCATCTATGATCTCACAAGTAGCGGCGTCAAGAAACTATACTAAATAAGCAAGCTAAACCAAGGAAGGAGCAGACGCATACCTTCACGCTCGGGGCATGGGGGAAAGAAACCTGGCCAAGTCACACAACCACCCGGTACAAGAGATAAACAAGTACAACCCAAACAACAGCCCACTCCTCGAAGGGAGGTAAAAGGCTACACAGCGATCCGGGGGTTGTGCGAAGTGGGGTGACGGGCCATGGGTCGGTGTAGCTCGTCGTCCACGAACCGCTGTGAACCAATACGAACAGGGACCAGCGGCAAGGATGGCGCGTTGTGGGGGCCGAGGAAGGCGCCAACGTCCCTGGAGGTACGCTGTAGTGTATGACGAGTCTCAGCGATGAAGCTGGAAGTTGACGGCGCCGGCAGGGACCTCCGAGATAGCCTCGAGCGGAGGGCAGAATGCAGGCCGGTCTGCGTGCGCGTAGGGAAACAGCATGAAGATGAGCCCGGTACACCACCTTCAACACGTCCGCTGGTTATGAAACTTGGTGTGGACACTGAGGGGGATGTCCCAGAAATGTCGGTCAAGCAGCGACTGAAACGGAGCACTGTGGTAGCCTTGGCAAATTTTGAAATAGACCCTGCGCAATCGGGACTATGTGCTGGTAGCCGGACAAAGGACCAAAGATGGGGCTGGAACCGGGGCTTCCTAGAGGCGAATGGGGCAGGATTTTCTCTGGTGGATAGCTGATAGACGTAGGATGATTGGGTAGCAGTGGCGGGGTGGTGTGCAGTGGATGTTTTTGGGCGTGGAAAGTGAAAATAGGTGGTGCTCAGTTCTTCAGTTCAATGCTGTCAGAACTGAGAGCTATGAAAGTGGATGGGGTAAGCAAGGAAAAGGGGCTTAGGAGAATGCAATAAAATTTTGAAGGATGGGGTTGGACATAACTAAGAAGTGCTCAAAATTTCAGAGCATTTGGAGACGTTTTTGGGGACGTCCCTTTGAAGGAGTTTTAGCACTGTTCCGGCAGGACTGCACAGGGACAGTTCGAGCAACAAAAAGGGCTCTAAATGGAAGTTCGTGGACACGGCGAGTTTCAGTGCGAGATTCTTTGGGGCAATGCAGGACATGTAGAGGAAGAAAAGTGAAGAATGGCTCAGTCCTTTACCTCTGGCAAAGGGCGCATTCTCCCACTCGTCCCTAGGCAGGGTTTCCTATTAAAAAAAGAAAAGTGAAGAAGAGGTTGAAGTGATCAGATGTCGAGAAGGGGGCGTACCAAGGTGATCTTCAGGGTTCAGATTTTATGCAGGTCTGCACAGGGGCAGCCAGCGCAGGTAAAAAGATTACAAAAGGAATTTTCGCTAATGGATGAATTTTGGCATGGGGTTTTTGGGAGTGTCTTGGGGACAGGGAGAGGAAGAAAAGTCAAGAAGAGGCTGAGGGGATATGAGGATGGGAAGGAAGGGTTACAACCTGATCTTTGCGGCCCAATTCTGCAAGCAGACAACCAAGACTGGGCAGCAAGGGCTATCTTTCCCGAACTTGTAGCAACCTTTGATCCATGAACTCCGGACATGAGGAGAGGTTGGGGAAGTCGCCTCCCAGTAGAGTGAGCAGCAAGAAACCTATAATAGACCTTAGGAGTCGCTCCAAGGGAAGAGGAAGAGGGAGAGGAGAGATAGAGGGTGTCACACCCAAGAGGGGAGGGGAGGAAGAAGAAGGAAATGCTCTTGGCAAATTTCTAATTTCATTCATTCATCAAATCCCTCAAGGGGGGGAATACATGATAATATATAGAGTTTGGGATCCACCTTCCCTCCTTGGAGTTTGAGTTTGAATCCATTTGAAATGGGCTCCATCATTGCTCCTTGGAGTTTGTGTTTGACCCATTTGAAATTTAAATTCTATGGGCTCCATCTTCCCTCCTTGGAGTTTGGATTTGAACCCATTTAAAATTTAAATTATATGGGCTCGATCATTGCTCCTTGGAGTTTTTGTTTGACCCATTTGAAATTTAAATTCTATGGGCTCCATTCTCCCTCCTTGGGGTTTGAATTCGAACCCATTTGAAATTTGAAATCCCAAAATGATGCAAACCCAAATACATGCCAAAGACACACCTAAGACGTACACAATACAAAATACAACCAAGTACGTACAAAATACCAAATATGTACAAAATACAAATACGACCCAAATATGTACAAAATACATGTACGTACAAAAATACGTACTAAAGTGTCAAACCTCTGGGGGAGACTCCAGACTGTCCCCCAGCCACAAAGAGGTCGGTGTCGACCGAGTCGTGCTGTGTGTCCGGTACCGGCGGCTCTCTGAGTCGAGCCGTATTCTTGCTCGGGTGTCCTCACCACATTTCAGTGATATTCTCATTCTGCTTCATCTTGAAAGCCTCATACTCCGTGACCAGCATGTTTGCCTTGGTCTCCCTTACTTGTGAAGTTCCCTCACAAATCACTTCAAGTTTATCCCACATCTCTTTCGCTGTAGCGCAGGATGAGATCCTAGAAAATTATGTGGGATGTAAAGCACACTGGATGGCGTTGATAGCACTCCGGTTAAGTGTAGACTTTCGGATCTCCTATCGTGTCCATAATTCCTCATTCTCAGACAAATTGAATGGACCCTTGCTGACAACCTTCCATATTTCATAGTCTTTAGCTCTCAGAAATACCTGCATACGGTTCTTCCAATAGGAATAGTTAGAACCGTCAAAGTAGGGCGACTTACTTGTTGAATGACCTTCGACTGTTAACCCTCTAGCATCCATAATGGATATCTCTTCAGGATGTTAGTCCCTACAGAAGAGTTAGACTCTGATACCAAGTGTTAAGTAGATCTAGAGAGGAGTGAATAGATCTTTCCCCTTTAAAATTGATAGAACTAACTGATATATGCAGAATTCAAAATTACTTACTATCAACAACCAAAGTAATCACAGAACATTCAACTCATAGATCAAAATCAGTTTGCAAAGATATCAGTAGATATAGTGACTGACTTAATTGCCAATTGATCTATTGTACATCAGTGAACTTGGAAGAGGTACCTGGAGGAGGTTCGACTCTAGGAGACTCCTCACACAAGTGATTCACCTTCCAGGTAGGCGTGACCTACCCTTTGTGTGGAATCCTTTTATATACCTTCTTCTAGCTCACGAATGAATAAGAAATCCAGTAGTTAATTCAGACAGTTCAGTAGGGAAAATATGCAGCAAACACACTTACACTAGCAACCACAGACACAAGGAATTTTAGGTGGTTCGATATCCTCAGAGATCTACGTCCACCACTTACTCAAATGAGTAAGGCTTCACTGCTGAGCTTTATAGCTTGCTACGGCTGATCCACAGCTTTGGGGAACAAGTTCCCTACGTACAGACGCTGACCCTTACAGCTTTAGCTCACTAGAGGAATCTTCCTCTGCCGCTGGGCAATACAGCTTGGCCAACCGCTGACTTACAACTTTAACAATCCGCTGACACACAGCTTGAGTAAATAAAGGTTTGTAAAACAGATCAAAGAAATTAAGAAAACATGAGAATGTAGCTCTGAATTGAGCGGAGTGGTTCTGGTTTTGAACCAGGAACAAGGAACATAAAACACACTCACTCAATAGAACTCCAACGCACTGCTCTTTCCTCAATTCTATCCTTTCTCCTTCAAACCGATCAGCCTCACTCAAGTATCTTCACTACTCTCAATTTCAGTTCGCTGGATGCTCACTTTTCTGTTGAGTGAAGGGCCCGGATTCAGAGGGGGGTGAATGAATCCCAAAAGGAAATTTGCCCAATTTGAAACGTAGATCTTGATTAACATTGAACTTACAAAATCTTGCGAAAATAAAACTTTGATTCAGTAATGCAGGTGTTCTATCAAGATCCACACTCAAGCACTCAATGGGTCAGCCTAAAGCGAGCATAAATAGCGTTTTAGAAGAATGGAATGCAGTAAATCAGCTTGATCTTAAACAGACGTTCTAACGAGACACAAGATAGAACACTTAACCTGCATGCCCAGCAAGCCCGACGATTCTAGGCGATCGAACTGATCTTAAGCATTCATTCACCGTGGCTGAAAGGCAATTAGGTCGTGATCCTAAACATGCACTTAATAACCTCAGAGAAGAAAACAGATCACAATGCACAAGGGGTTTTAGGTGGTTCGGTCATCAGACCTACATCGACCCCACACTCCAACCAGAGTGTGGCTTATTGCTGCCTCACAGCTTGAAACCGCTGGGCACCACAACTTGCCTACAAACGCTGCCTAACAGCTTGAGCCAGAGGAACACACTCCTCTCTTCTTCCAACCCGGAAGGAACCGCTAGTGACACCCAGTCACCAGCAACCAGAGACCCAAGTCTCTCTTCCCCTGAATCCACAGGAGGAAACCCGACCTCAAAACAGAGAATCGAAAAACATAGTTAAAAGAAGAGCAGCAAGGGAAAATAAACCAAACAAAAAAAATGAAAAGAAGTATAGCTCTCGCAGGAGCAGATTAATCTAGATCTGATCCAAAGAACCGACAGTTACCCGGACACTGCCTGCTTTAAGCTGTATCACTCTCTCTTCTCTTTCTCTTCTCAAAATCTTCGCTAAGCATAGATGTTCGACTTGGGTTTTCTCTCTTGGTTCACAGCACTCTTCTCACACTCCCTTTTTTTTCTTCTTCCACTCTTTCTTCTTCTTCTCTTCTCTTGGTCTGTGTATATCCTCCCTACTCCATTTCCTCAGTATATATATATATATATATATATATGATACCGGATAGACACGCGACTTGGGACTCTAGCTCGTGATCGTCCCTATACAAGGGAAGATGTGGACCGTGCGCGGTTGAGAAATCGGCGGTGAGTCCCGAGTATCGGCCTTTCCACGTTAACTCGGATCGAGTCACGGGATGGTACACTCAATCTCGCTCTCTCGCAGCGGTGATAACAGAATTACAAGCTAGAAACCTACACTCGCAGCGGCATTCAAACATGTACAAGATAAGCAAATGTGATAAAGAGTGGAGAGAGAGTGTACCTCCATGCTCCGGGCGTGGGGAAGACGTTCCCGGCCAGTTACGGTAACTCCCGGTAACAACAGTTAAAAAATTTAATTACAGTAGTAATTCCATTGCCCACTCCACGCAGGGAGGTAAAGGGATACAAGTGGGGCCCGGGAGGACCGACCCTGGGTTGACGGGCAGCAATATGTAGGTGCCTTTGGGGTGAACTCGGCCTGCTGGTCCGACTCGGCACTATTACAACTCGGTGCTGCGCCAACTCGGTTGCCGACTCGATGGGCAGCAAGGTATGGATTTCAAAGGAACGTTGCCTTCCTGTGATCTTCTGAAGGCTCCGCTTAACTGGGACGGTGGCAGGATGCCCCTGATCGACTTCCTGAAGGGGCGGCTCCTGAAGTTGACTTTGATATTTATTTCTGAATTTTCTCCCGAACTGAGTTGTGCTGGCTGAATTCGGATCTGCTCTGCACACCTTCACGAAAAGAATTCCTACGACCAGATCCGATGTCGGATTGATGCACAAGAGGTACCGATAGATAGAGGACTCAGATATCTACAACATATATTTTTAGAGGCTCCATTCACAGAACGGATTAAAATTAGAAATGACTACAAAGTGCCTTTTTATATGACTCGGACTGACAGACACACAGGGCATAGATGAACCTGCCTGAAACAGACCTTTGACTGAGGGCTAAATGATTTTTGTTGACTCAATGAAAATTATGCTGGAAAGGGGTATATGTGAGGAACACTAGGAAATTTTTGTGGATTTTCTAAAATTTTCTAAGTAGGTGGGGAAATTGAAACAAGGAGACTCTGGCCCGTAGATCTGCAAAAGGGCAGATTACTGAGAGGACAAACAAAAATACGGGGAAAATATCAAATGGACTCCAAATGACACGAAATTATAACTGGAGGTTAGGGGAGATGGACAAAACAAACTCTCAAAATTAGGGCTCGATCAGATGACAAGAACCAGAGATATAATTTCGGAGAAGATGTTCTATCCTGATTTAGACAGAACTCCGGCGATGGCGGTGGCGGCGCGATGGCGGCACGAACAGAAGGCGGCGGCCGGAAGTCGCATCCAGCAGAGGTTGGAGATCTTGGAGTCACACCAAGATGAGTGCTCCACACCCTAGAATGGGCAGCAATCACTGCTGTAAGGGGTAGAGGAGAGACACAAGGGGTGCCCCTTGGGCTTGCTCTTGGCAAAAATACTTAATTCTTCATTAATTCTACTAATGACACTATACATAGGCTTATATAGAGAATGGAAAGGGGTGGGGGAATGGGAATTTTGTGGGAGAGAGGCCATTTTATTCCCTCATGTGGTCAAAAACCCAAAATAAATAAATTACATTTGGAGGGGACACTCTTTTGAAAGGAAGGAAGGCATCTTGGACTTTTTAGTCCATTTGTCCCCTTTGATTGTCAAACCATCTAGAAGCCCACCTTGGACTTTTGACTAACCCCACATGGACCCCTAGGGCTTAGGTGGATCAATGGGAAGGGTATGGGGGCCCCTTGATGGTCCTACTGGACTTTTGCACAAAAACTGAAAGAATCCTAAGAAATGACAAAGTGGCTTATAAAGCCTTACAATTGCACATGTGTTTGCCCAAAGATATAAAAGCAAACTAAAGGACACAAATACAAAAATAAAAGTTAGTGCCCGGTGTTGATTCCCATCAATTCTCCCCGGGTGGGAAGAACTCGACCCCGTCGAGTAGGGGTGCGGCTGCTCGAGTAGCTCCGGCGGATCCGGCATCAAATCTGGAAGCGCGGAGTACGCTCCACTCCAAGTAATCGACACCTACTCATCCCGTATAAATTCGATATGCACACGCTATTGTGGGTATGCGGCTAGAGGTGGACACTCCGAGGTGGGGTCACTCTCAAAAGAGGGGAAGGCGGCTCGAAGACTCACTAGGAATCACCGCTGGGTCCCTTTATGTGACTAGATCCGATATGTGAGGTAGAACCGATCCCAAAGTCCGACAAGTCTCGCACTCGAAAGGGACTGACAACGCGAGCGTACAAAGGACCGACTCGACTCGATGTATGCACAGACACACAATGCACTCGACAAACAAACCAGACTAAATAAAGACTCACACATGACCCTAAACAAACCTAATATTAGTCCGACCTAAGCATAGGCGATGGTGGACCAGGACACCCGAATATGTGCCATGCATGCATTTGACGTAACGGGAGGTTAACGCCATGGGGAACTCCTAGACATCCTACGATGCACCACTCATGGACATTGGGCTTGGATGTGGGAAGTCCGGGAGGTTCGGATGGTTTAGGTGGGCCGGGGGAACCAAAGTCTTCATTACCCCCAAATGATGGTTCAGACCTATTGCTATGTGGAGGTTGTTTGGCCCGAGTGGAAAAGGTGTGATAGTGAACTCCGCAAAAAAAGTGGAGTGAAGATGATAGCTCGGGAGATTCACTAGTGAAGTGGTCAAAAGGGTCAAAGAAGGTATGACCCCGAGAGATGGGTTCCAGCATGACATGGTCCCAAGTTTGAAATTCATAGTCACCGTCATACATTATGATCGGTGGGACGACGGTCATGTGTAGAAAATAAGATTCCTCCCTCGGGCAAAAGGGTATGAAGTCGGGCTCGGCCGACATGGGGAGAAATAAGAGAATCTCCATGGTGACACAACCCACGGTGCACACGGAGGTAATGGACCCTAAGGCCGGATGGGTGAAGCTAAGACTAGCGGGTTGGTCGAAGCCTCGGGCCAATGAGTGCGTCAACTTTCATTGCGAGTCTAATCCCACAATAAGGTCATCCAAGGTGTCAACATGGTGACTAGACCGGAATGTGGTATGGAATGAGTTGACTGGCACTAATGGTAGGGTGGGGTCCATTGATGGATAAGGAGGCGGGGCCAAGCCATCCTTGAGCCAACTAAGAAGCGGCTCGGCTATGAAAAGCGTACCCGTTAGAAACACGGGTGGCTCAGAATGAAGTGGCTCCAAATGCGATGGTTCCGAATAAAGATCGGAAGTAGATGGTGGTGGCATTGGAGCTCTCATGGGTGGTGAAGGAGCACGTGTCCTTTCCATTCTATCCAACTAATCTGAAAGCATTTTCTTGATTTCATCTAAGGTGCGGGTTGGAGTAGGGGCCTCGGGGTGGACTCGCTTCTCATCTCTCAGTCTGGGGGTGGGCCTAGGCTCGGCTACCGGTGGGGCTTCTTGCCTCCGACTATATCCCACTTGGTTTGAAGCGCTTGGGTAGGATGGGTTGGGGGCGAGTAGGTGCGGTTGGTTGGAGGTGTGGCCCACTTGCTTGGGGGTGATGTAGTGGGGTTGGCTTGTGGCATGACCCCCGTGGTTGGAGGTAGATGGGTGGGGCGCGTAGACCTTCCTAAGCTCTCTCTTCATGTCCCACCATGATTTGAGGGGCCATTGCCTCCTTACCTGCCTTAAGTCTTCAATGGTTCTCCATTTTTCGGCAGCCCGGTCATGAAGCCTATCCTTGGCAAAATAGAATTGTCCGGCCTCGGACATGGGATAACAATCAAAGTAGGTGTCCATGGTGGCCTCCCACTTGAGGTAGACGCCCGAGTCATTGGAGCCATAAAAATCCGAGGCTTCGGGCCTACGGAAATGGAGAGGATGATTGCCAAGACCATGGGTGGACCAACGGCCATATCGCCTGGGCGACCGAGAGTCCATTGGAGATTGAGGGGACAACTACATGCTAGACATGCTGACACTTGGGCAAGACACTAGACATGACCCTATGTAATGTAAAGTTGGAATGCCGACTCGACTACCAACCTAGACACAACCAAGATTCGGTACATGGCGGAGTTAATCGATCCGAAGATCACTCGCGCAAGTGTGCGGCCTTCCCGATAGGCATAGCCTAACGTTCGGATAACACCTTTTTATATACCGAACAATGGTATGCAAATGCGACACTTAGACTTGTTGTGTAGTGGACAGCGGATCTAGAGGGGAGGGGTGAATAGATCTGCCCCTCTTTTCGCAATGCAACCCTCTATATAGCTAGGTAATGATAATAGCAGTGAAATATAACTAGCTAAACGAAGAACACAGTGATTTGCTTAACAAGATGATTATGCAATATAGATATTGAACCTAAGCATGCATCTAACACAAAGCAATCGCACAAGTAAACCACAACACACGAGATTTTAAGGTGGTTCGGACTGAATCTCCAGTCCTACGTCCACCCCTCACCAAATCTAGTGAGGCTCCACTAGTGCCACGCACTGAACTGCAAATCGGAAAGACCACCGATTGCCTTCCTACTAACCACCTGGTAGGGACGTCAACAACGCAGATTGGATAACCTCCGATTGCCTTCCTACTAACCACCGGTAGGGACGATTCTCAGATTCAATTGTTTGTATGAAATGAAAAAGAGAACAAATATGAAATCACTCAAACAAGATATAGTGTATGATCAAAGAAAAGAATCTTGTCTGAGTTGCAGAAGCTTGAATCGGATGCTTTGACGATGTCTTCTTTCTTGCGGGATGATCTTCCTTGAACCTCTTCTAGTTGATGAAGAAGATGATGGATGTAGCTTCAATCTTCCTTTTGATCTTCTTGAGTCGATGAAGAGGATGTAGAAGATGTAGGATGCAGCTTAGATCACCCTTGAGAGCCTTGATTGCTTCTAGCTTCCCTGGAGGTTGCTTGTTTCAGATCTCACCTTGAAACCCCTTGGAATGGATGAAGAACTCCTGCCCGAAACACTATTCACGGAGGTGCTACAGTGCCTGCGAATGGCCTTCCTTGGTCTCTCTTGAAACCTTGAAGCATTAGAGTTTCTAACCCCTCATGTGTTGGTTTTATAACCCTTGGAATGGTCCTTGGACACCCCCCAGACCAGATCCATAAATCATGGGAGATTAGGTGAGTTTGGATTAAACAAATACATGGAAAGGGGCTGGCCACGAGGTGGAATTCGAAGTCAAACGTGGCTGCATCGGGGCTGGCGATCGACCGGAATTCATGGGGCGGTCGACCGGAATCTGTAAAATCTCCAACTTATCGGTTCTGGGAAAATCGGTCGACCGGAAAAGTAGGGGCGGTCGACCGAAATCTGTAATTCCTGGAGTGTTTCATTTCTGGAAGAACCGGTCGACCGGAAAGGCAGGGGCGGTCGACCGAAACCTGTAAAACGTGGAATTCTTAGGCTCTGGCAAATCTGGTCGACCGGCCAAGGTGTGTAGGTCGACTGGAAACACCTATACCTGCAAAAATGAAGTGTTAGACCAATGAAACATGTTCATAAGTCAAGATATTCATGTCCTCATCAATTTCATGTATTTTGGGATTGAAATCAACTTAGAATATGCTTTGAGCATTTCTAAATTTTGTTCCGGGGGCTCCGCCCCCGGAAACCCCCGCAAGGTCGATCCGCGTGCGAGGGCGCAACATTGAGCTTTCACCTTTGCCATTTCCACTGAATTCTTTCGTATCTGTCATGAACAAAACATCGCGTGTGTCAGTCACATGAGAGTGGAAAGTATCAATGACTAATAGTGTTTAGCCATTATCAAAACCAAGAATACCACAGAACTCATATGACCATAGGATGATGTCGAATGACCCAAGTGATCACAGGATGACTCAAATGAGCATAGGGACACAACAAGACTGACTTAGACACTTTTTTTTTCTTTTGCAGACTTAGACACAAAGACTACCCTAGACTCAACATTCGCTCTGATACCAAACTGATGTGGGACAGACACGCGACCTGGGACTCTAGCTCGGGATCATCCCTATGCGAGGGAAGACGTGGACCGTGCACGGTTGAGAAACCGGCGGTGAGTCTCGGGTATCGGCCTTTCCGCGTTAACTCGGATCGAGTCACGGGACGGTACACTCAATCTCGCTCTCTCGCAGCGGTGATAACAGAATAACAAGCTAGAAACCTACACTCGCAGCGGCATTCAAAGCTATACAAGATAAGCAAATGCGATAAAGAGTGGGGAGCGAGTGTACCTCCACGCTCCGGGCGTGGGGAAGACGTTCCCGGCCAGTTACGGTAACTCCCGGTAACAACAGTTAAAAAATTTAATTACAGCAGTAATTCCATTGCCCACTCCACGCAGGGAGGTAAAGGGCTACAAGTGGGGCCCGGAAGGACCGACCCTGGGTTGACGGGCAGCAATCTGGAGGCGCCTTTGGGGCGAACTCGGCTTGCTGGTCCGACTCGGCACTATTACAACTCGGTGCTACGCCAACTCGGTTGCTGACTCGATGGGTAGCAAGGTATGGATTTCAAAGGAACGCTACCTTCCTGGGATCTTCTGAAGGCGCCTCTTGGCTGGGACGGTGGCGGGATGCCCCTGGTCAACTCCCTGAAGGGGCGGCTCCTGAAGTTGACTTTGATATTTATTTCTGAATTTTCTCTCGGACTGAGTTGTGCTGACTGAATTCGGATCTGCTCTGCACATCTTTACAAAACGAATTTCTACGACCAGATCCGATGTCGGATTGATGCACAAGAGGTACCGATGGATAGAGGACTCAGAGATATACAACATATATTTTTGGTGGCTCCATCCACTAAACGGATTAAAATTAAAAACGATTGCAAACTGCCTTTTTTTCTGACTCGGACTGACAGACACACAGGGCAGAGATGAACATGCCTGAAACAGACCTTTGACTGAGGGCTACATGATTTTTGTTGACTCAACGAAAATTATGTTGGAAGGGGGTATATGTGAGGAACACTAGGGAATTTTTGTGGATTTTTTAAAATTTTCTAAGTGGGTGGGGAAATTGAAACAAGGAGACTCTAGCCCGTAGATCTGCAAAAGGACAGATTACTGAGAGGACAAACAAAAATACGGGGAAAATATCAAATGGACTCCAAATGACACGAAATTTTAACTGGAGGTTAGGGGAGATGGATAAAACAAACCCTCAAAATTAGGGCTCGATCAGACAACAAAAACTAGAGATACAATTTCGGAGAAGAGGTTCTATCCTGATTTGGACAGAACTCCGGTGATGGTGATGGCGGTGGCGGTGCTATGGCGGCACGAACGGAAGGCGGCGGCCGGAAGTCGCATCCAGCAGAGGTTGGAGATCTTGGAGTCACACCAAGATGAGTGCTCCACACCCTAGAATGGGCAGCAATCACTGCTGTAAGGGGTAGAGGAGAGACACAAGGGGTGCCCCTTGGGCTTGCTCTTGGCAAAAATACTTAATTCTTCATTAATTCTACTAATGACACTATACATAGGCTTATATAGAGAATGGAAAGGGGTGGGGGAATGGGAATTTTGTGGGAGAGAGGCCATTTTATTCCCTCATGTGGTCAAAAACCCAAAATAAATAAATTACATTTGGAGGGGACACTCTTTTGAAAGGAAGGAAGGCATCTTGGACTTTTTAGTCCATTTGTCCCCTTTGAATGTCAAACCATCTAGAAGCCCACCTTGGACCTTTGACTAGCCCCACATGGACCCCTAGGGCTTAGGTGGATCAATGAGAAAGGGTTTGGGGGGCCCTTGATGGTCCTACTGGACTTTTGCACAAAAACCCAAAGAATCCTAAGGAATGACAAAGTGGCTTATAAAGCCTTACAATTGCACATGTGTTTGCCCAAGGATATAAAAGTAAACTAAAGGACACAAATACAAAACCAAAAGTTAGTGCCTGGTGTTGATTCCCATCAATATATATACACTCCAGAGGTCTGGGCGAGTGGATACCATGTTTCCCATCTTAAAGGCTGGAGCACGTGTTGGAACATTCTGGAGCTCTATCTTCCTCAGATCACGTGCCAATCACCCTGGTAAATGCACAGACAAATTGTCAGAAAAGAGATAGTCATTTTATCACAAACTTAGCATAATTCGTATCAGTGTAATGAGTAAGAAGCCAGAAATTACACTGAGTAATAGTTCCCAAATCAACAGTTGCACTGACTTGCAACAAGGTGAACAAGAGGTTGCACCGAGTTGAAGTGAGCAAAAGCGAGAGATGCACTGACTTGAGAAGACGCATGACGTCATTAGCACATACCATAGACTCTGATCGTGCAACAGATATGCACGGACAGGAAGCAACAAAAAGCAAAGATGTACTGACTTGATTTTGCCAGAGAGAAAAATTTGCACCGAGTCAAAGGAATAAGCATCGACTAAGACGGGCAAGAAAGGCACCGATGTGAAATGAAGCAAACGTTGCACCAATCCACTTTAGCTATCTACAGGACTTGCACCGAGTCTAGAAGACATGAAACAAGAACTGCACCGACCTCGTTGCTAAAGGGATTTGAATAGGCTTGGTGTGCATGGAGCAAAAACGTGCACCGACATCTACAGTGAATTGTATAGAGTAGACTATGCACCGAAACATGTTTTTATTTGGAGCAAGGTATGCACTGAGTTCTGTTCCTCTACCTACATCTAACTGAAGGATGCACCGACTTCGAGTATTTCAAAAAAAAAGAGAATGCACCGAGATAAGGTGAGCAAAAATGAGAAAAGCACTGAACTAGTGAAAATACGACAAAGAAAGGATTGCACCGACTCGGGTTAGGCTGTCCAAGCAAGATCTGCACCGAGATGCCAGATAGAGATGAACATAATAGAGAGAGATGCAAGACGAAGCTTGCACCGAGTCAAGATTTCCTATCCACGTAAGAACTTGCACTAAGATGACAGAGTGAAATGCACTGGTACAAAATGAGGAGACTAATACAGTGCGAGTTGGTCAAGAATTGCACTGACCCACAAATTACACCGACCTTGATGCTCATGATGCATTTGGATGCACCGAGAAAGAAGCTAATCGACAGTATGTGGGCTTGAACAGAAACTTGCATTGAGGCAAGCACTTATGCGTGAAGTGCATAACTAAGCGAGAGTTGCACCGAGCAAGATTATGAGCGAGACACTGCATGCACTGACTATGACTTAGTCTATGAAATAGCATGGACCACATGGACCAAACACAACAGATAAAATTGGAGAATTAATGCACCAACAGCTAAGCATGATTCATCAGAAAGTCACTATCAAGACTAGGATTTTCAGACATGAGCAATCCATCATGCAAACAGTTCACATGAATTAATCAGATATTCCAATCAGATGCACTGACCACAATTCTATCACACATGACTCAGAAATTGTCATTATCAAAACTAGCATTCCAACATTTTCTTCTATGCTTCTCTCTGCTGCTCTCTAGCTCTCGTTATATCTCGAGCTGGGTGATCGGCCCTCATTTTATAAGCCTCAGAAGATAGGAGCGTGGTCTCCATGATTCCCACCCAAATATCAAGCCAGATCTGATCCAAACTTATCCACGTGTTAGCATCACTGAGCTTTTACTTTCCACATGACAAGATCCTCTGTTATACGCTTTACCTCGGATCACGTGCCAATCACTTATCATCATACACGTGACTGTATCAACGATGACTCTGCAAGCGTTCGATAATGCTGGGCTTAACTGCTTCCTGGGCTTGAATTGTTTAATCCTGGTTCAATTCATAAGTCCCTGTTAACAGATAAAGGTATTTAATCAAACACCTGATAGTCAGGAAAAACCTGTAATAATGACAATATGCTTCATGATGTATGAGGGTGATTATAATGTAATTGAAGCCATGAAGACAAAGAATTATAGATCATTGATGCTTAATGTATGAAACTCATGTGCTCTCATTGACTTGGATGCATAAGCCTTATGAATGCTAGCACTGACTTTACATGCGTGAAGCACTGGGGTAGCACAGACTTAATGTGCATATAGGAAAGTATGCACAGACCTTGGCGTGCACATGAGAAATATATGCACAGACCTTGGCGTGCATATGAGACAGATATGCACAGACCCTATATGTGCGTGGACTACACAATGTGCTCAGACTTTGTATACCTTCTTCAATCACTTGCACAGCCGTTGTGTACATGAAAACTAAATCATGCACCGACGTTGTTGCATTTAATACAAACATGCATAGACCTGCTACAGTGTGTGCACAGATGTTATATGGCTATATGCAAGATGTGCACCGACTTGCTACAATGTTTGCACGGACTTCATATGCATTAAAGAGTAGCATGCACAGACCTTATAACATGCATGGGGAAAATGTGCACCGACCTAGTTTGCCAAAAGCAAACATGCACGGACCTTATTATGTGCAAGCGACAGGAACGTGCACCGACCTTTATATGCGAAATACATGTATACAAAGAATGCACCGACCTTGTGAATGCATTATCTAAGACATGCACCGACTTTCGAATATGCTATGGACCACATGCACCGACCTTATCACTGTACTTGCACAGACCTACATCTGCCTAAGGTAAACATGCACCGACTTGTGAATGCATTATCTAAGACATGTACCGACTTTCGAGTATGCCATGGACAACATGCAGCGACCTTATCACTGCAATATGTTCGGACCTAATGCATGAACTGTTCTATATTAACATACCTGCAGAAGGCTTGATTATCACTGACTAAGTTAATTTCATCAAAATAACCAATGCTACAGGAGGCAATGCAAAGTCAACAGTAAATTCAGTAAAGTCAACCCAGTAAATAAAACTGTTGTCGATCATTCAAAACACGCTGACTCCTTAACTGAAATCATCATCAAGCCAGAGGAGTCACAACACCGGCCATATTACGTGACTCTCGGTACAGTAAATAAAGTTAATTACAGCAGTGATTTTCTTGCCCACTCCACGTAGGGAGGTAAAGGGCTATACAAAAATACCGGAAGCACCGAATTTGGGTTGACAGGCAGCAAGGCGGCGGGTTCCGGGCGGTGGCGGGCAGCGGCTCCTGTCCGGCGAGTTGCTGGTCGGCAGGACAGTGAACACAGACATCCAAAGGGACGTCGACCTCTTGGGATCTTCTGAAGGCGGCGGTGCACCGGGACGGTGGCGGAGGGTCCCTGGTTGACCCTCGGGAGCGGTGGTCGCTGAAGCTATCCCAGTGTATTTTTGCTAGAATTATCCGGTGACCCCTTTTTGCAGGCCTGCCTCGGAGCAGAAATGCACGCTCCCAAGAAAATGGCCGGCACGACCAGATCCGAAGATGGATCGGGGCGAGGTTAGCGCCGTTGGAAAGAGGACTCAGAGATCTTCAACATACTAGAATGTAAATTCCATCCAATGGCTGGATTGGAAATGAAAATGACTGTAACACGCTGACTGATGTTGGCTCGGAATACAGAACTGACAGGGCAGAACGGGATCTGCCTGTTCAAGGGGTTTGACCGAAAATCAAAGGAAGGATTTAGGACTTTTTTATAGTGGAGATGGGGAAAGGAGGTGATCACGCCATAAGTTTTTTGTATTTTTCTAACAATGTTTGAGGGGGTGGAAAATTCGGCTACCAACAGACTACCTCGCAGATCTGCACACAGGCAGACTGTGGGAGGGGAAAACAAATGACTGGGAGGGGGCCTAAACGGACTCTGATCTGTATGAAAATTAAACTGGGAATGGTGGACGATGAGAGGAACCTACCCTCAAAACCTCATCACGATCAGACAGTTGGATCTCCCGTACCAACCTTTTTACCGAGTTGCTATCTAGGAATCTCAAAATTTAGGATAGCAGGGTGGAAGCCGGGTTGTGGTGGCTTGATGGCGGCACGAATGGAGGCGGCGGCAGCGGTGGTCGATTGTAGCAGATAGAGGAAGAGAAGGAGAGGAAGATCTCTCAGAAATCTTAGGGTTTCAGCCCTAGATTTGGTATAGCATGGAGGAGGAAGAAGAAGAACAAGAATAAGGGGGAGAGAGGGGGGTGCGCCCAAGGCCAAATTCACATATAATTCATCATTAATTTTGATTAAAATGCAACATTAGAAATTAAATACTAAACCCTAGACCTAGACAAATGACCTAGGATGCCCTTGGTCAAGGGGGTATAATGGGGAAATGGGGGACAAGGTGAATTAAAATAATCCCACAAGGGGACAAAGAGGGGGGCGCCCCTCTCTCCAAGTCAACATAAATGGCTTGGTTAATTTATTCACCTTGGACCATATTAATTCCCCCTTGGACCATAATAAATCAAAAATATAAATACATGGTCAATTATTCTCCCATTGACCCAATATTAAAACCTAAAATAATACAAACCAAAATATAACCCAAATACATGCCAAATACACACCAAATACGACCAAATATGTATAAATTATAAATACATCTAAAAATACGTACTAAAGTATCAAGGCTCCGGTGGAGACTCCAGACTGTCCCCCAGCCAAAAAGTGGTCGGTGTTGACCGAGTCGTGCTGCGTGTCCAGTACCGGTGGCTCGCTGAGTCGAGCCATACTCTGGCTCTGGTGTCCTCACCAATTCTCCTCGGGTGGGAAAAGCTCGACCCCGTCGAGTAGGGGTTTGGGTCGCTCTGGTATCGATCTAGTAGATTTGGATCTATCCTCTGTAGCTCGTCCCGTGTGATCCAAGTGTCATCGGATGCGGGCCGTCCCCCCCAACGCACCAAATAGCGTTGGTACACTCCCCCTCGAGTAGTCGTTACCTTCTCATCCAGTATACATTCTATCGGCCCTCGCTGCTAAGATAACATGACTGGAGGTGGACACTCTAGGGTGGTGTCGCTCACAATGGGTGGAGATGGCTCAAAAGGCTCACTGGGTATCACCGCTGGGTCCCTATAAGCGACGAGATCCGAGATGTTGAAAGTGGAGCTGATCCCGTACTCCTATGGCAAGTCCACAACATATGCATTTGATCCGACTCACCTCACTACCCGAAAGGGACCGACACCGCGAACGTGCAACTTCTTCACGGCTCTCGAGGGAAACCGTTCAGGTCTGACCCTGATCATGATATAATCGCCCTCCTGAAACTCACGGTGGTGCCTGTGGACATCAGCCAATTCTTTGTATCGTGCATTACTGGACTCAATGTGACGACGCACATGCTCATGCAACTGTCTAATATGATCGGCAAAGGACTCGGCTGACTCAGACACACGGGACTAAATGGGAGATGGAACTAGGTCTATGGGCTTCCTAGGTCTACGGCCAGTGACAATCTCAAAGGGACTCATGCCTGTAAACCTATTGACCGAATCATTGTAGGCAAACTCTGCTAAGGGTAAGACCAAATCCCAATCCCTGACTCGATCTCGGACCAGACACCTAAGAAGATCCCCCAAACTCTTATTGAAAATCTTAGTATGACCATCGGTCTGGGGGTGCTATGCAGTGGAGAATTTCAATTGGGTGCCCATCATGTGCCATAGGGTTTTCCAAAAATAGCTAGTGAAGCGCACATCTCTATCAGACACTATAGTGCGTGGGAGTCCGAACCTAGAGACATAATGTGAAAAGAATAGATGGGCAACTCTAGAGGCATCCGAAGTTTTGGAGCATGGGATGAATAAAACCATCTTGGAGAACCTGTCTACAACCACAAAGATAGAGTCGTGCCTTCGAAGGGTGCGGGGTAGTCCCAACACAAAGTCCATGCTAATGTCCTGCCATGGACTATCGGGGACGAGGAGGGGCGTATAGAGGCCGGTATTCTACTTCCTTTGCTTAGCCATAGCGCAAGTGCGGCACTGGGCCACGATGCGAGCAACATCCCTCTTCAAGCTAGGCCAATAGAATCTATGCTCAACCGTCTCTGTGGTCTTGTTCCGGCCGAAGTGGTCAGCAAGACCTCCCGCATGCATCTACCACTTAAGAAAGTCACGAACAGAAGTCTGTGGGATGCATAACTTGTCACCCCGGAATAGGTGACCCACTTGTAGCACAAACTCGCTATAGTCACGCGAGTGACCGGCCTGAAGGACGGCATAAATCGGACCAAAGTCCGGGCAATCAACATAGGCATAATTCAGTCTATCTAAGCCTACCACCTCTACACTCATGGTGGTCAACATCATCATCCACTGACTTAGCGCATCGGCTACCTTGTTCTCCGCCCCTGCCTTGTGCTTGAGCACAAAGGTGTACTCCTGGAGATACTCCACCCAACGACTGTGGCGAGCGTTCAGCTTCTTCTGGGTATGGAGGAATCGTAATGTCTCATGATCAGAAAAGAGGACAAACTCCTGGTGCAAAAGATAGTGCCTCCAATACCTCAAAGCCTGGACAACTGCGTAAAATTCTTTATCATATGTAGAATAACGTAGTTTGGCATCATTAAACTTCTCGCTAAAGAATGCAATGGGGTGGGACTCCTGGCTCAACACTCCACCAAAACCCACTCCAGAAGCGTCACATGTGACCTCAAACACCTTAGAAAAATCAGGTAATGCAAGGACATGTGCCTGGGTCATACGCTCCTTAATGTCCTGAAAGGCTGTGGCTGCAGCCTTAGTCCATACGAATGCCACCTTCTTTATGCAATCAGTGATCGGGGCGGTGATAGAACTGAAGCCACGAATGAAGCAGCGATAGAACGTCACTAGGCCATGAAAACTCCAGACATCGTGGAGTGTGCGGGGCTCGGGCCACTCCCTGATGGCCCTAATCTTCTCCGGATCGGCAGAGACTCCATCCCTAGACGTAATGAACCCGAGTAAGGTAATCTGATCAGTCATGAAGACACATTTCTTCGGGTTGGCGAATAAGCTCTCTCGCCTCAAAACGACACAGACCTGCCTAAGGTGGTCTAAGTGGTCCTCCCTAGTGCGGTTGTAGATAAGAATGTCATCAAAGTAGACGACCAAGAAGACCCCTATCATAGGGCGTAAAACCCGGGTCATCAACCGCATGAAAGTACTAGGGGCGTTGGAAAGCCCGAAGGGCATAGCCAACCACACATAAAGACCATCCCTGGTCTTGAATGCCGTCTTCCACCCATCCCCAGGCCTGATCCGCACCTGGTGATAGCCACTACGAAGATCTATATTTGAAAAGATAGTGGCTCCCGACATCATGTCTAACAAGTCATCCAATAGAGGAATGGGAAAGCGATACTTCACCGTGATCTTGTTGATCGCACAGCTATCAACGCACATCCTCCATGCACCATCCTTCTTCGGGGCCAATAATACGGGAACAGCGCAAGGGCTCTTGCTGTCCCTAAGAGATCCCTAACTCATCAACTCCTCGACCTGCCTTTGAAGTTCGGCATCGTCCGTGGGACTCATAATGTAGTGGGGAAGGTTGGGCAAGGATGAGCCCGGGACAAGGTCAATCTCGTGCTAGATATCCCTCATAGGTGGAAGGCCTTCAGGGAGGTCTTCCGGGAAGACATCGAAAAATTCCCGTAGGATCGTAGCTATCTCTGGGGGTGCTCATCATCAGACCCAGGAGCGACATCCTCCACTCCTCGGACAACAACGGAAAGGATAGGTGATGGGAATCGACGTCGAGCACTGACTTTTTATTTTGCACTTGAGTCCTTTTATTTGCTTTTATATCCTTGGGAAAGTATATGTGCAATTGTAAGGCTTTATAAGCCAATGTGTCATTCCCTTGGATTGTTTGGATTTTTGTGCAAAATATCAGTAGGTCCAGCAAGGGGGCCCTCACTCCTTTCCCATTGGTCCACCTAAGTCATAGGGGTCCATGTGGGGCTGGTCAAAGTCCTAGGTGGGCTTCTAGATGGTTTGACATTCAAAGGGGTTTAAAAGTCCAAGATGCCTTCCTTCCTTTCAAAGGAGTGTCCCCTCCATATGTAATTTATTTATTTTAGGTTTTTGACCACATGGGAGAAGAAAATGGCCCCTTTCTCATGAAATTCCCAGCCCCCACCCCTTGTCATTATCTATATAAGCCAATGTATAGTGTTATTAGATATTTAATGAAGAAATTATGTGAAAATTGCTTGAAGCAAGAAGGGTGTGCCCTCTCTCCCCCTCTGGTTCCTTCCTCTTCCTTCAAGATTTCAAGGTGGAAACCCCTTCTATCTCAGCCCCTCTATCTCTAGATTCATCTCTGGTGCCGCCGCCGCCGTTCGTGCCGCCATCGAGCCGCCGCGAAGCCGCTTCCGAAGTGCTGTCCAAGGTTCTGTTCTGCAGGATAGAGATTCACTCTAAGATTTTTAACTCCCAACTTCGACATCATCTGGAGTTGATATTTTCAGGGTTGGTTCCCCACTTGATCCCCAACTTCCAGTAAAATTATCCCATCATTTCACCTTCTTTTTATATTTTTCTATTTTCGCATCTTTCTGTCTTCCTAATCTGTCCCTTTTCAGATCTATGTAGCATAAGCTTAGTTCTTCCCTCTTTCGACTCCATTTTTGATTTTGGTTTGAATCCCCAAATTTATTGAAAGTTCTGTCCACCATCCCCATCCTCCAAAAATTTTCGTCGAATTTCAAAAGTCCTCTACCTATTTTTAGAAATTATGTCTTTCCCCCAACTTCAGTTCTGTTTCTGCTGTCCAGATCCGACCCCAAGTCATTATAAAATCCCCAAAAAATTGAAACGTCCACCAAAACTTTCATAAGATATATCCCCGTTTTCCTCACTTCGGCCTCTACAACTTTCACGAAGGGCTCAAAAGTTGAATCGAAGGTCTACATTGTGGTCAATGCCAACACTCAAGAAAACATAGTTCTGTCCTGAGATTTCAGGTCCTGTCCTACAGCAGCTTGTAAAATCAGTCAAGGTCAGATCTGATAAATTCAAAATTATTTATCTGGCCCTAGATAGAAGTATTTTGAAATAGCTTTCCAACGATATCTCTTGTGCGTCGATCCGACGTCGGGAGTGATCGCAGCAGAAGATCTCGTCGGGTCGCGCGCTATAAAACAGCAACTTCAGATCCGTGGGCAACACAGTCAACAAGTGAGACCGGAGCCGACTCGCCTCCCACGAGGTGAACCATCATACCGCCGTCCTAGGGAGCGCCTCTCCAGGAGCCAACGTCACCGCGGTACCACTCTGGGCCCACTCGGACCTGCCGATGAGCACGTGGGCCCTAAGTTCGTGAATACGCGTGCCGCTAAAGCTACACCAAAATGCTGCCCGTCAACCCAAGTTTGGTCCCCCCGGGCCCCATTTGTAGCCCGTTACCTCCCTGCGTGGAGTGGGCAGTAGAAATCATTTCTGTAATTATTGTAATAATTGTTTAACCGGGAGTTACTATCTTGGCCGGGATCATCTTCCCCACACCCGGAGCGTGGAGGTAAACTCGCTCCCACTCTTTGTCGTATTTTGCTTAGTTCGTATTCATTCTTATATGCCGCTGCGAGTGTAGGTTCCTACCTTGATATATTGTTATCACCGCTGCGAGAGTGAGTGAGTGTACCATCCTGTGACTCAATCCGAGTTAACGCGGAAAGGCCGATCCCCAAGACTCACGGCCGGTTTCTCAACCGCGCCCGGTCCCACGTCTTCCCTCAATTAGGGACGATCGCGAGCTAGAGTCCCAGGTCACGTGTCCGTCCCGCATCAATTTGGTATCAGAGCGCCAGTTGAGTCTGGGGTAGTATTTGGACAAAAATAAAAAAAAGTGTCATTTACGTATAGTCATTAGTCATTGTCTAAGTTGGTCTAGGTTGCACTTGCATCCCATTAATCGATATATCAAAAGGTGTTGTCCAAACGTTAAGCTACGCCTATCGGGAAGGCCGCACACTTGCGCGAGTGATCTTCAGATCGATTAACTCCGCCACGTACCGAGTCTTGGTTTAAGTCTAGGGTCCTTAGTGTGCATTAGTTAGTGCATTCCAACCTTGCATAGTCGGTCTAGTGTCTTGTCACCAACTGTTGGCATGTCCATTCACTAGCGTCCCCATGTCCCATGGATGACCAAGGTGCCGCATCCTCTACATGGTGGCGATACTATCTAAAATGGAAGGACCACCCGGACCACCCCAAAAGGCCCGTAGCCCGGGACTTCTATGGCTCCGATAACTCGAGTGACTACCTAGAGTGGGAAGCCATTATGGACGACTACTTCGAGGTGTACATTATGTCCGGTCACATGCAGGTGGACTTTGCCAAAAGGTGACTTTTCTATGAAGCCGCCGAAATATGGAGGGACATCAAATACTTCTGGGAAGATAGGAGGCTAAGGCCGATCGAGTCATGGTGGGAGATGAAGAGAGTGCTTAGGAGGGCCTACCTTCCCCACCCACCTACCTCCAACCACGGAGGTCATACCACTAGCCAACCCCACCAACTCCCCCACAATCAAGTGGGCCACACTTCCAACCAACCCCACCCCTTCACCTCCATCCAAGTCCGCCAAAGCAACCCCAATCAAGTGGCCCTCCCTGTCGCTTCCAACCAACCACCCCTTGGCACCTCCGTCCAATCCCACCCAATCGTCTCCAACCAGGTGGAAGCCCCACTTATAGTCGAGTCTAGGTCCGCATCCGGGCCGAGAGATGAGGAGCGAGTCCACCCCGAGGCCCCTACTCCAACCCGCACCTTAGATGAAATCGAGAAAATACTTTCGGATTGGTTGGAAAGGATTGAAAGGACACATACTCCTTCACCACCCGTGAGTGCTCCATTGCCACTTTCTACTTCCGAACTTTATTCGGAACCATCTTATTTGGAGCCACCCAAGCCCAAGCCACCCGTGTTTCTAACGGGTACGCTATACATAGCCGAGCCGCTTCTTAGTTGGCTCAAAGATGACTTGGTCCCACTTCCTTACCTATTATGGACCCCACCTTACCTCTAGTGTCTGTCAACTCCTACCACACGACATTCCGGTCTAGTCACCATGTCGATACATTGGGTGACCTTATTCTTAGTTTAGGTTGGCAATGGAAGTTGACGCACTTATTGGCCCGAGGCTTCGACCAACCCACTAGTCGTAGCTTCACCCATCCGGCCATAGGGTCCATTACCTCCGTGTGCACCATGGGTTGTGTCACCATGGAGATTCTTCTATTCCTCCCGATGCAGCCGAGTCCGACTTCTTTCCCTTTTGCCCAAGGGAGGAATCTTATTTTCTAGACATGGCCGTCGTCCCACCGACCACAATGTATGACGGTGATTATGAATTCTTAAATTGGGACCGAGTCATGGGGGAATCCACTTCATGGGGTCATAACTTCTTTGACCCTTTTGACCCCTTCACTAGTGAACCTCCCGAGCCATCATATTCACTCCACTTCTTCCAAGGAGTTCACTATCCCACCCCTACCCCTCGGTCTAGTTGGCAAGCCATACCTACGTCTAGGGGTAATGACGAGGGTAGTTTTGGATCTCCTAGCCCTTCCCCACCTAAATCCCATAGGTCGCCAATGCATGAGTGGTACATCTTAGGGTGTCTAGGAGTTCTCCATTCCGTCAATCATCGAGTACATCTAGTGTATGCATGGCACATATTCGGGTGTCCTGGTCCACCATCGCCTATGCGTAGGTCGGACTAACATTAGGTTTGTTTAGGGTCTGTGTAAGTCCTTGTTTCGTACCGGTTGTCTGTCGAGTGCATGTGCATACATCGAGTCGAGTCATTTTGTATGCTCGCGTTGTTAGTCCCTTTCGAGTATGAGACTTGTCGGACTATTGGGATCGGTTCTACTTCATATCGGATCTAGTCACATAAGGGACAAGCGGTGATTCCTAGTGAGTCTTCGAGCCGCCTTCCCTCCTTTGAGAGTGACCCCACCCCGGAGTGTCCACTTCTAGCCTCATTTCCATGGCAGCGTGTGCATATCGAATCTATACGGGATGAGCAGGTGTCAATTACTTGGAGTGGAGCGTACTCCGCGCTTCATGGTACGATGATGGATCCGCCGGAGCTACTCGAGCAGTCGCACCCCTTACTCGACGAGGTCGAGTTCTTCCCACCCGGGGAGAGTTGATGGGAATCGACGTCGAGCACTGACTTTTTATTTTGCATTTGAGTCCTTTTATTTACTTTTATATCCTTGGGAACGTATATGTGCAATTATAAGGCTTTATAAGCCAATGTGTCATTCCCTTGGATTGTTTGGGTTTTTGTGCAAAATGTCAGCAGGTCCAGCAAGGGGGCCCTCACTCCTTTCCCATTGGTCCACCTAAGTCATAGGGGTCCATGTGGGGCTGGTCAAAGTCCTAGGTAGGCTTCTAGATGGTTTGACATTCAAAGGGGACAAAGGGGTTTAAAAGTCCAAGATGCCTTCCTTCCTTTCAAAGGAGTGTCCCCTCCATATGTAATTTATTTATTTTGGGTATTTGACCACATGGGAGAAGAAAATGGCCTCTTTCCCACGAAATTCCCAGCCCCCCACCCCTTGTCATTCTCTATATAAGCCTATGTATAGTGTCATTAGAGATTTAATGAAGAAATTATGTGAAAATTACTTGAAGTAAGAAGGGTGTGCCCTCTCTCTCCCTCTGGTTCCTTCCTCTTCCTTCAAGATTTCCGGGTGGAAACCCCTTCTATCTCTAGATTCATCTCTGGTGCCGCCGCCGCCGTTCGTGCCGCCATCGAGCCGCCGCGAAGCCGCTTCCGAAGTGCTATCCAAGTTTCTGTTCTGCTGGATAGAGATTTACTCCAAGATTTTTAACTCCCAACTCTGACATCATCTGGAGTTGAGCTTTTCAGGGTTGGTTCCCCACTTGATCCCCAACCTCCAGTAAAATTATCCCATCATTTCACCTTCTTTTTATATTTTTCCATTTTCGTGTCTTTCTGTCTTCCTGATCTGTCCCTTTTCAGATCTATGTAGCATAAGCTTAGTTCTTCCCTCTTTCGACCCCATTTTTTATTTTTGTTTGAATCCCCAAATTTATTGAAAGTTCTGTCCACCATCTCCATCCTCCACAAATTTTCATCGAATTTTAAAAGCCCTCTACCTATTTGTAGAAATTATGTCTTTCCCCCAACTTCAGTTCTGTTTCTGCTGTCCAGATCCGACCCCAAGTCATTATAAAATCCCCAAAAAATTGAAACTTCTGCCAAACCTTTCATAAGATATATCCTCGGTTTCCTCGCTTCGGCCTCTACAACTTTAATGAAGGGCTCAAAAGTTGAATCGAAGGTCTACATCGTGGTCAATGCCAACACTCAGGAAAATATAGTTCTTTCCTGAGATTTTGGGTCCTGTCCAACAGCAGCTTGTAAAATCGATCAAGGTCAGATCTGATAAATTCAAAATTATTTATCTGGCCCTAGATAGAAGTATTTTGAAATAGCTTTTCAACGATATCTCTTGTGCGTCGATCTGACGTCGGGAGTGATCGCAGCAGAAGATCTCGCCGGGTCACGCGCTGTAAAACAGCAACTTCAGATCCGTGGGCAGCACGGTCAACAAGTGAGATTGGAGCCGACTCGCCTCCCACGAGGTGAACCATCATACCGCCATCCTAGGGAGCGCCTCTCCAGGAGCCAACGTCACTGCAGTACCACTCCGGGCCCACTCGTACCCACCGATGAGCACATGGGCCCCACGTTTGTGAATACGCGTGCCGCTAAAGCTACACCAAAACGCTGTCCGTCAACCCAAGTTTGGTCCTCCCGGGCCCCATTCGTAGCCCGTTACCTCCCTGCGTGGAGTGGGCAGTAGAAATCATTTCTGTAATTATTGTAATAATTATTTAATCGGGAGTTACTGTCTTGGCCGGGATCATCTTCCCCACGCCCGGAGCGTGGAGGTAAACTCGCTCCCACTCTTTATCGCATTTTGCTTAGTTCGTATTCATTCGTATATGCCGCCGCGAGTGTAGGTTCCTACCTTGATATATTGTTATCACCGCTACGAGAGTGAGTGAGTGTACCATCCCGTGACTCAATACGAGTTAACGCGGAAAGACCGATACCCGAGGCTCACGGCCGGTTTCTCAACCGCGCCCGGTCCCACGTCTTCCCTCAATTAGTGACGATCGCGAGCTAGAGTCCCAGGTCGCGTGTCCGTCCCGCATCAATAGGGCTACCCCCGGTCATCTCTTGCTCCATCTCTCGCGGGCTAATCATCATTAACCTCCGGGGTGGGAGGTCTCCTATGCTAGGAGCAGTCGAAGCGGTAGTAGCCCGCGCCGAGGATGAGGTGGAAGGACCGACCGTCCCCTGACTAGGAGGGGTCGAAGTGTTGGGTCCGACTGGTCCTCAGACAGAAGGATCCTTCGGCTGAGTTGTGACGACCCGGATCACGGATACCGGATATACCCGATAGGACTACCGAGCAAACCCGATACCACTTGGAACTCGTGAAGCCTCCCAAGAGCTACAATGCTCCAAAGGGAAAAAGGATTGTTGTCTAGTACATTGAAGCCACAGAGATATAACAATAAGTAATTAAATTTCATTAGATCGATTTGCTAAAGTAGTAGAAATAAAATTACTTTTTAATTAACAGTTTAAATTTAACTATTATACCAGAGTCCAGTCCAAAGGAAAGACAATCAGTACAGTCAACAGAAAGAAAGACGTACGCTGAGGTCGGGGGAAGCCCGACGCAGGTACCGCTGGCGGCTACAGACATGCCACACTAGGAACCGCGGAAGCAGAACGACGTCACCCACCTGAAAAGTAGGGGTGAGCCTTGTGTCACTGGCCCAGTAGGGGTCACGCGGATCCCCACTAAAAAATAACGTTGTAACACGGAACAACTAAAACAGCAACAGTAGTAGTAAAGCAGGAAAAGTAAGAAACTACCACTAGAAAGCTGTAAAAGAAAATCGGGAGTGGAAGGAGTAGAAACAGCTAAAAGAAAAGGGAAAAGCCGTATTGAGCAAGCAAGGCCGCCGAACTAGCCTCGACTCCCTAAACTACTCCAGACAGCAACAGCAACAGAAGGGCAAACTCTGAACTGACGAAATCAGAAGTCACCGATCTGTCGGCAAGCTCGAGACCTAAGATGAAGGCCTACGAGACCAGACAACAAGTCTAGAAAAGACCTAGACAGATGCAGACGCCCTAAAGCATACACGACTCGATTTCTGTACACGCTTCCCTAGACATGACCACATACACGATCGAAACGTCGTATACACAACAGAACACTGACCTCGGGTAAAGCCACGAGAAGGCTAACCCAGAAGGTCACGACGTATGAGAAACGCGAGAGTCACGTGTCACATGACGGAAGCACCCCCTCACTAGAAGAACAGCCACCTGCGTCCACTGACGTCTTATGCTACGCCTACAAGTGTCTCGCGTACGCTGTCGCCTGAAGCACGATAGAGACTAAGACACGCTCAGAACCAGAATAGGAACTACAGTAGCGAGTGACTAGACAGGGTAACGCCCGTCAGCGTCAGTCCAAACGCCCCTGACCACGTGTGCACACACCGACTCTTGCTGGAGAGCTAGGCCTCTAGCTAGTTTTCCCCACACAATAGGACGCTACTGTTCAGCGGGGCCCATGGAAACTAGCTTACAAACCGTATCTCGGGAACTGCCACGCCACCACTCCCGGGTGGGTCGACACGTCGTAAGCAGTCCCCAGGCTACGACTAGTGGAGGCTCACTAGACATAGACTCCAAAGCACGAGTGCTGATGTACAGACTGGCAAGGAAGCACTATTGCACGTACCACGAAGCACCAGGGCAGCACACCACTGCCGAAAGACTCAGGACAAGGCAACTAGACCTATCAACGCAATGATCTTTGAGTCTCACAACTCAGAGTCAAGATCGCCGTACAAAGCGGAACAAGCCGCCAATCAGTCTAATCCTAAGCCAGAGAAAATGACATGACCGCGTAAACGACACACGGAGACATGAGGGATCAACAAGACCCTCAGCACACCTGGACATGCAAACCGAGGTAAGACAATACCTCGAGACATCCAGAACCATGTCTCGGACTGGACGAAACCGCCGAGACACACGCAAGGTTACTTGTCAATCACTGGGTCACCCCGGGTTGACCGGGACCAGACAACGACTCTGAAGCGATACAAAGGCACTCGTGGCTACCTGACTATGGTTGTAGCCCTCATAGGGTGTCAGAAGACATCCACGGGATGACGGGTAAACCACGAGGTCAAGCCAAGATAATCAGAAGTCAAAACATCAGGAAACGACACTCAGAAATTAAGCAAAGGAACATACGCTGGCGGTCATAGAATGGTCCGCTAAGTGACTGTAGCAGTCAAGGATTAGGCCGCTGATGCGGGACGGACACGGGAGACGACACTATTAGGTGCCACCCTCGGACTCTGGATGAAGACGCGACCAGCAGCACACACCAGGGAGACACTAAGCCCGACACTACGAGCTCCTAGTGGCAAAATGTCGCTAATAGAAGTGGAAGCTCACTCGTCGTCCCAAGCGAGGGAAAGCGCGGACCGTGCGCGGTTAAGGAACCGGCGGAGGTCAAGGGTAGTCCAACTCAACTTCCGGACTCGGATCGACTCACGGGACGGGTCACACTCACTCTCACAGCGGTGACATGGACACATGGGCTAGTACCTACACTCTCGGCAGCGGCAAAAGACCGTATACTAGCTATGCAAATGAACGCCAAGAGGTTCGGACCATTACCTCCACGCACCCGGCGTGGCGAAGACAACCCCGGCCGAATCACAGACTCCCGGTTAAACAATATCACAGTAATATAAAGATTTGACCCACTCCACGCAGGGAGGTAAAAGGTCACATGTGGAGCCCGGGAATCACGCAACTAGGGTTGACGGGCAGCATCTTGACGTCGCCCGGCGGTGCCGAACTCCGCATTTTCGTGCTTTCCGAACAGCGGGTTCTGCGGGCCCGCGGGACCCACGGATGGCGCTATCCTCCGGATCTGCGGGGGTGGGACCCACTATGATGGGGACCCCTGATGGCGCGCCTCCACGGACGGCGGTCGGCCGGGAACACCGATCGGGGGTCGATCGGCCCCGATTCCCAACTGATGAGTTAGCTGTCCACGGATTTTGGTTGCTGTCTTCCGGCGCGCGCTCCGGCGAAAACGGCCGCTGTGATCAATCCCGACGTCGGATCGGGACGCATAAGCTATCGTTGGAAAGTTCTCTTCAAATGCTTCAATCTAGACCCAAGGATATCTGCTGCATCTGGTCGGATCAGAACTTTAATGAATTTACAAGTCCCTGCTGTACAGTAGCCGAAACATCAGATTTATAGGGTACTTGTGTAAGAACCACCGTTGACTGCCTAGTAAACCTCTGATTCAACTCTTGAGCTCTTCTTAAAAATTGTAGGAGATCAAACCACGGAACTGGGGATATTTTTGAAATTGGATTGGGAGGTGGTGGCGATTTGATATGATTTTTGGAGTGACTGGTGGTCGGATCTGGGAACTGGGGGACAGAACTGTAGCTGGGACTGAGAACGATTTTTATAAAATATGAAATGGACGAACCAAAAATTAAAAAAAATGGTGGATGAAGGGATGGATGCCAGGAACACCCAGTAAAATTGGGCGAACCAAAGAAAATCAAAAAGGGGACCTAAGACTTGAAACTCAGGGCGGATGGGAACTTGGACAGAATTTTGGCAGAACCGAAGTGGAAGAGTGGAAGAAAATCTAAAATTATGAAACGAGATCTGAATGACAAACCAAAATTTTTGGATGGTTCTTGACACCTCTGGAACATCCAGTAAAATTTCCAGGTCTATCTGAGCTCGTGGTTGATGGCTGAATTTCGTGGAAGCTGCTGTGGTATTGCACGGGCAGAACTCCGATGAAGACGATGGCGGTGCGGTGGCGGCTCGTGGCGGCGGCGGCGGCGACCGGAACTGATAGGGTGGAGTCTCACCACCAGAAGGAAGCCTTCACAGCTTCAAGGGGAGAGGGAGGGGCGGCCTAAGCCTTGCTCAAGGGATTTTCTTCCAATTCAAATGCATTAATTCTTCAAAAATGGAAATTACAAGCATATATAGGTCACCCATCTAATCCATCCTCCACCGTTGGATCTAGGGGTGTGAGATGGAGGGCTGGGATGCCATGTGATCATTCCACAAAAATTACAATAAAAAAATAAGGGGGGGACAGCCTATTGACTAGGGGGGAACAAGCTTGACATGGTAGGTGGGGTGGGTGGCCAAATTTTGACTTTCCAAGTCACTTGTCCCCCACTTGGCCCACCCTTCTAGAACCCTCCATGTGGAAGGTTGACTGACCCCACATGGGGCCCATGGGCTGAGGTGGATCAATGGGAGGGGCCCTAGGGGTCCCGTGGGGCCCAGGGGTCCCACTTTGCAAATAAGCCCCTCGAACTATCTAAATTATACACTGACGAAAGAAAATAAAATACATTACACACAAATAAAAATCCCCAAAAATATGATAAATGCTATGACTCAGTGGGGAACCTCCAGACTGTCTCCGAGCCATAGGGATGCTGAGGTGGCTCGAGTCGTGCTCCTCGTGCGGTACCGGTGGCTCGCCGGCTCATGTCTCGCATGCGCTCGGGTGTCCGCACCAGCCGCTAAACCTAGTCAACCCTGAACTGACCTATTCGAACAAACCACCAAAGCGATCTAACATAGATGCGCCACACGGACTAGGCGATCCAAGAGACAACCGCCACACTAACCGCCCTAAAACATTGACCTAAGACAAACGACTTGTAGCGGCCTAAGAAAGACGCGCTACAGCAAGGAAACTCATGAAGGTTGGGCCGCCAAGGCCAACTGACTTAAATTTCTAACTAGGTCTAAAACCACGGTAACATGAATATCGAGGCAGATCACAAGTCGTCGAGACCATCCCCTCAAGACGGGAACTCAAGGAAGGCCACTCGCATGCGGGGGAACCCCACCGCACTCACACCGATACACGGTGACTCAATCGAACGCATACAAAGCTCAAAACACACATGCCTACGGGCATGCTAATCGAGGTAACACGTCACCTCCCGACACCCCAAAAACACAGACACGGAACCCAAAGGGTGTCCGAGACACTCGTGAGGCCATAGGTCGGTCATTGAGTCTCAACCGGACCGACTGGGACTCAAAACGGGCAAAAACACAACATTCCGGTCGACCTGAACCCTGGGCTCGGTCGACCGGACCAACGGCTGAACCGACACGGGAAAAAGTGTTTCAGCCGGTCGACCGACCCAGGTGGTCCGGTCAATCGGTCACGGCGAAAAACAAGCAGAACTTCGACGTTCGAGCCCGATTCCACGCCCCGTTCGATTCCGATCGAAGGGGAAAACATCCATAATGAGAACACCAACCATCCACACTCTGGAAGGAATCAAAAAGATGCACAAATGGATTGAGACGGGTAATTCTATCGAATTGACCCCAATAGAGTCACCGGGGTTCCTGGGCTCGTACCGGCCCCAAATGACAACCGATTGACACGAAATCAGTGAATCAGGAACGCTGGCATTCCAGGGGTTCGATTGATACTAACTGATCTAAAAATCGTCGTCATTTTTCGGTGAACCCTACGAACACCCCAAAAGCATGAGTTTACCAAAACTGAGCAAAAACCGCTCAAACTTACACCGAATAACGTGAAATTATAGGAAAACGCAGAGGAGAAGTTGAGCTTCCGTCACCCTACCTCCACCGAACATTCCGTGCACTGAGGTGACTAAACCACGCTGAAAATCGCATCACGAGCTCGATCGTCGTCTTTGAATCCACCGTTCGGGATCGCGCCAAAAATGATCCGATCCTCGCCCCATCGCGCACCCGATCACTCCCACAGCATCACCTCTGCCTGCCCGAGCCTCCTCCGTCTACAGCCGGGGCCGGAAGGGCGAGAGAAGAGAGAAAATGGGGGAGAGAGACAGTCGCGGCGGTGAATGAACGTGAGGAAGAAGAAAAGGAAAGAAAAAGGAAAAAGGAAAAGAAATTAGGAATTTTCCTAATTTCTGAAAAATCTGATTTTTGGCCTGAAAATGGACTAATTCAGATAAATATGCAAAAATAGTCGAAACGATCCTCTCGACGAGTATATCGCAACTGTGGCGTCCACGAGTCGATGAACTGAGAAATAAACTCTCCACTGGGTTCCGTAGCTTGTACGAGAGAAAAACTCACACGGATCGTAAAACTCAACTCAGGACCCACAAGAGCGATCCGAAACTCCCCGAAAAGGATCTGAAAGACCCAATAAGAATCCAGGGTATGACAGCCTCCCCTCCTTCCAGAAATTTCATCCTCAAAATTTAAGGACTAGCAAAGGAGAAGCAGGGAAGAACAACCCCAAGACACAACTTGAAACAGCACGAATCTCGAAAACACAATTTAGAGGGACACTTGTAAGACCATAATCACAAGCACACGCTCTGGATCGAGCACGGCACCCAAGTGAACACAAGTCTGACACCTCCGAAACAAGGCAACGTCGCTTACGTCTCACAGGAAAGGAGACACGACTCATGCCACGACAACAGATATCGGGAAAATAAAACGACAGACACGGCAAGCATAAGCTTAAACAAGGAAACATAGTCCTCTCAGCTGACAGCTCGACACATCAGCTCCAGTGCCAAAGACAACCATGAAACCTGACACACAGGATGCCAGCGACAACACCGGACCATAACACAATCAAGTCAGTCCTCATTCAGATATTACATCCGATCGAGTCGCATGCTAACTCTATCAAGAGAGAAGAGTACAGCAAAGCTAACCCTGGTCCACACAGTGCCAAGACAAATACCCAAAATCATAGAGAAACAGCAATAAAATGACAACAACGGCAGCACTTGCAGGATCCCGGCTCCGCACTGAACACAAAATCACAGAACACCACTGCAAGCTGGGTCATATCAAGGCACAACGATAGTTGGACACACGACTACAAGGGACTAGTCGCGCATCGAGCAGCTCACCAAGAAAAGATCCATGACAACAAGAAGGACAACGATCTTGGAAAACGCATCTCAAGGACCACGATCACGTCCTGTGAGCACAAGACCCAAGAAAGAATTGCAACGCAGAGGGTACTCAATCAGCAGGAATGCCGACAGATTCTCTAATACTCCCAAATGCCGATGCCTACACTAGAATGACTCCAGTAACGACACGGCAAACGACAACATCAAGGCATAGGAAGCCAAGACGAAGTCACATCGTGAAAGAACAATTCTCTCGACCGATGGGTTATCAGCCCACACGCTGCCGCTGCGCACTCAAACAACGCACATAGGCATCAAAAATATCTCGGTATCCGTATCTCAGCACACACTCGGCGCCATCGCAATTCATGAAAATCATAATATATCACGCCAAGAGTACTGACCCTGCGACCAACCGATCAGAAATTGCCTAAGTGCAAACGAAGAAGAGCACCAGCTTCAACACAAAGCATAAAGAAAATGCTAATCTCAGCTTACCTATTACGTCCTGAAACAATTAATGAGCCTTCACAACACATCGGCCGCTAGACACGGCACGACAAACACGGCGCACAACGGATCTCAACACAAAGATTAGGTCCAAAGCCAAGCAACCGTAAACCAAGGAGAAGATCATCCTCAGAATAAATACTCTCCATACTTAAGTAGACACAGGACAAAGGTATCGCCAAGATAGCAATTCCAAGGCTTACGTCGAAAAGACTCCACCAAACGGGACGAGAAGCATCATGCTCGACTAATAGTAGCTCACCAGGAAGAAAAATTCTAGGTTCGCTCGAGCATCTTCTCAATCGAGGCAAATAAAGCAATCACTTCAACAGGAGCGGAACACCTCAGGAGCTGCACAGACTTAAGCTGGGACGACCAAAACAATGTAAGAACGTGTACAGCCATCACACCAACTCTAAAAGTCACCAGCCACCTGAACAAGCCACGGAGAAATCTCGAACAATATACCGCAGATTCAAGCCTATCGGCGAACTCTGCCAAGTACGACATGATCGAGACGAATACCACGATGAAAAAAAACATCCTGTTGCATCCTGACGAGAGCAAAACCATCTCGTACAGTGCCAACACAGCACGCATAAGACCACACACGGAAAACAAGGCGACAAGGAATCGTAAAACCTAATGCCAGCAGAAGACTATACTGGACTTTCAAGACTCTGGAAACTGTATATCTCAGATTCCCATGTACTTCACACAACAACGCTCTGATACCAACTATGACGACCCAGATCCCAAATACCGAATATACCCGATAGGACTACCGAGCAGTCCCGATGCCACTTGGAACCCGTGAAGCCTCCCAAGAGCTGTAAAGCTCTGAAGGGAAAAAGGATTGTCGTGTAGTACATTGAAGCCATAGAGATGAAACAGTAAGCAATTAAATTTCATTAGATCGGTTTGCTAAAGTAGCAGAAATAAAATTACGTTTTAATTGACAGTTTACATTTAACTATTATACCAGAGTCCAGTCCAAAGGAAAGACAAGCAGTACAGTCAACAGAAAGAAAGACGTATGCTAAGGTCGGGGGAAGCCCGACGCAGGTACCGCTAGCTGCTACGGACATGCCACACCAGGAACCACAGAAGCAGAACGACGTCACCCACCTGAAAAGTAGGGGTGAGTCTCATGTCACTGGCCCAGTAGGGGTCACGCGGATCCCCACTGAAAAATAACGCAGTAACACGGAACAACTAAAATAGCAACAGTAGTAGTAAAGCAGGAAAAGCAGAAAACTACCACTGGAAAGCTGTAAAAGAAAATCGGGAGCGGAAGGAGTAGAAACGGCTAAAAGAAAAGGGAAAAGCCGTACCGAGCAAGCACGGCCGCCGAACTAGCCTCGGCTCCCTGAACTACTCCAGACAGCAACAGTAACAGAAGGGCAAACTCTGAACTGACGAAGTCAGAAGTCATCGATCTGTTGGCAAGCTCGAGACCTAAGATGAAAGCCTACGAGACCAGACAACAAGTCTAGAAAAGACCTAGACAGACGCATACACCTTAAAGCAAACATAACTCGATTGCCATGCACGCTGCCCTAGACACGACCACATACACGATCGAAACGTCGTATACACAACAGAACACTGACCTCGGGTAAAGCCACGAGAAGGCTAACCCGAAAGGTCACGACATACGAGAAACGCGAGAGTCACGTGTCACATGACGGAAGCACCCCCTCACTAGAAGAATAGCCAGCTGCGTCCACTAACGTATTATGCTGCGCCTACAAGTGTCTCGCCTACGCTGTCGCCTGAAGCACGACAAAGACTAAGACACGCTCAGAACCAGAACAGGAACTACAGTAGCGAGTGACTAGATAGGGTAACGCCCGTCGGCGTCAGTCCAAACGCCCCTGACCACGTGTGCACACACCGACACTTGCTAGAGAGCCAAGCCTCTAGCTAGTTTTCCCCACCCAATAGGACGCAACTGTACAGCAGGGGCCCACAGAAACTAGCTTACAAATCGTATCTCGGGAACTGTCATGCCACCACTCCCGGGTGGGTCGACACGTCGTAACATGTCGCCAGGCTACAACTAGTGGAGGTTTACTAGACACAGACTCCAAAGGATGAGTGCTGAAGTATAGACAGGCAAGGAAGTACTATCGCATGTACCACGAAGCACCAGGGCAGCACACAACTGTCGAAAGACTGAGGACAAGGCAGCTAGACCTATCAACGCAACGATCCTTGAGTCTCACGACTCAGAGTCAAGATCGTCGTACAAAGCGGAACAAGCCGCCAATCGGTCTAATCCTATGCCAGAGAAAACGACATGACCGCGTAAACGACACACGGAGACCTGAGAGATCAACAAGACCCTCAGGACACCTGGACATGCAAACCGAGGTAAGACAATACCTCGAGGCATCCAGAACCATGTCTCGAACTAGACGAAACTACCGAGACACACGCAAGGTTACCTATCAACCACTGGGTCACCCCGGGTTGACCGGGACCAGACAACGACTCTGAAGTGATACAAAGGCACTCCTGGCTACCTGACTATGGTTGTAGCCCTCATAGGGTGTCAGAAGATATCCATGGGACGACGGGCAAACCATGAGGTCAAGCCAAGATAATCCGGAGTCAAAACATCAGGAAATGACACTCAGAAACTAAGCGAAGGAACATATGCTAGCGGTCATAGAATGGGCCGCTAGGTGACTATAGCGGTCAAGGATTAGGCTGCTAAACCGAGTCAACCCAGAACCAACCTATTCGAACAAACCACCAAAGCGGTCTAACATAGACGCGCCACACGGACTAGGCAGTCCAAGAGACAACCGCCACACTAACCGCCCTAAAACATTGACCTAAGACAAACGACTTGTAGCGGCCTAAGAAAGACGCGCTACAGTACAGTAACGCATGAATGTTGGGCCGCCAAGGCCAACCGACTTAAATTCTTAACTAGGTCAAAAACCACGGTAACATGAATACCGAGGCAGACCACAAGCCGCCGAGACCATCCCCTCAAGATGGGAACTCAAGGAAGGCCACTCGCATGTGGGGGAACCCCACCGCACTCACACCGATACATGGTGACTCGATCGAACGCACACAAAGCTCGAAACAAACATGCCTATGGGCACGCTAATCGAGATAACACGTCACCTTCCGACACCCCAGAAACACGGACACGGAACCCACCGGGTGTCTGAAACACTCGTGAGGCCTTAGGTCGGTCATTGAGTCTCAACCGGACCGACCGGGACTCAAAATGGGCAAAAACATAACATTCCAGTCGACCTGAACCCTGGGGTCGGTCGACCGGACAGGGTCGGTCGACTGGCCCAGGTGGTCCGGTCGATCGGACCAATGGCTGAACCGACACGGGAAAAAGGGTTTCGGCCGATCGACCGACCCAGGTGGTCCGGTTGATCGGTCACAGCGAAAAACCGGCAGAACTTCGACGTTCGAGCCCGATTCCACGCCCCGTTCGATTCCGATCGAAGGGGAAAACATCCATAATGAGAATACCGACCTTCCACACTCCGGAAGGGATCAAAAAACACACAAACGGATTGAAATGAGCAATTCTATCGAATTGACCCTAATAGAGTCACCAGGGTTCCCGGGCTCGTACCGGCCCCAAATGACAACCGATCGACACGAAATCAACGAATCTGGAACGTTGGCATTCTAGGGGTTCGATTGATACTAATAGATCTAAACACCGTTGCCGTTTTTCAGCGAACCCTACGAACACCACAAAAACATGATTTTATCGAAACTGAGCGAAACCCGCTCAAACTTGCACCGAATAAAGTGAAATTACAGGGAAAACGTAGAGGATAAGTAGAGCTTCCGTCACCCTACCTCCACCGAAGATTCCGTGCACCGAGGTGACTAAACCACGCTGAAAATCGCATCGCGAGCTCCACCATCGGCTTTGAATCCACCGTTCGGGATTGCACCAAAAACGATCCGATCCTCGCCCCATCGCGCACCCGATCGCTCCCACAGCATCACCTCTGCCTGCCCGAGCCTCCTCCGTCTGCAGCCGGAGCCGGAAGGGTGAGAGAAGAGAGAAAATGGGGGAGAGAGACGGTCGCGGCGGTGAATGAACAGGAGGAAGAAGAAAAGGAAGGAAAGGAAAAGGAAAAATGGAAAATGAAAAGAAATTAGGAATTTTCCTAATTTTGAAAAATCTGATTTTTGGCCCGAAAATGGACTAATTCAGACAAATACGTAAAAATAGTCGAAACGATATTCTCGACGAGTACATCGCAACTGTGGCGTCCACGAGTCGATGAACTGAGAAATAAACTGTCGACTGAGTTCTATAGCTTGTACAAGAGAAAAACTTACACGGATCGTAAAACTCAACTGAGGACCCACAAGAGCGATCCGAAACTCCCCGAAAAGGATCCGAAAGACCCAATAAGAATCCAGGGTATTACATGAGTGAGGTGGAGGGTGATCCTATGGCCCCCATGGTCGAATGTGCAAGTGTTCGATCGACCTTGAAGGGTGGCATCCCGATCAAAAAGCCAAGGCCTACCTAGGATAATGCTACCCACCTCCATAGATAACACATCACACCAGATCTCATCATGGTAAGCCTGGAAGTGCAGTGGCACCAGACATCGCAGTCTGACCAGGATGGAAGTAGAATCCACCCAAGAAACTCTATAGGGTGCGGGGTGATCCACGGGCGTCAAACCCAGACGCCTCACAGTGCCCGTAGAGATAACGTTAATGCAACTCCCGCTATCTATGATCACCTTGCAGGCCTTTCCTCTCAGCCTACAAAATGTATGGAAGATGGTGGTACGATGCCAGTCGTCACTCACCTGAGGTTGGGTTAGGATGCACCTGACTACACGCAACTGGACATCACCCTGATGCTGAGTACCTGGGACATCAACTGGCTCTCCCTCCATTAGTTCATCAAGGAACTCCTCCGCTAAGTCCTGATCAGCCTCGTAACTGATCGGCACTAGCTCAGGTGTGGGGTCGCTGGCAGAGGGATCAGAGATAACAAGCGACTCTCGAGTGGGACACTTGACCGAATAATGGCCAACCCCACCACACCTATAGCAAGTTCCCTGTGTCTCGAAGCCTTGGGATGTTCCACTAGCCATCGGCCCCTTACCCTTGTCCACAAGACGGACTGGGGGTGTAGGAAGTAGGGGTCGAGTCAGCACGGCGGGCTGGGGAGGTCTAGGGGTAGGGAAGGGTGCCTGCTGGCGAAGGGGAGGATCCCTCGGAGCGAGGGGGCGCCTAGGAGCAGCGAGGTCCTGGCGAGGGCTTTCCTAGGGGCGGGCCACAGGCCACTGAGTGTAGGAACTAGGCGTGGTCCTAGGATCAGACACACATGGATATGTGACCCCTTGGCGCGGGGTAGGAGCAAACTCCGCTTCAAATTGCTCCACCTCGAGGGCAACCTGGAACGCGTCTTCCAACTTGTCCACCTTGCGGCGCAAAAGCTCATACTGAAGGTGTGGCCGTAGACCACGCCGAAAATGGGAAACAGTCAAGGAGCTTTCCTCCATGGCATCATATCGTAGAAAGTACTCGTCGAACTTGGCGATGTAATCAGAGATGGACCAATCCCCTTGGGTGAGACTCTGCCATCTGTCTATGAGACGCTGACGGTATGTGACAGGAAGGTACTTCTTCCGGAGTTTGGTCCTCATCTCATCCCAAGTCTCGACCTGGGGCTCCTGACGGTGAAACATCATGTTCTCCATGTTCCTCCAATAAGTCTGCGCCTGCCCTAGCAGCTTCATTTTGGAAAACTTAACTTTCCGGTGGTCCGTCATCTCAAACCACTCGAAGTACCGGTCCATATCGGCCTCCCAATCAAGATAGACCTTTGGGTCCAAGGGCCCGTCAAAAGTGGGAGGGTTTGCTTGCACCATCCTGAGGACCCGCTCGTCCTCATCATCCCTCTGTGGTCGGTGACCACGATGGCGTCGGCCATTTCCCCCATAATCATTGTCGGACTCATAGTCCTCAACATCGGGGGCACGTGGCTGTGGCTCCTCAGCCCTGAGTGGGGCGGGCTGGGCAGCAGGCACCTGAGGGGCCGGGACAGCTCCGGGGAGCTCCCGGCGGGGGACTCCCTCCACACTCTCTATCCTTCCAACCAGACCTTGGATAGATTGGTCGAAAGTCTGAGCGCGGTCCTCCATGACCTTGAAACGGCTCTCTATAAGCTCGATATGCTCCCTAAGAGTTTGGTCGGACCTCTCCATATGCTCCCTAAGAATTTTGTTGGACCTGTCCATGCACTCCATGAGTAGAGCCACCAAGTCCTCCAGTGATCGACCTCCGGGGTTGGCACCTCGGGGTTCACCCACAGTGTCAGGGCGATGGTACTGGGCACCTCCACGGGTGGGCATGCAATGGGACCTAAAGGGAACTAAGGGGTGACTCAATACGACCTATATGGAAGGACCAATACAAAAAGAAAGACGACCTAGACTCCAATATCCGGTACGAGGCGGAGGTTTGATCCAAAGATCGCGCTCACGCAAGTGTGCCCCTTTCCCAATAGGCGTAGCCTATCATTCTAGGAACACCTTTGAATATACCAGATGAAATGGAGCACCTTGGACCGACTCCCCTAGACTCAAACCGGCTCTGATACCAAGTTGATGCAGGACGACAACGGGACTCGACTCAGACTAGACGCAAGCCTTGGACTCTATTAGACGACGCGACTAACAGGACGACGCGACCAGTAACAACACAACAACGCGGCACCTAAAAGAGCTCCAGAAGAGGCAAACATGCACCAAACAAGAAGTGCTAAACTCACGGTCGTCCCCGGCGAGGCAAACGTGATGATCTGCACGGTTGAGTAACCGACTTTGAGTCTCCGGTAGTCGACTCACTCTCGTGCTCGGAACAAGTCACGGGACGGGTCTCGCACTCACAACTCACAGCAGTGATTAAGTACGAACTAGCTAGGAAAATAACCTACTCACATGCAGCGGCATCTAGAACGCATACTAAATAAGCAAATACGACAAAGAGAGTGACGAATGTACCTCCACGCTCGGGACGTGGGGAAGACGTCCCTGCCAAGTTCCATGACTCCCAGTACAGTAAATAAATTTAATTACAGCAGTGATTTTCTTGCCCACTCCACACAGGGAGGTAAAAGGCTACACAAAAATGCCGGGAGCACCGAATTTGAGTTGACGGGCAGCAAGGTGGCGGGTTCTGGGCGGTGGCGGGCAACGGCTCCGGTTCGGTGAGTTGCTGGCCGATAGGACAGCGAACACGGATGTCCAAAGGGACGTCGACCTCCTGGGATCTTCTGAAGGTGGCGGTGCACCGGGACAGTGGCAGAGGGTCCCTGGTCGACCCCCGGGAGCGGCGGTCGCTGAAGCTATCTCGGCGTATCTTTGCTGGAATTATCAGGCGACCCCTTTTTGCAGGCCTGCCTCAGAGCAGAAATGTGCGCTCCCATGAAAATGGCCGGCACGACCAAATACAAAGTCGGATCGGGGCGAGGTTAGCGTCATTGGAAAGAGGACTCAGAGATCTTCAACATACTAGAATTTTAGTTCCATAAAATGGTTGGATTGGAAATGAAAATGACTGTAACACGCTGACTGATGTTGGCTCGGAATACAGAACTGACAGGGCAGAACGGGATCTGCCTGTTCAAGGGGTTTTACCGAAAATCAAATGAAGGATTTAGGACTTTTTTTATGGTGGAGAGGGGGAAAGGAGGTGATCACGCCATAAGTTTTTTGTATTTTTCTAACAATGTTTGAGGGGGTGGAAAATTCAGCTACCAACAGACTACCTCACAAATCTACACACAGGCAGACTGTGGGAGGGGAAAACAAATGACTGGGAGGGGGCCTAAACGGACTCTAATCTGCATGAAAATTAAACTGGCAATGGTGGATGGTGGATGATGGGAGGAACCTACCCTCTAAACCTCATCATGATCAGACAGTTGGATGTCCCGTACCAACCTTTTTACCGAGCTGTTGTCCTGGAATCTCGAAATTTAGGATAGCAGGGTGGAAGTCGGGTTGTGGTGGCTTGATGGTGGCACGAACGGAGGCGACGGCAGCGGTGGTCGATTGCAGCAGATAGAGGAAGAGAAGGAGAGGAAGATCTCTCAGAAATCTTAGGGTTTCAGTCGTAGATTTGGTATAGCTTGGAGGAGGAAGAAGAAGAACAAGAACAAGGGGGAGAGAGGGGGGGTGCGCCCAAGACCAAATTCACATATAATTCATCATTAATTTTGATTAAAATGCAACAAGAGACATTAAATACTAAACTCTAGACCTAGACAAATGACCTAGGATGTCCTTGGTCAAGGGGGTATAATGGGGAAATGGGGGACAAGGTGGATTAAAATAATCCTACAAGGGGACAAAGAGGGGGGCGCCCCTCTCTCCAAGTCAACATAAATGGCTTGGTTAATTTATTCACCTTGGACCATATTAATTTCCCCTTGGACCATAATAAATAAAAAATATTCATACATGGTCAATTATTCTCCCATTGACCCAATATTAAAATTTAAAATAATATAAACTAAAATACAACCCAAATACATGCCAAATACACATCAAATATGACCAAATACGTATAAAATATAAATACGTATAAAATACATACTAAATTATCAAGGCTCCGGTGTAGACTCCGGACTGTCCCCCAGCCACAAAGAGGTCGGTGTCGACCGAGTCATGCTGCGTGTCCGGTACCGACTGCTCGCTGAGTCGAGCCGTACTCTGGCTCTGGTGTCCTCACCATGTTTGGAGGCCTTCTTCTGCAACACTAGTCCTGGCATAGGACTGATCAACCTGCACTGCACCAATGTCCACAGCTGCAACACTACTCCTCCCTTCTACATTACCTTGCCCTGTCAAGCTCCCCTGTGAACACAATGCACAAACATAAGGATTACACTTTATAGTAATAAGGAATTTAAATGGATCATTTACATTGATGAAATGGTTGTAAATAGACTACCGGACCCTGTGTTTGACTTGATGTTTGGTCAGGACCCCATTACTTTCTAGGCCTACCAGGGGACCTCCTGCATGACATAAATATATATGAGTGCTAATTAATTTACTTTCATATGCATAAGTATGCCATATATTGTTACCTTGCTTGTGGAGTAGTAGTTTGACCCAATGTTGAGAATGGATTCTTGCATGTCTTTGCATGATGCCCAAATTGACCACACCTTTTGTACTTATGGGCCTTTGTAATTTTTTTGGCTTCATCTGGGTCTCAAATTCTCTTCTTTTTAGGTCTACCTGGTGGCCTTCTCACAATGGGGGGGAGAACTTTTAGTCCATATTTAATCCATTATGCTTTGTCAGGCATAGGGCTGATGCCCAAACCATAGGTGGCTTTATAAGCTGCCACTGTGTAACATCTGTCATTATAATCCTCACATTTAATGCCCCTTCCGCTTGCTAAGAATGCACATGCATGTGAGCATGGGAGGCTTATTTTCTGCCAAGCTATACAGGTACAAGTTTTCTGGTTCAAGTCTACAACTTCACGCACTTCTGGACCTGTCACCCGAGCAGTCTCGTTAAATCCTTTCTCCACTAAATATCCCCCCAATTTTCTTGTCATGATAGATATGTACTTCCTGGCCCTAGGAACCAAGACATCAGTCCATTTTTCATCCCTTGACCTCCTAATGTGCATGGTCTTCATCATTTTGGAATGAATTACATCTATACAGTCCAATATAGGTCTCCAACGTGCATCTCAGATGTAGGCATTGAATGATTCACTTAAATTATTTATTATATGATGTCATTTAGCACGTGGATGGAACTGTGACCTACTCCATACAACCCCCCTCATGGCCGCTAATGTCAAATATGCATCTGTCTCTGGAGAATTTTCTTTGATTTGCATCATCCAGTCCAAGAAATCAACTTCAATATATGATCTTACAGCATTCCACAAGAGTCTCTTCATGAATTCACCTGGAAATGACATCTTGAAGTTCTTATACAGATGTCTAAGGCATACCTTATGCTCAACACCTGGGAAAACAAGTGGGAGGCCTTCTTCTAACCCCTTTTGTCTGTCAGACATGAAAGACAAATCACTAGACTGACCAATGGCTTGCTTCAGAGCATCCTCAAACAAGGTCCAGCTATCTGCATTTTCTCCTTCCACAATTGCTATGGCTAGTGGAAAAATTCTATTGTTCCCATCAAACGAGGTGGCAGATAGTAAGGTACCTCTAAAGATACCTTTCAAGTGACATCCATCTAAGCCAATTAGGTGCCTGCATCCCAACTTAAAACCCTCAATACAAGCCTTTAAACATACAAACATTATGAAAAATCTATCATTGTCATTTGTCCGATATTTGACTAGACTCTCAGGGTTCTTTAAGACTAGTTCATGCTATAGGTCAGGTACTATGCCATACATTACTTCCCAAGAACCATGAATTTGCTCCAATGCCATTTGCTTGCCTCTATAAACCCGGTGGTACAGAATGTCCACATGGTATTGAGCATTCAACCTTCTTGAAATTTCTTTCATTGTAACATCTCCTTCAGTCCTAAGCCACCCAATGCATGTACTTGCCACCCACTTCTGAGTGGCCATATGATTCTCACCCTTATTTGCCCCCGTACAAGTGTGTTGAGGTTGAAGCTTCTTTATCTGAAATGTATGGCCATCAGGTAAACGAGAAGCATGCATTCTCCGCTTGCATCTCTTCTCAGCACAAATTACTGTGACCCTAGTTGGTTCTGATTTTTTGTAGTTGACTGCAAATTCATTTTTGATTGCATACTGGGCAAGTGCTAGTCTGAATGCATTAATATTATCAAATCTACTTCCTAAAAACATATCCGGATCATGCATGTTTTGTTGTGTCCCTGTGATTTTGATGATAGCAAGCACTATAAGTCATCATCTGTTTGAATCTGCATATAAATCTGTTTGTGTTGCATTGTGTTGCATATGCATGTTTCATTGAACGTCTTATCTGAATGACATAACCAACGAACAGGCTGAGGCTGTGTGGTATGTGCATTGGTGCATTTCATAGTTGTTGATGCATTTCATAATTGCATTTAATCTGGATTGTTTGATGTTAGATGCTGCTATACCCTATTAGCATTGTCTGGACAGTAGTGGGTCGACCCCCCTTTCCTGATGGGTCGACCCCCCAGTTCAGCAAGTCTATACAACGCCATTCTGTTCATGCATCAAATCTCCATGTCTACACACTGCATTTAGGCAAAGTCTGCACATTGGTAGAGTCTGTACATCGCCTTCTCATTTCTTCAAGTCTATACATCCACAGTTGAACCTCAAAGTCTACACATCGCCTCATTTCTTCAGAGTCTATACATCTTCAGTGCATGAGTGTCTTACAAGTCCATACATTACTTTGGGCATCCAAGTCTGTATATTGGGCTCTTCATTCAAAGTCTGCAAAGCGCCATGTACATTCTTCAAAGTCAAGACATTGCACTGTAGATGCATCGAAGGGAAGTATGCACATCGGACTCTTCATGAGAAGTCTATACACTGGAAGTGTGTACGTTGTTCAGCTGCCTTGATCAAGTCTGTATAGCAAGCAGCATCCTTATGTTTCAAGCCATTCGCCAAGTCTATACAATGGCTTCGGCACACCAAGTCTATACAATGGCTATGGCACTCCAAGTCTGTACATCGCTTCAGGCACTCCTGTGCAAAGTCTATACATTGTATCTTTTACCTACGTTGCTCGAAACAAACTCTATACACTGCTAGATGATCAAGTCTGAACATTGGCGGCTTTCCACTACCAGAAAAAGCGGGATTTCAGACGGACATTATCTGTCTCAAATCCGTCTGAAAATCCGACGCAAACCATATTTGTAACGGAATTCCGACGGATTTAAGACGGGAATCGACCGTCTGAAATTCTTAGTCACAAATTTGTGACAGTTAACTTATCTGTCTGAAATTCCGTCTGAAATTAAGACAGAATAAATTTCGGTCACAAATTCCGTCTAAATCTCATACGATAAAATTTCCGTATGTAACTGTCAGTCCGAAATTATCCGTCTGTATTTCATACGGTTTTTAAGACAGATTTATAATCCGTTGTAAATACCGTCAGTAATCCGTCTGAAAGCTTGTCTGAAATCCGTCGCTATTTCTGCCGGATATTACGACGGATTACTTTTTCGTCGTAACTACCGACGACGGTTCCATATGCAAATTCGTCCTAAATCCGTTGGTGTTTGAAACGGAAATCACGACGGATATTAATTTTCGTCTGAAATTACCGTCGCTATTACAAACGGAAATAGCGACGGATCTGAAAATCCGTCTGAAATAAAAAATATATTTTTTTAAAATGTTGAGTTTATTTATCTAATAAACCTGTTTAAAAAAATTATTGGGAACCTACTGATAACCACAAAAAAAAACTCAACATCAATGTACCCAAATAAATAAACACCACCGAAAAAAACTCAACATCAACATAGATGTTCAAATAAATAAACACCACCAATAAAAAAATTCAACACCATGCTGATCAAATAAATACAAAAAAAAAACACATTAACCCTCCTGATCCGTCTAAATAACATAAAACAAATATCATTAAACATCAAGAAATATCTGGTACATCGTCAATATCCTCATCATCCATATCGTCACTGCCCTGCTCATCTCCTCTGTCGCTGCCCGCAGAAGGATCCCCCTACATTAAAAAAATAATAACATTCATTCATAGATAAAAAAATTAGTGCGAAGAAATGAGCATAAATATAAATCAAACATATCAAATTGATAACTGCAGATTTTATAGATCAACTACTAGCTTGAAACAATATTTAGACTCCCGGATCCGACCTGGTAGTTCATTTAAACTAAGTGTATTTTAAAACTGAACTTTGAGCGCCGAGCTCAAACCGGGCATCCGATTTGGATTCCGTCAGTTCTGACAAGTCACTTTCATCTCCCCGGTCGCGTTGGAATGATCGGCACGGCCGTCCGACCGGTATTTCTAATTTTAGACCCCCGGACCCGACCTGGTAGTTCATTTAAACTAAGTGTATTTTAAAACTGAACTTTGAGCGCCGAGCTCAAATCGGACATCCGATTTGGATTCCGCCAGTTCTGACAAGTCACTTTCATCACCCCGGTCGCGTTGGAATGATCAGCACGGCCGTCCGACTGGTATTTCCAATTTTAGACCCCCGGACCCGACCTGGTAGTTCATTTAAACTAAGTGTATTTTAAAACTGAACTTTGAGCGCCGAGCTCAAACCGGACATCCGATTTGGATTCCGTCAGTTCTGAAAAGTCACTTTAATCTCCCCGGTCGCGTTGGAATGATCGACACGGCCGTCCGACCGGTATTTCCAATTTTAGACCCCCGGACCCGACCTGGTAGTTCATTTAAACTAAGTGTATTTTAAAACTGAACTTTGAGCGCCGAGCTCAAACCGGGCATCCGATTTGGATTCCGTCAGTTCTGACAAGTCACTTTCATCTCCCCGGTCGCGTTGGAATGATCAGCACGGCCGTCCGACCGGTATTTCCAATTTTAGACCCCCGGACCCGACCTGGTAGTTCATTTAAACTAAGTGTATTTTAAAACTGAACTTTGAGCGCCGAGCTCAAACCGGGCATCCGATTTGGATTCCGTCAGTTCTGACAAGTCGCTTTCATCTCCCCGGTCATGTTGGAATGATCGGCACGGCCGTCCGATCGGTATTTCCAATTTTAGACCCCCGGACCCGACCTGGTAGTTCATTTAAACTAAGTGTATTTTAAAACTGAACTTTGAGCGCCGAGCTCAAACCGGGCATCCGATTTGGATTCCGTCAGTTCTGACAAGTCACTTTCATCTCCCCGGTCACGTTGGAATGATCGGCACGGCCGTCCGACCGGTATTTACAATTTTAGACCCCCGGACCCGACCTGGTAGTTCATTTAAACTAAGTGTATTTTAAAACTGAACTTTGAGCGCCGAGCTCAAACCGGGCATCCGATTTGGATTCCGACAGTTCTGACAAGTCACTTTCATCTCCCCGGTCGTGTTGGAATGATCGGCACGGTCGTCCGACCGATATTTCCAATTTTAGACCCCCGGACCCGACCTGGTAGTTCATTTAAACTAAGTGTATTTTAAAACTGAACTTTGAGCGCCGAGCTCAAACCGGACATCCGATTTGGATTCCGCCAGTTCTGACAAGTCACTTTCATCTCCCCGGTCGCGTTGGAATGATCGGCATGGCCGTCCGACCGGTATTTACAATTTTAGACCCCCGGACCCGACCTGGTAGTTCATTTAAACTAAGTGTATTTTAAAACTGAACTTTGAGCGCCGAGCTCAAACCGGGCATCCGATTTGGATTCCGTCAGTTCTGACAAGTCACTTTCATCTCCCCGGTCGTGTTGGAATGATCGGCACGGCCGTCCGACCGGTATTTACAATTTTAGACCCCCGGACCCGACCTGATAGTTCATTTAAACTAAGTGTATTTTAAAACTGAACTTTGAGCGCCGAGCTCAAACCGGGCATCCGATTTGGATTCCGTCAGTTCTGACAAGTCACTTTCATCTCCCCGGTCACGTTGGAATGATCGGCACGGCCGTCCGACCGGTATTTACAATTTTAGACCCCCGGACCCGACCTGGTAGTTCATTTGAACTAAGTGTATTTTAAAACTGAACTTTGAGCGCCGAGCTCAAACCGGACATCCGATTTGGATTCCGTCAGTTCTGAAAAGTCACTTTAATCTCCCCGGTCGCGTTGGAATGATCGGCACGGCCGTCCGACCGGTATTTCTAATTTTAGACCCCCGGACCCGACCTGGTAGTTCATTTAAACTAAGTGTATTTTAAAACTGAACTTTGAGCGCCGAGCTCAAACCGGGCATCCGATTTGGATTCCGTCAGTTCTGACAAGTCACTTTCATCTCCCCGGTCGCGTTGGAATGATCAGCACGGCCGTCCGACCAGTATTTCCAATTTTAGACCCCCGGACCCGACCTGGTAGTTCATTTAAACTAAGTGTATTTTAAAACTGAACTTTGAGCGCCGAGCTCAAACCGGGCATCCGATTTGGATTCCGTCAGTTCTGACAAGTCACTTTCATCTCCCCGGTCGTGTTAGAATGATCGGCACGGCCGTCCGACCGGTATTTCCAATTTTAAACCCCCGGACCCGACCTGGTAGTTCTTTTAAACTAAGTGTATTTTAAAACTGAACTTTGAGAGCCGAGCTCAAACCGGGCATCCGATTTGGATTCCGTCAGTTCTGACAAGTCACTTTCATCTCCCCAGTCACGTTGGAATGATCGGCACGGCCGTCCGACCGGTATTTACAATTTTAGACCCCCGGACCCGACCTGGTAGTTCATTTAAACTAAGTGTATTTTAAAACTGAACTTTGAGCGCCGAGCTCAAACCGGGCATCCGATTTGGATTCCGTCAGTTCTGACAAGTCACTTTCATCTCCCCGGTCGTGTTGGAATGATCGGCACAGCCGTCCGACCGGTATTTCCAATTTTAGACCCCCGGACCCGACCTGGTAGTTCATTTAAACTAAGTGTATTTTAAAACTGAACTTTGAGCGCCGAGCTCAAACCGGGCATCCGATTTGGATTCCGTCAGTTCTGACAAGTCACTTTCATCTCCCCGGTCGTGTTGGAATGATCGGCACGGCCCTCCAACCGGTATTTCTAATTTTAGACCCCCGGACCCGACCTGGTAGTTCATTTAAACTAAGTGTATTTTAAAACTAAACTTTGAGCGCCGAGCTCAAACCGGGCATCCGATTTGGATTCCGTCAGTTCTGACAAGTCACTTTCATCTCCCCGGTCGCGTTGGAATGATCGACACGGCCTTCCGATCGGTATTTCCAATTTTAGACCCCCGGACCCGACCTGGTAGTTCATTTAAACTAAGTGTATTTTAAAACTGAACTTTGAGCGCCGAGCTCAAACCGGGGATCCGATTTGGATTCCGTCAGTTCTGACAAGTCACTTTCATCTCCCCGGTCGTGTTGGAATGATCGGCACGGCCATCCGACTGGTATTTACAATTTTAGACCCCCGGACCCGACCTAATAGTTCATTTAAACTAAGTGTATTTTAAAACTGAACTTTGAGCGCCGAGCTCAAACCAGACATCCGATTTGGATTCCGTCAGTTCTGATAAGTCACTTTCATCTCCCCGGTCACGTTGGAATGATCGGAACGGCCGTCCGACTGGTATTTACAATTTTAGACCCCCGGACCCGACCTGGTAGTTCATTTAAACTAAGTGTATTTTAAAACTGAACTTTGAGCGCCGAGCTCAAACCGGGCATCCGATTTGGATTCCGTCAGTTCTGACAAGTCACTTTCATCTCCTCGGTCGCGTTGGAATGATCGGCACGGCCGTCCGATCGGTATTTCCAATTTTAGACCCCCAGCCCCCGGATTTTCTCAATTCTTCTGAAGTAAATGAGTTTTAAAATTAATAATGAACATAATTGAGTAATTCCATCAAAATAAAAACATAGTAAACACTCACCTGTGCGGGCTGTGATGTGGTGGTGGTTGATTTCTGAGGGACCATTCCGCTCTGGGAGAGGAGGCCACTAATTGCCTGCAAGAATACTGACACTTGGCTAGAGATCTCTTGCTGGAAATGCTGCTGCTGCCGCTGCATATCAGAAATCTGCGATCGGACCATGTCCATCATGTCGTTGGCAGAAGCGCTGGGGGCAACGGAGGGTATAGTGAAGGCACTGCCACTGGAAGATGTATAGCTAGAACTCGCACATGCTGATGTCACCGCGCTTGCGTCTAGGCTCTCCCCAAAACCATATAGTCGGCCTTTCTTCGGTACGCCAGCTGTTGCCACCCACTCCACCGGATCGAACTCCGGCTGCTGCGTGTCTCCCTCCCCGTACTTCTCTGTCACTGCTTTGCTATATGTTTCCTACAAATTGAATAAAATAACTAGTCAATTTCATATGAATTACATGCCGATTTAAATGAACGGTACAAGTTACATATGTAGATAAACTTACCGCTGCTGACTTAGCTGTGTCACTCACAAAATCATTAGTCCCCTTCTTTTTGTGTGTTCTGTCGAACACCTCGAGGAACGACGGAGGTCAATTAAGCTCCACAGCCTGTTATACAATTCATAGTAAAAAAAAGTCAAATATTGGGATAAATTGTAAGAAGATAAATTGGTATATTACTTACCAATTTTTGTTTATGAGCCGCATAAGAGATGGACCCACTCGTATGCAAATTTGAACCTGGTTTTGACGCCCTGTTTGCTTTGGCTTTTTCGGACTTTTCTATCCACTTGGGGTCGGCAAAATGGTCACAAGATATCTCCCAATCCTCCTGCCTCATCCATAGAGGGCGATGCGCCTTCCACAATTGTCGGTCTTCACTCCTCCCACTCAATTTTTTAGCGTGTGCTCGGGCCTCATGTATTTTCCTCTTGTAACTTGAGAGCATAGTAGACTCCCAGGCACGACGACATCTCGCCGCGTCATGTCCACATGTGAATTGAAAAGACCGCTGTAAATCAATTGCTTTTCACACTTAGTATAAAGTTGTAAATTGACTTTGGGAAATACTTGAATTAAATGACGTAATTACTTACTAAGAACATGTTGTACAATAAATCGCGGACGGACATCGGAAAATCTCTGAAAGTGGAAGCTGCCCCGGGCACATGTGCCAACATGAGTTCGGTGGAATGATGGACAGCGCCGTGGGGTTCAAATTTCATACTGCAATTGCAAATGTCAAAATATTCATATTAGACAGTTGAGGGCTAATTAATGTAATATAACCTTATAGATTTACCCGGATACCCAACACGGGCGACGTCTATCATGGGTCGTGCCTCCCTCGTGACAACTGCCGACATCGTCAAGGGGCTGACTGGTGGGGGTGGGCCCTGTACAAGTGGGAGGTGGTGGGAGGGCACTGAGACCTGCAAGAATTTATTGTCATGTGGAGTGATACATATACTGCGAACATATAATTAAATATACATACCTACAGCGGGAGGTGGTGGGGGTGGCATATGCACAACAAGTGGGAGGGCACTGAGACCTGCAAGAATTTATTGTCATGTGGAGTGATACATATACTGCGAACATATAATTAAAATATACATACCTGCAGCGGGAGGTGGCGGGGGTGGCGTATGCACAACAGGTGGGAGGCCACTAAGACCTGTAAGAATTTATTGTCATGTGGAGTGATACATATAATGCGAACATATAATTAAAATATACATACCTGCAGCGGGAGGTGGTGGGGGTGGCGTATGCACAACAGGTGGGAGGCCACTGAGTCCTGCAAGAATTTATTGTCATGTGGAGTGATACATATAATGCGAACATATAATTAAAATATACATACCTGTAGCGGGAGGTGGTGGGGGTGGCGTATGCACAACAGGTGGGAGGCCACTGAGACCTGTAAGAATTTATTGTCATGTGGAGTGATACATATAATGCGAACATATAATTAAAATATACATACCTACAGTGGGAGGTGGTGGGGGTGGCCTATGCACAACAGGTGGGAGGCCACTAAGACCTGCAAGAATTTATTGTCATAAGTAGAACAAATATTGAAGAATTTAAATTAAAATATACATACATGATCCTCGAGTCTTTTTGCCACTGAGACCTGCAAGAATTTATTGTCATGTGGAGTGATACAAATATTGCGAACATATAATTAAAATATACATACCTGCAGCGGGAGGTGGTGGGAGTGGCGTATGCACAACAGGTGGGAGGCCATTGAGACCTGCAAGAACTTATTTTCATAAGTAGAACAAATGTTCAAGAATTTAAATTAAAATATACATACCTGTAGCGGGAGGTGGTGGCGTATGTACAAGTGGTGGTGAGCCGACACTTGCACCTATAAATAAATTCTTTTAAGTTTGTAAATAATTAAAATATTTATATAGCTAACTTATTGATCAAATATACCTGTGTCTGAAGAAGATGGTAGCGAGGAGGTAGTAGTGCCCCTCTCACTGCTAGATCTCCTCCCACCCCTAGTACGACCTCCTCGCACCATTTCCTTATTAATAACAAAACAAATAATACATATTAATCCACAATTATATAAGGCTAGACAAATGTTATTTAAAATTATGCTTAAAAGTAAGAATCTTCTTACTAAATTATCAAAACATGCCTCCCTCATGTTGATATATCTTGCTCAACTTCATCATCTTCGTCATCCATAGTAGTCTCATGAGATTCAAAATCTTCGTCTTCATCTGATTCTTCCTCCCCTCTAACATCAACATTTAGCTCCGTCGGATCGACTTCTTCCACGCCATCTCGCGTACGTAATGACAGTGGCTCATCAGATTCGTCCATATTAAACCTAGAGGAACCGACAACGCCAACTTCGTCTGATTGATAATATTCAGCACGAGCAACCTCTGAGACATCTCCACTCATAGTTAACTCATAAGTGGGAAAAAGTTTTGAATTAACCCTGCAAACTGCCCACCAATCTCTATTCTTGGATGATGGATAGCTTGAATAGTACACTTGCTGGGCTTGTGCGGCTAAAATGAACGGTTCATAGGTCTTAAGTTTAAACCTATGCTTGACATTGACAATCCCATAATTTGTGTCATGTAGAACAAAATTAGGATCAAACCATTGACACTTAAATATGTATACATGATTGTCTTGTCCCAAATACTGAAGTTCTAAGACTTCTTCAAGAATACCATAGTAGTCCAATTCCATTTCATTGTATAAACTTCCCTTCACACATACGCCGCTGTTCATCGTAGACTTATTTCGCCCATAATCCCTTGTATGAAATTTGTATCCATTCACAATATATCCCGGATAGGCACGTGTCTGGTTCGAGGGGCCATAACTTATCTGTTGTACTCTTTGATCAGTAATGAGACCTTGTTCAACCTATATTCAAATTAGAGTAGTTAAAATAATAACAATTACCTCAACATACGTAAATACAAACATATATATTCAGAGTTCACACTAACTCGGTTTCTTTGCCATTTGGAAAAAAACTTCTCGCGTTCTTTTTCAATCTCCACATCCTGGATATTTGGACATTTTTCAGCTAATTCTGAATCAAATTGTCTACAATATAAATGTAGCACCCCGTAAAAAAATGATTAAAAAAATTTGATAAAGCCAATGTATAGACTTTGTGAAGTCAATGTTGTATAGACTTTGAGGAAGCCAATGTATAGACTTTGAGGAAGCCAATGTATAGACTTTGAGGAAGTATAGACTTTGAGGAAGCCAATGTATAGACTTTGAGGAAGCCAATGTATAGACTTTGTGAAGTCAATGTTGTATAGACTTTGAGGAAGCCAATGTATAGACTTTGTGAAGCCAATGTATAGACTTTGAGGAAGCCAATGTATGGACTTTGAGGAAGTGAATGTATAGACTTTGAGGAAGTCAATGTATAGACTTTGAGGAAGCCAATGTATAGACTTTGAGGATGTATAGACTTTGAGGAAGCCAATGTATAGACTTTGAGGAAGCCAATGTATAGACTTTGTGAAGTCAATGTTGTATAGACTTTGAGGATGTATAGACTTATGGAGTTGCTGGAAATGTGAATTAAGATCTTACTCAACATAAGGTTCAATCTCGAGGCAATTCAAAAGAATATATATCTCAGCGGCGTGCAACTCTCTATCTTCGAGCGTGCGAGTCAAGCAACGTCCGAACGCACGTCCAGGATGTTTAAATATGGAGAGCCGATCGGACGATTCATCCACTCCCCCATCATCATTACGTGGAGGTCGAGTACGACGAGTTTGAATCTCTGGCTCAAAGTACATAGAACAGAAGTTCGAAATTTCTTCAAGAATGTATGCCTCAGCAATCGAACCCTCCACCTGTGCCTTGTTGCGAACTTTCATTTTTAATTCATGCATGCACCTACAACAACAAGTCAGATGGCAACAATATGTAGCGGCTATGGACGACTTATAAGTTAACAAAAATTGTCACATACCTCTCAAATGGATACATCCATCGAAATTGTACTGGACCTCCGACGATAGCCTCATATGGCAAATGAACGACCAGGTGCTCCATCGAATCAAAGAATGCCGGAGGAAATATCTTCTCTAGCTTGCAAATGGTTGTGACAACTTCTTGTTCGATAGTTTGTACATCCCGAAGTCTGAGTTCAGATGCACATAAAATCTTGAAAAATTGACTCATCTCAGCTAGTGCTCCCCATATCTGCTTTGGCAACAAATCACGAAATGCAATGGGCAGTAGCCTCTCCATGAACACATGACAGTCGTGACTTTTCATACCATATATTTTCCCCTCATTAACATTCACACAACGGGCTATGTTGGATGCATATCCATCTGGGAATCTCAATTGTTTCAACCACTGGCATACTTCCTTGATCTGTGTATCATGAAGCACATAAGTTGCTTTAGGCTGCACAGTTTTGCCATTGACACTTTGTAGTTCCAGTTCTGGACGTCTACAAAGCATCTTTAAATCCATACGTACTTTGGCGTTGTCCTTTGTTTTCCCTTTAACATTCATGATCGTATTGAACACATTATCAAAAAAATTCTTCTCGGTATGCATGACATCCAGATTGTGTCGTACAAGAAGAGTTGACCAATAAGGTAATTCCCAAAAAATGCTTTTCTTGACCCAGTTGTGATCCTTTCCAAAATTAGGGAGTTGCCGTGTGCTACCAGACAATTGAACTACATCTGGTAAATTGTGCACCCGTGACGCCATATGTAGACCCGACACCCGTTGCAAGTCAGCTTCATCCATTTCAACAGTATTTTTTTTAAACGAGTCTTTTTGCCTTCGAAAAGGATGGTCACTTGGTAGCAACCGCCGATGGCAATCAAACCAGCAGCTTTTCCCCCCATGTTTCAATACAAATGATTTGGTATCTTCCATACAGTAAGGACATGCTAGCCTCCCATGTGTGCTCCAACCAGATAGCATTCCATATGCAGGGAAGTCACTTATTGTCCACATCAGTGCAGCCTTCATAATAAAATTTTTCTTCCTATATGCATCATAAGTAACAACTCCATCAGTCCATACAAATTTGAGCTCATCAATCAACGGCCTGAGATATATGTCCAATTTTTTTCCAGGACTTTTTGGACCAGGAATTACTAGGGACAAAAACAGATTTTCTCGCTTCATGCACATGTGCGGCGGAAGGTTGTACGGTGTCATGAACACTGGCCAACAAGAATAAGCTGCCACTGAACCACCGAATGGATTAAAGCCATCTGTGCATAAACCCAATCGAACATTACGTGACTCCCTTGAAAAGGCAAGATGAGTACGACTAAAGTGAGTCCAAGCTTCACCATCGGCAGGATGACTGATTATATCATCGGCACGACGTACTCTTTCGGTGTGCCATGTCATATGCCGAGCCGTCTTTGAGGACATATACAGTCGCTGCAGCCTAGGCACAAGAGGGAAGTATCGCAACGCCTTGTAAGGTACATCTTTTGCCTTTGAATTGACCCCCCCCCCCTTAGGTTTGAATCTGTCATGGCCACAAATGGAACATGATATCTTATCTGCATCATCTTTGTAATATAACATACAATGATTCGGACATGCATCTATTTTCACATATCCAAGTCCTAAGTCATTGACCATCTTTTTTGCACGGTAAAAAGTTTCTGGCAACTTCTCGTCTCGAGGCAACATACTCTTGATCAAGAGGAGGAGACGGTCAAAATAAGTCTCACTGATGTGAAATTCAGATTTCAAGTTCAACAACTGTGACACTGCAGACAATCGAGTGTGATTTTCACAACCATCCCACAGCGGCTCATCAGCATCCCTAAGTAGTTCATAAAATCTTCCGGCTGTCTTATTCGGCGCTTCATCGTGAATATTAAAACTAGGACCAGCAGCATCTACAACCATATCCACGTACCCACTTGTGCCTGCAATATTGTCGGGCTCATACCTCAAGAATTGCTCACCATGACACGTCCAATTCGTATAACCACCCACGAACCCTTTCGTGTACAAATGATGTTGCACATCCCATGTTGAACACCACCTCAAGTTTCTACAACTTGAACAAGGGCATCGAATGTGACCGTCGCGATCTATTGCTGCATTTGGATTCCCCAATGCAAATTGAATGAAACTCTCAACCCCAAGCTTAAAGTCATCTGACACCACCCGGTCAACTATTCTACGATACATCCATGAACGATCTATCGACATTTTGCCTGCACCCAATAAATGACAATACACATCCTAACTTTCAAATCATTACTCATAATATTACACCCGACCCTTTCCTCACATCGTTCATCATAGACCATTTGCAGTTGGAAGAGGAATATTGATTAGATTATCACTTTTTAACCCATCCATGAAGGTTTGATCGCACAATCACTTACTATATGTGCTGCACGATTTGCTAAAAATTTCGGCATCATCTCCCCACACTTCTCCGATATACCAAATATATTTATTGATTTTGAAATTTTCTTAAACACTTACAAGTAAGTGGTTAAGAAAACACTCAAAATCAATAATGGTATATCAGAGAAGAGTGAGGAGACACAACCGAAATTCTCAACAAAACATACAAACACATATAGTAAATAACTGCCTAAGTGCGATCAAACATTCACAGACTGTCCAAACGGGACAATTCAAGACTTTGAGGTAGATATATATATTCTCATAAACAAATGAGAACATACACATCAAACCCAAAGTCTTGAACGGGAAGGCACATTGACACGGTTTTAACGCGCTCTCCTGAGGTGCGTGTAATGTTAGGTCGCACCCACGCACCTCAGCTCACAGGGAATACCCCATACATTTATATAACATAAAATTAAATAACAACGCAATTATCATTATGGACATATCAAATTAAATAACACCCAAATTACAAAATTTTTCAAATGAAGAACATCGAAGCTAAACAATCTACATTTTTTAGTCAAATTAACATCAAATTTCTATTAAAATCAGATTTAAAAATATATTTACATGCAATAAAAATTCACAAAGTTTTAAATCACAAAATAATTTTTTTGGGTATTTACCTATTGCTATAGAGAATTCTGATTTCTTTGCATTTATCCACATCTTTGTATATATGTACTACTTAAGATGTGTGGTCATTCCATTTCTCTATATCTTCTTATCATCATAAGACAAGGGGTTCAAATGGGATCACTTTCAGCCTCAGTGGAGCATCTATGGCCTCAAGAATGGCAGGACGACCTTTTTGCATGAGAACTGCTCCCATGCCAGTTCCACTAGCATCACACTCGACTACAAAAGTTTCTGAAAAATCAGGCAAGTCAAGAACTGGGGCAGTTGACATAGCCTCTTTAAGCTGTAAGAAGGCTTGATGAGAAGATGGGCTCCAACTATAACTGTCCTTCTTAAGAAGACTGGTCAGAGGTGCAGCAAGAGATTTTACTATCAGCTCATGGAGGAAGCACTTAACTGTTACTGATCAATCCTTTCCATACTCTCTCATTTGGTCTACCTACATTCCCCCCAAAGTTTCTCTATTCCTATGGAAGCTCATCCATGGAATTTTACCCACTGATAGAAGAGTCCAGCAGAGTGGAATATCATTGTGTTCTAAAAACTTATGCTGTCCAAATGCTTAGATTGAGTCAACCACTCACCTTCTCTTACATAGCAAGCTGTCAGCTGCCACTTGGGCTCTGCTTAAGCCCTGCATTCATATTGATCCCCCTCATGATGGCTGCCAATGCCATCTTATTGGAGCCCCCCTCCCCAGTCTCTTCCCACTGACCCCCACCACACGCCGGAGTGGCTCCGGTGATATTGCACCCCCACCCCCACCCTTCGACCAAAAGTCATCCCAACCCCTCCCTACCCCCTTTCTCCCTCTAGCAATATTCGGGTGAGCTCGCGGCCCCACACCCTCCCAACCAGCAGTCCCCACCCCGGACCCCTTGTAGCACCTCTCCCTTAACCCCCCACTCCCAGAGTAGCCCCCCTAGATCCGCCTGAACTCTCCTCCCCCGGACCCCCCACCCTCCCAGAGATGAGCCCCTACCCCAGACCCTCTGTTGGATCCCCCCTCTCTGAACCACCCCACTCCTAGAGCAGCCCCCCCTCGGACCTACCGCAATCGAACCCTCCTCCCCTAGACTCCCCCCCACTGGAACTTCGCACCCTCCCAGCCAGTAGCCCCCACCCCGGACCCCCCACCGGAGACCCCCTCCCTGAAATCCCCACTCCCAGAGCAGCCCCTCACCCACCGAAACCCTCCTCCAGACCCCCCATCGGAACCCCCCCACCCTCCTAACCCACAGCCCCCACCCTGGACTCCCTGCCGGATCCCACTGCGCGCCTGAACCGCCCTCTGCCAGAGCACCCCCCGGCCCCCTCCGCTCTTGACCCTCCTTCCCGAAAACCGCTGCTGGAACCCCTCTCCCTGCCAGACCAACCTCCCCCTCCCGGATCGGCTAGAACCCCCGCCCTCCCTGATGATCCCCAAGCTTTAAAAAAAAAGGAACAACAAATGCAACAATGGCGATGGTGGAGGCGCGTCAGGTAGGGAGAGTTTTACAGAGAGAGGGTGAGGGAGGGGGCTTACCAGACCAGAGAGGATGGCTTGGAGGATGGCGACAACGCGACACTGGCGGCGACAACGAGGACGGCTTCGATGGCAACGACGAGGACGGCTTCAACGGCAACGGTGAGGGGGGCTCTGCGGGGACGACGACGACGAGGAAGGCTTCGACGACGATGGCGAGGGCGACTTTGGCCGCGACGGCGAGGGCGGCTTTGGCCGCGACGGCGAGTACGGCACCGGCAGTCTCTCCTTGGCAAGGAGATAGTGGAAAGAGAGTGAGAGGGAGAGTGGGAGTGAGACGGAGATCGCGGGGGAAGGGGGGAAGAAGGGGGGAAAGCTCCGTCGTGGGGGAAGGGGGGAAAGTTTCGATGGAGGTAAAGAATATTTGTAACGGATTTCAGACGGATTATTTTCATCTGAATATCCGTCTCAAATCACGACGGATATAAAGACGGAATATATTCCGTCTATAATTATAGATGGATCTTCAGAGAGAATATAGTATGTCGTTAATAACAACGAATTTGTAACGGAAACTAATCCGTCACAAATACAGACGGATTTTACGACGGAAAAATATCCATCTGAAATATCCGTCTGAAATCCCACTTTTTTTGGTAGTGTTCCCTACGTTCTGGCCAAGTCTACACAACGCTTGCCTGACTTCTGTTTCAAGTCTATACATTCGTTACTAAGGCAAAGTCTACACATTGGCTCAGGGTCTTCAAGTCTGTACAGAGTTCAAAGCCTATACATTGTTCACTCAGCTTCTTCATGTCTATACAGAGTCTTCATCTTCTGAAGGCTGTACATTCGTTTGGGAAGTCTATACATTCTTTCATCTGAAGCTTCATCAAGTCTGTACAACACTGCTTTGTCAAAGCCTATACATCGCAGCTATGTTGAAGTCTGTACAGCCAGTCTCTTGCCAAAGTCTATACATCGTGAATCATCAAGTCTGTACACGGTTCAGTTGTTTTGGCATGTCTACTCATCATGAAGTCTATACATCCGATTGGCTTTGCATTGCCCAAGTCTGTACAGCCCTTTCCCTTTCAAGTCTACACATTGTGCTTTGTAGCTCACCATGTCTATACATTGCTCACAGCACACACGTTCAGCCTGAAGTCTGTACAGCCTTGGCAAATGCTCCTAAGTCGATACATCACAATGTCTGTACATCGCTGTGTCAAGCCTTCCAAGTTTGTACAGCCCAAGTCTGTACAACCACTGTCTCACTTGGACTTGAAGTCTATACAGTGGTCTGTCTCTGTAAGCGTCTCAAGCTGCAAGTCTGTACAACCTACAGTGCATCGTCTCTTCAAGTATGTACAGCCTTGGCGTATGCATCTTAAAGTCTAAACATTGTGGGGCTTTGAATCTTCAAGTCCATACATCCATGCATGATGCGTCGACCCCCCTCTTGGATGCGTCGACGCCCCCAGACTACCAAGTCTATACATCAGCCTTTACGTTACAAGTCTATACAGCGTGCATTGTTCAAAAAAAGTATACACAGTCATTGTCTGTTGGCATCACGAAGTCTATGCATTGCTTGTGCATCATAGTCTGTACAGTGTCTCAAGTTGGCTAAGTCTATACACTCTCTCACATTGTTCACACTTGCTTCATTGCTATTTCTAAGTCTATACATCGGTTGGTTCGTTAAGTCCATACAATGCATATGTTCATCAAAGTCCATACATTGCATTGTCTTCAACCAAGTCCATACATTCTGTTCCTTTGATCAGCAAGTCTATACACACTTCAGTTGTGCATCTCCTTCAAAGACGAAGTGTATACATCCTTCCAAGCATTCAAGTCTACACACTCGTTGTTAAGCCTTTGCATCGAAGTCTATACAGCATGTGTCTTGTGTGAAGTCTATACAGCCTGTGGCTTGTTCATCAACTGAACGATCTTCAACAGAGTATATACTCTTTAGAAGTTAAAGTCTGAACAGCCTTCTATGAAGACTGTACACACTCAGTTGACCTTCAACTCTATACACACGATATAACCTACAAGCCTATACACTCGATTGTTAGGCCTTCAACCCTATACACTCGATTGTTAGACTTAAGTCTATACACTCGATTGTTAAGTGTTCAAGTCTATACACTCTATCCTTCACAAGAAGTCTGTACACTCGATTGTTAACCTTCAAGTCTATACACTCAAGCTGCATCTTGCCTGTACACACTCTGTTAACAGCCTGAACCATGTATATACATCCAACTGATTTCTTCTTATGTTTGTGTGACATGTACTGTTCGTAAAGCCTTGAAGTGCATGTGTTCCGAGGTAGGCACCTGGCACGTGATCCGAGGATAACGCCCTAAATGCTGCAGCTATAAATACAAAGCCGCCTCCATCTGAAGACGCATGAAAAGAAAAAGAGAAGATAAGAAAGAGGAAGAGAGTGATCGAGAGAGAAGATAGAGCTGCAGAACGGCAGTGAGCAGAAGAAGAAGAAAGAAGAAGAAGAAAGAAGAGACAGAGAGAGAGCCTGCGAAAGAGAAGAAAAAGAAGAGTGAGAAGAAGAGAGAGCTAAAGCAAAGGAAGCTTCAACTGAAGATCAGTCTTTGCTGGACCGTGGATCAAATCCAGGCCAGCCAGCTCCTGCGAGAGCCACAGTTTGATTTTATTTTTCCAGCCTTTTGTTGCTGCGGTTTTGTTTTTCCTTTTAACCATTCAACAGTTGTTCCTCCGATTCTCTACTGTGAGGTCGGGTTCCCTCCGGTTGGGAGGAAGAGAGGTCCGAGACCTCTAGTTTGCAGGTGACTTGGTGTCATCTGTGCTTCCCTCTGGGTTTCAGAGGAAGAGAGACTTAGGTCTCTAGGTACCCCTCCGGTTTGGAGGAAGGGAGGATTGGTCCTCCGGTTCTGGTCTTGTGGGTTGCAAGACTAGGTGTTCCCTCCTGGTCTGGAGGAAGAGAGACTTGCGTCTCTGGTTTCCAAGTGGCTAGGAGTCACTTGGGGTGTCCCTCCGGTTGGGAGGAAGAGGGGAGGTTGTTCCCCTGGTCAAGCTATGTGGCAGCAATTTTGTTGCAGACTGAGTCTGCAGTTTCTAGCCTAGCTAGTGGAAGCCTCACTCTGGTTTGGAGTGAGGGGTGGACGTAGGTCTTTGGACCGAACCACCTAAAAATCTTGGTGTTCTCTTGTGGTTTGTTTTTTTTCCTTATATGTTATTTTCTCTGCTGCGCTCTTTAGATGCTTGCTTAGGAGCGTGTGAGGGCTAAGAGATTTGTGTTGTCTTGCTGAGTTCCTTCTAAGTATTTTCAGCACATTTCATCAAGTGCTCTTAATTCCGCATACTTGAGCATTAGAGTTTAATTGGGCGATATTTGGAGCAGGATACATTCACCCCCCCTCTGTATCCAGGCCTTGCATCCTATCATGTTTCGGACAATAGGGGTACCCTCATTGTCCCCTTCATCCACCTCCATATCACACTCAGAGTCTAAGGAAAAATAACTGTCACGATTGTCATCGATATAAACCTCATCATCAGATATATCATCCTCCCTAAATAGAGTCTCTGCCTCATTATTGCCTGGAGGCACAACCTCAACATACTCACTGTCATCTCCTAATGGATTCCAGTGTGGATCATTTTCTGAAGGCATTACATTTTTTATCTTGGACTTTCTTCTTGTCATAGATGTTACTGTCTTCATATGTGGATCAGAAAAAGCTAAAGGCACTCCAATATATTGTGTGGCAACATATAGTACAATGCACAAATCATGGCTATACTTATCAAACAGAGAAATCACATCCTGGTCTGAAGTAATTCTCACATATTTCTTAGGCCTCAAATTTGATACTAAAGCGTAGAAATCAATCGTCTGGTCATGTCCCCATTTGGTGACTTGAGAAGCTAACACTCTCAGCTCTCTCAAATGAGCATAATCTCTTTCAAATGAGTAGGTTTCCTGTCTAAAACCTATGGGGATCATTCTTCCTTCTTCCTCGGTAGTCTTAAAATGCCCTCCATAGTGAAGTTTCAATGTGAATGTGTCAGCCATAACTGTACTTTCGATGCTTCAAATAAGATAGAATACAAAAGTAAAATAAAGGGGATGATAAGTTTGTATACAACACATAATATAGTGCAAACATTCTTAGCAAATAGGTCTTGTACAATTAGCAAAAACTACAATTCAAACCTCAATTAATAGGTATGGACCACAAGCACGTCCACTCCAAATAGTCCAACTATTTGTGGGCCACCTTGATTCACTGCTGTCTAGATGGGAATATCCCCTACACATATAGAAGACGGTACTAAACTTTACTTAAAATAAATAATAGATAAATCAAATGAACTATAAACAAACAAATCAAGCATGCCACTTGTTTCCTATTTTATCTCACAAAAAAGGCACTACGGGACCACAGTCACTTTCAATCCAACAAGTTCAATTTCTATAGGGTCTACTCCTTCCCTTTCTCCTGTCTCGTTCTGAAGCTGCAAATAAACAAAAGGGTCAAATCTCATACGAAGACAATAAATAATGCACCCCCTAAACCCTAATAAACAAACCTCATCTGTAACGACCCGAGAATCCGATTACCGGGAAGGCCCGATAACTCGAGACTCGCACCGCCACCCACGAGTCCGAAGACTCAGAAGGGTTAAAAGGATGGTGTGGAGACTACACAAGTATCACAAATAATTGTAGAAATTAAATAATTATATAATTAAGCAAGAAATAAATTAACAGTTTATATGATACATGCTCCACAAGATATAATAAAATAACAACAGCAGTAGTCCACAACTAGTACAGAGACAAGAAAGAAAAGTACAGCTACACGGGACATACCCCGGCTCTGACCTCTGGAACTAACGCTGGGCACCTGAACCACGCTGAGCCTCAGACGCGCGCCCCTGAGGCCGCGACTCACCTGAAGCATGGTGAAAACACGCAGGGAATGAGTCTCGGAACCAGACTCAGTAGAGATCACTCGAACCCTACCTCGCAAACGGAGAAACCGCTACGCTAGCAGTAAGCGAGTACCTCGGAAAGGGAAGCCCTGCAATCTACAAAACACCGATCTCATGGCACGAAAATTGATACATGTGCCACGGTGGAACGACCGAAACACCATGGTCAACACGACAAAACCCGAAGGTCGAAGTCGCATGACTGACAGTCTGTCACTCCCGACTCGACAGGAGTACCTCCCACTAGAAGCACAGTCGGTAGCGTCCCCTAACGTCTTACACCGCACCGCAGGTGAACTGCCTGATGTGGTAGCTCCTACCAAAGGCACGAACACCGCACAAGTAACCACAAACAAGTGACTAGCTGGGGTCACGCTCGTCAACGTGGGTCCAACCGCCCCCAACCACATGTGCACACACAGACCAGGCGTCCCTGGTCTGGCCCTCTGACCGATTTTCCCCTCAGCCGGACTCTGGCTGCAAGACGTGGGGCCTGACGGAAACCGGTCCACAAACCGTCTCTATGGGTAGCCTCTCCACCACTCCATGGTGGGACCACACGCGTGTAAGCAGGCTACAACTAGTGGAGGGTGACTACGGAGTAGACTCTCAAGTCAACGGAAAACAACGTCCGCATCCGACGACGTACGGGGACCGTCCCACGTACCAGCACCGTCGCATGGTGACCACGGTCGGAAAAGAAATGGGGCTGCAAACCACCCGGGACAACCCTGAGCCTGACGGTCTACCCTAGACGCATCACAGGCTTTGACGGTCGAAGGTTGGACCATCACAGCCATCTGACGGCCCAACACAGGGGCGTCAGACACCCAGTGCAAAACAGGGTGTAACGCACCTACCCTGGTGCATCACAAGACAAGCGAAAACATACTGTGACGCGTGCCACCTGGTGCGTCACAGGCCCTGACGCACTCAGCCTGGTGCGTCACAGGCTATAACGGACCAAGCTTGGTGTGTTACGGTGTGGGAATGTGTCCACTCTAACGCACCCACACAGGGGCGTCACAAGGCTGTGACGCGCCAAGCCTGGTGCGTCACATGCCTCGACCCCCAACAGTCAAAAACCCAACGGTCAAAAGCCAACGGTCGAACGCCCCTGACGGTCCAACCCAGGTGCATCACAGCACCTGTGGCGATCTATCGTGGGACCGTCACAGCCCACAGACCCCAATTGGCTGAACATAGGGCTGTAACGCACCCACCTGGGCGCGTTACATAGCGTGACGGTCATTGGAAGGACCGTCACACCCGCCCGAGGGCGAAACAGTGGAAAACGCGCAAAAAATTGACCACGCCCCCGTGCCTCCACCGGAGAGGGGGAAATCAAAGGGGAATACCCCTGGGGAGCCCTAGCATGCTTCTAAGCCATCAAAATGTGAAATCATGGCTCAAATCCATAGATCGGGCGAACTCTCCCCAAATCATGGAAAGCTCCAAACCTGGATGAATACCCATCTCTCGGCCTCCCCTCGGCCTACAAATCGCGGGAAAGGAAGGCAAGAGGCTAAGGGACGTCACCCTAACTCAAATGTGCCCCGAGGCGCGTCGGATCGACCACAATCGCAAGAAATCGCTTGAAAACCCTTGTTCTTCCTTGAGCTCCCACGGTTCACGAACGCCCTACGATCACCTCGCCATCGCCGTCGTCACCTCGCCGCCGCCCCGTGCCGTCTGCAGCCGGAGGTGGTGCCGCCGCGGTCTCGTGGGATGAAGAAGAGGGGGAGAGGGGCGTCCTCACGGTGGGGGAGAAAGGAGGAAGAAGAAGAAGAAAGAGGGTGGGGAGAGAGAGAAAAAAAGGGGGGGTATTTATAGAAAATCCAAAAATTTTAAAAAAATATCAAAAAATTGAAAATCACGTTTCCGCGATCCTTGGAACGCACCGATCGCAACGGTACCACTGTCGCCTAGGTGAACGACCCGGTTCACCCGCAACAAGGTTCCGAAGGAATTACCGAAACACACACCGGGAATCGGAAAACACACGCGGAAAAATCGCAGAACTCTTCCGGGCCTCCGAAACAACTCCGGATCGCACCGATCCGAACACGAAAGATGTCCGAAACGAAATTTCGGACACAACGGAGTCGGACACTCCAAGAAACCAGATCCGAGACCCACGAAGAAGGATCTGAAAGGTCCGGGATATTACAGCCCTCCCCCCTTAAGGAAATTCATCCTCGAAATTGAGAACAACCCAAGGGGAAAGAAGAGGAAGACTCACTCAAACATGTAAGGGAACTGCTGATGCATCTCATCCTCACGCTCCCAAGAAGCCTCACCACCAGAGTGCCGCTGCCACACCACCTTGACCAAGGGGATGACCTTGTTCCGCAGGCGCTGCTCTCGCCTATCCTCCACGCGGACCGGAAACTCTGGGAGAGAAAGATCTGGAGTCACCTCGGGCCAAACAGAATCCTCGAGCACATGAGAGTCATCGGGCATATACTTCCTCAACATCGAGACATGGAACACGTCATGCACCGACGCCAACTCAGGGGGTAACTGCAACCGATAAGCTACCTCACCGATGCGTTCTACGATGTGGAAAGAACCAATATAGCGGGGACTCAGCTTCCCACGCCGTCTAAAACACATCACCCCCTTCATCGGAGAAACTCTCAAGAACACGTGATCACCCACGGTGAACGCGAGAGGCTGCCGCCTACTGTCAGCATAACTCTTCTGCCGACTCTGGGCCGCCAACATGTTCTTACGAACCAGCTGCACGACATCCACACACTTCTACACCAACTCCGGTCCCGTCAAAACACGCTCACCAACCTCAAACCAATCCAGTGGAGTCCGACACGGATGCCCATACAACGCCTCATAAGGAGCCATGCCGATGCTCGAATGATAGCTGTTGTTGTAGGCAAACTCCACCAACGGTAGGTGGTGAATCCAACTCCCCTGCCACTCCAGGCAGCAGCATCTCAGCATGTCCTCCAAAGTCTGAATAGTCCTCTCTGACTGACCATCTGACTGAGGATGATACGCCGAGCTAAAAGCCAAATCCGTGCCAAGAGCTCGCTGGAACTCCTCCAGAATCCAGAAGTGAAGCGCGGATCTCGATCCGACACAATGGAGATGGGAATCCCATGCAACGGAATGATCCGCTCCACATAAAGACAAGCCAACTTAGGCACACTCCAGCTGACTTTGACCGGTAAAAACCGAGTCACCTTCGTCAGCCTATCCACCAGTAGCCAAATACTGTCCTGGCCACTCGGAGTCCTCGATAATCCCACTACGAAATCCGTGGTCACGTGGTCCCACTTCTACACAGGAACATCCAAGGGCTGGAGAGTACCTCCCGGTCGCTGATGCTCCACCTTCACATGCTGACAGGTCCGGCACCTGGCCACAAACTCGGCGACATCTCTCTTCATGCCAGGCCACCAGAACTACCTCCGCAAGTTCTGATACATCTTCGTCGCACCTGGGTGTACGGTGTACTTGCTCCTATGAGCCTCGCGCAACACCGCACGACGAACCTGCTCCTCGACTGGGACGTACAGCCTACCACAGAACCTCACGGCACCGTCCTCGTCGAGCTCCACATTAGCCAAAGCCAAAATCTGGGGCAACTCAGGGTCCGCATGCTGTGCCTCTGTCACCTGACGGCGGATGGCAGGCGTGACAGTCAGACTAGCAAGCACTGCCAACCCTGGCTCCTGGGGACTCTTGAGCCTGAACGAAACTTCGGGCACTTGTTCCCAGAGCCTCCACTTCCTCAACATCAAGGTACTGACCGCGACCTTCCGACTCAAAGCATCGGTGACGACATTCATCCTACCCGGCTGATAAGATAGGGTGAAGTCATAATCCTTCATAAACTCCATCCAACGCCTCTACCTGAGGTTAAGGTCCCTCTACGTGAACACATACCTCAAACTCTGATAGTAAGTGAACACCTTGAACTTCTCGCTGTACAGATAATGCCTCCAGATCTTCAGCGCGAAGATCACAGCCGCCAACTCCAGGTCATGGGTAGGGTAGTTCTCCTCGTGGGGCTTCAACTGTCGAGATGCATAAGCCACCACTCTACCATGCTGCATCAACATAGTACCCAATCCGACCTCGAAAGTATCTGTACACACCACAAAACCTCCCGATCCAGAAGATAAAACCAACACCGGAGCCGAGGTGAGCAATCTCTTCAGTTCCCTGAAACTCTGCTCACACTCCTCAAACCAGACGAAAGGCACATCCTTCCGCGTAAGTCTAGTCATCGGGGCCGTAATGCGAGAAAAATCCTGGATAAACCAACGATAATAGCCCGCAAGCCCCAAGAAACTCCGGATCTCCGTCACAGACCTCAGCCTCGGCCACTGCATTACTGCCTCGACCTTGGCGGGGTCCATGAAAATACCATCACCAGAAATCACGTGCCCCAAAAAGTGCATCTCTCGAAGCCAGAACTCGCACTTATTGAGCTTCGCATACAACTGGTGATCTCGCAACGTCTGCAGCACCACACTCAAATGGTACGCGTGCTCCTCGGCAGACCACGAATAAACAATGATGTCATCCATAAATATGACCACGAACTGGTCCAGATACGGACGAAACACCATCTACATCAAGTCCATGAAGGCTACGGGGGCATTGGTGAGCCCGAACGGCATCACCAGAAACTCATAATGCCCGTATCTTGTACTGAACGCAGTCTTCTCCACGTCGGACTCGCGAATCCTCAGCTGATAGTAACCGGACCGCAAATCAATCCGCGAGAACAGTCGCGCAGACTGAAGCTGGTCGAACAAATCATTAATCTGCGGCAACGGATACTTGTTCTTAATGGTCACCTCATTCAGCTGCCGGTAGTCAATGCACAACCGCAAGCTACCGTCCTTCTTCTTCACGAACAACACGGGCGCACCCCAAGGGGAAAAGTTAGGACGAATATACCCCTTGGCCAGCAGCTCCTGTAACTACGCCCTCAACTCCCTCAACTCAGCGGGGGCCATAAGGTAGGGAGCCTTTGCCAGAGGTCCCGTACCAGGCACAACCTCGATAACGAAATCAATCTCCCGCTGGGGAGGCAATCTAGGTAAGTCCTCCGAAAAAATATCGAGAAATTCGCACACCACCGGAATGTCCTCGACATCCGGCTCCATCCGGTCCGTCACAACCACGGAGGCGAGAAAACCCTGACAACCCGCATCAAGCAAACGACGAGCTCGAATCGCAGAAATAAGAAAGCGGGAAGAGGAAGACCTGATACCTTGGAAATAGAAGGTGAGTCCGTGAAGTCGCTGGAAATAAACCCTCTTCGAGCCGCAATCCACCAAAGCATGATGTGCCTCGAGCCAATCCATGCCTAAAATCACATCAAAGTCCTGAAGCGGCAACGCATGGAGCCTAGCCGGCAAACTCCGCCCTTCCACCGACACAGGAACCTCATCGAAGTAATATGGAGTGATCATAAAATCACCCGAAGGCAACTCCACTGCCAAATCACAAGACAACTGGGTCACCGACTCCTCAATACTCAACGCGAAATCCTCCGAAACAAATGAATGAGACGCGCCAGAATCGAACAAAACCCGAGCCGCACAACCCAAAATCCGAACGGTACCTTCCATGAGCTGCGACGCCACTGCCTCTGCCCTGGTCATGTGTGTGATCTGGCCTCGAGCTCTCTGCCTGCCTCCCACACTAGCTGATCTGGGTAGCGACGGATACTGTCCCTGCTGCTGCTGCTGCTGTGGCCTCTACTGCTGGGGAACCTGCTGCTGTTGAGGAAACTGCTGCTACTACTGCCTCTGAGGACAGTCACGCGCCATATGCCCTGGCTGGTCACACCGGAAACAAACTATCGGTGATGTGCACTGCCTGCCTGGGTGGTACTCACTACACCGTGGACACGGTCCTCACGATCCACCCACTTATCCCTGACACTGAAACGGGACCGGCTGCTGTACACTGCCCGATGATGCCTGCCTCTGATCCTTGGACTCCTTCTTACCGAACCCCTTCTTGAAGAACTTCTTGACCTTCGACCCAAAAGACGCAGATCCTGTCGCCAACGCTGCCGGTGCCGGCGCTCCTGAACCACCCGACGCATGCTGAAAGGAACCATGTTGCTGGGTAGCCGACTGCTGGCTGCGACCCGACAAAGACTGCCCCTGGCTAAACGGTCCTCGAGTCCTCTGCATATCCATCTCCAAAGAAGCCGCAACACGAGACGTTGTCTTCAGATCAGTGGCTACATTCGCGATCAAATGGTGCCTCAGCTCCTGCCTTAAGCCTTGTAACTGGGCGGTCTTCACCCTCTCATGCTCCATGATATGAGGTGCATACCGACCCAGCTCAATAAATCGGGCCCTGTACTGCAACACGGACATGTCGCCCTGAACCAGCTCCAAAAACTCACGCATCCACTACGTAGCGATATACTCTGGACAGTAGGTACGCTCGAAAGCACTGACAAAGTCACTCCACGTAATCTGCTCAAGTGACGAAGCTGGAAGGACGTCTTCCACTCGGAAGACCACCACTCCCGAGCCGTACCCTGCAACTGGTTGGAGGCCAACATAACTCTGTCCTCCGCAGTACTCCGCGCGGAACTGAACACCCGCTCCATCTCATCGAGCCAACTCTGAGCCACATCAGGGTCTGGCTGACCGCCGTAGTAAGGTGGATGAAACTGCATGAAATCCCTCACTGCCCGGCCTGGCCCACCCCTGGTCGACGAGCCCTCACCAGCCTCTCCACCGAACTGCTGAGACATAAGCTGGTACATGCCACGGAAGAAATCCTCAGCCCCCGGAAATCTCGCAGCATCCGCTGCCTCGGTGGCCGCTAGTGGCGCTCAACTATGCTCCTCCTGATCCCGCTGAACCTCCTGCTGGATCTCCTGACCTCCAGCCGACTGCCCCTGCTGAGAGCGAGTGCTCCGCCTCGGCGCCATGCTCGCTCCAGAAGTAAAAGACAGGAAACACGGGAACAGCAAGGTCAAGAAAAACACACGATGCCCGATGCCAGCATCAACTGTACATCATCGTTGTGGACTAATGGACCACCACAATTACTTATGATTCTCATACAATCCCACAACCGCTGCTCTGATACCAGCTGTAACGACCCGAGAATCCGATTACCGGGAAGGCCTGATAACCCGAGACTCGCACCGCCACCCATGAGTCCGAAGACTCAGAAGGGTTAAAAGGATGGTGTGGAGACTACACAAGTATCACAAATAATTACAGAAATTAAACAGTTATATAATTAAGCAAGAAATAAATTAACAGTTTACATGATACATGGTCCACAAGATATAATAAAATAACAACAGTAGTAGTCCACAACTAGTACAGAGACAAGAAAGAAAAGTACAGCTACATGGGACATACCCCGGCTCTGACCTCTGGCACTAACGCTGGGCACCTGAAGCACGCTGAGCCTCAGACACGCTCCCCTGAGGCCGCGACTCACCTGAAACACGGTAAAAACACGCAGGGAAGTAGTCTCGGAACCAGACTCAGTAGGATCACTCGAACCCTACCTCACAAACGGAGAAACCGCTACGCTAGCAGTAAGCGAGTACCTCGGAAAGGGAAGCCCTGCAATCTACAAAACACCGATCTCATGGCACGAAAATTGACACACGTGCCACGGTGGAACGATCGAAACACCATGGTCAACACGACAAAACCCGAAGGTCGAAGTCGCATGACTGACAGTCTGTCACTCCCGACTCGACAGGAGTACCTCCCACTAGAAGCACAGTCGGTAGCGTCCCCTGACGTCTTACACCTCACCGCAGGTGAACTACCTGACTATGGTAGCTCCTGCCAAAGGCACGAACACCGCACAAGTAACCACAACCAAGTGACTAGCTGGGGTCACGCTCGTCAGCGTGGGTCCAACCGCCCCCAACCACATGTGCACACACAGACCAGGCGTCCCTGGTCTGGCCCTCTGACCGATTTTCCCCTCAGCCGGACTCTGGCTGCAAGACGTGGGGCCTGACGGAAACCGGTCCACAAACCGTCTCTATGGGTAGCCTCTCCACCACTCCATGGTGGGACCACACGCGTGTAAGCAGGCTACGACTAGTGGAGGGTCACTACGGAGTAGACTCTCAAGTCAACGGAAAACAACGTCCGCATCCGACGACGTACGGGGACCGTCCCACGTACCAGCACCGTCGCATAGTGACCACGGTCGGAAAAGAAACGGGGCTGCAAACCACCCGGGACAGCCTTGAGCCCGACGGTCTACTCTAGACGCGTCACAGGCTCTGACGGTCTAGGCTGGACCGGCACAGTCACCTAACGGCCCAACACAGGGGCGTCAGACACCCAGTGCAAAACAGCGTGTAACACACCTACCCTGGTGCGTTACGGTCTGTGACGCGCCTACCCTGGTGCGTCACAAGATAAGCGAAAACATACTGTGACGCGTGCCACCCGGTGCGTCAAAGGCCCTGACGCACTCAGCCTGGTGCGTCACAGGCTGTAACGGACCAAGCTTGGTGCGTTACGGTGTGGGAGTGCATCCACTCTAACGCACCCACACAGGGGCGTCACAAGGTTGTGACGTGCCAAGACTGGTGCGTCACATGCCTCGACCCCCAACGGTCAAAAGCCAATGGTCAAACGCCCCTGACGGTCCAACCCAGGTGCGTCACAGCACCTGTGGCGGTCTATCGTGGGACCGTCACAGCCCACAGACCCCAATTGGCTGAACACAGGGCTGTAACGCACCCACCTGGGCGCGTTACATAGCGTGACGGTCACTGGAAGGACCGTCACACCCGCCCGAGGGTGAAACGGCGGAAAACGCACAAAAAACTGACCACACCCCCGTGCCTCTACCGGAGAGGGGGAAATCAAAGGGGAATACTCCTGGGGAGCCCTAGCATGCTTCTAAGCCATCAAAACGTGAAATCATGGCTCAAATCTATAGATCGGGCGAACTCTCCCCAAATCATGGAAAACTCCAAACCCGCATGAATACCCATCTCTCGGCCTACAAATCGCGGGAAAGGAAGGCAAGAGGCTAAGGGACGTCACCCTACCTCAAATGCGCCCGAGGCACGTCGGATCGACCACAATCGCAAGAAATCGCTTGAAAACTCTCGTTCTTCCTTGAGCTCCTACGGTTCACGAACGCCCTACGATCACCTAGCCGTCATCACCTCGCCGCCGCCCCGCGCCGTCTGCAGCCGGAGGGGGGCACCGTCGCGGTCTTGCCGGACGAAGAAGAGGGGGAGAGGGGCGTTCTCACGGTGGTGGAGAAATGAGGAAGAAGAAGAAGAAAGAGGGTGGGGAGAGAGAGATAAAAAAGGGGGGGGGGTATTTATAGAAAATTTAGAAATTTCTAAAAATATCAAAAAATCGAAAATCACGTTTCCGCGATCCTTGGAACACACCGATCACAACGGTACCACTCTCGCCTAGGTGAACGACCTGGTTCACCCGCAACGAGGTTCCGAAGGAATTACCGAAACACAGACCGAGAATCGAAAAATACACGCGAAAAAGCCGCGGAACGCTTCCGGGCCTCCGAAATAACTCCGGATCGCGTCGATCCGAACACGAAAGATGTCCGAAACGAAATTTCAGACACAACGGAGTCGGACACTCCGAGAAAACTGATCCGGGACCCACGAAGAAGGATCCGAAAGGTCCGAGATATTACATCATCAACATATGTCCCTAAACCATGTCATCGTAAACTCCTAAACCCTAATTCCTACCGGACGCATTAACTGACCGTCAACCCCACAACAGAAGAACGTGACATCCACAGTCAAGAGATATAAAATAGGGTTTTTTACATATCGAGGGACATAGAGATAGAGAAGAGGGGGACCATGCGAAAGATAAAATGACAGAGAGTGGGAGAGAAATCAAGTGTAACATAGAGTATGTGAGAAAGAAGATGAAAGCGTAAGAAAGAGTGAGGAAGATAATGTGAGAGGTTGAGAGAGAGTATGTGAGACTTACCCAGTGGAGTGGAAGAATCCTTCCGTCGCGTGAAGGTCGTTGCAGGTCGGAGATGACAGATGATCCCGATGGGGGCGTGAGGAAGGGGGTCAATCGTGAAGGATTTGTGAAAGGGGGAAATCGCAGCGGGCGGGCAAGCGGGCGGTTGTCGTAAATCGTAGGGGTAAGTTAGTAACTTAAACTTTTAACCTAACTTCAACTCGAGTCAACATCACGGGAGTAACGGTAAGGGTACAACCGTAATCATTAATGATATTTGGAGACTATTTTTGATAATATACTTATATGAAGGATATATTTTACATAATCAATATTTGCGAGAGTATTTATGTAAAAAATCTAAAAATCTATTTTGAGGATTGTCTGCAAACATCTTCCATACCAAGTGTCAACCCCAACGTTGGGACTTGGGAGCAATCCCAAAACAGGCAAGAGAAGGTGAGAAAATTACAATTCCCACCGTGGGTTTTCGGTTCCTTATCGAGGGTGGTCCGATTGCGACTCCATTTATTCGTACATTTGGGGGAGAGGGATGTGTATATAATCATCTCCTAACATTTTTGAGGAGGTGCTTTCGCTTTCAAATTGTACTCGATTGTGCTCTCCGACAAGATTTGTTGATACAATCGTAATTGTACCGATCATAAAGAAATTTTATTAATATAATATATTATTATGTCATATTAAATTATAATATATTAAAAATAAAAATTATTTCATAAATATTTATTATGATAAAAATATAATAAAAAATTATATATAATTTGATTGGTTAGCAGATGTGTAATTTAAATGAGAGATAAATGATTCGAATGTTAAAAATTACACATGAGTCGTATCGATCTCACACTGACATGATTCAATATATACGACAGAACATACCAGATTAATCGTTCAAACCTTGCTCTCCGAAACCCTAATACATTTTATGCCCCCCATTCCCCTCCCCCACTCTGTACTCTCCAGAAAAAAAACTTCTCACACGTGGGACGGTCCCAAAGTCTCTCTCTCTCCCCCCCCCCCCCCACCATCTACCATAGTCTACTCGTTGATTCGTTCATAAGAAGAAACATATGACAAAGCGGTAAAAAGAAAAAAATCCCCCCCGCGGCCGGCGTTCTTCTTCTCCTTCTTTTATCCATTTCTTCCTCCCCTCTCTCTGTCTTTTGACAGCTGTGGTAGCTGACACACTCCATCTTTCCCCCACTGCCTGTGCTACGACCCACCTCTCTCTCTCTCTCTCCACACACGCTATATATATGAGTAGCCACCACATCGCTCCCAGAGCATCAGCTCACATTCACCCATGTCATCTTCCTTCTGCATCTCTTCTCCTCCCTGTGAGTCCACTCCACCAATGTCACCTGAAACTTCCTTCTCTGCAGCACCATCATCTTCTTCCTCTTCCCTCTTCAACACATTCTTTGGCTTCAGAGTGAGGTGCAGGTAGTAGAACTCCTGTAAGTCGTCGTCGTCCATCAGAGTCAGCCCATCTCTCTCTCTCTCTCTCTCAATGGCCTATCTTGGAAGACCGGCCACATTGCTCCCCCTCCTCCTCTTCTTCCTTGTCACCATCACCGGCGCCACAGCTGCTGGGCCCGAGCAGGTCGAGGGGACCTCCCCGCCAGCGCCGCAAATCTACATCGTGCACATGAACCCGGCCCACCGGCCGGCGTCCCAGCCCACGCACGCCCGGTGGGTCGCCTCCCACCTCCGCTCCCTCTCCATCGACCCCGCACGCCACCTCCTCTACAACTACTCCTCCCTCCACGCCTTCGCCGCCAACCTCCTCCCCCACCATGTCCCCCTCCTCCGCGCCTCCCCCGCCGTCGCCCTCCTCCACCCGGACCCCCTCCTGCGCCTCCACACCACCCGCTCCCCCCAGTTCCTCGGCCTCCTCCACCCCCAGGATGCCTCGCCGGCGTCGTCCTCCGATGGGTCCTCCTCTTCCCCGCTTCTCCAGGCCGCCAAGGGTGACGTCATCGTTGGCGTCCTCGACACTGGCGTCTGGCCCGAGAGCGGGAGCTTCGACGACGCCGGCATGCCCGAGGTGCCCGCCCGGTGGCGCGGCGCCTGCGAGCGCGGCGACGATTTCGCCCCCTCCCTCTGCAACCGCAAGCTGATCGGCGCCCGCAGCTTCTCCCGCGGCTACCGCGTCACCATGGCGGCTACAGGCCAGGTCGACGGCGAGGACAAGCCCAAGGAGTACCCATCCCCGCGCGACCGCGACGGCCACGGCACCCACACGGCCGCCACTGCCGCGGGCTCCGCAGTGGCCAACGCCAGCCTCTTCGGCTACGCCCCCGGGACCGCTCGCGGCATGGCTACCGCCGCCCGCGTAGCCGCCTACAAGGTCTGCTGGGCCAGCGGCTGCCTCGGCTCCGACATACTCGCCGGTATCGAGAGCGCCATCTCCGACGGTGTCGACGTCCTCTCCCTCTCACTCGGCGGGGCCGCCGCCCCGTACTTCAGCGACAACATCGCCATCGCCACCTTCGCGGCGGCCGATAAGGGCATCTTCGTCTCCTGCTCCGCTGGCAATGCCGGGCCGAGGGCGGGCTCCGTGGCGAACACCGCCCCCTGGGTCGCCACCGTCGGCGCCGGGACCCTCGACCGGGACTTCCCCGCCTACGTCAACCTCGGCGGCGGCGAGAGGTACACGGGAGTCTCCCTATACAGCGGCCCGGGAGGGACAGGGACCCAGATGGCCCCCCTCGTGTACGAGCCCGCCGTCGACTCCAGCGGCGGGAAGGGGTCGGCCTCCTCCAGCAGCAACCTTTGCCTGCCGGGGACGCTGGACCCAGCGCGGGTGCGGGGGAAGGTGGTGCTCTGCGACCGGGGCATCAACGCCCGGGTGGAGAAGGGGGTGGTGGTGAAGGAGGCGGGAGGGGTGGGCATGGTGCTGGCGAACACGGCCACCAACGGGGAGGAGCTGGTGGCGGACAGCCACCTGCTGCCGGCTGTGGCGGTCGGGAGGGCGGCGGGAGACCTGATCAGAGACTACGTGCAGAAGGACCCCAGCCCGAGGGCGGCGCTGGGGTTCGGGGGGACGGTGCTGGGGGTGCGGCCGTCGCCGGTGGTGGCGGCGTTCAGCTCGAGGGGACCGAGCACGGTGGCGCCGGAGGTACTGAAGCCGGACGTGGTGGGGCCGGGGGTGAACATCCTGGCGGCGTGGTCGGGGACCGCGGCGCCGACGGGGCTGGACAACGACCAGCGGCGCTCCCCCTTCAACATCTTGTCTGGTGAGCTGCTGGCTGCTACTCCAGCCCTTTCGTTTCAGAATTTCATTTTTTTTTGCTTATATATATCCCTCTTATAGAGTAAATTGTGAAGTTGCCATTCCTCCGGTGGGTTTGTGTGAAAGAAACTGAAAATACCTTGGGACATGTGATCTCATCGTGCCCCTATAAAATATAACCTAAGGATAGCTCTGTCATTTCAACATTTAAGTTTCACTTAAGTTACAATAAGGATGTAACTGCAATTATTTACTTATATTTAGGGGTATTTTTGACAATTAATGAAAGTCAAGTATGTAATGTAAGTATGATAAATTATAGGGATGTCTATAAAAAAGCCTATTATATATTTTTACTGTGAACATAGTTTCAGAATTACCCTTCCAGTTGAGTGCCATTCTTTTTCATTAAATAGTTTATGAATACTCTTCATAACTTCATACAGAACATAATTTCATGTGCTAGCTAGTTTTTAAAATCGTTGTATTTCCCCTAGAGAGAGAGAGAGAGAGGGGGGGGGGGAAGAAATGGCAAAGAGGCAAAGCAAGTTACTAGGTCATTTCTTCTCCTAAAGGGCTGTTTAGATCAACATAAAACACTGAAATCTTTCTAATGACATTTTTTTACCCTAGTTTATAGCCATTTTGTATGAAAAACAAATGAAGATTCCTTTGTGAAATAGTGGATCTTGATTTTTAATTTTTTATATGTTAATATTTTACATCAAACAAAGTAATAAGAATTCTGGAATTTTAGTGTTTTCGTCTGTCGGAGGCCCGAACTTAACCCAAAACTTAGGCATTAAATTGAGGGAATGCTTTTATGCTTGTTTTCTAAGCCAGATGCGGGCACATGACATGCCACAATGCCAAGCTGATCACACTATCATATGTTCTATTTGTTGTGCACATGTAGATAGAATTAGATATTCTCTAATAAAAAGGAATCTTTGCTTCTTCAAAAGTAGATCGACTTGACTCACTTGCATTTCCTTGGCCTTTGAGAGCTTTCTAGATTCTAGTTCTTCTCTGTTGCAGTTAGTCCTGGATTGTCATTTTAGAGACCTTCCTACATTCTTTCTTAGTGTTGGCTTTGTTGCACAGCATATCCGTAACTTTTACTGTGACATGTTGCCGGCCTTTTTTACTTTCCCTGCTACGTGATTCTTACCAGTAGATGACATCTGGTAGCATCTTCCACTTTATATGGGGCCCATATTTGCTTATCTTGTAAGAAGAAGGAATGTCATGTAGATTTCTGAAATCTTGTTTTCTTTCTTGACTTGCGGATTTTTATACATGAGCTGCAAGGAGAGCAACTGACCGCACACTTTTAGGCCATGATAATAGCAAAAGAAGACTTCAAACGGGAGTTCCCACAATGAATGTGGATCGTGAGAATGACCAAAATGCACAAAGCATAGACAGAGTGCAAAGGAATTCTAGATTAAAGGTTGGCAAAACTCTTGAACCAGCCCTTTTTGCATAGAGCCATGTGATCACAGGACAGCTGCATGCCCGTACACGGATATCTTCCTTCGGGATAGAGGAGGGAAAACATAGTCCCCTGCTTGGCGGCAGTCTATGCTAAGAGCACAAAAGCTAACAAGCAATAGAGGAGATTTGACGTTTTTGCTCCCTCAGTAGTTTGAAGTTTATTTTCTAAGCTCAATGTTAGATCATTAAATACCACATTACTAATGTGGTGAAAGAAAATATTGTTCTAATTTTATTCCTTGGAGCAAGGCTCCTTATATAGAGAGTACACAGGGTAACTTGTCCCGTAGGACTACAATACACTAATATACTCTTGACACTCCCCCTCAAGCTGGAGCATATATATCTAATATGCCTAGCTTGTTACACAAGATAGAGAACCTAGGAGAGGTAAGAGCTTTAGTAAATAAATCAGTTAACTGCTCCTCAAAGGAGGTGAATGGAGTGGCGATCTTCTTTGACATTACCGCTTCCCGAACAAAATGGCAATCCACCTCAATATGTTTGGTTCATTCATGGAAAATGGGATTATTAGTAATGTAGATTGCTGCTTGGTTGTCACAGTGCATCAACATTGGCTCAGAATATGAGAAACCAAGGTCTCGAAGAAGAGACTGGAGTCACAACATCTAGCAGGCAGTGTGTGCCATCGCCCGATACTCAGCTTCTGCACTAGAGCGGGCTACCACACCCTCCTTCTTGCTTCGCCAAGAGACAAGATTACCACCAACATAAGAGTAGTATCCTGAGGTGGATTTCATGTCAGAAATAGAGCCAACATAGTCTGCAACAGAAAACGCCTCCACGTGTAAGTGACCATGTCTCCTGTACAGTAGGCCCCTCTCAAGAGCCCCTTCTACATATTTTAGAATTCTTAGAACAACCTCCCAGTGACATTGTTTTGGATTCTACATGGACTGACTAACCAGACCAACTGCAAAGGTGATGCTGGTCTAGATAAATGAGCTTGTCAACCAAGCGTCTAAAGTGACCAGTGTCAGGATAATCATCCCCAGATTGATATCAGAATTCGGGTCGAGTGGTCATAGGAGTATCTACGGGTTTGCAATCAATGAGACCCACTTGCTGAAGTAAATCCAACACATATTTTCTTTGAGAAATAGAGATTCCATCTTTGTTGTATGCCACCTCTATGCTAAGGAAATATCGTGGCCGGCCAAGATATTTTGTAACAACCTATTTTTGTAGATATTCCTTTACAGTTGTAATACCTTCCTCATCACTGCCAGTCAAGATCATATCATCAGCATAGATAGCAAGGGTAACAATTCCTGTAGAACTTTTTCTAATGAACACGAAGTGATTAGCTTGGCTACGAACAAGACCAACGGCTGAAGCTATCCACCGATGGGAACTTGCAGAGATCAGAGAGAGGGAAACAGAGAAGAAGGAGGAAGAAGAAGAAGAGAAGGGGGGGATGGAGGAGGACAGGGGTGCGGTGAGAAGAAAAACAGAGAGAGAGGAGAGGAAGAGAAGAGAAGAAAAAAAAGAGAGAGAGGGATGTCTGCGGTGGAGAAAAACGTAGGGAGAGAGAGGGAAAGAGGAAAAGATGAGAAGAGAAGAAGAGGGGGAGAGAAAAGAAAAGAAGGGGACTAGTTCTCTCATGGGCCGCCTCTATGGCCTATTTATAGGCCTTCACATAAGTATCCTACCAAAATAAGGGAACCCATGGATTCCACTTCCAATGCAAACACAAAGGCCAATTTCTCTTTTTTTATTTTTTCCCTTTTTTTCTGTTGTAAAATTGGCGTCGATGCTGATGTCGTTATTTCTAATTAACGTCAAGACTGAGGATGCTATTTTCTTATGAGCCAAAAATGACACCCTTTCAAAGGGTCGCCAATTTGAAAATTAGCGTCCCGCCTCCAAGACGTCAAATTCTCCTGAAATCAAAAATAAATGAAATTATTTTATTTTTAGAGAAATTAATAATAATAAAAATATAATTATGCAAATTTTCTACTATGCATTTTCTAATCCCACATATTTACTTTATGTCCCAAAAATTGATTAATTTCATGAAAACTCAAATTTAATGTGAGACTAAATTTAAGTATAAAAATTACATAGTTATTTTCATTAAAGCCCAGAAATAGTGCCCCTGGATCGTCCCTCTCTGATACCATGCGGAGAAAGAAAATATTGTTCTAATTTTATTCCTTGGAGTAAGGCTCCTTATACAGAGACAAATACATAGTTATTTTGAGTGTGACATAAATAAATACATAAAAATAAACACTTATCAGGTGTCACCCGGGATCGTCCCTCTCTGATACCATGCGGAGAAAGAAAATATTGTTCTAATTTTATTCCTTGGAGTAAGGCTCCTTATACAGAGAGTACACTGGGTAATGTGTCCCGTAGGACTACAATACACTAATATACTCTTGACAACTAAGATGATTTTATACAATAGGATGCTTTTGTTTTCTGTACCCGAATAGATTCTGTAAAACAGAGCACTCAGCACCCCCCCCCCCCCCAACCAGAAAAAGGAACTTTCTTTTTAAAGAACTTCCCTCCCAAACGGACATGGACTTAGCCCAGTGGCATTTAGTTTTTCTTAATTATCATTTTAGAGTCCTTTCTAGGCTCCAATTGTTCTCTTACTTTCTATCTTGGGGCCTACATTTGCTTATTCTGAAAAGGGGGAAGCATGTCATGTTGAAGACTGAAGATCTTGTTCCCATTGACCCTGACTTTAGATTTTGAAATGTTGAAGCTTTTCAGTTCGTTGAGCTAATAAGTTGCAAATTACAAAGAAACAATGACAGATCACCAACTGTAGACAACGTTAATTGCCAAAAGAGACTAAAAAATGCGAGTTCCACCATTGGATGTGGATCGTGAAATCTCCAGCTGTTGATACTGTGAAAAGAAATCTGAGAAAACATTCTCTATCTCCCCCCAGCCCTATGTCATGCACTTAGCAATGCTGGCAATGCTTGTGGAGGATCTGTACAAAAACTAAAAGCCTCATTTTTAACCCATAATCATTGAAGGATGCTCTCTAAGAGTCATGGTTTGATGGTCACAACTCACAACCACCACAGCAGAATACGTTGATCCATGTCCATTCTCATTTCTACAACCTGAGGCCTCTGACCTCATCTCCATAATATGTATCCTGTACTCATGTTAGTGAGAGTATCTGATCTTCGGTTTGCTGCTTCTTTGTCATGGTTGCAGGGACGTCAATGTCCTGCCCTCATGTTAGTGGGATTGCTGCGTTGCTCAAAGCTGCACACCCTGACTGGAGTCCAAGTGCTATTAAGTCTGCTCTTATGACCACGGCCTACACCGTCGATAACACTGATTCCCCACTGCATGACACCACTGGAAGTGGCATCACCAATCCCTACGCCTTCGGTTCCGGCTATGTCGACCCCCAGAAGGCTCTATCTCCCGGTCTTATCTATGACATCGCCAGGGAAGACTACATTGCCTTCCTGTGCTCTTTGAACTATAACCTTGACCAAATCCAGGTTATTGTAAAGAGGTCTAATGTTACATGCTCTCGGCAGCTAGAAAGTCCAGGTGACCTCAACTACCCATCTTTCTCAGTCATACTCGACGGTAAATCAAGGAAGGGGGTGAGGTACACCAGGGAGCTCACTAATGTGGGCGCGGCGGGCTCGGTGTATAATGTAAATGTTGGGGCACCGGCAGGCATCAGTGTGTCGGTGAAGCCTACCAGGCTTGTTTTCAGGGAGGTGGGGCAGAAGCTGAAGTATACCATTACATGTTCTGTGAAGGGAAGGGCCCCAGTGGAGGCATTGTTCGGATGGATCTCGTGGAACAACGAGCAGCATCGGGTCAGGAGCCCCATGGCAATCACATGGAAGATGGCCCAATGATATATGGTGTGAAAATCTTATCAGGATTTGCTTACTTTGCCATTGATCCCACTCCCAACAGTGTTCCCGCTCTTGCACTCGAGGAAAAATTCAATAGTAAACTAGAGAATTTTTCTCACTCCTCTCCTTACTGCTCCCATTTCCACTCTATACTCGCCAGATTCTACACTACCCATTTTTGGGAGGAATGAATCGGATCTGCATTTGACCGGATCTAAGACAAGAAGGTGATACAGAATACAGAAGAATCTCATCTGCCAGTTTCTTGAGAACTTGTTTGTTTTTCTTGTTCTACTCTGAATGGTGCAGGGTGGTGGGTTCTCTTTTTCCCCGGGATCAGTGCTGGGGGAGTTCACTGCTGTCAAGCGTCCAAGTGATTGGCTTTTCAATTCAGGCATTGCCTTGCCAATGCCCAACGCGGTTCAGCTATGCCTCACAGCTAAGTTTGCTGTTGTTCTTGTATTAAAAATGCATGGATGCCATATGTTTTAAGGTCAATTACCCCACGCAGATAGTTTCTTGCCGACACCCAAACATTTCGGTGGCTCAATATATAATTATTATTTTACTCATTTGACTAGTTTCCCCTTTTCACACGCGGTAGTACTATGTCTGACATTTGATCTTGAAAGCTAATTTACATGTGTTTTTTTTCCTCTTGCCCGCCTCCTCCAACAAAAAGCTTAGAAATTAGATCATCTAAATTTTGGGTTTTTATGGAGAGATGGACTAGTGTAGCTATCCAAAATCAGAGCTAGCCGTCCCATCCAATAAAGGTAATTTTCAGTTGAAAGTTTGGCTAAACAACATGCCTTAAAATCTTGGAAGTCATTTCATCTCGCTGGTCCTGTACCGTCATTGAGAAAATGGGAACCAAAACGTACGTCAAATGCAGTGAAACTCTTGCTCACCATGCCCCCCGGACTTTCAGGAGCTGCTTTAGACCTTACTACATTTGCTCATCCACTGTTTGGATGCTTCACCCCAGCAAACAACGCTCCTCAGTATGTCCTCTCCCACAAGCGACAGGGCTTTGCAGCAAGTAAACCTTCGTCATGGGAATCATCAACATGCACAAACTGTACCCAGAAGACCGCACAAAGTGATGCCTCGACAATTTCCACCGGCGATCCATTGCTTGGCTGAACAACAATGCTCGTTGGTGATGATACATTTTGAGGCTACTCATGGATGAAATTTTCTATCAACAATAATTCCAGCCAAACTTTGAAATTCACCATCAAAATCACCCGAGGTCAGCTCAAACTGAAGCTACGCCGAGATGGCATTTGGGAAAAACTTCAGGGTAGGAAAATTTAAGGTTTTCTTTGCAGATATACCCCTGTAATCTTAGGTTTTTGAATAGGACCGAATGTGCACGTATGAATACAACTATTTGGATGTACTCACGGGTATGTTTGACTTTCATGTAAATTCAAGGGTATACATGTAAAGACCCGAGATTGCAGGAGTATATATGGAAAAAAAAACACCCAATTTTGAAACAAAAGTGAACATAATTTTAACAAATCTTTCGTTTGGCTTCTTCAGAAATCCGGATCCTCCCCCCGCCCCCTTTTCTAGGGCTCAGAGGGGAATTAAATCACATACAGGATGGGATTCCGGTTCAGCCTAAGGTGCCATTTCGAAACACCGCAAACCTCTTACCAAACTTCCAATTCGTCAGAAATCTGGTACTCAAAAAGCTCAATCTGTTTGCAGGCAAATGGATTTCGACGGTTAAAATCCTTCCTCCTGAAATCAACCTTCTGACCCACTACAGCAAACATTATTTTACAACATTGACCCGTGCAAAAGAAAATAAAATATTATCTAATTAAGATTGTTCAGAAGCAGTGTGGAAAATGAATTTTGTTTCTCTAGCAAGTAAAATGTTATCTAATTAAGATTGTCGAGAAGCAGTGTGAAAAATGATTTTTTTTCTAGCAAGCAAAATGTTATCTAATTAAGATTGTTTGGAAACAGTGTAGTGTATCTAATTAACAATAATAGGCCCGTCTGTCCCAACACTTTCTGATTTTTGAAGTGGCCTCTAAGGTACTTTAATTTGGGATACAAGTCACATCACCATTCGATTATCTAAAAAAATTAAAAATAAAACCGGTCAATTTTTAAAAGATTTGATCCAACACTATTCATTTAATTTATTTTTTATTTCTTTTTTAGTAATCCAATGATGATGTGAGTTGCATCCCAAGTAAGAGTTCCTTGGACGTCACTTCAAAAAAAATTCAAAAAAAATTTAAGGCATTGCACATCCAAGATGTGTAGCACACCCGAGGTGTTGGTGAGGACACCAGAGCACGAGTACGGCTCGACTCAGCGAGTCGTCGGTACCGGACCTGCAACACGACTCGGTCGACACCGACCTCTTTGTGGTTGGGGACAGTCTGGAGTCACCACCGGAGCATTGATATTTCAGTACGTATTTTTATACGTATTTGTATGATATACATATTTGGACGTATTTGGTGTGTATTTAGCATGTATTTAGATTATATTTGGTTTGTATTATCTTGGGTTTTTATATTGGGTCAATGGTAGAATAATTGACCATGTATTTGTATTTTTATTTATTTTGATACAAGGGGAATTAAATATGGTCCAAGGTGAATAAAATAACCAAGCCATTTATATTGACTTGGAGAGAGGGGCGCCCCCTCCTTTGTCCCCTTGTGGGATTATTTTATTTAACCTTGTCCCCCATTTTCCCTTTATGCCATCTTGACCAAGGTAACCTAAGTCATTTGGCTAGGTCTAGGGTTTGATTATATATACTCTCTTGTTGCATTTGGACAAATTTAATGAAGAATTATTATGTTGAATGATTTTGGGCGCACCTCCCCTCTCTCTCCCTTGTTCTAAGTGTTCTTCCCTCTTCTTCCCCATTTCTTCTTCAGATCTGATCCTAGATCTTCTATCTCCCTCAAATATCTTCATCCTCCTCACTTCCTCTATCTTCTGTGATCGTTCGCCGCCGCTGCCGCCGCCGCCGTCGCCTCCGCCGTCGCCGCCGTCGCCTCCGCCGTCGCCTCCGCCGCCGCCGTCGCCTCCGTCGTCGTCGCCGCCGCCGCCGTCACCGCCGCCATCGCCGCCGTTCGTGCCGTCGTTGAGCCGCCACAAGCCGGTCATCATCCTGCTGCCCCAAAACTCGGAGTTGTAAGACAGTAGCTTGGTGAAAGAGCTGGTACGGGAGATCCGACCGTTGGATCGTGACGAAACTTTGAGGGTAGGTTCCCCCCATCATAGACCATTCCCAGTTTAATTTTTAGGTCGATTAGAGTCCGTTTTCCCCCTTTCCCAGTCACCTGTTCTTCTTTCTCAAAGTCTGCCTGTGTGCAGATCTGCGAGATAGATCTTGGTAGCCAAATTTTCTCACCCCTCAAATGTTATCCAAAATTTACAAAAACTATGTGCGTCTCCGTCACCCTCCCCTTTTTCCACCATAAATATCCCAGGTCCTAATTCGTTCATTTCATCCTCGGTCAAAGCCCTTGATAAGGGGGTTCAAGTTCTGTCCAGCCTGTTCTGTATTTCGGGACAGTGTGCTCAGTCAATTAGCAGTCACTCCCATTTTTATTCCAACCATTGGACGAAGCTGTAATTCCAATATGTCGTAGGATTTTGAGTCCTCTTCCCAACGGTACCCATTGCGTCGCGATTCGATGTTGGAGCTGGGAGTATGAGTCGTTCTCATCCGAGTGCACAGATCTGGCCAGAAACACAGCTGTGGGACAGCCTTGGGAAATAAATCCTAAGAATTCGCCCGGCTCCACTCCGGTGACCGCCGCTCCCGGGGATCGCCTCGGGACACTCCAGAGACGCCCCTGCCAGTCGCTGCAGCCAGTAACCGCCCCAGATGTCACCATACCAGCAGTGGGTCCCACGTGCTGTCCTGCGGGCCCGAGTGAACCGAGCTGAACCGGCCGACCGCGCCCGCCCGAGCGCCACCGACTGCTGCCCGCTAACTCGAGATTGGTGCTCCCGGACCCCACGTGCCGTATGTTACCTCTCTGCGTGGAGTGGGCTATAGAATTAATTCTGTAATTATTAATTATTGCTGTACCGAGAGTTCCGGATCTCAGCCGGGAAGTCTTCCCCACGCCCCAAGCGTGGAGGTACACTCGCTTTCCCCCTTTTGTCGTATTTGCTTGTTTAGTATGCGTTCTAGATGCCGCTGCATGTGAGTAGGATATCTTGCTAGCTAGTTAAATATTAATCACCGCTGTGAGTTTTGAGTGCGAGACCCGTCCCGTGACTCATTCCGAGCACGAGAGTGAGTCGACCACCCGAAACTCAAAGCCGGTTTTCCAACCGTGCAAGATCGTCACGTTTCCCTCACCGGGACGACTGTGAGTTAGTGCTTCTTGTTTGGGGCATGATCGCCTCTTCTGGAGCTCGTTCGGTGCCGCGTTGTAGTGTCGTTTCTGGTCGCGTCGTCTTGTTAGTCGCGTCATCCTTTAGAGTCCAAGGGCGCAACCCGTCAACGTCGAGTCTCATAGTCATCCCGCATCAAATTGGTATCAGAGACGATTTGAGTCTAGGGTAGTCGGTCCCAGGTGCTCCATTCCATCTGGTATATCCAAAGGTGTTCCCGGAACGGTAGGCTACGCCTATTGGGAAAGGGACACACTTGCGTGAGCACGATCTTCGGATCAAACCTCCGTCTCGTACCAGATTTTAGAGTGTAGGTCGTCCTTCTTTTGCATTAGTCCGTCCATATAGGTCATAGTGAGTCCCCCCCCCCCCCCCCCACCTTAGCTCCCTCTAGGTCCTCACCCATTGCATGCCAACCCGTGGAGGTGCCTAGTACCATCGCCCTGACACTATGGGTGACCCCCGAGGTGCCAACCCGGGAGGCCGAAATCTGGATGACGTGGTCGCTCTACTCATGAAGCGCATGGATCGGTTCAAGCAAATTAGTAGGGAGCATACCGAGCGCATAGAGGGCCGTCTCAAAATCATGGAGGACCGTGCCGAGGTCTCCAACCGATCTATCCAAGGTCTAGTCGGAAGGATGGAAAATGTGGAGAGAGTCCCCTGCCAGGAGCTCCCCACAGCTGTCCCGGCCCCACAGGTGCCCCCTCCGGCGCCTGTTATCCAGCCCGCCCCACTTAGGGCTGAGGAGCGACAGCCACGTACCCCCGATGTTGAGGACTACGGGTCCGAATGAGTATGGGGAGATGGCCAATGCCGTCATGGTCACCGACGACAAAGGGATGATGAGGACGAGCAGGTCCTTAGGATGGTGCGAGCAGACCCTCCCACTTTTGATGGGTCCTTAGACCCGAAGGTGTACCTTGATTGGGAGGCCGACATGGACTGGTATTTCGAGTGGTTTGAGATGACGGACCACCGGAAGGTCAAGTTCGCCAAAATGAAACTGCTAGGGCAGGCGCAAACTTATTGGAGAAACATGGAGAACATGCTGTTTCACCGTCAGGTGCCCCAGGTAGAGACGTGGGATGAGATGAGGTCCAAGCTTAGGAAGAAGTACCTCCCTACCTCCTACCGCCAGCGTCTCATAGACAGATGGCAGAGTCTCACCCAAGGAGATCGGTCCGTCTCCGATTACATCACCGAGTTCGATGAATACTTTTTGCGATGTGATGCCACGGAGGAGAGCTTCCTTACTGTCTCCCGATTTCGGTGTGGTCTGCGGCCACACTTACAATATGAGCTTTTCCGCCGCAAGGTGGACAAGTTGGAGGACGCGTACAAGGTTGCTCTCGAGGTGGAGTAATTTGAGGCGGAGTTTGCTCCTACTCCACGCCAGGGGGTCCCATATCCGCGTCTGTCTGACCCTAGGACCATGCTTGGTTCCTACACTCGGTGGCCTGCGGCCCGCCCCCAAGAACCTCCTCGCAAGGACCTTGCTGCTCCTAGGCGCCCCCTCCCTCCGAGGGATCCTCCCCTTCGCCAGCAGGCACCCGTCCCTGCCCCTAGACCTGCCCAGCCCGCCATGCCGACTCGACCACCCCTACTTCCTACACCCCAAGTCCGTCCTTTGGACAAGGGTAATGTGACGACCCAAGATCCAGATACCAGGAAGAACTCGATACCATTCGAATCCTGGCTCGCCGCCCACGAGCCGGGAGGGCTCGGAAGGGTTAAAAGGAGTGTGGAGGCACAAAGAAATAGGAAATAATACATGACAATTCAATAATTAACAGAAATAAATAAACAACTACAACAACAGAGTCCAGTCCAACAGAAAGTACAGTCTAAAGCAGTAAAATGTACCACATGCCAAGTGAACACTCGGCCCGGCGAGCTGGCAACTAAGAATCTCTGAACAGCATCGTCGAACCTCGAGGAAGAACTGCCGCACCTGAAACGCAGGGGTGAGCCTCCTGTCATTGGCTCAGTAGGGATCCCGCGTAACCCCAACTGAGAACAACGGCGACACAGAAAGCAGTAACTACAAGAACAACAGTAGCAGTAGGAACAGTAACTCGGTGGCCGGTCAAAACTCAGCACTACAACTACTCCTACTGTACCGATCAAGCAGAAAAAGGAATCCCGATCTCACCATCGGGAATCAGACCACACTAGCACTACTTGCCGAGGTAAAAGCCATGGCAGGCCTGCCTCAGAGGCCTATCTCCCAGGACAAGGCCAACCTGGACACGATGTCCAAGGTGAAAAACCCCGACCACCTGGTCGCGGGGACTACACAACAAGACGCAACCCCGGTAAAGCTACTAGCACCCTGGCCACTACCTCGGAAACACCGGACAGTCCAGAAAACCACGTCTCGCAGACGGGAAACGGAACCCGAACACAGGAGAGTCACGTCTTACGTGACAGGAGTACCTGCCAACCAGAAGCAAGGCCGGATGCGTCCACTCACGTCTTAGTCCGGGCCTCAGGTGTCTCACTCCGGCCTAGCGGGAATTGAGACACCGTATAAGTAACCACAGAACAAGTGACTAGCGAGGGTCGCGCTCGTCAGCGCGGGTCCAACCGCCCCCAACCATGGGTGCTCACACAGACCGTGCGTCCCTGGTCTGGCCATCTGACTGGTTTTCCCCTCAGCCGGACTCTGGCTGGTAGACATGGGGCCCAACGGAAATCAGTCTAAAAATCATCTCTCGGGGTAGTCTCGCCACCACTCCCTGGTGGGACCACTCGCGTGTCAGAAGGCTACGACTAGTAGGGAGTCACTGATGTGACCACTCTCTGAAGAGAAGCTCCGAGAACCACACACGCACCCTGTGCGAAAGTCACGAGGAACCAAGTGGCGCCGAACCATTGGACTCTAGACAGTCCTCTAGACTCACTAAATCTAACGGTCCTTGAGTCACGAGACTCGGGGTGATGGGAATCAACACCGGGCACTAACTTTTATTTTTGTATTTGTGTCCTTTTAGTTTACATTTATATCCTTGGGAAGTAGGTTTACAATTGTAAGGCTTTATAAGCCAATTTATCATTCCTTAAAGATCTTTGGATTTTTGTGTAAAAGTCTAGTGGGACTAGCAAGGGGCCCCCATCTCCTTACCCATTGGTCCACCTAAGCCTTAGGGCCCATGTGAGGCCAGTCAAAGGTCCAAGGTGGGCTTCTAGATGGCTTGACCATTCAAGGGGACAAAGGGAAAATTTTTTCAAAAATGATGGCCATAGAAGTCAAGGGGGCGCCCCCCATTTATATTTGTTTAATATGTTTTGTATTTTTATTTTAATTAAGTCAAAACACATGGGAGAATTAAATATGATCTCCCCCATTTGCCCCTCCCCTAATTTAGATCTGAGGGTAGTTTAGGTCTTTTTACATTTTCTATAAATATCTTGTAATTTATGAATTACTTAGCATTAATGAAGAAAATTTCCATTATTTACTCAATAGCCCAAGGGCGCCCCTCTCTCCCCCTCTAGAGCTGTGAGAGCTCTCCTTTCAGACGTATGAAGCCTCTCCTCTACCACCTCCCTGAGTGTGAAGCTCAGCACCGCCGCCGCCGTCGCCATCGGGCCGTCATCGCGCCGCCACCGCCTTGCCGCCGGAGTTCTGTCCAAATCAGGACAGACCCCCCATGTCCGATTTTTAGCTCCCAATCCACGGATCTGCTGGAGCCCAAATTTTAAAGGTAGGTTCCCCACGCCAATACCCTCTCCCAAAAAAAGTTTCCTATTTTCTAGCCATCGTTTTCTATTTTTCCCATTTCGTGTTTCCCAGCCTCCCAGATCTGCCAGTGTTCTATTTTGTGTCATAGCAACCTAGTTCTTCCTCTGTTCGACCCCCTTCCCCTTCTCTGAATGAGTCCAAATTTGGATTGAGTATTTTGCCCACCAAAGCCCCTCTCCACAAAATTTCCCTCGATTTTAGAAGTTCTTTTTCCCCACCAAAAAATTAAAACTCAGTCAAAAATCTGTTCTGTCCTGTGCAGTCCAGATCCGACCCACCAGTGTTAGAAAATTTGTTTCCCCATTTAAACCTCCACCATAAATTACAAAAAAAATATCCACGTCTTCCTTACTTTCTCCTCTCCAACTTTCATGAAGAGCCCAACGCCCAGATCTGAAGTTTGAGTCGCGGTCAATGCCTGTTCTCAGAAAAATCAATTTCTATCTTGTGTTTTCTGAGTATGTCAGTCAGTCTGTTCCTAATTCCACCACGAAAAATCCAGAGCCTTCAAAATTACTGGCATAGTCTTTGGTCGAAGTATTTTGAATCCGCTTTCCAACGGCACCAATTTTGCGTCGATCTGACGTCGGGATTGATCGCAACAGTAGATTTCGTCGGGTCGCACGGGTCTGAAACAGCAACTCAGATCCGTGGATTGCAAGTTCAACACTTGAAGATCGGAGCCACCTCGCCTTTCACAAGGTGAACCAGTGCGCTGCCTTCCCAGGGAGCGTCCCTCCAGGCGTCCCCGTCATAGCGGTTCCACTCCGGGCCCACTCGGCCCCATCGACCAGTACGTGGGTCCCACAACCAGCAGCTTGCGCCATCCGAACCGCTGCGAGAGTGAGTGAGTGACCCATCCCGTGACTCAATCCGAGTACACGTGGAAGAGCCGAATACCCAAGACTCATTGCTGGTTTCTCAACCGCACACGATCCCGCATTCCCCTCGCTTAGGGACGAGTTGTGAGCTAGAGTCCCAGGTTCGCTGGTCCGTCCCGCATCAAATTGGTATCACAGCGGAAGGTTGAGTCTAGGGTAGTCATTAGTCATTGCTTAACAAAAACAAAAAAAAAAGAGTCATTTAAGTCGGTCCCAGGTTGCATCGCATACCTTTATTCGGTATATAGAAGGGTGTTATCCGAACAGTAGGTTACGCCTATTGGAAAGGCCGCACACTTGCGAGAGAGGATCTTAGGATCCCGTAACTCCGCCACGTACTGGATCTTGGTTGTGTCTAGGTTCATAGTCGAGTCGGCATTCCAACTTGCATTGTCGTTTAGGGTCGTGTCTAGTCGGTTTGTCTTGTTTCTTTGTGTCGGCATGTCCATCTGGTAGTTTCTCCCATGGCTTTCCAATCGCCCATGCGATATCACTAGCTGCATGACACCCATGGGCTTGGAAGCCATCCCATCAACTTCCGTAGGCCCGAAGCCTCGGACTTTTATGGCTCCACTGACTCGGGCGACTACCTCAAGTGGGAGGCCGCCATGGACAAATATTTTGAATGTTACACCATATCCAATGCCATGCAAGTCAGTTTTGCCCAAAAGAGGCTTGTCCACAAAGTCGCCTAGATGTGGGAGAGCATTGAGCGCATGAGAGAGGTTAGGAGGCAATAGCCCATCGAGTCATGGTGCCAAATGAAAGGAGAGCTTAGGAAGGTCTATCTACCATACCCAAGCACCTCCAACCAAGTGGGCCATAGTCGAAGGCAAAGCACCCCGCATGTAGAAGAGCCTAGGTCCACGACTAAGCCGAGTTCTTATGGGCGAGCCCAACACATTGCTCCTACTCCAAACCCCACCATTGCCGAACTCTTCCAAATCATTTCGGATAGAGTGGATAGGAGGTGTGCTTATATCGAGTCCCTGGTTTCTCCTTGCCTACCTCTTAGATAGAATGGAACCAAGCACGAGCCTAAAGAGATAGCAGCCAGTAGTCCCAACCCGGTGCCATCTATGGTGCCATCCCAAGGTCCTCTCCCCATCATGGTGGATCCTCTTCCCCCACCCACGAGAGCCCCATTGCCTACACCCCCTGCCCGTCGGGAGGATAAGGGTAAGGACCAACTTATCAGGGAGCCTAGTGGGTCACGACAGCAGTGTTATCGCTGCCAGGGGTTTGACCACTTTGCCAGACAGTGTCCCACTCGGGCATCACTAGACCTAGGGGACAAAAGGGTTGGAGAAACCTCACTCTCTGATCTTTATTCGGAGCCACCTCATTCCGAGCCACCCGTGTTTCTAACAGGAACGATATTCATTACCGAGCCCCTACTTAGCTGGCTCAAGAATGGCTTAGTCCCACCTCCCTTCCCATCTATGGACCCCACCCTACCATTAGTGCCGGTCAACCTATTCCATACCACACTCTGGTCTAGTCACCATGTGGATACATTGGATGACCTTCTTAAAGGATTAGACCGGCAGTTGACATTTACGTACTTGTTGGCCCTAGGCTTCGACCGACCTACAGGTCGTAGCTTCACACATCCAACCTTAGGGTCTATCACCTCCGTGTGCACCGTGGCTCATGTAACCACGGAGGTTCTTCTATTCCTCCCTATGCCGGCCGAGCCCGACTTCATTCCTTTTTGTCCAAGGGAGAAATCTTATTGTCTACATATGACCGTCGTCCCACCTCTCACAATGAATGAAGGCGATCATTTACACCTTCAAGAATTTCAAAATTGGGATAGTGTCATGATGGAACACAGTTCGAGGGGTCATACGTTCTTTGACCCATTCGACCCATTTCCTAGTGGGCCTCGTGATCCACCACTTCCCTTCTACCTTGTCAAGGAAGTCCCCTACCACTCTCTTCCCACTCGGGCTAATCAACCTCTACATAGCAATAGGTCCGATGATTGGGAAAAATGGCATACCTTACCTACATCTAGGGGTGATGACCAAGGTAGTTTTGGATCTCCTAGCCCTCCCACACCCAAGTCCCATAGGAGGTCAAAGCATGACTGGTTTAAACTTGGGTGTCTCGGAGTTCCCCATGCCACCAACCTCCGGTTACGTAACATGCATGTATGGCACACATTCGAGTGTCCTGGTCCACCCTTGCATGTGTCTGGGTCGGACTAACAATAGGTTTGTCTAGGGTCTTGTGTGTCTATGCATACATTGTGTCGAGTCTGTGTTTTTTTTCATTATTGTCGAGTGCATAGTGAGTCTGCATGCGTCGAGTCGAGTCTGTCGTCAGCTCGCGATGTTAGTCCCTTTCGAGTATGAGACAAGTCAGATCTATTACGTACGTTGTAGACTTGTCGGCAGTTGGGATCGGCTCGACCATTCTCTATCTCGGATCTAGTCACATATAGGGACCCAACGATGATTCCTAGTGAGTCTTCGAGCCGCCTTCTCCCCTTTGAGAGCGACCCCACCCCAGAGTGTCCACCTCTAGCCTCATTCCACAGCAGCGTGAGCATATCAAATCTATACGGGATGAGTAGGTGTCGAATACTTGGAGTGGAGCGAACTCCGCGCTTCTTGGTCGATGACAGATCCGCCGGAGCTACTGGAGCAGTCGCACCCCTTACTCGACGGGGTCGAGTTCTTCTCACCCGGGGAGAATTGATGGGAATCAACACCGGGCACTAACTTTATTTTTGTATTTGTGTCCTTTTAGTTTGCGTTTATATCCTTGGGAAGTAGGTTTGCAATTGTAAAGCTTTATAAGCAAATTTGTCATTCCTTAAGGATCTTTAGATTTTTGTGTAAAAGTCCAGTAGGACCAGCAAGGGGCCCCCATCTCCTTACCCATTGGTCCACCTAAGCCTTAGGGCCCATGTGGGGCCAGTCAAAGGTCCAAGGTGGGCTTCTAAATGGCTTGACCATTCAAGGGGACAAAGGGAAATTTTTTTTAAAATGATGGCCATGGAAGTCAAGGGGGCGCCCCCCCATTTATATTTGTTTAATAGATTTTATATTTTTATTTTAATTGAGTCAAAACACATGGGAGAATTAAATATGATCTCCCCCATTTACCCCTCCCCTAATTTAGATCTGAGGGTAGTTTAGGTCTTTTTACATTTTCTATAAATACCTTATAATTTATGAATTACTTAGCATTAATGAAGAAAATTTTCATTATTTGGTCAATAGCCCAAGGGCGCCCCTCTCTCCCCCTCTAGAGTTGTGAGAGCTCTCCTTTCAGACGTATGAAGCCACTCCTCTACCACCTCCCTGAGTGTGAAGCTCAGCACCGCCGCCGCCGCCGCCATCGAGTCGTCATCGCGCCGCCACCGCCTTGTCGCCGGAGTTCTGTCCAAATCAGGACAGACCCCCCACGTCTGATTTTTAACTCCCAATCCACGGATCTGTTGGAGCCCAAATTTTGAGGGTAGGTTCCCCACGCCAATACCCTCTCCCCAAAAAAGTTTCCTATTTTCTAGCCATCGTTTTCTATTTTTCCCATTTCGTGTTTCCCAGCCTCCCAGATCTGCCAGTGTTCTGTTTTGTGTCACAACAACCTAGTTCTTCCTGTGTTCGACCCCCTTCCCCTTTTCGGATTGAGTCCAAATTTGGATTGGGTATTCTGCCTACCAAAGCCCCTCTCCATAAATTTTCTCTCAATTTTAGAAGTTCTTTTTCCCCACCAAAAAATTAAAACTCAGTCAAAAATCTGTTCTGTCCTGTGCAGTCTAGATCCGACCCACCAGTGTTAGAAAATCTGTTTCCCCATCCAAACCTTCACCATAAATTACAAAAAAAAATCCATGTCTTCCTTACTTTCCCCTCTCCAACTTTCATGAAGAGCCCAATGCCCAGATCTGAAGTTTGAGTCGCGGTCAATGCCTGTTCTCAGGAAAATCACTTTATGTCCTGTGTTTTCTGAGTCTGTTAGTCAGTCTGTTCCTAAATCCACCACGAAAAATCCAGAGCCTTCAAAATTCCTATCATAGTCTTTGGTCGAAGTATTTTGAATCAGCTTTCCAACGGCACCAATTTTCCGTCGATCCGACGTTGGGATTGATCGCAGCAGCAGATTTCGTCAGGTCGCGCGGGTCTGAAACAGCAACTCAGATCCGTGGACTGCAAGTTCAACACTTGAAGATCGGAGCCGCCTCGCCTTCCACAAGGCGAACCAGCGCGCCGCCTTCCTAGGGAGCGTCCCTCCAGGCGTCCCCTTCACAGCGGTTCTACTCCGGGCCCACTCAGCCCCACCGACCAGCACGTGGGTCCCACAACCAGTAGCTTGTGCCATCCGAACCGCGCCGACGGAGCGTCCGAATTGCTGCCCGTCAACCCAAGATCGGTCCTCCCGGGTCCCACTTGTAGCCCGTTACTTCCCTGCATGGAGTGTGTAGTAGAAAATCATTTTTGTAAATTATTGAAATTATTTGTACCGGGAGTTACCGTACTTGGCCGGGATCGCCTTCCCAACACCCGGAGCGTGGAGGTATCGTGTTCACTCCTCTCTCGGCATTTTGCTTTACTCGTATTTACTTCTATATGCCACTGCTAGAGAGCATGTTAGGATCCTAGCTCGTATATTTTTAACACCGCTGCGAGAGTGAGTGAGTGACCCGTCCCGTGACTCAATCCGAGTACACGCGGAAGAGCCGAATACCCAAGACTCATTGCCGGTTTCTCAACCACGCACGATCCCGCGTTTCTCTCGCTTAGGGACGAGTTGCGAGCTAGAGTCCCAGGTTCGCTGGTCCGTCCCGCATCATGGGCTCAAGACCTTCGTACATAATGGCACAATATCGTTAATCTAGCCTAATCTCTAGGTCTAAAACTACGATAGCACGAATACCGAGGCAACTCACGAGCTACCGAGACCATTCCCTCGGGAAGGGAACTGAGAAGCCTTCCAGCCACAGGCTGGACAATTGGACTCACAGTCCAAGGCCACACACATGGCCCACACGGAAAGCACCGAAGCACGATTCCCAAGGTAGCTCACAAGTCGCCACGCCGATTCCCCATCCCAGGGAAAAGTGTTGGCCCAGAGAGATGGAGGACAAGAAGGGGGGTTGAATTGTCCCCTTGTTGAGATGGCAGATTTTAAAAACTTTCTTAACTAAACACAGTGGAATTAAAACTAACAACGCTAATTACCCTAAACAGATGTGAGATTAAAAGAGTTCTCTCAAGCTTTTCGATCTCACTCGAATTAACAATGCAACTAATCAAGCAAATCAAGCTCAACACAGATAAATTTATGCTTAACACGGGTAACGGAGGTAGCAATGTGTGGAGGTGTCGTGAATAAAAATCTACAAGTTGGCCTGTGAAGGGAGATAGAAGAAATGGACAACCACACATGAAATCACACGAGACACAAAGATTTTTAGGTTGTTCGGGACCCTGACGTGCTCCCAACGTCCACCCCTCACCCAACCGGGTGAGGCTTCACTCCACGCCACGAAACGTAGCAACACGGGGACCAGCCCCAACACCACACACGCTACTTCCGTAGTAATATCCACACGAGGATAAGCCCCAAAACGCTGCCACCGCAGCACACACACACACAACGTCGGGGAACACACCCCGGACACTAGAACCACACGGAGACGCAGCTCCGTCTACACACAACCTACCCCGGGGGAGACTTTCCCCATAATCAAACCACACACACGGAGATACAACTCCTCCCACACACAACGTATTCTCAGTTCAATAGAATGAAAGGATATATAAGAAATGCCCAAATAACAATCTATGCTTAATGCAGGATGTAGATCAAGAAAGCAAATACAAGCAAGAGGGTAAAAGATATGGAATGTTTTCCCCTTTGAGTTTCACAAGTCGATTTAAGAAGATCCTTGAAGTTTAGGTCAGAGGAAGTCGGATGGCATCGATTTGAGCATCTCCACGATCCTCTCTTCAAGCCGCTCCACTTTCTCATCTACCACGAGCTTCAAAGATGGACGGATGTAGATCAAAACCCTTGCTTTTTCTTCAGCTCCTTCTTTCCCCCTTTTCTTTTCCTACAAGATAGAACAAGGTAAGCACATTAGGGTTCCTCACCCCCAAATTCAGAGCTCACAATAATATATATAGATGAGTGACTAAAAGACCCAAAAACCCCTCCCAAAGTATGTTAAAAACATCCATTTAGGTCTAAGAACCATTGGGGGGTGTTTTGGTAAAGTTTGATAGGGTTTAGAAAGAGTTCCGGACGAGTTCGCAAACCCCGACCGGAAAGGGTCGACCCTTGGGGTCGACCCTCGTGCACCAGAGGGTCAAACAGAACCAAAAAATAGGTTCTGCTCTCAGGGGTCGACCCTTGGGGTTGACCTTTGGCAGTGGCTTGACCCCTGCAGGCTGGCTCTAAAAAATGGTTTCTGTCTGATGCAGAAACACTAAGGGTCGACCCCAAGCAGTAAAGGTCTAGAAAAAGGGTGTTAAACCAGCAAAAATACATAGGAAACTAAATGATTAAATGTTACCAAGTCCCATGATGATCAACCATGATTTGTTGCCCTGAAAAATATGATGAAATGAGAGGTTAGATCGAAATCATAATATTTGGATCATGCATTAACATATGAATCTAGTTTTGAGTCCAAGACCCAAAAGACATGAAGTATGATTATGAAAATATTAGCATGAGGCACATAAATACTTTGAACACATTTTCATCTCAAGAACCTCCTCAAGAATATGCATAAAACACTTTGAAACCATTAAGTCCTCAACTAGCAAATGAAATCAATTGAGAGCATGACTAATGAATCAACCCCAATCTAAGCACATGGAAATTCATTTTCAACTCAAGCAAATGTATACCTTGATCACTTGATGTTGAGCCAATCCACACATGAAGATCATATGCAGTGGAAACATGATGAATTACAGCCATAAGCACAGATAATACACATGATTCCAATCCATGTTCTTCACAAATCAAAATGATTTAAGCAAGTCACACATGGGTTCTGAAGGGGCGTGATCTCGCGCGGCTCCTGAGTGGGGTTGATGATCACCAAATAGTGAACTGTAAAGAAAGGGAAACGGATCAGGGGGCCCAGGGAAGGTTACCTGGGGAAAACCCTCGGATGCTTAAGTCAGTAGAGCAATGGTGGAAGATATGAAGGGTGGAAGAAAGAGGTGCACGATATCCCCCTACACCAAGGTGGTGAAGTGGTTCCTGCTCAGGGAGTTTTAGGCGGGTATTGCGCTTACCTTTCATTGGAGGGAGTCCCAGGTTTATATAGTGCACTGGCTTTATGAGTCCCGTAAGCTGAGGGGTTTCAGGCGGGCGTTACGTCCTCAACGTGGGATCTTTACGTCCTTATCGTGGGATCTTTATAGCCTTGAGGCATCATGGGTCCCTTATCCTCATAAACTCCTGCTCATAAAGGGCTCTCAACGGCAGCGTGGATAAGTAATCGTCGGTTAGACCCAAGCTTGAAGGGTGCCAACCCTGTCCGGGTGATAGGCATAGCTCAGATGAAGATAGGTCGGAGTGGGCATTGAGCGCTTGCCTCTATCCCAGTGAGGGGATAACTCGGGCATGGGTCTTCCTCCGTTCTGACCGACGCTTGGGCCTTCCGAACCTAAGGGCCGCCGAGGAAGGGTGTGATCCCGAGTGAACTTATTGGGCTTTTTATTCTAAGTGGGCCCTACGGGGCTGTCACTTGGAATGAGCTGGGCCTCGTTTGGTCCTGATGGATCTGGTTCGACTGCTTTTAGATGGGCTATAGAAATCCCCCTCTCCATTTGTCCACCTCCTACTCCCGAGCTTTAGTAAGCTCGGAAGAGTAGCTGTTTGGGGTTTTGGACCAGCGTGGCTCAGGTGGGTGGAGATCTGGCGGTGTTAGTAAGCCACGTGTCGTGGTCACCTGGGCCCTTAATAATGATGATCATGACGGATTTGAACTGAAGGGGCCCCCTTTTCTCGGAGGCCAGAACGACGCGCCGCCTTCAGCGTGGGAATATAGGCGTTGTGCGCTTGCCGTCATTCCAGACTCCCTCCATCTTCAGGGTTTGGCTCGCCTTTGCTTTGAGTTCTTTGATGTGCCGTGAGGACACGACGGAAGAGCAGAGGCTTGCAGCGGCGTTCGCGGAGTTGGCGGAGATAACCACGGAGGTAGTCCGGTGGCTTCCTCTTCCCCCGGAATCTTCGAGGTCCCGAGATCGCCTTTCCTCAAACTCTTCTCCAGATTCCATGGCAGACCAGCGTTCGGATGCTGAGGAGTGGGAGGACGAGCCAGTGGTGAAGGTGCCGGTTCCAAACTGCAGTGAACTAGGGGAGGCGGATGTGAGGAGGCTGGAGCACCAATATCGCCTGCCCCACAAGTTCTGCTTTGCCGCGGCCTCTCCACACGAGACGAGCTTGGACTCTCGTACAGGCCATATATGTACTTTCCTTCTGTCGTGGAAGGGTGGGTTCCGCCTTCCCTTCGAACCTTTCATTCTTCAGCTTCTCAATTTTTTCCTGTTGGCGCCCATTCAGCTGGTAGCCAATTCTTATCTTCTTCTTTCCGCCTTCCACATTCTCTGCCGCCAGTGTGGAGTTCTTCCTTCCTTGGACCTCTTTCACTATTTCTTTGAGTTGAAAGCACATCCTTCGGCTGGGAAGGGTTTCTATTTCATCAAGGCGAGGCGGAATAGGAGCTGTATCTCCTTGGCTGCGAAGGATTCTTCGCATAAGGGGTGGAAAACTCAATTCTTCTGGGTGGGGATTTGTTCGGTGGAGGAATCCTGGAGGTGTCCAGTAATCCCCAATTTTCACCCGAATATCCCTCCCAGGCAGGATGAGTTCCCTCCACATGTGGAGAAGTATGCGACTGTCTTGCTGAAGCACCGCCAATCCACAGAAGAGCTGGTTACTCCAGAGAATATCGAGCTATGTCTTCTTACGCGGCTGCATTCGTCGGGTTCAGGTGCCACAAACTAGGTTCTCCTTTGGATGTTGAGATCATTTTTCTTTTTATGACTATGTCTTCCTTTTTGTGCAGACACCAGGCGGCTGGCTTTGGAGGAGGCCGCAGAGGTGATCGACCTTGGTGATGACTCGACTGCAGACGAGTCGGCTGCTCCCACGGGCCGCTCCCGAGCCAGAGATAAGGGCAAGGGGGCGGCCCAGGGTGAATCCTCCAGGCCGCGGGGGTCCAAGCATAAGGATCCCGTGGAGGGCCAGATCCGGGCCACCGCGAAGGCCAGGAAGCGGGCCAAGAAGGCCGGGCTCGTACTCGTAGTCGAAGGCGACCTTGCCGCTGCTCGCCCCTCCGCCGAGCATGATGGGGCCGACCCTACTGGGCGAGCTCTCCCACCCGCCGAGCAAGAGGGGGCCGAGGAGGTTGGGGCTGCTTCTGCGGTCGGTGACGATGCTGGCTCGACTCCCCCTTAGGCCGGAGCCGAGGGGGTCGGGGCTGCTCCTGCGACTGGCAACGGTGCTGGCCTGGCTCTCCCCTCGGTAGGAGCCGAGGGGGCCGTAGATGAGGCGGGTGACGCTGGGACCACGGCCAATATTAGGGCGGCGACTGAGGCGGGTGACGCTCCAGGTGGCGGTGCAGTTTCCGAACCGGTCCAGGCTGGGGGGTTGCAAGAAAAAGCAACGCAGCCCCGACCGACCGAGGCACGAGGGGCGAACGAAACCGCGGCTCGATCCGGCGGCCCTGGAGAGGCTCGGCATCCAAGGCCCTCTGTATCAAATGTGTCGCGGTATAGCCGTGAAGGTGAAGGGGGGAGATAGACAGCACTCCCCTTCCGTGGCCCTTGGGGCAGTTATGGAGGGCGGCTTGGTCCTGGCCCAGATGGGGGCCACTCTGGCAGAAGCGTACGCTCGGTCGAAGTCAGAGCGAGTGACCCTGGCCTGGACCCTTGGTGGGTCTGAAAGGAGGTTGACTCGGCTTGCCGAGGAGCGTGATGGGCTTCGGCGGGAGCTTTCCTCAGTTAGGGAGCTGGTGCGGTCGAGCTAGGTGGAGACCCGGGCGCTAACCGAGCAGCTAGCTAAGGCCAGCGAATCGCTCGAGAGGAAGAACAGGCTTCTTGAAGAGGAGCGCCTTGTTCGTTTTGAGCTGGATGGCCGGTGGGAGACTTAACGTGCAGAGCTGGTGGACTGAGCGGACGAAGCCGAGCGCCTTCGGCGGGAGGCCGAGGCTGAACGGGCCGTGGCGGAGAAGCAGGCGGCGGAGGCCGAAAAGCAGACGGCTGAGGCCGAGCGAAAGTTAGCCGAGGCGGAGCGGGAGAAGGCCGAGCTCGCTGGTAGGGTGGGATCGGCCGGGGTGGAGGCTCTCGAGCAGTACAAATGCTCGGAGGCCTACCGGGTCGACCTTAAGGAGGCTGCCCTTCCCTACTACGAGTTAGCACTTCGTGGGGGCATCCGCAAGGGGTTCAGGGAGGGCTACGACCGGGCCGTATCTTATGCCGAGGAGCAGGCGTCCGGGATAATCGATTTCCCATCCAGGTAATGCTACGACTCAGATCTGTCATCCTCCGGCTCTCTGCTTCGGCGTTAGAGGAAGAAGATCAGGAGGGCTCTTCGCCCGAGGGGTCGCCAGCTCCGGACGTCCCGGGAGGGCACGCAACCGAAGTAGTTCCCACGTCGGTGGGGTCAGTGCCAGGGTCAGCCATCGCCGAGGATGCCGGGGGCAGACCCTTGAGCCTTCCACTTCCCAGCTTCAGGGTGGGCCAGAGGCCTAATGTATCCGCTTTGCTTCCTCTCTTTGTATATCTTTTTCCTTTTGAAGAAAAAACTTTCTCCTTTGTGTAGAAAAATAGATAAGGCAATAGCGTTATGACAAAGACTTAACTGTTCCGTATCGCCATTGCCATATTTTGTTCAGCGTATCTGCAGTGGTTGGAAAGTGTCGATACTTTCTGCGTGGATCTCGCCTGATGGTTGGGTGAGCGTCTGACAGGGTGTCTTTCCATTTTCTCATGCTTTGAATGCTTGGCTGCTTCGGGTGTCCCGCTGGGGCGAAAACGAGAAGTTTGAGGTGACCGTTCGTAGGGAGAGATCCCTCTGGCGTATTTTCGAGGAGAGAATCATTTTAGACAAATAGCCTCCCTTCGCCTATAAAAGGTCTGAAGGGCGTCCCTTCCTCTCCACCGCTTAGGGTTTTCCCTGACAGTCTTTCCTCATTCTTTCTTCACGTAGCGTTGTGCCGTTATATTTGGAGCATGGAAGACGCTCCGGAAGATGAAGCTGCCGATGACGGAGGGCAGAGAGTCATTGCCGCTTCGGGTTTGAAGGAGGTTCGACTGCCGGCGGATGGGTTTGAAGAAGGTTCGACGTGTGGAGGCACGCCGTCTTCTTTTTATCAGTTCCGCCGGCGCTTGCAGGGGGGCGAGATGGTGGACGGATGGGGGCATTAGGCATCCCTGCCGCCCGTCCCTTCCTGCTCGCTCCATGGAGGGGAGAAGGAAGCCAATTAAGCTCCCTCCTTCCCGGGCTTTCCCCTACCTCCTCGTCCAGCTCTACTAGTTTCTTTTTTCCCCCGCAGCCTCTTTTTCCCTCTTCTGCTCTTCTCATCATTTCTTTCACTCTTCGGAGGGTGCCTGCACTCTCTTCCTTCCAAAGAGTTGGCAGGTTGGCGGGGAGGATGCTTTCATATGCGTTCCCTCTCCCCTTTCTCTTCCAAGTTCAACTTGGAAGGTAGCCTTCTCCTTCCTAATCCCTCTGTCACCTTTGTCTCGAGCTGCCCGAGCCAACGGGGTCGACTACCCTTTATTCGAGCCAATTTCTACACGAGGCAGAGTCAGTGACTGGACGCAGGAAAGTCAACCGAGTCAGCCGAGCGATGGGCTCATACGGCGGCGCCAGATGGATTTTTTTCTTTTTTGACATGTATTTTCCTGGCTTCGGCCTTCCTGATGTACAAGTGAGTTGTTTGAATAAAAGAAAGGAGGCTTTTGTTTTATCTCATGTCGTTTACACAATGCTCAGTATTCATAAGTAGAACTTGCGTAGTGTAGTCACGTTCCAGGTCCGAGGGATGAGCTCTCTTTCCATCGTGGATAGACGGTATGCTCCTTTTCCAAGCGTCTCGACCACTCAGTAGGGGCCTTCCCAATTAGGGGATAACTTGCCCGCCGCCTCAAGTGGTCGAGAGGCTTCGGCTTTCCTGAGGATGAAGTCTAACGGTTGAAAGTGTCTATCTCGGACTTTGGCATTGTAGTATCGAGTGAGGCGGCGTTGGTATTCCGTTGCTCGGATGCTGGAAATCTCTCGGACTTCATCTGCTAGGTCGAGGTTTTTGAGCAGTTTCTGGTCGTTTGCCTCGGACGAGAAGCAGATGACTCGGAGGGAGGGGTTGCCAATCTCCAACGGGATCACGCCCTCGGTACCGTATACCAACTGAAAGGGGCTTTCACCGGTTGCCGTTCTGGGAGTCGTTCTGTGTGACCAAAGTACGTTCGGCAATTCCATAAGCCAACTGCCCTTGGCTTTGCCGAGCCTAGTCTTGATGCCTTTTAAGATAGTCTTATTGGCATTTTCGACCAGCCCGTTAGCCTGAGGGTGGGCGACCGAGGTGAAGTGATTGCGAATGCCCAGGTCGGCACATCTGTCTTGGAAATAACGAGAATCAAATTGCCGACCATTATCGCTTACTATCACCCGGGGGATACCGTAACGACAGATGATCTTCCAGACGAAATTCTAGACGACTGTCTCGGTGATCCTTGCTGTGGCTTCGGCCTCGATCCACTTAGTGAAGTAATCGATGGCGACGATAATGAACTTCTTCTGGGCCTGGGCCGTGGAGAATGGCCCGAGGATGTCGATTCCGCAGCGAGCGAAAGGATAAGGCTCAGCTAGGGTGATGAGCTCCGTTGCTGGCTGATGGACCAAGTGGTCAAATCACTGGCACCGGTCACAATGTTGTGTGTAGGTCGAGCAGTCGCGCTGCAGAGTGGGCCACCAATAACCTAGCCGTAGCAAGATCCTGGCGAGCGACCTACCTCCTAAATGCGCTCCACACAGACCTTCGTGAACTTCTTCGACCGCTCGGTTGGCTTCGTCAGTGCTAAGACACTTCAAGAGAGGACCAGAGAAGGATCTCCGGTAGAGAGCGCCATCCAGAGTGACGAATCACCGAGCTTGGTACTTCAATCTTCGGGCTTCCCGAGGGTTGGGGGCTCCTGAGAATCTTGGAGCCACGACAGGTACGGGGTACGCCAGTCGCTTGGGGAGGCCGAGTCAACAGCTAGGAGCTCCGAATCGATGCTTGGCCGCTCTAGCTCTTCGAGAAGGACCGATCAAGTACCCTCGGGGTCAAGAGAGGAGGCTAGCCGAGAGAGGGCGTCCGCTCGGGAGTTTTCCTCCCGTGCTATTCGGACTACCTCAAAACTCTCGAACTATTGTGTCACGGTTTTGACCAGCTGGAGGTATTTGATCAGCGGTGCTTCTCGAGCTTCATAACTACCGTTGACCTGGCTAGCGACCAGTTGGGAGTCAGTGTGAATCCTGACTCGCTCAGCCCCCAACCGCCGGGCCATGCGGGCTCCCGATATGAGGGCCTCATACTCGGAAGCGTTGTTAGATGCTTAGAAGTTGAACTTCAGGGCGTACTGTAGCTCTGCTCCTTCGGGGGACTTCAGGAGGATCCCGACGCCGCTTCCGGCTGAGTTGGGGGATCCGTCGATGAACAGTTCCCAGGTCGGCCCGGGCGCGGACGGAGATCTTTCTTCAGTCGAGATGGTGCTCTCGGCGATGAAGTCAGTGAGCGCCTGGCCTTTGATAGTCGAGCGAGGCCGGTACGATATATCATAGGCCCCGAGCATGATGGCCCACTTGACGAGGCATCCCGAGGCTTCAGGGTGAGTGAGGATCCTCTTCAATGGTTCACCGGTCAGCACGGTGATGGAGTGCCCTTAGAAATAGGGTCGGAGGCGCTTGGCCGAGGTAACCAACGCTAGCACGAGTCTCTCGGTTGCGGGGTACCTTCTTTCAGCCTCATTGAGCACCTTGCTGGTGTAGTAGATCGGTCTCTCGACTCCTGAGTCATTTCTGACTAGGACCGAGCTAACTGTAGATGGAGTCGCCGAGAGATAGAGATGCAATGTTTCAGCTGGGACGGGCTTGGAAAGCACCGAAGGCGAAGCCAGGAACTCCTTAAGCTCGGCGAACGCTTTTTGGCATTCCTCGTCCCATGCGAATGTAGCAGATGCCATTTTAGGCCCCCTCAACAGTTTGAAGAAGGGTAGACATCGTTCAGCCGCGCGGGACAGGAATCTGCTGAGCGCGGCAATGCGTCCGGTAAGGCGTTGAACATCTTTGATGCAGGTGGGTGGGCGCATGTCCGGATGGCCGGGACCTTGTCGGGGTTGGCCTCGATCCCACGCTGGGTGACTAAGAAGCCCAAGAATTTTCCGGACCTTACTCCGAAGGAGCACTTGGCAGGATTAAGCTTCATGTTGCACTTTAGGAGGGTGTCGAAGGTTTCAGCTAGGTCGGCGAAGTGGTCCTCGGCCATGGGGGTCTTCACGAGCATGTCATCAATATAGGCCTCGACGCTCTGACCGAGCTGTCCCTCGAACATATGATTGACCAGCCTCTGGTACGTGGCTCCAGTATTCTTCAACCCGAAAGGCATCCGGGTGTAGCAGTATACGCCAAAGTCGGTGATAAAGGCGGTCTTCTCGACGTCTTCTGGATTCATTCTAATCTGATGGTAGCTTGAATAGGCGTCTAGGAAGCTGAGTATATCGTTGCCCGAGGTTGAGTCAACTAGTTGGTCGATGCTTGGTAATGGATAGCAGTCCTTTGGAGTAGCCTTGTTCAAGTCGATGAAGTCCACGCACATTCGTCACTTTCCCGAAGCTTTTGGCACCAGGACGATGTTAGCCTGCCACATCGGGTATGGGACCAGTCTAAAAAGATCAGTCTTTTTCCCCTTGGCAACTTGCTCCTTAATGATCGCCTGCTTCTCTAGCGCGTGCTTCTTTCTGCGTTGTTGTACGGCTTTGATGGTTGGATCGTGGTTGAGCTTATGCATCCCCGTCTCCTCTGGTATCCTAGGGAGTTGATCATCAGACCATGCAAAGACTCGGATGTACGCGGAAAGAAACTCTTTGTATTACTATTGGACTTTAGATGTTAGGTCGGCTCCAATCTTTACTCCCAGGGTTGGGTCGTCGTTTAGGAAAATCGCTAACAATTCGCCTCCAGGCTCGGCGGTTGCGGATTTTTCCTCGACTTCTCGAGGGCCCTTGTTCTTCCCGTCCGGCCTTGTGTCTTCAACCGAGATATTGTAGCACCTTCTGGCCATGGCCTGGTTGCCTCGGACTTCCCCCAACCCATTTTTGGTGGGTAACTTCATCTTTTGGTGATAGGTAGAAGGCACTGCTTTCGTTCGGCCGAGGAATCCTCGGCCGAAGATTGCATTGTATAGTATCATACCCTTGATCACTATGAAGTCCGCCATAATCGTAACGGTCTTGGGTGGGGTGCCAAGAGTAACCGGCAGGCTTAAGGCTCCCTCAGGATAAGTGACCTGGCCATTGAACCCGCACAGGGGGTTCGGATCGGGCGGAGTTTAGACGGATCCTCCCCCATCTTAAGGAAACATTCATAGGATAATATATCGGGGGCACTTCCATTGTCAACTAGAATCCTGTCTACGTTACAATGGTTTATCATGGCCGATATGACTAGGGCGTCGTCATGCGGGGTGGTCAGCCCTTCCAGGTCTCGGTCGGAGAAGACTATGACCTGAGGCTCACTTGGCGGGGCCTTGGGAGGCTCGATGGCTCAGCTCGCCCACTCAGCATGACGCTTCCTTCATCGGCCACTGTCTCCTCCTGATGCAGCTCCTCCGGCGATGACGTTGATATGGACCCCGCGAGGGGCATTGTCGATTTCCTCCGAGGCGCCTCGGTCTTCCTTATGCCCGGCCACGAATCGGGATAGGTGTCCCTGGCAGACGAGGTGCTCGATCTCATCCTGGAGCTGGTGGCAATCGCCAGTGTGATGCCCGTGGTCACTGTGGAACATGCAATGTTTGCTGCGATTGCGGCTTTTCGACCTCATTGGCTCGGGTTGGCGGAGGAGGCCCGAGCCTTTGATGTCTTCATATATTTTTTACACTGGAGTGGTTAAGGGAGTGTACCGCTCGTACTTCCGGGACGGTTCTTTGTGCTCCCCGTCTCGGTTCCGCCTTTTTCCTTGGCCCGAGCTTGACTCGGGTGCTTGCTTCTTGTCCCCCTCCCGACCCGAGCCGGTTGCGCCTCGGCATGCGCTGAGAACTTCTTCGCACTCAGCATGGCGTAAGGCCAGAGTCACTAGCTCGGCAAGGGTCGAGGGAGGGTGGATGACAAGTTCGCGGCGGAGGTTCTCATCCCGGGTGCCTCCGGTCAGCGCGGTTATGGCCGAGGCTACATCCAGGCGGGGGATTCTCAGGGCTTCCGATTTGAATCGGTTGATGTAAGCCTGGAGTCTCTCCCCTTATGCCTGTTTGAGAGCCAAGAGCCCCGCTACCGACCTCGGGGGGCCGCTGTCGGTGAAACTCTTCTTGAATACTTGCCCAAACTGCTTAAAGTCTCGGATGGATCCGGAGGCGAGGGCCAAGAACCATGTTTGGGCACCTTGGACCAGGGTGGTCGTGAAAGCTCGGCATTTGATGGTGTCGGACGCCCCGTGAAGGGTCATCAGGGCGTCAAAGCTATCGAAGTGGTCGGCCGAGTCGCCTTGGCCGTCGTAAGGCTTGAAGGTCGAGATGGAGGTTCTGGGAGATACCTCTTCCTTCAAGATATAGTCGAAGAATGGGGATCTCTCCTCGTCCTCTAGCCGAGAGGTCTTCTGCAAGGCTCGTAAGGCGCGCTCCTGCGCTGCGAAGCGCCTCTCGAACTCTCGTAGACGGAGGGACAACTCCGGCTGTAGTTGCACCGTGGGGCTAAGGGGGCGTGATGGCAGGCTGTCCTGGCGGTCCCTGGGGACTTCGGTCTCCGGGTGCGGACGGCCTGCCCCAGGTTTCCCCCGTTTCGGTGTGGAGGAGGCCTCTTGCTCCGGAGGGGGGGCTTGTGAAGGTCCTCCTGTCTTGTTGCGAATAAGCTGCTGCCCTCGGAGGGTGAAGCAACCTCCGGCGGTGTGCTGGGACACGTTCTCGCAGGGGGGGGCTCTCCGGAGGGCCGCGTGACCTTCCTTCCCTGGCCGCCTAAGTCCTCATGAGTTTCACGAGGACATCCAGTTTCATGTTGAGGGCCTGGAAAGCATCAGCGCCGCCGTTAAGCGGTACCCCTATCGCCACGGCGGGAGGGGGCAGTCCGTCAGCGGGAGTGCTGGCATTGGAGGGGGCATTTTGTGAGGCTTGAGAGAGGCCTTCTCCCGCCGCCACCATGACCTTTCCCCTGTCGCCGGCGGACCTCCTCCCTGAACTTCTTCGCACCATATTGGCTCTTTGGTCGTTTCCCACAGACGGCGCCAGATGAAGAAGTGCGATCTCGCGCGGCTCCTGAGCGGGGTAGATGATCACCGAATAGTGAACTGTAAAGAAAGGGAAACGGATCATGGGTCCCAGGGAAGGTTCCCTGGGGAAAACCCTCCGATGCTTAAGTCAGTAGAGCAATGGTGGAAGATATGGAGGGAGGAAGAAAGAGGTGCACGAGATCCCCCTACACCAAGGTGGTGAAGTGGTTCCTGCTTAGGAAGTTTTAGACGGCTATTGCCCTTACCTTTCATTGGAGGGAGTCCCAGGTTTATATAGTGCACTGGCTTTATGAGTCCCGTAAGCTGAGGGGTTTCAGGCGGGCGTTACGTTCTCAACGTGGGATCTTTACGTCCTCATCGTGGGATCTTTATAGCCTTGAGGGATCGTGGGTCCCTTATCCTCATAAACTCCTACTCATAAAGGGCTCTCAACGGTAGCATGGATAAGTAATCGTCGGTTAGACCCAAGCTTGAAGGGTGCCAACCCTGTCCGGGTGATAGGCATAGCTCGGATGAAGATAGGTCGGAGTGGGCGCTGAGCGCTTGCCTCTATCTCGGTGAGGGGATAACTCGGGCATGGGTCTTCCTCCGTTCTGACCGACGCTTGGGCCTTCCGAGCCTAAGGGCTGCCGAGGAAGGGTGTGATCCCGAGTGAAGTTATTGGGCTTTTTATTCTAAGTGGGCCCTACGGGGCTATCACTTGGAATGAGCTGGGCCTCGTTTGGTCCTGATGGATCTGGTTCGGCTGCTTTTAGATGGGCTACAGAAATCCCCCTCTCCAGGTTCCAAGTTTAATCAAGAAATTAGACATTGCCCAAAGACATCCAGATTTGGTCCAAAACATGAAAGGGCCTTCAACCCTTATCAAGGCAAAACAACCATGAGTGTGTAAGCATACCAGTTCAAGGATTTCAGATTCAGTCAAGATAAGCTAAACTTATACAACCCTCACAAAACAATTAGATTCACGCAGTAAGTGTGAATTCAGTCCAGCTCTATATAAATAGCCATATATGATATGCATGAATCCTTCAACCTTCATATTAATATATTAAAAATGCAATATCACATATGAGTGATTCAGGGATTTTCAACATGTATTCTTCATGCACTCACATATCAAATGTGATTCAAGCAAGTCACACATGAGTTACATATTTAGTTCAAGAATAGGAAACTCAGTCCATTGCTAATTCATGTTCAGTCTAAGATAGACTGAACTCACATAGTCTAATCACCATCCAACCAATTCAAAGGCCCTATAACCTTTTTGAAAACATGATTTAACCAGGTCAAATAACATGGTTAGGGGGTCTTAAAAACACCAAACAAGCTTGAATAACCAAGATTTATAGAGGGTACATTTGGCACAAAGCCACAACAAAAAAACCCATAAGGGATATGCATGAAAGCACTTGATAACCCATTTTCCTAACTCAAGATTAGAAGAATATCACCATTGATCCAGTTTAAACTCTTACCTTGGATCCTTCACATTGTGGGCAGAATTAACCTGCACTTTCTGGGAATTCAGAAGTAAGTTAATATTAAACCAACGAATTTGGAGATCCCAACTTCAAACCATTTGAAAGCATTGAAGCCATATGATCAGAATGATTAAGGAACCATCATTCATGCATTCATGATATGCAAGAACCAAAGCACAACTTTCATATGAAAGCTCCAAAGACTCATGAGCAGCATGCATGAGTCAACATCAGAAATATATACATGAAGGGTCATGTTTCCAACCCTGTAACGTAACTTGCAAAACAAGATATCAACGTCTGAGCACATTTGCATGAAGACATTTTCCACGATACAATCACACAATATTTTTACTTCAAAGCAAACGCAAACCACACAATATATTGTAATCATCAAAACTATTATCAAAGATAGAGAGGGAGTGCCACAAACCCAACAATCTCCCCTTTTTTGATGATGACAATATATTGTGGCCACCAAGATTCTCTCACCCTTTGACATTATCAAAAAGTGGGGGAACAAGAAGCAACTGCGAAGTTTCTAAAAATGAATGAAACAAGAGCACACGAACCCAGCAATTAACTTCCCATGAGAGGAAGGTGTGAAAAACATGAGCACCAAACAAGAAGGTGGAATTTGATGTGCAATGTTCAATTTTTGAATTATATGCTAGATGTATGACAAGGTTGTATGCAAGATGACAAGAGTGTATACAAGTGCTCAACTTGGGAATTATGTGCAATCTGCAGATGTATGAAATAAGTGCAAATGCTCAATTTTTAAACTATATGCAAATGTATGATCAAAGTATGCACAAGGAGTATAAAGAAACTATGCTATATGCAGAATGTGAAACTAAGCTATCCACAAAGTGTATTGTGCTCAAGAGCACATTATTCTCCCCCTATTGTCATGAACAAAAACCAACTGACAATGGGATTATTTAATCGGATATGTACATGTATAACCTATAGATGCAAACTATGGAATGAAGTATGATATGATCAAGACGGATCAAGCATTCAAACACTCAAGCATGCATAGTTAAATATAGACTCATGCAAGTCCCTTCGGGACGGGTGTAAGGATTATGCAATCGATTGTAGAACATGATGTGCATGAGCAATACTAAGAAGGTCGTGCTTACATAAATAAGGTACTGCATAAACAATGAAGAACGACTGATTCATAAGGAACATTCACACAATCAAACCCAAGGTGCATATGTGAAGATTGAGCAATGAACTCCAAACAATATGGATAACCAGATTTTCTAAAGAACACTAAAAAGAACTTATCATCCATACACTTTCATAAACAATGCTCGAATATTGGTAGCTACGTATAATCCCAATATATATATATATATATATATATAATTTTTTAATTACTATAAATGGTGTGACTAACCTTTTGACACGAGTCATGCCCTTTGTTTCAGGGGCAATTCCCGGTTACTCAGTTTCGTTACTTTTTATGATGTGGATGAGACACTTTTTGACACGAGTTGTACCCTTTATCTCAGGGGCACTTTCCAGTTACTTGGTGACAAATTACACTTATTTTCATGTGGATTAGTTTCTCCTTTCGGCGCGAGTTTCCTCCTTTATTTCAGGGGGGATTCCTGGCTACTCGGATCCACGTTCCACTTATACAAATTTTTGATGGGGTTAACATCTCTTTCCTCACGAGACAAGTGATTTCCATGTAGAGAATCAATAGCCCTCAAGAGTGTTAAGTAGAATAAATGTAATCCTTATTAAATTGAATCATTTATCTCAAAAAGGTGCATTTTGTGTGGGTGGTTGCAATGAATGTAAGAAATGAATTAGCTTCATCATAGCAATGTCTCCCCCTAAATGTATGCACGGTTATAAAAAATCTCCCCCTTAATATATGCCATGTATCAAACATGTCTAAATCAATGCAATTTCATTTAGCATGGGAAGAGTCATAGACGGAGTCAAAAAGATGGGTGATATTTTATGTACAATCAAGCATGCATTGGGATGAATTTTTCACACAGGTTAATTACCGGTACTTGGCGGAGGTGGAGGTCCAAAGACCCTACTCACACATAAGGAAAGCTTCCAAGTGCACATAATCCACCTTTCCACTAACATCATTTTATATACCGAATAACCATGGCATTCAAGCACAGACGTATACAATGATATGTAAGTGTATGCATGTAACTTGAAAAGAGGACTGAAAATTTTCTTTATTTATAAGTATGCAAAGATGTGTATGATATGTGCAATGTGTATCATGCAAGTGAGTGTGCAAATTGTGTATGCAAAAGTGAATTGCTATTTGCAGGGTGTAAGTGAAAGTATGAAAGACTTTATGTGCAGACCAAAACATTCAAACCTAAATTTTTTATTTGCAAAGCGAAAGAGAAAGTGTGTATGAAGAACCATATATGTGCAAGGTTAAGCATTCAAGAACTAAGATTATTCACAGGATGTGCAAAGAGAAGCATTCCAGACAACTACTCATCAGACTCAAAAGATCTCAACATTTCAAAAGATGCCAAAATCAGTGAACCAAAATTGTAAACATTTTCCTCCAAACATAATTTTTACCTTTTCAGATTTTTCAAGAGGAACCTAAGCGAAACAAATTTCAAAACAAACTATTTTTGTTTCTCACCTTGAGAGTCTTTTATTTATCGACATCTTCCTTGTCCTCAAGGTGCCCCTGCAAAATAGATTCTCATTTTAGAGATTTGGGTACCCAAGTCATCTTGGGTCCCGAGGGGTTAGCTCTAACATGAGCAAATATATTCTTCTTGTTCTTTCTTTCATACCATTCATCATCGACTCTCATCATGGTACACTCATCTATTGAATGTCCATTCAGACCACAATAAAAATAATGAGAAGATTTCCTTTCTATGAACCGATTATCATCTTTTTCCATTAAGGAACATGTATTCATTACATGTCCACGTTCACCACAATAATGACATGAAAATTTTCTTCTTAAAGACCATTCATCATCCTTTTTTTTTCTAAAGCAATTTTCAAAAACATGGCCACATAATCCACAATAAAAGCAATGAATATTGAAGTTCTTCTTCATTAGTTTTTTAAGATTTTTTGACTTATCAACAATTTTTAATTGTGACTTCAATACCTCATTATCATCATATTTCATCAGAAAACAATCATACATGTCATGGCCAAAATTTCCACAATAGTAACAAAAGGCATTCCTTCTTTTCCTTGATGCGTGATCATGTTTAACAGATGAAATTTTTTCATGCATACAAGAGCATTCAACAATATCTTTCTTTTTTTCATTTTCTTTATCACACGAATACAAAGATTCATTTAGGCTCTTGATTTCATTTTGTAGATTCAAGATTTGCAAATGAGAACTAGCAATCTCTTCTTCATATGATGCAATTTTCTCATTCAGCAAGGAATTAACAGTTTTGTGACTTTCAATTTCTTGTTCAAGACTATGCAAATTGTCACAATCATCAATGATTACACATTTTCCTTTCTCAACCTTTTCAAGACTTTTCAATTTACCTTCAAGCAGTGAAATCTGAATTAGCAAAGCACTGTTCTCATTTTGGAGTTTGTCAAATGAATTTTTATTGATGGGAGTGTGTTCAAGTTCTTTCATTTGAAAACTCACCTTTTCATCAACCATTTTATTCATGGTTTTATTGCATTCAAATTTAGCATTCATATTCTTGAAGCTTTCTATTTCCTTCCTCAGTTCCTTCAGCTTTTCAGACTTGTCAACATTCAGAGTAGCTTTCCCTTTTTCAAGAAGAAGCAATTTTTCAGATATAGCAGTATTCAATTCTTTCAGATTCTCATTATCTTTTTCCATATGTTGAAGTTCTAAAAATTTTTTCAATAAAGATTCATTCTCAGCTTTCAGAATTGAAATAGTTTCTTTATGCACATCAACATAATGCAACAAATTTTTATTCAAGTTCCTATGCTCAGAGCATTTCTCACATGAAAGATTATCAACACAAGTATTTTCAATTTGAGAGCACTTAGCACATGGAGAGTTAACATGTGAAAGATCATCGAGTTTATTTTTCATTTTTCTATTTTCAGATTTTAAGGCTTTATGTCTATGAACTAACTCATCGCAAGCATCCATTAACTGATCATAGCTAAGCTCATCCTCTTCATCAGAATTAGAATTTATCTTAGAGTTTTCCTCGCTTTGACATTCATTTTCTTTGTTTGTCACGAGGCACTCAACATTGTTGCAGCTTCCTTTTTGGGCCTTGCTTAGCCCATCTAAGATATCTTTGGCTAACCAACAAGATAAGACGAAAGGATAAACGTCAGTGTTCACTACAGCCTTAAGAGTATTCAAAATAAAAAGATTATCATAATCCTTTTTCTTGTGCTCATCGGTCCACTTTAATTTATCTTTTAGTAAAGCATGAGGACCATTAGTCATTAAGTTCAAAAGCCTCAGATTAGTACTAGAAATCCAAACGCACAATTTTCCAAGCTATGATGTGAAATCAAAACCATCAAAGACAGGAGGCACATTTACACTAGCCATTATGAAACGATTTTTTCTCCTAGACCGTGAGGTCCGCTAAAAAATCAGAGACTGGGCTCTGATACCAATTATTGGCCCAGAGAGATGGCGGACAATAAGGGGGGTTGAATTGTCCCCTTACCGAGATGACGGATTTTAAAAACTTTTTTAACTAAACACAGTGGAATTAAAACTAACAACGTCAATTACCCTAAACAGATGTGAGATTAAAAGAGTTCTCTCAAGCTTTCCGATCTCACTCGAATTAACAATGCAACTAATCAGACAAATCAAGCTCAACACAGATAAATTTATGCTTAACACGGATAACGGAGGTAGCAATGTGTGGAGGTGTTGTGAATAAAAATCTACAAGTTGATCTGTGAAGGGAGATAGAAGAAATGGACAACCACACAGGCAATCACACAAGACATAGAGATTTTTAGGTTGTTCGGGACCACGACGGGCTCCCTACGTCCACCCCTCACCCAACCGGGTGAGGCTTCACTCCACGCCACGAAACGTAACAACACGGGGACCAGCCCCAACACCACACACGCTGCTTTCGCAGTAATATCCACACAGGGACAAGCTCCAAAATGCTGCCACCGCAGCACACACACACACACACACACACACACAACGTCAGGGAACACACCCCGGACACTAGAACCACACGGAGACGCAGCTCCGTCTACACACAACCTACCACGGAGAAGACTTTCCCCACAATCAAACCACACACACGGAGATACAACTCCGCCCACACACAACATATTCTCAATTTAATAAAACGAAAGGATATACAAGAAATGCCCAAATAACAATCTATGCTCAACGCAGGATGTAGATCCAGAAAGTAAATGCAAGCAAGACGGTAAAAGATATGGAATGTTTTCCCCTTTGAGCTTCACAACCCGATTTAAGAAGATCTTTAAAGTTTAGGTCGGAGGGAAGTCGGATGGCGTCGATTTGAGCATCTCCACGATCCTCTCTTCAAGCCGCTGCACTTTCTCTTCTACCACGAGCTTCAAAGATGGACGGATGTAGATCAAAACCCTTGTTTTTTCTTCAGCTCCTTCTTTCCCCCTTTTCTTTTCCTACAAGATAGAACAAGGTAAGCACATTAGGGTTCCTCACCCCCAAATTCAGAGCTCACAATAATATATATAGATGAGTGACTAAAAGACCCAAAACCCCCTCCCAAAGTATGTTAAAAACATCCATTTAGGTCTAAGAACCAATGGGGGGTGTTTTGGTAAAGTTTGATAGGGTTTAGAAAGAGTTCCGGACGAGTTCGCAAACCCCGACCGGAAAGGGTCGACCCTCAAACAGAACCAAAAAATAGGTTCTGCTCTCAGGGGTCGACCCTTGGCAGTGGGTCGACCCCAGGGGTCGACCCCTGCAGGCTGGCTCTAAAAAATGGTTTCTGTCCGATGTAGAAACACTAAGGGTCGACCCCAATGGTCGACCCTTGCAGTAAAGGTCTAGAAAAAAGGTGTTAAACCCGCAAAAATACATGGGAAACTAAATGATTAAATGTTACCAAGTCCCATGATGATCAACCATGATTTCTTGCCCCTGAAAAACATGATGAAATGAGAGGTTAGATCGAAATCATAATATTTGGATCATGCATTAACATATGAAGCTAGTTTTGAGTCCAAGACCCAAAAGACATGAAGTATGATTATGAAAACATTAGCATGAGGCACATAAATACTTTGAACACATTTTCATCTCAAGAACCTCCTCAAGAATATGCATAAAACACTTTGAAACCATTAAGTCCTCAACTAGCAAATGAAATCAATTGAGAGCATGACTAATGAATCAACCCCAATATAAGCACATGGAAATTCATTTCCAACTCAAGCAAATGGATACCTTGATCACTTGATGTTGAGCCAATCCACACATGAAGATCATATGCAGTGGAAACATGATGAATTGCAGCCACAAGCACAGATAAAACACATGATTCCAATCCATGTTCTTCACAAATCAAAATGATTTAAGCAAGTCACACATGGGTTCCAAGTTTAATCAAGAAATTCAGACATTGTCCAAAGACATCCAGATTTGGTCCAAAACATGAAAGGGCCTTCAGCCCTTATCAAGGTAAAACAACCATGAGTGTGTAAGCATATCAGTTCAAGGATTTCAGATTCAGTCAAGATAAGCTAAACTTACACAACCCTAAAAAAAAAATTAGATTCACGCAGTAAGTGTGAATTCAGTCCAGCTCTATATAAATAGCCATATATGATATGCATGAATCCTTCAACCTTCATATTAATATATTGAAAATGCAATATCACATATAAGTGATTCAGGGATTTTCAACATGTATTCTTCATGCACTCACATATCAGATGTGATTCAAGCAAGTCACACATGACTTACATATTTAGTTCAAGAATAGGAAACTCAGTCCATTGCTAATTCATGTTCAGTCTAAGATAGACTGAACTCACATAGTCTAATCACCATCCAACCAATTCAAAGACCCTATAACCTTTTTGAAAACATGATTTAGCCAGGTTAAATAACATGGTTAGGGGGTCTTAAAAACACCAAACAAGCTTGAATAACCAAGATTTATAGAGGGTACATTTGGCACAAAGCCACAACAAAAAACCCATAAAGCATATGCATGAAAGCACTTGAGAGCCCATTTTCCCAACTCAAGATTAGAAGAATATCACCATTGATCCAGTATAAACTCTTACCTTGGATCCTTCACATTGTGGGCAGAATTGACCTGCACTTTCTGGGAATTCAGAAGCAAGTTAATATTAAACCAACGAATTTGGAGATCCCAACTTCAAACCATTTGAAAGCATTGAAGCCATATGATCAGAATGATTAAGGAACCATCATTCATGCATTCATGATATGCAAGAACCAAAGCACAACTTTCACATGAAAGCTCCAAAGACTCATGAGCAGCATGCATGAGTCAACATCAGAAATATATACATGAAGGGCCATGTTTCCAACCCTGTAACGTAACCTGCAAAACAAGATATCAACGTCTGAGCACATTTGCATGAAGACATTTTCCACGATACAATCACACAATATTTTTACTTCAAAGCAAACGCAAACCACACAATATATTGTAATCATCAAAACTATTATCGATAGAGAGGGAGTGCCACGAACCCAACAAGTCGGAAACCTCCAGCCCTAGGCTGGGAACTGGACTCGCAATCTAAGGCCAGACACTTGGCCCAGTCGAGAACCATCTTCCGCAGAAAACTACGACATGCGGGGGAACCCCACCGCACTCACACCGATACACGGTGACTAGATCCAGCGTAACACAAACAAGCATGAAACACATCGGGTCACTCAGACCCACCACACCTATGGGCATGCTAATCAAGGTAACACGGCACTTCCCGACACCCCAGAAACATAGACACGGAACCCACGGGGTGTCCGGGACACTCACGAGGCCGAAGGTCGACCACTAGGTAACCACCAGGTCGACCGGAGACCAACACAACGCAAACCCGACATCGCGAGCATGGAAATCTCTTAGCGGTCTAACCTTAAACCGCTACAAGGGCTAGTGGTTCAACATTAGGCCGCCACAAGGACTGTAGCGGTCCAACATTAGGCCGCCACCCCCTAGGTTGCGAAGGCACAAGCGTTCCTATATAGGGCCGCCAAAAGACATGAGGTGGGCGTACCCTCGGCCGCCAGACCCAAAAGCCTATAATGGTCAAAAATCAATGGTCAAAATGCCTCGAAGGCCACGCCGGCCAACTGGGCTTAGCGGTCGGACCTTCGGCCGCCACTTGGGCTCTGGCGGCTCATCGTGCAGCTGCCACTCCCAACCCATGCACGGAAAGGTTGAAACGGTCAAACGGGGACTGCCAGAAGGATGTGGCGGTCATTGGAAGGACCGCCACACTTTCAAAAAATCGAGAACGGCGGGAAACACCCCAAAAACCCGATCCACGCCCCAATCACTCCCGGGTGATGGGGAAACAAAGGGGAATCCATCCCCAAGCCCCTAGGCATGCATCAAAACCCTTGGATCGGCCAAAAATGCCGCGAAACGAGAGATCTGGCTCACTCCCCAAAAATATGGATTTTCTCCAAAAAGCTCAAATAAGCCCGCTTGGCTCGCCACGGCCTACAAAACTTGCGGGAAAGAAGTGCACGAGCTGGGGGTCTATCTCCCTACCTCCACCGGAGATTCAACGCGCCGTGGATGCCGATCTGCGAAGAAAATGTCGTGAAACCCTCGCCGTTCCACGAACCCATGGTCGAGCTTCCACGCGCCACCGGCCCTCGATCCTTGACCCGTTCCTCGCCTCCCGCCATCGCCGCCTCGCCCTCCTCCACCACCGTCGGCCACCGGGGAGAGGGGCAGAGAAAGAGATGAGAGAGAGTGAGAAAGAGAGAATGAGAGGGGGGAGAGAGAGAAAGGGTTAATATATAGAAAAAACCCAAAAATTTTAGAAATTCAGAAAAATATCAAAAATTACCTCCGCGATCCTCGGGAGGAGCACAACGCAATGGTAACATCTCGGAGTCAGAGAATGCCACAGTTTGCCCTGCACAGTGTTCCGAAGGCCCATCATGGAAAAACATATATAAAGTACAAAATTGACTCCGAGACCTACGAAAAATATCTGAAAAATTTGGGGCATTACAGGTAAGGGTCCGATGGTTGGTGGAGCATCCCAGGACTTCGGGATGCAGGGAACTTGCTATAGGTGTGGTGGGGTTGGCCACTATTCGGGCAAGTGTCCCACTCGGGAGTCGCTTGTCATCTCTGATCCCTCTGCCAGTGACCCCACACATGAGCTAGTGCCGATCAGTTACGAGACTGATCAGGATTTAGTGGAGGAGTTCTTTGATGAACTTATAGAGGGAGAGCCATTTGATGTCCCAGGTACCCAGCATCAGGGTGATGTACAGCTGGGAGATGTCAGGTGCATCCTTACCCAGCCCCAGGTGAGTGACGACTGGCGTCGTACCACCATCTTCCATATATTTTGTAGGCTGAGAGGAAAGGGATGCAAGGTGATCAGTGATAGCGGGAGTTGCATTAATGCCATCTCTACGGGCACAGTTAAGCATCTGGGTCTGATGCCCGTAGATCACCCCGCACCTTATAGAGTCTCTTGGGTAGATTCTACTTCCATCCCGGTCAGGCTGAGATGTCTGGTGCCACTACAGTTCCAGGCTTACCATGATGAGATCTGGTGTGATGTGTTGCCTATGGAGTTAGGTAGCATTATCCTAGGTAGGCCTTGGATGTTTGATCGGGATACCACCCTCCAAGGTCGGTCGAACACTTGCACGTTCGACCACGGGGGCCATAGGATCACCCTCCATCCCACCCGGCCGAAGGATCCTTCTGTTCGAGGACCAGCCGGTCCCAGCACTTCCACCCCTCCTAGTCAGGGGACAGTTGGTCCTTCCACATCATCCATGACGCGGGCTACTACCTCTTCGACTGCTCCTAGCACAGGAGGCCTCCCACCCCGGAGGTTAATGATGATTAGCCCGCGAGAGATGGAGCAAGAGGTGACCGGGGGTATCCCTATCCTTGCCGTTGTTGTCCGAGAAGTGAAGGATGTCGCTCCTAGGTCTGATGATGAGCACCCCCCAGAGGTAGCTGCGATCCTCCGGGACTTTTCTGATGTCTTCCCGGAAGACCTCCCCGAAGGCCTTCCGCCTATGAGGGACATCAAGCATGAGATCGACCTTGTCCCAGGCTCATCCTTGCCCAACCTCCCCCACTACAGGATGAGTCCCACGGACCATGCCGAGCTTCAAAGGCAGGTCGAGGAGTTGATGAGTCGGGTATCTCTTAGGGACAGCAAGAGCCCTTGCGCTGTTCCCGCATTGTTGGTCCGGAAGAAGGATGGCGCATGGAGGATGTGCGTCGATAGCCGTGCAATCAACAAGATCACGGTGAAGTATCGCTTTCCCATTCCCCGATTAGATGACTTGTTAGACATAATGTCGGGAGCCACTATCTTTTCAAAGATAGATCTTCGTAGTGGGTATCACCAGGTACGGATCAGGGCTGGGGATGAGTGGAAGATGACATTCAAGACCAAGGATGGTCTTTATGAGTGGTTGGTTATGCCCTTCGGGCTATCCAACTCCCCTAGTACCTTCATGCGGTTGATGACCCAGGTTTTATGCCCTATGATAGGGGTCTTCTTGGTCGTCTACTTTGATGACATTCTTATCTACAGCCACATTAGGGAGGACCACTTAGACCACCTTAGACAGGTATGTGTCATTTTGAGGCGAGAGAGCTTATTCGCCAACCCGAAGAAGTGTGCCTTCATGACTGATCAGATCACCTTCCTCAGGTTCATTGTGTCTAGAGATGGAGTCTCCGCTGATCCGGAGAAGATTAGGTCCATTAGGGAGTGGCCCAAGCCCCGCACCCTCCACGATGTCCGGAGCTTCCATGGCTTAGCGACGTTCTATCGCCGCTTCATTCGTGGCTTCAGTTCTATCACTGCCACGATCATTGATTGCATTAAGAAGGGGGTATTCGTATGGACTAAGGCTGCATCCACGGCCTTTCAGGACATTAAGGAGTGCATGACCCAGGCACATGTTCTTGCTTTATCTGATTTTCTAAGGTGTTTGAGGTCACATGTGATGCTTCTGGAGTGGGCATTGGTGGCGTGTTGAGTCAGGAGTCCCACCCCATAGCATTCTTTAGCGAGAAGATTAATGATGCCAAACTGTGATATTCCACATATGATAGAATTTTACACAGTTGTCCAGGCATTGAGGTATTGGAGGTATTATCTTTTACACCAGGAGTTTGTCCTCTTCTCTGATCATGAGGCCTTACGATTCCTCCATACCGAAAAGAAGCTGAATGCTCGCCACAGTCGTTGGGTGGAGTATCTCCAGGAGTACACCTTTGTGCTCAAGCACAAGGCAGGGGTGGAGAATAAGGTCGCCGATGCGCTGAGTCGGCGGATGATGATGTTGACCACCATGAGTGTTGAGGTGGTAGGGTTAGAGAGGCTGAGGGATGCTTATGTTGATTATCCGGATTTCGGTCCGATCTATGCTACCCTTCAGGCCAGTCCCTCGCGTGACTATAGCGAGTTTGTGCTACAGGAGGGTCACCTATTCCAGGGTGACAAGTTGTGCATCCCACGGACGTCTGTTCGTGATTTTCTTACGTGGGAGATGCACGCGGGAGGTCTTGCTAGCCACTTCGGCCGGAACAAGACCATAGAGTTGGTTGAGCATAGATTCTATTGGCCTAGCTTGAAGAGGGATGTCGCTCGCATCGTGGCCCAGTGCCGCACTTGCGCTATGGCCAAACAAAGGAAGCAGAACACCGGCCTCTATACTCCCCTCCCCGTCCCAGATAGTCCATGACAGGACATTAGCATAGACTTTGTGTTGGGATTGCCTGTGGACGCACTTTTTATTAAGATCTTTTGTTTGTTATTTAAGTCTGTTTATTCGGTGGGTTTATTCGTTTATTAGTTATTAAGTGCGTGGGCGTGCCAGTCACCAAGGTGACGATTTATTGTGCGCTCGATCTGACTAATCAGATGATTATGTAGTTCATGTCGGGACCAAAACTCGCCGCGTCGTAAAGGTCATGGCGTCATTTACATCCCCTCGGAGAGGGGAACACCTTTGATTAATCGTCGGGAATCAGTGCCTCATGGCCAAGAAACTATATCGAGAGAAACAAGCCGACAGCGGTCTCGAATCAGTTGGAAAGCCTGATGTCTAGGGAAGTAAGCATTCGAAATATGTCGGTCACTCAAGGGACCATTTTGATATTCGAACGAACGTCCGGCTTCAGAAAATCATGATCGTCACGGGGAAAACCGGAGCATATGTATGCCGGGGTACGGCAAATTTATTGTTCAAAGGGATAGGAGACATTCGGTTGAATCCCGGTTAGAGTGGTCGGGAATCAGCGAGTTTATTGGCCCGGTGCGAGATCGAGTCAGGACCATTCCGGGGGCGCCTCCCGCGGTCCAAACGGGGCTTGCGTGGGCATCGTTAATATTTCCGGTGCCGAAGGGCAGCGGGAGGATGTCCCGGGATCAGATCCCAGAACCAGTATGTGTTCAAAGGGAGCGGGCTATAGGCCAAGGATATGGGTCAGGCAATGACCATGATCGGGGCGGACCCGAGGTCTAGGCATGGCCCACGGAGGCCTTATTGATATTTCCATGCAAAGGGTCCGGGGATGACGAGAGTCTTCTCGTTCCATTCAGATTTTGTCGGTCACTCATGGACCACTTTATGTTCGGACAAAGGTCCGTGTTTGTAGCGTAAGAGACTGTTACAAATCGTACAAATATCTGCCATGAGTACAGCAAGTTTAATGCACGTGCGGGATTAGATCCCGGGATATGTCGGTCACTAATGGACCATACACTGTTGGACGAGAGTCCACATTTGAAGCATCGAAGATAACGACAAAGCCGTACGGATGTCTGCCGTGGATACGGCAAGTTTCACGTGGATGCGGGATTGGATCCCGATAGAGTGGGTCAAGCTGAAGAACTATCGGCCCGAGATGGTTTCGGACTATGGCCATAACGGGGTTCCCGAGGTCCACGTCCGATGCCATGGGGCGTCATTGCTTTTCTCTTCACGCACAGTCCGGGGAAGCGAATTGTTAAGTGTGAAGCCCGAACTCGCCAACGTGCGCCCTCGCACGCGGATCGACCTGCGCGGTCAGGTCGCGGGGGTCAATGGGGCAGTGCCCCCGCAAAAAAATTTTGATTATAGAGAGGGTTACATTGTTTGTTCTCATGAGAGTGGTTCATAGTCTTCTATTTCATTCATTTGTTTGGGTCCTTTCTTTTAATTTATTTATGAGTTTTAAGCTTTCCTTCCATTTAGTTAATTGTGTTTTTTTCTATAGGAGGCACGCCAGATTAGGATGGCAAGGGAGCGCGCCGAGTATGGAACCTCAAGGAGGGCGCCGTTTTAATGCAATACAAGGGAAATGGGCGCACCGTTTTAAGGGTGGCAAGGGAAGCGCGCCGTTTTAAGGGTGGCCAGGGGAGCGCGCCGTTTTAAGGTTCAAAGAAGGAGATGGGAGCTTTTGAGTGGAGGGTTAAACTGGCGCGGTGGAACAGTAACTGCGCCGGATTAGCCTCTCCCGAGGGTTTATTTCACAGGGATTGACTGTGTGTTTCTTTTCTTTCACCCATGGGTGGATTTTAATGGTTGGTTTGTTCGTTCAGTTGATAAATTAGATTGGTAATGAGGGGGTTTAAGTGATTTGTTCAGAGGAGTTTGTTGTGCAAGATTTTAGGGGTTAATTCACGGAGGGTGTCTTTGTTCGTTTGTTCTTAAGTGTTCTTGATCCCCTGGCGAAAATCGGGCAGCATCTCCCCCGGACCGGAGCTTGTCAGAGAGAAGCGAAAGCCACCACACGGATTACTCCCGGGTAAACTCTCAAAATGCAGAACGGCCTCACGGCGGTCCGTTAGCCCAAGTGTGAGTGTGGAATGCTCGAGGGCCAGCCTACGAGAGTGACCATGACTCACGGGCCATGATTTTCAAAGCGGGACAAGTGTTTGCCACGGAAGGGCCATGATTGTTCATCCGGTGACGAACTCCTTCGAAGGCCGTGCTTTGAAGAAGCAAGCTTTGAAGAGTCTTCGATGAGGAGAAGGAGGAGAGAAGAAGGAGGAAGCGGGGATTAAAGCAGAGAATGCTAAGATTGCAAAAGGCTCTTTTCTTTTTGTTCATCCACATGACTGGGGAAGATTTTAAAACGGAAGGGATTCATCTCTTGATAAAGAAGAAATACATCGCGAGGGGGGAGAGAATACATTGACAAGGGAGGGGGAGAGAGCACATGCTCTCCCCCCTCCGACTCACCTCTCCTCTCTCACACTCACTCTCTTCTTCTTCTTCACCTTGCCGGCGCGAGCGGGTGGAACCTCTCTCCCTCTTTTTCTTCTTCTCCTCACTGCGCACAGCCGAGAGCCCTCTCTTCTCCTTGATCGCCAGCCGGGGGGAGAAGCCCTGGAGGTTGCTCTGTCGAACCTGCATAGTATATATAATGGGTTGCCTTTTCTTTGCTCGAACGGAAGAAACTCCCGCCACTTCATTCCTATGCCAGACGAACAGGGTTGGCAGGTCGCTGGCATCCGGCGATTCGTACCGTACACTATCGTTCGTCCGAGGATGGGATGTTCACGGATTTGCCGGGAGGATCTGCTGCTGCTGCCATCGCTGCCGCTTTGCTGTCGAACGGAGGTGAAGGCACGGCTTCAAACATTAAATGTTCTATGCGTAGCGTATGGTGCATAACAGAGCATCGGAGTGTTGATCTGATGGCATTTAAGTTAAACCAGCGCGGTGGAATAGTGACAGCGCCGGATCAAGCCCAAATGCAATTGGCGCGCCGTGTTAGCATTTGAAGGCAAAGCTTTTGAAAATGGGGGCACGATGGGTCCTGTAGTGCGCCGGATTGAGTTGCCGAAATGGGGGTTCCTTGAGTGCGCCAGAACAGCCTTACAAATGGAACGCGCCAGTTTGGCCAAGCAATTGAGCATGAAGGGATCTTCGAAAGTGGCGCACCAGATTAAGGCATCAACATGGGCGCACCGTATTAGAGCATCAAAGGGGGCGTGCCATTTTAATGCAACGCAAGGGGGCGCGCCGTTTTAAGGAGAATGTCGCTCCGATTGGGGTTTCTTCTCGGAGTCCCAGCCATTCACATGAATGTTGACGTTCTCAGAATGTTATAATTGCAATGCATTGCCTTCGCAACATTCCATTCGTAGCCTCTGGGGCTCGGTCCCAGACTTTGTGCGACTTTCGGTGCATGCCGAGACTATGCCGAAGTTCCTGGATTTTCTCTGATTATGCTCTCGGCATGGCCGATCGGAGAGTTGTAGCCGTATCTTCTGCCTAGGGGGCTTCCGTAACGGGTAGCGGACCACCAAGCAAGTTCTCATCTTGATCGGGCGAGGCATGAGGTTTATTCGACATTTCCATCTTTGGCTTGCTCTCGAGTGTCGAGACGTGCATGTTGTATGATCATCATCGACATTTTTTGACGTCCACATTGCCCCGCACCCTCCAACGGCATGACTCTATCTATGTGGTTGTAGACAGGTTCTCGAAGATGGCATTATTCATCCCATGCTCTAAAACGTCGGATGCCTCTAGAGTTGCTGATCTATTCTTTTCACACTGTCTTCAGGTTCGGACTCCCACACACTATAGTGTCTGATAGGGATGTGCGCTTTACTAGCTATTTTTGGAAGACCCTATGGCACTTGATGGGCACCCAATTGAAATTCTCCACTGCCTATCACCCCCAGACCGATGGTCAGACTGAGGCTGTCAATAGGAGTTTGGGGGATCTTCTTAGATGTCTGGTCCGAGATCGAGTCAGGGATTGGGATTTGGTCTTACCCTTAGCAGAGTTTTCATATAACGATTCGGTCAATAGGTCTACAGGTATGAGCCCCTTCAAGATTGTCACTGGCCGTAGACCTAGGAAGCCCATAGACCTAGTCCCATCTCCCATCTAGTCCCGTGTGTCTGAGTCAGCCGAGTCTTTTGCCGATCATATTCGGAAGTTGCATGAGCATATCCATCGTCACATTAAGTCCAGCAACGCACGATACAAAGAATTGGCTGACGCCTATAGGCACCACCGTGAGTTTTAGGAGGGTGATTCTGTCATGATCAGGGTTAGACTTGAACGGTTTCCCCTGGGAGCCGTGAAGAAGTTACATGCTCGCGGTGCCGGTCCCTTTCGGGTAGTGAGGCGAGTCGGATCAAACGCATATGTTGTGGACTTGCCAGAGGATTACGGGATCCGCTCCACTTTCAACATCTCGGATCTCATCACTTATAGGGACCCAGCGGTGATACCCAGTGAGCCCTTTGAGCCATCCCCACCCATTGTGAGTGACACCACCCTTGAGTGTCCACCTCCAGCCTTGTTACCTCAGCAACGAGAGCAGATAGAATGTATACTGGACGAGCAGGTGACGACTACTTGAGGTGGAGTGTACCAGGGCTATTTGGTGCGTTGGAGGGGATGACCCGCATCCGAGCACACTTGGATCACCCGGGATGAGCTACAGAGGATAGATCCAGATCTGCTGGATCGATACCAGAGCGACCCGGACCCTTACTCGACAGGGTCGAGGTTCTCCCACCTAGGGAGAATTGGTGAGGACACCAGAGCACGAGTACGGCTCGACTCAGCGAGCCGTCGGTACCGTACCCGCAGTACGACTCGGTCGACACTGACCTCTTTGTGGCTATGGGACAGTCTGGAGTTGCCACCGGAGCATTGATATTTCAGTACGTATTTTTATACGTATTTGTATGATATACATATTTGGACGTATTTGGTGTGTATTTAGCATGTATTTGGATTGTATTTGGTTTGTATTATCTTGGATTTTTATATTGGGTCAATGGTAGAATAATTGACCATGTATTTATATTTATATTTATTTTGGTCCAAGGGGAATTAAATATGGTCCAAGGTGAATAAAATAACCAAGCCATTTATATTGACTTGGAGAGAGGGGCGCCCCCTCCTTTGTCCCCTTGTGGGATTATTTTATTTAACCTTGTCCCCCATTTTCCCTTTATGCCCCCTTGACCAAGGGTAACCTAGGTCATTTGACTAGGTCTAGGGTTTGATTATATATACTCTCTTGTTGCATTTGGACAAATTTAATGAAGAATTATTATGTTGAATGATTTTGGGCGCACCTCCCCTCTCTCTCCCTTGTTTTAAGTGTTCTTCCCTCTTCTTCCCCATTTCTTCTTCAAATCTGATCCTAGATCTTCTATCTCCCTCAAATCTCTTCATCCTCCTCTCTTCCTCTATCTTCTGTGATCGTTCACCGCGACCGCCACCGCCGTTCATGCCGCCGTTGAGCCACCACAAGCCAGTCATCATCCTGCTGTCCAAAAACTCAGAGTTGCAGGATAGCAGCTTGATGAAAGGGCTGGTACGGGTGATCCGACTGTTGGATCATGATGAAACTTTGAGGGTAGGTTCCACCCATCATAGGCCATTCCCAGTTTAATTTTTAGGTTGATCAGAGTACGTTTGCTCAATTTCCCAGCCACTTGTTCTTCCTTCTCAAAGTCTACCTGTGTGCAGATCTGCGAGATAGATCTTGATAGCCAAATTTTCTCACCCCTCAAATGTTGTCCAAAATTTACAAAAAAACTTTGTGCGCCTCCTTCACCCTCCCCTCTTTCCACCATAAAAATCCCAGGTCCTAATTCGTTCATCTGATCCTCGGTCAAAGCCCTTGATCAGGGGGTTCAAGTTCTGTCCAGCCTGTTCTGTATTTCAGGACAGTGTTCTCAGTCAATTAGCAGTCACTTTCATTTTTATTCCAGCCATTGGATGAAGCTGTAATTCTAGTATGTTGTAGGATTTTGAGTCCTGTTTCCAACGGCACCCATTGCGTTGCGATCCGACGTCGGAGCTGGGAGTACGAGCCGTTCTCGTCCGAGTGCGTAGATCTTGCCAGAAACACAGCTGTGGGACAGCCTTGGGAAATAAATCCCAAGAATTCGCCCGGCTCCACTCCGGTGACCGCCGCTCCCGGGGATTACCCCGGGACACTCCACAGATGCCCCCGCCAATCGCTGTAGCCAGGAGCCACCCCGGACGTCACCGTACCAGCAGCGGGTCCCACGTGCTATCCTGCGGGCCCGAGTGAACCGAGCTGAACCGGCCGACCGCGTCCGCCCGAGCGCCACCGAATGCTGCCCGCCAACCCGAGATTGGTTCTCCCGGACCCCACGTGTCTCCTGTTACCTCCCTACGTGGAGTGGCCTATAGAATTAATTCTGTAATTATTAATTATTACTGTACCGGGAGTTCCGGATCTCGGCCGCGAAGTCTTCCCCACGCCCTGAGCGTGGAGGTACACTCACTTTCCCCCTTTTGTCATATTTACTTGTTTAGTATGCATTCTAGATGCCATTGCATGTGAGTAGGATATCTTGGTAGCTAGTTAAATATTAATCACCGCTGTGAGTTGTGAGTGCGAAACCCGTCCCGTGACTCGTTCCGAGCACGAGAGTGAGCCGACCACCTGAAACTCAAAGCCGGTTTCCCAACGGTGCAAGATCGTCACATTTCCCTCGCCAGGGACGACTGTGAGTTAGTGCTTCTTGTTTGGGGGCATGATCACCTCTTCTAGAGCTCATTCGGTGTCTCGTTGTAGTGTCGTTACTGGTCCCGTCGTCTTGTTAGTCGCGTCGTCCTTTAGAGTCCAAGGGTGCAACCCGTCTACGTCGAGTCTCGTAGTCGTCCTGCATCAGGTGTGCAATGAGCCTTTCTCCTCACTCAAACTTGGGCTAAGTCGGCTGATCTAGCCCAATTGGATCTTGTCTCAGCCAAGTGTCTACCATTGGAGCATTCTACAAGTGGTTGCACAAGGGGGAGGTTCTTTTCAATCTAAGATAAAGTGGACCTTTTTTACGCATAAATCTTATAAGCATGTTAGATCTATGGGGATCTTTATTCGAGTATGTAGAGGCTAAAAAGTGTCCCCTTCACCTTGTACTACACCTTTAAGATTCGTTTGACAGGGAAGGACACTCGGCAACCCTGAAGGAACCACAAACACTAACAAGAATCGTCAGAAGGAGCCCTGGGAGTGATCTTAGAGGAAAACCCTCTGATGCTTAAGTCAGAACCATTCGGGAAGAGAAAATCAGAAGAGGGAGTAAGTAGAAGAATTGAAGGAGAAGAATAATCTGGAGTCGGGAGAGTGCCTCGAGAGTGCTCGGAGAGTGTAGGGAGTGCTCGGAGTGTTCAGAGAGATAAGAAGAGAAGAATCGTGAAGGGGCCTCTCTCTCTCTCCCTCTGCTTTCCTACTGGACTCTCCCGCGAAGGTGAGTCCATAGGGGGTTCTCTCTCCTCTTCTGGATGTGGAGAAATCTCTCGATATGCCTGATGGGTTAACACTCCACATTCAAGTTAAATCATTGAGCGTTAAACCAAAACTTTGTTATTCACTAATTTATATTAATTTTGGTGATAACAAAACCTTTGGTTGAATTCTGGTGATAATTGAGAATTAATCTTGATGACAACAAAACCTTGAAATAGTCTTGGTAATTTATAAACTCTGATCTCATAGACAACAAAATCTTAGGGTCAGCATTCTTGTAAAAACAAAGCATCAGGGTTAATTCAAATGAGAACAAAAATCACTGAAAGCAACAAAGAGTCTTTATAAGAAAAGTCTTGTAAAAGTTAAGAATGTTTGAAATTCTTCTAAGTATAAAACATAGTCACAAGACTACTCACATAGGCGCATAAATTCACTTAGGCGCAAAAGCTCACATAGGCACACTAAAACTTAATATAGTCGAAATACTTAAAAGCTAAGGTGACTTAGTTGCTAGACTTAGCCACCTATCCTAACATAGTCGACTATCTTGAGTCACATAGGCGCGGAAATTGAAAGTAGCATAGTCGAAGTACTTACAACTAAGTTAACTCAGTCGCTTGACATAGCCGACTATCTCAACTCTTAAAAGATCACCTATCCAAAATAGTCGCATTGAATTCAGATAGTCGCTAAAACATTGATAACATAGGAGCAGTCCCATCACCTATCTCAACATCGACTATCTCATGAAATACTTCACATAAGCACATTCCATTACCTATCTCATAAACATAGGTGCACAGATAATCGCCTATCTATCATCATTGTCGCTGGGATATCGGCTATCCCAATGATAAAATAATTGAACTAAATGGTAGACTATCTTAACAGATAGTCAAATACATAGCCTATCTCAATCGATTGTCGAACAGCTTAAATTGTCACACAGTCGCATGAACTATCAGCTATCTCAAAGGTTGTTGCTTATAGCTATAGAATCAAAATCTAACTATGTTTAAAGCAGATTAGTCGATCATCTAAACTAAAACTCACTCATAAATTGACTTTATCAAACAAAAGATAGAAATAGTCAAACGACTATCTATCTTTAGTTGCAAGAAACATCAGCTATCCGAAAGATGAAGACATTCTTATAAAAATGATAGCTGCAGTTCAATGTTCATGTTAAAATTAAAGTAGTCATTGTTGTTAGAGAAATTTCATTTCCTAAACGACTAAGACAATGATAAAGCGAGTATCATCACTGATATTCAAATTTCAAACATATTGTATTCTGCTGTATTAGACATTTAATTCTATTTGTGTAATATGTAAATGTACACATACTCTATTTTCTTTCCTGTGAAGTATATCTGACCAAGTACCTGACAAGGTCAGTATCTTTAACTCCATTTTAGGAAGTAACAGACTGGAAAGCTACTACCAGAGTAGTACGTACAAATGCTTGTCGACTTCAGCAGAAAGAATGGAGTATTCTATGTAGCCATTCTTGACTTTATCTTTTCATAGAATAAATAAACTTCTTATGTAATGTGACAACTCTAGGAAAAAGGAGCACTCTCAGTAAAGTAGTCTGCTAACAGATACAACGGTGTACGGAAGATCTTCAAGAGAAAAGCATGAAGTTACCGAATCTATCCTAGGAAGGATATAAAAAATCACTACAAGAAAAATGGGAAATTTCGACGTCCATTTGCCGTCGCAAATACGTCGGAGATACGTCGTAATGTGAATTTTTGACGTATTTCTGACGTATTTGCGACGGAATATGGACGTCGGAACTCTTACATCGCAAATTTTCGACGTACTAAAATAGCATCACCAATGCATCCGAAATTACCGACGAAACTATATCATCAAAATTGTAGTGGCTATTTATGTCGGTAATTAATAATACGAAAATTAATTAATCATTGCGACAGAACATAGTTTAGTTGAAAATAGGTCTAAAGTTTTCGACGTATTTTCGACAGATATATTATGTCGTCGCAAACATATGGGTTAAATTACTTCCGACGAAAGTTATTTTGGTGGGAAATACGTCATTAATTTTGACGTATTTCTATCAGATAAATAATAGGTTGAAAACCTGTGGGTCAAATTAGTTCCGACAAACTATTATTGTGTCGAAAATACGTCGGTAATGCTCGATGAATTTGAGACGGATAATTAATACGTCGGAACTAGTTTGAATCAAATTACTTCCGACGAAACTACCTTGGGTCGAAAAGACGTCGTTAATGTTCGACGTATTTGAGACGGATAATTAATACGTCGAAACTAATGTGCATCAAATTTGTTTCGACGAATATTTAGTTGGTCGAAAATACGTCTGAACCTTTCGACCGATTTGCGCTAGAAAATAAATACATTAGGAAATAAGTGCGTGAAATTGGTTCCGACGAATTGTTAGTTGGTCGAAATTCCGTCGAAAACTTTCTCCACATATTTTTGTACATATTTTAAAATTTTAAAAACCTGTTTAAAGCTACAGTTATACACCACAATCGACACAACTCAACATAAAACACGTAATAAACAACATATACAATAGACAATAGGATAAAATCCTATTGTAAATTAGAATAAAGAACGTCCACAACACATAAATCTTTGAATAAAAAAAGTTACAGTTACATTAATTGAAATGTATCATTTTTTCATAATATCATTAAAAAAAATCAAGAGATATCTGCTGCATCAGCCTCATTCGTCATTCGTAGCATCTCCACCATCACTGCCTGTAGGAGGATCCTACATCACAAAAATTAATAATAAATAGATTTTAATAAATATAATTATTAATAAATCTAGTTAAATATCTTTTTGATTTTCTAAGGCCGAAAGTAGATAACATGAAGATGATTTCTTTCACTCTCAAAGGTGAATTCTTTGAACTAAGTAGTAATATTATTGTTGTGTCATGTGGTTTTGATGATGTCTAACACTATGAATCACATTATGATAATGATTTTTTATATCATGAATTTGATGTGTGCTGGCTAATGTCGATATGTTTTCTAATGCCTTGAACGACATTTTCATATGAAGGCTTGAAGAGTTGTAATGTCAATGCTATGAATGCTTGAACTGTTATGTCTGTATGCTTGAAGAATGTCTGTTTGAAGAATTATAATATCTGAAGAATTCAGATAAGCATAAGCATGGCAGTGTCACAGCAGCCCTAGAAACAACTCTGCAGAAGAAGCCTCCAATCGTTGAAGAAACAAGCTGATATATCACCTTAAGATAGACTCTGTACCCACTGAAGAATAAGGTTGAAAAATATCCCTTAAGGCTAACAAATGTGCATTACGGGTGACTGATACTACCTTAAGGGTAACAAATAGATGGACTAGGTGAATAATAGGCAACAGTGGTGACAAATAGCAGTGCAAAGGTGAATAATAGGCAGCAGGTGGGAAACAGCTGAAAACTAAGAACCTCAAGCCGACTTGGAAGGGCTTACAAGTCGACTTCTGACAGAAGAATTCACAGAATGAAAGAAGACTTTTTAGCTACAGATTAAGGGTGAAAATGGGTGGACAAAGCAGACAAATGGCTACATAGCAATGTGAAATGGCTGTTCAGTGGTGTAAAGTGGCTCATGGCTCTGACATTTGAAGAATGATCAAACTGGTTAAAGAGAATGATTCCCTCTGTGCTTCAGAGGAAGAGAGGACTAGTCCTCTGGTTGTGGGAAACTGGGTGTTACTCACGGTTCCTTCTAATTTGATCAGAAGAAGAGAGGAGAATGTTCTTCTAGGTCAAGCTGTAAGTCAGCGTTTGTTTGCAGACAGAGTCTGCGGTTATTGCTGTTGCAAGGGGAAGCCACACTCAGGTTTGAGTGTGGGGTGGACGTAGATCTGCGTGGCAGATCGAATCAACTAAAAATTCCGTGTGCCGTGATTTGCATCGGTGTAATTGGCCCTTATCATCTTCCTCCATTCACAAGTTTGCGTATGAACATTTCTTCCCTATACGCTTAGTGGTTGTATTGCAGTCTGCTAGATCTGTCTGATCTGAGTGGATTCTGTGAGATAGCATTCTCTTAGTTAGTGCATTTTTATCACTTTCATTTATATTGTTCTCACAGATATCATCTGAGCTCGTGGTTTGATAGCTGAGTGTTAAATTGTCTTAGGCTTAAAAATTGAGGTTAAAATTTTTATAGGATCTATTCACCCCCCTCTAGATCCTGCTGTGCCCACATTTTCATATACTTGCTTCCGGCTTTGCCTATAAAACACACAACATTGGTATCACAGATACTCCGATATTATAACTCTAAGGTCTACGAAATTAAAAATTAAATTAAATACTCACATGAGAGGGTTGTGGTGTGCTCGAGGGTGCTCCCTGAGATAAAATCCCCGCCTAGGCCAGGAGGGTAGCAACCACCCGAGTAAAGCGTGCCTCCATGCGTTCCTTGACTAGGTCTACCGCATGTTCGACGATGGATGTAATCTGGCTTGTAGAAGTGCCGATGGAGGGAGTAGAGAAGGAACTACTACCGGGGTAGGATGAAGCTGAGCCCGGAGAAGATGCTAGAATCGGGCTGGTGTCCAAGCTCTGCCCAAAACCGTATACTCATCCTTTCTTCGGTGGGCCGGCTGCTGCTACCCATGCCTCAGGATCTAGTTACGGCCGCTGCGTCTCCTCGTCCCCATATGTGACGACTCGGGATCTGAGTACTGGAAAGGAGCCGGCACGTCTCGAATCTCGGCCCGCCAACCCACAAGTCCGGAGACTCGGAAGGGTAAAAAGGGATGGTGTGGGAGTACAAGAGAAGCTGGAACAACTACAGAGATAGCACAATAATCTAAAATAAAATGCACATCATAATATAAATAAATAAACTGCTACGAGGTCCACAGAGTCTCATGTCCAAATAAAAGTACAGTCAATAGAAAGGAAGAGTACAACTACATGGGGCATCCCCCGGCGTACAACTACACGGGGCATCCCCTGGCTCTAGCAGACTGGCGACTAACCCTGGCTAGAAAAACCACGCTGAAACTCGGCCGCACCTCTCGACGATCCCGCCTCACCTGAAAAGCAGGGGTGAGCCTCATTTCATTGGCCCAGTAGGGATCCCTCGGACCCCCATCGCACAACCAGGAAAACGGCAGCGAGGGGCAAAAACCGCGGAGGTAACACTACCTAACAGGAGTACGGTAGAACCAACAAGCTGGAATAAATAAACAGAAAAGCTATCTAACTAACCGTACCGTACAGCCAAATCCCGGTCCGTCAAAACTCGAGTCCGTACCTGCCAGCAGACAGGAGCACCACCCACTAGAAGAACGGCTGGATGCGCCCCCTGACGTCTTACATCGTTCCACAAGTGTCTGGCTACCACGCCCCGAGCGCGAGACTCAGACACACACACAGTAACCAGTAGTACCATAAAACAAGGACTAGCTGAGGTCACACTCGTCAGCGCGGGTCCGAAGCCCTCAGCCCCGTGTGCATACTTAGACCATACGCCCTAAGCCTGTCCTCTAGCTGGTAATTCCCCCTAAGCTCGGACTCGGCTGTACGTGGGGGCCCTACGGTAACCAACCTACTCACCGTCTCTCTCAGGTCAGCCGCTCCACCACTCCTGGGTGGGTCAGCACCGCGTGCCGTAAGAAGGCTACGACTAGTGGACGTGTCACCGGAGGTAAGGCTTAACTCATGGAAACCACGGATCGAACGGAAATGAGACTGCAACCCACTCGATGCAGTCCAGGGTCTAGCGGTCCAACCCTGGGCCGCCACAGGCTCTGGCGGTCCATCCTTGGTCCGCCACAGGACTCTAGCGGCCCAGCATTAGGCCGCCAGAAGATGAAGTCATGTTGGCTCTGGCGCTCCTACTTTAGGCCGCCATAACTCTCTAGCGGACCAACCCTGGCGCGCTAGAAGCCCTCTGGCGCCCGCACCCATGGCCGCTAGAGGCACATGACTCCCAACTGTCAAAATCCAACAGTCAGAAATCAACGGTCAACTCGAGTCTCTAGCGGTCTGACCCTAGGTTGCCATACCATCTGGCAGTTTATCGTGCAGCCGCCAGACGACTTCGGGACCTGCCGACAAAACAGTAAGAAGTGGCGCACCCAGCTTAGGCCGCTAGGGTCTCTGGCCCGCCTACCTTGGGCCGTCAGTGCGTGTGGCAGTCTCTGGAAGGACCGCTACGGTTGGAGCTGAGGCATCCTTTGCTTGTGTCAGGTTTGACCAACGTGGATGCGGCTTGCAGAGCAGCAGCGGCGTTGGAGAGAGACATGCAGAAGGTTAGAGGTCAGGGCAGTGCGGGCCAGATGCAGATGAGTTTTGGTCAGCAGGCGTCTATGTAGCAGCAGAGTTCTGCCCAGATTTTAGTAGGTTGTTCAGGGACGTCCCCGTCCGGGGCGTCGGTAGTAGATTTGTCATATCTGGGATCGAAGCTCAAGAAGTTGCTCAAGGAAGCTGGTTTTGGCAGGAGGCGCCGAGGTCGCAGAGATCAGGTGCAGCAGTCTGTGGGTAGTGTTCAACATCCTACCCAGTTCTAGCGTCAGGGTTCAGTGCGTGGTTCTCGGGGCGGGTGTCCTCGATGCGCCAATTCTCATCCAGGCAGGCAGTGTACGGCACCCGTGGTTTGCTTCAAGTGCGACTAGCCAGGGCACATGGTGCATGACTGTCCGCAGAGACCGCGTTAGTCGCATGAGTTTCAGCAACAGCAGTAGTTCCAGCCCCAGCAGATGTCATCGCAGCCGCAGTAGTACCAGTAGCAGGGTCAATATCCTAAGTTGACTCGGTTGGCTACTGGTGGGAGGCAGAGAGCCCGAGGCAGAGTTACCCATATTACCAGAGCAGAGGCTGAGGCGTCCCAGTTGGTGGAAGGTACTATTCTGATTTTTAGTTGTGCGACTCGGGTTTTGTTTGATTCTGGTGCATCTCATTCGTCTATTTCGGAGCAGTTTGCTCAGAGTGCCGAGGAGTCGGCGACTGAGGTGTCCTGTGATCTAGCAGTGGAGTTGCCTACCGGTGATTTCATGCTCACCCCGTACTTCTTCGATAAGGTGCCTGTGTGGGTGGATGGGCGGAACTTACCGGCTAGATGTGATCTTGGGCATGGAGTGATCTTGGGCATGGAGTGGCTCGAGACTCACTGGGTGGTGGTGGATTGTCGCTTGAAGAGGGTCTACTTCCAGCATCCTAGTAGACCCACTTTCTACAACCAAGGTATCCGGTCTTCCTCCTCCCGTTTTCTTATTTCGGCTATGAGGGCTCGTAGATTGCTTGACACGGGTTGTCAAGGTTTTCTAGCTTCTGTGGTTTTGGTCGATCGACAGTGTCCGGATGTGGAGGACATTCCGATTGTGTGCGAGTTTTTTGATATTTTTCCCGAGGAGTTGCCTGGGTTGCCACCGTAGCGTGAGATTGATTTCGTGATTGAGGTGGTACCAGGTACGACACCTATGTCAAAGGCTCCTTATCGTATGGCGCTGGCGGAGTTGAGGGAGTTGAAGGCGCAATTGCAGGAGTTGCTGGCCAGGGGGTACATTCGTCCTAGGTTTTTCCCTTGGGGTGCGTCGGTGTTGTTTGTGAAGAAGAAGGATGGTAGTCTGAGGCTGTACATCGACTACCGGCAGTTGAACCATGCGACTGTTAAGAACAAGTATCAGTTGCCTCGGATTGATGACTTGTTTGATCAGCTTCAGTCGGCCCGGGTATTTTTACGGATTGATTTGAGATCGGGTTATTACCAGCTGCGGATTCGAGAGTCTGATGTTGAGAAGATGGCGTTTCGATTGAGGTATGGGCATTATGAATTCTTGGTGATGCCGTTTGGGCTCACCAATGCCCCCGCGTCATTTATGGATTTGATGCATAGGGTGTTCCGTCCGTATCTAGACTAGTTCGTGGCCGTGTTTGTGGATGACATCCTTGTGTATTCGCGGTCTGCTGAGGAGCATGTGCATCATTTGAGGGTGGTGTTGCAGACCTTGCGGGATCACCGGTTGTATGCCAAGCTCAACAAGTGTGAGTTTTGGTTGCGAGAGGTGTACCTTTTGGGGCACGTGATTTCTGGTGATGGTGTTTCCGTGGACCCGACCAAGGTTGAGGCTGTGGTGTAGTGGCCGAGGCTGAGTTCTATCACGGAGATTCGGAGTTTTCTGGGGCTTGCAGGCTATTATAGAAGGTTCATCCAGCATTTTTCTCGTATTGCGGCCCCGATGACCAGGCTTACGCGGAAGGATGTGCCGTTTGTTTGGACAGAGGAGTGTGAGCAGAGCTTTATCGAGCTGAAGATATTGCTCACGACCGCTCTGCTGTTGGTGTTGCCTTCTGGATCAGGAGATTTTGTGGTGTGTACAGATGCTTCCAGGGTAGGTTTGGGTGATGTGCTGATGTAGCACGGTGGAGTGGTGGCGTATGCATCCCGGCAGTTGAAGCAACATGAGGAGAACTACCCTACTCATGATCTTGAGTTGGCGGTGGTGATTTTTGCTCTGAAGATCTGGAGGCACTATCTGTATGGTGAGAAGTTCGAGATGGTCACTGACCATTAGATTTTCAGGTATGTGTTTACTCAGAAGGATCTTAACCTCAGGCAGAGGAGGTGAATGGAGTACATGAAGGATTATGATTTTACTATGTCATATCAGCCTGGCAGGATGAACGTCATGGATGATGCCTTGAGCAGGAAGGTGGTAGTCAGTCAGATGTTGTTGAGGAAGTGGAGGCTTTGGGAGCAGGTTCCGGCCATGACTTTTAGGCTCAAGATCCCACAGGATCAGGGTTCGGCAGTTCTTGCGAGCTTGACTGTCACGCCACCGATTCGTCGCCAGGTGACTGAGGCTCAGCGTGCGGACCCCAAGCTACCCTGGATTTTGTCGATGGCTGAGGTGAAATTTGGTGAGGATGGAGCCGTGAGTTTCCGAGGTAGGTTGTACGTCCCATCCGAGGAACAAATGAGGCGTGCGGTGTTGCGAGAGGCTCATGGGAGTCGGTATGCCGTGCACCCCGGATTGGCGAAGATGTACCAGAACTTGAAGAGACAGTTTTGGTGGCCTGGTATGAAGAGAGATGTTACAGAGTACGTGGCCAGGTGTTTGATTTGTCAGCAGGTGAAAGCTGAGCACTAGCGTCCAGGAGGTACACTTCAGCCCTTGGAGATTCCTACGTGGAAGTGGGACCACGTGACCACTGATTTCATGGTTAGATTGCCGAGGACATCCAGTGGACAGTATAGTATCTGGTTACTGGTGGATAGACTGACGAAGACGGCTCGGTTGTTGCCGATCAAGGTCAGTTGGAGCGTGCATCGTTTGGCTTGTTTGTATGTGGAGCGGATCGTCCCGTTGCATGGAGTTCCCATCTCCATTGTGTCTGATCACGATCCCCGCTTCACTTCTGGATTCTGGAGGAGCTTCCAGAAGGCTCTAGGCACCAAGTTGGCATTCAACTCGGTCTATCACCCTCAGTCAGATGGTCAGTCTGAGCGGACCATCCAGGCTTTGGAGGACATGTTGAGGTAATGTTGCCTAGAGTGGCAAGGGAGTTGGATCCACCATTTACCGTTAGTGGAGTTTACCTACAACAATGGCTATCATTCGAGCATTGGTATGGCACCGTATGAGGTGCTGTATGGGTGACCTTGTTGGACTCCGCTTGATTGGTTTGAGGTGGGAGAGCGTGTCCTGAGAGGACCGGATTTGGTACAGCAGTGTACCGAGGTGGTGCGTCTGATCCGGTAGAAGATGCTGGCTGCGTAGAGCCGACAGAAGAGCTATGCCGATCGGAGGAGGCGGCCCCTCAGTTTTACGGTAGGTGATCGGGTGTTTTTGCGAGTTTCTCCCATGAAGGGTGTGATGCGCTTCGGCAGGCGTGGGAAGTTGAGTCCCTGCTACATTGGTCCTTTCCTCATTGTCGAGCGTATTGGTGAGGTTGCCTATAGGTTGCAGTTACCCCCAAAGCTGTCTTCTGTGCATGATGTGTTACACGTGTCTATGCTTCGGAGGTATATGCTCGATGGTTCCCAAGTTCTGGAGGACGCCGTTTGTGACGACCCGGGATCCGAGTATCGGAAAGGAACCGGCGCGTCTCGAATCTCGGCCCGCCAACCCACAAGCCCGAAGACTCGGAAGGGTGAAAAGGGATGGTGTGGGAGTACAAGATAAGCTGAAACAACCACAGGGATAGCACAATAATCTAAAATAAAATGCACAGCATAATATAAATAAAATAAACTGCTACAAGGTCCAGAGAGTCTCATGTCCAAAATAAAGTACAATCAACAGAAAGAAAGGAGTACAACTACACGGGGAATCCCCCGGCTCTGGCAGACTAGCGACTAACCCTGGCTAGAAGAACCACGTTGAAACTCGGCCGCACCTCTCGATGACCCCGCCTCACCTGAAAAGCAGGGGTGAGCCTCATTTCATTGGCCCAGTAGGGATCCCCCGGACCCCCACCGCACGACGAGAAAAATGGCAGCAAAGCGCGTGCAACCACAGAAGGTAACACTACCCAGCAGAAGTACGGTAGAACCTACAAGCTGTAATAAATAAACAGAAAAGTTGTCTAACCAACCGTACCGTACGACCAAACCTAGGTCCAGCAAAACTCGAGTCCGTACCTGCCAGAAGACAGGAGCACCACACACTAGAAGAACGACCGGATGCGTCCCCTAATGTCTTACACCGCGTCCCAAGTGTCTAGCTACAACGCCCCAGGCGCGAGACTCAGACACACTCATTAACCAATAGTACCACAAAACAAGGACTGGCTGAGGTCGCGCTCATCAGCGCGGGACCGAAGCCCTCAGCCCCGTGTGCACACTCAGACCATACGCCCTAGGCCTGTCCTCTAGCTGGTAATTCCCCCAAAGCTTGGACTCGATTGTACGCGGCGGCCCTACGGTAACCAGCCTACTCACCTTCTCTCTCGGGTCAGCCGCTCCACCACTCCTGGGTGGATCAGCATCGCGTGCCGTAAGAAGGCTACGACTAGTGGACGTGTCACCGGAGGTGAGACTCGACTCACGGAAACCACCGACCACACACTGACACAGACTCTCGGTAACCAAAACGGTAGGTACGGATGTCGGGGACACCCATGAGGTCCGACCATCCCTCAAGTCACGCGGCACCCCTACTGAGGTAACTAATCCTCCAGGGACCCCGGGGCGCCCCTGTGGCTCTCACTGGGTGCTCACGGCAACCCTCGGGCCACACGCCACCACCGGATCCAAGGCTCACTCGATCGGAGGCAAAATTACTGAACGAAAACATGGCTTGGTGTGGGGATGAACGAGCTAGGGACCCAGGGCGCGACACTATCGCGCTCTGGTCCCCTGGCGCGATCCCTGAAGGACGCGTTACCCTTCCCTAGCGCGATCTGGAGGGTCGTGCTAGGGTTGGCTAGCGCGATCAGGATGATCGCGCTAGGGCATGCTAGCGCGATCCCAAGAACGCGCTCTCCATGCCCAGTGTGATCTAAACCGCCAAACTGCTCATCCCTTCCGATGAACGCGCTCAGACGACATAGCGCGTTCGTCCTGAATGCGCCCCTGGGTTATAGCGCGATAACGGGCTGAGCCTGGTTCACGTAAAACGCCCGAAAAATTCAAAAACCACGCCCATTCACCCCCCTGGTGAAGGAAAAACAACTGGGAATCATTCCCCTACTACCCAGCATGCAAAAGAACCCCGAAATTTGGCTAGAAACGCTTCAAATCGGTGAAATCCGTCGCTCAACCCAAGCATGGCATTTCCCGACCCGGCATGGAAATACGCCCCTCTCGACCTTCCCACGGCCTATAAATCTCGAGAAATGCAAGAAAGGAGGGAAGGATCCATCCCCCTACCTTAAGGAAGCCCGAAAACCACCGGATCACCGCCGATCGCCGAATCTTGCTCGAACACAAACTCCACCCACGCGCCACGAAAAGAGCACCGTCGCGATCCTCTCGCCGCCACCATCGTCACCGCGCCGCCACCGATGTCCACCACCCGTCGCCGGAGGGGAAGGAGCACCACGAAGTCCAACGGGCAAGAGGGGGGTTGCAACGGTCGGCCGTGGCTCACGGGAGGAAGAAAGAAGAAGAGGAAAAGAAGAAAAGGGAAAAAGAAAAAGGGAAAATAGGGGGGGGTATTTATAGAAAATCTAGAAAATACCAAAAATACTAAAAAATAGAAAAATACGTATTCTGGATCCTTGGAACGCACTGATCGCAACGGTACCACTCGCGGGTAGGTGAACGACCCGGTTCACCCGCTATGGGGTTCCGTAGGTTTTCCTGAAACACACACGCGGGAATCAAAAAACACATGGAAAAAGTCGCGGGACACGATCCGGGCCTCCGAAACTGACCGGAATCACACGGATCCGAACACGGAAGATGTCCCGAAATTTTTTTTGGGCATAATGGAAATAAATTCACCGGGAACGCAGATCCGGGACCAGAGAAGATGGATCCGAAAAACTAGGGACATCACAGCCCTCCCCCCTTAAACAAATTTCATCCTCGAAATTAAGGACAAGACACAGGGGCAGGGGAGAAGACTCACCCGAATAAATAAGGATACAGCTATGGCATCTCATCCTCACGCTCCCACGACGCCTCACCACCGGAGTGACGCTGTCAGACCACCTTAACCAGAGGAATAACCTTGTTCCGCAGGCGCTGCTCACGCCGATCCTCAATGCGGATGGGGTACTCTGGTAGGGACAAGTCTGTGGTCACCTCGGGCCACACGGCATCCTCCATAACGTGGGAATCATCAGGCATATACCTCTGAAGCATAGACACATGAAACACATCATGCACGGAAGATAGCTCCGGGGGTAACTGCAACCGATAGGCAACCTCACCAATACGCTTGATAATGAGGAAAGGACCAATGTAGCGGGGACTCAACTTCCCACCCCTGTCGAAGCGCATCACACCCTTCATGGGAGAAACTCGCAAAAACACCCGATCACCTACAGTAAAACTGAGGGGTCACCTTCTCCGATCGGCATAACTCTTCTGTCGGCTCTGCGCAGCCAGCATCTTCTGCCGTATCAGACGTACCACCTTAGTGCACTGCTGCACCAAAACCGATCTTGTCAGGACATGCTCTCCCACCTCAAATCAATCAAGCGGAGTCCAACAAGGTCGCCCATACAGCACCTCGTACGGTGCCATACCAATGCTCGAATGATAGCCATTGTTGTAGGTAAACTCCACTAACGGTAAATGGTAGATCCAACTCTCTTGCCACTCTAGGCAACATGACCTCAACATGTCATCGAAAGTTTGAATGGTCCGCTCAGACTGACCGTCTGACTGAGGGTGATAGGCTGAGCTGAATGCCAACTCGGTGCCTGAAGCCTTCTTGAAGCTCCTACAGAATCCAGAAGTGAAGCGGGGATCGTGATCGGACACAATGGAGATGGGAACTCCATGCAACGGGACGATCCGCTTCACATACAAATGAGCCAAACGATGCACGCTTCAACTGACCTTGATCAGTAATAGTCGAGCTGTCTTCGTCAGTCTATCCACCAGCAACCAAATATTATCCTGCCCACTGGATGTCCTCGACAATCCAACCACGAAATCAATGGCCACATGATCCCACTTCCACGTAAGAATCTCTAAGGGCTGAAGTGTACCTCCTGGACGCTGGTGCTCTGCTTTCACCTGCTAACAAATCAAACACTTGGTCACGAACTCTGCAACACCTCTCTTCATACCAGGCCACCAAAACTACCTCTTCAAGTTCTGGTACATCTTCACCGATCCGGGGTGCATGACATATTGACTCCCATGAGCCTCTCGCAACACCGCACGCCTCGTCTGTCATTCGGCTGGGACGTACAACCTACCTCAGAACCTCACAGCTCCATCTTCACCAAACTCCACCTCGGCCATCGAAAAAATCGGGGTAGCTCAGGGTCCGCACGTTGAGCCTCAGTCACCTGACGACGAATCACTAGCGTGACAGTCAAGCTCGGAAGAATAGCCGAATCCTGATCCCGAGGGACCTTGAGCCTAAAAGTCATGGCCGGCACCTGCTCCCATAACCTCCACTTCCTCAACAACATCTGATTGACCACCACCTTCCAACTCAAGGCATCAACCACGACATTCATCCTGCCAGGCTGATACGACATAGTGAAATCATAGTCCTTCATGTACTCCATCCACCTGCTCTGCCTGCGGTTTAGATCCTTCTGGGTAAAGACATACCTCAAACTCTGATGGTCAGTGAACATCTCGAACCTCTCACCGTACAGATAGTGCCTCCAGATCTTCAGAGCAAAAATCACCGCCGCCAACTCAAGATCATGAGTAGGGTAGTTCTCCTAATGTGGCTTCAACTGCCGAGATGCATACGCCACAACTCCACCATGATGCATCAGCATAGCACCCAAACCTACCCTGGAAGCATATGTACACTCCCGATCCAGAAGGCAACACCAACACCGGAGCAGTCGTGAGCAATCTCTTCAGCTCCATAAAGCTTTGCTCACACTCCTCCGTCCAGACAAATGGCACATCCTTTCACGTAAGCCTAGTCATCGGGGCCGTAATTCGAGAAAAATCCTGAATAAACCTCCGATAATAGCCTGCAAGCCCCAGAAAACCCTGAATCTCCGTGACGAAACTCGGCCTCGGCCACAGCACTATAGCCTCGACCTTGGCCGGGTCCACGAAAATACCATCACCAGAAATCACGTACCCCAAAAAGTGCACCTCATGCAGCCAAAACTCACACTTGCTCAGCTTGAGATACAACTGGTGATCCCGCAAGGTCTGCAACACCACCCTCAAATGGTGCACATGCTCCTCAGCAGACCGCAAATACACAAGGATGTCATCCACAAACACGACCATGAACTAGTCTAGATACGGACGGAACACCCTATGCATGAAATCCATAAATGCCACGGGGGCATTGGTGAGCCCAAACGGCATCACCAATAACTCATAATACCCATACCTCGAGCGAAACGTCGTCTTCTCCACGTCGAACTCTCGAATCCGCAGCTGGTAATAACCCGATCTCAAATCAATCCGCGAAAACATCCGGACAGACTAAAGCTGATCAAACAAGTCATCAATCCGTGGCAACAGATACTTGTTCTTAATAGTCACCTGGTTCAACTGTCGGTAGTCGATGCATAGCCTCAGACTACCGTCCTTCTTCTTCACAAACAACACGGGCGCACCCCAAGGGGAAAAGCTAGGACGAATGTACCCCTTGGCCAGTAACTCCTGCAATTGTGCCTTCAACTCTCTCAACTCCGCCGGTGCCATACGATAGGGGGCCTTCGATATAGGCGCCGTACCTTGTACCACCTCAATCACGAAATCAATCTCTCGCTGCAGTGGCACTGGCAACTCCTCAAGAAAAACATCAGAAAACTCGCACACGATCGGGATGTCCTCTACATCCGGACACAGTCGATCGGCCAAAACCACAGAAGCGAGAAAGCCTTGACAACCCGTGTCAAGCAATCTACGAGCCCTAATAGCCGAAATAAGGAAACGAGAGGAGGAAGACCGGATACCTTGGAAATAAAAGGTGGGTCCACGAAGTTGCCGGAAGTAGACCCTCTTCGAGTCGCAATCCACCTAGGCATGATGGGCCTCGAGCCAATCCATGCCCAAGATCACATCAAAGTCCTGAAGCGGCAATGCATAAAGTCTGGCCGATAAGTTCCGCCCATCCACCCACACAGGCACCTTCTCGAAGAAGTACGGGGTGAGCATGAAATCATCGATAGGCAGCTCCACTGCCAGGTCACAGGACACCTCAGTCGCCGACTCCTCGGCACTCTGGGCAAACTCCTCCGAAATAAACGAATGAGATGCACCGGAATCGAACAAAACTCGAGTCGTGCAACCAAGAATCAGAATAGTACCTTCGACCAACTGGGATGCCTCAGCCTCTGCTCTGGTAATGTGGGTAACTCTACCTCGGGCTCTCTGCCTCCCACCAGTAGCCGACCGAGTCAACTAAGGATACTAACCCTGGTGCTGGTACTACTGTGGCTGCGATGACATCTGCTGGGGCTGGAACTGCTGCTGCTGCTGAAACTCGTGCGGCTGGCGCAGTCCCTGCGGATAGTCACGCGCCATGTGCCCTGGCTGGTCGCACCTGAAGCAAACCACGGGCATCGTACACTGCCTGCCTGGATGAGACTCGCCGCACCGAGGACACCCGCCCCGAGAACCACTCACTGAACCCTGACGCTAGAACTGGGTAGGCTGCTGAACACTACCCACAGACTACTGCGCCTGATCTCCGCGACCTTGGCGCCTCCTGCGAAAACCAGCTTCCTTGAGCAACTTCTTGAGCTTCGATCCCAGAGATGATGAATCTGCTGTCGACGCCCCGGACGGGGACGTCCCTGAACCACCTGCTAAAATCTGGACAGAACTCTGCTGCTGCACGAACGTCGACTGACCAAAACTCATCTGCATCTGACTTGCACTGCCCTGACCTCGAACCTTCTGTATGTCTCTCTCCAACGCCGCTGCTTCTCTACAAGCTGCATCCACGTTGGTCAACCCTGACGCAAGCAAAGGATGCCTCACCTCCAAGCTCAGACCCCCAATAAACTGATCGATCTGCACCGTCTCATCTGCCACAATATGCGGTGCATAACGGCCCAACTCAACGAACCTGACCTGTACTGCACCACGGTCATGTCACGTTGGACCAGATCCAAAAACTCACACAACTTCTGCGATCTGAGGAAGGATGGACAAAAAAGCACACTCGAAAGTCGGGACGAACTCCAGCCACAAGATCTGCCAAAGGGGACGGGACTGGAACGCTGCTCCCCACTCTGACGTCCACCAAGTCCGGGCTGGCCCCTGCAATCTATACGTAGCCAACACCACCCTCTCTTCTTCAGGACACTCCATCGAACTGAACACTTGCTCCATGTCATCTAACCACTCTCTGGCCACCTCTGAATCTGGCTGCCCGCCAAAAGTAGACGGCTGATACTGCAAGAAATCTCTCAGCGCGCGGTTACTCCAAGAGGATGAGCCCTCACCAGCATCACCGCCCTGCTGCTGCTGCGGCTGCTGCTGATACTGCAGCTGCTGAATAACATACTGATACATGCCCTGGAAGAACTCCTCTGGCCCGGGAACTCTCGCCCCCTCAGCTGCATCTGCTGGAAGCTCCACTCTACTCTGCCCTTCCTGGCCCCCACCTGACTCTCCCTGCTGGGAACGAGTCGCTCTCCTGGGCGCCATCACACCTGCTAACAAAACAATCAACGATGTTAACAAAAACACGTGAGGCCCCACGCTAGTCGCCAACTGTACAAGACATTCATGGACCTTCTGGACCACTGCAAATCTTTTCAAGTTCTGATGTACCTCCACAACCTACGCTCTGATACCAACTATTATGACCCGGGATCCGAGTACCGGAAAGGAACCGGCGCGTCTCGAATCTCGGCCCACCAGCCCACGAGCCCGAAGACTCGGAAGGGTGAAAAGGGATGGTGTGGGAGTACAAGAGAAGCTGAAACAACCACATGGATATCACAATAATCTAAAATAAAATGCACAATATAATATAAAAAAAATAAATAGCTACAAGGTCTACATAGTCTCATGTCCAAAATAAAGTACAATCAACAGAAAAAAAGGAGTACAACTACATGGGGCATCCCCCGGCGTACAACTACACGGGGCATCCCCCGGCTCTGGCAGACTGGCAACTAACCCTGGCTAGAAGAACCACGTTGAAACTCGGCCGCACCTCTCGACGACCCCGCCTCACCTGAAAAGCAGGGGTGAGCCTCATTTCATTAGCCCAGTAGGGATCCCCCGGACCCCCACCGCACGACGAGAAAAATGGCAGCAAAGCGTGTGCAACCACGGAAGGTAACACTACCTAGTAGAAGTACGGTAGAACCTACAAGCTGTAATAAATAAACGGAAAAACTATCTAACCAACCGTACTGTACGACCAAACCTAGGTCCGGTAAAACTCGAGTCCGTACCTGCCAGAAGATAGGAGCACTACCCACTAGAAGAACGACCGGATGCGTCCCCTGACGTCTTACACCGCGTCCCAAGTGTCTAGCTACAACGCCCCAGGCGCGAGACTCAGACACACACTCATTAACCAGTAGTACCACAAAACAAGGACTGGCTGAGGTTGCGCTCGTCAGCGTGGGACCGAAGCCCTCAGCCCCGTGTTCACACTCAGACCATACGCCCTAGGCCTGTCCTCTAGCTGGTAATTCCCCCTAAGCCCGGACTCGGCTGTACTCGGGGGCCCTACGGTAACCAGCCTACTCACCGTGTCTCTCGGGTCAGCCGCTCCACCACTCTCGGGTGGGTCAGCACTGCGTGCCGTAAGAAGGCTACGACTAGTGGACGTGTCACCGGAGGTGAGACTCGACTCACGGAAACCACTGACCACACACTGACACAGACTCTCGGTAACCAAAACGGTAGGTACGGATGCCATGGACACGCACCAGGTCCGAGCATCCCTCAAGTCACGCGGCACCCCTACCGAGGTAACTGATCCTCCAGGGACCCCGGGGCGCCCCTGTGGCTCTCACTGGGTGCTCACGGCAACCCTCGGGCCACACGCCACCACCGGATCCAAGGCTCACTCGACCGGAGGCAAAATTACCAAACGGAAATACGGCTTGGGGAGGGAGGATGAACGCGCTAGGGACCTAGGGCGAGACACTGTCATGCTCTGGTCCCCTGGCGCGATCCCTGAAGGACGCGCTACCCTTCCCTAGCGCAATCTGGAGGGTCACGCTAGGGTTGACAAGCGCGATCAGGATGATCGCGCTAGGGTAGGCTAGCGCAATCCCAAGAATGCGCTCTCCATGCCCAGCGCAATTTGAATCGCCAAACTGCTCATCCCTTCCGATGAACGCACTCGGATGACACAACGCGTTCATCCAGAACGTGCCCCTGGGTTATAGCGCGATAACGGGCCGAGCCCGGTTCGCATAAAATGCCCGAAAAATTTGAAAACCACTCCCATTCACCCCCTAGTGAAGGGAAAACAACGGGGAATCATTCCCCTACTACCCAGCATGCAAAAGAACCCCAAAATTTGGTTAGAAACGCTTCAAATCGGTGAAATCCGTTGCTCAACCCAAGCATGGCATTTCCCGACCCGGCATGGAAATACGCCCCTCTCAACCTTCCCACGGCCTATAAATCTCGAAAAATGCAAGAAAGGAGGTAAGGATCCATCCCCCTACCTTAAAGAAGCCCGAAAACCATCGGATCGCCACCAATCACCGAATCTTGCTCGAACACGAACTCCACCCACGTGCCACGAAAAGAGCACTGTCGAGATCCTCTCGCCGCCACCGTCGTCACCGCGCTGCCACCGATGTCCACCACCCGTCGCCGGAGGGGAAGGAGCGCTGCGAAGTCCAACGGGCAAGAGGGGGGTTGCAACGGTCGGCCGTGGCTCACGGGAGGAAGAAAGAAGAAGAGGAAAAGAAGAAAAGGGAAAAAGAAAAAGGGAAAATAGGGGGGTATTTATAGAAAATCCAGAAAATGCCAAAAATACCAAAAAATAGAAAAATACATATTCTCGATCGTTGAAACGCACTGATCGCAATGGTACCACTCGTGGGTAGGGGAACGACCCGGTTCACCCGCTACGGGGTTCCGTAGGTTTTCCCGAAACACACACGCAGGAATCGAAACACACGAGGAAAAAGCCACGGGACACGATCTGGGCCTCCAAAACTGACCGGAATCACACAGATCTGAACACGGAAGATGTCTCGAAAACAATTCCGGGCATAATGAAAACAAATTCAGCGGGAACGTAGATCCGGGACCCGAGAAGATAGATCCGAAAAACTTGGGACATCACACCGTTTGGCCTGAAGTGACCCCAGACTTGTCCCTTCCAGAGTACCCTGTCCGTATTGAGCATCGGCGTGAGCAGCGCCTGCGGAACAAGGTTATTCCTCTGGTTAAGGTGGTCTGGCAACGTCATTCTGGTGGTGAGGCATCTTGGGAGCGTGAGGATGAGATGCGGATGCAATATCCTTACTTGTTTGCGTGAGTCTTTCCCCTGTTCATGTGCTTCATTCTTAAATTTCGAGGACGGAATTTGTTTAAGGGGGGAGGGCTGTGATATCCCGGACCCTTCGGATCCTTCATCTCGGGTCTCGGATTTGCTTTCTCGGAGGATTTGTTTCCATTATGCCCAGAATTATTTTATGGACATCTTCCGTGCTCGGATCCGTGCGATTCGGGTCAGTTTCGGAGGCCGCGGGACGTGTTCCGCGTGTTTTCCGCGTGTTTTCCGATTCCCGCGTGTGTGTTTTGGAAAAACCTACGGAACCCCGTAGCGGGTGAACCGGGTCATTCACCTACCCGCGGGTGGTACCGTTGCGATCAGTGCGTTTCGAGGATCAAAAATATGTATTTTTCTATTTTTTGATAGTTTATGGCATTTTCCAGATTTTCTATAAATATCCCTCCATTTTTCCCTTTTTCTTCCCTTTTCTTCTTCTCTTCTTGTTCCTCCCTTCTTCCAGCCGTTGGAGAGCTCCCCCCCTTGGCCGCGGTTCCCTCTTCCCTGGACGACCGAGGCGCGGCCCCACTCCCTCCGGCGACAACGTGGCGGTGGCGGCGGCCACAAGGCGGACGCGACGGTGCTCTTCTCGCGGAAAGAGGCGGGGAGATCGATGTTCTAAAAGCTTCTTCTTCACGTTCGGCGGCGTTTCAGTGGAGCTCATGCTCCATTGAGGTAGGGAGACGGATTCCCATGCTTATCCCATCGTCCCCCGTGATTTGTAGGCCGAGGAGAGGTCGAGCGGGGCATTTTGAGCCGAGTAGGGCAAAATCCATGTAGTTGTACTCTTCCTTTCTGTTGGTTCTACCGTACTCCTGTTAGGTAGTGTTACCTCCACGGTTTTCACACCTCGCTGCTGTTTTCCTCATTGTGCGGTGGGGGTCCGAAGGATCCCTACACAGGGCATCCCCCGACGTACAATTACATGGGGCATCCCCCGACTCTGGTAGACTGGCGACTAACCCTGGCTAGAAGATCAACGCTGAAACTCGGCCGCACCTCTCGACGGCCCCGCCTCACCTGAAAAGCAGGGGTGAGCCTCATTTCATTGGCCCATCCACGGCTGATGGGGAAAACAAGGGGGAAGCTCCCCCAACCCGGACCCTTCGGATCCTTTATCTCGGGTCTCAGATTTGCTTTCTTGGAGGATTCGTTTCCATTATGTCTGGAATTATTTTATGGACATCTTTCGTGCTCGGAAACACGTTCCATGCCCCGATCATCCACGAATGATGGGGAAAACAAGGGGGAAGCTCCCCCAACCCTCCTAGCATGCATCTAAAGCCCCAAATCGGTCCGAAACCTCACGAAACGGCGGATCGGCACACAACCCCCAAAACATGGATTTTGCCCTACCTGGCTCAAAACGCCCCTCTCGACCTCTCCTCGGCCTACAAATCATGGGGGATGACGGGATAAGCATGGGAATCCATCTCTCTACCTCAATGGAGCACGAGCTCCACCGAAACGCCGCCGAACGTGAAGAAGAAGCTTTTAGAACACCGATCTCCCCGCCTCTTGCCGCGAGAAGAGCACCGCCGCATCCGCCTTGTCGCCGCCGCCACCGCCACGCCATCGACGGAGGGAGTGGGGCCGCGCCTCGGTCTTCCGGGGAAGAGGGAACCGCGGTCAAGGGGGGCACTCTCCAATGGTTGGAAGTAGGGAGGAGGAAGAAGAGAAAAAGAAAAAGGGAAAAAGGGAGGGGTATTTATAGAAAATCCAAAAAATGCCAAAAAATATCAAAAAATAGAAAAATACATATTCTCGATCCTCGAAACGCACTGATCGCAACAGTACCACCCGCGGGTAGGTGAACGACCCGGTTCAACCGCTACGGGGTTTCCTTAGGTTTTCTGAAACACACACGCGGGAATCAGAAAACACGCGGAACACGTCCCGCGGCCTCCGAAACTGACCCGAATCGCACGGATCCGAGCACGGAAGATGTCCAGAAAATAATTTCATGCATAATGGAAACAAATCCTCCGAGAAAGCAGATATGGGACCCGAGATAAAGGATCCGAAGGGTCCGAGATATCACACCATACTTTTCAGTCATATGCCTGTCATATGACTGCTGCAAATTGAATAAAAAATATTGTAAATGTCATATTAATCAATCTTATTTAAAAATAGAAATAGAAAAGAAATTTGTATGTATATAATCTTACCACTATCGTGCGAGCTCTCTCGCTCACATACTGATCCGTCCCCTTCTTTTGGTGAACTGTAGTAAATAAATAGCAGTACGAGACCGTACCACCCCTCTTCTTTTCCTATTATACATGTTATAGAGAATAAATAGGGACATATAAGAAATAAATTATAATAAAATTAAGATGATTACTTACCAATCTCTCTTTCTAGGTCGCGAAGGAAACAGATCCAGAAGTATGGAGATGCACGTCTGGATGTAACGCACGTGCGGCTTTGGCTTTTACAGATTTGGCCATCCAATTGGGCTCGGCCCATCTATCACAGAGGACCTCCCAGTGCTCCCTCCTCATCCATGTGGGGCCGTGTGCCTTCCAAAGGCCACGGTCCTCGCTCCCCCCGGCTAGAGCCTTGGCACGTTCCCGACAGCCATGTAAATGATGCTTATAATTTACAGTTGCTGTGGCCTCCCATACACGTCGAGCTCGTCCGACGTCATCTCACCTCACAAACTGATATCCTTGCTGTCAAGAATTCAAATTTTATAAGTTAGTGGATTAAAATTGTAGAGTTGAGAAATATGTAATTTAAAAGATTAAATCGTATACCAGGAACTCGTCATACAATAGATCGCAGATATCCTGAGGAAACTTTTGAAATGACTTATATGGGCCGGTCACATGTCGCTCAATAATGTTGGTAATAAAACGAGAAGCCTCACTGGGCTCTACTTTATCCCTGGAATTACAAATGTTAAAATGATAGCTAACAAGTATATATATAGTTGATGGATAGATAACGAATATAATTCATGAGTTTAAATATTTACCCAGAGATCCAACATAGCTTGTGTCCCTCTTGCAACACCACCTGCTCGCCCTCGTGATGGCTAACAGCATCGTCTGCCTGTTGTGTGCCCGGGTGGGCAGACGAGCCAACTATCACAGGTGGTGTACCCGACGTACCTGTTACAAGTAAAATAGAAGTAGTTAATCAGAATTTAGCTCATGATTAAATAAAAATTTCAACAAGTAAACATATACAATTCTTATCATTTAACTAAGAATTTAAATAAACATAGCAGTAGAATGTGATGGAAGTGGTGTACTCTGTAGACCTGATGTAGAGACACTCAAACATGTAAACAAAAAATATCGTGAGCAAAACAAAGTGCATATTCACTACTCATTTATCTAAGAATTTAAATAAACATACCCGCAGTTGTTGGTGTGGGCGGTGCACTCTGTGTACATGGTGCGGAGACATAAAATATCATGAGCAAAATAAAGTGCATATTCACTACTCATTTATCTAAGAATTTAAATAAACATACCCGCAGTTGTTGGCATGGGCGGTGCACTCTATGTACCTGGTGCGGAGACATAAAATATCGTGAGTAAAATAAAGTGCATAATCTCTACTCATTTATCTATGTTGAGTTATGATTTTGATGATTGTTGTGATTGTTAAGTTATGGTTTTGATGATAACTAAACTTAATGTGTGATTAAGTGATGATAACTAAACTTGTGGTTAATTGCTCATGCTCCTGTTATCTATGTATGGCTGAGATGTGAAATGGCAACGGTTACATGGTCTTGATCCTTGGTTTGCATATGTTGGTTTTACAAGAGGCAAGAGGTTTCATAACCTCTTTAATGTGAACAAGCATGGTATTAACCCTGACTATCTTGCTTGCAGGATTAAACTCATGGCAGTCACCTGATGAACCAAACATGTGGATACTCACCCTGCTCCTCTACAATCTAAAACAGGTGGTATATGTCATGTACTATCAAGAACCATTAGTAAGGCTCTTACCCTGTTTTACACTTCCTGTTATTGAGTGTTCCATGAGGTTATTTCATGAATAATTTACTTGGGATGATTGAGTTTTGTCTCTTGATTCTTAGCCCAGAACTTGACCCTTACCTCAGAACATGTGTGTTTCAAAGTGTTCATATGCACCTAGTTCATGAGGTTTCAAGCCCTTGCATAACTCGCCATCGTGCGTCCTCGCACGCGGATCGACCTGCGCGGTCAGGTCTCGGAAGAAATTTTTGAATTCATGAATTCAGAAATGCTCAAATGGTTTAGACGTTTCAAATGCATAAACCAAGTGAATCCAATCCCAAAATGCATGGATTTGATATGGATATGAAGCCCTTGAATTATGGATATGTTTCTGTGGCCTAACACTTCATTTTTGCAGGTATGGATCATTCCGGTCGACCAAGACCATAGGGCCGGTCGACCAGAATTGCCAGAACTGAAAAGATGGGATTTTTACAGGTTTCGGTCTACCGCCCCTAGGCGTCCGGTCGATCGGTTTTGCCAGAGATGAAAAATCAACCGACTGTAAAATTCTGTTTGACCGCCCCATGCCTTCCGGTTGACCGCCAACCCCGAGCCCCCTTTTGTTGACTTCGATTTCAAGCTCGTGGAGAGGAATCTTTCACCCATTTCTTTAATCCCACTGCCCCCAATCTAGGAGGGATTTGTGGATCTGGTCTGGGGGTTGTCCATGGACCATTCAAAGGTTATAAAACATCTCATTGGAGCCAATAACTCTAACCATCTAAGAGGGCTTCAAGGGAGATCAAAGAGGAAGGCTATCAAAGGAAGAAGAAGGCTGCTACAACCCTCCGTGAACAGTACTTCATCTAGCAACCTCTTCATCCATCTGAAGGTATTCAAGCTCCATCTGAAGCCAGCAATCTCAAAGGAAGAGAAGAAGCAAGCAAGGATCAAGGAGATCAAGGAAGTTGTCCAAGGAAGAAGGAACTGTTACTGTAGCTGTGAATAGTGATCCGTGATCAACTCTTCATCCAAGAGCTGAAGATTCAAGGTCCATCTAAAGCGATCAACTTCCAATAAACCGAAGAAGCAAGTATCATTCAAAGATCATCAGCATACATTCAGGGGGAGCCAAATCAGGAGTTTTTCTCAACTGTGCCTTATTGTGCTTTGAGTTTCAGATTTGTGTTTCTTATAAACTGAAAACTTGTGTGTGTGTGGATCGTTCTAGATCCGTGTTTGTGTGTGGTTGTCGTGGTGTTCCATTCGTGCGAACGTAGGTCTTCCTAGATCTACGTGTGTGTGTGGTTTTATTCAGATCATAGTGTTTGTGTGTGGTGAGTGTTGCATCTGTCACAGCAAGTGTGTGTGTTGTTGATCCGCTTGTTGGATCGTGTTGGAAACCTCGTCTCCGTGTGTGTGTGTGTGTTGGGGTGCGTCCCCGTGTGTGTGTGCAGGCGTCGTCCAGCGTGTGTGGTTGGAGCGTCGTCTCCATTTGGGGGATTTATCCCCGAGTGAAGCCTCACCGAGTTTGGTGAGGGGTGGACGTAGGATTGCCGTCGTTGCATCCGAACCACCTTAAAAACTGCTGTGCACTATGGTTTGAATTGTGTGGTTTGGTCCTTTTCTCTACCTCCATTCTACGTGAGTGTTAGTGTGCTTTGTTGTTCAGGTTTTATTCTTGTTCATCTTGCATAATCCATCTCATCACTAATTAGTTTTTGATAAATCCAACTTGTGATTGAGTAGATTTGAATCTCTTAACTAACATTCTATCACATATTTCAAATAGACCAAAAGTTTTCGTAAAATTTGTTATCACCCAATTCACCACCCCTCTTGGGTGTCATTGATCGCGGGACTTCAATCTAAGTGATGTGTGGAAGGATAGGATATAGAGGGGTGGTGAATATATCCCCCAATTACAACCTATGCCAAAATTAAAATAAAAAATATGGCGCTACCCAATTTTAAAACATAATGAACAATATGTTAACAAGAGTTTGCGTAGAACATATGTCGAACACTTATACACTTAATCTAATGTCTCCGTTGACACCTATTTTTCACCCTTAAGAGGGTATATGCCACCAATAGCAGTCTATTTGTTAGCCTTATGTGTGTATTTGTCGTCCTTAGCTTCTTCTGCTGGCGGGTAAACACAAGTGGACTTCCCCTTCATGCAGCTTCAACACTTCACACATATTCAGTGCTACAACCTATTTTTCACCGGTAGAGAGCTATTTGTCAGCCTTACCTCCCTATTTGTCACCACTAATGAGTCATTTGTCTGCCTTATCTTCCTGCCTTCCCTTGTATGAATCTTAATAGATTTGTTCATCATTTCTAAAGAATTCAGACTTTGACTGCACAGACTTGGGTTGACCACTGTCTTAGCTCCATTGACTATGCGTTGACTATGTTACCACGTTGACTTTTCTCGTTTCTTGAGAAAATAATTGGCTTTCAGCCTGTTCTATGTGCAACTGTCAACCTGTTGTTCGTACAATTTAGAAGTAAACTATACGCATAAAATCATTATAGCTTCATGGATGATTCTACATCAACAAAACACATTGACTATCCACATGAAGAGTATACATGAATCTAAATTTTGACAGCATCAAAACATGGAGCCGAAACACTAAGGATTTAAATAAACATACGCACAGCAGTTGGTGGGGGCGGTGCACTCTATGTACCTGGTGCATATATCTAATTCCTCGTAAGCAAAACAAAGTGCTAAGTCACTACTCATTCATGAACGATCTTAAATAAACATATCTGCAGTAGCTGGTGGGGTCGGTGTACTCTGTGTACCTGGTGCAGAGACATAAACTATCATTACCAAAACGAAGTGCATATTCACTACTCATTTATCTAAGAATTTAAATAAACAGACCCACAGCAGGTGGTATATTGGGCGCTGTGCTCTGTGTACTTGGTGCAGAGACATAAAATATCATTACCAAAACAAAGTGCATATTCACTACTCATTTATCTAATAATTTAAATAAACAGACCCACATCAGGTGGTGGGGGCGGTGTACTCTATGTACCTAGTGCCATAAACACAAACTATCATTACCAAACGAAGTGCATATTCACTACTCATTTATCTAAGAATTTAAATAAACATACCAATAGCAGGTAGTGGGGTCGGTGTACTCTATGTAGCTGGCGCAGAGACATAAACTATCATTACCAAAATGAAGTGCATATTCACTACTCATTTATCTAAGAATTTAAATAAACAGACCCGCAGCAGGTGGTGGCGGCGGTGTACTGTGTAGCTGATGCAGAGACATAAAATATCATTAACAAAACAAAGTGCATATATTCACTACTCATTTATCTAAGAATTTAAATAAACAGACCCGTAGCAGGTGGTGGAGGCGGTGTATGCTGTATACTTGGTGCAGAGACATAAAATATCGTGAGCAAAACAAAGTGCATATATTCACTACTCATTTATCTAAGAATTTAAATAAGTATACCGGTAGAACCCCTCCCAGAACCACCACTCCTCGAAGATCCGGTACGACCTCGAACCATCTAATTATTGACAACAAGAATAGTAGTGCATATTAGTCCACAACTAAGTACGAGGAGAGGTGGCAATTAATAATGATAAGAAGTGCATATATGTTAAGTTTCTTAAAAAATATTCAATCATTATCTATTTCATCTTCAAATGCTGAAGATATATCAAACTCAGCCTCATCTTCGTCATCTTCCTAGTTCTCACTAGATTCATACTCTTCCTCCTCAGAGGACTCCTCCTGCCCAACAATTGCTTCATTTAACTCAGTTGGATCGACTTCTTCCACTTCGTCCTCTATAGACAACCGAAGTGGCTCATCAGATTCGATCAGATGAAGATTAGAAGCAACCAACTTTGTAGTGTCACCCTCGTCTGATTGAAAAAATTTGGCACTAGAATCCTCTGAGACAGCTTCAATCAGATCTAACTCATCATTAGGCACAAGCCTTGGTTTTACCCTACAAACTGCCCACCAATCTTTATTCTTGGACGATGAATAACTTGAATAATACACTTGCTGGGCTTGTGCGGCCAAAATGAACGGCTTATAGGTATTCAATTTTGATCTATGTTTGACATCGACAAGCCCATATATTGCGTCATTTCGAACTGAATGAGGATCAAACCAATGACACTTAACAAGGAATATATGCTTGTCTTGTCCGAGATACTGTAATTCTATGACCTTCTCAAGAATACCATAGTAATCAAGATCATTTTCATTGTATGTACTACCTTTCATGCATATGTCGCTATTCATCGTAGACTTATTTCGTCCATAATCTTTGGTGTGAAATCTATAACCATTCACAAAAAATCCTGGATAGGCATGCGCGACCTTCGAAGGTCCATAACTTATCACCCGGACTCTTTCATCAGTAACATAACCTTCTTCAACCGATGAATATAAACCATGTTACTTTTCTTTTGATACGTGCATACACCTCAAGCTTTGTGGAATTGGTAGATTGACACTTACTTGACCTTTAAGCCATCTGGCAAAAGATCTCTCTCATTCATTTTGAACCTCCATCTCGTTGAGGTGTGGACATTGAGTAATTAATTCTGAATCAAATTACCTGCAATGATGAACGCAACATCAACGTAAATGGGAGGAAGAACGTCAAGATGCTTATAAATTTTCGGGAGCTGCGGAGTTGATGACTTACTCAACATAAGGTTCAATCTCAACACAGTTCAGGAGAACATATATCTCTACGGCCAACAACTCTCTGTCCTCTAATATGCGATTCGAACAACGTCCGAATGCACGTCCTGGATACTTAAATAGGGACAATCGGTCGGACGGACCCACCTCTCCTCCATCATCATTACGTGGAGGTCGATTGCAGCGAGTTTGAATTTCGGGTTCGAAGTACATCGAACAGAAGTTCAAAATTTCTCTAATAATATACGCCCCGGTAATCGAACCCTCTACTTTAGCCTTGTTACGGACCTTCATTTTCAGGTCATGCATACACTTATGACAACAAATCATATGACAATGACATACAGTGACAATGACAGACACATGTAAGTACTGTCAAATAATCAATAAACACATACTGATTACCTCTCAAATGGATACATCCATCGAAATTGTATCGGTCCTCCAACTTTGGCCTCGTATGGCAAATGGATAATCAGGTGCTCTATGGAATCGAAGAACGCAGGGGGAAATATCTTCTCCAACTTGCATATCGTCATGACCACATTCTGTTCCATAGTTTGCACGTCCCCAAGTTTGAGTTTTGATGCACATAGAATCTTGAAAAACTGACTCAACTCAGTCAATGCTCCCCATATAGGCTTTGACAATATGCCACGGAATGTAATAGGCAGAAGTCTCTCCATGAACACATGGCCGTCATGACTTTTCAATCCATATATTTTTCCCTCATTGACATTCACACAACGGGCTATGTTAGACACATATCCATCAGGGAATCTTAATTGCTTCAGCCACAGGCACAGTTCATTGATCTGTGTATCTTTTAACACGTAAGCTGCTTTAGGTTACACAACTTTGCCCTGTACTTGCCGCAATTCCAACTCTGGTCGTTTGCAAAGTATCTTCAAGTCCGCTCGCGCCTTGGCATTGTCCTTTGTTTTGGCTTTCATGTTCATGATGGTGCTGAACACATTATCAAAAATATTCTTCTCAACATGCATGACGTCCAGGTTGTGCCGTATCAAAAGGGCTGACCAGTAAGGCAATTCCCAGAAGATACTTTTTCTTCACCTAATTGTGTTCCTCTCCAAATCCACGAAGATGTCGTGTACTACCCGACAATTGCACTATATCTGGTAAGTTTTGCACCTCTAATGCCATTTGTCGACCAGACACATGTTCCAAGTCTGCTTCATCCATTTCAACTATGTTCTTAATGAATGAGTCCTTTTGCCTTCCGAAAGGATGGTCATTTGGTAGAAACCATCGATGACAATCGAACCAGCATGATTTCTTACCATATTTCAGGACAAAAGATTTGGTATCAGCGATACAGTAAGGACATGCCAACCTCCCGTGTGTGCTCCATCCAGATAGCATTCCATATGCAGGGAAGTCACTTATTGTCCACATCAATACAGCCTTCATAGTGAAATTTTATTTTCTGTACGCATCATAAGTAACAACTCCATCATTCCATAATCTTTTCAACTCATCAATCAGTGGCCTGAGATATATGTCCAAATTATTTCTTGGATTTTTTGGACCTGGAATCACCAAAGTTAAGAAAAGGTTCTCTCGCTTCATGCACATGCCCGACGGAAGGTTGTACGGCGTCATGAATACTGGCCAACATGAGTAAGACGCCACTGAACCTCCAAATGGGTTGAAGCCGTTTGTGCATAAACCTAACCTAACATTGCGTGGCTCGTGAGCAAAAGCAGTATACGTACGATTGAAATGAGCCCAGGCTTCACCGTCGACGGGATGACTGATTATATCATCTACATGACCTACTCTCTCCGTGTGCCATATCATATGCCGAGCTATCTTTGATGACATATACATGCGCTGCAATCTGAGCGTGAGAGGGAAGTATTGTAGTGACTTGTAAGGCACATCCTTCTGCTTTGAATTGTCCCCTCTCTTAGGTTTAAATCTATCATGCTGACAAATATCACATGATCTTTTATCTACATTATCTTCATAATATAGCATACAGTGATTAGGGCATGCATCTATTTTTTAGTATTCAAGCCCTAACTCATTGACCATCTTCTTTGCACATTAAAAATTTTCAGGCAGCTTCTCATCTCGAGGCAGCATACTCTTGATAAGGAGGAGCATACGGTCAAAACAACTCTCACTAAGGTGAAATTTGGATTTCAAATTCAACAACTGTGAGACAGCAGACAACCGAGTGTAATTTTCACAACCATCCCATAGCGGCTCATCAGCATCCTGAAGTAACTGATAAAATCTTTCAGTCGACTTGTTTGGTGGTTCTTCGTTGTACACGTGTTCCCCTTATACATTAAAGTTAAGGCCAACATCATCGAGTACCATGTCTGCATAGGTACTTGTGCTTACAACATTGCCAGGCTCATACGACCAGAACTCCTCACCATGACACACCCAATTCATATAATCGTTCGTGAACCCTTTCCTGTATAAATGAGCTTGCACATCCCACAGCGAATGAAATCTCTTATTTTTACAACGTAAACAAGGGCATCAAATGTTACCACACTGGTCCACTGCTATTGAATGCCCCAATACAAACTAAATAAAACTATCAACTCCATCCTTAAACTCCTCTGATACCACTCCGTCAACTACTCTGCGATTCATCCATGAACGATCAATTCTAGCCATATTTACCTAACATATTAAAAAATCATATCAATATGTCTTATCACTACATCTAAGAAAATATCGTGTACATCTCCCCTAAATATTGACTATTTTTCACACTTGTACATCCTGTTTGGTCACATATACATTCATATCCACATCCACTTTCACTTCCATATTCACACACCGTGGTTGACATCGACATCATCTTCTGGAAAAAAATCATTAACATACTGGCATTCACATACACATTTTCTTACATATCGACATCCACACCTGTCTTCCAATTTAATTCACATCCAAGCATAATAATCACATATATCATAACAATAGTCTTGAAGGGGCAAAAATGAAAAAAGGGTCATATCCACATTTACGCACACACATTTATACCCACATCCCTCTTCCCACCCTCCCAATACTATTGTAGCTTAGAATTTCATCTGATGTTGTAAGAGTACAGCAAGTGATAAGGAGAAAAGGTTCGTCTTGTAAATCAGGCATGAAGGTTAAAATTCTCAAAGGAGCAGTTGGTTTACTTAAAAGTAATCTATATGCAACTCTTGAGTACATATTGACCATTTGGAGATAATATGTACTCAAGAAGGGGGGCCAACGGGAGAGGGAGAGAGGGGAATACCTGTGATGGGGGGGTGTCCACCAGAAAGAATTTGACCGCCGCCGCTGCCGGAGATCACCTCCGGCTACCCTCGCCACTCCACCGCCCCCGGGTAAGAGATTGAGAGGCGGGTGCGATCGTGAGAGAGGAAAGGGATGCAGTGGTTGAAGGAGGAGGAAGGAGGAAGAACTAAGGAGATCAGGAGGGGGGTCGTCTGCCTGTTCTTGTCTCTTTTTATTTGGCACCATATTTTCATTTGGCACCATGTCTTCATTTATTCATTCGTGATTTTTTGCCATTCATTCATTTCTTCCTATAAAAGGATAAAATCTCCCTCAGTAAAAATATCATTAGATCTACAAAAATTATTATTTAATATTTTGAGATCTATAATTTAGAAATTTTCATCTTTTTTTTATGGCCGATAAGTCGATTCCTATAAAAAGAAGAGAGAGCGTGTTGAAAAGCCTAGCTACCTTGAAAGCAGGGTTTGTGGTCTCGACCGACCCGCCTGTCCCGGTCACGGCCCGGGATGGGCCGGTGCATATTCGCTCCGTGTCGGTCCATCTCGTAAAATTTTATAATAAAAAATAATATTTATATATAATATATATAAATAAAATATTAAAATAATGAAGCGTCAGCCTCACGACCCACGACCCGGGCGTCCCGCCCCCACTTGGGTGGGGTCGGGGCATGGGCGGGTTGAGACATCCTGGAGCGGGATGTCAAACCCTACTTGACCGATAAGTCGATTCCTATAAAGGGAAGAGACGGCGTGTTGAAAAGTCTAGCTACCATGAAAGGCCCACATCAGGATGCAAAAAGATACTCAGAGGCGTATCGGTCACATGTTGACCATTTCCTTATTATTCCGTGCCCCCGTCAAACTCATGTGTTTTGAATTTATCGTCACGAAAATTATTCATTTTCGGGAGCTAAGGCTCCTCGCGGGGAATGCCACGTGGAAGAACTCAGGTGCCATAATCAAATATCATTGTATCTTTTATCAGTTTTACTCACGATAGGGCGTGCCAATCACTTGTGTGTGATAATGTGTTCAGGTTCAAAGACTGGAATGGTCTGGACTAACTGAATGTGTGCTCCTTCTGTTCACTAAGCAGACGATGGTGGGCATCGGGTCAGGACTGGCGACCCGCCATGCCATGAAGGTCAATCACGGCGATAAGAGGGGAAAACGTTTGATTAATCACCAAGCAATGGGCCTGAATGGCCGATAAGTCGATTCCTATAAAAGGAAGAGACAACGTGTTCAAAAGCCTAGCTACCTTGAAAGGCCCACATCGGGGTGCGAAAAGGTACTCAGAGGTGTATGAGTCACATGTTGACCATTTCCTTATTGCTCCGCTCCCCCGTCAAACTCATGTGTTTTGAATTTACCGTCATGAAAATTATTCATTTTCGGGAGCTGGGGCTCCTCGCGGGGAATGCCACGTGGAAGCACTTAGGTGCCATAATCAAATATCATTGTATCTTTTATCAGTTTTACTCACGATAGGGCGTGCCAATCAATTATGTGTGACAATGTGTTCAGGTTCCAAGACTGGAATGGTCTAGACTAACCGAAGGTGCGCTCCTTCTGATCACTAAGCAGATGATGGTGGGCATCGGGTCGGGACTCGCGACCCGCCGTGCCATACATTGAAGATCACGACGATAAGAGGGGAAAACATTTGATTAATCACCAAGCAATGGGCCTGCATGACCGAGAAGTCGATTCCAATAAAAGGAAGAGACAGCGTGTTGAAAAGCCTAGCTACCTTGAAAGACCCACATCGGGGTGCGAAAAGGTACTCAGAGGCGTATAGGTCACATGTTGACCATTTCCTTATTGCTCCGTGCCCCCGTCAAACTCATGTGTTTTGAATTTACCGTCACGAAAATTATTCATTTTCGGGATCTAGGGCTCCTCGCGGGGAATGACACGTGGAAGCACTCAGGTGCCATAATCAACGTCGGCCTTGAGTCACGTGCACATCATTCGGGGCAGGTGTGGCCATCCCTGCCGAACCGGTCGTCCCGGCCACGGCTCGAGACTGGATTGGACATTACATACCGATACGAAAATTATAATATATATATATATATATAATAGAATAAACAAATTGAAATGACATGTTGTATCATTTCATTTATTGTTCTGTCGTTTGAATGGGTTTCTCCGGGTTCGAATCTTAGCTTCAGCTTAAGGTTTCCTTAAGTTTTTTTAATATAACTTATTTAAAAATGTAAATGAAAACACAGTAGAACGTTGTTTTTAACCCGGCACCTAACGATTAACAGCGATACACTGACGTCCAGTTATTTGTTACTCCAGTTGAGCATTTGTCACCCACACTCACCTAATTGTCACCACTAAAGTCCACAAGACGTCGCCGTTACTCTTACACTGCCTTGAAAGCCGCGCGTCAGCCTTGTCTCTATTGAGCCCTATTTGTCACCGTTAGCAGGGTATTTTTCACCCTCGCTAATGCATTTGTCACCCGTGTAGACACATTTGTCGCCCTTAAGCTCCAAACTACCACGTGGAAAATGAGACACGTCGGCCACGCGTGGCTATTGTTCTCGTATTGCCGCCGATCCAACGCCGCAGGCCACATCAACTGAAATGATGATGCCGAACTCGATCCTCGAAATTAAAATCCCCAATTACTTATTTACCCTTCCCACGATGTCTTGGCTCTTACGCAACCTACCAGAAGCCAATTCGTCTCTCCATCGTGCTCAGCGTCTCGTCTTCCTCGCGGTGCTATTTGCGACAACTCCGTCATTTGCTATTCGAGCACTCCTGAATTGCGAGCTCTCTTTCATCACTGACAGCCATGGATCCGAAGGAGACACCCATGCAACGCTCCGTCCGCCGTAAACTGGATGTCCCACCTGCATCTCAGGAAATTGTACCAATTCCTACGGCCGAAGAAGAAATGTTTCGCATACCTAGGGTTTCTAAGGCCTCCACTTCAGAACGACAAGTTAAAGGTAGTGTGGTTCCTTATCTCTCTTACATAGCTATTTGTCCCCCTTATCGACCTATTTATTTGTCACGCTTATATCTACCTAACGGTGTCAGATTTAGACCTACCTGTCTCCGAATTTCATACGTTTGTCACCCTTAAGCACCTATTTGCCACACCTAAACTCCCTTGTCTATACATTTGTCACCCTTATCTTACTCTTAATATTTTTTGTATTTCTTGATCAGTCAATTAACTGAATTTCTTATTTACACATTTTTTTGAATCTAGTGAACACAAGGGTCATCTCCGCCCGGTGTTCTATGGAAATTTACATGAAGGACAGGGATCAGAAGGCATTTCGGGAATGCCACAAGTCATTAATGAGGAGCACACCCTTTGGTCCATATGTTGACAATGCTTCTCCCATCACCTTCACCATGACATTATTGGAGGAGATTATTTGCACCCAGAGTGGAGGAAATTACTTCCGTATGGGTAGTAAGGAGGTCGCATTTAGTGTGGAAGATGTGGGCATAATTTTAGGATTACCTTGCTCCGGTCAGCCGGTTCAACATTATGGATCCGCGAAACAGAAGTCGAATGCAACATCGATATGGATTTGCAGCAACATTTGACCAGAAGAAAGTGTGCTCTCTCATCCAACAAATTGTTGGGTCCGATGAAGAGCAGGATGTGGCCGACACTGTCCAGCTGTGGATTGTACTCTTACTGTCCACTTTCCTTTGCCCACGGTCAACACATTCTTGTCCACAACAGATGCTATCATGCTTAGATGACATTGGCAGAGTTTCAGATTACAACTGGGCAGCAGCCGTGCAACAGGCAACGATGCACAAGTTTGAGCAATTAGTGTTGGCGGTCCAGAAACGACAGTCAGGTACAATTGACCGTGCTAAGAGAAGAGCCGATTTGGCATCCCAGGCCCATACATTTATATTTGGTTGTTCTGCCGCACTTGCTGTAAGTTTTTTTATTTTTGGTGTGTAATAATTAATGTGTCAATCATTAATTCTATTACATTGTAAAATAACTTGATATATTTCATATTAAAGGTCTGGTTTTTTTAGCACACGCGGGTGCGGCAGCCACTATGGCAGGTGGCATTCCCCCGACTATTTAAGTGGGGGCCATTTCTAGATAGGAAATTAAAAATTTCCATTGGATCCCTGCGAGGCCAACAGGTATTATGAGTACTAAAAACTTCTTCTTTGTGGCTCAACATTAATGAATAACCAAAGTGATATGGTTTGAAATGCAGGTGATCGAAGGGCTCCTTGTTGAGCCAAGTGAAAGGGACACGGGTACGGTGGTCAGATGATGACCCGACCCAGTGCTCAGGAGACTCTTTCATCAGCTCCATGCATGCCTGTGCTACAGGATATTGCCGCTACATTGAAGATCCAGCAGCGGCTACTTGAGGAAATGAGGGCCTTCTTTCTGGCTAGGGTGCAAGAGGCTCACATTACCACTGATGCAGCACCTCCTAGGCCCGTCGAACAGGTGACGGTTGATGTCATGCCACCTCCGGCAGCCCCTGTCAAGGAAGTGCAAGGGGCTGAAAATGTTGACCAAAGTTTATGTCAAACCTCTGAAATGGACATTGCCGCTGATGTCCCACCTCCAAGGCCCCCTCAATACCGTGCCATCTAAGGCAGCCCCTGAAGAGGATGTGCAAGGCGATATCCAAGCTTAGATGGAGGCGACCAACGGGCATGGTGACCGTCATGAAGGTGTCTTTTCTCAGTCCCTTTATCAATGGGACGTGAAGCTCGTGAGGAAAAGGCGGGCATCTGTAAAGAAAACTGCAGGACGAGATCAGAAGAAGGTGAGTCTACGTTGTTCCTACTTCTTACAGTATAGAATCTAAGATTGGCATATTGGCATAAATGTGGAAGGGAGATGAAGCCGACCCTTACAGAAAGATCATATAGAGTACTGATTGGATCTGTAAAGGCCTGTTGAAGCTGACAGATAACACGATTGCAAATGAATTCATTGATGCTTGTGCCTCTAGGGATATTGAGTAAGTTGTCCTCTTATAGTTTCTGTAATTATCTTGATCCGCCTTACTCTGACTACCATGAAAATTTTTGTCCAATATAGTGGCCCCATATTTCGATTATAGAACGGGATTATTTTGAACCGTCGTCATGTCATTGATCTATTATACAGCCAGATGATAGATGATGCGGTAATTTTTTTGGAAAATTGTGAAATTTTTTGTCACTCGCCTTACCCTGAACTTGTGTTTCTACTGCTAATAGAATCATGATTGTTAATTTACAGGTGATCGACACCATGATGTACCTCCTCCACTCACGATTCAATGATTCTGACACCTTTCATCAGTGGGTTTGTTTTCTCACCACTTTAGTGAATCACATAAACGGCAGGACAACGGCCAACACCAAAAAATCTAACGAATTGTTGGAGTGCGCCTATGAGAATGTTGAATTATCAAAACTGCAGAGGAACACATATTTATTCTTCGTGTTACACTCTAGATATCACTGGCATCTACTTGTTGTTGACACGGAGAATCGCCGCTTTGTCTCATACAATTCCATGAGAGGCATGGCCATCCATGATGCCACTACAAGAAATTGGGTACTTTTTATTATCCATATACCTGAAATCATAGATATTTATATTATCTTTTAATTATTCCTTAATAATTTATAACCTTTCATTTGTCGGCTGCAGTTGTACGAGGGTCTCTGAAGCTCTATGGGACATTCGAGGGAGTTGAGAAATGGGATCTTGTATTCGACAACGAATGTCCCCAACAGGTAGCTGGAAGCCTCAACTGTGGCATTTATGTACAGAAATATGTTCAAAAATTGTCAAGGAAGGGGGAGACATCATGGACATTTAATGAGGGTGATTGTAATATGTTTAGAGCCCGGTTAGAGACCGACCTCATTACCTTTGGAAATACAACATCTTAAATATTTCACATCTAAAACCTCAGAATGTGGCATACCTATCTTCATTGATATTTCTTTTGTCATACATTTTGATCTTCAAAGTTTTATATGCTTTAATGATGTTAATGTGTGTGCTTGATAATGTTAATTCATGAATATCAATGAGTTTTCTGAAGACAGATTGAAGTTTGGTTAAGGAACTAGGCTGAAGTGTGAAAAGATGAAGGCTTTACTTACACAAGTGTCGACTAGAGTCGACCGTGGAGCCGACTCCAGTTCAGACTGCTGAAGAGAAATACCCAAGTCACCCGCTGGATAAAAAGGGCTTTGGCTACGCTTTAAGGGTGACAAATAGGTGGCCAATGGTGAAAAATAGGCCTTACTGGTGTAAAAGAGGTGACAAAGGGTGAATAATAGATGATCAGGCTGAAATATGGAAATATCCTATTCACATAAGAGAGAATATACCTCTAACAGGGTAGCCTTGGATCACGTGCAAAACCTGTGCCCCTGGCCTTCGAGTTAAGCATGTGTCAGACACACCGAGCCTATGATTCATCCTTTCAGCCCATTTGTCAGCCTTATTGACTAATTTACACTCTTATCATCCATTTGTCAGGTCATACGGGCAATTTGTCACCCTTACTGCATATTTATAACTCTTACCTTACCACATGACCAGCCGTTGCCTTCTTCTCTCCATTAGCTGCTTGTCTTTGACCTGGATCACTGTAGCTGACTAATCTATAAATTAACCTATGACTTTGACTAGGACCTCATGACTGTAGTCAAGAAAAAGTTGAGCTTTCTGGAGTCCTCTTTGACTGGCGTTGACCTTGACGACTCGACATTGACTGTCTTGGCATTGACCAAGTCCCTTCGTTCTTCGATCTTCTGATTGCTCTATAAACTCTTGATACACTGTTCACATTTTTGTCATCTTGTGAATTTGACACCTCCTTTCAGCTCCTTCTGCTTTTCATTGGTTAGTTCGAAGGATCTATTTTTCACCCTTACCATTGTATTTGTCTACTCTGCAGATCTAGTTGTCGCCACTTATAGGTATTTTTCACCCTTATCCAGTGTATTTGCCAACACCCTCTCTTGTCCAATCACCTCTGTAATATGCTCCAATCGAGCGACGATCGTTCGGCTAGGGTTCCCGATGTTCCCCTTTTTTCTGCTCCAGAGGGGCTGCGTTACCACCTCCATTGCAGCGATGTGTTAAATCGACACACCGATCCCGCTCGTGACCCTACATTAACACCCGCTCTTCTATTTTAAGTTATTAAGGCTCCTCCGCAATGTCATCCCTTTCATCAGTGCGCGTAGCGGTGGCTTCCCCAGCAGAAGAGCCCGTCTCCTCTGCGTCCTCCTCGATCACTTATCGTCACTAGTTCCTGCTGCAGATGCCCTCTTCATTTTTTTAATCCTCTTCAATGTTTATGCATTTTACAGGCCTTTCATATGTTCGTATATGATATGCTCTAGGTAGTTTCAAATTAAATGGATGCAGTGGTAGTTTCATTTTACATGCTTTCTGATCTACAAACTTGCTCTTATGGATTGGACTTCATATTAAATTTGCTGCAATTATTATGTCTGTCATACCTATTATCTTTTATAACACCTTACATGCAGAGAATTGAGGTTCATAAAATGGGAAGGTATAAATGCTATGTAGTGTGGGTTGGTTGCGAACCCGGTGTGTATTATAGTTGGCCCGAATACTTTGTCCAAGTGAATGGATACCCTGGAGCTCGTTATAAGGGTTTTCACTGGGTAGAGGAAGCACATGCTGCTATAAATGGGGTTGGCAATAGCAGGCATACATATGTTGACCATCCTGAACTATAGGAAAGGCCCATGCCTACATATCATGCAAGTCCCGGGCCTGACTATGATTCAAGGAACCAAGCACTACGCCAACAGACTACATAAATGTTAAATGTGCCTTGTATTGTTGTTGTTCTATTATGTACTCTAGTAGTGTCACGCCCCGAGTCTTTATTACAGCGGAAGGCTAACTCGGGGAGCGCGGACAGCCAGCACGGTAAGCCTCTTGCAAGCAAGAATGATCAGAGCGTAAGACAATCACACACATAAATGCAATTGCACAATATTTACTCAAACTCTAACTTTATTTCATAATAATCAAGTATTCAAATACAACCACTAATTCAACTTATTCCAATCTATCAGACTCAAGAAATAGAAAAATTACATAGACTCAATCTAAACAATATAGACCTTCCTAAGTCTTCACTCTCATCTTGACAATACTTTCATTCGCTCTCGGACCCGCTACTTGTATAACCCGAATCCGAATTCGAATCACTTCCATCTCCTGAAAAGATTGGAAATAGGTAATGTGCACACTTGCCTAGTAGGTATCTTCGCATCAACATGAAGGCACTATTAAAGTAATTAACAATTTAGCTCTAAAGAATAAGGTAAAAATCATGCGAATGCGATCAATCACGCGATTAAACCAAAGTAACAAGACGATCAAGTAAGTTAGAATGAGAGCAAGTACGAACTAGCAAGAATGTAACAAGAACATGATATTGGCCTTTCATGAACAAGAATGTATCGAGAATGTACTAGCAAGCCACATAATCATCACTCTAGTATCTTTTGCTGATGAGCAAGTACTTCATGAATTTTTATGGAATATCAAGCAAGAAAGTCATGTACAAGAATGTCATGCCATGCCGTATTGTGGATTTTCACTTCTTTATAGAGAAAGTACTCCCAGCGGAATGCGATGCCAGTAGCATCATATCCTATGGTTTATCATAGTATGTTTCCGACAATCAGCCGAGGGGACTAGCATAGAGCCCTTGAACACAATCAGTGCTCGATCGCATCTTCAAGTATAAATCAAGCTTTTTCCATGCATGTAATAATAAAGTATGGCCAAGAATGTAATAAGTTCAATAAGCTCATGATAACAATAATTCAATGAATGAATGCTTTAATAAGAATCATGAGAAATCAAGAATGACTTAAGCAAGCTTATGCTTATGGAAATAAATCGGCAACATAACGGTACATTCTTTATTTTCCATTCATTATTTTAGGTTTCTTGATCAATATGATAAGTTATAGATCATCAATAGTCCATCTAGAAAGCTTGGAATATCAACCCTTGGTCCACCTTGGGTTAAAATACTCAAGCAGTGTGACGGTCGTGTACTGGGCCGTTACATGATGTGACGCTCCAGTATTGGGCCGTTACATTAGTCTGAATCCAGAACCAAGAAATCGGACTCAGTTGAATGTGACGGTCGTATATTGGGCCGTTACTTGTGCCTGACGGTCCAACATAGAGCCGTTACATTACTGATAACCAAAAACATCGATAGTGTAATCTAATCAATGGGCTTTAATGGTACAACCAACTCTGCGTCCTAGTGGGAATCTCAGGCTCGCGGAGAATTACGGAGGCTTTGAAACGAGATTTCCTAGTCCATTGGAAGGAATATCCAATAGAGAGGTCCTCATGTCCAAGAATAATGTTCCTATAGAGCAATGTGAACTAATGGACAACATACCGGAATATGCGCCATATACTTAAAGAAATGACTCTATTGATAAAGAGAACGTGTAACGATGTGAAACTATGAGAAAACTCCGTCAATACAACATTTGGAAAATCATGATTTAATTACAAAACTATAGAATTTTGGCACATGAAATTAACATAACTTAAAATAACCTAAGACACATTAATCATACAATTTGATTATGAATCAGTAACTAAACTTGAAGTCATGATAACAGGTCCAACTTAGCTATCTAAGCTTATTTATAAGTAAACTTAACTGGTTATTATTCTACCTTGGACTGGCAGAACACAGGGGTCTGACGGTCTAGGATAGGCGCGTTACAGTGCCTGTGACGATTTATCGAGGGCGCGTTACATTGGTGTAACGCTCCTGCTAGGGTGCGTCAGAGACAATAGAACAATAAAACACAACAGGGTGTGACGGTCTATCGTAAGGCCATTACATTCATGTGACGGTCTTAGGTTGGTGCGTCAGAGAATCTGCTGGTAGTAAACTAAGTAAAGGTTTATGAAAATATAACATGCCTGAAATCAAAATACTACCACTGTCCTAGTCATGATAACGAAGTATAGGCCAACTATATGCATGGGTTTAGTGAATAGACATGATAATATCTTTTAATTTCCATTTAGGGATAAGAGATGCATGAATGTATAGAACTATTAGATCATGAAATTCTTAGTCTAGAATACATGAAATCAAGCACAACCAGAGGGCTTTTATTCCTAACAAGTTGTTTTTGCCAATCATGAGATAACCTACCTCTTCTAAAACCTTTAAACTTCGAATTTGATGCTAGGTGCTACCCTTAGTCCCTTGTACTTCTTGTGATAAATCTGCAACTTCAATCTGCTCGATTTCCTCAGCCTCTTGACCTAAGGATGTGAAACTTTGAGGGTAAGAAGATGAAACTATTGGGAACAAAAAGTTCTAAAGGATTGAACTCTAATTACCTCGTTTAGACGTCCTAATCTCTGGATCTTCAGGGAACTTGCGTTCAGATTCCTGGGTTGCTAAGGTTGAATCAGCAACTTTGGAAGCTTCTATCTCCTTGGTTTCTTGATCTCGGTGGACACCTAAAATATACTAGGAGAGACCAAAGCAGACTCAGGGCTCTGAAGGCTGATCAGAGGTGCGGCTCCTGCACCATCCCTGGAAGTTTTGAGAATCAGAATAGAAGAGATCCACTACCCCTAACACTTTGTCCGGCTAAAGCCATCTCTGGTTAGGCTGCTGCCCAGTACTGCTATCATTCAGATAGTCAAGCTGATAAAACTATAACAAAATATAGGCAACCATCTGCCTGTTGGAAAGGATCTTCAGATAATTCTGATGCTCACGGAAAGGGGTTCAGGTAGCCTCACGCTCGGTCGTGAATACAAGGCGTTAGGCAACCTCGAGCAGAGCGTCTACTCTGAGAAGCCCACCACGCTGACGAAGGGAGCCCATTAGGTTGATCCCGACGTCGAATGATGGAAAATGGGCCAAGCCCAACACGAGTTGAGGCGCGCCGAGAAGCTTCTTGCTGGCGCGCCGGGGAGCTCGTGCCGAGAGGCTGAGGGCCATCCCTCTATAAAGACAACCTGCTGCCTTCGAACAAAAAAACGAACAAGAGAAGAACAACAAATAAAAAACAACAAGAGAGAGGACATAAGGAGAGAATAGAAGATAGAAGAAAAGAAGAGGCAATAGAGGGAATAGGGAGCAGTAGCCACTGAAAGAAAGGGGAGCTCGAGAGCCCTCCATAGAAGCTGAAGAGAAGAGAGAGCGGCAGAGACTCGAAGGAAGAAGCAAGGTGGGGTTGGCTATCTGACGCCCTGAGAGGCTATAGTTCTTCTCCCCCCTGTTCTGTCTGGATATTTTCTTTTTCTTCTTTTGTATCTCTGTTTTCGAGCATCTTTGCTCTTGTAGCATTGAATGCTAATGTAACCCTGTTGTCAGGGATAGAGTTTGTGTATATATTTTTGGTTGGATTTTCTTCCGAGTTGGATTCATGTACGCCGTTTAGATGAAATAGTTAATAAAAGTGGGCTGAGTTTTGCCCTTTCATTATTTTTCTCTTCCCCTGTATCCGAGGTTTAATATATGCAGCGGCTACCGCAAGCCACATATATCTTATAATTTAATCTTCTAGATCTGCTGAAGGTTTCTCTGCTATTTTTCCTCACCACCTCGTATCCACATCGAGAGCCTGAGACAGTCTATCTCATGGCTTCTCGTCTGTGAAATGAAGAGGGATAGACTCAGAAGTTTCCGTCTATGGTTCTGCCCCCAGTGAGGCCCCAGAGGGAAGGCTACCATCCCCTTGGATTATACCCTCTCTATAACCCCCTTCAGTGGTCGTCAAACCCTTGAATAAATCCTCTTTACAAATCCCTGAATAAACCCTCCTTTAAAGCTCCCAGAGCCCCTTTAAGCCTCTGTTCCAAAATCTCCTCAAAACATCGATGAAACCCTCATTTCAGGAACCCTCCCGACGTGAACCCCTCTCGGCGCGAGTCTCGCGCCGAGGGCTGCCCGTGCCGACTGGATTTCTTTTGTCGCGCCGAGACCTCCACACCTTTTCATGCTGAGGATGGCCACCCTGATATGCTCATGCCGATGCCTTTGAGCCATCTCTGAGGATGGCCACCCTGAGGATGCCAGCCTTGCTCATGATGCCCCATCCTTCTGGGGAGAAATACCATCCTTCCCTTGACCCTCATAGGAGCCATATCAGAGGGGTCAACTCCCCCCACATGTTGCCAACCCAACGAGTCACTGGGCACTGCCACTGTATGTCCTGCGTTGACTATATATGGGGACATTAACGAATCTCTAATACGTGGATAATGTCACATAAGATGGGGATCCTTTTGGGATCCAGGGCTACGCCCGCCTCTCTTTTGGTTTCCACTCCAACATTTCGTGAGTGGATGACCTATAATACCCTTTTGGCACATTCCAAAATAAGGGGAGGTGCTGTCAAAATTCATCCCCGAGCTTTACTTCATAGCGTGGCATAATGCTTCCATTGAAATGATTAATTTAACCCCAACTGTGTGGCAGAGAGCTGAGTTATACCATCTCATGACACTTTGGCCACCACCGAGAAAGGGGAATATAAACATCACAATCACATGGTCTCCTTAGGCCTCATGTGGATGAGCCTACCCTCACCCTCACCCCACTCAAATACAACCATGGGCAAACCCATGAAACCCCAATCAAACGCAGAATATCCCTTCGGACTCACAAAGCCCTCACAACACTTGAAAAAACCAATAAACACTCAACCATCGGCGCCACAAGTCCTCCCGGCGCAACCTCTTCCCGGCGCCACTTTCGCGCCAGGTGAAGGGCACGCCGGCTGGATGGTCGCGCTGACCCCAGCCGCGCCAGTTCATCTTCGTGCCGAAACCCAGCCGCGCCGGTTCACTCCAATATCAACCCTTGCTCAAATATCTACCCCCCCAGCAACTTCATCGAACCCAAAGCCAGTCTAGACCTGGTACCCTAACCTCCATGGACCATTATACCAGTTCCCACCGTAGCATGGGGGTTTCATGGTCCTTCATCCATGTCTAAACGGAGCTATATTAATAGGGTCTTACCCCGATATTCTATGCCGTTAACTGTCGGGTTTTTCTTCCAACCCTACTAACCCTGGGAGTCCTGCCATTGCAAGTCCCCCAATGGTCTCCGGAGGGAATATCAACAAGCACCATGGCAATGGACATTGCCCCGTCACACTCAGATCCTTCTGGATCTCGGACTACGCCCGGCTCTCCTTTCGACTTCCATCCCGGCATTCTGTTGGTGGATGACCTATATTCCCCCTTTGGCATAGTCCAAAATAAGGGGATATGCTGCCGGATTTGCGCCATAACACTGTTATCATGTCCCGCGTAGCATGGTTTTCTATGCATGTTTCGCCTCCTGTTAGCGGAGTTAGCATAATAATCTTATCTTGTTTTGCCCTCGAGGCATCCTTTCTTGGCAAATAATCAAGGGTTGTCCTTCTTTGGAAGGACGTAATTAACTTCATAGCCTTTATGGTATGACGGACTCCGGGTCCTGACACGAATATCACAATCGACTAACTGAGTCAGGTCGAGTACACAATAAATTGTCACTTCGGTGACTCGCACGCCTAATAAACCAACCAACAAAGAATAAAACCATTCCCACAAGTCTGGCACGCCCGGTGGGACTTGAGTCTCCCTTCATCTCTTTGCCAAGAGAGGATACCTTCGGGGGCTTCCCCCAAGAATACTGATTGTTTGTCTGTTTGTCTCAGGCAAATGATGATGTCATACGGACTCACCGGTGTTGGCTTCGGCCCAGCAATCATCGCCAACCACGCGGAACACGGGTACCTGGCGGTGCCCATGGTTTTCGACTCCTTCCCACTAGTTGTAGGCTTCCCCAACTTCTTGGGGTTGGCCTTTGCCGACATGCTACAGACGGAGTACTCAAGGCCCGCAGAAGAAAAGGCTGCAGAGAGGGTCGAGGGCTCGAAGGCTCGACACTGTGCTGGCCCGCCTACCAGCCCGATTCAAGTCGCCAACTGCATGGTGCACCATATTGCTCACGGGGCCCTGCCCCGTCCCTGCCAAGAACTTCGGGAAGCGCCGACACAGGAACCCCCGAAGGAAGGTTGTTGCTGCTGTGACCGGACGTCTCTCCGCATCCGATAGGTCTATGCTGGTCGGTGGCCTCCACATCTTTCTGGATGGACGTAAGGCTTGGGTGAGCCCAGACCGGGTGATCCCTACAGTGCCAGTCCACAACTCCTATCAGGCTCTTGCTGGAAGAAGAGCCGAAGAAGAAGAAGCCGGCCGCCATGGCCAGAGAAGGTTGGCTCCCAAGCCAAGAAGATTCAAACAGGTTTGGGTCCCCAAAAAGGTCCAGCCTGTCTACCAAGAAGCTCCAGTACAGTACCACCCCAGGTTCACCATAGTGAGGGACCCTTTCCCGAGGAAGGAAGAGACAATCGTGGATCCGCCACGCCGAGAAAGCTTTAGGGCCTGCGCCCGACAAGCCAACATCCCCGTTGTGGGAAGAAGATTATAGCAGACTACCAAGAGGGCTCGGTTTGCTTACATCCCTCCGATGGGAGGTCGACAACTGTCCCCAACCCTGCATCGGGGCTGAGGGCAAGAAGAAATGACCAATATGGTCAGAAGTTATTTTAGGGGGTTAGGCAACCCCTCTTTGGGCCAACAACGGCTGTTGCAGGCAGCCGCAGCTGAAGAAGATCGCTGTCCATTAATGGCAGTGGGAGAAGTAGAAGATAGGGGGATGACGTCATCGGTTGATGACAATGGATATGAAGACGGCTCTGATGTTCAAGCCGATGAAACTGCTCCCCGCCAAGGGGAAAAGAGAAGGATCTCTGTGTTTGAAAGGCTTACCCTCCCGGGGAATGTCAAGAGGAGGGTTCGCAGACAGAAACGAAGAATGCAGATTTTCACATGCAATATGGCCGGGATAGATGGCCATTATGGAAAATTGCTCGAGGAGCCTCAAGAGTTGGCCTGGCTAGCCGGAAGACCGGGGCCGAGCACTCGAAGAGTGGAAGCCGCAAAAGAGAAGCTAGCGGCGACCGAAGGAAAGCAAGCCTTGCCTTGCCTCCAACAGCATGACAAGGCCGTTATTCTCACAGCAAATGTGATAACGGCGGGTGAAGAAGAAGATGTCTTGCTTGACATCCTACCTGAGGGTGTATCTGGCGAGATGACAGAGGCCATCCCCAGCACAGTAGCTATGGACCCGGCCGTACTGATGATGCTCCAGAGGTACCGCCAGGAGATAGAACAACTGAAGAAGTAATTGACGGAAAGGACAGAGCAGTCCTCAGCCTCCAAGCAGCCTGATGTGCAGGCCGAATCATCAAGGGGAGCCGTCAGCAAGAACGACTTCCCACCACTCTATACCCCACCTCTGTAGGCGGAACCAAACTTGGCGACAACTCAACAGCGCCCATCACAGCCGCTGGCTCCGCCAGTGCTGCCATAGGTGCACCAGACGCCTCCACTGCTGCGCCCTCCTCCACAGGCGACCACCCTGGTCACCCCCTACTTGCAGCCGACGCATTTCTAACCGGAACCAGTCGACCCGACCATCATGAGCAAGATGATGGTAGAAAGGATGATCGAGATGAAGCTCGCTGAAATGGCTAAAGGTGACTATGTTGTATTCGATGCATATAGGGTTCCATACCTACCGCATCATGTTGCCAAGTGGCTCCCTCTCGGGATTAGCAAGCCGCCGAACTTCGACAAGTTCAACGGGAAGGGATCCCCGAAGGAACATGTTGCCTACTACATGACCGTCATGGGTGATTTGGCCACTGACGAGTCATATTTATTGAAGTTCTTCGAATCCTCACTCACGGGGCTCGCATTTGAATGGTACTCCAGCCTCCCGGCCGGGTCGATCAGCGACTGGTCGGACATGCAGAGGAAGTTCAGAGAAAGATTCCACGTCACAGAGAGGGAAGTCACAGTGGCTGAACTCTATTCAACAAGACAGAGGGCAGATGAGACCGCTCTCGACTACATCAAGAGGTGGAGGAACCTCGGGATGAGATGCAAGCGGCCCCCGCACCAGGAGGACGATGTACATATCTGCAAATAGAACCTCAGGAGAGAGGTGCTAGAGAAGATGATTGGCATGAAATCCGGTCGTTCGACCGTCTGAACAATATTATGGCCGAAGTGGAGGCTTTCTTAGCGAAACCGACCCCTACACCAAATATTCCTACTGCACAAAAGGGCAAGGCAGCAGAACGGCGCCAGGCACAGAAAGAAGCAAACGCCCTTGATATCAAGGTGTTTGAACAGCAAAAAGATAAAGGTAAGAAGACAACTGCTTCTCAGCCTGCCAAGATCGGAGATGGCGAAGAAGGCCCATCTCTCGGGATAAAATGAAGAAGGCCTACTCTTTCCCAAAGGAGAAGAGTATGATCTTATTTGACTGGGTTACCCAGTATGATAAGGTCACCCTGCCTGAGCCGAGGAGGCCGGAGGACCTGAAGAGAAGAGATAGCCCAAGATTTTGCCCCTACCACCAGATGCTGGGGCATCCAATTGAAGACTGTTATGTTTTCAAGGATATTATCGAAGGCATGGTGAGAAAGGAAGAAATAGATTTGGGGGAGTACAAGGTCGACCCTCCACAACCACATGCGGCGCCCGTAAGAGGAGCTGCCGTCAACATGGTCTCTCTGTATCAAGCCTTGCCTGAGGAGACCGCAGAAGCCATCACTCAGCGTACATATGAAGCCTGCTTTCTGGCCCCAATAAAAGAATAGGAGGGATGGCAGCAAGTCCCTGCAAGAGCCAAGAAAAAGGGCCTACCTCACCCGGCACCGGGGGCACATATTCGTGGCGTCACGTCACGACCTCCTTCACCAGTAGAAACACCTATGTGGACCAATCCGTCAGCAGTTATCCAGATACCTACCCGCAACCGGAGGAGGCAGACTCTGTTGCCGGCAGTCAAGAAGATCAGTCCAGAAGCCCGGCGGCTACAGGACTACATAAATGGGCTAGATGAGTATGTATAGCCCGAGCTAGAACCTTTGCTGGTACGGAATCATCTCCCGTGGCAGGAGCTGGAACAGCTTTCACTAAAGCAGGAAGAGGAAGCTGACAAAGCATCAGACAGGGATGGCAGCCTGTCCTGGGGGCAAGCGCCAGCCAAAGAAAAGAAAAGAAGACAAAGAAGGAAGAGAAAGGCCGGCAAGGCTACAACGGGTGTGATCCTTTCTTGCAACACCCTCTCTGCTCTGTTCAATTTGCCCGGTGAGGAGGATGAAGAAGAGATTTGCTTCACACCCGCCACCAAGGAAAGCCAGGCCGAAGCCACAACTGCCGCACATGCAACCCGATCGGGCCGAAAGTGGGGGCGCCAGCCGCTCGCTAACCATAACATTATCTTCAGAGAGGAGCAACCCTACAAGATACCCCCTCCGGAGGTCAGGGGAGTTCAAATCCCTCCTCCGTCAGGCTTATACAACCAAAGTGGGGGCAACACTCCCGCTCCTTCATTTCTGGAGTTCATAAAGATGTCAAAAGGGAAGCAGCCATGCTGGGAGGTTGAACCGGTTACCGGGGGCAGTCACCCACAACTCCAGCAATCTCCCGAATTGTCAGAAGGGGTAGAGACTCGCCCGGCAGCAGCCAGTGAGGATCATCCAGGAGGTAATCCCAAGCAAAAGGGTGTGATGGGACATCAGAGGTGATTTCCTTACACTGGTGGAGTGTATTTGTGTGTTATGGCTTGTATGAGATTGTAATTGTGTCATTTCTTTCATTTGGGCTCCTTGTAAGACTTATATCAAGCCAATGGGCCATTTGTAATGTAGAGTCCATGGCTAGGTTGCCATTAGTAGAGTCCATTAGGAGCTTATTCCATATTGGGTCTTAAGGCCATCATTATGGACCTTAATAGCCACTTAGGCCCAAATAGGCTTCTCTCTCTCATGGGCCACCAAGGGTGGAAGAGTCTAGCATGGTTAGTGGGCTTGTAACATGGAATTTGACCACGCTTGGCCCAAGGGAGGCCCATGAAGGGGGCGCCCCCTTCTTTGGCTCTATTAGGCTAGTTAGGTGTGATTTAGGTGAGGTTGGAATGGAATTAGTCCAAGTTTGAATTGGAATGGTCAAGATAGATTAAAAAATTGTATTTGGTGTGTTATTCACACTTCATCTCAGCCATTCAATCCCCAACCCTTGATCCAAGGGTCCATATTAGATTTGATTGGAGTCAGATATAACCATGTATTTTCATGAGAAAATCAATGAAAAATCAGAATTTTGTTGAATGCCTTGAGTGAATTTCGACCTCCTCCCTCTCTCCCTCTGGTTTCTTCATCCCAACCTCCATTTCTAGAGTGTTTCTATCTCCCTTCATCTCCTCTCAACCTCCGGTGATCGTCTGTGCCGCCGCCGCCACCGTTCGTGCCGCCTTCGAGCCGCCACGGGATCATCTTCGGTTTTCTGTCCTGCCGGATAGAGGTGTAGTTCGTGAATTCCTGAAGCTAGCCACGAGTTCAGATCAATTTTAGATTTTGAGGGTTGGTTCCTATCTTATAGTCCCTTCTCCACAAAAAACTCTAGGTTCAAAAGCCACCGTTTCATATCTTTACCAGTTCGTTCAACTCTCAATCTCAGATCTGTTCTGTCACTCTCTACAGTGACTGTAGCCCTGAGTTCTCCACCTTCGACCACCCTATTGATTGTTTTTAGACCTCCCAATTTAACTGTGTGTTCTGTCCATCGTCCCCTACCACCAAAAGTTTTCTTAAATTTTTATCATCCTTCTACCTATTTTTAAAAAATCATGTTCTACCGGAGCTACAGTACTTTCAGTCAGATCCCCGATCCGACCTTCATCCAGTAAACAAATCACAGAAAATCATAGGCACATCCAAACGTGTCCAAACCAACTTTTATGTTTTCCCAACTCCATTACCAATAACTTCTCTGAAGAACACAACCCAGATTCGACGTCTACGTCACGGTCAAAGGCAATCTACAGTCAAGTTCTCTGCAGGTCTGAGTCTTTGGTTACTGTACAACAGGAGATTGAAAATTCCATAAGTCAAGATCCGAGCAGATCCAGGCCAGATCTTTAGGCCTAGGTTGAAGAACTTCAAGCTAGCTTTCCAACGGCGCCAGTCTCGTGTCGATCCGACATCGGGGCTGATCGCAACGCCCATTCTCGCCGGAGCGCGCGCCGAAATACAGAACCGGCAGATTTCCGATCGGGTTTTCCGACCGGTGCCGAACGGAGCCGCCGGGCCTCCGTCCGGCGAACCAGCGTGCCGCCATCCCAAGGAGCGACCCTCCGGGCATCCACCACTACAGCGGTGCCACCGGGTCCCACACGGCCCCTCCGGACAGCACGTGGGCCCCACCGTCACGTGTTCGGGTGTTGCTGAATCAACGCGAGAAGCCGCCCGTCAACCCGAATTCGGTCCTCCCGGACCCCATTGTGTAGCCCTTTACCTCCCTGCGTGGAGTGGGCAGCGAGTTGTATTTCTGTAATATCCGTGTATAATTGTTCCGGGAGTACGACTTCGGCCGGGTCCGTCTTCCCCACGCCGAGCGCGTGGAGGTATCGTCTTCGCTCCTACACTTGGCATTTCGCTTATTTCATATATGCTTGTTTATGCCGCTGTTAGAGAGCATGTGTAGGGATATCTAGCTCGATATATTTTCATATCACCGCTGCTGCGAGAGAGAGTGAAGCCGTCCCGTGACTCGATCCGGGCACGAAAGTGCGAGCCGACCACCCTAGCTCTTGCCGGTTTCTCAACCGCGCACGTCTGACGCTTCCCTCATTAAGGGATGATCGCGAGCTTGTCGTGTCCGTGGTCTCGTCCCGCATCAGGGTGTAGCCTCCAAGTCCGATGAAGTAGGTCCATCAGGGTCCACAATCCAAGGATCTTCCAAGCCCAGGTGGGCAGATGAAATGAAGCTATCCAATGTCCGAGCTGGAAGTTGGGTAGTCAAACTATTGAAGAAGCTCCTAGCAAGATTCACTATCTGGGAAATGCTCTCTCTCAGTGAAGAGACTCGATAGGCGATCATTACTGCTCTCCAGACGCCTGCCCAATATGAAGCCTGCCTAGCTGAGGCACTGTCGGAAGCCAGCATGACCTTCACCTAGGAAGACATGTTGCTCCCCACCACCAGTCACAATAGACCTCTGTATATGAGGGGACATCTAAATGGCCGGGAGCTGAACAGAATCTTGGTGGACCCCGGGGCGAGTGTCAACATCCTGCCCTACAGGATATATGAGAGGCACTATTTCAACGTGCACCTACAAAAGGTCGGGGATATGCGCATTGCTGGCTTCAATCAGAAGTGCGAAGTGTTGCTAGGAGTAGCAGAGTTCACACTCACTCTAGCGGACTTTGTCACGAAGGTGCAATTTCATGTCATTGATTCTCGCACCTCATACAAAGTGCTGCTTGGCCGCCCTTGGCTACATGAGAATATGGTGGTACCTTCCACACTGTACCAATGCATCAAATACAGCATGGATGGGAGAGAGGAAAGAGTATTTACTGATCTCCACCCATTCGAAGTATTCAAATGCCACTTGGTAGACGCCCCTCTATATGCAGAATGGTCACAGAAGGCCCCTGCGGCCAAGGCCTCTTCTAGCACAACAAAAGGCACTTCCAAAGTAGAATGGTTCCCTCCGCCGCCGCGTGGATATATCGATCCCAAGGTGGTCTCACACATCACTGTCACCGGGGATATAGGCCGGATAGCGCCTCCCGCCATCTACCCCGAAACTAATAAAGTCAGGGTTGACCAACAGCACGACCACATCGGGATCCCCGAAGGTCTTACCAAGCCAATTCTCAGCCTCGAAACCTAGCAGCCTGTTCTACACAGCTGAAGAGCACCCTACACAGGAAGACACTGATTGTCATCTGCCTGAAGATATAGAAAACCTCTCAATGCCTATACAGGGGCTGACATTTATAACAAATCGAATGGCCAAGATGTTCCATAAGTAGCACATCCCTTCTGGCCAACCTCGCAAGAGGAAAGAAGCATTCCAGAAGCTATGGTACCCTCCGAGCCTGGACAAAGAGATGAGGCGTGTCTCTCAGCACCCGGGATTGGGCTTCACCCTCGAAAAATACTATTATAGTGGACGCTATGAAGTGGATACCATCTCTGCTTTCTACCCAATGGAGGATAACCCACTGGGGGCAACTATTGGTGAACACCTGACAGAAGTTGAGTGCATTAAGCCAGCCCGGCCAAGGAATCCGGAATCCGAGGCTATATTCCCCTGCCGGTGCTGGGAACAAGTCTATCCGGAAGATGCAGCTCTTCAAGCCAAATTTGACATAGCTAGCAGTAGTGAAGCTGAAGATGTTGAAGAAGCAGAGTTGCCTCCCTCCAGTGGCCCTCCTCTATTCATGATGTCGGCACTTCTCGAACCAGTCGGGGAAGCTTCCCCCGAGCCTGATCAAGAGACAGATGCTGCTAGAAGAGAGAGGGTTGCCTTCACTGAGGACATGGTGGTTCAAGGGATCGAGATCTCTTCACCCCTTGCCAAGGAGCTGCAAGGCTACTCTGACTTAATGACAAATAATCACCAGCCCTTAGTGACTGCAACACCCTCAGCAGGGGGTGAGGCAATCAACTCGCCCCTTGAAGTTGCTAGTAAGGTAAACTTGTTGGCAGAATAGTGCATGCAGCCATTATCAGCCGAACAAGAGATTTCTGGCAGAACTCAAATAAGGCAAGGTAAAGGGATCGAGGTCCTCGACCTCGAAGATGATATACCAGACTTTGTCGACCTCCAGCCTGCACCCCCTGAGATAGAAGACGGAGGTCAAGCAACAGTCGATGAATTGATAGAAGTCAACTTGGGAGACGAGGATAACCCCAGGACAACCTTCCTCAGTGCCCAACTGTCTGCCGAAGAACAGAGGATGTACATCTAGCTGCTACAAAAATATCGGGACTGCTTTGCCTGGACCTACAGGGAGATGCCAGGACTAAGCCCCTCAGTCTCACAGCATGAGCTGACCATAAACCCTGGGGTAGAGCCGGTGAAACAGCCCCCTCGGCGTATGAGGCCAGAGCTCATCACTCAAATATGCAAAGAGGTCGACAAGCTCATTGATGAGGGTTTCGTCAAGGAAAATCAATATACCACGTGGTTAGCTAACATCGTTCCCTTGAAGAAGAAGAACGGACAGATATGGATATGTGTTGACTTCCGGGATCTGAATAAAGCCTGCCCTAAAGATGACTTCCCAGTGCCGATAACGGAGGTCATGATAGATGCAACAACTGGTCATGAGGCCCTATCATTCATGGATGGGTCATCTGGCTAAAACCAGATATGGATCGCGGAACATGACCGGATCCACACTGCCTTCCAGACCCCCAAAGGCATTTATCATTACAAAAGAATGCCGTTCGGATTAAAGAACGCCGGCGCAACTTATCAGCGGGCGATGACTAGAATATTTGATGAGCTGCTTTACCATAAGGTCGAGTGCTACATAGATGACCTGGTAGTCAAGACCAAAAAGAAAGAAGACCATCTGCAAGACCTCTGAGTCATTTTCCAGAGGCTGAGGCAGTATGAATTAAAAATGAACCCTATGAAGTGTGCGTTCGGAGTCTCGAGCGGAAAGTTCTTGGGTTTCATTGTCAGGTATCGGGGAATTGAAATAGTCCCCGCCAAGATCAAGGCGATTCAGGAGTTACCCTCGCCAAGGAATCTCTCTGAGCTAAGATCCCTTCAGGGCCGCCTTGCATACGTCCGGCGGTTTATATCCAACTTGTCGGGGGTGATGCCACCCCTTTCACAAGCTGATGATGAAGGATGTTCCCTTCTACTGGGACGAAGAATGCCAGATAGCCTTCGATAAACTGAAGGATTACCTGAAAACCCCTCCAATGCTGGGTGCGCCAGTGAAAGGACGACCGCTGATCCTCTACATAGTAGCCACACACAATTCTCTGGGGGCAATGCTAGCCCAGAATAATGAAGAAGGAAAAGAATAAGCTCTCTACTATCTCAGTCGAAGAATGGTCAGAACTGAGGAAAGGTACACCTATATCGAGAAGATTTTCCTGGCATTGGTCTTCGCGGTCAAGAAGCTGCGGCACTATATGCTATCGCACGAAGTTAAGCTGATTTCTAGGGAGGATCCGCTTAGATACATCATGTCCCAACCGTCCCTCAAAGGCCGCCTGGGCAAATGGGCGGTGATTCTTATGGAGTATGACATCTCCTATGTACCGTAGAGGGCCGTCAAGGGCCAAGCTATTGCAGACTTCTTTGCTGAACATCCAGTACTCGAAGACTGCCCTCTAGAACCAGAGCTTCCTGAAGATGAAACTTTAGAGGTCGGCCAGGTGCGGCCCTCCCTATGCAGCTGTATTTTGATGGTGCCTCCAGAATTGACACCTCAGCGACGGGATCGGCCAGAGTCTTTGCAGGAGTAGGCATAGTCTTGAAGTCTCCTGAAGGGGAAGTCATACACACGTCCTGCTCAATAAACAAGCCTTGCACAAATAATGAAGCAGAATATGAAGCCCTCATAATCGGGCTACAGATTGCTCTGTCCATGGGGATTCAAATGCTAGAAGCGTTCGGGGACTCCATGTTGGTTATAAAACAATTGGAAGGGGAGTTCGAGGTGCGAAAGCAGGAGCTCGTCCCTTACTACCATCTGGCCCTACGCCTAATGGCAAGATTCTACTTTGTTAGTGTCAAGCATGTTAACCGAGGACAGAATGCTCAAGCTGATGCCCTCGCAAAGCTGGCAAGTTCCTTGGCGTTCCCGCCTAATACGAGCCTGAACATAACAGTCATCAACCGGCGGCAGGTCCCCAATATGACAGAAGCTTTAGCTGATGAACAAGCCAATGAAGTAGCAGTTGCTGAAGCAGTCCAGCAGCCCGACTAGCGGGAATGCCTCCTGCATTTGTTCCAACACCAACAGCTCCCGAAGGTGAAAGAACAGAGAATGAGACTCTTGAGAGTCTAAGATTCTTATGAGATGAGGAATGGAACATTGTTCTGAATAATGGCAGATGCCCAAAAGAGGATATTACTTCGATGCTTATCTCCTGGGGAAGCCAGGCAGGTAATGCAAGAAGTCCATGCCGGGTCAGTCGGGGCGCAGCAGGCCGGTCCGAAAATGAAGATCGAAATAAAGAAATTGGGTTATTATTGGCCCACTATATTTGATGATTGCTGCAAGTTCACCAAGGCTTGTCAGAAATGTCAAGAGCACGCCAATATGTCAAGAAGACCTCCAGTGCCTCTACATCCTACCTTACCAAGCTGGCCGTTTGCCCAGTGGGGCACGGACGTGGTGGGGCCACTACCAGCATCTTCATCAGGGTGCAAATACATCTTAGCAGCTACAGATTACTTCTCCAGATGAGCAGAGGCAGTAGCACTAAAAGAAGTCACGGGAGAATTAGTTGCGAGATTCTTCCGGCAGAATGTAATATTTTGGTTCGGGATTCCCAGCCGAATCATCTCCGACAATGGCAGCCACTTCAGAAATCAGAAGGTTTATCGGCTAGCTGATAAATACAAGATTGATTGGAGAACATCATCACCCTACTACCCTCAGGCCAATGGACTTGCAGAGGCCTTTAACAAGACGTTGTGCACTCTGCTGGCGAAGATTGTCAAGACTGACGGAAGAGATTGGGAAGAAAGAATGTACGAGGCACTGTGGGCTTACCGTACGGTCTACAAGATGATGCGGACACCAGGGCGATCACGTGACACGTCGGTGAACCGACGGTGCCATACGCGGAGCACCAAGTTGACTGCATCGACTTCCCTTCAAATTGGGGACACTTTGGCTTCAAATTGGACCTTTTTTAGCATTAAATTGGGCTTGTAATGTCACATTATATGTGGGTTTTCATATTGGGCTGGTTATAGGCCTCTTACAAGGCTAATTGGCTAAGGCCCTTTACCATTCTCCTTAAGAAAGGAAAGGCCTTGGACCAAGATAGAGAACCCATTAGCCTAGCAAAGCCCAATTGGGCTCCCTTTCTATATGGGCTCCCTAAGTGGGAGAGGCCTCATTCTAAAATGGGTTTCTTTTACTCTTGGGTTCTTAAGATGGGAATGGCCTTAAGCCATATTGGCTGGTTGGGCTTGCTTAAGCCAAGGCCTCCAAGTGGCCCATTCATAGCCCAATAAGGGGGGCGCCCTCTTCCTTGTTGTATTAGGCTAGCAACTTTGAATTTTCTTCTTCCCCTCTCCATTTACCACATGGGAGGCTAGAAAGGCTGCTGGTCATATTCAAATGGCTGCCACCTCCCTCCTTTTTACAAGAAATTCAAAGTTTGGTGAACACCCATGTCCCCTTGCCCCCCCCTTTCACTTTCACCACTTGGCAAGTTGTAATGGGCTCCCTCCCCTCCCCCCTTATGGTATCCCACGCATCCCCCCAGCCCTCTATAGCTCTTGTAATGCCTATTTAAAGGCTTGTACGTTGTATATGTAAAGGCTAATTATATTTTGTTGAAAGAAAATTGTTAAGAGAGTGATTCTCCCCCTTTCTCTTGCCCTTTCCCTTGGTGTGAATTTCCCAGAAATCTGGTCGTGGACTCGACCTTCTCTTCCCATCCCCCTCTTATCATCTTGTTCCCTCCGATTTATCCTTGATACTACTACAAGATTGCAAGAATTCAGCACTAGTTTGATGCCGTTTGGAGTTCGGTAGCACTGGCGGTGATTTTTCTCGTGGCGGCACGCAGATCTGTCCCAGAGTGCAGTCCAGATCTGAGGGTGACTGTGTTTCGGTTTATGCAGCCCAACCACGACGTGATCAGGAGCTGGTGTCTGAAGATCAATTAAAGTATTGCAAGTCATCTTCACGTTGCCTCTGGTTTAGTTGCATTTCAAGGTCTGTGCTGTCCGTGGCGTCAATTCTTGTGAGGTCGCGCAAGAAGATCTGAACAGACTCAGTCCAGATCCAGAGGCGACTTCCCACATCTGTCCCGCCTCATCCAGCCAATATCTGAGAGAGAGATCTTCAGAGGATTTGTTCCTATGGACGTCACCAACAACCTCCCACAGACGGAATTCCATTTCGACATCGGCAACCCTTTTTCCACCATTTATTTGTCTGTCTGTGCAGTTCTGTGAACACCAAATCAGATGCTGAAAGAAATCATTGCTACACCCAGATCTGAAAGGATCTGAATGCGCCCTCTGGAGTGAAGAAACTACGTCCAGTCACCGTCATTCTCCAACAAACAGCGCTCCGATCGGGCTTCGGATCTAGCCGTACCAGCCTCCGTAAATGCGCTGCACAGGGTGACCAGCGCGGGCAGAACCGGGTCGGCTTTCCGTCGGCGTACCCGAGCCGCTCCGGCACGCGTTCCTCGCCTCCTGCGAGTGTGGCCCGTCAACCCGGGTTCCAGCAACCCCAAATTTGGCCATTGTAACCCTATACCTCCTTGCGTGGAGTGGGTATTAAGTTCTGGAATTGTAATTGTAACAATCGTGTGTATTGGGGTTGTTCGGATTCATCCGGGAATTCTTCCCCACGCCTAGGCGTGGAGGTACGCGCTTCAATTCCTTTCTCACTTGCTGATTTAGTATATTATCTATTGCTGCGTTTGTGAGATTAGGGCCGTTAGCCAGTTCAAATACACCGCATTTGTGAGTTGTGAGTGCCCGTTCCGTAGCTCCGATCGAGCACCGAACGCGAATCGGTACCCTAGGCGACGGTGGTTTCTTAATCGCCGCGATCCCCACGTTTCCCTCGCAAGGGACGATCGCTGGGCTAAAGAGAGAGCGCTGTTGAGAGGCGTCTCCACCCGGAGAATACCACAGTGGCTAGCCGCCTGGCTTGCCTTAACGTGCTAGTGCTGGCTGCACTTGTGTCCGTCGTACGTCCTAGCCCGGTCGAGTCATCCGTCCCGCATCACAAGACCCCTACCGACTGCTCACCCTACTCCCTCGTGTATGGGTCAGAGGCTGTGGTGCCAATTGAGCTGGAGGTCCCCTCGTTACGGGTCGCCATCCAGCATGGATTGGTGGGCAACGAGCAGACCAACGTAGAAAGAAGACTAGAAGAGCTTGCCGAGCTTGAAGGAAAGCGTCTCCGGGCGCAATAGAATATTCAACTCTATGAAGCCCGCATGGCCCGTGCTTTTGATAAGCTGGTCAAAGGACGGGAGTTCAAAAGGGGTGACCTGGTGATGGTTAAAAGAAGAGAAGTGATGGCCTCCAACCCTAAGGGGAAGTTGGTTAAAAATTGGGTCGAACCGTATGTTGTCCACCGAACATATGAAGGGGGTGCGTATGTCCTTGAGGATGACAAAGGAGTCATCCAATTCTCTCCCCTTAATGGGAAGCACCTAAGGCTGTATCACACAGTTCAACTAGTGTTCCCCGAATGATTTACCTTCATCTTGGTCCAGTGGCACTCTGCCCCAACCAAGCTACCCCCACCCTTGATCTAGTGGCACTCCGCCCTGACCGAGCTACCTCAAACTTAGTCCAGTGGCACTCCGCCCTAACCGAACTACCTCAAACTTGGTCTAGTGGCACTCCACCCCGACCGAGCTACCTTCACCTTGGCCTAGTGGCACTACGCCCTGACCGAGCTACCTTCACCTTGGTCTAGTGGCACTCCGCCCTGACCGAGCTACCTCACCTTGGTCTAGTGGCACTCCGCCCTAACCGAGCTACCTCAAATTTTATCTAGTGGCACTCCGCCCTGATCGAGCTACACTTACCTCGGTCTAGTGGCATTCCATCCTGATCGAGTTACACTTACCTCGGTCTAGAGGCACTCTGCCCTGGCCAGACTCGCATAATACCTACGACTTTGCCATTACGGGCCTTATGCCCGAATCGGCACAAATCTATCCTTTACGTTGGCATTACCTTCTTGCTAACGAATAAACCCCTTATTCGGCGCAAGACTTCGTATCCTAGCCGACCTTTATACATCTCTACCATTACGGGCCTTACGCCCGAATCGGCATAAATCCATCCTTTGCGTCAGCGTGGTCTCCTTGCAGACGAATAAATCCTGCTTCTGGCACAAGACTTTGTGTCCCAGCTGACCTTTATACATCTTTACCATTACGGGCCCTACGCCTGAATCGACTCAAATCTATCCTTTGCGTTAGCATTACCTTCATGCTAACGAATAAACCCCTTTGCTTGACGCAAGACTCCGTGTCCTAGCCGACCTTCATACATCATTGCCATTGCGGGCCCTACGCCCGAATCGGCACAAATCTACCCTTGGCGTTGGCATTATCTTCTTGCTAAGGAATAAACCCCTTTTTCGGCGCGATACTTCATGTTCTAGCCGACCCTCTCAGCATCCTTCTGCTACATGAGTTCAAAAAAAAAGAGAAAGAAATAGAAATGGGGTTAAAAATAGAGATACCCTGCCGGCCTTGTTCCTAAACGGGGACGAGGGAAAAAATGGCTATAACTCGACTGTGGCGAAAACCCGAAAGGGCGCTGCAGGTAAAATCGGGTACCCCGCCACGTGAAAACCTGAAAGGGCGCATTGGCAAAAGCAAGAGGGGGTTGGCCTCGACGAAAACCCGAAAAGGGCGCTTAGGTGGGTAAAGTGGTAATCTAAAAGTTTCTCTTCATCCTCCTCTCAATGAGATTCCCAAGGGATAACCATCAGAAGTCCCACTGGAGATCCCCTAACAAACCTGTGTCCGACCCTCGTCATCATCGGCAGGATCGGTCGACCTCCATCCTATAACTTGGACCTTTTGTCCTCGTTAATGAGCATGTCCCTTGCTTTGACATGTAACCCATGTCGACGAACAAACCCGTGTTCGACCCCCATCATCATCGGCAAGATTGGTCAAACTCTACTCCTTTAACTTGGACCTTCCGTCCTGGTTATTGAATATATCCTTTGCTTCGACATGTAACCCATGTCGACGAACAAACCCGTGTTCGACCCTCGTCATCATCGGCGAGACCGGTCGACCTCTATCCCTTAACTCAGACCTTTCATCCTTGTCAATAATCATACCTTTGCATCGACATGTAACCCCCGTCGATGAACAAACCCAGGATTCGACCCTCGTCATCATCGACGAGATAGGTCGACCTCTACCCTTAACTTGGACCTTTCGTCCCTGTGAATGAATATACCCTTTGCTTCAGCGTGTAACCCACATCGATGAACAAACCCAGGTTCGACCCTCGTCACCATCAGCGAGGTAGGTTGACCTCTGTCCCTTGGCCTAGACCTTTCGTCCCGGTCAAGAACCATATAGCCTTTGCTTCGGCATTTAACTAGTGTCGACGAACCAAACCAGGATCCAACCCTTGTCATCATCGACAAGGCCGGTCGGCGTCCTGGCAAACAAGCTCTCCTGTGTTCCAGATCCTCCGGGGAATCAAAAGAAGAAAAAAGGGGAAAAGAAACAGAAATGAGGTTAAAAATAGAGATACCCCGCCAGCTTTGTTCTAAATAGGGATAAGGGAAAAAATGGCTATAACCCGGCTATGGCGAAAACCCGAAAGGGTGCTGTAGGTAAAATCGGGTACCCCGCCACGTGAAAACCCGAGAGGGCGTGTGGGCAAAAGCAAAAGGGGGCTGACTCCGGCGAAAACCCGAAAGGGCGCTTGAGTCGGTAATGTGGTTAAAAAAATGATGAAAAGATTGAATAGAAAAAAATGATGATAAAATGAAAAGATGATGTAGTAACGAGTTTATCCTCGTTCGTCATTCCTTCCCAAACTACCTTTTCGACCCTTGTCACCATTGACAAGATCAGTCGCTACCCTTTCCGGTCCTTGTCACCATCGGCAAGACCGTCTACCCTTTCCGGTCCTTGTCACCATCGGCAAGACCGTCTACCCTTTTCGGTCCTTATCACCATCGGTAAGACCGTGTACCTTTTCGACCCTTGTCACCATCGGCAAGATCGGTCGCTACCCTTTTCGGTCCTTGTCACCATCGGCAAGACCGTCTACCCTTGCCGGTCCTTATCACCATCGGTAAGACCGTCTACCTTTTCGACCCTTGTCACCATCGGCAAGATCGGTTGCTACCCTTTCCAGTCCTTGTCACCATCGGCAAGACCGTCTACCCTTTCCGGTCCTTGTCACCATCGGCAAGACCGTCTACCCTTTCCGGTCCTTGTCACCATCGGCAAGACTGTCTACCCTTTTTGGTCTTTGTCACCATCGGCAAGACCGTCTACCCTTGCCGGTCCTTGTCACCATCGGCAGGGACCGTCTATCTTTTCGACCCTTGTCACCATTGGCAAGATCGGTCGCTACCCTTTCCGGTCCTTGTCACCATCGACAAGACCGTCTACCCTTTTTGGTCTTTGTCACCATCGACAAGACCGTGTACCCTTTTCAGTGCTTGTCACCATCGGCAAGACCGTCTACCTTTTCGACCCTTGTCACCATCGGTAAGATCGATCGCTACCCTTTCTGGTCCTTGTTGTTGTGCCCCTGGCCCCTGTGGTTTGTGGTTTTGATGATTGGCTTTAGGGGTTTATGATGATTGGTTTTAATGTGACTTAATCACTGTGAGTCACCATGCATTGATGTTCTATTTTGATGATTGATTTGGTTTTGATGATTGGTGTTTGATGTGAGTCACTGTGAGTCATCTTGCTGAAATGAGTCATTATCCTTCATATGTTCAGTCAGTTTATCTGCTTACACTGTGAGTCATTGCAATTGAAGTTCTTACACTGTGAGTCATTGCAATTGAAGTTCAGACTGTTTTATCTGCTGCATAAAGCATTCATATGCATTTACAGAGTCTATACATTGATTGGCAGTAAGTCTGTACATTGAGCGTCTCTTGGAAGTCCATACAGTGCATTGCATTGGCTAAGTGTATACACTGTCAGTCTCATTTAGAGTCTAAGATAAAGTCTGTACATCGGACTGTTACAGCAATTCTCTACAGACTTCACCGTCTCTCTCAGCGTCTTAAGCATTTTAGGCTAAGTCTATACATTGCTGCATTGCTTGTATATGTAGAGTCTATATACTACTACAGGCATCAAGTCTATACATTGGACCGTGGTTCTTCAAGTCTATACATTGCTGAACCATTCGACATGTCTGCACATTGGGCTTTCACGTGAAGTCTACACATCGGTCTCTACTTTGAAGTCTATACATTGGCTAAGGGTCTTCAAGTCCATACACAGTCGTCTGATGCATATTGATTAACAGGAAATCTGCTATGAGGTAGTACATTGTATGTCCGTACTGTTTCTGTCATACTTCGTGTTATTCTTGTGTTTATGTCCGTGTTATTTCTTTCTTACCTCGTGTCGTTAGCACTTAGTTGCTCATCTCGAGTCAGTCCTCTATGTTTGCTCTTGTGTCTTCGTGTCAATTACTGTAGTTCCTCGAGTTGTTCTTCTGCTTCCACCGTTTCATCACGTGTTGTTGAAGACGTGTCTATCTCATGTCTTCGTGTCGTGTTTTCTAGACCTCGTGTCTTTGTCACTTTGTGACCTCATCTCGTGTCATCTTTTATGTCTGCTTGTTTAATTTCATGTCACTTATTGTTGTTCCTCGATTCATTTTTTTACTAGTGTCACTGCTTCATCACGTGTCGTGATAGCCGTGTCACTCTTCTATCTTCGTGCTGTTTTTCTCTTTAGACTTCGTGTCCTTCTCGCCTTGACCACACTCCATGTCAATTCCTGTGTTTCGTCTTCGTGTTGTTTTCAACTCGTGTCGGTTTCTATTTTCATCTTCGTGTTGTCTTCAACTCGTGACGGTTTCTGTTATTTGTCTTCGTGTCGTGGTCAGCCCGTGTCGCCTCATCTTTGAGTCGTTCATTCGAGCTATTTTGTGCTCGAGTTGTTTTTCTTATGTTTTCAAGTGTTGTTTCACTTCATGTCGTCTTCGTTGTTGTGTTTATTGTGTATCTCGTGTTGTTCTCTTTTTTACCTCGTGCTGTTTTCATCTGACCTCGTGTCATTCTCCATTTATTTTGTACTGAAGTAATCTTGTGTATCTCGTGTCATTCTCAGTACAGTGCATCTTGTATTGCTTTCATATACCTCATGCAGTTTTAGGTATTGTGGCCCTGAGTGTTAATCGTGTTAATTCCTTGCAGGAGAAGAAGAAGGTGGTCCGAGGAAATATTCCCCAGGGACTGGGCAGCACGTGATCCGAGGCTGAAATGAAGCTGGCTGAGAGACTGCCACGTGGTCCGAATACTTAGGGCTGGAAATGTGGAGGTCACACGTCGGGGGTGATGATGATGCTGCTGCTATATATATGAGCCTTCTTCCACAGAAGAAGAATCATCGAAGCAAAAAAGTCGGAAGAGTAGAAAGCCCTTCGATCCAGAAAAAGAAGAAAAGAAAAGAGCAGAGAAGAGAGTGAGAGCAGAAAAAGAAAAAGAGAGAGAGACAGTGCTCGTGTGAAGAGAGAAGAAAGAGTGAAGAAGAAGAAGTGCAGAAGAGAGCAGAAGAGAAAGAAAGAGAGATAGAGAGTGAGCGAGAGAGCTCGTGGAGAAGAAGGAAGAAGCTGCTTGAAGATCTATCTTCACTGGACCGTGGATCAGATCCAGGCCAGTCAGCTCCATTGAGAGCCACATTGTGCATTTCGTTTTTCAGCTTTCTGTTTGCTGAAGTTATTTTCATTTCATGTTTTTGTTTTTCCATTTTCATCTAGTTATCTTGTTCTTCGATTGCCCTGTTGGGGATCGGATTCCTCCTGTTGGTTCAGGAGAAGGGAGATCTGATCTCCGGGTTGCAAGTGACAGGTTGTCACTTGTGGGTTCCCTCTGGTTAGAGGAAGGGAGGCTAGTCCTCCGGTTCTGGGCTTGTGGTTGCAAGTCCAGGTGTCCCTCCTGGTCTGGAGGAAGAGAGGTCTGCGACCTCTAGTTTCCAAGTGGCTGGGAGTCACTTGGGTGTCCCTCCGGTTGGGAGGAAGAGGGGAGGCTGTTCCCCTAGTCAAGATGTGTGGCAGCAACTGTTTGTAGACTGAGTCTGCTTGGTTCTAGCGCTTGCTAGTGAAGCCTCACTCCGGTTGGGAGTGAGGGGTGGATGTAGGTCTGGAGGACCGAACCACCTTAAAATCTTTGAGCAGTGGTTTGCTTGTAGTGTGTTCTTCCATATCTCCTACCACCCTTCACAGATTGTCTTGAGATTTCTTATTCTCATTTGTGCTGGTTCCGCTAGTTGGTCATTTGGGGGCCAGTTACATATTTGCTCTTTTGTTTAAAAGGATTTTCAACAGGTTCATCAGATTGCTTGATTTGCTTCCGCTAGATGCTTGGATAGGCACGCTCCAAGTGTTTGTATTTGAGTTGAATCAAATTGGTTCTATTCTGTGTCTATCTCTAGCATCCAAGTTTTTATTTGGCCATTATACATAGAAGGATACATTCACCCCCCCTCTGTATCCGGGCCTAGCACCCTAACAGTTGGTATCAGAGCGTGTGTCTGCATACAAGGTCCAACGACCTGCAGATTCGATCTCTGGTTTTCGGTGCTAATTTGTTTTTAGTGCATCAATATTCCTGTTGTATTAATCTGTTGTGCTGTCATGGCTCATCCTCCACTATTTAGTGGTTCAAATATTAAATTCTGGCTATATCGTATGCACAAGCATGTTAACTCTATTAATCCACAATTGTGGAAGGTTATCTCTCACAGTCCACATGAACTTCCTAAGGATAAGTCCAAGTGGACTCATGTTCACAAGTTGAAAAATGATGATAATGTGAGAGCTCTAAATTTAATGAAGGCTACAATCGGTTCTGATGATTTTTCCTCCTTCTCAGATTGTAGCACTGCAAAGGAAATGTTTGATAGAGTGACTATAACACACGTGGAACAGGAAGAAGAATGTCTCATGGCAAGAAGGAGTGATCAATCAGATGAGTCCTCATCCCAAGTAATCTCTGAGACCGAGGATATTAGCCATGATGAGTTAGTTGCCATGCATGAGCATCTTCTAGATAAATATGAAAGAGTCAAATCAGGAAAGAGAAAATTAAGAAAAGAGAAAAATGCTGAAATCACATGTCTAAAGGCTGAAAATGAAAATCTAAAATCTAAATTGAAGGAATTGATTGAAGAATTACATTCTGATGATAATGTACAGGAAAACTTAATCACTTCCTTGAAAGAAGAAAATGATTCTCTGCTAACTCAGAAGAAGGAAATTGATAAATTAAAAGATAAGATGATTGAAGAAAACACCCATATGAAGGAACAAAATAAAAAGCTAATGATCCTTAACACTGTTTTCTCTGAAAAATGGCTAACGGTAGAAAGAGAAAAATCAGTTTTGAAAGAAAAAGAAGTGAACATTGAATTGAAGCTAACTCAGGAGAATGAGATCCTGAAAAGTCTGAATGATGGGTTACAAAATCAGGTTATCTCGTGTGAAGACCACATTATGACCTTGCAAATTGAAATGGAAAACCTAAACAACTCTCTGTCAAAATTTGCCAAAGGTAAAGAAAAAATGAAAGATTCTTTGAATGTGGAAGTCACCAAACTGAATGAAGAGAAAAGGTGCAATTCTCAAGTTAAGCAAGCTGTAAGGAACAAACTATACGCAACATTTGTGAGTAGCTCAACCTTAGCTAGTACTTCTGCACCTTCTTCAAAACAGTCAGATGATCAGAAGATTCAAAAACAGAAAGAAAATGTGAAAATGAGAACACTGAAGAAGAATAGTAAATTTCATGCAAACAAGCCTAAGGCTAGAAAAATTTCAATTATCCACGGAAGGAATGTTGAATGCTTCTATTGTGGAAGTTCTGGCCATGTACTTGATGATTGCCTTGTCATGAAGAATGATAATGATAGATTTCATGTTAGGACTTCTTATGCTAAGAAATCCTATTCGGCTCAAAACAGGAAATCCAAATGTTTTTACTGTCATGAAATGGGTCATCTCATGCATGAATGCAAATCATTGGAGTTAGATGACCTTGCTGCTATTAATTCACAGAAAAATCATGCTAAAACTCATGTCCTTTGGGAAAGAAAATTCATTGTTATAATTGTGGTAAACTGGGACATGTTGCTGTTCAGTGCTGGTCAGCTGAAGGGAAGAAAAAATTCTATTCTCATGTTAATCATGTTCACCAGAATGATTATGGGAGGGATAAATCTGTTTTTAAGGAAAAGATTCCTGCATGTTATAACGGTGGGAAGCCAGGTCACAGGGCTGCAACCTGTTGGCTGGCAGGATATCAAAACCAAACTGGTTTTGGCAAACAGAATTTTTATTCCGTTAACAAGAAATCTCATGCTTATGCACATAAAATTCATGCTAACAAGAATGTGCATAAATCAGATCTGAAAACTGCTCCTAGAAATGTGCTGAGAAAACCTGCTAGGAGTAATACTGTTTTGTCATGACCCAAGACTTCTTGGGTACCTGTTTGTGCAAAATAACATTGCTATGCAGGTGTGCCTTGGGACTGAAATAAAAAGGGGTAATGATCCAAGGCACTCGAGAAGAAAACCCCATACTGAACTTTTCAGGTAAACTTCCTACTCTTCTTGCTTTTAGTTTTAATGCATAGCAAGTTAAATCTGTTTTTGCATCCTCATTCATCATTTGCCATGTGCATTATTTTCTGATCATGCATTTGCTGAGAGTTCTGTGCAAATATCAGATTAAGAAGGGTTGTCTGTATCTGATGCATACATAGGCTAATTTCAATTGCTTGATAATTGTGTTATGCATAGACTCTGAAAACAAATTGCATTTCGAATTTTCTGAAAAATCTGAACTGCATATGAGTGTGACTTGAAACTTGTGTGTTGCAATTGATCACTGAAATTCTGAATGGCATATAGGACTGCATGTTGAATAATTATGCATGACCTCAATGGTATATAAATGGTAAGGTACCAAAAGGCAGGGAAGTCTGTCTGGAGGTTCTTACTATGTGTGAGGTGGTCTTTTAGACCAAGTGCTCCGCCTAGTACCATGGGTCACTTTGCTGATAGGACAGTCTGATTGTGCACAAGTCACAATATCATTTGGAATCATTTGTTCAGTTTTCAGTGTAAACATTGCATGTTTTCAGGGGGAGTTAGATGCATATCCTTGCATAGCATTCAATGTTGAGTCTTTGCATGCATGTAGTTACTTGCACTGCATTTCATGAAAAATGCCAAAAAGATTGTCTGAATGTATAGTGTTAGGGGGAGTCAATGCATTGCATATAGGTTGTCAAATGCATACTCACGTGAAAATTCATTGCATATCCTTTCATTGATTCCTTTTGACCAAGCCGTGATTATTTTTGAAATCTTAAGCTTCAATATCTCTCTTATCAATTGATAACAATTAGTATCATTTGGTATCAGAATTCTATCAGTCCTTCATGAAGATTTCAATGGGCTATCTCGATCATAAATCTGAAAACTTTTGAACTAGAAATCTTCTATTATACGTTTTTATGAATATCTGAAATAACTCAGGTGGTTTAAGTTTAATGTACTCAAGGTTTGACTTTAAAATCTCTTAAAAATATCTGAAGCATGTTTAATAAACATTAACCATCTGTTTCATGCTGTGTCTTGAAAACCTCTGAAATCTGCACTTTTGAATGCATGACTTCAACTGATTAAGTACATGAAACTATTATTGATTTGAAGCAAATGAAGTTTTCTGAAATGTCTAAAGGGTATTATCTGTCAGAGCAATGACATTGGTCACTGAGAAACACATGTCCAAAGGACTGTGTCATGAGGTGCCTTAGTTAACTCTGATTAAGAATTCATTGAAATTCAGGCAGAGCAATGTCTTGCACACTGAGAAATATAACTCACTCATCAAGAAATGATTTAGAGTGTGTCATGATGTGTAAATGCTATCTCTGTTCATATATAGCATGACAGTTAGTCACACTAAGTGCTTAGGGATATTGGCCTCTGATCAAGGTATATCCTCTAGTTACAAGGTGTGAACTGAACTAGAGTGCTCGTAAAATTTGTAGCATAGAAAATTGTTGAACAAATTGAAATATCTGAATATTGATGCTAAAATCAAATTGCTACAACCCTAGACAAAATCATACTACTTCATAATTGCTTGATTTCAATACAGATGTATGTAATTGCGAAAGAAGTCAATAATTTTGATCGTGTAAGAGAAAGGGAGATTTATCAAGATAAATATGAGGGCTTGATTCATTTTTATTAAACCATGATTTTAGATATCAATACAGAATTTTATTGATAAACTCTGCATACATCATGTTTAAACCATGCTGTTCAATAAATGTCATTCATAAGCCCTTATGATGGAAGACTTTGAAAACTTATGTTTTAGATTTATGAGATTGATATCTCTTTGAAAATCTGGCTGAATTTCTTGTGTTTGGAGCATCCTTGAAAAATCTGTTAACTGAATTTCTTCTGCTCATGTCCTTAGATCATTGACCTGAACTTCTCTTTGTCTGCCCCTGTGGTCTCCTTCTCATCTATCTCATAAGATTCCACTTATTGAGGGGGAGCTTCCATGTCATGCATCACTTGCATATCAAGTGGCATCTATTTAGGGGGAGCATTCCTTGTCATATGCATCATGCTGCATAGAAGGAGAAGAATTGTGCTCTTGCATTCATATTTCTGGTATCTGAATTTACATTCATACCCCTTCCTATGGTTTATTTTGTTTATATCAAAGGGGGAGATTGTTTGCCAAAAAGGGAGAATGTCATTCAATCAGTGCATGCAAGTTTCTTTTGATCTTCTCTAATTCATGCTTTTGCTGAAATTATTAAAGGGGGGAGAATCATGTTCTTGCAAGGGGGAGAAATTGACTGTACTTTTATACATGCTTTAATTTCTCAAATTATTTTTTTTTTGATGAAGTCAAAGGGGGAGAATAATTTGAATCTTCAGAAGGCCTCACATCATCAGAATGACTTTCATTAGAATGACTTACATCATCAGAATGACTCACTGAGTATTGTTGCCATCATCAAAAAGGGGGAGATTGTTGTGCCCCTGGCCCCTGTGGTTTGTGGTTTTGATGATTGGCTTTAGGGATTTATGATGATTGGTTTTAATGTGACTTAATCACTGTGAGTCACCATGCATTGATGTTCTGTTTTGATGATTGATTTGGTTTTGATGATTGGTGTTTGATGTGAGTCACTGTGAGTCATCTTGCTGAAATGAGTCATTGTCCTTCATATGTTCAGTCAGTTTATCTGCTTACACTGTGAGTCATTGCAATTGAAGTTCTTACACTGTGAGTCATTGCAATTGAAGTTCAGACTGTTTTATCTGCTGCATAAAGTATTCATATGCATTTACAGAGTCTATACATTGATTGGCAGTAAGTCTGTACATTGAGCATCTCTTGGAAGTCCATACAGTGCATTGCATTGTTTGCCAAAAAGGGAGAATGTCATTCAATCAGTGCATGCAAGTTTCTTTTGATCTTCTCTAATTCATGCTTTTGCTGAAATTATTAAAGGGGGGAGAATCATGTTCTTGCAAGGGGGAGAAATTGACTGTACTTTTATACATGCTTTAATTTCTCAAATTATTTTCTTTTTGATGAAGTCAAAGGGGGAGAATAATTTGAATCTTCAGAAGGCCTCACATCATCAGAATGACTTTCATTAGAATGACTTACATCATCAGAATGACTCACTGAGTATTGTTGCCATCATCAAAAAGGGGGAGATTGTTGTGCCCTTGGCCCCTGCGGTTTGTGGTTTTGATGATTGGCTTTAGGGGTTTATGATGATTGGTTTTAATGTGACTTAATCACTGTGAGTCACCATGCATTGATGTTCTGTTTTGATGATTGGTGTTTGATGTGAGTCACTGTGAGTCATCTTGCTGAAATGAGTCATTGTCCTTCATATGTTCAGTCAGTTTATCTGCTTACACTGTGAGTCATTGCAATTGAAGTTCTTACACTGTGAGTCATTGCAATTGAAGTTCGGACTGTTTTATCTACAACATAAAGCATTCATATGCATTTACAGAGTCTATACATTGATTGGCAGTAAGTCTGTACATTGAGCGTCTCTTGGAAGTCCATACAGTGCATTGCATTGGCTAAGTGTATACACTGTCAGTCTCATTTAGAGTCTAAGACAAAGTCTGTACATCGGACTGTTACAGTAATTCTCTACAGACTTCACCGTCTCTCTCAGCGTCTTAAGCATTTTAGGCTAAGTCTATACATTGCTGCATTGCTTGTATATGTAGAGTCTATACACTACTACAGGCATCAAGTCTATACATTGGACCGTGGTTCTTCAAGTCTATACATTGCTGAACCATTCGACATGTCTGCACATTGGGCTTTCACGTGAAGTCTACACATCGGTCTCTACTTTGAAGTCTATACATTGGCTAAGGGTCTTCAAGTCCATACACAGTCGTCTGATGCATATTGATTAACAGGAAATCTGCTATGAGGTAGTACATTGTATGTCCGTACTGTTTCTGTCATACTTCGTGTTATTCTTGTGTTTATGTCCGTGTTATTTCTTTCTTACCTCGTGTCGTTAGCACTTAGTTGCTCATCTCGAGTTAGTCCTCTATGTTTGCTCTTGTGTCTTCGTGTCAATTACTGTAGTTCCTCGAGTTGTTCTTCTGCTTCCACCGTTTCATCACGTGTTGTTGAAGATGTGTCTATCTCATGTCTTCGTGTCGTGTTTTCTAGACCTCGTGTCTTTGTCACTTTGTGACCTCATCTCGTGTCATCTTTTATGTCTGCTTGTTTAATTTCGTGTCACTTACTGTTGTTCCTCGAGTCATTTTTTTACTAGTGTCACTGCTTCATCACGTGTCGTGATAGCCGTGTCACTCTTCTATCTTCGTGCTATTTTTCTCTTTAGACTTCGTGTCCTTCTCGCCTTGACCACACTCCGTGTCAATTCCTGTGTTTCGTCTTCGTGTTGTTTTCAACTCGTGTCGGTTTCTGTTTTCATCTTCGTGTTGTCTTCAACTCGTGACGGTTTCTGTTATTTGTCTTCGTGTCGTGGTCAGCCCGTGTCGCCTCGTCTTCAAGTCGTTCATTCGAGCTATTTTGTGCTCGAGTTATTTTTCTTATGTTTTCAAGTGTTGTTTCACTTCGTGTCGTCTTCGTTGTTGTGTTTATTATGTATCTCGTGTTGTTCTCTTTTTTACCTCGTGCTGTTTTCATCTGACCTCGTGTCATTCTCCATTTATTTCGTACTGAAGTAATCTTGTGTATCTCGTGTCATTCTCAGTACAGTGCATCTTGTATTGCTTTCATATACCTCATGCAGTTTTAGTTATTGTGGCCCTGAGTGTTAATCGTGTTAATTCCTTGCAGGAGAACAAGAAGGTGGTCCGAGGAAATATTCCCCAGTGACTGGGCAGCACGTGATCCGAGGCTGAAATGAAGCTGGCTGAGAGACTGCCACGTGGTCCGAATACTTAGGGCTGGAAATGTGGAGGTCACACGTCGGGGGTGATGATGATGCTGCTGCTATATATATGAGCCTTCTTCCACAGAAGAAGAATCATCGAAGCAAAAAAGCCGGAAGAGTAGAAAGCCCTTCGATCCAGAAAAAGAAGAAAATAAAGAAAAGAAGAGAGCAGAGAAGAGAGTGAGAGTGAGAGCAGAAAAAGAAAAAGAGAGAGAGATAGTGCTCGTGTGAAGAGAGAAGAAAGAGTGAAGAAGAAGAAGTGCCGAAGAGAGCAGAAGAGAAAGAAAGAGAGATAGAGAGTGAGCGAGAGAGCTCATGGAGAAGAAGGAAGAAGCTGCTTGAAGATCTATCTTCACTGGACCGTGGATCAGATCCAGGCCAGTCAACTCCGTTGAGAGCCACATTGTGCATTTCGTTTTTCAGCTTTCTGTTTGCTGAAGTTATTTTCATTTCGTGTTTTTGTTTTTCCATTTTCATCTGGTTATCTTGTTCTTCCGATTGTCCTGTTGGGGATCGGATTCCTCCTGTTGGTTCAGGAGAAGGGAGATCTGATCTCCGGGTTGCAAGTGACAGGTTGTCACTTGTGGGTTCCCTCTGGTTAGAGGAAGGGAGGCTAGTCCTCCGGTTCTGGGCTTGTGGTTGCAAGTCCAGGTGTCCCTCCTGGTCTGGAGGAAGAGAGGACTGCGACCTCTAGTTTCCAAGTGGCTGGGAGTCACTTGGGTGTCCCTCCGGTTGGGAGGAAGAGGGGAGGTTGTTCCCCTAGTCAAGCTGTGTGGCAGCAACTGTTTGTAGACTGAGTCTGCTTGGTTCTAGTGTTTGCTAGTGAAGCCTCACTCCGGTTGGGAGTGAGGGGTGGATGTAGGTCTGGAGGACCGAACCACCTTAAAATCTTTGAGCAGTGGTTTGCTTGTAGTGTGTTCTTCCATATCTCCTACCACCCTTCACAGATTGTCTTGAGATTTCTTATTCTCATTTGTGCTGGTTCCGCTAGTTGGTCATTTGGGGGCCAGTTACATATTTGCTCTTTTGTTTAAAAGGATTTTCAACTGGTTCATCAGATTGCTTGATTTGCTTCCGCTAGATGCTTGGATAGGCACGCTCCAAGTGTTTATATTTGAGTTGAATCAAATTGGTTCTATTCTGTGTCTATCTCTAGCATCCAAGTTTTTATTTGGCCATTATACATAGAAGGATACATTCACCCCCCCTCTGTATCCGGGCCTAGCACCCTAACACTTGTCACCATCGGCAAGACCGTCTACCCTTTCCGGTCCTTGTCACCATCGGCAAGACCGTCTACCTTTTCGACCCTTGTCACCATCGATAAGATCGGTCGCTACCCTTTCCGGTCCTTGTCACCATCGGCAAGACCGTCTACCCTTTCCGGTCCTTGTCACCATCGGCAAGACCATCTACCCTTTTCGGTCTTTGTTACCATCGGTAAGATCGTCTACCCTTTTCGGTCCTTGTCACCATCGGCAAGACCATCTACCTTTTCGACCCTTGTCACCATCAGCAAGATCGATCGCTACCCTTTCTGGTCCTTGTCACCATCGGCAAGACCGTCTACCCTTTCCGGTCCTTGTCACCATCGGCAAGACTGTCTACCTTTTCGACCCTTGTCACCATCGGCAAGATCGGTCGCTACCCTTTCCGGTCCTTGTCACCATTGGCAAGACCGTCTACCCTCTTCGGTCCTTGTCACCATCGGCAAGACCGTCTACCCTTTCCGGTCCTTGTCACCATCAGCAAGACTGTCTACCTTTTCGACCCTTGTCACCATCGGCAGGATCGGTCGCTACCCTTTCTGGTCCTTGTCACCATTGGCAAGACCGTCTACCCTTTCCGGTCCTTGTCACCATCGGCAAGACCGTCTACCTTTTCGACCCTTGTCACTATCGGCAAGATCGGTCGCTACCCTTTTCGGTCTTTGTCACTATTGGCAAGACCAACTACCTTTTTGACCCTTGTCAACATCGACAAGGTCGGCCAGCATTTCCCCAAATCGGGCCCCGGCAAAAACCCGAAAAGGGCGCTTGGGTCATTAATGTGATTACTATAAAGTATATGCTATGCCTCTGAGTGGCACTCCCGTCGGCTGTCCCACCGGTAATAAGGCCTATCCCGGATGGGCCTCTCATCAGCCAGCAGTCATATTTTCGACATTTCTTGTCGGCAAGACTTACATCTGCACCAATCTGGCAACCTCTAGAACCCCGTCACGCGGTGGAGCGAGGCCCCCATCCTTTCCTTGAAAGGGTGGACGCTCTCCTGCGGCGCAGATATGGGTATACTTCCAAGCAGGTCGCCAAAGTTGCCACAAGATATTATAGAATACAAGTGCAAAGGTGGACACCTAAAACAGCAAAGAAAACTTGTATTTCATTGCAAAAAGGAGGGGAATGAATACAAAAGGGGCCCTTCGGAGGGGGCGAACTACAAAGGTAGATCAGCTAAGACCGCTTAAAAATATCTGCAAAGTCAATGAGCTCAACATGTGGAGCCGCTCCCAGTTCACGGAGCTGCATTTTTTCCTCCTGAACGCGAGTCACCTCAGTCTCTAGGGATGCGACTCGGCCCTCCAGTAAAGAAGACCCTTTGATGCCTTGGACTTCTGCAGCCTCCAGCCGTGGTATCTCAGCTTCAATGGTAGCCAATTCAGCTCAGAGTTCTTCCCCTCGGCTACGTAGAATATGTGCCTGAGCAGCTGAAGTTTCAACATGGGCCTTGCTCTTCTGAAGATTGAAGGACAGAGACGTCAGCTCCGCCTGACAGTCAGCTTTCTGCAGCTTGAGGGCCGCTAGCCGGTCGTTCATCACCCTCCCAAGAGAGTCCCGACGGTTTAAAAATTTTAGCAGGAACAGCACCCGCTGGGTCCAGGTGTCCAAAGGACAGCCTAATGCCTACAGCCCGATCGTCAGCCACCGGCGTCGAAAGCTCAGCAAAGAAAAGGTGCACCGAGTGCCCCTCTATGCCGAGAACATCACCGCGCCGAGAGCATCAAAGAAGGAGGCGCGCCGAGACCATTGCCGCGTCGAGATGGGCGTGCTGAAACGACCAGTGGCACCGGGTAGCTCACCAGGGGTGCTGCAATCATCAGATCAAGCCAAAGATGCTGCTGTCCGTCCAAGTATGCTTACAAAGCATTGGGGTTATACAAGCAGAATGAGAATTCAGAATCACAAGAATGAACAATGAACAATGAACAGGAGCAGACCTGAAGAAATTACAAAGTGCGGTGCAGTGTACACCCGCATGTCCCGTGTCACTCATCCTTCGCTTACGCCACCTGCGGGTGGGGGGCATTTGTTGACACCTAAAATATACCAGGAGAGACCAAAGCAGACTCAGGGCTCTGAAGGCTGATCAGAGGTGCGGCTCCTACACCATCCCTGGAAGTTCTGAGAATCAGAATAGAAGAGATCCACTACCCCTAACACTTTGTCCGGCTAAAGCCATCTCTGGTTAGGCCGCTGCCCAGTGCTGCTATCATTCAGATAGTCAAGCTGATAAAACTATAACAAAATCCAGGCAACCATCTGCCGGCTGGAACGGATCTTCAGATAATTCTGATGCTCACGGAAAGGGGTTCAGGTAGCCTCACGCTCGGTCGTGAATACAAGGCGTTAGGCAACCTTGGGCAGAGCGTCTACTCTGATAAGCCCACCACGCCGACGAAGGGAGCCCATTAGGTTGATCCCGGCGCCGAATGATGGAAAATGGGCCAAGCCCAACACGAGTTGAGGCATGCCGAGAAGCTTCTTGCTGGCGCGCCAGGCAGCTCTTGCTGAGAGGCTGAGGGCCATCCCTCTATAAAGACAACCCGCTGCCTTCGAACAAAAAGAATGAACAAGAGAAGAACAACAAAAAAAAACAACAAGAGAGAGGACAGAAGGAGAGAATAGAAGATAGAAGAAAAGAAGAGGCAATAGAGGGAATAGGGAGCAGTAGCCACTGAAAGAAAGGGGAGCTCGAGAGCCCTCCATAGAGGCTGAAGAGAAGAGAGAGCGGCAGAGACTCGAAGGAAGAAGCAAGGTGGGGTTGGCTGTCTGACGCCCCGAGAGGCTACAGTTCTTCTCCCCCCTGTTCTGTCTGGATAGTTTCTTTTTCTTCTTTTGTATCTCTGTTTTCAAGCATCTTTGCTCCAGTAGCATTGAATGCTAATGTAACCCTGTTGTCAGGGATAGAGTTTGTGTATATGTTTTTGGTTGGATTTTCTTCCGAGTTGGATTCGTGTACGCCGTTTAGATGAAATAGTTAATAAAAGTGGGCTGAGTTTTTCCCTTTCATTATTTTTCTCTTCCCCTGTATCCGAGGTTTAATATATGCAGCGGCTACCGTAAGCCACATATATCTTATAATTTAATCTTATAGATATGCTGAAGGTTTCTCTGCTATTTTTCCTCACCACCTCGTATCCACATCGAGAGCCTGAGACAGTCTATCTCATGGCTTCTCGTCTGTGAAATGAAGAGGGATAGACTCAGAAGTTTCCATCTATTTAATGCCCCCAGTGAGGCCCCGGAGGGAAGGCTACCATCCCCTTGGATTATACCCTCTCTATAACCCCCTTCAGTGGTCATCAAACCCTTGAATAAATCCTCTTTACAAATCCCTAAATAAACCCTCCTTTAAAGCTCCCAGAGCCCCTTTAAGCCTCTGTTCCAAAATCTCCTCAAAACATCGCTGAAACCCTCATTTCAGGAACCCTCCCGGCGTGAACCCCTCTCGGCGCGAGTCTCGCGTCGAGGGCTACCTTCGCCGGCTGGATTTCTTTTGTCGCGCCGAGACCACCCCTCTTTTCTCGTCGAGACCTCCATACCTTTTCATGCTGAGGATGGCCACCCCGATATGCTCGTGCCGATGCCTTTTAGCCATGCCATCCTTGCTCATGATGCCCCATCCTTCTGGGGAGAAATACCATCCTTCCCTTGACCCTCATGGGAGCCATATCAGAGGGGTCAATTCCCCCCACATGTTGCCAACCCAACGAGTCACGGAGCACTGCCACTGTATGTCCTCTGTTGACTATATATGGGGACATTAATGAATCTCCAATACGTGGATAATGTCACATAAGATGGGGATCCTTTTGGGATCCAGGGCTACGCCCGCCTCTCTTTTGGTTTCCACTCCGACATTTCGTGAGTGGATGACCTATAATACCCTTTTGGCACATTCCAAAATAAGGGGAGGTGCTGTCAAAATTCATCCCCGAGCTTTACTTCATAGCGTGGCATATTACTTCCATTGAAATGATTAATTTAACCCCAACTGTGTGGCAGAGAGCTGAGTTATACCATCTCATGACACTTTGGCCACCACCGAGAAAGGGGAATATAAACATCACAATCACATGGTCTCCTTAGGCCTCATTTGGATGAGCCTACCCTCACCCTCACCCCACTCAAATACAACCATGGACAAACCCATGAAACCCCAATCAAATGCAAAATATCCCTTCGGACTCACAAAGCCCTCACAACACTTGAAAAAACCAATAAACACTCAACCATCGGCGCCACAAGTCCTCCCGGCGCAACCTCTTCCCGGTGCCACTTTCGCGCCGGGTGAAGGGCGCGCCGGCAGGATTGTCACGCCAACCCCAGCCGTGCCGGTTCATCTTCATGCCGAAACCCAGCCGCGCCGGTTCACTCCAATATCAACCCTTGCTCAAATACCCCCCCAGCAACTTCATCGAACCCAAAGCCAGTCTAGACCTGGTACCCTAACCTCCATGGACCATCATGCCAGTTCCTACCGTAGCATGGGGGTTTCATGGTCTTTCATCCATGTCTAAACGGAGCTATATTAACAGGGTCTTACCCCGATATTCTATGCCGTGAACTGTCGGGTTTTTCTTCCAACCCTACTGACCCTGGGAGTCCTGCCATTGCAAGTCCCCCAATGGTCTCCGGAGGGAATATCAACAAGCACCATGGCAATGGACATTGCCCCGTCACACTCAGATCCTTCTGGATCTCGGACTACGCCCGTCTCTCCTTTCGGCTTCCATCCCGGCATTCCGTGGGTGGATGACCTATATTCCCCCTTTGGCATAGTCCAAAATAAGGGGATATGCTGTCAGATTTGTGCCATAACACTGTTATCATGTCCTGCGTAGCATGGTTTTCTATGCATGTTTCGCCTCCTGTTAGCGGAGTTAACATAATAATCTTATCTTGTTTTGCCCTCGAGGCATCCTTTCTTGGCAACTAATCAAGGGTTGTCCTTCTTTAGAAAGACGTAATTAACGTCATAGCCTTTATGGTATGATGGACTCTGGGTCCTGACACGAATATCACAATCGACTGACTGAGTCAGGCCGAGCGCACAATAAATTGTCACTCTGGTGACTGGCACGCCTAATAAACCAACCAACAAAGAATAAAACCATTCCCACAATCTCCTAACACGAAATTTGGAGAGCTATTAGTCTAATGTATTATAAACAAAAAGTTGTAAGGAACTTACCCGAAATTATGACTCCTTACCTTGATTCTTCACGAGCCAAAAGTAAGGGTCGCTCAGTTCAGAATCAGGTCCTATTTATAGGGTTTTGAAGATTTGATCGATTCTAGAGTCTTTAATTTACCAGAACCTAATCCCTAAGAGTCCTTAGTAATGTTATAAGCTCTCCCAAGTCGATCTCTTGTAGATAAGATCCCAAAGTTCTAATCTTTTTACTCGTTCTTCCTTTCACGGAACTAACAGAGTGTAACGCATCCAGCCTGGTGCGTTACAGGGCTGTGGCGGTCGCCCGATAGACTGTTACATTCAACGTGTATAGAGTTTCAATTTCATAAAACTCTTTTATTCGTTTATCCACATAATTATCTTATATAAATAGTATTTATCCTTAAAATACGTGAATAAGCTAATTACCCTTCTAGAATATGGGCCAAACTTGATGGGCTTGGTCCATTAACCTTTTGGATTATCTTTAAATAGGTTAGGTTAATTATTTAACCTAAGTGGGCCTTATAATGACTTATTGATCTAATATTCTATTTATTAATTTTTTTAGACCTTTATAAATTCCTAAAAATAATTAAAAATAATATATAAAAATTCTGGGGTCTTACACCCTCCCCCACTTAAGAGAATTTGGTCCCCAAATTTAATATGTGGATTTCGGAGAGTGCACTTACAGTTAAATAATTCTGGAAATCTTTTCCTCATGGCTGCTTCAGTTTCCCAAGTTGCTTCGTATGGCCATGTTTTCTTCCATTGAATCTTCACCATAGGAATAACTTTATTTCTTAGTTGACGCACTTCCCGTTCCAGAATCTTTATTGACTTTTGTTCGAACGTCATATCCTTCTAAATCTTCAGATTGTCATAAGTGATAATATGGTCAGGATCATATACATACTTCTTCAGCATAGAGACGTGAAATACATTATGAACTCCTGCTAATTGTGGAGGTAAAGCCAGTTTGTAAGCCACTTCACCAATCCTTTCAAGAATTTCAAATGGGCCAATAAATCTTGGAGTTAGCTTTCCTTTAATGCCAAATCTTCGAATACCACGACCTGGAGAAATCTTTAAACATACTTGAACTCCTACCTGAAACTCCAAGTCACGTCTTCGATTGTCAGCATAAGACTTTTGTCTATCTTGTGCCATTTTCATTCTTTCTTGAATGAGCTTGATCTTCTCTGTAGAATCCCTGATAAGATCGGGGCCTAGAAATTACTTTTCCCCTATTTCATTCCAACATATTGGTGATCAACAGCTTTTTCCATATAAGGCTTCAAAAGGTGTCATTCGTTTGCTAGCCTGATAGCTATTGTTATATGCAAACTCTACTAGTGGCAAGTGATCATACCAGCTACCTCCAAAGTCGATAGCATAAGCCCTGAGCATATCTTCTACTACCTGATTCGTTCTTTCCGTTTGACCATCTGTTTGTGGATGAAAAGCTGTGCTGAAATTCAATCTAGTCCCTAGTGAATGTTGTAGACCCTTCCAGAATTGTGATGTGAATCGAGGATCTCTATCAGATATAATAGTGACTGGGACACCATGTAGTTTGACAATCTCCTTTATGTATAATGCTGCTAGAATATCCACAGACCATCGACTCTTTATTGGTATGAAGTGTGCGGATTTAGTCAATCGGTCTATGATTACCCATATTCCATCGTGTCCACCTCTTATCTTAGGTAAACCCATAATAAAGTCCATCCCTATACTCTCCCATTTCCATTCGGGAATACTCAAGGGGTGTAATTTACCTACGAGTCTAAAATGTTCTGCTTTTACTTGTTGGCAGGTGAGACAACGGGACACGAAATTAGCTATCTCTCTCTTCATATTGGGCCACCAGAAATTTCTTTTGAGATCTTGATACATCTTTGTTCCTCCTGGATGACTTGTGTATTTGGAATTATGCGCTTCATCTAGGATTAGTTTCTTCGTAGCCTCATGATCTGGTACACATATTCGGCCCTTAAATAACAATCTTCCGTCATTGGAAATAGAAAAATCCGGCCTTTGTTCAATATTGGCTTTAATTTCCAATAATATAGGATCATCATTTTGCAGCTTGACCAGATCTTCTATCAATGTAGGTTGAGCTCGGATATTGGCTATGAAACAATCTTCTTCCTTTATGTCAATATCTAAGTTCAACTGAGCAAATTAAGGAACAAGGTTAGTTACACTTATCATAAGACTTGATAGCATACCCATTGATTTTCTGCTGAGTGCATCTGCTAGAGCGTTAGCCTTACCAGGATGATATTGAATAGCAAAATCAAAGTCCTTGAGATATTCTAACCACCTCGTCTGCCTCATGTTAAGCTCCTTTTGAGAGAATAAATATTTCAAGCTTTTGTGATCCGAGTAGACTGTGAACTTTTCTCCATAAAGATAATGATGCCAAAATTTTAAGGTAAAAATAACCGCTGTCAATTCCAAATCATGTACGGGATAGTTTTCCTCGTGACGTTTCAATTATCTTGAAGAATAATAGATTACTTTTCCATTCTGCATGAGAACGCATCCTAAGCCAATGCCAGACGCATCCGTATACACTTCGATTCCACCACCTTCCATCGGTAGTGATAGAATAGGAGCTGTGGTAAGATGATTCTTAAGAGTTTAGAAACTCTTCTCACATTCCTCTGACCAGATAAAATGATTTTCTTTTCTTGTGAGTCTAGTTAAAGGAACTGCTATCTTTGAGAAGTCCTTAATGAATCTTCTATAATAACCAGCTAGACCCAGAAAGCTTCTTACTTCTGATATAATCATTGGCCAGCTCCAATTTCTGACAGCTTCTACCTTAGAAAAATCCACAGCAATACCTTCTTTTGAAATAATGTGGCCTAGGAATGAGACTTCCTCGAGCCAGAATTCACATTTATTGAGTTTGGCATAAAGCTTGTGTTCTCTAAGTGTTTGTAAAGCTATTTTCAAATTTTGTTCATGTTCCTCTTTTATCTTGGAATATATCAAGATATCATCAATGAAGACGACGATGAATTGGTCCAGATATGGCTGGAACACATTATTCATAAGTTGCATGAATGCTGCTGGGGTATTAGTTAACCCAAACGGCATCACTACGAATTCACAGTGGCCATAACGACTTCGAAAAGCCGATTTATAAATGTCCTCTTCTTTAATTCTAAGCTGATGATAACCTGATCTGAGGTCTATCTTAGAGAAATATTCTGCTCCTAAAAGCTGATCGAAGAGCTCATCAATACGCGGTAATGGATACTTATTTTTAATTGTAAGCTGATTCAGTCGCCGGTAATCGATGCATAGTCTGAGAGAACCATCCTTCTTTTTGACAAATAGGACAGGCGCACCCCACGGGGATGTGCTAGGTCTGATGAAGCCCTTATCCAGAAGTTCCTGCAACTACTTCTTCAATTCCTTAAGCTCTGTGGGGGACATCCTGTAAGGGGCTATAGAAACAAGTGCTGCTCCTGGAATGAGTTCAATAGTGAAGTTCACTTCCCTCTCGGGTGATAAACTGGGTAATTCAGATGGAAACACGTCTGGGAACTCATTTACAATAGGGATGTCTGCTAAGATAATCTCCTTAGATTCGGCAACAATGACAGAAGCAAGAAAAGCTTCACATCCTTGCGAGATAAATTTGCAAGCGTGAAGAGAAGATATGATAGTAGGATGTTTCTTGTACTTGATGCCAAGAAAAGAGAATCTCGGAAGACCAGGCTTTCGAAAGGATATAATCATATTTCGGCAATTGATATAAGCATCATGATCTACAAGCCAATATATCCCTAAAATGGCATCATAACCTTTCATGTTAAGGCATACTAAGTTTGCGGGGAGATTGTGACCCTCTACTATCACTTCGCTATCAGGATAATAGTCGGTAAGCTTTGTTCCAGAACCTAAGGGTGTGTAAATAACAAGGTCTGAAGATAAGGGAACTGATGTGATTGGTAATGTTTTAGCAAAAATAGTGGAGATAAAAGAATGAGAGGCACCAGTATCAAATAGCACAAATGCAGGATGAGAATAGATTTGAAGAGTACCTTCCATAAGCCCATCATCCCTGGGCGCTTTCTCTTCTTCTAGAACAGCATTGAGGCGAGCCTGCCTCCTGCGTCCATTACCTAATGACTGGTCCTTCATAAGGGGGCATTCCGGCATGCGATGCTCCCTACTTCCACAACGTAAACAAGCGCCAAGGCGCTTCCAACACTCCTCAGCCGAATGGCCGAATTTTTCACAAAAATGTGCAAGCCGTGGCGACCTGCTCCTTCTCCTCCTTGACTTTCTTTTGCTTATGGGAACTTCCACCATTCCCATTCCTTGATCTCTTCTTACTATCACGGCTCTTGTAAGGCTCCGTGATGCTGAACTTTTCTTTCTTATAACGCCGATCTGAGCGTCGGCTTGATTCTTCTCCTTTCCCTTTCAATTTTTTGACCTTCTCTAAGGTCCTTTCACATAAATACGCTCGCTGAACCATCTCCGCATAATTACGGATGTTTTGGATCCCGAGCTGCTGGATGAAACCGGGACGTAACCCTTCCATAAATCGATTCATATTTAATAAATCGGTACTGATTAGATGTGATGCATACGGTGCTAGCCTTGAGAATTACAGTTCATATTCGGCAACCGTCATCATTCCTTGCCGAAGAGTGGCGAAATCCATAGCCTTTCGATCCTTTACGTGCTCCGAAAAGTACTTGGCACGGAATAGGGTAAGAAAACCATCCCATGTATGAGGTGTATCGGCCGGAGGTGCCGGAACCGACTTCCACCATGTGCGAGCATCTTTGTTAAGTTGAAAGGTTGCGAGACGCACCTTCTCCTGATCGGTGCATTGGATAACATCAAATATACGATTCATTTCGTCTATCCAGTTTTCTGCCTCGTCGGGATTAGAAGAACCATAGAATCGCGAAGGATTTAAACTTCAGAAATTGCGATGTAGGTCACCGGCCCTTGCCCCCGCGCCACCTTGCGCTATGGTTTGCAATGCCTGAGTAAGGCCGGCAACTGTTTGTTTCATGCCATCCCAATCTACACGATGAGCCATTCGTATGATAAGGTACCTGAGAGAAAATAACAACTTGTTATTTCTCATGAAATTGGAATGAAAAAAAATCAATCTTAAAGCTGATTAATTATCTTATCCCGGGCTCTACCCAATTCTCACATGGGTATGGAAATTTCTTCCTTAGTTCATAGGTAGAGATCCTTAAATCTTGGACTTTTCCTATGACATGACTCTTCTTCCTAAGTCCTGAGACTTAGGCTCTGATACCAACTTAACTGTCATGCCCCGAGCCTTTATTACAGCGGAAGACTAAGTCGGGGAGCACGGACAGCCGGCATGGTAAGTCTCTTGCAAGCAAGAATGATCAGAACGCAAGACAATCACACACATAAATGTAATTGCACAATATTTACTCAAACTCCAACTTTATTTCATAATAATCAAGTATTCAAATACAACCACTAATTCAACTTATTCCAATCTATCAGACTCAATAAATAGGAAAATTACATAGACTCAATCTAAACAATATAGACCTTCCTAAGTCTTCACTCTCATCTTGACAATACTTTCATTCGCTCTCGGGCCCACTACTTGTATAACCCGAATCCGAATTCGAATCACTTCCATCTCCTGAAAAGATTGGAAATAGGTAATGAGCACACTTGCCCAGTAGGTATCTTCGCATCAACATGAAGGCACTATTAAAGTAATTAACAATTTAGCTCTAAAGAATAAGGTAAAAATCATGCGAATGCGATCAATCACGCGATTAAACCAAAGTAACAAGATGATCAAGTAAGTTAGAATGAGAGCAAGTACGAACTAGCAAGAATGTAACAAGAACATGATATTGACCTTTCATGAACAATAATATATCGAGAATGTACTAGCAAGCCACATAATCATCACTCTAGTATCTTTTGCTGATGAGCAAGTACTTCATGAATTTTTGTGGAATATCAAGCAAGAAAGTCATGTACAAGAATGCCATGTCATGCCGTATTGTGGATTTTCACTTATCTATAAAGAAAGTACTCACAGCGCAATGCGACGCCAGTAGCATCATACCCCATGGTTTATAATAGTATGTTTCCGACAATCAGCTGAGGGGACTAGCATAGAGCCCTTGAACACAATCAGTGCTCGATCGCATCTTCAAGTATAAATCAAGTTTTTTCCACGCATGTAACAATAAAGTATGGCCAAGAATATAATAAGCTCAATAAACTCACGATAACAATAATTCAATGAATGAATGCTTTAATAAGAATCATGAGAAATCAAGAATGACTTAAGCAAGATTATGCTTATGGAAATAAATCGGCAGCATAACGGTACATTCTTTATTCTTCATTCATTATTTTAGGTTTCTTGATCAATATGATAAGTTCTAGATCATCAATAGTCCATCTAGAAATCTTGGAATATCAACCCTTGGTCCACCTTGGGTTAAAATACTCAAGTAGTGTGACGGTCGTGTACTGGGCCGTTACATGATGTGACGCTCCAGTATTGGGCCGTTACATTAATCTGAATCCAGAACCAAAAAATCGGACTCAGTTGAATGTGACGGTCGTATATTGGGCCGTTACTTATGCTTGACGGTCCAACATAGAGCCGTTACATTACTGATAACCAAAAATATCGATAGTGTAATCTAATCAATGGGCTTTAATGGTACAACTAACTCGGCGTCCTAGTGGGAATCCCAGGCTCGCGGAGAATTACGGAGGCCTTGAAACGAGATTTCTTAGTCCATTGGAAGGAATATCTAATAGAGAGGTCCTCATGTCCAAGAATAATGTTCCTATAGTGCAATGTGAACTAATGGACAACATACCGGAATATGCGCCATATACTTAAAGAAATGACTCTATTGATAAAGAGAACGTGTAACGATGTGAAACCATGAGAAAACTCCGTCAATACAATATTTGGAAAATCGTGATTTAAATACAAAACTATAGAATTTTGGCACATGAAATTAACATAACTTAAAATAACCTAAGACACATTAATCATTCAATTTGATTATGAATCAGTAACTAAACTTGAAGTCATGATAACGGGTCCAACTTAGCTATCTAAGCTTATTTATAAGTAAACTTAAGCAGTTATTATTCTGCCTTGGGCTGGCATAACACAGGGGTCTGACGGTCTAGGATAGGCGCGTTACAGTGCTTGTGATGGTTTATCGATTGGCCGTTACAGTGGTGTAATGCTCCTGCTAGGGTGCGTCAGAGACAATAGAACAATAAAACACAACAGGGTGTGACGGTTTATCGTAAGGCCGTTACATTCATGTGACGGTCTTACGTTGGTGCGTCAGAGAATCTGCTGGCAGTAAACTAAGTAAAGGTTTATGAAAACATAACATGCCTGGAAATCAAAATACTACCACTGTCCTAGTCATGATAACGAAGTATAGGCCAACTATATGCATGGGTTTAGTGAATAGATAGGATAATATCTTTTAATTTCCATTTAGGGCTAAGAGATGCATGAATGTATAGAACTATTAGATCATGAAATTTTTAGTCTAGAATGCATGAAATCAAGCACAACCAGAGGGCTTTTATTTCTAACAAGTTATTTTTGCCAATCATGAGATAACCTACCTCTTCTAAAACCTTTAAACTTTGAATTTGATGCTAGGTGCTACCCTTAGTCCCTTGTACTTCTTGTGATAAATTAGCAACTTCAATCTACTCTATTTCCTCAGCCTCTTGACCTAAGGATGTGAAATTTTGAGGGTAAGAAGATGAAACTATTGGGAACAAAAAGTTCTAAAGGATTGAACTCTAATTACCTCGTTTAGACGTCCTAATCTCTAGATCTTCAGGGAACTTACGTTCAGATTCCTGGGTTGCTAAGGTTGAATCAACAACTTTGGAAGCTTCTATCTCCTTGGTTGCTTGATCTCCTAGCACGAAATTTGGAGAGCTATTAGTCTAATGTATTATAAACAAAAAGACGTAAGGAACTTATCCGAAATTATGACTCCTTACCTTGATTCTTCACGAGCCAAAAGTAAGGGTCGCTCAGTTCAGAACTAGGTCCTATTTATAGGGTTTTGAAGATTAGATCGATTCTAGAGTCCTTAATTTGCCAGAACCTAATCCCTAAGAGTCCTTAGTAATGTTATAAGCTCTCCCAAGTCGATCTCTTGTAGATAAGATCCCAGAGTTCTAATCTTTTTGCTTGTTCTTCCTTTCACGGAACTAACAGAGTGTAATGCATCCAGCCTGGTGCGTTATAGGACTGTGGCGGTCGCCCGATAGACCGTTACATTCAACGTGTATAGAGTTTCAATTTCATAAAACTCTTTTATTCGTTTATCCACATAATTATCTTATATAAATAGTATTTATCCTTAAAATACTTGAATAAGCTAATTACCCTTCTAGAATATGGGCCAAACTTGATGGGCTTGGTCCATTAACCTTTTGGATTATCTTTAAATAGGCTAGGTTAATTATTTAACCTAAGTGGGCCTTATAATGACTTATTGATCCAATATTCTATTTATTAATTTATTTAGGACTTTATAAATTCCAGAAAATAATTAAAAATAATTTATAAAAATTCTGGGGTCTTACAGTGTTGCTCCTCTTCATATTACTTGCTTTGTTATTACTGTTGTTGTAGGTAAGAAAGTGTACTACGCTTGGTCTACATAGGAAAATTGTAACGACCCGAGAATCTGATTACTGGGAAGGCCCGATAACCCGAGACTCGTACCGCCACCCACGAGTCCGAAGACTCGGAAGGGATAAAAGGATGGTGTGGAGACTACACAAGTATCACAAATAATTGGAGAAATTAAACAGTTTATATAATTAAGCACGAAAAAAAACTAACATTTTGCATGATACATGGTCCACAAGATAACAAAATACACGACAATAGTCAACAACTAGTACAGAGACAAGAAAGAAAAAGTACACCTACACGGGGCATACCCCGACTCTGACCTCTAGCACTATCGCTGGGCACCTGAACCACGCTGAGCCTCAGATGCACTCCCCTGAAGCCGCGCCTCGCCTGAAACACGGTGAAAACACGTAGGGAATGAGTCTCGGAACAAGACTCAGTAGGGATCACTCGAACCCTACCTCACGAAATGGGAAACCACTATGCTAGCGGTTAAGCAAGTACCTCAGAGGTAACAGCCCTGCAACTACAACACCGGTCTCGCGGCATGAAAACCGACGCACGTGCCACGGTGAAACAACCGGAGCTCAACGGTCAACCCAACCAAAACCCGAAGGTCGAAGTCATAAGACTGACAGTCTGTCACTCCCGACTCGACAGGAGTACCTCCCACTAGAAGCACAGTCGGTAGCATCCCCTTACGACTTACACCGCACCGTAGGTGAACTGCCTGACGTGGTTGCGCCTACCAGAGGCACGGACACCGAACAAGTAACCACAAAGCAAGTGACTAGCTGGGGTCACGCTCGTCAGCGTGTGTCCAACTGCCCCCAACCACGTGTCACACACAGACCATCCGTCCTAGGTTTGGACTCAAACTGGTTTTCCCCTTAGCCAGACTCTGGCTACAGACGTGGGGCCCGACGGAAACCAGTCTAAAAACCATCCTCAGGGTAAGCCCGTCCACCTACTCCCAAGTGGGACCAGCACACGCGTACTGGTAGGCTACGACTAGTGGAGAGTCACTGAAGGAGTAGACTCTCGAGTCAATGGAAAACAACGTCCGCATCCGACGACGTACGGTGACCATCCCACGTACCAGCACCGTCGCACGGTGACCACAATCGGAGAAGAAACGGGACAGCGAACCACCCGGTGCAGTCCTGAGCCTGGCGGTCTACTCTAGACACGCCATAGGCTCTGACGGTCTAGTGCTAGACCGTCACAGCCGTCTAACGGACCAACACAGGCGCGTCAGGCGTTCGGTGTAAAATCGGCTGTAACGCACCTACCCTTGTGCGTCAGAGGCCTTGACGCACCCAACCTAGTGTGTCACAGGGCGAGCAGAAAACAACTATGACGCACAGTTCTCGGGGCGTCACAGGCTATTACGGACCACCCCTGGTGCGTTACAAGTTGGGGATGCGTTAGCTCTGACACTCCCACACAGGGGTGTTACAAGGACGTGACGCGCCAGTCTTGGTGCGTCATAAGCCTTGACCCCCAACGGTCAAAACCCAACGGTCGGATTCACTGTAACGGTCTAATGCTGGGGTGTCACATCACTGTGGCGGTCTATCGTGGGACCGTCAGGCCCACGAACGCCACGCCCCAAAACCAACGGAGTGTAACACACCTCCCTAAGCGCATTATACCCTGTGGCAGTCACTGAAACGACCGCCACAGCGCTCCAACGGTGAAACGGCGAAGAAAAATTAAAAATGGCAACCACGCACCCATACCTCCATGGGGGAGGGGGAAATCAAGGGGGAAGCCCCCTGGGGACCCCTAGCATGATTCTAGGCCATCAAAATACTGAATCGCGGCTCAAATCCATAGATCGGGCGAACTCTCCCCAAAACATGATTTTACTCAAACCCGCTCAAAAACACCCCTCTCGGCTCCCAATCGGCCTACAAATCACGAGGGATGATGGGATGAGCATAGGGATTCGTCCCCCTACCTCAATGGAGTGAAAGCTCCACCAAATCGTTGTCGAAATCAAGGAAGATGCTTTTAGAACCCTCGTTCCTTCACGATTCCCCACAAGCTTTACGCCGCCACGATCGCCTCGCCGTTGCCCACATCGTCACGCCGTCGCCCCACGCCGTCTGCAGCCGGAGGGGACGCCGCCACTGTCGAATGGGAGAGAGAGAGGGAGAGGGGCGGTTCTCACAGTGGGTGAGGAAGGAAAGAGGAAGAAGAAGAAGAAAAGGTGGGGGAGAGAGAAAAGAGAGGGGTATTTATAGAAAATCTGGAAAATCCAGAAAATACTAAAAAATTAAAAATCACATTTCCGCGATCCTCGGAACGCACCGATCACAACAGTACCACTCTCGCCAAGGTCAACAACCCGGTTCACCCGCAACGAGAGTCCGAAGGATTTGCAGGAACCCGTACTGGAAGTCGGAAAACACGTGAGGAAAAGCCACGGACGCACTCCAGGCCTCCGAAACAACTCCGGATCGCGCCAATCCGAACACGAAAGATGTCCGAAATGAAATTTCGGACACAACGGAGCCGGACACTCCGAGAAAGCAGATCTGAGACCCAGAAAGGAAGGATCTAAAAGTTCGGGATATTACAGCCGTCCCCCCTTAAAGAAATTTCATCCTCGAAATGTAAGAACAAAGCTCAGGGGAAGAAGAGGGGACTCACTCAAACAGATAAGGGAACTACTGACGCATCTCGTCCTCACGCTCCGAAGAAGCCTCACCACCCGAGTGCCGCTGCCACACCACCTAGACCAAGGGGATGACCTTGTTCCGCAGGCGCTGCTCTCGCCTATCCTCAATGCAGACGGGAAACTCTGGGAGAGAAAGATCTGGAGTCACCTCGGGCCAAACAGAATCCTCAAGCACATGAGAGTCATCGGGCATATACTTCCGCAACATCGAGACATGGAACACGTCATGCACCGACGCCAACTCAGGAGGTAACTGCAGCCGATAGTCTACCTCACGAATGTGCTCCACAATAAGGAAAGATCTGACATAGCGGGGACTCAGCTTCCCGTTCCGTCCAAAGCGCATCACCCCCTTCATCGGAGAAACTCTCAAGAACACACGATCGCCAACGGCGAAAGTGAGAGGCTGCCTCCTCCGGTCAGCATAGCTCTTCTGCCGACTTTGGGCCGCCAACATGTTCTGACGAACCAGGTGCACGACATTCACACACTGCTGCACCAACTCCGGTCCCATCAAAACACGCTCACCAATCTCAGACGAATCAAGTGGAGTTCGACACGGACGCCCTTACAACGCCTCATAAGGAGCCATGCCGATGCTCGAATGATAGCTGTTATTGTAGGCAAACTCCACCAATGGCAGATGGTGAATCTAACTCCCCTGCTACTCCAGGCAGCAGGATCTCAACATATCCTCCAAAATCTGGATGGTCCTCTCTGACTGACCATCTGACTGAGGATGGTACGCCGAGCTAAATGCTAACTCCATGCCAAGGGCTCACTGGAAACTCCTCTAGAATCCAGAAGTGAAATACGGATGTCGATCCGACACAATGGAAATGGGAATCCCATGCAACGGAACGATCTGCTCCACATAAAAATGAGCCAACTTTGTCACGCTCCAGCAGACTTTGACCGGTAATAAACGAGCCACTTTCGTCAGCCGATCCACCAGCAATCAAATACTGTCCTGTCCACTTGGAGTCCTCGACAATCCCACCACAAAATCCGTGGTCACGTGGTCCCACTTCTGCGCGGGAACATCTAAGGGTTGGAGAGTACCTCCCGGTCGCTGATGCTCCGCCTTCACCTGCTGACAGGTCAGGCACCTGGCCTCGAACTCGGCCACATCTCTCTTCATGTCAGGCCACCAGAACTGCCTCCGTAAGTTCTAATACATCTTCGTCGCACCCGGGTGTACGGTGTATCTGCTCCCAAGAGCCTCACGCAACACTGCACGACGAACCTGATCCCCGGCGGGGATGTACAGCCTACCACGGAATCTCACAACACCGTCCTCGCCGAGCTCCACCTCAGCCATGGCCAAAATCTGGGGTAACTCCGGGTCTGCATGCTGAGCCTCTGTCACTTGACAGCGGATAGCAGGCGTGACAGTCAAACTCGCAAGCACCGATAACCCTGGCTCTCAGGGAATCTTGAGCCTGAATAACACTTCGGGCACTTGTTCCTAGAGCCTCCACTTCCTCAACATCAAGGCACTGACCGCGACCTTCCGACTCAAAGCATCGACGATGACATTCATCCTGCCCGGCTGATACGACAGGATGAAGTCATAATCCTTCATATACTCCATCCAACGCCTCTGCCTGAGCTTAAGGTCCCTCTGCGTGAACACATACCTTAAACTCTGATGGTCAGTGAACACCTCGAACTTCTCACCGTACAGATAATGCCTCCAGATCTTCAACGCGAAGATCACAGCCGCCAACTCGAGGTCATGGGTAGGGTAGTTCTCCTCATGTTGCTTCAGCTGCCGAGATGCATACGCCACCACTCTACCATTCTGCATCAACACAACACCCAATCCGACCCCGGAAGCATCTGTACACACCACAAAACCTCCCGATCCAGAAGGTAAAACCAACACCGGAGCCGAGGTGAGCAATCTCTTTAGTTCCCTGAAACTCTACTCACACTCATCAGTCCAGACGAAAGACACATCCTTCCGCGTAAGTCTGGTCATCGGGACCGCAATGCGAGAAAAATCCTAGATAAACCTTCGACAATAGCCCGCAAGCCCCAAGAAACTCCAGATCTCCGTCACAGACCTCGGCCTCGGCCACTGCATTACTGTCTCGACCTTGACGGGATCCACGAAAATACCATCACCAGAAATCACATGCCCCAAAAAGTGCACCTCACGAAGCCAGAACTCACACTTACTGAGCTTCGCATACAACTGGTGATCTCGCAACGTCTGCAGCACCACACCCAAATGGTAAGCGTACTCCTTGATAGACCGCGAATAGACAAGGATGTCGTCCAGAAATACGACCACGAATTGGTCCAAGTAGGGATGGAACTCCCTTTGCATCAAGTCCATGAAGGCTGCGGGGGCATTGGTGAGCCCGAACGGCATCACCAAGAACTCATAATGCCCATACCTCGTACTGAACGCAGTCTTCTCCACATCGGACTCGCAAATCCTTAGCTGATAGTAACCGGACCGCAAATCAATCTACGAGAACACTCGAGCAGACTGAAGCTGGTCGAACAAGTCATCAATCTACGGTAACGGATACTTATTCTTGATGGTCACCTCATTCAGCTGCCGGTAGTCAATGCACAACCTCAGACTACCATCCTTCTTCTTTACGACCAACACGGGCGCACCCCAAGGGGAAAAGTTAGGACGGATATACCCCTTGGCCAGCAACTCCTGCAGCTGCGCCCTCAACTCTCTCAACTCGGCAGGGGCCATACGGTAGGGAGCCTTCGCCAAGGGTCCTATGCCAGGCACAACCTCGATAACGAAATCGATCTCCCGCTGGAGAGGCAATCCGGGCAAATCCTCGAGAAAAACATCGGGAAACTCGCACACCACCGGGATGTCCTCGACATCCGGACACGGCTGGTCTACCAAGACCACAGAAGCGAGAAAACCCTGGCAACCAGAATCAAGCAGACGACGGGCTCGAATCGCAGAAATGAGGAAACAAGGAGAGGTGGAACGGATACCTTGGAAGTAGAAGGTCCGCCTGCTAGGATGCTGAAAGTAAACCCTCTTCATTCCACAATCCACCACCGCTCCATGAGCCTCGAGCCAATCCATGCCCAAAATCACATCGTAATCTCGAAGCTGCAAAGCATACAACCTGCCTGGCATACTCCGCCCCTCGATCCAAACCGGAACCTTCTCGAAATAATACGGAGTGATTATGAAGTCACCAGACGGCAACTCCACCATCAGATCACAAGACATCTGGGATACCGGGTCCTCAACACTCAGCTCAAAATCCTCCGAAATAAACGAATGGGACGCGCCAGAATCAAACAAGACTTGCGCTGCGCAACCCAAAATCATAACAGTACCTTCCACAAGCTGCGACGACTCTGCCTCTGCCCTGGTCATGTGAGTAATCTGGCCTCGAGCCCTCTGCCTGCCCACACTCGCTGACCGTGGTAGTGGCGGAAACTGGCCCTGCAGCTGAAACTGCTGCTGTAGGTACTGTTGCTGCTGCTGAGGAAACTGGGGTGGCTGACACGGCCGCTGCGGACAGTCACGTGCCATGTGTCCTGGCTGATCACACCTGAAGCAGATCACCGGCACCGTACACTGCCTGTCTGGATGCGCTCGCCACACCGAGAACACGCCGAACGAGATCCACCGACTGACCCCTGCCACTGCAAAGGTGCCGGCTGTTGAACATTGCCCGAAGAAGCCTGCTGCTCACGGCCCTCCTTCTTTTTCTTGGAAAAACCCTTCTTGAAGAACCTCTTCATCTTGGCATTTAAAGATGCAGATCCTGTCGCTGATGTCGCCGGAGTCGAGGCTCCCGAACTACCAGTAGGAAGCTGGAACGTGCTCTGCTGCTGGGTAGTCATCTACTGGCTGCGGCCTGACAAGGACTACCCCTGGCTAATCAGTCCCCGAGTACTCTGCATATCCATCTCTAAGGACGCCGCAACAAGAGAAGCCGTCTCCAAATCAGTGGCAGCGTTCGCGATCAAATGGTGCCTTAATTCCTGCCTCAACCCTATACGAACTGAGCAGTCTTTACCCTCTCATGCTCCATGATATGAGGTGCATAACGACCCAGCTCAACAAATCGGGCCCTGTACTGCAACACGGACATGTCACCCTGGACCAGCTCTAAAAACTGACGCATCCTCTTCGTAGCAATATACTCTGGACAGTAGACACGCTCGAAAGCATTGACAAAGTCCTCCATAAAATCTACTCAAGGGGACGTGACTGAAAGGGTGTCTTCCACTCGGAAGACCACCACTCTCGAGTCGTGCCCTGTAACAGGTTGTAGGCCAACATCACCTTGTCCTCCGCAGCACACCGCATGGAACTGAACACCCGCTCCATCTCGTCGAGCCAACTTCGAGCCATATCAGGGTCTAGCTGACCACCGTAGTAAGGTGGATGGAACTGCATGAAATCCCTCACTACTCGGCCTGGCCCACCCTTGGTTGACCAGCCCTCACCAGCCTCTTCGCCGAACTGCTGCGACATAAGCTGGTACATGCCACGAAAGAAATCCTCAGCCTCCGAAAACCTCGCAGTATCCACTACCTCGGTGGCCGCTGGTGGCACTCTACTCTGCTCCTCCTGCTCCTGCTGAACCTCCTGCTGGATCTCCCGAGCCCCAGCCGACTGCCCCTGCTGAGAGCGAGTGCTCCGCCTCGGCGCCATACTTGCTCATGAAGCAAAAGATAGAAAACACGGAAACGGCATGGTCAAAGAAAACACACGATGCCCCATGCCAGCGTCAACTGTACATCATCGCTGTGGGCTAGTGGACCACCACAATTACTTATGATTCTCGTATAATCCCACAACCGCGCTCTGATACCAGCTGTAATGACCCGAGAATCCGATTACCGGGAAGGCCCGATAACCCGAGACTCATACCACCACCCACGAGTCCGAAGACTCGGAAGGGTTAAAAGGATAGTGTGGAGACTACACAAGTATCACAAATAATTGTAGAAATTAAACAGTTTATATAATTAAGCACGAAAAAAAACTAACATTTTGCATGATACATGGTCCACAAGATAACAAAATAGACGACAGTAGTCCACAACTAGTACAAAGACAAGGAAGAAAAAGTACAGCTACACGGGGCATACCCAGGCTCTGACCTCTGGCACTAACGCTGGGCACCTGAACCACGCTGAGCCTCAGATGCGCTCCCCTGAAGCAGCGCCTCGCCTGAAACATGGTGAAAACACGTAGGGAATGAGTCTCGGAACAAGACTCAGTAGGGATCACTCAAACCCTACCTTGCGAAACGGAAAACCACTATGCTAGCGGTTAAGTGAGTACCTCAGAAGTAACAGCCCTGCAACTGCAACACCGGTCTCGCGGCACGAAAACTGACGCACGTGCCACGGCGAAACAACCGGAGCTCAACGGTCAACCCAACCAAAACTCGAAGGTCGAAGTCACAAAACTGACAGTCTGTCACTCCCGACTCGACAAGAGTACCTCCCACTAGAAGCACAGTCTGTAGCGTCCCCTGACGACTTACACCGCACCGCAGGTAAACTGCCTGACGTGGTAGCGCCTACCAGAGGCACGGACACCGAACAAGTAACCACAAAGCAAGTGACTAGCTAGGGTCACGCTCGTTAGCGTGTGTCTAACTGCCCCCAACCACGTGTGCACACACAGACCATGCGTCCTAGGTTTGGCCTCTAAATGATTTTCCCCTTAGCCGGACTTTGGCTACAGACGTGGGGCCCGATGGAAACCAGTCTAAAAATCATCCTCAGGTAAGCTCGTCCACCTACTCCCATGTGGGACCAGCACACGCATACTGGTAGGCTATGACTAGTGGAGGGTCACTGAAGGATTAGACTCTTGAGTCAACGGAAAACAACGTCCGCATCTGACGACGTACGGGGACCATTCCACGTACCAGCACCGTCGTACGGTGACCACAGTCGGAGAAGAAACGGGACAGCGAACCACCCAGTGCAGTCCTGAGCATGGCGGTCTACACTAGACGCGCCACAGGCTTTGACGGTCTAGTGCTGGACCGTCACAACCGTCTGACAGACCAACATAGGCGCGTCAGGTGTTCGGTGCAAAATCGGCTGTAACACACCTACCCTGGTGCGTCACAGGCCCTGACACACCCAACCTAGTGCGCCACAGGGCGAGCATAAAATAACTATGACGCACACCGCTCGGTGCGCCAAAGGCTATAACGGACCACCCCTGGTGCGTTACACGTTAGGGATGCGTCAGCTCTGACGCTCCCATATAGGGGTGTTACAAGGACGTGACGCACCAGTCTTGGTGCGTCACAAGCCTTGACCCCCAACGGTCAAAACCCAATGGTCGGATTCACTGTAACGGTCTAATGCTGGGGCGTCACATCACTATGGCGGTCTATCGTGGGACCGTCAGGCCCACGAACGCCACGCCCCAAAACCAACGGAGTGTAACACACCTCCCTAAGCGCGTTACACCCTGTGGCGGTCACTGGAACGACCGCCACAGCACTCCGACGGTGAAACGGAGAACAAGAACCAAAAATGGCAATCACGCCCCCATACCTCCATGGGAGAGAAGGAAATCAAGGGGGAAGCCCCCTGGGGACCCCTAGCATGATTCTAGGCCATCAAAATGCCGAATCGTGACTCAAATCTTTAGATCGGGCGAACTCTCCCCAAAACATGATTTTGCCCAAACTCGCTCAAAAATGCCCCTCTCGGCTCCCAATCGGCCTACAAATCACGGGGGATGACGGGATGAGCATAGGGATTCGTCCCCCTACCTCAATGGAGCGAAAGCTCTACCGAATCGTTGCCGAAATCAAAGAAGATGCTTTTAGAACCCTCGTTCCTTCACGATTCCCCACAAGCTTTACGCCGCCACGATCCCCTCGCCGTCACCCACGTCGTCACGCCATCGCCCCACACCGTCTACAGTCGGAGGGGACGCCGCCGCGGTCGAATGGGAGAGAGAGAGGGAGAGGGGGCGGTTCTCACGGTGAGGGAGGAAGGAAAGAGGAATAAGAAGAAGAAAAGGTGGGGGAGAGAGAAAAGAGAGGTGTATTTATAGAAAATCTGGAAAATCTAGAAAATACCAAAAAATTAAAAATCACATTTCCGCGATCCTCGGAACGCACCGATCACAACGGTACCACTCTCGCCCAGGTGAACAACCCGGTTCACCCGCAACGAGAGTCCAAAGGATTTGCCGGAACCCGTACAGGAAATCGGAAAACACGAGCGAAAAATCCGCGGACGCACTACGGGCCTCCAAAACAACTCCGGATCGCACCGATCCGAACACGAAAGATGTCCGAGCCGGACACTCCGAGAAAGTAGATCCGAGACCTAGAAAGGAAGGATCCTAAAGGTCCGAGATATTACAAAAATAATGTACTGGACATTTTACTCATTGACACCGTTAAATCCTTCAAATGAACTTGGGTTTCTTCAAGTTTCACTACCATGAGCTATTTGTCACCGTTACAGAGCTATTTGTCACTTCTAATGCCTATTTGTTACTCATAACGAGCTATTTGTCACCCTTATTGCTCGCTAGGCGTCGCCTTTGTTTCGCTTCATCACATATTGTGACTTCTGTTATCGATTTATCACCCTTACGAGACATTTGTCAGCCTTGAAGTCTATTTGTCACCACTGATGACTATTTGTCACCACTATGCGGTGTTAGCTGTTGTAGTATCTCTCTAAGGAGAGTTCTTACCCTTTAAGTAGCAGGGTTTGTCGATGGTTCTAATATTAGTAGTGCTTATCTTCATGCTCATAGTTTATCGTTAGGATCCATTTGTCACCCTTCATGCGCATTTGTCCCCCCTGTTGATCTATTTGTCACCACTAATAGGCATCCTTCACTCTTATAGCATGCAGAGCCATCCGCCTTTGCCCTTGGGAGCCGTCGCCTTTGTGCATTTTTTCACTGTTAAGAGCCTTTTGTCACCCCTCATGCGCATTTGTCGCCCCTGTCAACCTATTTGTCACCACTAATGTGCATTTGCTGCCTCTGTCAACTTATTTGTCACAAATAATATGCATTCATTACCCTTATCATTCATTTTACTCGCTGCTCTCACAGACGGAAGGTGAACCCAAAGAGAAAATAAATATAACAATTAAAAAAATCTATAAAAATTGATAATCAATAAATAAAATAATTTATCACATAGGCAAGAAAATAACAAACAAACCATGAAAAAGACAAATAATTATGAAAATATTAATAATAATAATAATAAGTATAACAGAATAATAATAATAAAATAATTATGAAAAAGATAAAAATCATATAAAATGATAATTAATAAATGTAACATCATAATAATAGTTAAATAATTATGAAAATGACAAAAACCAAAAAAATTAAAAATGATAATTAATAAATATAACGGTAAAATAATAATGAAATAACTGAAAATGAGAAAAACATAAAAATGATAATTAATAAATGTAGCAGCTTAATAATAGTAAAATAATTATGAAAATGACAAAGACCATAAAAATGATAATTAATAAATGTACTAGTATAATAATAAATTAATTATAAAATTAAGAAAAAATATATAATTGATAATTAATAAATGTAACACTATAACAATAATATAAATCACCTAATTATAAAACATGATAGAAAAATAATATAAACGTTTCGCTTCATTTAATCAGTGTTGTTTGATGACTAGGAAAGTTTCAGATCTGTGTTGGTAGAGTTAGGAAACCCATACACGGTTAAACCCTTCAAACGAACTTGAGTTTCTTCAAGTTTCACTGCCATGAGATATTTGTCACCGTTACAGAGTTATTTGTCAATGCTAACGACTATTTGTCACTCACAACATCTATTTGTCACCCTTATCGCTAGCCAACCGTCGCCTATGTTTCGTCTCAAAACATATCTTTTACTTCTGTTATCTATTTATCACCCTTAGGAGACATTTGTCAGCCCTGAAATCTATTTCTCACCACTGATGACTATTTGTCACCACTAAGCGGGGTTACCCGTCGCGCTTGATTTTGGCTTATCTGACTTAATGCCTCCAAAACTTCAAAACTTGTTCTTCTTTCTGTCTAACAGTAATAATAATAAATATAATACTGTAATTATAATAAAATAAATAAAAATGTCAAAAAATCATACGAATTGAAAATTTATAAATATAACATAATAATAATAATAAAATAATTATGAAAAAGTTAAAAACCATATAAAATGATAATTAATAAATGTAACATTATAATAATAGTTAAATAATTATGAAAATGATAAAAATTAAAAAAATTAAAAATGATAATTAATAAATGTAACGGTAAAATAATAATGAAATAACTAAAAATGAGAAAAAAATATAAAAATGATAATTAATAAATGTAACCGCATAATAATAGTAAAATAATTATGAAAATGACAAAGATCATAAAAATGATAATTAATAAATGTACCAGTATAATAATAAATTAATTATAAAATTAAGAAAAAATATATAATTGATAATTAATAAATGTAACACTATAACAATAATATAAAACCACCTAATTATAAACTATGATAGAAAAATAATATAAACATTTCGCTTCATTTAATCAGTGTAGTTTGATGACTAGGAAAGCTTCAGATCCGTGTTGGTAGAGTTAGGAAACCCATACACGGTTAAACCCTTCAAACGAACTTGAGTTTCTTCAAATTTCACTGTCATGAGATATTTGTCACCGTTACAGAGTTATTTGTCACTGCTAACGGCTATTTGTCACTCACAACATCTATTTGTCACTCTTATCGCTCGCTTGCCATAGCCTTTGTTTCGCTTCAAAACATATATTTTACTTTTGTTATCCATTTATCACCCTTTAAAATTACAATTATACATACAACCTACACAACTCAAGATAAAACACACATCCCCCGATAAGATCCACACAACATATAACTCAATGAATAAAAGAAATTATAATTACATTAATTCAAATGTGTCATTTTTTACAATTACAATTACAAATCAACAGATATCCGTTGGATCATCCTCCACCATCACCAATTCCAGAAGAATCTCCCCTCTCAGACGACTCCTCCTGCCCAACAATTGCTTCATTTAGCTTAGTTGGATCGACTTCTTCCACTTCATCCTCTATACACAACCGAAGTGGCTCGGCAGATTTGATCAGACGAAGTTTAGAAGCAACCAACTCTGCAGTGTCACCCTCGTCTGATTGAAAAGTTTCGACACTAGAATTATCTGAGTTACCAATTTTTTAGAATACTCGCTCCATTCAAACCATAATTTTGAAAGAAGCTCTTTTCTGAAGGCGGTATCATGATCTCTCTCTTTGGAGAATCAGCATCGACCAGCCTGTATGTGTAAACCTTCCCCCTCTGTCCTGGTCTAAAAGCACGAACAATAGCTTTGATATCTCGCCAAGCCATTGGTCCTGCTTTTAGACCAGGACAGACGAGGAAGGTTTACACATATAGGCTGGACGCTGCAGATTCTCCAGAAGAGAGAGATCATGATACCTGCTTCAGAAAAGAGCTTATTTCAAAATTATGGTTTGAATGGAGCGAGTATTCTAAAAAATTTTGACAGTATCTCCCTTAAAAATTGACAATTTTTCACTTTTGTACATCCTGAAAAATTATATTAAACAAAATAAAAATACATCCAACATGTGAACTGAGAGATGAAATTAGGAATCATGACATGAGGGATTAAACCATGGCAGTGACACCTTGGATGTGATGTTATAGAGGCCCTGCGCGGGCGGCTGTGGCGGAATGGCGATGGGCGAGCGAGGACGGCGGCTGCAGCGGTACTGGACGGCAACCGGTGGATGGGTCTGGATGGAACAGCGGCCGTCTGCCCTGGCACGGCATCGGAGGGGTAGCAGTGCTCTGTCGGAGTGGCTGCAAGGGGGAGCGCGACGGTGGGCTGGGCGGCACTGACGGCGGTGCTGGTTCGCGGAGGAGAGGGAGGGTGCGTAGGACACCCGTGGGCACACGGGGACAAAGTGGCGATGGTCTGCGGAGAGGGGGAAAAAGCAAGGGATGGGGGAAAAGCAAATGGCTTCTAACTTTCTAAGGGTAAGAAATACGTCGTAAGGGTGACAAATAGGTCATAAGGGTGACACATACTTCTAAGAGTAACAAATGGGTCCTAAGGGTGACAAATAGCTTCTAAAGGTGACAAATGGGTGTCTAAACGTGAAAAATAGTTGTAGTGGTGACAAATGAAAGAGAGAGAGAGACAGAGGGGCATTAACAAACAGAAAAAATGGTGGCTCCTGACACACGCCTCTCCCTCCTGCAGTCCTGCTGTCCTGTACTCCTGTTACTGGTAAAGTATTCGTATTTGTTTATTAAAGTCGGTGGAAGACCTAAAGTCGGTGGAAGACGAAGGGTCTCTCCCAACTTATGCCAACTACTCATGAGTTGCTAGTTTGAATTTTAGAATTCAAATAGTTAAAATAGGGTAGTTATTATAATTTCGGGAAGTGTAACAATCTACCATCTTATCATATTTTTTAAATTTTAAATTTTAAATTTTATAATATAATATTTACATAAATATATATTATATGATATATATTATTACGAACGGATATTTTATGAAACAAATATTATAATATCAGTATCCGGTCCGATTCAAATTCTAATATTATCCATATCCGAAATAATAAATACGATTTAGAATATTATCCGCTAATTAATACGGATTCGAATTCGAATATTATCCATCTAAACTATTGATATATTTATATTTATTTTTGTTATTTATTACATATACGTATTACGGTTAAACATAAGCTATTCCAGGAGTTTCCGACGGAATCTTATTCAGTCGAAAATAAGTCAGAATTTAAACACATATTTCAATTCATTTATGATAATTATTACATAAATAAATGTAAATATTAGTGACGAAAATTTTCTTGTCGAAAATCAGTGGGTAATTACAAACGTAATTCCGACTAAATTTAAATTGTCTCAAAGTTGTCTCTTTTTAGAGACAGATTTTTGCCCGAAATAATAGGTCAGAAATAAGTCAAAATTTATACGCATATTTCAATTCATTTATGATAATTATTACATAAATATATGTAAATATTAGTGATGGAAATTTTCTTGTCAAAAATCAGTGGGTAATTGCCAACGTAATTCCGATGAAATTTAAATTGTTTCAAAGTTGTCTCTTTTTAGAGACAGATTTTTACCCGAAATAATAGGTTGGAAATAAGTCAGAATTTACAGACATATTTCTGTTCATTAATGATAATTATTACATAAATATATGTAAATATTAGTGACAAAAATTTTCTTGTCGAAAATCAATGGGTAATTACCAACGTAATTTCGACAAAATTTAAATTGTCTCAAAGTTGTCTCTTTTTAGAGACAGATTTTCGACAGAAATAATAGGTCAAAAATCAGTCTGTATTTACCGACGGATTTGCAATAGAATATTTTTCGTTGAAAAGTTATAATAGTTTTGACGTCTTTCCGACGGATATATTACCGCCGAAAAATTACGTCGGTATTTCCCATTTTTCTTGTAGTGATATGCCCTTGTCTTTTCATTCAAAGGAGCATGTTAATTCCAATATAGTAAAGATCTCTTTGTAGATAGCTACACGCTATAGGTAGAAATGGGGAGCTCTCCAACGAATACCAGGATAAGTCTAACGAATATCTGGATGAGTCTAAACGATTATCAGGATGTATCTAACAAAACCAACCTTACAAAGAGATATAAATATTTGTTGTGGTTGAACAAGAAATATCACTCTCGAAGAGAGCCTTGGCTGAGCATATTTATAGATACATCATCTATCCAAGGAGCTGCAGAATGCTACAACAAAGGAGTGAGCGTATCAAGCACTACATCTAGTAAACTCTAGTCGGTAGAAGCATGAAACCTAGTGTTCAGCAAAAAGCAAAGTCAACTTCTTCCTCAACCATAATTATGGCATGTTGAAGCAAGGAAGAAATAGAAGCATGTTCCAACTACAACAACATCCTCAAATTCCTTACAAGTAACTTCCGTGATTCTCTACATTTATCTTTGAAGGCTTTACCGTTATAATTCAAAATAGCTATATTTTCACTCTCATTCTTCTATCTTGAACGATTTGCATTTCATTGTACACAACTCTACCTGTTAAGAGGCAATATATGTGTAAACTCACTTAAACAGTGGTCTACTTCTCCTTGAGGAGAGAAGTCCCTTGCTTGTGGGCAAGAGTGCCTACAGGAGACCTGAAACCATGTTTTCCCTTGCTTGCGAGAAAGAGTGCCTATAAGAGGCTTGAAATCTTGGGTTTGGTTGTGCCGTGAAGTCAACTGAGGCTCTAGTGAAAGAGTGATCGTGGTGTGGCTGAACACCAGATCAAAAACAATTAGGTTTGAATGTGCCTACAAGTCAGTTGGAGCTCTAGTGAGCGAGTGTAACGACCTAGAGTTCAGGATACCGATATACCGATAACATCGATACATCGATACCAAGAACTGGGGAAGCCACCCAAGAGGCTGATGAGGCCCCTGAAGGGTTAGTAGAAAAGTGCTGAGGGGTATGCATAACGAATTGGAATTTAGAACGCGCAATTTACAATTAAGTAAAGAAATTAACACAAGTGCGGAAGCAATTCAAAATAAATGGAGTGATATATATATATATACACTAGTCCAGAGAAGCAAGAGTACTAGTCCACAAGGTACAACTACGCAGGGCATACCCCGGCAAAAGTACAACCCAAGCCCAAAAGGCAGCTCGACTAACGCTGGCAGCTAACACGGTCTCTGAACCGACTCACAAGGCACCGGGAGACGACGGGCGCGGCTCACCTGAAAGGAGAAAGGGTGAGTCACAGCCAGACTCAGTAGGGGTCACGCGGATCCCTACCTCGCACTAAACAAGCATACACACATAAATAAAGCAAGTAGAGCATGCATTTAAATAAGCTAACAGGCAATGGCATGAAATAACTACTCAAGTAAAGCTGTAAACTCTAACTAAACAGGTATAACAGCTAAAGCATGCCACAGCTAACTAAATGCAAGCGATTAAAACTAAAGCTACCAGATAGAATAAGTCTTAACTAATCCAAACAACAAGGAAGGACAACCACTGGGGCAGAAACCAGAAGCGTCCACTGACGACTTACACTGCGTCTCAAGCACTCGCAGTCGACGAAGCGACAAGCTAAGCGCGTAAATAGTACCAAACCAAGTGACCAGTCGGAGTGGCACCCGTCGGTGTCAGTCCACAGTCTCCGACCACGTGTGCACACACTGACTCTAGCCTGAGCCAGGCCCTCTAGCTAGTTTTCTCCCTTGGTAGGACGCTACCATTGGCTGGGAGCCCACGGAACTAGCTTACAAACCGTGCATGGGAAACATACCCCTCCGCCATCCTCAAGCGGGTCGGCACTCAACAGACCTTAGGGAAACAATAGTGGCTCCATTGCTTGGAAAGAAAGGCTACTCTAATGGTAATAAAACACGCCACTATACATTAAAACAATACGAATATGGCATGAGTATAAAAGGGAACGCATAACGAAAGGGCTGGTAACATATTACAACCATCAGGGAAGCGGCGGTCGAAGACCCACGCGCTATTTGAAAGTGACGGTCGGGGACTGGCGCGTTACATCACAAACGACGCGCTGGTCTCCAGCCGTTACTTCCACCTGAGTTCCAGCTCAAAGGCCTTCAAGGGGAGAGTGACGGTGGGGGTCCTATGCGTTGCTTCGAAGCGACGCGCGGGAGCTCCGCCGTTACTTCCACCCGAGGCTCAAACCAACAAACAGCGTTTAAAAATAACAGCAGGCAAAGCGACGCTCCGGTCTAAGCGCGTCGGAAGTAAACGACGGTCGGCCGATAGACCGCCGGATTCACCGCCTCACCTGGCTAACCGAAAACAACGGGTGAGTAACGGATGGGATTCCCATCGTTACTCTCCAAATGACGCACCCCCGATGGGCCGTTATTTGGAAGCGACGCGTCCACTATGGACCATCGGGCAAGTGACGGTTCCTGGCAGGACCGTCACTTCACCTGGGTTACGGGCGGGTACGGTTTGAAAACCGAAGCCCTCCCGGACGACAGAAATCATCGGGTATCGTCGAAAAACCTGATATCCTGCCAAACCACGCATGCTAAACAACAATTTAACAACTTAATCTAGCACATGCAAGGCCTAAAACGCATTAAACTCAAAGATTTAAGCTAAAACCCCAAATATGGAAACATGGACATCATGCATGCTACGGGGTGCTAATCAACAAACAGGCTAAGGGAAACGATCCTAGCAAGATCGGGATTCCATCCCCCTACCTCTTACAAGCCGAAACAGAAGAAAAGGCCGCATGCAAGGAGGAAGAGCCACGAAGCCTTCACGCTCCACCTCGCTCCCACGTTCACCGAACCACACCGAAGTGGACACCTACGCGCTCCTCTCGACGCGAGGAATCCAACGGCGCCAACCACGCCTCAATCCGACCTCGTCTCGCCCGTGTTCCCTAAAGAGGAGAGAGGGGCGATCGCACGGAGGAGAGAGAGAGAGGGTGAGAATGAGAGATCGACGGGGGAGAGAGGGTGAGAGAGGGATTAAAAGAAAAAAAGAAATTAAAATATATATAATATAATTATTATATATATTAAAATCTCATTAATTCTAATAACCCTCAAATAACTCCAAATAAATCTGAAAAAATATCAGACAAATTCCTAAAAATCCAGGAAAATAGCCGAAATTCCAGAACAAATAATAGAACAAAAACCATCAAGGATCCATTAAGGCACGGGCCTTACAGTCCCTCCCTCCTTACAGAAATTTCGCCCTCGAAATTTACAACAACCGAAAAGGAGGAAACTGAGAAAGGACATATACCTCACTGGAACAAAAAAGGAAAAAGCTGACGCATCTCATCTTCACGCTCCCAAGTAGACTCATTACCAGAGTGACGCTGCCAAGCAACCCTTACCAGAGGAATAACCTTATTTCTCAACCGCTGCTCACGACGGTCTTCAATTCTGATAGGAAACTCTGGCGCGGACAAATCAGCAGTCACCTCAGGCCATACTGAATCATCGAGAACATGAGAAGCATCTGGCACATATTTCCTCAATTGAGACACGTGGAATACATCATGAACAGCTTGTATAGCCGCAGGAAGTTGCAAACGATAAGTCACCTGACCAATAACTTCAACAATCGGAAAAGGGCCAACATACCGCGGACTAAGCTTTCCACGCTTCCCAAATCTGGAAACACCCTTCATCGGAGATATTTTAACAAACACCATATCTCCAGGCTCAAATTGTAGTGGACGTCTGCGCTGACCTGCATAGCTTTTCTATCGACTCTGAGCCGTCAACAATCTCTGCCTGATCTGACGAACCACATCAGAACATTGCTGCACCATGTCAGGTCCTGTCAACAATCTGTCACCAACATCAAACCAATTCAGAGGAGTATGACAAGGACGACCATATAGTGCTTCATAAGGAGCCATTCCAATACTGGTATGAAAACTGTTATTATAAGCAAATTCAACAAGTGGCAAATGCTGACTCCACGAACCCTGCCAATCAAGGCAACACAATCTCAGCATGTCCTCCAAAGTCTGAATAGTCCTCTCTGACTGTCCATCTGACTGAGGGTGATACGCTAAACTGAAAGCTAACTCAGTGCCCAATGCTTCCTGAAAACTACGCCAGAAGCTGGAGGTAAAACGTGGGTCACGATCTGACACAAGTGAAACAGAAATTCCATGCAGTGGCACGATCTTCTGCACATACAGCTCGGCCAACCTCTGCACATTCCAAGTAACCTTAATCGGCAACAATCTGACAGTTTTAGTCAATCTGTCGACTAACAACCAGACGCCATCAAAACCCTGAGAAGTCCGAGGCAACCCCACCATAAAATCTGTAGTAACATGGTCCCATTTCCACATCGGAATCTCTAATGGCTGAAGCAAACCACCTGGCTTTTGATGTTCGGCTTTAACTAACTGACAAGTCAAGCACTTAGAAACAAATATAGCCACGTCTTTCTTCATACCTGGCCACCAAAACTTCTTCTTCAAATTCTGATACATCTTGGTGACACCCGGATGAATAGCAAAACGAGAACCATGGGCTTCACTCAGAATCTCAAGTCTCAAATCATCATCAGCGGGAACATAAAATCTGCCTTGAAAACTGACAACTAGCTCCGTGTCAACATCCACATCATAACTTGATATAACACGAGCCAAATCAGAATCAGCTCACTGAGCATCTTTAATCTGATGATATAAAGCTGAACCCAAAACCAAGCTAGCACAAACTGCCATCTTCGGATCAACAGGCAACTCTGCACTGAATGCCTCATTTGGAAGCTGTTCCCACAATTTCCATTCATGAAGCAACAAATGACTGACCTGTACTTTCCTGCTCAGAGCATCGGCCACAACATTCATTTTACCTGGCTGATAGGAGAGTGTAAAGTCAAAGTCTTTCATGAATTCCATCCATCGCCTCTGCCTAAGATTCAGATCTTTCTGGGAGAAAATATACCGTAAACTCTGATGATCAGTAAAAATCTGAAATTTCTCACCATACAGATAATGTCTCCAGATCTTTAAGGCAAAAACAACTGCAGCTAGCTCCAGATCGTGAGTGGGATAATTTCCTTCATGTTGTTTCAACTGCCGGGATGCATATGCGATAACCTTACCATGTTGCATCAGCACTGCACCCAAACCTACTCGAGAAGCATCTGTACAGACCATAAATCCACCCGAGCCGGAAGGCAAAGTCAATACAGGAGAAGAAGTCAATAGCCTTTTCAATTCAACAAAGCTAGCCTCACACTGATCCGACCAGACAAAAGACACATCTTTACGAGTCAATCTAGTCATCGGGGCTGCAATCTTCGCAAAGTCTTGAATGAATCTGCGGTAATACCCAGCCAAACCTAGAAAACTTCGAATCTCTGTTACAGTTCTCGGTCTCTGCCAACTCAAAACAGCATCAATCTTTGCAGGGTCCACTGCCACTCCATCACCAGAATTCACATGATCAAGAAAATGAATTTCTCGAAGCCAGAATTCACATTTACTGAGCTTCGCATAAAGCTCGTGATCCCTTAGAGTCTGCAGAACGATCCTCAAGTGCTGCACATGATCATTAACAGAGGCAGAATAGATCAGAATATCATCCACAAAGATCACCACGAACTGATCAAGAAATGGACGAAAGATACGCTGCATTAGGTCCATAAAAGCTGCTGGGGCATTAGTCAAACCAAACGGCATGACTAAGAATTCAAAATGACCATATCGAGTACTGAAAGCAGTCTTCTCCACATCGGATTCCCGGATCCGTAACTGAAAATAGCCAGATCTGAGATCTATCCGTGAAAAGATGGTAGCAGACTGTAACTGGTCAAACAAATCATCAATCCTGGGAAGCGGATACCTATTCTTGATAGTCACCTGATTCAGCTGCCTGTAATCAATACAAAGCTTCAGGCTTCCATCTTTCTTTTTCACAAACAGCACTGGGGCACTCCACGGAGAAAAATTGGGACGAATATAACCGTTCTCCAGTAACTCTAGTAGCTGTGCACGCAGTACTTTCAATTCAGCTGGAGCCATTCGGTACGGCGGCTTTGCTAAGGGGCCGGTACCTGGAATCAATTCAATTGCCATCTCAATCTCTCGCTCTGGGGGCAAGCCTGGCAACTCGTCAGGAAACACATCAGGGAACTCACAGACAGCCGGAATATCATAAACATCCCGTCGTGGTTTTTCAACAACAACCACTGAAGCAAGGAATCCCTGGCAACCTGCGCTAAGCAACCTATAGGCTCGAATAGCAGAAATAATCATACGAGAAGATCGGGATCGAATACCTTGAAAATAAAAGGCTGATTTTCCCTGTGACTGAAAATAGACTTTCTTCGATCTGCAGTCAACCACAGCTCCATAATGCTCCAACCAATCCATTCCCAGAATAACATCATAATCTGCCAGCTGCAACGCATACAATCTTGCCGGCAACTGGTGATCATCAATCATTACAGGAGATTCTTCCAGGCACAAAGGCGTAACCATGAAATCTCCAGAAGGCAATTCCACAAACATCTCACAAGATACCTCGGAAGTCGGTTCCTCAATACAGGTCATGAAATCCTCAGAAATAAAAGAGTGAGAAGCACCAGAATCAAATAAGACACGAGCTGAATGACCATAAAGCATAATCGTACCTTCCACAAGATGGGACGCAACAGCATCAGCTCTAGTCAAATGAGAAACCTTGCCTTTCTGCTTCTTAGAACCAGCTGAAGATTGCTGAGAAGACGCCGACGCTTGAGAGTAAAATTGCTGAGCTTGAGGTGCAGTCGGAGGTCTGAATTGCGGCCGCTGCTGAGGTTGAGAAAACGGAGGAACTTGCAATTGCTTCGGCCTCAGCGGGCAATCACGAACTACATGACCCGGCTGATCACACCTAAAGCAAACAACAGGAAGAGAACACGGCTGGCCCTTATGATGACCACCGCATCTCCTACACGTCCATGGCTGACTGACAGCTGAGCTCTGACGAGTCTGAGAAGAAGGTGATGTCGGCTGCTGAACAGAATCTGTGCCGGACGACTACTGGAAACATTTCTTCTTCTTCTTGAACCGCTTGAACTTGGGTTTGGAAGGAGAGGAAGCACTAGAAATCTCTGACTGGACCAAGGGAACACTTGGCACTGGTGGTCGGTAAGTCTGCTGCGACTGAACTACCGGCTGCACTGATCCTGCCTGAGGATACCCACCTGGTCTCGTCATCTCCAGCTCAAGTGCCACAGCTGTCTGGCATGCACTGTCCAAATCCGCAACACGACTGGCGATAAGAGGCATCTTCAATTCAGGCCTCAAACCTCGCAGAAATTGTTGAGTTTTCAAAGCTTCACTGGCCAGCACATGGGGCGCATACTGACCCAATTCCATAAACCTATTCCGATACTGAAGCACAGTCATACCGCCCTGAGTCAGCTCCATAAATTGATACATCTTGTCCATCTGAAGACAAGCAGGAGTATAGGCACGCTCAAAAGCAGCAACAAACTCTGCCCAAGTGATCTGCCGAAGAGGTCTAGAACGAAAGGCAATCTGCCACTCGGCTTTCCACCACGTGATGGATGTACCCTGGAGTTGAAAAGCAGCAAGCATAACTTTTTCGTCTTCAGCACACTCCATCGAGACATACACACGCTCGATCGCATCCAACCATTGCCTTGCCACCTCTGGATCAGCTTCCATCGAAAGCAGGCGGATTGAACATAAGAAATTCTTTCAATGCCTTGCCTCGACTGCCAGGCGCTTCAACAGGAGGAGCAACAATCGGCGCTGGAGGAGGAACAACTGGAACTACAGGAACTGCAGGAGGAGGTGCAGAACCACTGTCTTCCCTGGGCGCATCTCGAGGAACACGAGGAGCTCGAGGGGGTCTTCCTCGACGGGGAGACATAATTACGCTGCCAAAACACAAATCAATCGCAATTAATCAATCACACGGAAAACATCCTATGCCAGAAATAGACGACGCAATGGACTAGCTCTCGACAAAGCGCAAATTTCAATTTCTTACACAAATCCTCAACTAGCGCTCTGATACCAACTGTAACGACCCAGAGTTCAGGATACCGATATACCGATAACATCGATACACCGATACCAAGAACTGGGGAAGCCACCCAAGAGGCTGATGAGGCCCCTGAAGGGTTAGTAGAAAAGTGCTGAGGGGTATGCATAACGAATTGGAATTTAGAACGCGCAATTTACAATTAAGTAAACAAATTAACACAAGTGCGGAAGCAATTCAAAATAAACGGAGTGATATATATATATATACACTAGTCCAGAGAAGCAAGAGTACTAGTCCACAAGGTACAACTACGCGGGGCATACCCCGGCAAAAGTACAACCCAAGCCCAAAAGGCAGCTCGACTAACGCTGGCAGCTAACACGGTCTCCGAACCGACTCACAAGGCACCGGGAGACGACGGGCGCGGCTCACCTGAAAGGAGAAAGGGTGAGTCACAGCCAGACTCAGTAGGGGTCACACGGATCCCTACCTCGCACTAAACAAGCATACACGCATAAATAAAGCAAGTAGAGCATGCATTTAAATAAGCTAACAGGCAATGGCATGAAATAACTACTCAAGTAAAGCTGTAAACTCTAACTAAACAGGTATAACAGCTAAAGCATGCCACAGCTAACTAAATGCAAGCGATTAAAACTAAAGCTACCAGATAGAATAAGTCTTAACTAATCCAAACAACAAGGAAGGACAACCACTGGGGCAGAAACCAGAAGCGTCCACTGACGACTTACACTGCGTCTCAAGCACTCGCAGTCGACGAAGCGACAAGCTAAGCGCGTAAACAGTACCAAACAAAGTGACCAGTCGGAGTGGCACCCGTCGGTGTCAGTCCACAGTCTCCGACCACGTGTGCACACACTGACTCTAGCCTGAGCCAGGCCCTCTTGCTAGTTTTCTCCCTTGGTAGGACGCTACCATTGGCTGGGAGCCCACGGAACTAGCTTACAAACCGTGCATAGGAAACATACCCCTCCACCATCCTCAAGCGGGTCGGCACTCAACAGACCTTAGGGAAACAACAGTGGCTCCATTGCTTGGAAAGAAAGGCTACTCTAATGGTAATAAAACACGCCACTATACATTAAAACAATACGAATATGGCATGAGTATAAAAGGGAACGCATAACGAAAGGGCTGGGAACATATTACAACCATCAGGGAAGCGGCGGTCGAAGACCCACGCGCTATTTGAAAGTGACGGTCGGGGACTGGCGCGTTACATCACAAACGACGCGCTGGTCTCCAGCCGTTACTTCCACCTGAGTTCCAGCTCAAAGGCCTTCAAGGGGAGAGTGACGGTGGGGGTCCTATGCGTTGCTTCGAAGCGACGCGCGGGAGCTCCGCTGTTACTTCCACCCGAGGCTCAAACCAACAAACAGCGTTTAAAAACAACAGCAGGCAAAGCGACGCTCCAGTCTAAGCGCGTCGGAAGTAAACGACGGTCGGTCGATAGACCGCCGGACTCACCGCCTCACCTGGCTAACCGAAAACAACGGGTGAGTAACGGATGGGATTCCCACCGTTACTCTCCAAATGACGCACCCCCGATGGGCCGTTATTTGGAAGCGACGCGTCCACTATGGACCGTCGGGCAAGTGACGGTTCCTGGCAGGACCGTCACTTCACCTGGGTTACGGGCGGGTACGGTTTGAAAACCGAAGCCCTCCCGGACGACAGAAATCGCTGGGTATCGTCGAAAAACCTGATATCCTGCCAAACCACGCATGCTAAACAACAGATTAACAACTTAATCTAGCACATGCAAGGCCTAAAACGCATTAAACTCAAAGATTTAAGCTAAAACCCCAAATATGGAAACATGGACATCATGCATGCTATGGGGTGCTAATCAACAAACGGGCTAAGGGAAACGATCCTAGCAAGATCGGGATTCCATCCCCCTACCTCTTACAAGCCGAAACAGAAGAAAAGGCCGCATGCAAGGAGGAAGAGCCACGAAGCCTTCACGCTCCACCTCGCTCCCACGTTCACCGAACCACACCGAAGTGGACACCTACGCGCTCCTCTCGACGCGAGGAATCCAACGGCGCCAACCACGCCTCAATCCGACCTCGTCTCGCCCGTGTTCCCTAAAGAGGAGAGAGGGGCGATCGCACGGAGGAGAGAGAGAGAGGGTGAGAATGAGAGATCGACGGGGGAGAGAGGGTGAGAGAGGGATTAAAAGAAAAAAAGAAATTAAAATATATATAATATAATTATTATATATATTAAAATCTCATTAATTCTAATAACCTTCAAATAACTCCAAATAAATCCGAAAAATATCAGACAAATTCCTAAAAATCCAGGAAAATAGCCAGAAATTCCAGAACAAATAATAGAACAAAAACCATCAAGGATCCATTAAGGCACGGGCCTTACAGCGAGTGCCCGTGGTGTGGCTGAACACTTGATAAAAAATAGCCAATGTAACTATTCCTTGCAGGGAGATAGTGGAAATCCCAGTGGTTGCTGAGTACTGGATGTAGGACTAGCTGAGGTCAGGGCCGAACCAGTATAAAAATTATTGTATACCTGTGTGCGAGAAAGAGTGCCTATAAGAGGCTTGAAATCTTGGGTTTGGTTGTACCGTGAAGTCAATTGGGGATCTAGTGAAAGAGTGCCCGTGGTGTGGCTGAACACCTGATCAAAACCAGTTATGTTTGACTATGCCTATAAGTCAGCTGGAGCTCCAGTGAGCGAGTGCCCGTGGTGTGGCTGAACACCTGATAAAAAATAGCCAATGTAACTATTCCTTGCAGGGAGATAGTGGAAATCCCAGTGGTTGTTGAGTACTGGATGTAGGACTGGCTGAGGTCAGGGCCGAACCAGTATAAAAATTATTGTATCCTTGTGTGTGATTGACATTTTGTCTATTATGCTTAAGTTTCATTCAGCATGCATTTATAGTGTAATTTTTCTATCACACACCGATCTAACTAGTGTTTATCATGATCAAATTTTAATAACTCATTCACCCCCTCTGGGTTAAGCCATGTACTGGGCAACAAGTTTTATTAGAGCCTAGGCTCTCTATACTTTAAAGATCTCACGATCTAAGAGCAAAAGATCGTATATGGCTAATTTGACAAAAGGTCATTCTATCAATAGTTCTTCATTGGTTGACGATTCTAACTATCCCACATATGGAGCCCTTTTTCAATGAGTCAGATCCATGATCTCTGGACAACAAATTGACTAGAGGGACCTTGTTGTCACTATACTCAGAAAGAAATTAATGTAAACCATAAACTAATGTATCTTTTATTGCAAGGAGCCAAATACCAACTATCATGTATATTATTGAGGACATACTTCAAGACTCAAAAGAAGTAGTGAAAAAACATCGATATCAGATTCTAAAGAAAAGGCCCACTTGACCTTGATAGCCAAGAGGAATGGTAAATCTGTTCAGGTACCCAACTCCTCCTTAAGAAATGAAATTACCTGCTAAAAGATGCATTGTATAAAATATATGATAAATTCAAAGCAATAAATCTCAAGCTAAAAATCCTTTTAAAGGTATCCAAAGTCATGCTCTTCTGATCTATTAGACTAATGCTGACTATGCTGGATGCAAGTGAATTAGAAAAAGCACCAGTAGTACTTGTTAATTTATTGTACAGTGCTAAAATTCTTGGTCATCTAGACAGCAAAGTTCAGTAGCATAATCAACAGTTGAAGTTGAATATAAAAGCTACTAAAAAGAAATGTGCACAACCATTATGTGTCAAGCATCAATTGGAGAATTACGCGCTAAAGCTATACAACATCCTAATGATGTGCGATAAGTAGGTGCAATAAATCTGACCAAGGGTCCAAAACTGTATCCCACAACAAGCACCTAGAGGTATGCCTGTATCTTATCAAAAAGCATGCTAGTAATAATGTTATCATGTTTAACTCTGCTGATACCTTTCTTAATTTGGCCAACAGGTTCACCAACTCATAGGGAACTGAAGTTGGGTGCTTAACGAACAAATAAATGCCCTAAAAAAAGTTGAAAGCAATTTGTTATAAAAATTGTAATGAACTGAGAATGGTCATATAAGCAGTACACAGAAAAACATAATAAAAGTATGCAAAAGAATATACATATTAACTATCCCTGGATAAAATAGCCCATCATCTCAATACCTCCGATCTCGATTTGATAGGTGATCTCATTGGATTTAAGCGACTATACTTCAACTCTAGCCATCTCATAAAACACCTATCTCACTCAAGCCCCTCAAGGATAGGCAACTATTTGATTGGGGAATAAAGACATAAAAATCAGACAGTCAACAATCAACTACCTAATATTAAATATTTTAATTCCATCCTTGAAACCATCACCTCATTAATACGCCTATCGGGTCGGGGCTCAAGAAAGCAACAATCAAAGGGGTATAAGACTATCATTTCATCTTCCCCTATCTCCTTCGAACCAGCATCTCCCGCACAACGTCCACTGCGAGACTGTCTGCCTCCCTCCTTTTTTTCCTCAAGCAGACTTTCGCACAAATCTTTAAAGAGGTGAGTTTTTCTTTGCACTCTTCAGATTCACGATCCCCTCTGTAACAGTCTTATAGTAGAAGGGTCCTCAAATCCGTTCTTTATGTCATTCTCTTTCAGAACCCTAGACTCCATGGCCGCCATAGCTACTGATGCCCAGTTCTTCGCCACCGAAGTCGAAAGGGCATTATTCCTCAGTAAGAGCTCGGCCATGATGGTAGGAAGGTGCATAGACTTTGAAGAAATGGCCCAAAATGGAATGGATTTGACCGAGGACTTCGCAGCGATGATGCTTCTCAAGTTTTATTCACTGAAGAAAGAAACCCTAGATGATGCCAGTCGAGTCTTCTATTTCAACATGAGGGTGGAAGGAGAAAAAAATGGTAATCTCTGTTAAAAACACACACATCGAGATTACGGCTCACCTTTTAGCAGAAATTTTGGAATGCTCTTCGGCTGGTATCAATCTTCATAGTAAAGAAGAAATTGGAGTAAAAGGTCAACGCATTAGTGGGGGAAATTTCAAGGTAGTAAATAAGAATAGTCTAGATGTTACCTAGATAGATGCTAAGGCAAGAATGTTGCACATGATCATTACCTATATTATGGTCCCAATGTCAGGAAGTCATTCTATCTACTCAATGGAAGACTTAAATCTTATGTTCTTCCTTTTAGAAAAATGAGAGATTTATTTAGCATCCATTATTTTTGAAATTATGATAAGAGGAGCTAAGGAAGCAAGAAACATAGCTAAGGCTTGGAGCAGAAAGAAATTGTTCTGGTTGCCATATGGGTCACTTGTGAGCAAAATTCTCAAGCACTTTGATGTCAATGTTGGCAATGAAAAGTCCACCCCTATATTTTTATTCATGCCAACAATTTGAAAAGATGTGATTTTATTCAAGAAGGGAGTCAGTGGGCAAGGGATAAAGAATCCATATTAATTGAAGAAGAGCCAACCCACGAGCTACAAAATATAGGTCAATCTTCCTAGCCAGTAGGGCCTACAGAAGTTGAGCATGCACACGAGACAAATGTAGTAGGACAACCTTCCCAGTCAGCTCAACATAGGGAGATGGAAGAACCTCCCTCACAAGAAGAAGTAGCAGCAGCCAGTGCTCACATCGATACTATCATCCATCAACTAGCAGAAGAGGAAATGGCTATAGCACAACAAATTATGGGAGAGCCCCAAAGTGAGGAGACAACACACATTGAGGGGGAGCATCCTAGTGCACCATAAGCCATGGGAGAGCAACAGGCTAAGGAGGAACCCCGAGTTGAGGTAACTACACACATTGAAGGGGAGCCACACACACAAAAAAAGGGGAGCCACAAATTGAAGAGACACCACCGAGTAAGGGGGAGCACCACACTGAATTACCTGCTCACACAGAAGAACTTCCAACCCTGTGGGATGAAATTGTCATTAAGCAATTCTTACCTCCGGCTCCTCAAAAGGAGTCTGTTAAGAAAGCCTCTATCGAAGTGCCTCCAACAATTTCCACTCCCTCCAATCTAGTTGAAATAACTCAAAACACTCAGAAGCTTCATGATGAGATGGTTGATATAAAACTTAGTATTCAACATTTTTATGAATACATGAGTGATGTGGTAGAGGATGTCGAGAGGAAAATCCTAGACTCTCATAGGCAGCTTGACGATAAGATAAACAAGGTCAAAAGTGACCATATTGAAAATCTTCAAGTTAACCATGAAGATGTTGTGATGATGAAAAATCATTTTTTGTCTATCTCTGGAGCACACCAATCAGTCCTCAACCAACTCAGAGCTGGTCACATTTCTTCAGAGGTAAAATTGATAGAAATGAAGCTTCACTTTGAAGAGGGCCTTCAGAGTTAAAAAGTAGAAATCCAAGAGATCAAGGAAATTGTAAAGTCCAATCAAAACCTTCTTATAATAATGATAATGTAATTACAAGGTATTTTAGCTCAGCTATCTAGGCAACCACCTCAAGAAGTTGCACTTTCTCAAAACCAAGCCGATTAGTCCCATACCTTTGAGCCTCCCTCTTCAGTCCCTTCTCCTCAAATTCCTTCCTCTCCTCCAACTCCATCACGTGTTCCTCCTCTAGTCTCTCCTCATAGACCACCTCCTACCTCAACTCAAGTCTCTCCTGCTATTGCCTCACTTTGTACAGACATCATTATGTGACGCCCCTACTCGTAAATCTGGTCCAGTCGTAAAGACTCATGTCGGATTCCGATCGAAACATCACAGTGGGACAACCCGAACGGTACATTACGGTAGAGAATTTCACATAGATATTGAGATATCATTGCAGCTAAAATGAAATTACTCGAACCATCAGCTTACATTCAAATGAATTCATCCACATAGATCGAAATAAAAGTAATGATTTAGCAAGTCATTTATTACATAACCAAATTTCACACACATTTTTTTTCTTAACTACCTATGAAAATGACACGTAGTAAATCTAAGCTGCGGTCAGAACTCTGCGAGATTACTCCTCGCTTTCTTCTACCGCCTCTCTTGAAAATGCTCAACAGGGTGAGTCTACGAATAGACCCAATAAGAGACTAGGCATAATCCCCAGTCATAACATGTATAAACATATCCAAAGTGACTTACAGTATCATTTTTTTTATAAGTCATTCTTAGGCATAATTTTAAATAGATAACACATGAGATTAATACATTTAACACAATTTTAATTTATTTACGATCATAAGTCATGATATTAATATTTTACAAATAAAGCATGTACATTAAAACTTTATTCTATTAATGACAAAGTAAATGAGCATTCAAAATTAGTAAACATTACCATGTAATATATTTTGATTCATTTATCAATAGAATGATCCCAGTACAAGACGGAGTAAAGTCTCACGCATAGTGAAAGGATCCAAACAGATTTAATATGTCCCTTTCCAAATCACCATTTGATATACTAGAGATTCATTAATAGTAAACATTTATAGTGTAATAACAATGAAATGTAATAACAGTTTAGTGGGCAATAACACTAGTTTCAATATCAGTTCAATGAGCAGTAACAATAATTTCAATATCAATTCAGTGAACTGTAATAGTCGTTTCAATATCGATTTAGTGAACAGTAATAGCAGTTCCAACTTCAATTCAGTGAGGAGTAATAGTCGTTTCAATAACGACTCAGTGATCAATAGTAGTAGTTTCAATATCAATTCAGTAAGCAGTAACAATAGTTTCAATATCAATTCAGTAAGCAGTAATAGTAGTTTCAATTTCAATTCAGTGAGTAGTAACAGTGGTAAATAGCCAAGACACAGTGCCCAAACTACCACTAGAAGTACAGTCAGTCGGTACTCGATCACCTAGGTAAAAATAGTGATGAGTCTTGGTTACTGCGCAGAACCAGGAGAATTCCTCTCCACCTTAACCAGTGGTACTTGTCCACCTCCAGGATTTCATCCCCGTTACCCTCAGGGCCAGTACAGTGTGAACCTCCCCATAGGGGGATTTCTATGGCTTGGTTCCAGTCTCCCCCTATGGTGATAGTGTCCATTTGGCAGTAATAACAGTATAGTAATTATAAATATAACTTATATGAAGTGGACACATGCCACTCAAAAAAATCATGCTATGAATATTAAATACAAAATATGCTAGTACTAAATATATATATATTTTAATTTCTAAAATTCTAAGCTTATTCAATTATAAAGGCATATATATATCAACAATTTCTAATTCTATTTACAGAGATCAGAATGTTGTGAAATTTCAGGGAATCAATACATTTACAGGAAGGATCAAAAACAAAATTATCATCATTTTTCAAATAGTATTTATAATTTTTCTAGAGTTATTTATACTCCAACATGCATCATAAATTGACTAACTTTAGCTATCATATTCAGAAGACCATTAAAATTTTACTGAAGATCACATTTGTATGTAGCATTACACAGACAATTTTTCATAATTTTTTTATGCAGGAATTTAAAATTTTCTAGAATCATTTAAATTCTCCTATGCATGAAAAATTAACTAAATTTAATCAGAGTACTATGAAAATCACCATAAATTTTCAAACCATCATTTATAACAGAAATGTTTTTTCAGAAACTTTTCATTATTTTTCACACTGTATTACTAATATTTTGATAGAATAACAAAAATAGATCATGAATAATAAATCAACTAAATAGAACCACAATGATCAGAAAATTTCTAAAAATTTACAGAACGTTGTTCCAAATAAAACTATCATATATGAGAGATTTCACTATTTTTCATTCAGTATTTCTAATTTCTGAAATTTTATATTAGTTTCTAAAATTTACAACAATAATTTTTAAATAGAGAAAATTTTTTAGAATGTTTACAATGACTAAAGTATACTACCAATTAACTTATAAAAATCAAATATCAGTTCTGTAATGTTCTCAAGAATTTTCACAAAATATTAATATTTATTAAATATTTTTAATTATTTGTTCACACATTAAAAATTATACAAGTCAAGATTCAGTGATCAAAATAAGCTTAAATTTTAATCAATTAGTTATAACGTGCATCTAAGTCTTCTAGTAAAGTTTCAAATTTTTCTATACATTATTTCTATTTATCTCATAATTTTATATTTTTAAGAAAATATTAAAAATTCTGTAATCTCACTTACATACGTCTATAATCATTGGTATTTTACGAATACAACACACTCTAAGAACCATACTATAAAATTCTAAGATTTTTATGAACATGATCTCTAATTTCTACATAATTATTTCTTTTTATCTCATGTATTACAAATTTATTAAGAGAAATATCGTAATCCAAAAATACTCAAAATTTGTCTACACATGGCTCTCATAGTAATATACATTCCTACAATTTTTGGTGATTTTATATCACCCCTTTAGCCTTTCAGTATAATTAAACACCCTTAGAATAATATTAAAATATTCATAAACGTGAAAAGATTTTGACTCAGACGTGGAAATATTTTCTGAGAGCTTAGAATATCAGATCTCATGATTCTGAAACTTTATAAATTTATCATACACCGTTGCTAATTATAGTGTATTAAATATTTGATTTACCCTTAATCACATGTCTTAACACTAATGATCTCTTGATAATCCGACTAACATATGATCACCCATAGTGAAATAAAGATTTCTAGATTTAATTATCTATAGAGATGCTAATTAACACACCTTAAATCATTTTAAATATGCTAATCAAGAGGATTAATACTAAATCTCATATCTTAATGAAGCTTTAACACTACCTTAACTAGCCCTCCACCCTCTCCTTGTGCACTTCACGTAGCCAGCCCCAAAGGAGGGCAAATGAAGCCCCATTCAGCCCCTTTTATAGAGGATTTCCTTTAATCAATCTTAGCCATTGATTTAAATCAAGGGTGGAGATTAAACTTTTAATTTAATATTATTTAATTGAGAATTTGACATTCAAAGCCTCACCAACCCACTCAACCTTTTTCTTTTGACTAGTCCATATTTTTCTTTTTTTAATATATAGCACATGGGCTTTTGACTATTAACAAGAGGTTTAAATAAAATAACAAAACAATATTTTTTTTAAATGTCGCGAGCAGCCGAAAAGGAGGGGGGTGGGGGCGGCGCCAGTGCTCGCGCGCCCGCCCATGCGTGCCCACCCCCGCGCGCGCTCGCGCATTCATGGGCGGCCGTCGCTACCGTTTTTTTTTAATTTTCATTTTTGACTTTTTTTTCATTTTGAACCCTTTTCTTTTCTTTTTTGACAATTAGTCCTCTATTTTTTAACAATTATCTCCCTTCTTTTTTACTTTGTTTATTATTATTATTATTATTATTATTATTTTCTTCTTCTCTTTCTCTTAACTTTTAAACCTTTTTTTCCTTTTTTTACAAAGACTGAAATAATTATAATAAGACTAAAAATTTAAATATTTAGACATAAATAAATATATTTTTATTATTTAAATAAAATACTAAACTATGAATTCGTAGGGCATCACACATTATTTACACAGCCCCTCATTCTTTTATTCCAAAAGTAGTATATACTCCTCCTACTACCACCTACCGAAGGAAACATAGGGTCTCCTCTATTTATTGGAGAACCATGCCCTCCGAAGGTACTTCTTCTGCACCTCCTCCTGTTCATGAGCCTTCACCATTTAAGGTCACTATCCAAATTCTTGAGATCAAAGAAGAAAGAGAGGACATCCATCCTCTTGTAGCACACAATCTTCAAGATGCTCTGTTTGAAAGAAATGATCCCAGTCCTGTGTCTAGGAGAGGATCCAAGGTTAAAGTAAGACGGGCACCTAGAACTCCCTCTTGGTCTTATATATCTAAATATCCTGAAATTAATCGTAGACCCAGATTCTAATTTATTCCTCCGCTTAAAGATGATGATAAAAAATACCCTCTCTTCCAAACCCACTTCACCAGATTTAAGATTTATAGAGTATTATTTGTCATAATGTTGAGGATCAACACTGCTCTCCGGCTTCAAGGCCAGAGCACTCTAGGGATCAATCATCTTCTTGAAACTTTTGTCCGTGAAAATCTTCCCACATACAGACATATTCTGGAAGTAAAAAATGAATGCTTCAAGTACACTCTCACAGAATGGAAGAGAATATTTGACAATGTGTACCTGTATGGCATAAAACTGGAAGAGATGCTTGCTCATAAAAAAGACCCCATTCCAATCCCAGAGTGGTCTCTGCGAGAGGTCTACAAAGAATTTTATGTTAAAGTCTACATAGCCCCCAAACTCTATGAGGTCTATCTTCAAGTGAGCAAGGACAGAGAAACAATGGGATTGCCTCCCATAACATTTGATATATTCCTGAATAGAGAAGAAGTTTATCAATAAGAATTGACAGCAGTTGGAGCCTATCCTCTACCTTCTCTAATTAATCCCTATGATATTCTTTCTTCTTCTAAACAGTACAAAAGAAAAAAATGCGTTAAATGAAAGTGACTTGTGTACTCTCTTGTATTTCTCTCTTTCATCTTCATCAACCAAATATACAACTCTGTATAATGTAATTTGACTTTTGCAATACAAGTTTATTCAGTACTTCTCTTTTGCTCTACAATTGTTCTATCTAATTTCTTTTTGTTGATTGTCAAAAAGGGAGAGAAAAAGCCAAGTGAAAAAGTGAAAACTTATGCAAATATTAAAAGGGGTACATCTGAAAGGGTTACCTGTAATTAACAAAGAAGAGGAGGAATAATTCAATAAAACAACTACAAACAAGAACATGTCATCAATTCATCAAGTTTTCAAGAAGATCATTCAAGATTTTGTCATCACCAAAAAGGGAGAGATTAATGGGTTAACATTTGACATTCAAGTTAAATCATTGAGTGCTAAACCAAAACCCTATTATTCACTTATTTATATTAATTTTGGTGATAACAAAATCTTCGAGTGAAGTTTGGTGATAACAGAGAATGAATCTTGATGACAACAAAACCTTGAAATAGTCTTGGCAATTTATAGACTCTGATCTCATAGACAACAAAACCTTAGGGCCAACCTTCTTGCAAAAACAAAGCATAGGGTTAATTCAGATAGGAACAAAAATCACTAAAAGCAACAAAAATCTTCATAAGAAAAGCCATGTAAAAGTTAAGAATGCCTGAAATTCTTCTATGTATAAAACATAGTTGCAAGACTACTCACATAGGCGCATAAATTCACTTAGGCGCAAAAACTCACATAGGCGCACTAAAACTTAATATAGTCGAAATACTTAAAAGCTAAGGTGACTTAGTCGCTAGACTTAGCCATCTATGCTAACATAGTCAGCTATATTGAGTCACATAGGTGCAGAAATTGAAAGTAAGATAGTCGAGGTACTTAAAACTAAGTTAACTTAGTCGCTTGACATAGTCGACTATCTCAACTCTTAAAAGATCGCCTATCAAAGATAGTTAGACTAAATTCAGATAGTCGCTAAAATATTGATAACATCGGTGTAGTCTCATCGCCTATCTCAACATCGACTATCTCATGAAATACTTCACATAGGCGCATAGATAATCACCTATCTATCAACATAGTCGTTAGGATATAGGCTATCCCAATGATAAAATAGCTGAACTAAATGATCGACTATCTTAACAGATAGTCAAATACATAGCCTATCTCAAGTGATTATCTAACAGCTTAAACTGCCACATAGTCGAATGAGCCATCAGTTATCTCAAAGGTTGTTGCCTATAATTGCAGAATCAAAATCTGACTATGTCTAAAACAGATTAGTCGATCATCTAAACTAAAATTCACTCTTAAATCGACTTTATCAAACAAAAGACAAAAATAGTCAAATGACTATCTATCTTTAGTTGCAAGAAACATCAGCTATTCGAAAGATCAAGACATTCTTATAAAAATGATAACTGTAATTCAATGTTCATGGTAAAATTAAAATAGTCATTGTAAGAGAAATTTGATTTCCTAAATGACTAAGACAATGATAAATCGACTATCATCACAAAGATTCAAATTTCAAACATATTATATTATGTTGTATGAGACAATTAATGCTATCTGTGTAGTATGTAAACGTACACGTACTCTGTTTCCTTTCCTGTGAAATATACCTGACCAAAGGCCTCGCAAGATCAATATCTTTAACTCTAATAGACTAGAAAGATACTACCAGAATAGTAGGTATAGATGTGTGTCGACTTCAGCAGAAAGAAGGGAGTATTCTATGCAGCCATTCCTGACTTTATCTTTTCATAGAATAAACAAACTCCTTCTGTAATGTGATAGCTCCAGAAAAAGGAGCATTGTCAGTAAAGTAGTTTGCTAACAGACACAATAATGTAAGGAAGATCTCTAAGAGAAAAGCACGAGGTCAATGAAGCTATCATAGGAAGGATATGCCCGTCTTTTCATTCAAAGGTGTGCGTTAATTCCAAGACAATAAAGTTATCTCTATTGACAGCTACACGCTATTGGTAGAAATGGGAAGCTCTCCAACGAATATCAGGATGAGTCTAACGAATACCTGGATGAGTCTAAACGATCATCAGGATGTATCTAACAAAACTATCCTCATAAAGAGTTATAAATATCTGTTGTGGCTGAACAAGAAATATCACTCTCGGAGAGAGCCTTGGCTGAGCATATTTATAGATACATCATCTATCCAAGGAATTATAGAATACTACAGCAAAGGAGTGAGTGTACCAAGCACTACATGTAGTACACTCCAGCTGGTAGAAGCATGAATCCTAGTGTTGAGCAAAAGCCAAAGCAAACTTCTTCCTCAACCACAATTACGGCATGCTGAAGTAAGGAAGAAATAGAAGCATCTTCCAACTATAGCAATATCCATAGATTCTTTACAAGTGCTTTTTGTGATTCTCTACATTTATCTTTGAAGGCTTTACCATTGTAGTTCAAGATAGCTAGGTTTGGCTGTGCCTACAAGTCAGTTGGGGCTCTAGTGAGCGAGTGCCCTTGGTGTGGATGAACACCTGATCAAAAACAACCAATGTAATTATTCCTTGCGGGGAGATAGTTGAAATTCTAGTGGTTGCTGAGTATTAGATTTAAGAATGGCTGAGGTCAGGACCGAACCAGTATAAAAATCTGTGTCTCCCTGTGTGTGATTGATATTTTGTCTACTACGCTTAAGTTTCATTTAGCATGCATTTATAGTGCATTTTTTCTATCACACATCGATCTAACTAACATTTATCATGATCAAATTTTAGTAACTCATTCACCCCCAATGGGTTAAGCCATGTACTAGGCAATAATGCCTATGTATTTGTGTATGTCCTTCTCTTCCCCCCTTCTAGGTCCGATTGAGGACCTATTTATATGGGGAGCCGAGGTGTGTCTGACTTAGCAATGGCATTGCTCGTGGAGTGGTGCATTGCTTGATTGTGGGGATCTCCCGTCGCCCTCTTTCCCATTCCCAGCAGGAAGTCTTCGAGGCGCGTATCTTGGCAACGTCGGTGTGACCTGGCCCTTGCCGTGGCTAGACCCATGACTCAATGCCTAATGTTCACCCGTTGGCGAACTTCGCGACGTCCAAGATGCACGCTCGCAAAGCTTCCGCGCAAGGTGATGTGTGGTGATGGCGGATCTAGAGGCGAGGGGTGAATAGATCAGCCCCCTTTTTCGCGATGAACGCATCGAGATATAAAAGAAGCTAACACACAGAAAGACCTACAAGCAGTAGAAGCATTGTAAGATATGTAAACGGCCTAAGCATGCATCTACCGCAGGATAAACACACAAGCAAGCCACACAAAATAGGATTTTTAAGGTGGTTCAGACTCAACCCAGAGCCCTACGTCCACCCCTCACTCAATCGAGTGAGGCTTCCCTAGTGTAACTGCACTAAATGTTGGGATGACAATGGTGCACGATAGAGATTCAGAGGGGGGGGTGAATGAATCCACTTTAAAAATTTTAGAGATACAATGTCAACCTCATAACAGGCAATGTCAGATTCACATATAATTATTTGTTGATGTAACTGTTGTGTCTCTGAGGTCATTTGAGTCATTCTGTGGTCTCTTGGGTCATTCGATATCATTCTATAGTCATATGAGTTCTGTGGTATTCTTGGTTTTGATAATGGCTTAACACTATGAGTCATTGTTGTTTATCACTCTCCATGTATTTGGTTTCATGATGCCCATTCACAACTTGCATTATATGTTCTCACATTGCATTAATACCAAGGAACATGTGGTTCTTGAATGCTCACACCAATCTTGAAACTTTGGGTTACTTGATCATCCATACGTTTAAATTCATTGTCATATGAACTTGCTCTTTTGATATGGATGGTTAATTTGGGAATGAGCTTTTCTATCCTTCTTGTTATTGAAAATCCATGAGTGTGTTTCATGGATATTTTACTTGGGGTGGTTGAGCTCTTATTTCTTGATCTTTAGCTCAGAACACTTGTGATTCAAAGTGTTCACATATAACTAATTCATGAGATTTCATATGTGGATTTCAAACATTTATTATATGGATTATTGAGCTAAAGTTCTAATCCTTTTTATATGATTTTGCAGGTCAAAACACTCAATATATATTCCCCAAGATCAAAGGAGTTTGATGCCATAGAGTTCGGAAGGGTTGCAATGGCATTTGGGGCTGAATTGTGTTAATCTAGAATTTACTGTAGCTAGGTCGACCGGCGGCACTGTAGCTAGGTCGACCGATTTTCCCAGAACCAAAAGGTTCGAGGTCTGTGACATTTAGGTCGACCGGCCCATGAATTTCGGTCGATCGGTTTTGCCAGAACCGAAAAGTTCTAGCTGCAGCAGGTTCCGGTCGACCGGCCCATGAATTCCGGTCGACCGCCAGCCCCGAGCCAACCAAGTTTGACCTCGAAATCCACCTCGTGGCCAGCCCCTTTCCATGGATTTGTTTAATCAAACCTTACCTAACTTCCCATGATTTGTGGATCTGGTCTGGAGGGTGTCCAAGGACCATTCCAAGGGTTATAAAACTAACATGAGAGGGTTAGAAACCCTAGTTGATGGAGTTGATGAAGTGAATCAAGGGAGGCCATTTCGAGAGCACTGTAGCACCTCCGTGAACAGTACTTCGGCTGGAGTTCTTCATCCTTCCAAGAGATTCAAGCCTAGATCTGAAGCTATCTCAATCTCCAAGGAAGCAAGAAGCATTCAAGGCTCTCAAAGGTGATCAAAGCTGCATCCATAAACCGCTTCATCAACTCAAGAGGATCAAGAGAAGATCAAAGCTACATCCAATATCCTCTCCATCAACTCAAGGTGATTCAAGCTCACATGTCAATCCAGCATCCTCCAAGAAAGAGTAGAAGCAAGTAAGGTTAAGAGGGAAGATCAAAGGAGGGTTCAAAGGGGTGTTCAAAGCAAGAGGAGTTCGAGTTACTGTTCACGTGAACAGTACTCCGTGAAGAACATCTTCATCCAATCCAAGGTATCAAGCTCATATCAAAGAAATCATCTTCCAAGATCTGTGAAGAAGGAAGTAAGAATCAAGGTAGCATCTATTCATTTCTTCATCCAATCAAAGATATCAAAGAGAGAAGATCAAGAGAGGAGATTGGAAGAACAGTTACTGTTCACATGAACAGTACTCCGTGAAGAACAATCATCCATTCAAGGGTGATTACAAGAAGATTGATTTGCAAGAAGAAGAGATCACTGCTGCTGATCAACAAAGCATATCGATACAAGGGCCAATTCCTTCTTACTCAATCTCTTGTTTTAATTCCTTCACATCTGTTTTACTTTCAATATTGTTAAACATTGAAGTTGTGATTCGTCCCTACCAGGTGGTTAGTAGGAAGGCAATTGGAGGGTGTTCCAATTTGCGGTTGACGTCCCTACTAGTGGTTAGTAGGAAGGCAATCGGGAGTTCTCCGATCTGCGGTGTAGCCGTCCCTGCCGACTTTGTGTGTAGGAAGACAGAAAGAGAGTTTTCTCAGTTCTGTGGTTTGGGGCGTGTCCCCGGGTCAAGCTGTGAGTCAGCAAGGAAGCCTCACCGGGTTTTGGTGAGGGGTGGATGTAGGTTGCGGGGTTGCAACTGAACCACCTTAAAAATCCCTGTGTTGTGAGTTGTTTATTGTGTGTGATTGATCTATATCTTCTAACCCCATTCGCAGGTTCGTGTGCTTCCACACTTGGTTATATTGCTCACACACATATGCACTTTGAGTGATCAACATAGCATACACACACACACACGGTTGTTGTAAGCTATTGCATGTTCATCTATGTGTTATGCTTTGTAATTCACTTAAAGAAGTGTGGACGTTTCATAGCTTGTAATTCAAATCTTTCCATTTGAGCCACTCTAATTAATTCCGCTGTGCATTGTGCCTAAGTGATTCATTCACTTTATAAGAGTGGTTTAAGCTTCCGCCAGCTAAGAGTTTTTAAATAGGCCAAAGCTTGTGAAAGGATCTATTCAACCCCCCCTTCTAGATCCGTTTACACCTCACGGGACCCAACAAGTGGTATCAGAGCTAAGCTCTGTCATTCCCAGATCCAACGATCTACAGGGAAAGATCCCGGTGTTTATTATTTAGATGGATTCACATGCTACACTTGCTTCGATGGTTTCTCCGCCCATTTATGATGGTTCAGATTTTTCTACATGGGTTGGAAGAATGTTCATCTATGTTAGCTCCATAGATCCACAATTGTGGACTCTTATATATAATGGTCCTCATGAGCTGCCATCAAATTCAATTGATTGGTTAGCCGAACATGAGACCAAACACAATGATAATCATCTTGCATATAACTTAATTACATCTGCAATTGATCAAAGACTAACTCATCTTGTGTCTTCTTGCAGCACAGCCAAGCAAGTGCTGGACAAGTTGGTGAAAATCCATGAAGAAAAAGAACAAGAACAAGAATGCTTCATGGCCGACCGTGCAGAAGAGTCAAGCAAACCATCCTCATCAAAGGTAAATTCTGATTCCGAGGAATTCACTTTTGAAGAACTTATGGAATCCTATGATGAGTTATTTACACAATACAAAAAGGTAATATCAGAAAATAAAAAGTTGAAAAAGGATATCAACAAAAACAACCAACATGAAAGCTTGAATTGTAAAAAGTGTTCTACGTTTGAAGAGCTCTCTTTTGATCTAGACACACATAAACAAAGCATTGCATGTCTAAGATATGAAAATAAAAATCTTCATGATGAAATCACTAGGTTGGAAGAAATTGTAATAAAACTTCAAAACCAACCTAAGGTAATCTCTAATGATCAAACTATGGCCGATGGGCTTATTCATGATGAGAGGTTGATTGAAGAAAATAAAAATTCTGTTTCATGCTCTGCTAATTTTGAATGTGAAAAATGTTCATTCTTGAGAAACATAAATGTTGGTCTCCATGATGATCTTGAATGGCAACAAAATTTGATTGATTCTCTAAAGGAGGAGAATAGAGAATTGTTGGAAAAGAAAATTGAACATGAAAAAGTTGAAGAAAAATTGCTTGAAAAATTGGTTGCACATGATAAAGGCAAATTTGTCATTGAAGATCACTCTGAAACTTTGCATGCTTTAGAACAGCAAAATCAAAATCTTAAAGCAGTAAATGCCATGCTCAATGAGCAATTGGCAGCATGCGAAGAGGGCCTTGTTGAATCTAAACAGCACATTTCCTCACTTGAAAATGAAATTCAAGGTTTGAATGATTTCCTGTCAATGTTTGCCCAAATCCAAGATTCTAGCTCACCGGAAGCCACCACTTCCTGTGGTCACCAACAAGGGCATATTGCTCGAAAGAAAAGCAAAACTCAGCATGCTCATCCAAACATGCACCATAACATGTCCAATGCTAAATACCATGCCTTCCACAAAATGAATGCCAATTGTTATTATTGTGGTAAACATGGTCACACTGTGCATGATTATTTTATCTTGAGAAATGATGAGCTTAGAGCAGGACAGCAAGTGAAAGAACAAGGAAAGAAAGAAAGACACCACCCTCATACCATGAAAGGTAAGAATCATGCTCGCCCACAAAAGCATAGTCCACATGCACATGCACATGAACATAAAAAGGATAATAAATCTTTTGTGCGTTGTTTCTACTGTGGTAAAAATGGGCATGAGATGTATGGTTGCCATACAATGAGGGAAGATGATTTGATTGCCCTGAAAAAGATGGGCCAAGATGTTAAATATGTTGCTAACCCATAAGGACCCAAGCAAGCTTGGGTACCTAAAAATTCAAAATGAGATTTTTAGGTGCAGGATGCCTTAGAGCTGAGAAATGAATCCTAAGGTAAATAAAAGCTCAAGGCACATGTATGTACATAAACCTTTAAGTTCAGTCATTTCGCATGTTTAGTCTTGACATGTAGATAGTACATCATATGTCTGCCCAATGTCATTAGATTCTGTAAACTGAATTGCTTTTTGAAATGCAAAACCCCCATGCTGAGAGATGAACTTTTGAGCTAGATAACTTGTTCACACCATGCTTGATTTCAGTTATTTAACTCATGAAAAACTTGTTATGCTGATGAAGTTGATGTGATGATGAGTTGCTTAAGTCTTGCTATCAGCCACATGAAATGCTTGGATTTTGGGTTTGATAATGCATACCATGGCTGCATTTGCAACTCGTTATTCATGTTAGCATTGTTCAAAGGGGGAGTCTAGCGATTGGCATCATCATGTTGCATTCAGTTCAAAATCAATTGTGAATGATTTGTGTTTGCATCATCTTGTAATCACACATGCCTTAATGCACATCATGTTTAGAAGACAAATGATAATGCATAATCATTTTGCAGCATCTTAATTGCATTGTGCATTCATATAAATCTTAGGCTGTATAGTTCATTGCCAACCCTTGCATGTATTCAGGGGGAGTCAACATCAACCTAGCTTGAATCATTTTACATCATATCATTCGTGCATGGCCAGGGTATATCAAATGTTGATGTATGGAAGGGCAGGTTATGCTTGCCTCGAAGCACTCAACATGCATGAGGTTTCACCTCCGCCAAGTACCATGCGTCACTATCGCATATAGGCCATATAGCTAGGGGGAGTTGTCTTCTTAAGGCATTCGTGCATATGGTTCATATTCATTATGTTGTATTTCATAAGTGTAAAATCATGCATTATGTTGGTTCATGCATTTCATGTTTGATCAGGTCAACCCCTGCATGGGTCAAGTAAACCTCTCATTGACATTCGTCATTCTATGTGACTGCAAACATCACTCCTTGCATGCTTTCAATGCATATTCATAGGGGGAGTCGTGTTGTTCTTCTTGGTTCATTCGTCCTTTTTGCATCTGAACCTCAATGGTCTCCAGTGTGATAATAAGTTCAAGAGACAGACATCACTACAGTGTAAGAGCTTTCTATTATATGAACTAATGATTGTCCATTCAATGAAAATGGTTCAGATTTAATGATTTCCTTGAAGTTTTGATATATCTTTTGAAATCATCCATATTTTGTGGTTTTAATAGACCTCAACTAGAGATTGCACGTTGTGCCTTAAATAACTATTCTGAAATCTGAAAATCCAAATGTCTTGACAACTTTGGTGATACTCTAGAGCTTAGTATTGTTTCTAAACATCTTGATGAGCTGGAATTCTTGAAAATCAATTTGCAGAGTAATGATAGTGTTGCACGGAGAAATATGTCCCGTCATCAAATCAAGTGACGAATGATATGTCATGATGTGCCTCTATTATCTTTGTCTTAATTCATTTGGACTCTAGGTAGAGCAATGGCATAATTGCTGAGAAATATATCTTCTCATCAAAGAAATGAGTTTGGATATGTCATGACGTGATGTTGCTATCTCTGTTCATTCTGAAGCATAACAGTCAGTCTTGCCAAATACCTAGGGATACTAGCGTCTAAACAACGTGTATTCTTACGGCTAGGAGGCATGTACTAGACTTGATTGCTCGTAACATATGAGTCATGTGCCTTCAAATTCAAACGATATTAAAAATCAAATTTGTTAAACTCATAAAATTCCATGCTTTAGTCATGCTTGTTTAGCCTCAATACTAGTTTTTGTGTTATTCCCTTTGTGGTTATTGAATATGGATGTATAAGACAAGGGAAGGTTAAACACTGTCAAGATATGTGCTTCTGGTTCATTTCTATTAAACCATGGATGTCGATGCTTTTTAAACTCTATTGATGATCTTGGTTTTCATTAACTTTGAACCATATATATTGCTCCCGGCATGTTTCTAATTTCCATATAATGGCTTGCTCTTCCACTACCATTCCACTCTGATCTCTAGGACCTTTGTCAACCATTGTGCCGTATCCCTCCTTTTTGCTATTGGCAAAGGGGGAGAATGTCTTGTTGTGAGTCCTTGCTATGGACTTGGGAGAAAGGGGGAGATGTTGCCTTTTGTTGCTTTTGAGCACTGTCAAAGGGGGAGAGTGCATTGTGGATATGGGAGAATCCAAGGGGGAGAGAACCTTCATTTATGATGAGGGTTTATGCATAGCATTCATACACTTTACTTCTCCATGCATACCTATTTTGCCTTCATCTGCCATATCTATATAAATCATTCAGGCTGCCATGATTACATCACCATACTACACAAGTGGTGCATTCCAACAAGTGGTATCATCTTGATGCATCTTTCAAGTCGTCTCCAAAATCATTGGTGTCCTCTGTCAAATGATATCACATTGCTTTCTCATTCATTGGCATATGGCATGAGTCCTAGCATCATTGGCATCATGTTTTCATGCAATAGGGTGGCATGCATGTATTGACTTCATACAATTGTAGCTTGCATCTATCATTTCCATGCATTGCTTAGCAAATCCAAAAAAATCTGAAAACTAGAAAACCACTAAAAATCTGCAAAATTTGAAATCAAAATTTGCTCCTTGGCTGCTCTATCCATCTCCTATTTGAGGAAAATTTGAGTGTTGTGGCTCCACCTCTCACACTTACTTTGTCTTTGCCAAGTCACGGGACACCACCATGTTCGATACCTCCATATCATTCATTGGTCTCAGTCCTATAACTGGCTTTCCACAATTGGTTGTTCTCTTTGGTTATTTTGTCAATCTTAATAAGTGTACATCCATTGGCATGTATTTCCACCTCATTTTATGTGCGTCATTAATGTGCGTCTCTCTTTCTCTTTTCTGGATCTTTTGATGTTGTCAAAGGGGGAGAAGATTATGTGAGTCATTCATCAAATGATGTGGTAAGGTAAGAAGGCAAGATTATGTGAAGTCATTACTCAATGCATGTGGTGAATGTGGTAAGATTCCTCTTCTTATTCTTCAGACTCATAATTGCCCTGTGAGTTTATAATGACTCATAGTTCAGAATGACTCATAGTTGCCATCATCAAAAAGGGGGAGAATGTTGTGTCTCTAAGGTCATTTGAGTCATTCTGTGGTCTCTTGGGTCATTCGATATCATTCTATAGTCATATGAGTTCTGTGGCATTCTTGATTTTGATAATGGCTTAACACTATGAGTCATTGTTGTTTATCACTCTCCATGTATTTGGTTTCATGATGCCCATTCACAACTTGCATTATATGTTCTCACATTGCATTAATACCAAGGAACATGTGGTTCTTGAATGCTCACACCAATCTTGAAACTTTGGGTTACTTGATCATCCATTCGTTTAAATTCATTGTCATATGAACTTGCTCTTTTGATATGGATGGTTAATTTGGGAATGAGCTTTTCTATCCTTCTTTTTATTGAAATTCCATGAGTGTGTTTCATGGATATTTTACTTGGGGTGGTTGAGCTCTTATTTCTTGATCTTTAGCTCAGAACACTTGTGATTCAAAGTGTTCACATATAACTAATTCATGAGATTTCATATGTGGATTTCAAACATTTATTATATGGATTATTGAGCTAAAGTTCTAATCCTTTTTATATGATTTTGCAGGTCAAAACACTCAATATATATTCCCCAAGATCAAAGGAGTTTGATGCCATAGAGTTCGGAAGGGTTGCAATGGCATTTGGGGCTGAATTGTGTTAATCTAGAATTTACTGTAGCTAGGTCGACCGGCGGCACTGTAGCTAGGTCGACCGATTTTCCCAAAACCAAAAGGTTCGAGGTCTGTGACATTTAGGTCGACCGGCCCATGAATTTCGGTCGACCGGTTTTGCCAGAACCGAAAAGTTCTAGCTGCAGCAGGTTCCGGTCAACCGGCCCATGAATTCCGGTCGACCGCCAGCCCCGAGCCAACCAAGTTTGACCTCGAAATCCACCTCATGGCCAGCCCCTTTCCATGGATTTGTTTAATCAAACCTTACCTAACTTCCCATGATTTGTGGATCTGGTCTGGAGGGTGTCCAAGGACCATTCCAAGGGTTATAAAACCAACATGAGAGGATTAGAAACCCTAGTTGATGGAGTTGATGAAGTGAATCAAGGGAGGCCATTTCGAGAGCACTGTAGCACCTCCGTGAATAGTACTTCGGCTGGAGTTCTTCATCCTTCCAAGAGATTCAAGCCTAGATCTGAAGCTATCTCAATCTCCAAGGAAGCAAGAAGCATTCAAGGCTCTCAAAGGTGATCAAAGCTGCATCCATAAACCGCTTCATCAACTCAAGAGGATCAAGAGAAGATCAAAGCTACATCCAATATCCTCTCCATCAACTCAAGGTGATTCAAGCTCATATCTCAATCCAGCATCCTCCAAGAAAGAGTAGATGCAAGTAAGGTTAAGAGGGAAGATCAAAGGAGGGTTCAAAGGGGTGTTCAAAGCAAGAGGAGTTCAAGTTACTGTTCACGTGAACAGTACTCCGTGAAGAACATCTTCATCCAATCCAAGGTATTCAAGCTCATATCAAAGAAATCATCTTCCAAGATCTGTGAAGAAGGAAGCAAGGATCAAGGTAGCATCTATTCATTTCTTCATCCAATCAAAGAGATCAAAGAGAGAAGATCAAGAGAGGAGATTGGAAGAACAGTTACTGTTCACATGAACAGTACTCCGTGAAGAACAGTCATCCATTCAAGGGTGATTACAAGAAGATTGATTTGCAAGAAGAAGAGATCACTGCTGCTGATCAACAAAGCATATCGATACAAGGGCCAATTCCTTCTTACTCAATCTCTTGTTTTAATTCCTTCACATCTGTTTTACTTTCAATATTGTTAAACATTGAAGTTGTGATTCGTCCCTACCAGGTGGTTAGTAGGAAGGCAATTGGAGGGTGTTCCAATTTACGGTTGACGTCCCTACCGGTGGTTAGTAGGAAGGCAATCGGGAGTTCTCCGATCTGTGGTGTAGCCGTCCCTGCCGGCTTTGTGTGTAGGAAGACAGAAAGAGAGTTTTCTCTGTTCTGTGGTTTGGGGCGTCTCCCCGGGTCAAGCTGTGAGTTAGCAAGGAAGCCTCACCGGGTTTTGGTGAGGGGTGGACGTAGGTTGCGGGGTTGCAGCTGAACCACCTTAAAAATCCCTGTGTTGTGAGTTGTTTATTGTGTGTGATTGATCTATATCTTCTAACCCCATTCGCAGGTTCGTGTGCCTCCACACTTGGTTATATTGCTCACACACATATGCACTTTAAGTGATCAACATAGCATACACACACACACGGTTGTTGCAAGCTATTGCATGTTCATCTATGTGTTATGCTTTGTAATTCACTTAAAGAAGTGTGGACGTTTCATAGCTTGTAATTCAAATCTTTCCATTTGAGCCACTCTAATTAATTCCGCTGTGCATTGTGCCTAAGTGATTCATTCACTTTATAAGAGTGGTTTAAGCTTCCGCCAGCTAAGAGTTTTTAAATAGGCCAAAGCTTGTGAAAGGATCTACTCAACCCCCCCTTCTAGATCCGTTTACACCTCACGGGACCCAACAGTAACACATCATTCAAATTTTTGAGTGTATTAATCTCCTGTTTCAATTTCTATTCATCTTCAGCTTTATTTTCATTCATGACACATTTTCCATTTTCAATAGCCAACCATTTTTCTGACATGACAGTGTTCAAAACCATGAGCTTTTTGTTCTGATCCTTGAGGTTTTCATTTTCCTTTACCAACTTCTCAATTTCTTCATCATGTTTTTTATTACTGGATATAGAGTCTAGTCTTTCTGTAGCACCCCGAAAATTTATAAAGAATAAATATTAATATTACCATAAAAATAAATATGGAAAAAAATAAAATTTTGCATAATAGATAGTGGGTCTACATAATTCAAAGGTTATAAAATTGAAGCCCAATTAAAAAACTAGGACTTAATGGGCCTCCATAGAGATACACATAAATAATTGAGTAAAAAGGATCGAACCCGACTCTGATACCCAAGACAAAAAGGTAAAACCCAGTAAATTGGATAAATAGTTAAGCTATAAGAAATAAGATCCTTATATATATATGAAGCCTACTATTAAATAAATTTAGTTAAAGCTTATTATAACTTTAGCAAATATGATTAACGGGCCTTAATAAAGGATAAGAACACATGTTAATATACAAGACTAAATCCAACCCAATTATAAAACTGAAAATCTTATAGTATATATTTATGGGCCTTCTTAGAGAAGCTTTGAGAAGGTCACGTGGAAACATGGAGGGGCCTTAGTTAATGGGCTAACACACCCATCCACCTTTATCCATATATAAACAGTGGGTTTAATTAGAGGGCCTTACTATAAAGGCATAAGAACCAAATGGGCTTAGAATATAGGTATAAACATATATAGAAATAGATCATACATGGGTTTTGAAATGAATTAAATGGGCCTTACGTATGCCAGGTATGTGGGCTTAAGAAGGCTCCATTGATCATAGAGGAGGCGTTTGAGTTAGTTTAGGAAAAGGATACAGATATGGCAGGAAGGAGAATAGATTAGGAAATGTAACAGCTAATAGGATTCTACAGTGGAAAGTTAAGGATTCTAATTCTATTAGGTTCGAAAGACTAATGAAACCTTATAAATAAAGACCCTACGGGCAATGGCGAGGCCATCGTGGCTTTCCCTGTTGCTCCTACTATTTGCGTCGACCTCCCTCTGTTGTGCGGGTGCTAACGTCGATGCCATCATCTTCCTCGTCTTCTTCCACCGTTGCTGTTGTTGTATGTAGAAGAAGGCTGCTGCCTTCGTCTCTTCCTCCGCGCAGATGGATGCATATTAGGTGCTGCTACCGTTGCCTTGTACGTGTCACGGCTGCGGTTATTATCGTGAAGAAGAAGAGTTCTTCCCCTTCTTCGTCTTGCTGCTGTAGTTGTAGAGGAAGCTGCAGCAGTTGCCGTCATCATCATCCTTCTTCTTCTTTTATTTGTCTGTCAGAGCATCAACGAAGGTACGCAATCTCCCAAGTTGAACTTGAATGAATAACTTGTTAGATTATTAGAACATATAGATTATTTGATGGGTGTCCCTGCTTTCATATATCGGATGTTTAGACTTGTTTTTGAAACGTCTGCACTCGTTACGGCATGAAAATAGAATTAACGACCATGTCCGGGTCGTTATTTTGAAGAACAAACGCCCACGAGAAAAGGCGTCAAATAATCCGGGACAGCTTGACTGTCGCTAATTCTTGTGGTTTGATAACTAATTATATCACATTAAAAATTTTATATCTATGTAACCTTTTATCTAAAAATTGTATAGTGCATACGACCAGAGTCTCCATATTTTTCCTTAAATTTTCATGCCTTTATATAGATATTAACTAATAATATTAACTAGTTAATTAATTTAATGAGTTTATAATAGTTACACGGCGAATCTAAAAATACACTATAGCGGTTAGTTAGAGAGTTTTGCTTTGTTTGACCTTTTCATAGGCATCGGAGTGTCCTTTGATCATGAAATTTTATGAGAGCGTTATTGGGGAGGTGATTGAGGTAGTGAAAGTGGTTACACCATTTTTCGTGCCCCCCTATATCAAGATCCCCTATCTCTCAACGAATTTTTTTTTTGAACATCCGGTTAGGTAGAGTTTTTCGAGCCCGTCATTTCGATATATAGAACGCGTGATTCCGACGTATGTACGTCGAGAACCGGAGGTTTGAAGAAGTTACCATTTATATTTTTAAAATGACGACGTTTGACAGCATTAGAAAAAGGCGTCATATCTTTAATATATATATATATATATATTATATATATATATATATATTTGTAACTATATCTTTGAAAATTCATATCTATTAAGATATGTAATAGAAAATTATAAAAATTATATATTTGGAATCCTTGAATTTTTCTCCTAATTATCATATATTCTATTTTTCTAAATTATTTTATATAAATTAATGTCTCTTTGAATGTATGTTTTAAAATTATTCAATTAAGTAGATATTGACGTGAATTCTTGTTAAATAAATTAAGTTAAAAATCATAGAATTAACGTCCCTCCAAGTGGTTGCTAATTAATAAATGACACTACTCACGGACGTAAATTAATATAAGTTTATTTAATTATAGTTAATTATAGAATTGGATGGACGTGAATTCTATAATTAACGCATTCATGTTCTCACCGTTTTCTTCCGATTTTGACCCATACCTCGGGTCTTTTGGCACTTTCATCTCACGTCCGTAGATGGAGTCCCTGTTTCATGATTGGTTCACGTTATATACCTCAACTCTCGGTGACATACGAGCCCTCCATTGGACATTCCGTTCCTTCGGACTGGCAAGTTAATCATTGGGACCTCCGTAAGTCTCCTCGTAGCCTTGGATTCCCTCAAGGCCGACTGAGCTGGTTGTACCTAATCACCCAGATTTCCAGAATGTCATGGTTTTCATCTGATTTATTGATATATCATCCTTATTACAAGTTCTGTCCTTGAACTCTATGTTCCATGAAATCTATCTAAATGTTCTTACATGCTTGATCTTTGAAATTCTTGGCCATTAATATGGAATTAGTCTAGACTAAATGTTAGGGGCTATGGGCCCAACTAAAATTACATTTTAAATGCTACGGGTCCTGATCTGACCCTATTGGGCGAGGCAAAGTCCAAACGTTACCGGTATACGATGATCGGGTGATGGCATTCACCAACTCGGTTATTGGCATTTAGGGGCAATCATACAGTCGTGAGAACTCCTAAGTGTGCGACCAAATACTACCTAGTGCTATTTCCATGAGGGGCGGTCATATCGTCGTGATTTTCCCGTTAGTGTATTGGCCAATCCTATATAGTGCTAGTTGTGCAAACGCTCTCATGATAGTGATGATCGGGAGTAATTGCCATCATAGTACACCTTTCTACAACTTATTTTTCGTCATGAAAATATCTTGATTTGCCTTATTGGAGGGGTTATCATATCGTCGTGATATTCCCTTAGTGTCTTGGCAAATGCTATATAGTGCTTGTAGAAGTAATTGTTCTACTTCTATATCGATCATCAAAAATGTTCTTGAATTATCCCATTGATAGTACTCGTTATCTTGTCACAAAGATCCTTCACAATAATGGATACATTGAAGCTCTCGTGATAGTGTTCGTCATAGAGAGATGAATGTTATATTTCCTCATGAATGCTCTTGACCTAACTTGAGAAAGTGCTTGTGAAGATCTTGCTACACTCTCTTGATTATCATCGTCCTTACTCTTCATGAGGTTATCTAGCATCTTGCTTACTCGTTTGTTTATTATAGTTCTTGAATTTATCTCGTGTTATTATAGTTCTCGATTTCTATATCTTGCATGACCTGCATGAGCATGTTAAACTATAATTGACCTAAAGCTAGCTTGGAAGCATGAGATATTAAGTCCTACTGAGCGTTCACTCACCTTGTGTTTTTCAATATTTTTCAGGTAATGACCTTAGTGACGACGAGACCGAACATGATGGGCAAGGGCAAGAGTGAAGAGAACTCTGACATCTAAATGAACCGTCTAGTCTTGTTATCTTGCGTCTTATGTCTCATTGTAGTTATTCTTTATTGAGTCTTTCCGCTTATTATGGGCCCGAATATGTAAAGAACTTATATTTGAAATGAAATTTCTTATTTGTCTAAATTGTGTTTTGTGGAAATGACTATGCACTGATTGACATGACTGTTTAGCTGCCACATTCCGAGCAAACGACACGTTCCGCTGCTATCGGTTCGGGGCGTGACAGAAGGTGGTATCAGAGCCTAGGCTTTCTATATCCCTATGTCATCAGGTTCAAGTCCTAGATTTAGTCATCCTTGTCAGTTATCCTATAGGAACCCCATGAGATTTGGGTAGAGCTATGGGTTAAATGATAAAATATGATACATTCGCGTTAGATACCTGCCAAGATATGAATATCATTAATCCAAACCTTATTCTTGTAGGCTAGAATGGCCGCTGAGAGAGCTCAGTGCAGAGAGATGCAACGCACTGTCCAGGGTTTAACGCAAGCCTTGCAACAAGTTGCACAAGGTGGAGCACGGCATGGAGCCGGGGATTTGCATCGGAAGTTCTAAAAGATAAATCCCCCTAAGTTTAGTGGGTCTACCGACCCAGATGAAGTAGAGAATTAGGTGCAAGAAATAGAGAGGACCTTTAAGGTGATACAATGCACCGATGAAGAAAGGTACTATTAGGAATATATCAATTAGAGAAGGATGCCCGAGTATGGTGGGGATCCGTGGAAGCAATCTTGCCTAACGAGCAAGTTACATGAGACGAATTCTTAGAACACGTTAATGAAAAGTATTTCTCGGAAAGAATTCGCGAGAAGAAAGCTATGGAATTTGCGGCTTTGAAACAACGTAGTCTGTCAGTCGGCGAGTATGAAGCGAGGTTTTATAGATTGGCCCGATATGCACCACACTTGGTTTGCACGGAGAAAATGAGAGAAAAGAGATTTATGAATGGCTTGAAGGTGGAACTTATACCTCAACTAGCTCCACTAGAAATTCAAACATATACGGAGATGGTTAGAAAAGCTCAACTCTTGGAAGATGCTATGGATATGATGGAAAGAATTAAAGGAAAGGCCGCCAAGAAGGACTTACCAAATGGATCCAAGAACAAGGAAAATGTGAGTGGTAAGAAGAGATTTAATGGAGGCAACAAATTCTATGAAAATAAGAAACCCCGGAATAATGATCGACAAATTGTTCCGGCCAAGGGGAAATGCAAGAATTGCAAGAAGGGAAGGCACAATCCGGATGAGTGGTGGTATAAACTTGGAAAATGCATCCGTTGTGGAAGCAGAGATCACAAAATTACTCGATGTCCACTCTTAAAGGAAGAAGCACCGCAAGCAACGGAAGGTAACCCTATAAACCTATCTCATCTTAAACTTGCAAGAATCGGATATGACCTTAAGTACTTAGCATGATATATGAATGATCTAGCCAGAATACTTGCTTTAGATATGGTGATCTTACCCCACAAATTTTGGAAGGGAAACTATGTGAATTTGGGGACCAAATTCTTTTAAGTGGGGGAGGGTGTAGCACCCCGGAAATTTATAAAGAATAAATATTAATATTACCATAAAAATAAATATGAAAAAAAATAAAATTTTGGATAATAGATAATGGGTCTACATAATTCAAAGGTTATAAAATTCAAGCCCAGTTAAAGAACTAGGACTTAATGGGCCTCCATAGATATACACATAAATAATAGAGTAAAAAGGATCGAACCCGACTCTGATACCCAAGACAAAAAGGTAAAACCCAGTAAATTGGATAAATAGTTAAGCTATAAGAAATAAGATCCTTATATATATATGAAGCATACTATTAAATAAATTTAGTTAAAGCTTATTATAAGTTTAGAAAATATGATTAACGGGCCTTAATAAAGGATAAGAACACATGTTAATATACAAGACTAAATCCAACCCAATTATAAAACTGAAAATCTTATAGTATATATTTATGGGCCTTCTTAGAGAAGCTTTGAGAAGGTCACGTGGAAACATGGAGGGGCCTTAGTTAATGGGCTAACACACCCATCCACCTTTATCCATATATAAACAGTGGGTTTAATTAGAGGGCCTTAGTATAAAGGCATAAGAACCAAATGGGCTTAGAATATAGGTATAAACATATATAGAAATAGATCATACATGAGTTTTGAAATGAATTAAATGGGCCTTACGTATGCTAGGTATGTGGGCTTAAGAAGGCTCCATCGATCATAGAGGAGGTGTTTGAGTTAGTTTAGGAAAAGGATACAGATATGGCAGGAAGGAGAATAGATTAGGAAATGTAACAGCTAATAGGATTCTACAGTGGAAAGTTAAGGATTCTAATTCTATTAGGTTCGAAAGACTAATGAAACCTTATAAATAAAGACCCTACGGGCAATGGCGAGGCCATCGTGGCTTTCCCTGTTGCTCCTACTATTTGCGTCGACCTCCCTCTGTTGTACGGGTGCTAACGTCGACCCCATCATCTTCCTCGTCTTCTTCCACCGTTGCTGTTGTTGTATGTAGAAGAAGGCTGCTGCCTTCGTCTCTTCCTCCGCGCAGATGGATGCATATTAGGTGCTGCTGCCGTTGCCTTGTACGTGTCACGGCTGCAGTTATTATCTTGAAGAAGAAGAGTTCTTCCCCTTCTTCATCTTGCTGCTGTAGTTGTAGAGGAAGCTGCAGCAGTTGCCGTCATCATCATCCTTCTTCTTCTTTTATTTGTCTGTCAGAGCATCAACGAAGGTGGGCAATCTCCCAAGTTGAACTTGAATGAATAACATGTTAGATTATTAGAACATATAGATTATTTGATGGGTGTCCCTGCTTTCATATATCGGATGTTTAGACTTGTTTTTGAAACGTCTGCACTCGTTACGGCATGAAAATAGAATTAACGACCATGTCCGGGTCGTTATTTTGAAGAATAAACGCCCACGAGAAAAGGCGTCAAATAATCCGGGACAGCTTGACTGTCGCTAATTCCTGTGGTTTGATAATTAATTATATCACATTAAAAAATTTATATCTATGTAACCTTTTATCTAAAAATTATATAGTGCATACGACCAGAGTCTCCATATTTTTCCTTAAATTTTCATGCCTTTATATAGATATTAACTAATAATATTAACTAGTTAATTAATTTAATGAGTTTATAATAGTTACACGGCGAATCTAAAAATACACTATAGCGGTTAGTTATAGTGTTTTGCTTTGTTTGACCTTTTCATGGGCATCGGAGTGTCCTTTGATCATGAAATTTTATGGGAGCGTTATTGGGGAGGTGATTGAGGTAGTGAAAGTGGTTGCACCATTTTTCGTGCCCCCTATATCAAGATCCCCTATCTCTCAATGAAATATTTTTTTGAACATCCGGTTAGGTAGAGTTTTTCGAGCCCGTCATTTTGATATATAGAACACGTGATTCCGACGTATGTACGTCGAGAACCGGAGGTTTGAAGAAGTTACCATTTATATTTTTAAAATGACGACGTTTGACGGCATTAGAAAAAGGCGTCATATATATATATATTTGTAACTATATCTTTGAAAATTCATATCTATTAAGACATGTAACAGAAAATTATAAAAATTATATATTTGGAATCCTTGAATTTTTCTCCTAATTATCATACATTCTATTTTTCTAACATATTTTATATAAATTAATGTCTCTTTGAATGTATGTTTTAAAATTATTCAATTAAGTAGATATTGACGTGAATTCTTATTAAATAAATTAAGTTAAAAATCATAGAATTAACGTCCCTCCAAGTGGTTGCTAATTAATAAATGACACTACTCACGACGTAAATTAATATAAGTTTATTTAATTATAGTTAATTATAGAATTGGATGGACGTGAATTCTATAATTAACGCATTCATGTTCTCACCGTTTTCTTCCGGTTTTGACCCATACCTCGGGTCTTTTGGCACTTTCATCTCATTTCCGTAGATGGAGTCCTTGTTTCATGATTGGTTCACGTTATATACCTCAACTCTCGGTGACATACGAGCTCTCCATTGGACATTTCGTTCCTTCGGACTGGCAAGTTAGTCATTGGGACCTCCGTAAGTCTCCTCGTAGCCTTGGATTCCCTCAAGGCCGACTGAGCTGGTTGTACCTAATCACCCAGATTTCCAGAATGTCATGGTTTTCATCTGGTTTATTGATATATCATCTTATTACAAGTTCTGTCTTTGAACTCTATGTTCCATGAAATCTATCTTAATGTTCTTACATGCTTGATCCTTGAAATTCTTGGCCATTAATATGGAATTAGTCTAGACTAAATGTCAGGGGCTATGGGTCCAACTAAAATGACATTTTAAATGCTACGGGTCCTGATCTGACCCTATTGGGCGACGTAAAGTCCAAACGTTACCGGTATACGATGATCGGGTGCTGGCATTCACCAACTCGGTTATTGGCATTTAAGGGCAATCATACAGTCATGAGAACTCCTAAGTGTGCGACCAAATACTACCTAGTGCTATTTCCATGAGGGGCGGTCATATCATCGTGATTTTCCCCTTAGTGCATTGGCCAATCCTATATAGTGCTAGATGTGCAAACGCTCTCGTGATAGTGATGATCGGGAGTAATTGCCATCATAGTACACCTTTCTACAACTTATTGTTCGTCATGAAAAGATCTTGATTTGCCTTATTGGAGGGGTTATCATATCGTCGTGATATTCCCTTAGTGTCTTGGCAAATGCTATATAGTGCTTGTAGAAGTAATTGTTCTACTTCTATATCGATCATCATAAATGTTCTTGAATTATCCCATTGATAGTACTCGTTATCTTGTCACAAAGATCCTTCACAATAATGGATACATTGAAGCTCTCGTGATAGTGTTCGTCATAGAGAGATGAATGTTATATTTCCTCATGAATGCTCTTGACCTAACTTGAGAAAGTGCTTGTGAAGATCTTGCTACACTCTCTTGATTATCATCGTCCTTACTCTTCATAAGGTTATCTAGCATCTTGCTTACTCGTTTGTTTATTATAGTTCTTGAATTTATCTCGTGTTATTATAGTTCTCGATTTCTATATCTTGCATGACCTGCATGAGCATGTTAAACTATAATTGACTTAAAGCTAGCTTGGAAGCATGAGATATTAAGTCCTACTGAGCGTTCGCTCACCTTGTGTTTTTCAATATTTTTCAGGTAATGACCTTAGTGATGACGAGACCGAACATGATGGGCAAGGGCAAGAGTGAAGAGAACTCTGACATCTAGATGAACCATCTAGTGTTGTTATCTTGCGTCTTATGTCTCATTGTAGTTATTCTTTATTGAGTCTTTCCGCTTATTATGGGCCCGAATATGTAAAGAACTTATATTTGAAATGAAATTTATTATTTGTCTAAATTGTGTTTTGTGGAAATAACTATGCTCTGATTGACATGGCTGTTTAACTGCCACATTCCGAGCAAACGACACGTTCCGCTGCTATCGGTTCGGGGCGTGACAGAAGGTGGTATCAGAGCCTAGGCTTTCTATATCCCTAGGTCATCAGGTTCAAGTCCTAGATTTAGTCGTCCTTGTCAATTATCCTATAGGAAACCCTTGAGATTTGGGTAGAGCTATGGGTTAAATGATAAAATATGAAACATTCGCGTTAGATACCTGCCAAGATATGAATATCATTAATCCAAACCTTATTCTTGTAGGCTAGAATGGCCGCTGAGAGAGCTCAGTGGAGAGAGATGCAACGCACTGTCCGGGGTTTAACGCAAGCCTTGCAACAAGTTGCACAAGGTGGAGCACGGCATGGAGCCAGGGATTTGCATCGGAAGTTCCAAAAGATAAATCCCCCTAAGTTTAGTGGGTCTACCGACCCGGATGAAGCAGAGAATTGGGTGCAAGAAATAGAGAGGACCTTTAAGGTGATGCAATGCACCGATGAAGAGAAGGTACTATTAGGAACATATCAATTAGAGAAGGATGCCCGAGTATGGTGGGGATCCGTGGAAGCAATCTTGCCTAACGAGCAAGTTACATGGGACGAATTCTTAGAACACTTTAATGAAAAGTATTTCTCGGAAAGAATTCGCGAGAAGAAAGCTATGGAATTTGCGGCTTTGAAACAACGTAGTCTGTCCGTCGCCGAGTATGAAGCGAGGTTTTCTAGATTGGCCCGATATGCACCACACTTTGTTTGCACGGAGAAAATGAGAGAAAAGAGATTTATGAATGACTTGAAGGTGGAACTTATACCTCAACTAGCTCCACTAGAAATTCAAACATATACGGAGATGGTTAGAAAAGCTCAACTCTTGGAAGATGCTATGGATATGATGGAAAGAATCAAAGGAAAGGCCGCCAAGAAGGACTTACCAAATGGATCCAAGAACAAGGAAAATGTGAGTGGCAAGAAGAGATTTCATGGAGGCAACAAATTCTATGAAAATAAGAAACCCCGGAATAATGATCGACAAATTGTTCCGGCCAAGGGGAAATGCAAGAATTGCAAGAAGGGAAGGCACAATCCGGACGAGTGTTGGTATAAACTTGGAAAATGCATCCGTTGTGGAAGCAGAGATCACAAAATTACTCGATGTCCACTCTTAAAGGAAGAAGCACCGCAAGCAACGGAAGGTAACCCTATAAACCTATCTCATCTTAAACTTGCAAGAATCGGATATGACCTTAAGTACTTAGCATGATATGTGAATGATCTAGCCAGAATACATGCTTTAGATATGGTGATCTTACCCCACAATTTTGGAAGGGAAACTATGTGAATTTGGGGACCAAATTCTTTTAAGTGGGGGAGGGTGTAGCACCCCGGAAATTTATAAAGAATAAATATTAATATTACCATAAAAATAAATATGAAAAAAAATAAAATTTTGGATAATAGATAATGGGTCTACATAATTCAAAGGATATAAAATTCAAGCCCAGTTAAAGAACTAGGACTTAATGGGCCTCCATAGAGATACACATAAATAATTGAGTAAAAAGGATCGAATCCGACTCTGATACTCAAGACAAAAAGGTAAAACCCAGTAAATTGGATAAATAGTTAAGCTATAAGAAATAAGATCCTTATATATATATATGAAGCATACTATTAAATAAATTTAGTTAAAGCTTATTATAACTTTAGCAAATATGATTAAAGGGCCTTAATAAAGGATAAGAACACATGTTAATATACAAGACTAAATCCAACCCAATTATAAAACTGAAAATCTTATAGTATATATTTATGGGCCTTCTTAGAGAAGCTTTGAGAAGGTCACATAGAAACATGGAGGGGCCTTAGTTAATGGGCTAACACACCCATCCACCTTTATCCATATATAAACAGTGGGTTTAATTAGAGGGCCTTAGTATAAAGGCATAAGAACCAAATGGGCTTAGAATATAGGTATAAACATATATAGAAATAGATCATACATGGGTTTTGAAATGAATTAAATGGGCCTTACGTATGCTAGGTATGTGGGCTTAAGAAGGCTCCATCAATCATAGAGGAGGTGTTTGAGTTAGTTTAGGAAAAGGATACAGATATGGCAGGAAGGAGAATAGATTAGGAAATGTAATAGCTAATAGGATTATACAGTAGAAAGTTAAGGATTCTAATTCTATTAGGTTTGGAAGACTAATGAAACCTTATAAATAAAGACCCTACGGGCAATGGCGAGGCCATCGTGGCTTTCCCTGTTGCTCCTACTATTTGCGTCGACCTCCCTCTGTTGTGCGGGTGCTAACGTCGACGCCATCATCTTCCTCGTCTTCTTCCACCGTTGCTGTTGTTGTATGTAGAAGAAGGCTGTTGCCTTCGTCTCTTCCTCTGCGCAGATGGATGCATATTAGGTGCTGCTGCCGTTGCCTTGTACGTGTCACGGCTGCGGTTATTATCGTGAAGAAGAAGAGTTCTTCCCCTTCTTCGTCTTGCTGCTGTAGTTGTAGAGGAAGCTGCAGCAGTTGCCGTCATCATCATCCTTCTTCTTCTTTTATTTGTCTGTCAGAGCATCAACGAAGGTAGGCAATCTCCCAAGTTGAACTTGAATGAATAACATGTTAGATTATTAGAACATATAGATTATTTGATGGGTGTCCCTGCTTTCATATATCGGATGTTTAGACTTGTTTTTGAAACGTCTGCACTCGTTACGGCATGAAAATAGAATTAACGACCATGTCCAGGTTGTTATTTTGAAGAATAAATGCCTACGAGAAAAGGCGTCAAATAATCCGGGACAGCTTGACTGTCGCTAATTCCTGTGGTTTGATAATTAATTATATCACATTAAAAAATTTATATCTATGTAACCTTTTATCTAAAAATTGTATAGTGCATACGACCAGAGTGTCCACATTTTTCCTTAAATTTTCATGCCTTTATATAGATATTAACTAATAATATTAACTAGTTAATTAATTTAATGAGTTTATAATAGTTACACGGTGAATCTAAAAATACACTGTAGCGGTTAGTTATAGAGTTTTGCTTTGTTTGACCTTTTCATGGGCATCGGAGTGTCTCTTGATCATGAAATTTTATGGGAGCGTTATTGGGGAGGTGATTGAGGTAGTGAAAGTGGTTGCACCATTTTTCGTGCCCCCTATATCAAGATCCCCTATCTCTCAACGAAATTTTTTTTTGAACATCCGGTTAGGTAGAGTTTTTCGAGCCCGTCATTTCGATATATAGAACGCGTGATTCCGACGTATGTACGTCGAGAACCGGAGGTTTGAAGAAGTTACCATTTATATTTTTAAAATGACGACGTTTGACGGCATTAGAAAAAGGCGTCATATCTTTAATATATATATATATATATATATTTGTAACTATATCTTGAAAATTCATATCTATTAAGATATGTAATAGAAAATTATAAAAATTATATATTTTGAATCCTTGAATTTTTCTCCTAATTATCATATATTCTATTTTTCTAAATTATTTTATATAAATTAATGTCTCTTTGAATGTATGTTTTAAAATTATTCAATTAAGTAGATATTGATGTGAATTCTTATTAAATAAATTAAGTTAAAAATCATAGAATTAACGTCCCTCCAAGTGGTTGCTAATTAATAAATGACACTACTCACGGACGTAAATTAATATAAGTTTATTTAATTATAGTTAATTATAGAATTTGATGGACGTGAATTCTATAATTAACGCATTCATGTTCTCACCGTTTTCTTCCGGTTTTGACCCATACCTCGGGTCTTTTGGTACTTTCATCTCACGTCCGTAGATGGAGTCCATGTTTCATGATTGGTTCACGTTATATACCTCAACTCTCGGTGACATACGAGCCCTCCATTGGACATTCTGTTCCTTCGGACTGGCAAGTTAGTCATTGGGACCTCCGTAAGTCTCCTCGTAGCCTTGGATTCCCTCAAGGCCGACTGAGCTGGTTGTACCTAATCACCCAGATTTACAAAATGTCATGGTTTTCATCTGGTTTATTGATATATCATCCTTATTACAAGTTCTGTCCTTGAACTCTATGTTCCATGAAATCTATCTTAATGTTCTTACATGCTTGATCCTTGAAATTCTTGGCCATTAATATGGAATTAGTCTAGACTAAATGTCAGGGGCTATGGGTCCCACTAAAATGACATTTTAAATGCTACGGGTCCTGATCTGACCCTATTGGGCGAGGTAAAGTCCAAACGTTACCGGTATACGATGATCGGGTGCTGGCATTCACCAACTCGATTATTGGCATTTAGGGGCAATCATACAGTCGTGAGAACTCCTAAGTGTGCGACCAAATACTACCTAGTGCTATTTCCATGAGGGGCGGTCATATCGTCGTGATTTTCCCCTTAGTGCATTGGCCAATCCTATATAGTGCTAGATGTGCAAACGCTCTCGTGATAGTGATGATCGGGAGTAATTGCCATCATAGTACACCTTTCTACAACTTATTGTTCGTCATGAAAAGATCTTGATTTACCTTATTGGAGGGGTTATCATATCGTCGTCGTGATATTCCCTTAGTGTCTTGGCAAATGCTATATAGTGCTTGTAGAAGTAATTGTTCTACTTCTATATCGATCATCATAAATGTTCTTGAATTATCCCATTGATAGTACTCGTTATCTTGTCACAAAGATCCTTCACAATAATGGATACATTGAAGCTCTCGTGATAGTGTTCGTCATAGAGAGATGAATGTTATATTTCCACATGAATGTTCTTGACCTAACTTGAGAAAGTGCTTGTGAAGATCTTGCTACACTCTCTTGATTATCATCGTCCTTACTCTTCATGAGGTTATCTAGCGTCTTGCTTACTCGTATGTTTATTATAGTTCTTGAATTTATCTCGTGTTATTATAGTTCTCGATTTCTATATCTTGCATGACCTGCATGGGCATGTTAAACTATAATTGACTTAAAGCTAGCTTGAAAGCATGAGATATTAAGTCCTATTGAGCGTTCGCTCACCTTGTATTTTTCAATGTTTTTCAGGTAATGACCTAAGTGACGACGAGACCGAACATGATGGGCAAGGGCAAGAGTGAAGAGAACTCTCACATCTAGATGAACCGTCTAGTGTTGTTATCTTGCGTCTTATGTCACATTGTAGTTATTCTTTATTGAGTCTTTCCGCTTATTATGGGCCCGAATATGTAAAGAACTTATATTTGAAATGAAATTTATTATTTGTCTAAATTGTGTTTTGTGGAAATGACTATGCTCTGATTGACATGACTGTTTAACTGCCACGTTCCGAGCAAACGACACGTTCCGCTGCTATCGGTTCGGGGCGTGACAGAAGGTGGTATCAGAGCCTAGGCTTTCTAAATCCCTAGGTCATCAGGTTCAAGTCCTAGATTGAGTCGTCCTTGTCAGTTATCCTATAGGAACCCCGTGAGATTTGGGTAGAGCTATGGGTTAAATGATAAAATATGTTACATTCGCGTTAGATACCTGCCAAGATATGAATATCATTAATCCAAACCTTATTCTTGTAGGCTAGAATGGCCGCTGAGAGAGCTCAGTGGAGAGAGATGCAACGCACTGTCCAGGGTTTAACGCAAGCCTTGCAACAAGTTGCACAAGGTGGAGCACGGCATGGAGCCGGGGATTTGCATCGGAAGTTCCAAAAGATAAATCCCCCTAAGTTTAGTGGGTCGACTGACCCGGATGAAGCAGAGAATTGGGTGCAAGAAATAGAGAGGACCTTTAAGGTGATGCAATGCACCGATGAAGAGAAGGTACTATTAGGAACATATCAATTAGAGAAGGATGCCCGAGTATGGTGGGGATCCGTGGAAGCAATCTTGCCTAACGAGCAAGTTACATGGGACGAATTCTTAGAACACTTTAATGAAAGTATTTCTCGGAAAGAATTCGCGAGAAGAAAGCTATGGAATTTGCGCTTTGAAGCAACGTAGTCTGTCAGTCGCCGAGTATGAAGCGAGGTTTTCTAGATTGGCCCGATATGCACCACACTTGGTTTGCACGGAGAAAATGAGAGCAAAGAGATTTATGAATGGCTTGAAGGTGGAACTTATACCTCAACTAGCTCCACTAGAAATTCAAACATATACGGAGATGGTTAGAAAAGCTCAACTCTTGGAAGATGCTATGGATATGATGGAAAGAATCAAAGGAAAGGCCGCCAAGAAGGATTTACCAAATGGATCCAAGAACAAGGAAAATGTGAGTGGCAAGAAGAGATTTAATGGAGGCAACAAATTCTATGAAAATAAGAAACCCCGGAATAATGATCGACAAATTGTTCCGGCCAAGGGGAAATGCAAGAATTGCAAGAAGGGAAGGCACAATCCGGACGAGTGTTGGTATAAACTTGGAAAATGCATCCGTTGTGGAAGCATAGATCATAAAATTACTCGATATCCACTCTTAAAGGAAGAAGCACCGCAAGCAACGGAAGGTAACCCTATAAACCTATCTCATCTTAAACTTGCAAGAATCGGATATGACCTTAAGTACTTAGCATGATATGTGAATGATCTAGCCAGAATACATGCTTTAGATATGGTGATCTTACCCCACAATTTTGGAAGGGAAACTATGTGAATTTGGGGACCAAATTCTTTTAAGTGGGGGAGGGTGTAGCACCCCGGAAATTTATAAAGAATAAATATTAATATTACCATAAAAATAAATATGAAAAAAAATAAAATTTTGGATAATAGATAATGGGTCTACATAATTCAAAGGTTATAAAATTCAAGCCCAGTTAAAGAACTAGGACTTAATGGGCCTCCATAGAGATACACATAAGTAATTGAGTAAAAAGGATCGAACCCGACTCTGATACCCAAGACAAAAAGGTAAAACCCAGTAAATTGGATAAATAGTTAAGCTATAAGAAATAAGATCCTTATATATATATGAAGCATACTATTAAATAAATTTAGTTAAAGCTTATTATAACTTTAGAAAATATGATTAACGGGCCTTAATAAAGGATAAGAACACATGTTAATATACAAGACTAAATCCAACCCAATTATAAAACTGAAAATCTTATAGTATATATTTATGGGCCTTCTTAGAGAAGCTTTGAGAAGGTCACGTGGAAACATGGAGGGGCCTTAGTTAATGGGCTAACACACCCATCCACCTTTATCCATATATAAACAGGGGGTTTAATTAGAGGGCCTTAGTATAAAGGCATAAGAACCAAATGGGCTTAGAATATAGGTATAAACATATATAGAAATAGATCATACATGGGTTTTGAAATGAATTAAATGGGCCTTACATATGCTAGGTATGTGGGCTTAAGAAGGCTCCATCGATCATAGAGGAGGTGTTTGAGTTAGTTTAGGAAAAGGATACAGATATGGCAAGAAGGAGAATAGATTAGGAAATGTAACAGCTAATAGGATTCTACAGTGGAAAGTTAAGGATTCTAATTCTATTAGGTTCGAAAGACTAATGAAACCTTATAAATAAAGACCCTACGGGCAATGGCGAGGCCATCGTGGCTTTCCCTGTTGCTCCTACTATTTGTGTCGACCTCCCTCTGTTGTGCGGGTGCTAACGTCGACGCCATCATATTCCTCGTCTTCTTCCATCGTTGCTGTTGTTGTATGTAGAAGAAGGCTGCTGCCTTCGTCTCTTCCTCCGCGCAGATGGATGCATATTAGGTGCTGCTGTCGTTGCCTTGTACGTGTCACGGCTGCGGTTATTATCGTGAAGAAGAAGAGTTCTTCCCCTTCTTCGTCTTGCTGCTGTAGTTGTAGAGGAAGCTGCAGCAGTTACCGTCATCATCATCCTTCTTCTTCTTTTATTTGTCTGTCAGAGCATCAACGAAGGTAGGCAATCTCCCAAGTTGAACTTGAATGAATAACATGTTAGATTATTAGAACATATAGATTATTTGATGGGTGTCCCTGCTTTCATATATCGGATGTTTAGACTTGTTTTTGAAACGTCTGCACTCGTTACGGCATGAAAATAGAATTAACGACCATGTCCGGGTCGTTATTTTGAAGAATAAACGCCCACGAGAAAAGGCGTCAAATAATCCGGGACAGCTTGACTGTCGCTAATTCCTGTGGTTTGATAATTAATTATATCACATTAAAAAATTTATATCTATGTAACCTTTTATCTAAAAATTGTATAGTGCATACGACCAGAGTCTCCATATTTTTCCTTAAATTTTCATGCCTTTATATAGATATTAACTAATAATATTAACTAGTTAATTAATTTAATGAGTTTATAATAGTTACACGGCGAATCTAAAAATACACTGTAGCGGTTAGTTATAGAGTTTTGCTTTGTTTGACCTTTTCATGGGCATCGGAGTGTCCTTTGATCATGAAAATTTATGGCGTACTATTGGGGTGGAGACCGAGGTAGTGAAAGTGGTTGCACCATTTTTCATGCCCCCTATCTCAAGATCCCCGTCTCTCAACGATAAATTATTTTGAACGTCTGTTTAGGTAGAGTTTTTCGAGCCCGTCATTTCGGTATATTATAAGCTCGATTCCGACATAGTTACGTCGAGAAACGAGAGGGTTGAAAATCGAACTTTTTTTGAAATAACGACCAACTGTAGGTCGTCAAATTCAATTTGGACGCCACTGTACAGTGGCGTCAGATTAACTAATATATATATATATATATATATATCATGTATGTGTATCTTTGAAAATCCATATTTATTAAAATATGCAACATAAAATTATAAAATATATATTTTTAGAATCTTGATTTTTTTCTCCTAATTATCATATATTTTATTTTTCTAAATTATTTTATATAAATTAAGGTCTCTTTGAATGTATATTTTTGAAATTATTCAATTAAATAGATATTGACGGAATTCTTGTTAAATAAATTAAGTTAAAAATCATAGAATTAACGTCCCTCCAAGTGGTTGCTAATTAATAAATGACACTACTCACGGATGTAAATTAATATAAGTTTATTTAATTATAGTTAATTATAGAATTTGATGGACGTGAATTCTATAATTAACGCATTCATGTTCTCACCGTTTTCTTCCGGTTTTGACCCATACCTCGGGTCTTTTGGCACTTTCATCTCACGTCCGTAGATGGAGTCCCTGTTTCATGATTGGTTCACGTTATATACCTCAACTCTCGGTGACATACGAGCCCTCCATTGGATATTCTGTTCCTTCGGACTGGCAAGTTAGTCATTGGGACCTCCGTAAGTCTCCTCGTAGCCTTGGATTCCCTCAAGGCCGACTGAGCTGGTTGTACCTAATCACCCAGATTTACAAAATGTCATGGTTTTCATCTGGTTTATTGATATATCATCCTTATTACAAGTTCTATCCTTGAACTCTATGTTCCATGAAATCTATCTTAATGTTCTTACATGCTTGATCCTTGAAATTCTTGGCCATTAATATGGAATTAGTCTAGACTAAATGTCAGGGGCTATGGGTCCCACTAAAATGACATTTTAAATGCTACGGGTCCTGATCTAACCCTATTGGGCGAGGTAAAGTCCAAACGTTACCGGTATATGATGATCGGGTGCTAGCATTCACCAATTCAGTTATTGGCATTTAGGGGCAATCATACAGTCATGAGAACTCCTAAGTGTGCGACCAAATACTACCTAGTGCTATTTCCATGAGGGGCGGTCATATCGTCGTGATTTTCCCCTTAGTGCATTGGCCAATCCTATATAGTGCTAGATGTGCAAACGCTCTCGTGATAGTGATGATCGGGAGTAATTGCCATCATAGTACACCTTTCTACAACTTATTGTTCGTCATGAAAAGATCTTGATTTGCCTTATTGGAGGGGTTATCATATCATCGTGACATTCCCTTAGTGTCTTGGCAAATGCTATATAGTGCTTGTAGAAGTAATTGTTCTACTTCTATATCGATCATCATAAATGTTCTTGAATTATCCCATTGATAGTACTCGTTATCTTGTCACAAAGATCCTTCACAATAATGGATACATTGAAGCTCTCGTGATAGTGTTCGTCATAGAGAGATGAATGTTATATTTCCTCATGAATGCTCTTGACCTAACTTGAGAAAGTGCTTGTGAAGATCTTGCTATACTCTCTTGATTATCATCGTCTTTACTCTTCATGAGGTTATCTAGCATCTTGCTTACTCGTTTGTTTATTATAGTTCTTGAATTTATCTCGTGTTATTATAGTTCTAGATTTCTATATCTTGCATGACCTGCATGAGCATGTTAAACTATAATTGACTTAAAGCTAGCTTGGAAGCATGAGATATTAAGTCCTACTGAGCGTTCGCTCACCCTGCGTTTTTTAATATTTTTCAGGTAATGACCTTAGTGACGACGAGACCGAACATGATGGGCAAGGGAAAGAGTGAAGAGAACTCTAACATCTAGATGAACCATCTAGTCTTGTTATCTTGTGTCTTATGTCTCATTGTAGTTATTCTTTATTAAGTCTTTCCGCTTATTATGGGCCCGAATATGTAAAGAACTTATATTTGAAATGAAATTTATTTTTTGTCCAAATTGTGTTTTGTGGAAATGACTATGCTCTGATTGACATGACTATTTAACTGCCACGTTCCGAGCAAACGACACGTTCCGCTGCTCTCGGTTCGGGGCGTGACACTTTCAATCAATTTCTCCTCTCTTTGTTCAGATTCAAGTTTCTCATCTAACAGATTTTTGTTTTCTTCTTTAAGAGAAGCAATTAATTCTTCCTTCAATTTCAATTTAGATTGAAGATCATTATTCACATTTTTTGCAGACACACATCTATCACAGGAATTTTCAACCTTTTTAATTTGAACCTTTAATTCATCATTTTCATGCTTCAATGACTTTATTTCAGTTGTCTTGATTTTCTTTATTTTCTTCTTTTCAGATTTGAAAGAGTCATCAATTCTTCAAAGGTGATTTCGTCAGAGCCAGAACATACCAGTGATGAAGACTCATCCAGTTGATCACTATTGTGATCTCTGACCATAAGACATGCGTCATCTTGCATATCAGTTCAGACCTTCAACTTGTCTAAAATTTCTTTAGCACTCCTGCACACATTCACACTAGGAAGGAAGTTAGCGTCTATCGCCCTTTTTACCATCTCCAGGGCTTTCAAGTTTTCCGCATTCTTAAGTCTTTCAACAATAGTCCATATGGATGAATCCTCTGGAACATTGTATGGACTGTGCGCGATCAAGACCCATAAGTTCGAATCTACAGAGATTACATAATCTCTGAACTTTCCTAGCCAACTGTAAAAACTAGAACCGTCAAATCTCCGTGGTTCGGCCATGGAAACAGATTTAAAACAAAGACAAGAACACAATGGATGCACCAAAGATACATGATCTGATCTGTAGATCATTGGATCTAAGGACACAGAAACCCGCTCTGATATCAATTGTTAGGATTGATGATCCGCTTAGAATGAGATCCAGAGGGGGTGGTGAATGGATCCCACAAAAACTTTTAGGAAATTTATGAATAATTCACGTTCTAAACCAATTTGAATTCACAATTAACCTTTACTGAAATCATTCCTAGGCATTCATCTATCGAAACAGATAGGCAATGAAACTATCACACAAGAAGGATGCAAGGGGATTTTTAGGTGGTTTGGTTTTCACCTACATCCACCCCACACTAAGACCTGAGTGTGGCTTACTGCTACCTAATAGCTTGAAACCGCTGCGCACCATAGCTTACGTCTGCTGCGCACCACAGCTTGCGTCCGCTGTGCATCACAGCTTGCGTACATACCGCTGAGCCTCACAACTTGCTGTCCAAGGTATCCACCTCGCCCGCTGACCATTATAGCTTAGCTCTGCTGACTCACAGCTTGACGAAATCAGAAAAAGAAAAATGAAAGATGAACTTCAGCAACAGAAAGCTCGAAATTCAAACTGAAAAGTATAGCTCACGCAGGAGCAGATCTGGCTTGGATCTGATTCAAGAACCAGTAGAACTGATCTTCAAATCTTCAGACTCCTCTTCTCAGGCTTGCTCTATTTCTTCCTCTTCTCTCTAGCTCTCACTGAAACTACGGTACTCTGCTTTCTTGATTCTCAGATGTTCACTCTTTCTTTTTCAGCTTATCTCTTTTTCTTCTTCTTCTTCAAACTTCCTCTCTTGGAGAAGCTTCCTCAATCCCCCTTTCTCTTGTATTCGTCTCTTTCTAGATCTGAGGAATCTGGCCTCAATTTATAGGCCGCGAAAGATTGGGCGCGTGGAACACATGTTTCCCGCCCAGAAATTCTAACAAGAGTGCGCTGAATGAATTCCATGTGTTAGATGCTGAAGATGTGCTGTCCACGTGGCTACGTCTCTAGTCCAGACTAGCCTTGGGTCACGTGCCGATATGTTAGGAGCTTAAGTCACGCGATCATCTGAGTGTGAGCCTTCCAGCCTTTTATGTTAGATTCTGGGTCCGCAGTGACTTGATCCTACCAATCAGAATAGAGGCATTTAGTCGAACACTTTGTGAGCTAGAGTTCATAGGAACATTCATATGCACAGAATTATTATATGAATGAGACAAAACGTGCACCGACTAGGGACATGCATAGACTTGAATGCACAAACCTTTTAAATGCATTAGGCAAACGTGCACTGACCTTTATATGCATAAGACAAAGATGTGCACCGACCCTTACATGCATAAGACAAAACGTGCACCGGCCTTAATATGCAAGATGCAAAGAGTGCACCGACTTTTGTATGCGCATGATAAAACGTGCACCGACCTTCTATGCGTTTCTTACAGAGCCATGCACCGAATATGTATGCAGTCATAAAAAATGCACCGACTTTTGTATGCATGAGACAGAACGTGCACCGACCCTTTGCATGCGTATGGCAAAACATGCACTGACCTATATATATGCATGATGCAAAAAATTGCACTCACCTTTATATGCGTAAGGCAAAATGTGCACCGATTACATGTGCATTCTACAAAAATTGCACCGACCTTGTGTGCTTCTCTTCAGAGGTGTGCACCGACCTATATGTATGCATAAACATAAACGTGCACTAACCTAACAGTCATATGTGCACAGACCTTTGTTATACATATGCTCAGACCAACAATGTGCTCGGACCAAAAACATGCTCAGACCTAGTAGCAAGACATGCACCGACCTAATATGCATTGAGCTCATATGTGCACCGACTTCAATGGCATGAAGCAAGATGTGCTTCGACCTCAATATGCACAACACAGAAAGTACATCGACCTTAGTGCTATCAGACACAAATGAGATTTGATTGAGGTATTTATACATTTCAATCTTAACATGATTAATAGAATGTCATTATCAAAACTAGGGTTCCAACACTAAACACGCTGACACACAGCTTACGGGCGCACAAGGCCAACCACGAAATAGAAACACCTTCTGTTTGTCTCCCTACAGTACCAGGTAGGGACTGAAACCACAGACTGGAGCACCCTCCGTCTGTCTTCCTACAACACCTTGTAGGGACAATTCAAGGTAGCAATGGCAAAGGGTTCAAACTGAAAAAGAGATAACATAAAACAAAACCCAGATAGGAAATGGAATTCTCGAGCAGAATGAAAAATGGCCCTGTCTAGAATCTGGATGGCGGTCTACGCTTCTTCCAGATGGAGTGCTTCCTAGGAGAGCAGGTTCTCCTTCACAGGAAGCTGGAGCTGATGATGTCCTTCTTCGCAGGATGAAGAAGGCAGGTTGAAGCTTGCTTCGACCTTCCCCAGCAGCTCCACCTTTCAGCAGCTTGCTTTGACCTATGCAAGCAGCTCCACGGGCTCCTCTCCTTCCTCTATCTTTTCTTCTTCTCCCCGTCTCAACTTCACTTCTTCGAACATGCCTCTTCTCTTCTTTCTCTCTTATCTTCTGGTAGGATGAAGAAGGGTAGGATGAAGTCTTGCTTCAAGCTTGAACGTTCTCAGCTACAAACTCCACGTTCAGCAGTAGCTTGGCTTTTTCCTTCATGAAGGCTTCTTCTCTTCGCAAGTAGCTTCACGTTCTCCTCCTCTTCTCTTTGCTTGAGTTCGATGCCCGCACCTTCTATGCTGCAAGCTCCCACAGAAAATGTCTCCCACGCGCTGCCATTTTGTTCCAAACAATCTTCTCTTTTTGCATGAGAAGTACATGGTAGGTAGCCCCTGATTTGGAAGGAAACCATCTGGACCGTCCATCATGGTAGAAGACTTCCTGATCTTGAGCAAGTTGGCCACTGATTGGCTTAGAAGTGATAAGGTACTTTGAGTTCCTATTGGCTGGTCAATCACCTTCGTCTGGTACACAGTAGGTACAAGACTTTCTCCTCAAGGTATGACCCCTTTTCGGATAAAGACATTTTCTAGGTGATTTCCCATTGGTCCAGCTGGAAAGCAAGTATCTTTTGTGCCAATTGGTCTTCTAGAACCTTGTACCATCGAAGGATGTCCCTTTTAGTGATTTGGAATGGGACTATTAGGCCCAAATCCCCTTTTCGTGCAAGTATGAAAAGGATGCTTCCGAAAATCACGTTGAGTGCGTTGATGCAGTGGATCGCTGCGTCAATGCACCTTTCTTCGCATCGGCCACTGCTACCACTGGAGCCATTGCTGCGTTGATGCAGTTGTTCCGCTGCATCGACGCCTCCTTCAAGAGCACAGCACCCTTCCCTGCTTCAAAGAAGCTGCATCGATGTAGTTGCTCTGCTGGGTTGACGCCGGCTTCATCTTCTACCAGTCTTCATGAGGCTGCGTCAACTCAGGGGATCGTTGCGTTGATGCACCCTTCAAGAACACAGCACCCTTGCCAGCCTCAAAGAGGCTGCGTCGATGCAGCCTTTTGACATCAGCAAAGCTGCGTCGATGCAACCTTCTAGCTTTAGCACAGCTGCATCGAGGCAGCCTTCTGGCTTCAGTACAGCTGCGTCGAGGCACCTTCTAGCTTCAATAAAGCTGCGTCGAGGCAGCCTTCTTTCTTCAACAAAGCTGCATCGAGGCAGCCTTCTAGCTTCTTATTTGGCCATTGCTTTGATCAAGAACGATCCTGACCTTACAAAAACTCATGGATCTTCATTGATTAACATTGTCAAAAACAACATATGAATCTCAAGAATCAAAACGTATAAAACTCAAAGAGCAAAAAATGTATGAAACTTAAGGTTCAATGACATGTGAAATTCATGGATCAACAACACACTTGAAATGCCATCATCAACAATATGTATGACTCATAGTTTTAACATCTTTAAAACACATGGACATAACATTCTCCCCCTTTTTGATGATGGCAATACTATGAGTCATTATGATCAAATTGGCATTCACATGACATGAAGATTTATATGCACAAAGAGCATGACTCAACAATTACTCTCCCCCTTTGACAACATCAAAACTGATAGTTTGAAAGCGTATAGGAATGGGGATGCTGGTTGTGGAGGAAAGCTTGGTGATAAGTGTATGCCAGTCAAGAAAATGATTCATCAAAATTAAAAGACAATCTGAAACATTATTCATAAAGCAAGCTTGTAGTTTTCATATTCTTCTGTAACAAGAACTCTCGTGATTGAGCTTTTATTATCTGCTTAGTTTAAGAGTAATAAAAGTAGAGTTTATCAATGAAGCTCTTTGAAGCATTTTGCATTTAGATTTAGTAGAAATAAACCAAGTCTACAAAACTATATCCATGTATAACTCCGTTTACCTTACTCAACCAAAATCAGTGACTCCCTTAGGAGTAACTACTGACTAGTATTGAAGTTAAACAAATGGAACATATCTGAGTTTACCTCAAGATTACAACATTATGTCTGACCTTTGATCATGTTCAGATTTCTTCTTTCTGGCTCACTAATTTTGTAGAACATTTTAGTTTAGTCCACACCTTTTTACATAAGGGTGCACGTTGATTAGATGCCAGCACACCTAGTTACTCAGTGAGACTAACTATTTTGTGTCATTTTGAACAGAGATAGCAATAACACTTCATGACTAAGTCCATTCCATTTCTTTGATGAAGGGCTTAGTTTCTCAGTGAACATATAGCCATTGCTCTGCCTTGAGTATTGATAAACAATTTGACATGTGCTGTCCTTTGGAGATTTTCAGACTATTCTATGTTTAAGGACAATACTCAATCAAAGTTGCACAACCAAGGTTGCTAGTGACCTTAAATTTTTAGATCATTGGAGATTGCACAAGGACATAACATTTTGTAGGAAGTGGTTGAGGTCTATTAAATTCAAAATACAAATTGTTCCATGGAGTTTATCTTCTAAACTCTCGAAATGCATTAGGCTTAAACCAATAGATTTATTCATGGATAATCACAGAGCCTAACTAAAAGAAGATTCCTATAAATGATTTTCTTAACTTGATGAATAAATGAATAGATTGGAAGTATTCTGAAATTCAGACAGTTCAATGATGTGGCAATTGCAATAAGTTCAACTGAGCAATAAATACAAGGTGATTTCAAGAATGGATATTATGATGAGCACATAATGTTCCAAATACCACAAGATGTATGAACATGTGAGTCGGTAGCAAAAACATGAAGAGGATTTTCAATTGACCAAAATTAAGGATCGGTCGACTAAAAATTCTCAGGAACTGGACTGGCCAGCACTGGGAGTTTCGGTTAACCGGAATTATTTGGTCGGTCGACCGAAATTTGAAAATTTTGAAATTTTGGTTGGATATGACATAAACAAGCATCCATCAAAGATTTTCAAATAAATATCAAGATATGATATGCAAGTGGGTATCAGATGTATGCAATGACTCCCCCTCACTAAATGCAACCTATGCATGAGAGAATGCTAATCAAAACATGAGACACTTACTCCCCCTATCTAAGTGCTCTTCAATCCAACCTTGACCATTGGTACTTGGTGGAGGAATGACCTCACACATAGTGCATGCTTCCTGACAGGCATAGCCTGTCTTTCTACAATACACCATTTTATATACCATAGTCATGCATGAAAAGGCATTTAACTAGATGCAATACAATGCAATGTGAACTATGATCACTCAGACTTTTCAAGAGAATGCAGACTGATATTTGCATAACAAAATCAGATGTGCATAAGATTATTCATTGTAGTTCAAAAATAGTCAAACATCCCCTGAAGTTAATTGTCATCAGCATATTCATCAATTTAATAGATTATTTCAGAAAACAGGCACTTTTTAGTCATTATGCTAGAAAAAAAGTGAGAGAGTTAATCAAATAGCTCAAACCTGATTTGATTGAGGTCTACATAGACCTAGCTCCATTCTTAGAGTTGAGAACCTGTCATTGCACAATGGCTTGGTGAAAATATCTACAACCTGATTTTCTGATTGGACAAAATGTGGCTCAAAGTTTTTCTTAAAAACTTCATCTGTAAGGAAGTGATGCCTTATATCTATGTGCTTTGTCCTAGAGTGCAGGACTTGATTTTTGGCAAGATTGATAGCACTTGTGTTGTCACACAAAATCGGGGCACATCCAAGATCTACTAGGTAGTCTTGGAGTTGGTGTTTAATCCACAGCACTTGGGTGCCACAACTCTCTGCAGTAACATATTCTGCTTCTGCAGTAGAGAGGGCAACCGAGTGTTATTTCTTGTGTTGTATGAATGTTGTTTTGATGATGCCTCACTATAAGTATTTGGTCAAATTACCTAGGAACTCATGATATGCCTTTTTGAATGACCAGGAGCGAAGAAGTGTCGACCTCATGCATCCCAGTGTCGACCTTAGGCCTTCGCAGAAGGAAAAGAAGCCCAAATGGCTCAAAAGAAGTGTTGACCTCACTCCATCAGGAGGTTGACCTCAGGCAAAACCAGAGAGCGTTATAAATGGGTTTTTCTAGAGTAGTGTCGACCTCATCTCTCAAAAGGTCGACCTCATGCTCCTTCCAGAAGCCATCATAAAAAGATGTTTCAAGGAAGTGTCGACCTCAGTCTCTCGAAGTGTCGACCTCTTCAAGCTTCCAAAACAAAAGTGTCGACTCCGAGTGTCGACTCCTTTTTACAAGGGTTCTACTGTGCCACAAAGTGTCGACCTCACCATCATGAAGTGTCGACCTCTCTATCGCAAACAACAATCTGGGAAGCGGCCAGCGCAAAAAGTGTCAGCCTCACTTCTACAAGAGGTCGACCTCAGGCTCTTCCAGAAGCCGTTATAAACCAGATTTTGTGAAGAAGTGTCAACCTCACCTCTCAGCAAGTCGACCTCACTGAAGGAAAATCTCCAAGACTTCTAACATATCTGTCTTTTCGAAGATAGTACAGAGGGTAGAAAAGTCTGATGTAAACCTCTGTAAACATGTTTTTTGAGGATGGGAAAAGTTTTCTAGGGTCACCCAAATGTCTCTATCACCATTAGTGTCTAGAAGATCACTTTACTCCAAATATCTAGGAGTACAATCACCTTGGAAAAAGGTCTCTCACCGACTACTCTGTCCCCTATGCCAGATAGCAAGGATTCTAACTGAAAGGAAAAATATCCCTGGACAAAGGACGTCCTTTGTGCTAGCAGAGATTAAGGCTCTGCAGGTTTCCTTGGATAAAACCCTTTGTTTATTTCAGCTATTCAAATTGCATTAGAAATAGAGGGAAAGAGCTTCTGCCTCTTGGAGCCTATAAAATGGACGCCCCTCTTCACATTTCAAGCTGCTGCCTTTGCAACCATGAGTATGGAGGAGCCCTAGACATGGAACCAGAGAGAAGAGAAAAGAGAGAAAGAGAAAGAGTTGAGAAGTATAGAGGAAAAAGAGTGCAGCCAAGCCATCCACTTCATCCTTGTGGTTCTTAATCTTCAAACATCTTGTGTGTGGGATTTGTCACCTTGTGAGCTGCAGTTGCAGCATGTGCGTGTGTGTCTTCTTGTTTTGTTCTTGTTTTTTCCTTGTGGGATTTCTTCCCCATATGCTTTGAGGACTTGTCCTCGTGTGTGTGTGTGTGTGTGTGTGTGTTGGGGCTAGTCCCCGTGTGTTGCTGGTTTCCAGCGTGTGTGTGTGTTTCTTTTGGCCAAAGATCTAGTGGAAGCCTCACCGTTGGTGAGGGGTGGACGTAGGTGTGCCAAGGTACAGTTGAACCACCTTAAAATCCCTGTGTTGTGATTTTCTTTCCATTTCTATCTCCTCTTCATAGGTGATTTGTTGTGCCTAGTGTCTTTCTTATCTCGTTACTCCATTATTCCTCCGCCTGACTTTGCTTATGTTAGTCGTAGCACTATCTTCCATAGCTTGATTGTTAAAATCGAAAAAATAGGTATATGATCTATTCACCCCCCTTCTAGATCCTCTCATACCATCCAACATCTTGGAGGCCCAAGAGACTAAACACCCACCTAGAAATTGGCAATAGTCACTAGTGCTCTTGCGATCCAGCTTGCATTCTGCATAGTCAGCCTCTGAATAAGCAATGAGAGAAAATTCACAAGATGTTGGATACCATAATCCCAAATCTTGAGTGCTAGCAAGGTATCTAAAGATACGCTTGACAGTAGTCAAGTGAGATTCTCTAGGACTAGCTTGAAATCTAGCAGAAAGGCAAACACTAAACTGGATGTCTGGTCTAGATGTAGTTAAATAGGGTAATGAACCAATCATATCTCTGTAGTTCTTTGCATCCACCATTTTACCTTACTCATCTACATCCAGTGATGTAGTTGTTCCCATAGGAGTTGCAATTGTTTTAAGGTTTGTCATGTCAAATCTTTTCAGCAGCTCCTTGACATATTTGGCTTGACTTATGAAGCATCCTTCATCACTATGACTGATCTACAAACCAATAAAAAATTGAAGCTCACCCATTAGGCTCATTTCAAACTCACTAGTCATAAGATCAGCAAAATCTTCACACATTTTGGGCTTTGTAGAGGCAAACATAATATCATCAACATAAATCTGAACTAACAAGATATCCTTACCTTGTCATTTTATGAAGAGTGTTTGGTCTACATTACATTTAGTGTACCCTTTTTCAGTGAGGAATGAGCTTAGCCTGTCATACCAAGCTGTGGGTGCTTGCTTCTAGCCATAAACAGTCCTGTCCAACTTATACACATAATCCACATGATGAGAGCATTCAAAACAGGGGGGTTGTTCAACATAAACCTCTTCTTTTATTAGACCATTTAAAAATGCACTTTTTACATCCATTTGTTGCAATTTGATTTTATGTGCACAAGAAAAAGCAAGTAAAATTATAATTGCTTCTAGTCTGGCTATAGGGTCAAAAGACTCTTCAAAATCAATTCCAAATTTATGATTGTAACCTTGAGTCACTAATCTGGCTTTATTCCTTATTATTGTTTCATCTTCACTGAGTTTGTTCCTAAATACCCATTTGGTACCCATGACAGATTTTATTAAGGGTCTAGGAACAAGATGCCACACACTATTTCTTTCAAACTGGTTTAATTCATCTTGCATGAAATTTATCCAGTTTTCATCTTTTAAGGCTTCTTCAATATTCTTAGGTTCAATTTGGGAGACAAGAGCAAGTTGTTCTAATTCTTCAACAATTCTGAAATGTGACCTTGTTCTAGGTGGATCATACAGGCTACCAATGATATTCTCTAGAGGATGGTCTTTAAGCACTCTAATATCAGTAGGATTGTTACCTTCACCGGTAGCCATGACCCTTGTATTGCTTGATTCTTCCAGGTCGCCATTTCCTTTTGTCTCATGTGGAAGATCATCTTTTTCTTTGGAGTCAAGGAACTCCTCATCATCATCTTTCTTGGAAGATTTGTCATCATTAGTTTCATCAAATGTGACATGGGGTGACTATTCAACAGTTAAACTTTTGAGATTATAGACTCTATAAGCCCTGGACCTATCAGAATATCTAAGAAATATCCCTTCATCACTCTTGGGCTTAAACTTGTCTAGATCTCTTTTATCATTATTATGAACAAAACACTTTGAACCAAATACCTTCATGTGATTGAGAGATAGCTTTTTAACTTTGAGCAACTCATAAGGAGTCATTTTAGTGAATGGCCTTACCATTGAGTGGTTGATGATGTAACAAGCAGTGTTTACCGCTTCTGCCCAAAACCTCCTTGGTAGTTACTTTTCAGTAAGCATAGTCCTAGCCAACTCTATGAGAGTTCTATTTCTCCTCTCGACCACCCCATTTTGTTTAGGGGTCATTGGTGAGGAAAATCTATGATTTATTCATTCAGTCCTGCAAAGACTATCAAAATCAGTATTGTCGAATTCACCACCATGATCAGACAGTATGTAGGAAATCTTAAACTTACCATCTTGCTTCACCATCATGTAGAGTGCCTGAAACTCATCAAAAGCATAATTTTTATGAACAAGAGAAAATACCCATGTGAACCTAGAGAAACCATCCACTAAAATATATCCATATCTCCTACCACTTAAGCTAGCAGTTCTTGTTGGTCCAAACAAGTCCATATGGATTAGTTCAAGTGGTTTGGATGATCAACTTTCAGTTCTACTTTTCAATGATTTTCTGGTTTGTTTTCCTAGGGTGCATGCCTCACAGATTTTATTATTCTGTTTGAAGGAGAGTTCAGGAAAACCTTTTACCATTGAATGCTTTAAAAGTTTATGTAAGACATTGTAGCTAGCATGTCCTAGTCTACGATGCCATAAGCATGCCAGATCAGATTTTGGTGCAGCAAGATAAAGATTTAAGTGTGCTAGATCATCTAAGTCAATCATGTACACATTGTTGACTCTCTTATCAGAAAATTTGATTTCATTTGACTTTTGTTCCAAAATTTTGCATTTAGAAGAGTCAAACACTACTTTATGTCCTTTGTCACACAATTGACTTATGCTCAATAGATTGTACTCCAAACCTTCAACTAACAAAACATTCTCAATAGAGTTGGAGGGATTCTTACCAACTTTACCTGAACCAATGATTTTTCCTTTATTGTTCCCTCCAAAGGTTACATGCCCGGCTTCTTTCTCCACCAAGAGACAGAATTTTGTTATGTCCCCAGTCACGTGTCTTGAACAGCCACTGTCAAGATACCATCGATTATGCACGGTTGTAAGATACTCCTGCACAATGAATTAAGTAACAATCTTTGGAACCCAAGGACAATTGGGTCCCAATAAACCTTTCATTTCAGCAAAGCAAGATAAAACAGACTTTGGAAGCCAAATTTTCTTCACATTTTTTATTTCCTTGCTTGATGGAGAGTTTCTGTCTTTGATTTTAGTATTCATTTTTATTTGCTGTTCAAGAACCTTGTTACCCTTTGGTTTTTGATGGAAGTTTGAGAAGGGTTGTTTCTGGTACCTATAGTTTATCCTCGGCAGATAGAAATTATGGTGGTTCATAGGGTAATAGGTTGGGCCAGGTCTATAAGTATAAGGACTCTATGTGTATGACCTATAGTAGGGCCAACCGTATGACTGCATCGACCTATCCACTTGACTGCGTCGACCTGTACCTTGAAAACCATAGTTATAATTGCTTCTGTTTGATGGTTGAGTCGACCTCATGTAATCTGTGCGTCGATGCATGGATGAGTTTCTACCTACTTGCATATGATGACCAGGGATGCCTTGACCCTTGCTGAGGATGGTGTTGACCTGTACTCCCTTTCTGACCACTTCTAGCCTTGGTGTAGGCTGGCTTGGATTTAGATTTCTAGTGTTTTGGCTGGGATTTTTTAGGAGATTTTTTGGGAATTTTAGGATTTTTCTTCACAGGTTCTCCCACCTTTTCCTTTCCTTTGTTTTGAGTAGGTTTAGAGTTGGAACTTGAAGCACCTGCTGAGGATACAAAAGTGACAGTTTCTAAACCAATTTTTTTTATTTGTAAGATTAAAATCTAAACCTTCCTTGTTGAAATTCATTTTTGTACCTACCAATGAATCTAGGTTTTCCCTGCCACCTACAAACTTTTCCAAAGATTGTTGTTTGTCATTCAATTCTTTTTGCAGGTTTTCAACATTTTCAAGAAGTTGAGAATTGACTTGTTTCATAGCTTCATATTTCTCAAAACTCAGTTTGTTGTCACTTTCATAACTTTACATTTTAAGTTTCAAATTATCCATTTCATTTCTTAAGTCTTCATTTTCAACTTCTAAGTTAGCCATTTCTTTTCTTCCATTTTCCAAATTTTCAATTTCTTTCTTTAAATCTTCATTTTCAGATTCCAGGGAGACAATTTTATCATTCATGCTATGATCATGCACAATCGAGTTAATTTTCTTTTTCAGTGCTTTGTTTTCCTTTTTGTACATGTCATACTTATCCATTAGCTCAATATAGGCTTCTTCCAATCACTAGCAGAAAAATGCTCAAAAGGAGAATGTACCTCAGATTCTTCATCCTCATGTGCCATGAGGCAAATATCTTCAGCTTCATCCTCTAAGGAGTTTGTTCCATCCTCCTCTTCTTCTTCATCACTCTATGTACATACCATGGCTTTGTTCTTCTTTTTCCCTTTCTATTTTATGGAACTTTTCTTCACTTTGTCGGGGCACTCAGTTCTGATATGCCCTATTTTGTTGCAAGAATAACAAACAACTCTATCAGTTTTCTTTAAATTGTCAGGTTTAGATTTGAAAGCTTTCTTTACCTGAGACGTCCATTTTCTGAAACCTTTACCTTCCCTTTTTAAAAACTTTCTGAACTTACGAGTGAGCATGGCCACTTCATCTTCATCTTGCTCACTGCAAGAAGTCTCACCTTCCTTGGAAGGAGCTTGAGTGCTAGGTCTAGCCTTTAAAGCCAGAGGCTTTTTCTTACTTACCTCAACCTCCATGTTCTTTAAGTTTATCTCATAGGTCATCAGGGACTCTATGAGTTCATCCACCTTTGTTGTTGAGAGATCTTTTGACTCTTCTACAACAGTTGCCTTTGTGTGCCGGGTCGGAGTTAGTGACCTTAGGATTTTTCTCACTATGTCTTCCTCTGAATAAGTCTTCCCTAAATCAGTTAGACTGTTAGTGAGCAGAGATAGTCGAGTATACATATCTGAAATATATTCTTCAAGCGTCATCCTAAATATCTCATATTAGTAATGAGTAGGTTGGCCTTAGTCTCACGTACCTGAGCTGTGCCTTCATAGATTACCTCTAATCTGTCCCACATCTCTTTAGTAGTGGTACATGTAGACACTCTTGAGAACTCCACCGGATGTAGAGAGCACTGCATTATGTGCTTGGCACCCCAGTTGACTGTAGACTTTCTTATCTGTTCATGGGTCCAAGTCTCTTCATCCTCTAGTAGCTCGTAGCGACCTTTGGTCACTTCTCGCCAGATCTCATAATCTTGTGCTCGAATGAACACCTGCATGTGATTTTTCCAATGAGCATAGTCAGATCCAATAAAGAAAGGTGGCCTATTAACAGAATGACCCTCAGGTGTCTGACCCTTTGTTGCCATTTCACCGTTTCTCTCAAGGTCGTTGGACCCTTGCATGAGAGATTGGCTCTGATACCATGTGATGTGTGGTGATGGCGGATCTAGAGGGGAGGGGTGAATAGATCAGCCCCCCTTTTCACTATGAACGTAACGGAATATAAAAGAAGCTAACACACAAGAAGACCCACAAGCAGTAGAAGCAATGTAAGATATGTAAATGGCCTAAGCATGCATCTACCGCAGGAAAAACACACAAGCAAGCCACACAAAACAGGATTTTTAAGGTGGTTCGGACTTAACCCAGAGCCTTACGTCCACCCCTCACTCAACCGAGTGAGGCTTCCCTAGTGCAATTGCACTAAACACGCTGACACACAGCTTACGGGCATACAAGGCCAACCACAGAACAGAAGCACCTTATGTCTGTCTTCCTACAGTAGCAGGTAGGGACTGAAACCATAGACCGGAGCACCCTCCATCTGTCTTCCTACAACACCTTGTAGGGACAGTTCAAGGTAGCAATGGAAAAGGGTTCAAACTGAAAAAGAGATAACATAAAACAAAACCCAGACAGGAAATGGAATTCTCGAGCAGAATGAAAAATGGCCCTATCTGGAATTTGGATGGCGGTCTACGCTTCTTCCAGATGGAGTGCTTCCTAGGAGAGCAGGTTCTCCTTCACAGGAAGCTGGAGCTGATGTTGTCCTTCTTCGTAGGATGAAGAAGGCAGGTTGAAGGAGTCTGGCTTCAGACTTCAAGGTTGTAGCATGCTTTGACCTTCCCCAGCAGCTCCACCTTTCCAGTAGCTTGCTTCGACCTACTCAAGCAGCTCCATGGGCTCCTCTCCTTCCTCTATCTTTTCTTCTTCTCCCCGTCTCAACTTCTATTCTTCGAACATGCCTCTTCTCTTCTTTCTCTCTTATCTTCTGGTAGGATGAAGAAGGGCAGGATGAAGTCTTGCTTCAGGCTTGAACGTTCTCAGCTACAAACTCCACGTTCAGCAGCAGCTTGGCCTTTTCCTTCATGAAGGCTTCTTCTCTTCGCAAGCAGCTCCACGTTCTCCTCCTCTTCTCTTTACCTGACTTCGATGCCTGCACCTTCTATGCCGCAAGCTCCCACAGAAAATGTCTCCCACGTGCTGCCATTTTGTTCCAGACAATCTTGTAATATCCTAGATTTATCAGATTAAAATCGGAGAGCTTTTGGAGCGCTTTTGTGGCTCCCTTATTATGTTTTACGACCCACTCGGATTTTTCCCATGTATCACTTGCTGAACCCCGTGGAGAGTGAACCGTTGAGTTTTGAGACTCCGGGACACTACAGGTGCGTTGTGCTCGTTTCGAGGATCGCGGAGACTATTTTTTTATATTTTTCTAGGTTTACAGAATTTCGTGCCAAAAATTGAATTTTTGGGAAATTGCTAGTTTCTTATTTTCTTTTTTTTCTTGACCCATCCTCTCTCCTCTCTCCTCTCTCACGTGTCTCACTTCTCTCCCTTCATTCTCTCTCCTCTCTTCTCCTCTCCCCCGTGCGTGCGACAGTGGCGGAGCTGGATGAGGTGGTGACGGCGTGGAGCTGACCTGGAGCGTGGCTGCACGAGAATCGAAGCGTGGTGTAGGTGTGATCCCATTCGTGGATTTGAAGCCGGCGTGGGTTGGTCGTGTGATGTTTTCGGCATGGTTTGGCTGTTTCGGCGCGTGAGATCTTCGGCGAAGGTAGGGGGATGGATACCCTACTCTTTTCCTGCATTCCCTCGCGGTTTGGAGCCGAACGTGTCACGCCCCGAGCGCAGAAGGAACCCAGAGATGCGTGAAGAGTTATATCAATCATGTCAATCTGAGCGTAAGTGTATTCGACATACAAAGACCGAGTACGCACAAGTAATGATAACCAAGTCCTTTATTAATCATAAGCCTTCAGGTTCTTCTATTACAACTCATGATAAAAGAACTAAGAACTCAATAAAATAAAAGTACAATGGATGACTCAAGAAAATAAAAAAGATAGGACTAGATAACGCTTGACGGTTGGAATGACTCTAAACTCTTCACTCTTGTTCATCCCCATCCGAATGAGTCTCGTTATCGGAATTACCTGAAAAATAGGGGAAAACACTAGGTGAGCGAATGCTCAGTAGGAATTATATCTCAAGTGCTAGCTTGCTTTAAGTAAATTACATGTTATATGAATGCAAGTATAGCTATGCATGCTCGCGTGAACTGACAATAGTGAGAGAGTGTATGGCAAGAGATAACTTAGAATGAACAAGCAAGATACCCAAGATTTCATGTAATCATATCAAGATAGGCAAGCATGTATGTTTATCAAGTCATGTCAAGAATTGGCTATCATGTTATCAAGTAAAAGCAAGTAAATACCCTTTCCGGGCCACACATATCATGTCATGTCAAGTCAAGTATAAGTACAAGAGTTTGTGGAAATGTCCAACCAAGCAAGTCATGCACTTCGGTGCAATGCCACACCGTGATCAATAATAGCTCCCATGGGTAAAAATACTTTCGGGTGCTCCTCCCAGGACCAGATCGGGCCCTTATATGCGCCAGCATTGAGTCATGTATTTCGACATCCACTTTAGTTATAGCCAATATAGAATTTCAATAGAATGAACCTTTGTAGGAATATAAGGTAGATCTTGTGGAATAGAATCACAAGGACAGAACTTTTGAGTAAGGACATACTACGGTCAAGTCGGTACAATCACGATACTTATAGAAACTGGGTGGATTTCACTCCCTAGTGGGTGCCAAGTAAACAAGAATAAGCACTCATATTCACATGATTGCTCGTCCTTTGTACATGATAGGTAGAAAGAATTGGTGTCTTCGTAGAGGCACACAATCCAAGATTGATAGCAATGGTATGGTTTTCCCATTCCACTAGCTCAAGAATTATTCTCACGGCGGCTAAATAGCATACCATGAGGGTCGGTATACCATGTTTCTCTTGAGTGACATGGCAATCAAAAAGTGTCATAGGTTTTTATGGTACAACCTACTCAATCGGCCTTGAGGGAATCCAAGGCTACGAGGAGTCTTACGGAGGTCCCAATGACTAACTTACCAGTCCGAAGGAACATAATGTCCAACAGAGGGCTCGTATGTCACCAAGAGTTAAGGGGTAATCGATTAAACATCGTGAAACGTGGGACTATACTCATGGAATAGAATATAGTGCCTATATACATAACCCACTGTAAAGGGTTACTGAAAACATTCAGAAATCAGAAACTCAGGTAAATGGCGCCTGAGATCAAGTCTTCATTTTATGAATTAGCGCCATGGGCAGGGTCGCTAGTTCTGTATATAACGACTATTCATTCAGTCGTTGTATCCAGGTTCTAAATATATTAAGATCTGTAAAATTCTCAAATGCCAGAAATTATGTAAATGGCGCCTTGGCTTAAGTCTTCATTTCAATAAGTAGCGCCCTAGTCAGGGGCACCATTTTTCAAAATAATGGTAGGATGCATGTCGTGATTTTCAATATCGGTGTAATTTGGTCATGAACAGTAGCACTTTTTCAATAAAAATAATTTTGCAGGAACAAGTACATGAACAGGTACAGAAAAATAGCAGGAATCTAACAGTATACTTATGCATTAGATTAGATGTCACGGTTCACAGTTATGAAATTTTGAACATGTGTATTTATTAATTAACCAGCTAACCGATGACTGTTTGCACGGTCGTTATATCAAATAGTGCCCTATCAAGAGGCACCTTCTACTAAAACTCAGTAAAAACTTTACAAAACATACTGGAAACCATCTATCAGACCTATATGCATGATCATGATCTGATAACTATTAGATTGGGCTTGTGCTTGGGAACACCTACCTTGTAGTGATCTGGATGAGAGAATCGTGAAGAGATTGAAGAATCAACCACAAGAATAACCACAAAATGATACTCTGTTTGCAATAGAGAAACTAGACAACGGCAGCAGGAAGAAGAAGATGATCTGAGCACTACAGCTTCAGAGGAAGAAGAACACGGTAGCAGTAGCAGAACTGCAACCGTAGGTAAACGATCCCTTGACAGCACCAACGAAAGAAGCAGCAGGCTTCTTCTACGGCAACCACCACGGAAGAAGAAGAGTAGCAGCCACAAGCCTCCTCCAGGAAGATGCAGAGAAGAAAGTAGAGCCTCCTCTCCACATACAGTCGAAGAGAAAGAAACAGTAACTGTAGAGAAACGAAGAGCAGCAGGACGTCTTTGAAATATAGAGTCAACAAAGGGTTCGATGGAGGCGGTTTGATATTTATCGAGAAGGGATTCTATCTTGGCTTAGAGTTTGATTAGGTTTAAAACTTCCCACGTAAGACTTTTATTAGAAGCAAGGTTTCCCTACGTATTAATCATTCCAGATCAATACTTTCCTGATCGGTCACTGCTTCCTTGTTCGAACAAAACACTGCAGTCGACTTACCAATTTTCCTACTGCAAGGAAATAGCGCCCAGAGGAGGGGCACCCTTCATGTAATTAGCGCCCAAGATAGGGGCGCCCTTCAGGTAATTGGCGCCCCCAAGAGGGGTCTTCACTTCACCAATTGGCGCCCCCTTGAGGGGTCTTCAATTAATGAAATGGCGCCTTAAGAGGAGGTGCTATTCATCTTTGGGCCATTTGTTATATGGTTTAAGTGTAAGGCCCATTTGGTATATATATATATATATATATAAATGGTTTTAAGTATATATGAGTTGGGCCTTGAACATTGGTTTAGTTTTTAATCCATTTAGAATTTCATTCCTTCAAATTACCAGGGTTGCTACACCCTCTCTCACTTAAAAGAATTTGGTCCCCAAATTCAATGGTATATAGACGTGGAGGGTGCAAAGTACATACCGATCGTAAATAAGTTGGGAAATCTCTTCTTCATGGATTCCTCGGTATCCCACGTGGCTTCTTGTTTCGAGCATTTGTTCCTTGAACCTTGACCATGGGAATTGTCTTATTTCTTAATGCACGTACCTTGCGATCAAGGATCTTCATGGGTTTTTGTTCATAAGTGAGATCCTTTTGTATCACCAGGTCTCCATGATTTATGACATGTGTTGGATCGTGCACATATTTCTTTAACATAGATATGTGGAAAACATTATGGACGTCAGACAATTGAGGAGGCCAGGCAATACGGTAGGCAACCTCGTCAACTCTCTCTAATACCTCAAAAGGTCCGATATACCTTGGTGTAAGCTTGCCCTTAACACCAAATCTCCTAATTCCTCGTCCTGGAGAAAATTTAAGAAATACATGATCTTCGACTTGGAATTCAAGATTTCTTCTTTGGGTATCAGCATAAGCCTTTTGTATAGATTGAGCTACTTGAAGTCTTTCTCTAATCAATTGGATCTTCTCAGAAGTATCTCTAACCATGTCTGGGCCTAGTAGTTGTTTCTCGCCAACTTCATCCCAGTACAAAGGTGATCGGCAACTCCTTCCGTATAAGGCTTCGAAAGGTGCCATCTGATATGCGCAGCGTAGAGTGATATAGAAGGGGGGGGGGAGAATAAATCACTCCCAAAAAATAATAATCCAGCGATAAACCACAACTTCGTTTATAAACCCTTCAGATACAGCAAAAAGTATTGCTAAAGCAGTCAATAACTATGAAAGAGTATGTAAGTGATATCGAGAGGGCTGTTCACAGTGAAGCAAAATGTCGAGCAGAGGAGGAGCAACACAACAATAACAAACAACCCACAGAAGAGACAGAGAGTTTTTAAGGTGGTTCGATTGTAGTCCACAATCTACATCCACCCCTCACTCCAAACCAGAGTGAGGCTTCCACTAGCAACAGCTAGAACAGCAGACTCAGTCTGCAAACATATGCTGCCGAACAGCTTGACCAACCAAGGGAAACAAATCCCTTAACCCAAACTCTGCAACCCACAGAGCTTGACACTTGGACCTGCTACCCGCAAGACCAGAACTGGAGATGAATCTCCCTTCCTCCAAACCGGAGGGAACTTGCTAGTGACAGCCCGTCACTGGCAAACCAGAGATCACAGATCTCTCTTCCTCTGTAGCCCAGAGGGAAACCGGAGAATCTCTCCCTTCCTCCGAACACTGGAGGGTGACAATATGAGATGACAAAAGATGAAATGAAAATGGAAAAATAGGACAATCGAAGAATGATAATCGTTTCTAAAAATCAAGAACAATGTAGCTTCCGAAGAAGCAGATCTTCACAATCACAGACTCTTCTCTCTCTCAAGGACTTTTATCTCAGATCATTTCTCTCAAATCATTTCTCTCTGTCTTCTCTCTGGAACGTGGAGGCTCTCTCTATTCTTCTTCTGCTCAGGGACTCATCTTCTCAGCTTTTTTCCAGTTCACCTCTTCAGATCGCAGAGGACTTCCTTTTATATGGCTTTCGACCTGAATTCCATGACTTCACTCGTATGGCATGAGTGGGGCTCGTTCCCTCCTTTTCCAGAGCAACCTCAGATCACGTGCCAGGCACCAACCTCGGATCACGTGCCCAATCATCAGCTTGACCCAATCTGTAGGAAGAGAAAGAAGGATGTATCGAGTTAGTTCAGGCTTTTAACAAAGTGTGTATAGACATGATGCAGCATTGAGTGTATGGACTTAGTGCCCAAGCGTGAGCTATGTACAGACTTGTTTTGAACAATGCACAAAGCATATAGGAGTGTGTGTACATTGACGATGAGTGCTCAGGCGTGCTGTCAAGCAATGTACAGACTTGATGAGAACGATGCATGAACAAGCCATAGCAAATGTATAGACTTAATCGATGCGAACACAGGCTGTACACACTTTGATTGCGTGCATGAGAAAGCAGTGTACAGACTTGCTATGAAGGACAATGCCCAAATGCAGTGTATGGACTTAGAATGCATGAGACAGCAATGTATAGACTTGCACGAGCAGGCGACAATGTATAGACTTGATGCAGCTGCAAAGCAACCATGTGCAGACTTTACCGATGTACAGACTTCACGCGATGTATAGACTTAGTGTTCTGAACGTAGGTAAAGATAAGGAGTGTATAGACTTGAACCCGTGCATTCTATGCATGCGGATGTATAGACTTGTGTTATGTAGCCAAACTATGTACATACTTGATGAGGCGCTAAGTGAGACAAAGCTGGCTATACAGACTTTGAGAGATGATGCATTGTAGGCAAATGCTGTACAGACTTTGAGAGAGATGATGCATGAGACGATGCATGCACAAGATTGTACAGACATTGTCTTACAATGTATAGACTTGGCCAACTATCAATTGATGGATGTATAGACTTTATGAATGCATATGCCAAGACCATGTACAGACTTGAAGTGGCATGCAGCAGACGATGTACAGGCATGGCTCATGAATGTATAGACTTTGCCAGTGCCAAGTCGATGTACAGACTCTGCGAGCGCCAGGTCGATGTTAGACTTTGCGAGCGCCAAGTCGATGTACAGACTTTGCGAGCGCCTGGACCATGTATAGACTTAGTGTCTCATGCAACCAGACAAGTGAATGCACAGGCAATGTACAGACTTAGTGCAAACGGGATGTGCAGACTTTGTAGCATGTGTGCGAGACAATGTTTAGACTTGATAGATGATGCATGCATTGATCTAGAGATAGAAACATATTGATTTATAGTGTGAGACATCATCAAAACCGTAGGGATGCAATAATCTCCCCCTTTTTGATGATGGCAACATGAATCAAGCAATATCAAGGCTTAAAAGAAATTAACAGCAGCTTTAACAATCAAAGCAAATTCAAGGCAAGCGCATGCAGAGCCAAATTAAACACTACTGCTGAAACACTTCTTTCTCCAAAACCACTCAGATATTTCCAAGACAAACTATTCACCCCCACAGCTCATGAACAATTCTCCCCCAAATCTCATGACAACTCATGATCTACTGATATTGCAAAACCTCTCTCCCCCTTTGACATCATCAAAAGGAAATGAAGGATATGTGAAAGTGCTGGAGACATGAGGAAGAAGTACAGTAACATCTTAGTGTAGAAAGACACGAGCAAGTCTTAAGAGAATAAGTGAGGTGCTAAACTCACGTGAAGATTCTTAAACTCCAGTAAACAATAGAGAGCTAGAATGAGAGAAAAGTTTATCAACATACATAGTGTATGATTTAGAACAGGGGTGAACAAGTATGGCATGACATAGCTGAACAAGTAACTATCCCAGAAGATAACAAGAGACAAAGTCAGAGAAGGTGTTCTCAAGATATTGAGGACAAGCAATCCATTAAAGTGTATAACGACAAGGGATTTTGAGGTGATTTTCAAGAAGACCAGTGAGTAAGTTGGTAATTCACTCTTTTGACATTAGGGAGACACCTTGATTAGAGGCCTGAATCCCCAGTTACTCAGTGTGAGTACCTCATTACTTCCTTTTTTTTTAAGGAGCAGAGTTAGTAACTGTGACTTTTGACATGAGGAAACACCTTGATTAGAGGCCAGAGTCCCCAATTACTCACCAGCTAGCCACCATTGCTCTGTGATGGTCAGAATATTAATGTCATTTCTTTTCATTTTTTGTTAAGCATTTGACACCTCATGACATAGGAGAAAAACTTCATTTCATTGATGAAGCTCCAAGTTTCTCAGTGACCAAATCAAGACCTTTGTTCATTCATTTTATCCCTTGTGTTGAGAAGAAGGAATGATTGAAAACAATACCAGAAGGACTATTTCTTGAAGTGAATCTTGAAGTCTAGATTTCAAGTTGTTTTGGTCAGATATCAAGACATACAGGTTTTGGCCTGAACGGGAATCACTGACAATGTAGGAAGATATACTTTATACAATTAATCCAGATCTCTGATAGACTACCAGAGGGAAGATTCTAGCTGGACTTTAGTAACACAGACTTATAGACTTAGGAGATGAGTGTGATTCTACTGTCTGAGAGAACCGCACTAGTTCAGTCATGAGAACCAGCAATGACACACATCTGGTCAGACTTTTTGAATCAGTCAAAGAACTCCCCCTCTCACAGCTCAACCAACTCCCCCTTAATCATAGCATTACTGAAGACTAACCATTTGACACACAGAACTCCCCCTCACAAAAGGAACAGACATCACAAATAAGACAACTTGAATAAGCCTAATTCTCTTCTCAGTGAAGTGAATTTTTCATTATCCAGAGGTTTGGTGAAGATGTCAGCAATCTTATTTGTAGTGCCTACATGAATCAATTCAAAGTTGTTCTTAGAGACCTCATCTCTTATGAAATGATGCCTTATCTCTATGTGTTTGGTGCGGGAATGCAAAACATGATTCTTGGCTAGATTAATGGCACTGGTATTATCACAATAGATAGGTGTGCACCCCAGGTCTACTTGGTAGTCCTGAAGCTGGTGTTTAATCCAAATGACTTGTGTACCACAACTCCATGCAGCCACATATTCAGCCTCTGCAGTGGAGAGGGCCATAGAATGTTGTTTCTTGGAGCCCCAAGACACTAAACACCCACCTAAAAATTCACAGTGACCACTAGTGCTTTTCCTGTCTAGTTTACACCCTGCATAATCTGCATCTGTATATGCAACTAAATCAAGTGTTTGTGATGCAGGAAACCATAATCCAAGAGAGTGTGTAGCTGACAAATATCTGAAAATTCTTTTCACTGCAGCTAAATGTAATTCAGTGGGTCTAGACTGATACCTTGCACACATTCCTACACTGAACTGTATATCAGGTCTAGAGGCTGTCAAGTAAAGTAGAGATCCAATCATACCTCGATAGAGCTTGGCATCTACCTCTTTACCTGTCTCATCTGCATCCAGTGAGGTATTGGTACCCATGGGTGTTGTAATGTGCTTCAGGTTATTCATACCAAACCTCTTGAATAGTTCCATTGTGTATTTGGTCTGGTTGATGAAGCATCCATCCTCTAACTGTTGTACCTGCAAGCCAAGAAAGTACTTTAGTTCACCGACCAAACTCATCTCAAATTCAGCAGACATCATTTTAGAGAATTCATCACATAGTTCATAGCTAGTTGATCCAAACACAATGTCATCTACATATACTTGAACTATGATGAGATCTTTATTTGTACCCTTGGTAAATAAAGTTTGATCAACTTTACCTCTGTTGTAGCCCTTGCTGATCAGAAATTCAGTCAGTCCTTCATACCTGAAAACTTGGTTAGGTTGAGGAGAGAATTGAAATCCATGGGGTTGTTCAACAAAAACCTCTTCCTTGATGACTCCATTTAAGAAGGCACTTTTAACATCCATTTGTTGGAGTTTTATATTCTTGGAACATGCAAAAGCTAGCAATATTCTTATTGCTTCCATCCTAGTAACAGGTGCATAGGATTCATCAAAATCAACACCAAATTCATGACAGTAGCCCTTGGCTACTAGTCTGGCCTTATTCCTAGAAATGATTCCATCTTCATTCATTTTATTTTTAAAAATCCACTTAGTTCCTATGATATTAACACTTTCTGGTCTTGGAACACGCTCCCAGACATTATTTCTTTCAAACTGACCTAATTCCTCACACATAGCATTGACCCAAGATTGATCAGCCAAGGCCTCTTCTACTGATTTGGGTTTAATTTCTGAGACCAAAGCAATTAGGTCTTAATTATTAACATTCCTAAAATGAGACCTAGTCCGAAGAGGATCTTCAGGGTTGCCTATGACATTATCTATCGGATGATCTTTAAGAAATCTAACATTTATTGAAGACTCACCTGTTTCTTCTGGCCCTTCCTGGTTGGGAGGATTTGATGTTCCACTCGGCTGAGTCTTCTCTTCTTCTTGGTCTTCTAGGAATTCCCCATCGTGATTAGAATCCCTGTCAATATTTTCAATGTTAGTAACACCTTTCTTTTCACTAAAAATGATGTGTGGAGACTCTTCAACTTTCTGGTCTATTATGTTAAAGACCATATATGCCCTTGACACTTCAGAATATCCTAAAAATATTCCAGGGGAGCTTTTAGCTTCAAACTTATCTAAGTCTTTCTTGTCATTATTATGAATAAAGCATTTAGCTCCAAAAATTCTGAAATGAACCAAGTTTGGTTTCTTACCTTTTAGTAGCTCATAGGGTGTTTTCTTGTGAATATGTCTTACCATGGCCCTGTTGATTATATAAGTTGCTGTATTGGCAGCCTCTGCCCAGAATTTCCTTGGTAATTGACTCTCAATCAGCATGGTTCGGGCCATCTCCACAATAGTTCTATTTCTTCTCTCCACAATTCCATTCTGTTCAGGTGTCCTGGGAGAAGAAAACCTGTGTGTTAGTCCCTCTCTTTCACAAAGATCAGAAAACATGGAATTTTCAAACTCACCTCCATGGTCAGATTGAATTGAACAAATCTTGTATTTTCCTTCTTGTTTGACCTTATTGAAAAAATGATTAAACTTTTGAAAAGCATCACTTTTATTGGCTAAGAAAAAGATCCATGAAAATCTAGAGTGGTAATCAATGATCACATAGCCAAACCTATTCCCATTAAGACTCTGAGTCCTAATAGGACCAAAGAGGTCCATATGGGGAAGTTCCATTGGTCTAGAGGACAATGGCTCAGATCTTAGCTTGAAAGAATTCCTGGTCTGTTTGCCTAGAGCACAGGCATCACAGGATTTTGAAATAGAATTGAACTTGATTCTAGGCATGCCTCTAACTAAATCATGCTTGACCAATTTATTTAAAGCAGAGAAACTAGCATGGCCTAGACGTCTATGCCATTCAAAAGCATCATTTTCAGAATTAGCAGATAAACAAAGATTAGGTTCAGATTCAGCATCCAAGTCTATCATGTAGACATTATTAGTCCTGTTGGCTACAAATTTAACCACATCGGAATTTATTTCAAAAATTTTGCATGAGTCATCATCAAACACAACCCTGTGACCCTTGTCACATAATTGACTAATGCTAATCAGGTTGTGTTGAAGACCTTCCACAAGTAGAACTTTTTCTATGGAGTTTGTGGAAGACTTACCTACTATGCCATCTCCAATGATCTTACCTCTGTTCTTTCCTCCAAATTTGACCAGACCCCCTACCTTCATCTCTATCTTGCTGAACTTGAATCGGTCTCCTGTCATGTGCTTGGAGCAGCCACTATCGAGGTACCACTTGTTGTCTTCAGCTGCCAGGCCGACCTACACAACCAAAATTAAGCAGAGTGATTTGGAACCCAAGATGAGTTGGGTCCAAAGACGTTATTCAAATCTCTAAGCATATGTTTAGGAATCCAGATTTGCTTCAACATGGTTTTCTCTGGCACCTTTACTTCAGGTTTATTGAAATTATAACCGGGGTTATGTCCAGCTGGTCTGGAGAAGTAAACTCTATTCCAGTCATTGGGCTTCCCATTCCTGGGATACCTCCTGTGAGCTTGTTGATTAACAGATTTTTGAGGATGATAGTTATTTCTCCAGTACATCCTGGTTGGACCCATCTGTTTGTAGTAATTCCAGCTTTTATTCTGATCCACTTGCTTGGTCCATCTACAATTTATGTTCTGGTGAGTGGGCTTAGTGAAGTTCTTCACAAAATTCATTCCCATTTTAAATGATCGACCAACACTGTTTGTTAAATTTTCTTTCAGACGTTGAGCTCCTTGACTGCTATTTGAGCTGGATGGTGTGTCCAGCTTCTCTTTTCCCTTCTCTGGGCAGAAGGTGGTGGTTTTGAATTGAAGGGGTCTCTTGTTAGTTGGGTCATAGCCTAGACCCTCCCTATTGAAGTTAACCCTTGTCCCTAGTATAGCATCCAAACTTGTTTTTCCTTGAACAAATTTTTCCAAAACCTTCTGTTTGTCTTCCAGCTCTTTTTGAAGAGACTCAAAATTTTTTAAAAGTTCAGCGTTCACTTTCTTAACAGTTTCATATTTCTCTGAGTTCACTCTATTTTCATTCAGGCTTTCTTCAATTTTGATTTTGAGTTCGTTAAGCTGGGTGTGACTCTCCTGGTTTTCTTCCTTGAGCTTTTCATTTTCTTTTCTTAGGGAAGTCATTTCTTCTAATTCTTCTTTTAGTTTCTGATTTTCCTCACAGACTTGGGTTTGTTCTTCAACATTGGTATTGAATTTTCTCTTCAGAACCCTATGCTCTTTACTAAGTGAATTGAACTTATCTAATAATTCAGCATAGGTATCTTCCCAGTCATCAATAGAAAAAATTTCAAAGACATTTGTTACCTCATCTTCTCTATTTGCCATTAGGCAAATTCCTTCTTCATACTCCTCTGAGGAAGTGCTTTTCGGATCTTCTTCCTCATCGCTCCACGTGCAGACCATTGCCTGTGGCTTCTTCTTTTTCTGCACCTTTGAGCTCTTCTTCTGAAAGTAGGGACCCTTCTTCTGGAGATCTGGGCATTCCCCTTTCATGTGTCCCTGTTTGTTGCAATGAAAACAAGTCAGTCTCTTAGTATTTCTATCCTTGTTATTGCTAGATTCAACGTTCTTAGTAAAGGAGTATGGCTTCTTCCTCCTAATGATCTTCCCCTTAGTCCTTATAAATTTACTGAATTGTCGAGTGAGCATTGCCTGCTCCTCCTGGTCGAGATCGGAAAAAAACATCGGACTCACTGCTGCTGCTCCCGCTGCTGCTACCCTTGTTGCGGGATGCCCTGAGAGCGATATTCTTGCCCTTCCTGTCACTTCCTTCACCACCTCTTTTAAAGTTCATCTTATAGGTCATGAGGGATCCTATGAGTTCAGTCACAGTCATAGTCGTTAGATCCTTTGACTCTTCTATCACGATGGCCTTAGTGTGCCATGCTGGGGTTAGAGATCTAAGTATCTTCCTGACTACATCTGCCTCAGCCATCTCTTTCCCTAGCCCCTTAAGAGTATTCGTGATCAAAGACAACCTGACATACATTTCAGTGATGGTCTCCTCTGGTTTCATCTTAAACAATTCATACTTAGAGGTGTAGAGATTTACCTTTGTGGCTTTCACTTGAGCTGTACCTTCGTAGATTAGTTGCAGCTCATCCCACATTCGCTTGGCCGTCTTGTAGGCTGATATGCGGGCGTAATCATCTGGGTGAACAGCACACTGATGATGTTCAGGGCCGTCCAGTTAAGTGAAGACAACTTGACATGATCATCTGTCCATGCGTCCTCGTTCGGTGGCAGATCATACAGCCCTGTAGTGATTTCCCTCCACAGCTTGTGGCTCTGTGCCCTGATGAACACCTCCATCCTATTTTTCCAGAAGAGATAGTTATTACCATCAAAGAATGGAGGGTGACTAATAGATTGTCCCTCAGGCATGAAACTTCGAGGACCATTAGGATTACCCTGACCGTTGGCCCACATGATGACAACCCGCTCTGATACCAATTGATATGCGCAGCGTAGAGTGATATAGAAGGGGGGGGATGAATAGATCACTCCCTAAAATTAATAATCCAGCGATAAACCACAACTTCGTTTATAAACCCTTCAGATACATCAAAAAGTATTGCTAAAGCAGTCAATAACTATGAATGAGTATGTAAGTGATATCGAGAGGGCTATTCACGGTGAAGCAAAATGTCGAGCAAAGGAGGAGCAACACAACAATAACAAACAACCCACAGAAGAGACAGAGAGTTTTTAAGGTGGTTCGATTGTAGTCCACAATCTACATCCACCCCTCACTCCAAACCAGAGTGAGGCTTCTACTAGCAACAGCTAGAACAGCAGACTCAGTCTGCAAACATATGCTGCCGAACAGCTTGACCAACCAAGGGAAACAAATCCCTCAACCCAAACTCTACAACCCACAGAGCTTGACACCTGGACCTGCTACCCACAAGACCAGAACCGGAGACGAATCTCCCTTCCTCCAAACCGGAGGGAACCTGCTAGTGACAGCCCATCACTGGCAAACCAGAGATCACAGATCTCTCTTCCTCTGTAGCCCAGAGGGAAACCGGAGAATCTCTCCCTTCCTCCGAACACTGGAGGGTAACAATATGAGATGACAAAAGATGAAATGAAAACAGAAAATTAGTACAATCGAAGAACGACAATCGTTTCTAAAAATCAAGAACAATGTAGCTTCCGAAGAAGCAGATCTTCACAGTCACAGACTCTTCTCTCTCTCAAGGACTTTTCTCTTAGATCATTTCTCTCAAATCATTTCTCTCTGTCTTCTCTCTGGAATGTGGAGGCTCTCTCTATTCTTCTTCTGCTCAGGGACTCATCTTCTCAGCTTTTTTCCAGTTCACCTCTTCTGATCGCAGAGGACTTCCTTTTATATGGCTTCTGACCTGAATTCCATGACTTCACTCGTGTGGCGTGAGTGGGGCTCGTTCCCTTCTTTTCCAGAGCAACCTCGGATCACGTGCCAGGTACCAACCTCGGATCACGTGCCCAATCATCAGCTTGACCCAATCTGTAGGAAGAGAAAGAAGGATGTATCGAGTTAGTTCAGGCTTTTAACAAAGTGTGTATAAACATGATGCAGCATTGAGTGTATGGACTTAGTGTCCAAGCGAGAGCTATGTACATACTTGTTTTGAACAATGCACAAAGCATATAGGAGTGTGTGTACATTGACGATGAGTGCTCGGGCGTGCTGTCAAGTAATGTACAGACTTGATGAGAACGATGCATGAACAAGCCATAGCAAATGTATAGACTTAATCGATGCAAACACAGGCTGTACACACTTTGATTGCGTGCATGAGAAAGTAGTGTACAGACTTGCTGTGAAGAACAATGCCCAAATGCAGTGTATGGACTTAGAATGAATGAGAAAGTAATGTATAGACTTGCACGAGCAGGCGACAATGTATAGACTTGATGCAGCTGCAAAGCAACAATGTGCAGACTTTACCGATGTACAGACTTCACGCGATGAATAGACTTAGTGTTCTGAACGTAGGTAAAGATAAGGAGTGTATAGACTTGAACCCGTGCATGCTATGCATGCGGATGTATAGACTTGTGTTATGCAGCCAAACTATATACATACTTGATGAGGCGCTAAGGGAGACAGAGCTGGCTGTACAGACTTTGAGAGACGATGCATTGTAGGCAAACGCTGTACAGACTTTGAGAGAGATGATGCATGAGACGATGCATGCACAAGATTGTACAGACTTGGTCTTACAATGTGTAGACTTGGCCAACTATCAATTGATGGATGTATAGACTTTATGAATGCATATGCCAAGACCATGTACAGACTTGAAGTGGCATGCAGCAGACGATGTACAGCCATGGCTCATGAATGTATAGACTTTGCCAGCGCCAAGTCGATGTACAGACTCTGCGAGCGCCAGGCCGATGTTAGACTTTACAAGCGCCAAGTCGATGTACAGACTTTGCGAGCGCCTGGACCATGTATAGACTTAGTGTCTCATGCAACCAGACAAGTGAATGCATAGGCAATGTACAGACTTAGTGCAAACGGGATGTGCAGACTTTGTAGCATGTATGCGAGACAATGTTTAGACTTGATTGATGATGCATGCATTGATCTAGAGATAGAAACATATTGATTTATAGTGTGAGACATCATCAAAACCGTAGGGATGCAACACCATCTGTACTTGCCTGGTAGCTGTTGTTGTATGCAAACTCGACCAAAGACAAGTGATCATGCCAGCTTCCACCAAAATCAATGATGCAAGCTCTGAGCATATCTTCTACTACCTGATTTGTTCTCTCGGTCTGACCATCCATCTGAGGATGAAAGGTTGTACTAAAGTTGAGTCTTATCCCCAACGAATGTTGTAGACCCTTCCAAAAATGAGAGGTAAAACGAGGGTCTTGGTCAGACACGATTGAAACAGGAACTCCATGTAGTCTGACTATCTCCTTGATGTACAGTGCAGCAAGAACGTCAATTGACCATCGGCTCTTGATTGGCAAGAAATGTGCCGACTTGGTCAATCGGTCTATGATGACCCAAATTCCATCATGTCCTCCTTTAGATTTAGACAGTCTCATTATAAAGTCCATACCGATATCCTCCCACTTCCACTTGGGAATATCAAGAGGATGAAGCTTACCGGCAGGTCTTTGGTGTTCCACCTTAACTTACTGACAAGTGAGACAATGAGATACAAAATCCGCTACCTCTCTTTTCATGTTAGGCCACCGAAATGTCCGCTTCAAGTCTTGGTACATCTTGGTAGATCCAGGATGAATCGTGTACCTTGACCTGTGAGCTTCTTCTAATATCTTCCTCTTCAATTCTACACAATCTGGTACACAAGTTCTTTCTCTTAATAATAGTCTTCCATCTGTTGCAAGTTTGAAATCAGATTGCTCTTTTATCTTGCCCTTGATTTCCACTAATACCGGGTCATTGTCTTGAAGACCTTGTATTTCAGAGAGTAGATCGGGTCGTATCCTCATATGTGATAGAGTAATACACCGGTTCTCCTTGTCTATACTTATGCTAAGTCTAGAAAATTATTCTTCTACTCCTGAATCATACAATTGGCTAATAACGCTCTTGACTTTCGACTGAGGGCATCGGCTACAGGATTACCCTTTCCAGGATGATATAGGATTGTGAAGTCGAAGTCCTTGAGATATTCCAACCAACGTATCTGTCTCATATGTTGTGCCCCTATGGTCATTTGAGTTATTTGATATTCATGGTTTTGATAATGGCTAAACACTATAAGTCATTGTTGTTTTCCACTCTCATATGACTGACATATGTGATGCTTTTTTTATGACAGGTAAGCCAATGAATGGACAAGGAATGGAGTGGAGATAAAAAATGTGAAAGCTCAATTATTGCGCCCTCGCACGCGGATCGACCTGCGCGGTCAGGTCGCGGGGGTCAAGGGGGCAGCACCCCTTGCGGGGGTTTCCGGGGGCGGAGCCCCTGGAACCAAATTTAGAAATGCTCAAATGATCTAATGCATAAACCAAACCCAAAAATGCATGGAATTGATAAGGACATGAGTATCTTGACTTATGGACATGTTTCTTTGGGCTAACACTTCATTTTTGCAGGTATAGGTCTTTCCAGTCGACCAACACACCTTGGCCGGTCGACCAGTTCTTCCAGAAACGTGAAACTCCAATTTTTACAGGTTTCGGTCGACCGCCCCTAGGTGTTCGGTCGACCGGTTTTGCCAGAGATGAAAAATCCACCGACTGTAAAATTCCGGTTGACCGCCCCATGCCTTCCGGTCGACCGCCAGCCCCGAGGCCCCCTTTTGTTGACTTTTGTTTCAAGCTCGAGGAGAGGTCTTTCTACCCATTTGTTTAACCCCAAAGTCACTCAATCCCCCATGGATTGTGGATCTGGTATGGGAGATGTCCAAGGACCATTTAAAGTCTATAAAACCAACACATGAGGGGTTAGAAACCCTAAGGCTTCAATTGGAACAAGAGAGATCAAGGAGGCTAGAGGAGGTGATTCACAGATACTGTAGCACCTCCGTGAACAGTGCTTCGGGCTGGAGTTCTTCATCCATCCAAGGTGATTCAAGCTTGTTTTTGAAGCCATCAACCTCCAAGAGAAGTGCAGAAGCAAGCAAGGCTATCAAGGTGATCCAAGGAAGCTGATTTCACAAGGTTTTCAAGGGAGATCAAATCTGCATCCTTTATCTTCTTCATCAACTCAAGGTGATCCGAGGAAGATCATTTCACAAGGAAGAAGATACCATTGAAGAATCAGATTCAAGCTCCAGTAATCTCAGACAAGATCTTTTCTCTTTGAGCATATTCTATATCTTGTTTGAGTGTTTTCATATTTGTTCTCTTTCCATTTCATTCAATCATTTGAAACTAAAGATCGTCCCTACCGGTGGTTAGTAGGAAGGTAATCGGAAGTTATCCGATCTGCGGTGTTGACGTCTCTACCTGTGGTTAGTAGGAAGGCAATCAGAGGTCTTTTCGATTTACGGTTCAGTGCGTGGCACTAGTGGAGCCTCACCGGATTTGGTGAGGGGTGGACGTAGGATTGGGGATTAAGTCCGAACCACCTTAAAATCTCGTGTGTTGTGGTTTGCTTGTGCGATTGCTTTGTGTTAGATGCATGCTTAGGTTCAATATTTATATTACGTAATCATCTTGCTAAGTAAATCATTTGTGTCCTTCGTTAAGCTAGTTATATTCCGCTACTATTATCATCATCTAGCTTTAAAGAGGGTTACATTACGAAAAGAGGGGCAGAACTATTCACCCCTCCCCTCTAGATCCGCTATCCACTACTCAACATCATATTCAATTCTTTTGAGAGAAGAGATACTTGAGACTCTTATGATCGGAGTATACAATGAATTGCACTCCGTACAGGTAATGTCTCCAGATCTTCAATGCAAACACTACCGCAGCCAATTCTAGGTCATGGACGACTGGGTAGTTCTCTTCATGCTTCTTCAGTTGTCGGGAAGAGTAAGCTATGACTTTTCCTTGTTGCATCAATACACATCCGAGGCCAATGCCAGATTCATCGGTATAAACCTCGAATTGTTCTCCTTCAATTGATAAGGCCAAGATCGGGGCAGTAGTCAAGTGATCTTTTAGAGCTTGGAAGCTTCTTTCACAATCTTCGCTCCATTCATAACGGATCTCTTTGCGGGTTAGCCTAGTAAGCGACACGGCGATTTTTAAGAAATCCTTAATGAATCGCCTGTAATAGCCTGCAAGACCCAAGAAACTCCGGATCTCGCTAGCATTGGTTGGTCTTTCCCAATTCTTCACAACTTCAACCTTTGAGGGATCTACTGATAACCCATCCTTGGAAATTATATGTCATAGGAAGGATACTTCTTCTAGCCAGAATTCACATTTGCTAAGCTTTGCATATGACTGATTTGTCCTCAATATCTGTAATGCCATCCTCAAATGCTCGTCATGCTCTTCCTTGGTCTTCGAATATATTAATATGTCATCAATAAAGACCACCACGAACTAATCTAGATGAGGCTTGAATATGCTATTCATCAAGTGCATAAAAGCGGCAGGGGCATTCGTTAGTTCGAAAGGCATAACAACAAATTCATAGTGCCCATACCAGCTCCTGAACGCGGTCTTATGAATGTCCTCATCTTTGATTCTCAGTTGGTGATATCCTGACCTGAGATCAATCTTCAAGAAATACTTAGATCCAGATATCTGATCAAACAATTCATCGATTCTCGAAAGTGGATACTTATTTTTGAGAGTGAGATGATTCAACTGTCGATAGTCGATACATAACCTCATGGATCCATCCTTCTTCTTTACAAATAATACAGGCACTCCCCACGGGGAAGTGCTTGGTCTGATAAATCCCTTCTTTAGAAGCTCCATCAATTGTTCCTTTAACTCCCTGAGCTCGGAAGGGGACATCTTATAAGGTGCCTTAAAAATTGGACCAGCACCAGGGACCAGGTCGATGGTGAAGGCCACTTCTCTTTGTGGGGGTAATGCAGGCAAATCTTCTGGAAATACATCTGGAAACTCCTGAACTACCGGGATGTCTTCTATCTTGGTCTCTTTAGTCTCCTGTATGGTGACAAAAGCAAGGAAGGAAACACATCCTTTCTTTATAAGCTTGCTAGCTCGGAGAGCCGAAATAAGAGGTGACTTGTTCCGACTCTTGGGGCTAGTGTAGACAAGTTCCGGAAACTCTTTAAAAGTTACATTGCCTTCACGGCAATCAACGATGGCCTTATGTGTAGATAGCCAATCAGCTCCTAAGATAACATCGTATCCTTTTAAATATAGACATATCAAGTATGCTGGCAGATTTTTCCCTTTTACCATAACTGTAAAATTGGAATAGTGGTGTGAGATCTTGGATTCATTTCCGAGTGGGGTTGTAATTACTAGATCTATCCACTTCGGTTCCATAGGTAATGGATCAATGAACTTCTTTGAAACAAAAGAGTGCGATGCACTGGTATCAAACAAGACATGAGCATGCTTGGAACAAATCTTGAGTGTACCTTCCACTAGTCTGCCTTCCTCCTGTTCTGCCTCTTGAAGAGCTTGCAGACGTGCATTCTTCTTCACCGGGCGCTTTTCATCTCTGGCTTGATCATTGAGTAACAGACAATCGGGAATTCGATGTTCGCGGCTCCCACAACGGAGGCAAGCTCCGAGTCTTCTCCAGCATTCCTCGGCCCTATGGCCGGTCTTGTCATAATGTTTACACTCCTCTTTAGAAGGTGTGGTAGTAATGGAGAAAGGTTTAGTCTTCTTAAACTTTTTCTCTTGGGAGGAGTACCTCCATCGTTGGTTCTCTTTTTATTGAAGGAGGGTTTGAAAGTACCCGAGCTAGTAACATGCTCCTTCTTGTCCTTCCCACGGATTTTGTCGGACAACTCCGTGGCATCTTCTAATAGTTGAGCTCTTCGAACCATATCTGAATAGACTAGAATGTCCATCGGTGCCAGTTGTGTGATATATTGGGGTCGAAGCCCATTGAGAAATCTTCTTGCTTTCATCTTCTCGGTGCTTACTAAATGTTTCGCATACCTTGACAGCCTAGAGAATTGGGCCTCATATTCGGCCACTGACAGAGTCTCTGTTTGAGTGAGGCAAATTCTGCGGCTTTCTTCTATTGCACTCGGTCGAAAAAGTATTTGTCATTGAAGTACTCGGTGAACTCAAACCATGTGATGGGTTCTTCACCTAGGGTGGCTTCTACAGACTCCCACCAGGAATGGGAGTCTCTTTGCTAGCAATACCTTCTCTTCATCCGTGCATTGCATAACACGGAATATCCTTTCCACTTCTCGGAGCCAATGCTCGGCATCATCGGGATCTGATGAGCCAACGAACCTTGGTGGGTTCATATTTCTGAAACTACGGTGGAGATCACCAGCTCCACGGTTCCCCGCGCCTTGCGCCACTTGCTGTAGCGCCTGTGTCATGCCTTGAATAGTGTGTTGCATGTTACGCCACTGAGCACATTCGACAGCCATCTTCCTACAATTATTAAGATAACTATGTTAATATGTAATTATCTAAAGGTTCTAGTTTCTAATTTAACTTAACCCTTGGCTCTACCCAATCTCACCGGGTAAAGGTTTAAACCTATCCTTGGACTTGGGTTACTAGGAATTGAATATCCTAGGCTTTGATACCACAAAATCTGTCATGCCCCGAGCGCAGAAGGAACCTAGAGATGCGTGACGAGTTATATCAATCATGTCAATCAGAGTGTAAGTGTATTCGACATACAAAGACAGAGCGCACACAAGTAATGATAACCAAGTCTTTATTAATCATAAACCTTCAGGTTCTTCTATTACAACTCATGATAAAAGAACTAAAAACTCAATAAAATAAAAGTACAATGGATGACTCAAGAAAATAGAAAAGATAGGACTAGATAACGCTTGACGGTTGGAATGGCTCTAAACTCTTCACTCTTGTTCATCCCCATCCGAATGAGTCTCATTATCAGAATTACCTGAAAAATAGGGGAAAACACTAGGTGAGCGAACACTCAGTAGGAATTATATCTCAAGTGCTAGCTTACTTTAAGTAAATTACATGTTACATGAATGCAAGTATAGCTATGTATGCTCGCGTGAACTGACAATAGTGTATGGCAAAAGATAACTTAGAATGAACTAGCAAGATACCCAAGATTTCATGTAATCATATCAGATAGGCAAGCATGTATGTTTATCAAGTCATGTCAAGAATTGGCTATCATGTTATCAAGTAAGCAAGTAAATACCCTTTCCAGGCCACGCATGTCACGTCATGTCAAGTCAAGTACAAGTACAAGAGTTTGTGGAAATGTCCAACCAAGTAAGTCATGCACTTCGGTGCAATGCCACACCGTGATCAATAATAGCTCTCATGGGCACAAGTACTTTCGGGTTCTCCTCCCAGGACCAGATCAGGCCCTTATATGCGCCAGCATTGAGTCATTTATTTTGACATCCACTTTAGTTATAGCCAATATAGAATTTCAATGGAATGAACCTTTGTAGGAATATAAGGTAGATCTTATGGAATAGAATCACAAGGACAGAACTTTTGAGTAAGGACATACTACGGTCAAGTCGGTACAATCACGATACTTATATAAATTGGGTGGATTTGACTCCCTAGTGGGTGCCAAGTAAACAAGAATAAGCACTCATATTTACATGATTGCTCGTCCTTTGTACATGATAGGTAGAAAGAATTGGTGTCTTCGTAGAGGCACATAATCCAAGATTGATAGCAATGGTATGGTTTTCCCATTCCACTAGCTCAAGAATTATTCTCACGGCGGCTAAATAGCATACCATGAGGGCCGGTATACCATGTTTCTCTAGAGTGACATGGCAATCAAAAAGTGTCATAGGTTTTTATGGTACAACCTGCTCAATCGGCCTTGAGGGAATCCAAGACTATGAGGAGTCTTACAGAGATCCCAATGACTAACTTACCAGTCCGAAGGAACGGAATGTCCAACGGAGGGCTCGCATGTCACCAAGAGTTAAGGGGTAATCGATTAAACATCATGAAACGTGGGACTATACTCACGGAATGGAATATAGTGCCTATATACATAACCCACTGTAAAGGGTTACAGAAAACATTCGAAAATCAGAAACTCAGGTAAATGGCGCCTGAGATCAAGTCTTCATTTTATGAATTAGCGTCCTGGGCAGGGTCGCTAGTTCAATATGTAACGACTGTTCACTCAGTCGTTGTATCCAGGTTCTAAATATATTAAGATCTGTAAAATTCCCAAATTCTAGAAATTATGTAAATGGCGCCTTGGCTTAAGTCTTCAATTTAGTAAGTAGCGCCCTAGTCAGGGGCACCATTTTTCAAAATAATGGTAGGATGCATGTCATGATTTTCAATATCAGTGTAATTTGGTCATGAAGAGTAGCACTTTTTCAATAAAAATAATTTTACAGGAAAAAGTACTTGAACAGGTAGAGAAAAATAGCATGAATCTAGCAGTATACTCATGCATTAGATTAGATGTCATGGTTCAGAGTTATTAAATTTTGAACATGTGTATTAATTAATTAACCAGTTAACTGACGACTGTTTGCACGGTTGTTATATCAAATAGCGCCCTATCAAGAGGCGCCTTCTACTAAAACTCAGTAAAAACTTTACAAAACCTACTAGAAACCATCTATCAGACCTATATGCATGATCAAGATCTGATAACTATTAGATTGGGCTTGTGCTTGAGAACACCTACCTTGTAGTGATTTGTGGGGAATCAACTCCGAGCATGTACATTTTATTTTTGTATTTGTGTCCTTTTATTTATTTTTGTATTTGTGTCGAAGTAGATTCGCAATTGTAAGGCTTTATGAGCCTATTTGTTCTTCCTTAGGATTGTGTGGGTTTATGTGCAAAATGCCAGTAGGACCTTCTAAGGGGCCCCCGCTCCTTCTCCATTGGTCCACCTCATCAATGTGGGGCTGGTCAAAAGCCAAGGTGGCATCTACAAGGTTTGACAAGTCAATTGGACACATGGGGAGACAAGTGGTTTCAAATGTCAAGGGTAGGCCACCTACCACCCCACCTAGTCAAAGGGGCGCCCCTCCCCATTTTATTCCATTTTAATTTTTTTAAGAAGGCCATTAGAACTAATTAGTTCTATACTTAGATCTGAGGGCATTAGTGGTCATTTTCCATTTATTATATAAGGCTTGTATTTCCCTTTTTCATGAATTAATGAGAAGAAAATTGTTGAATTGCCTTGAGCCAAGAAACTTGCGCACCCCCCCTCTCTCTCCTCTGGTTTTCCTTCTCCATCCTCTACATTTCAGGGTTGTGAACCCTTCTATCTTAGCCCCTCCACATCTGAGTTCCTTCTGTTCCGCCGCCGTTCGTGCCGCCATCGAGCCACCGCGAGCGATCTATCGAAGTGCTGTCCAGGTTCTATTTTTCTGGACAGAGGTCCACTCCGTGAACTTTAACTCCCAACTCCAACATCATCTGGAGTTGCGATTTTCAAGTTGGTTCCTCTCTTGATTCCCAACCTCCAGTAAAAAAATCACGCCATTCATAGTTCGTTTTATCTTTTTCTATTTTCGTGTCTTTCTGTCTTCCTGATTTGTCCCTTTTCATATCTGTGTAGCAGAAGCTCAGTTCTTCCACCTTTCGACCCTCTTTTTGATTTTTGTTGGAATCCCCAAATTTATTGGAGGTTCTGTCCACCAAATTCTTCCTCCACAAATTTTCATTGAATTTCAATATCCCTCTACCTATTTTTATAAATTGAGTCTTTCCCCCAAATTCAGATCTATCTCTGATGTCCAGATCTGACCCAGGGCCAGTATAAAACCCCCAAAACATCGAGACTTCACTAAATCTTGCATAAAATATATCCCCATTTTCCTCTCTTTAGCCTCCACAACTTTCATAAAGAACTCATCTTCTGAATCAAAGGTCAACATCACGGTCAATGCCAACTCTCAGGAAAACTTGGTTCTGCTCTGAGTTTTCAGATCTAGTGAACCGGTAGCTTGAAAATTCGATAAAGGCCATCAACGGGAAATTTAATTTTATCTCTCTGGCCCTAGATCGAAGTAATTTAAAAGAGCTTTCCAATGGTACCTCTTGTGTGTCGATCTGACGTCGGGAGTGACCGCAGTAGCAGATTTCGTCGGGTCGCGTGCTGTAAAATAGAATTGCAGATCCGTGGCCAGCAACTCCGGCGGGTGACGATCGGAGCCACCCGAACTCCGACCGGCGAACCAACACACTGCCATCCCAGGGACCACCCCTCCAGGCGTCTACACCATGGTGGTACCACCCCCGTCCCACACGGCCCCTCGGACCAGCACGTGGGTCCCACGGTCGAGAGTACGAGTGCCGCCGAAGCTATACAAGCTACTACAAGAAAAAGCGCGATTTGGGACGGAATTTTGCGATGGAAATTTGAAACGGAATTTCCATCTCAAATTTGGGACGGAATATTTTCTGTCTGAAATTCCGTCTCAAATATGGAATTTGGGTCTTTCCCCCAAATTCAGATCCGTCTCTGCTATCCAGATCCGACCCAGGGCCAGTATAAAACCCCCAAAACATCGAGACTTCCACCAAATCTTGCATAAGATATATCCCCGTTTTCCTCTCTTTGGCCTCCACAACTTTCATAAAGAACTCATCTTCTGAATCGAAGGTCTACATCACGGTCAATGCCAACTCTCAGAAAAACTTGGTTCTACTCTGAGTTTTCAGATCCAGTGAGCCAGCAGCTTGAAAATTCGATAAAGGCCATCAACGGGAAATTTAATTTTATCTCTCTAGCACTAGATCGAAGTAATTTAAAAGAGCTTTCCAACGGTACCTCTTGCGCGTCGATCCGACGTCGGGAGTGACCGCAGCAGCATATCTCGTCGGGTCGCGTGCTGTAAAATAGAATTGTAGATCCGTGGCCAGCAACTCCGGCGGGTGACGATCGGAGCAGCCCGGCCTCCGGCCGGCGAACCAGCACACCGCCGTCCCAGGGACCGCCCCTCCAGGCGTCTCCACCATAGTGGTACCACCCCCGTCCCACACGGCCCCTCGGACCAGCACATGGGTCCCACGGCCGCGAGTACGAGTGCCGCCGAAGCTATACAAGCTACTACAAGAAAAAGCGCGATTTGCGACGGAATTTTGCGACGGAATTTTCGTCTCAAATTTGGGACGGAATATTTTCCGTCTGAAATTCCATCTCAAATATGGAATTTGGGACGGAATTTGCGACGAAATTTGGGACGGAAACTATTCCGTCTCAAATTTGGGACGAAATTTGTGACGTATTTTTAGAACTGTCTGAAATTTATGACCAAGAAATTGTGACAGACCGACTCCGTCGGAAATCCGTCTCAAATTCCGTCCCAAATTCCATATTTGAGATAGAATTTCAGACGGAAAATATTTCGTCCCAAATTTGAGACGGAAATTCAATCGCGCTTTTTTTTGTAGTTTTTCGAAGCTGCCCGTCAACCCGAACCCGTTACTCCCGTGTCCCATTGTGTCGCCCTTTACCTCCCTGCGTGGAGTGGGCATTCATATTCATTGCTGTAATATTTGTGTATTTACTGTTCCGGGAGTACGAGATCGGCCGGGAAGTCATCCCCACGCCAGGCGCGTGGAGGTATCGTGTTCGCTCCTTACTCGGCATTTTGCCTTATTCGTATATGCTTTATATGCCACTGCTAGAGAGCATGCTAGGATCGTAGCCCTCTTTACTTTTATATCATCGCTGCTGCGAGAGAGAGAGAGAGAGATATCGTCTCGTGACCCGATCCGGGCACGAATTTGTGAGTTGACCACCCTAGCTCTTTGCCGGTTTCTCAACCGCGCACGTCCGACGCTTCCCTCGAAAAGGGACGATCGCGAGCTTGTTTAGAGTCCGAGGATCGCATATCCATTTGGAGTCGAGTCCATGGTCCGTCCCGCATCAGTTTGGTATCAGAGCGCCAGTTGAGTCTAGGGTGTCTAAAATCAAGAAAAAAAGTGTCATTTACGTCTAGTCATTGTCTAAATCGGTCTAGGTTGCATTTTCATCCCTTTACTTGGTATATCAAAAGGTGTTGTCCGAACGTTAGGCTATGCCTATCGGGAAGGCCGCACACTTGCGCGAGTGATCTTCGGATCGATTAACTCCGCCACGTGCCGAGTCTTGGTTAAGTCTAGGTGCATCATCTTTGCTTTAGTCCGTGTTTGCATTAGTCGGTGTCTCCGTGTGTCTTTGTATGCCCACTCGTAGAGGTACACAGTACTCACCCCCATCACCACCTATGGCGGATCCCCGAGCCCCTAGTCTCGATGCGTCGTTGGTGGCTGAAATGTTCCAAACCCTTATGGGGCAAATGCAAGGGTTGACTACACGTATGAAAGGGTTGGGTACACGCATGGATGTGTTGACTACACGGGTAGATCGGATGGATGGGTTAAGTACGCTGATGAATGGCTGTTACGTATGTGATTTTGATGATTACAAAATGACTCTGTTGCTTGGCCTTGTGCGTGAATGGTTACTCATGTCTTCATGTGTATGAAGTATGTAATGATTGTGGAAATGATTACAAACTGTTTGATTACAAACTATTTCTTTTGGGATATCATCATGTGAATGCATCTGTGACTCTTTGAGGTTCATACGTGCTTTGAGGTTAGCACATTACATATACATTCCATCTACACTTGGTGCGGTTGCTCTATCTTCAATGTGAAAGGCCTTTGTGAAAAGCACACTCGAGCATCATGTCCTATTGAGCCTCATATCATGAATGTGTACTTTGGTAATGCTAAATGAATGGAGGGAATGATATGTGGTTTGATGAGTTTGAATGAGGGTTCCTTGTCCTTCGGATAATATGGCTTAAATGGTTGGTGAAATGGCTTGTAGGAGAATTGGGTTGAAATTAGGATCTTGAGATTCGGTTTAATATCAACTTGCTTATGAGTTCATTGCCATATAGTGCAGGGTAATATTGCTTCAAGGTAAGAAGTTATACTGGAATCCATGGTGAGACTCTTCTAATCTTGAACTGGAAAATTGAGTTCTCTAATGCCTTGATACTGATCTATCATGGGAATGCTCATATGCCTCATGCTAATGATTTCGCAATCACATTTCATGACTTTTGGGTCTCGGTCTCAAAACTAGCTTCATATGTTAATGCATGACCCATATATTTTGATCTTGATCTAACCTCTTGGTTTATCATGTTTTTCAGGATGCAAAATCATTGTTGATCTTCATGGGATTATGGTAACATTTAATTAATTGTTTCCCTTTGGTTTGATGGAGGTTTAGTTGTTTCTTAAACTCAAACTATCTTACAGTCTTCACCATTTTCAATCCAACCGTTGGATCTCCCCTCTAAAAATTATATGTTGTAGCTATGGGAGTCCTCTTTCCAATGCCTCAAGTCTTGCTTCGATCGGAGTTCGGAGCTAGGAGAATTAATTCCTGTCGCCGAAGCGCGCAGAGCTGTTTTTTGTGTAATCTGCCTGAAAGGGTCGACCCCTGGGGTCGACCCCTTTAACCCAGAACTTGTTTTTAGTTCTGTTTGGTTTCTGGCAGTGCGAGGGTCGACCCCTGGGGTCGACCCCTATAAAACAGAACACAAAAGGTGTTCTGTTTGGCTTCTGATTGCCCGAGGGTCGACCCCAAGGGTCGACCCATTCCGGTCGGACCTCGAGCCGCACTTTTTGACCACTGTTTTCTTGCTCCGAAAGTCCAACCAATCAATTCCAAATGTCCTATACATCTCCCTAATTCGTGGATCTGGTCCCCAGGCTGTTCCTTGACCATTCTAAGCACTTATATATAACTCTTGGGTTGTAAACCCTAAGGGAGAGGATGCTAGATCTAAAAATTATTTTCTTCTAACCCTTGTGTGTGTAGGTTTGGAGTTGAAGCTCCCAAGCCCTCTTCCACCTTACTCTGAAGCTGAAATTGAAGGGAAGAAGCTAGAATCAAGGCCCAAGATCATATACAATTGAAGGCAGCATCTGAAATCAAGATCCAACCTATGTTCGTGTTGCATCTCTTCAAAATTACTTCAAGAACGTTCTTCATCCTGTAGAAGCATTTCATGAGGGAGTAATCTTGATCTTTCACTTCTATATCTTTTGTTTGAGATTGTTCAAGGTTTTGAATGGGCATCTAAGATGTGTAATAATCATTTACATGTTCTTTGTTCACTCTCTCTTGCATATATATATGAGCTACAATCTTTGTGATACCACATCTCTAATGCTCATGTATTCTTTTGTATAGGTGAAGAAGAGGGGAATCTCTAAACCATTCAAGTCTATATTCTTGTTTGAGATTAGCTTAAAGATTGAACTCATTATGTCTATCTACTCTTTCAGGTGAAGAGAGGAGATTGGAATAAGGAAAAGAGAAGCGGCTAGAGGAGAGGAAGAAGATGATGTCAAGATTATGATCATCCATCAACGAGCAAGGAGAATCAGATTTTGATGAAGAAGGGGGAGTCGTATACTTGATGCATTCTTCTAGTTTACATCTATAAAATTTGTATGGAAGGTCATAGCATATATTTGTGATTGTTACATATACATTTGACAGAATATTTTGTGTGGGTGTTCGGAGAAAGGGGTCTCCGAGTGTGTGTGTGGTCTTATGTGTGTCAATTTGTGCGGAGTATATCCGTGTGTGCTGTTGGGAGTTTTCTCCCGTGTGGTTGTGTAGGCATTGCCCTACGTGTGTGTGGACGGAGCTGTATCTCCGTTTAAGGTATATTGTTCGGGGTGTGTTCCCCTGTGTGTGTGCATGTGTGTGTGTGATGCTGTGGTAGCAGGTTGAGGCAAGGCCTCGTGTGTGTGTTTTGCTGTGAAAGCAGCGTGTGTGTGTTGGGGTTCGTCCCCGTGTTGCTACATTTTGTAGCGTGTAGTGAAGCCTCACCGGTTTGGTGAGGGGTGGACGTAGGGAACCCGTCGTGGTCCCGAACCACCTTAAAAATCCCCGTGTCCTGTGGTTTGATTCTTGTGATTGTGTGTTCACTATCATATCTATTTGTGCTATCGTGTGAGCTCGGCGAGATTGAGTGAATCAAGTTTAAACTTGTTTAGATTAATTTCCTCAATCCTATCAATCTGGTAAATTCCGCTGTGTGCTAGTTTGTATTTTTAATTGGACATAGTTTTTAGTAGTAGGATCTATTCACCCCCCCTCTAGATCCGTGTTCCTGCACTACGGGACCCAACAATTGGTATCAGAGTCAGGTTCTGTTGTCCCTAGATCTTGCGATCTACAGAGTGATCCCAGTGCATTCCACAATCATGAATTTTTCTACTGAACATATATCAATGAACTGTTTGCCAATCTTCACTGGTTTGAATTTTAATTCATGGCTAGGTAAATTGTGTATGGTGATCAATTCTATTAATCCTAGTCTTTAGAAATTGATTTGTCACGGTCCACACATATTACCTCTAGATGAGACCAAGTGGTCTAATCAGGATAAAATGATGCAACATGATAATGTTACTGCTTTGAGTTTATTGAAAGCTTCTTTAAGTAGTAACAAGTATCCATTTGCATCTTCTTGTAGGACGGCGAAGGAGCTAATGGACCGGCTGATCAAAGCTCAAGAGAAGGAAAGACAAAAATGTCTCATGGCCGATGATACAGATCAATAAAGTGACAAAGATGCAGAAGAGGTAAATTATGATTCTGAAGAATTTACTCTTGAAGATCTTGTTGATGCTTATGATGAGTTGGCAAAACAATATAAGAGAGTCAAGTCGGAAAATAGAAAACTGAAAAAGAAATATGAAAACATGCTCCATGAAAATGATTCTTATGATAAGTATTCTGAGCTTGATAAGTTGAATGAACTTTTAGAGCATGATGTTGAATGTCACAAAGAAACCATTGCCTGTTTGAGAAATGAGAATGTTGCCCTCAAGAATAAAATCAATCAATTGGAGAAAACTGAAAAAGATCTAAGAAACAAAATGGGATCAAACTCAATTGATCATGATATTTGCAATGAATTGATTATGAATGATAAACTTACAAATGAAAATGAAGAACTCAAAAAGGAGAACAGTGCAATGCTAATTCAGATCTCCCTGCTTGAAAGTAGATTGAAAAATCTTGAAAAACTTGAAAAAGGGAAATCTGTGATTGTTGATGAATCTGACAAGATGCTTGTGTTAGAACAAAAGATGGAAAGCTACCAAACCATCAATGCTCAATTGAATGAAAAAGTCATTTCTTGTAAAAATGAGATCATTTCCTATGAATTGCACATTTCATCACTTGAAAAAGAAATTCTTGATCTGAATGCTTCTTTGTGTAAGTTTGTGAATGGGGAAGAAAATCTGAACAAGATATTGGGGACTAAGGTGAATTTCCAAAAAGAGGGGCTGGGCTATAATCCTGTGAACAAAATGAACTTTGAAAACAAAGTCTACACATCATTTGTCCATAGTTCTAATATAGCCAGCACATCAAATGGGTCTCCAAATCAATCTGTTCCTCAAACAACAAAGCAATCAAATGAAAGTCTAAAAAAGAAACAAAACTTGCATAAAAAAAGCTAAAAGTGTTGTTGGTGTCACGATGAATGCCAAGAAAAATCATGTTGCACACACACATGCATCCACAAAGAAAATCTCATGTTTTTATTGTGGTGAACTTGGTCATATGATGCATGATTACTTTTTGATGAAATCTGAAGATTTAGAAGAATGCAAGAAAATGAATGACTTCACAAAGCCAAGAAAGCTTTTGAACACAAAAAGAACTCTTGATAACTCTCATGCTCATGAAAGAAGACCATTTGAGAGATTTGCTATATTGAACTGTTTTCATTGTGGAAGGTTTGGTCACATGATGAACAATTACTTTAGTTTGAAAAATGAGAACATCTCTTCAAACCCACAAAAATTTCATGCTCATTCTTACAAGAAAAATCTGAAGTCTTTTGGTTGTTGTCATTATTGTGGTGAGTTTGGGCATACCATGTATGATTGCTCTTTAATGCATTTTGATGATATGCATGTCCAAAAACTGTGGAAGGCACCCTCTAGAGGTGTAACTAACCATCCGGGACCCAAGAAGGTTTGGGTACCCAAAACAACCAAATGAGACCTTTGTTGCAGGATTACCTTGAGGCCAAGGGGAAGGCTCTAAGTCGACTTGACCAGTTCTGGTGTGATGCCTTGGTGAACTTGGGCTTGTCCCTGAGTTGATACTTGAAGCTCATCATTCATACTTGCAGCTCATAAGAGATTATCTTGTGGAAGAAAAACATTGAAATTGGTTTTCTCACTTGTATTGAATTGAGATTGACATGAATTGAGCTCTTTACAGTGCAGGTTTGATAATGACCATCAACCTTTGAAATCATGGAGAGAAAGAAAGGAGCTCAAGAGGACTTCAATGCAAGATTTGATCTGCTTCCATTTCTTTTGGCTAATACCATTCTATTTCTTGCAGGAGAGAAAGAAAGAAGCTTAAGAAGACTTCAATGCCAAAGTTGTTCTACTTCTATTGAGATTAGGAGCATGTTGATGAAGATTACACAAGCAAAATAAAGCAAAGAATTTGAAGATGTCAATGAAGGTAAAGGTGAAAAAATAAAGTGTTTGGCTGAAGTTCTATAGTCTTGATGCTAGTGCTATCTCTTGACAGACAGTGATTTTGAAATCTTGAATACTCTTTGGTTGCTCTTGACCATGTGGAAAATGAATGTTTGGCTGAATGGTATTGAAACATCTGAGCAGTATATATGAGAGTGTAGCCATTGAATATCTTTTGCTAAACCCCCGATGTCATATGGGAATGTATTGTATTTTTCTGATCATCATTTCAATGATTACATGGTATATAAAATGGTGACATGTGGAAGGGCAGGTCAAACCTGTCTGAAAGCAATCACCATGCGTGAGAATATGCCTCCGCCCGGTACCATAAATCATTTATGCATATGGCATCTAACTTAAATGAATTTTCTGAAATCATACATTGATTATGGGGGAGTTTTGCATGATGAAAATTTTGAAAATGATGTTGTTCCATTCTCTCAACATGATGTTGTTGTTCTGTGGCTGAACTTTTTGAGGATTGAAGTTGATCAATGTTCCATGGTCTTTACCAATGTGCCACTCATCATTTTAGTTAAAAGCATAACTGTTTTCAAGAAAAGTTCACATGTGATGGTTTTGATGCTCTGAATAAATTTTCTGAATTCTCTTTTCAGAATAAAGTGGTGTCCTCACATTTTAACATTTGGTAATGCGTGTCATGCATTAGTTGCATTAGGTGCATATAGAGTGTCATGTGAAATCTGGAATCGTGCATCACATTGTATATTTACAAATCACTCTCTACATATCATTCACATAGTGTTTTTGGAAGATGAAGCTCATCGTGTGTCTTGTTGCATAGTTGGCATTTCTAGCCTGCATATAGTGCATATTTTGAAATGCATCATCTTGAACATTTCATGTTGCATAAATGCCAAAAAGAATACTTCCATCATTGGTCATCATATCTGTGGAGCCAACATTTCAAGCATTGAAATTGCATACCTTTTCATTTTGCATTGCATATGCATATCTCCATTGTATGCTTGCATGTTATTATATGCTATTCAACCCCTTCCTTTGAAACTTCTAAGACCGAATACTCCATTGTTAAATAATGTTGCATCTGAGTCTTAACAAGTGTGCTTCATGTCAAACTCTCAGGGGGAGCATTTCATGCTTATTGTATTTACATAGGGGGAGCTACACTATCCTGTTTTAAGTTAAATTTTCTCCATACATGTTAGATCAAATTCGTACACTTCATGCACTTTAATGTGAAATTGAGTGTTATTCATAAGGATATAGGAATTTCATTTCAACACTCTAAAGTAATTCAACTTGCTGCATGGATGATAAGAGATAGTTGAGGAAAAAGCTGCCTGCCTCCACATACAAAAGATGGCTGAAATGAAAGGCAGAGCAATGCTAAGTCTCACTGAGTAAACTGGGCACATGTCACCTGAGACGTGATGTGGTTCATTTTGAAAAGTGTTGACTAAAGTATTTCTGTTCAAATGAGGTGACAAGGTTCAGTACTCTGAGTAACCGGGGATTCTGGCATGAGCTCCATGTGTCTCCTCGCGTAAAAAGGAATTATTTTGAACCTGATCCTTCTTAGAAAAATTTAGATTGTCAGTATGAAAATTTCTGATGATATATTTGATTGAGGTAGAGCGAAGCCTCCAATACAATGTTCTCTAGATTGAAATGCAGTTTATACACTTACTATTGTGTTTGCTTGAAAATCTGGTTATCCATATGGCTACACTTCATTCTCATGTTACTCACTTGCACATGGTAATTTGATTTGATATGTATTCTGAAAATTTGATTAATTGCAATGACCTGCTGTACGTCTTCTCCTATTTATCTGCATAATCCTCTAAGTGTAAACATGAGCATTCTGAACTTAATGACTCACTTGCACTTTTCCTACACCTATCCCCTCACTGTATATCAATTGGTATCACTTCTTGTGAAGGAGTTATGTTGCATGTATCTATAGATATCTGCTTAATTACATTATATGCAATTCATGTCTCATCATTTTCATACATCATGCTTCATGCATTTTACAAGAAAACTAAAAATCAAAAATTTGAAAATCAAAAATAGTCATCTAATGTGTCAATGTCAATGGGGGAGCTTTACATGTGATCTTATCTGCTTAACTCATCAGGTCTTGCATGAGTCAATACCTTTCTATTGGTGTTTGAGTGCTTATTTGCTGGCTCATCATTGTTCATGTCATACGTCATTTCCAATTGCTGCAACTCATGTGCATTTGCATATCGTTTTGTCATCTTGCATGACCACATTATCCACATTTGCATTTTCACTTTCCACAATTGGTATCAGACACTTGGTATAAGAGTTTCATTTCAACAATTGGTTTCCAACAGCTCTGCAATTAGTTCATGCATAATTGTACACATTGGTTCTCTTCATAATCTGGTTGTCCATGGGTTCCTGCCCTTCTGGATTTTCCATCATGATCCTCATTTCTGATTATGTCAAAGGGAGAGAGAGCATTATAGCATAATATTTTATCATCATCAAAATGGGGGAGATTGTTATGTATGTGATTTTGATGATTACAAAATAACTCTGTTGCTTGGCCTTGTGCGTGAATGGTTACTCATGTCTTCATGTGTATGAAGTATGTAATGATTGTGGAAATGATTACAAACTGTTTGATTACAAACTGTTTCTTTTGGGATATCATCATGTGAATGCATCTGTGACTCTTTGAGGTTCATACGTGCTTTGAGGTTAGCACATTACATATACATTCCATCTACACTTGGTGCGGTTTCTCTATCTTCAATGTGAAAGGCCTTTGTGAAAAGCACACTTGAGCATCATGTCCTATTGAGCCTCATGTACATCATGTCATATTGAGCCTCATATCATGAATGTGTACTTTGGTAATGCTAAATGAATGGAGGGAATGATATGTGATTTGATGAGTTTGAATGATGGTTCCTTGTCCTTCGGATCATATGGCTTAAATGGTTGGTGAAATGGCTTGTAGGAGAATTGGGTTGAAATTGGGATCTTGAGATTCGGTTTAATATCAACTTGCTTATGAGTTCATTGCCATATAGTGCAGGGTAATATTGCTTCAAGGTAAGAAGTTATATTGGAATCCATGGTGAGACTCTTCTAATCTTGAACTGGAAAATTGAGTTCTCTAATGCCTTGATACTGATCTATCATGGGAATGCTCATATGCCTCATGCTAATGATTTCGCAATCACATTTCATGACTTTTGGGTCTCGGTCTCAAAACTAGCTTCATATGTTAATGCATGACCCATATATTTTGATCTTGATCTAACCTCTTGGTTTATCATATTTTTCAGGATGCAAAATCATTGTTGATCTTCATGGGATTATGGTAACATTTAATTGATTGTTTCCCTTTGGTTTGATGGAGGTTTAGTTGTTTCTCAAACTCAAACTGTCTTACAGTCTTCACCATTTTCAATCCAACCGTTGGATCTCCCCTCTAAAAATTATATGTTGTAGCTCTGGGAGTCCTCTTTCCAACGCCTTAAGTCTTGCTTCGATCGGAGTTCGAAGCTAGGAGAATTAATTCCTGTCGCCGAAGCGCGCATAGCTATTTTTTGTGTAATCTGCCTGAAAGGGTCGACCCCTGGGGTCGACCCCTTTAACCCAGAACCTGTTTTTAGTTTTGTTTGATTTCTGGCAGTGCGAGGGTCGACCCCCCTGTAAAACAGAACACAAAAAGTGTTTTGTTTGGCTTCTGATTGCCCGAGGGTCGACCCCAAGGGTCGACCCCAAGGGTCGACCCATTCTGGTTGGACCTCGAGCCGCACTTTTTGACCGCCATTTTATTGCTCCGAAAGTCCAACCAATCAATTCCAAATGCCCTATACATCTCCCTAATTTATGGATCTGGTCCTTAGGCTGTTCCTTGACCATTCTAAACACTTATATACAACTCTTGGGTTGTAAACCCTAAGGGAGAGGATGCTAGATCTGAAAATTGTTTTCTTCTAACCCTTGTGTGTGTAGGTTCGAAGTTGAAGCTCCCAAGCCCTCTTTCACCTTGCTCTGAAGCTGAAATTGAAGGGAAGAAGCTTGAATCAAGGCCCAAGATCATATACAACTGAAGGCAGCATCTGAAATCAAGATCCAACCTCTGTTCGTGTTGCATCTCTTCAAAATTGCTTCAAGAACGTTCTTCATCCTGTAGAAGCATTTCATGAGGGAGTAATCTTGATCTTTCACTTCTATATCTTTTGTTTGAGATTATTCAAGGTTTTGAATGGGCATCTAAGATGTGTAATAATCATTTACATGTTCTTTGTTCACTCTCTCTTGCATATATATATGAGCTACAATCTTTGTGATACAACATCTCTAATGCTCATGTATTCTTTTCTATAGGTGAAGAAGAGGGGAATCTCTGAACCATTCAAGTCTATATTCTTGTTTGAGATTAGCTTAAAGATTAAACTCATTATGTCTATCTACTCTTTCAGGTGAAGAGAGGAGATTGGAATAAGGAAAAGAGAAGTGGCTAGAGGAGAGGATGAAGATGATGTCAAGATTATGATCATCCATCAATGAGTAAGGAGAATCAGATTTTGATGAAGAAGGGGGAGTCTTATACTTGATGCATTCTTCTAGTTTACATCTATAGAATTTGTATGGAAGGTCATAGCATATATTTGTGATTGTTACATATACATTTGACAGAATATTTTGTGTGGGTGTTCGGAGAAAGGGGTCTCCGAGTGTGTGTGTGGTCTTATGTGTGTCGATTTGTGCGGAGTATATCCGTGTGTGTTGTTGGGAGTTTTCTCCCGTGTGGTTGTGTAGGCATTGCCCTACGTGTGTGTGGACGGAGCTGTATCTCCGTGTAAGGTATATTGTTCGGGGTGTGTTCCCCTGTGTGTGTGTATGTGTGTGTGTGCTGCTGTGGCAGCAGGTTGGGGCAAGGCCTCGTGTGTGTGTTTTGCTGTGAAAGTAGCGTGTGTGTGTTGGGGTTTGTCCCCGTGTTGCTACATTTTATAGCGTGTAGTGAAGCCTCACCGGTTTGGTGAGGGGTGGACGTAGGGAACCCGTCGTGGTCCCGAACCACCTTAAAAATCCCGTGTCCTGTGGTTTGATTCTTGTGATTGTGTGTTCACTATCATATCTGTTTGTGCTATCGTGTGAGCTCGGCGAGATTGAGTGAATCAAGTTTAAACTTGTTTAGATTATTTTCCTCAATCCTATCAATCTGGTAAATTCCGCTGTGTGCTAGTTTGTGTTTTTAATTGGACATAATTTTTAGCAGTAGGATCTATTCACCCCCCCCCTCTAGATCCGTGTTCCTGCACTACGGGACCCAACAATGGCCTAGGCACACATCTGGGAGAAAGGATGAAGGTCTTAGAGGATAAGGCCGTCGAGTTGGACCAGTCCGTTCGGGGTCTGCTAGGGAGAGTTGCCACGTTAGAGAGAGCCCCAGCCGAGGTAGCCTCGAGAGCCCCAGTTGAGGCACCCGCTCCACTTACTCATGGTCAACAAGACCCGGTTCAGCAACCCGCTGCTCCACGGGTTCAAGGGATAGAGGTTAGGAGGCATCACATCCCCGAGGTGCATGACTATGAGTCCGATAATGAGCATAGGGGATATGGTCGTGATCGTCGTCCCACACAGCAGACCCACGATCAAGATGTGGATGAACGGGCCCTTAGGACCGTTCGCGTTGACCCTCCCACCTTTGACGGGTCCTTAGACCCGAAGGTCTATCTTGATTGGGAGGCTGGCATGGACCGATATTTTGAGTGGTTCGAGATGTCGGACCAACGGAAGGTCAAGTTCGCCCGAATGAAACTCTTGAGCCAGGCACAAACCTATTGGAGGAACATGGAAAACATGTTGTTTCATCGTCAAGAGTCCCCGATAGAGACTTGGACTGAGATGAGGGACAAACTTAGAAAGAAGTACCTTCCTACCACTTACCGCCAGCGTCTCATAGACAGGTGGCAGAGTCTTATCCAAGGAGATCGGTCCATCTCCGAGTACATCGCCGAGTTCGATGAATACTATTTGCGATGTGACGCCACGGAGGAGAGCTCCCTTACTGTTTCCCGATTTTGGCGTCGTTTACAACCGCACCTACGGTATGAGCTTCTCCGCCGCAAGGTGGATAAGTTGGAGGATGCATACCAAGTTGCTCTCGAGATGGAGCAATTTGAGGGAGAGTTCGAGTCTATCCAACGGTTGGGCTCCGTCCCTCACCGTAGTGTCGAGTCACATATTTCCTTAGGTCCATACCCAAGGGGCCCCATGGCTCGACCTCATGAGCCCGCCCGTCAGGAGCACTTCACTCCTAGACCTCGTCCTCCCCCACCACGGGATCTACCTCCACCCCAACCACCGGCACCCATTGTCCGCCCTCCGACACCCATTATCCGCCCACTGGCACCGGCACCCCCACCCTTGTTGCCCACGGCACCTACACCTCCACCCCTATTGCCTACACCCCCTACCCGTCGGGAGGATAAGGGTAAAGGCCCTCTTATCGGGGAGACCAGTAGGTCACGGCTGCAGTGTTTCCACTGTCATGGATTTGGCCACATCGCCAGCCAATGTCCAACTCGTGCCACACTAGCCCTAGGGGTTGGTGAAGCCACGCCTTCTGGACTTGTGGCTGTCAGCTACGAGGCCGATCCGGAACTAGCTGATGAGTACTATGCAGCAGAAGGTCTAGAGGAGCATACCGACGCTCAGGATGTGGCTCTCGGATCACGGCCACTTGGTGGGTGATGTCATCGCATTAAGTCTAGGGTCATGCATAAGTCAGTATTGTTTCTTCTTTGTGTGGTTTGATTGTGTGACTTGTTTGTGTGGTTTGTGGTTTGTTAGGAGTCTGCATGTGTCCTGTGCAAGCTCGTTGGTGTCAGTCCCTTAAGAGGCGAGTGGATTCACTCGATGAGTATGGGATCAGCTCTACATCTATACTCGGATCTAGTCACCTACAGGGACCCAGCGGTGATTCCTAGTGAGTCATAGAGCCGTCTCCTCCCCTTGAGAGTGACCCCACCCCGGAGTGACCACATCTAGCCTCGTTTCCACAGCAGCTTGTGCATATCGAGTACATACGGAATGAGCAGGTGACAGTCACATGGAGTGGAGCGTGCCCGCATTACCTGGCACGGTGATGGATCTGCCGGAGCGACTCGAGCAGCCGTACCCCTTCCCGACGGGGTCGAGTTCTTCCCACCCGGGGAGAATTGATGGGAATCAACTCCGAGCATGTACATTTTATTTTTATATTTGTGTCCTTTTATTTATTTTTATATCTTGGGAGAAGTAGATTCGTAATTGTAAGGCTTTATGAGCCTATTTGTTCTTCTTTAGGATTGTGTGGGTTTATGTGCAAAATGCCAGTAGGACCTTCTAAGGGGCCCCCGCTCCTTCTCCATTGGTCCACCTCATCAATGTGGGGCTGGTCAAAAGCCAAGGTGGCATCTACAAGGTTTGACAAGTCAATTGGACACATGGGGAGACAAGTGGTTTCAAATGTCAAGGGTAGGCCACCTACCACCCCACCTAGTCAAAGGGGCGCCCCTCCCCATTTTATTCCATTTTAATTTTTGTAAAAAGGCCATTAGAACTAATTAGTTCTATACCTAGATCTGAGGGCATTAGTGGTCATTTTTCATTTATTATAGAAGGCTTGTATTTCCCTTTTTCATGAATTAATGAGAAGAAAATTGTTGAATTGCCTTGAGCCAAGGAAGCTTACGCACCCCCTCTCTCTCCTATAGTTTTCCTTCTTCATCCTCTGCATTTCAGGGTTGTGAACCCTTCTATCTTAGCCCCTCCACATCTGAGTTCTTTATGTGCCGCCGCCACCGCCGTTCGTGCCGCCATCGAGCCACTGCGAGCGATCTATCGAAGTGCTATCCAGGTTCTTTTTTTCTGGATAGAGGTCCACTCCGTGAATTTTAACTCCCAACTCCGACATCATCTAGAGTTGCAATTTTCAAGGTTGGTTCCTCTCTTGATTCCCAACCTCCAGTAAAAAAAGCACGTCATTCAGAGTTCGTTTTATGTTTTTTTATTTTCATGTCTTTCTGTCTTCCTGATCTGTCCCTTTTCAGATCTGTGTAGCTGAAGCTCAGTTCTTCCACCTTTCGACCCTCTTTTTGATTTTTGTTGGAATCGCAAAATTTATTGGAGGTTCTGTCCACCATCCCCTTCCTCCATAAATTTTCGTTGAATTTGAAAATCCTTCTACCTATTTTTAGAAATTGAGTCTTTCCCTGAAATTCAGATCTGTCTCTGCTGTCCAGATCCAACCCAGGGTTAGTATAAACCCCCCCAAAAAATCGATACTTCCACCAAATCTTGCATAAGATATATCCCAGTTTTCCTCTCGTTGGGCTCCACAACTTTTATGAAGAACTTATCTTCTGAATTGAAGGTCTACACGCGGTCAACGCCAACTCTTAAGAAAACTTGGTTCTGCTCCGAGTTTTCAGATCCAGTGAGCCAGCAGCTTGAAAATTCGATAAAGGCCATCAAAGGGAAATTCAATTTTATCTCTATGGCCCTAGATCGAAGTACTTAGAAAGAGCTTTCCAACGGTACCTCTTGTGCGTCGATCCAATGTCGAGAGTGATCGCAGAAGCAGATCTCATCGGGTCGCGCGCTGCAAAACAGAATTGCAGATCCGTGGCCAGCAACTCCGGCGGGTGACGATCAGAGCCGCCCGGCCTCCAGCCGGTGAACCAGCACACCACCGTCCCAGGGAGTGCCCCTCCAGGCGTCTCCACCAGAGTGGTACCACCCCGGTCTCACACGGCCCCTCGGACTAGCATGTGGGTCCCACAGTCGCGAGTACGAGTGCCGCCGAAGCTACATAAGAAGCTGCCCGTCAACCCGAACCCGTTACTCCCGGGCCCCATTGTGCCGCCCTTTACCTCCCTGCATGGAGTGGGCATTCATATTATTTGCTGTAATATTTGTGTATTTACTGTTCCGGGAGTACAAGATCGGCCGGGAAGTCGTCCCTACGCCAGGCGCGTGGAGGTATCGTGTTCGCTCCTTACTCGGCATTTTACCTTATTCGTATATGCTTTATATGCCGCTGCTAGAGAGCGTGCTAGGATTGTAGCCCGCTTTACTTTTATATCATCGCTGCTGCGAGAGAGAGAGAGATACCGTCCCGTGACCCGATCCGGGCACGAATTTGTGAGTTGACCACCCTAGCTCTTTGCATGTTTCTCAACCGCGCACGTCCGACGCTTCCCTCGAAAAGGGACGATCGCGAGCTTGTTTAGAGTCCGAGGATCGCATATCCATTTGGAGTCGAGTCCGTGGTCCGTCCCGCATCAATTTGGATGAGATAATCGTGAAGAGATTGAAGAATCAACCACAAGAATAACCACAAAACAATACTCTGTTTGCAATAGAGAAACTCGATAACGGCAGCAGGAAGAAGAAGATGATTTGAGCACTGCAACTTCAGAGGAAGAAGAACACGGTAGCAGTAGCAGAACTGCAACCGTAGGTAAACGATCCCTTGACAACACCAACGAAAGAAGCAATAGGCTTCTTCTATGGCAACCACCACGGAAGAAGAAGAGTAGCAGCCACAAGCCTCCTCTAGGAAGATGCAGAGAAGAAAGTAGAGCCTCCTCTCCACGTACAACTGAAGAGAAAGGAATAGTAACTGTAGGGAAATGAAGAGCAGCAGGACGTCTTTGAAATATAGAGTGATTCGATCGTGGGTTAGAGTTTGATTAGGTTTAAAACTTCCCACGTAAGACTCCTATTAGAAGTAAGCTTTCTCTACGTATTAATCCTTCCAGATCAATACTTTCCTGATCGGTCACTGCCTCCTAGTTCAAAAAAAAACACTGCAGTCGACTTACCAATTTTCCTACTGCAAGGAAATAGCACCCAGAGGAGGGGAACCCTTCATGTAATTAGCGCCCAAGAGAGGGGCACCCTTCAGGTAATTGGCGCCCCCACGAGGGGTTTTCAATTCACCAATTGGCGCCCCCTTGAGGGGTCTTCAATTAATGAAATGGCGCCTTAAGCGGAGGCGCTATTCATCTTTGGGTCATTTGTTATATGGTTTAAGTGTAAAGCCCATTTGGTATATATATATATATATATATGGTTTTAAGTATATATGAGTTGGGCCTTGAACATTGGTTTAGTTTTTAATCCATTTAGAATTTCATTCCTTCAATTTACCAGGGTTGCTACATAACGGTATGAGTTTGAGCGGATTTTCCAACTTTAAGGGTGAAATCATGTTTCGGGGGTGTGAGCCGAGATCGTTGTTCCAAGTGATGGTTTTCGCATTAAATGGTAAACTATGAACCCCTGGCATGTTGGGAATCGTTTCCCGATAGTTTAACTCCGTTTGAGCGTGATTTGGGGCCGGTATGAGGTCGAATGCTCGTGTGACTCGTTTTGGGTCGATTCGTGGGAATCGCCTATTTTTAGCCGTTTTGAGATTGGTTTGATTCCTTCCGGCTTGTGGAAGGCTGATATCGACTCTAGGGATGTTTCCCCATCATTTAGGAGTGATTGGGGCGTGGAAAGACCCAGTTATGTAGGTTTCTACAATTTTTGGACCGGAGGAAGAGTCGCGTTAAGGTCGTCAGTTCCAATAAAAAGGACTGAGAAGAAAAAATGTATGAAGCTCTGTGGGCGTACCGCACCGTCTTCAAGACACCTACAGGGTGCTCACCATACTCACTGGTATACGGCTCAGAGGCAGTGGTTCCGCTAGAGCTGGAAGTCCCGTCACTCAGAGTGGCAGTCCAATATGGCCTGGCCCGTGGCGAACAGACCAATGCAGAAAGAAGATTAGAAGAATTGGTTGAATTGGAAGAGAAACGCCTCCAAGCTCAGAAGAATATCCAAATGTATCAGGCCCGCATGGCTAATGCACTTAACAAACTCGTAAGAGGACGAGAATTCCAGAAAGGTGACCTCGTCATGGTCAAGAAAAGAGAAGTCATGGCGTCCAACCCAAAAGGGAAGCTGGATGCTAATTGGGAAGGTCCTTATGTGATACAGAGAGTCTACGAAGGAGGAGCCTACGTGGTTGTCAACCATCGAGGGGAAATTCAATTCTCACTACTCAACGGAAGACATCTAAAGCTGTATCATGCAGCACAACCGACATTCCCAGAGTGATCAGGCAAAACTACCCTTTTCTTGGTCTAGCGGCACTCCGCCCTAGCCGAGCTACCCCTTTCTTGGTCTAGCGGCACTCCTCCCTAGCCAGGCTACCCTTTCTTGGTCTAGTGGCACTCCGCCCTAGCCGAGCTACCTCTTTCTTGGTCTAGTGGCACTCCGCCCTAGCCAAGCTACCCCTTTCTTGGTCTAGTGGCACTCCGCCCTAGCCGAGCTACCCTTTTCTCGGTCTAGCGGCACTCCGCCCTAGCCAAGCTACCCCTTTCTTGGTCTAGTGGCACCCCGCCCTAGCCAAGCTACCCTTTCTCGGTCTAGTGGCACTCTGCCCTAGCCAAGCTAACCTTTTCTTGGTCTAGTGGCACTCCGCCCTAGCCAAGCTACCTTTTCTTGGTCTAGTGGCACTCCGCCCTAGCCAAGCTATCCTTTCTTGGTCTAGTAGCACTCCGCCCTAGCCAAGCTACTCCTTTCTCGATCTAGTGGCACTCCGCCCTAGCCAAGCTACCCTTTCCTTGGTCTAGTGGCACTCCGCCCTAGCCAAGCTATCCTTTCTTGGTCTAGTGGCACTCCGCCCTAGCCAGGCTACCCTTTCTCGGTCCAGTGGCACTCCGCCCTAGCTGAGCTACCCTTTTCTTAGTCTAGTGGCACTCCACCCTAGCCGGGCTACCCCTTTCTCGGTCCAGCGGCACTCCGCCCTGGCCAAGCCACCCTTATCTTGATCTAGGGGCAGTCCGACCTACCTCCCTCTCTAGAGAAAAAAGGAGAATAAAAGAGAGTAAAAATGGGGTTAAAAATAGAGATACCCCGCCAGACTTGATCCTATATTAGGAACAAGTGCAAAAATGGCCCAGAACCCAGCAGTGGTGAAAACCCGAAAGGGCACTGCAGGCAAAATTGGGTCCCCCGCCACGTGAAAACCCGAAAGGACGCGTGGGCAAAAGCAAGAGGGGGCTGGCTTCGGCGAAAACCCGAAAGGGCGCTTAAACCAGTAATGTGGTATTTTAAAATACCCCTTTTCACCTGCCTGATAAAACTTCGAGAAGGACGATCATCATAAAGTCCCACCTGACAATGAAACCCTGTTGATCACAAGGCATATTGCCTCGATCAATGCTAAAAAAAGGGCCCACCTCGGGATAGACCTTCTGTCTATTCTGATAAAACACTTCCACTTGTTTTTGTCTAAGACCCACCACGGTAAAACCTACCCTATTTAGATCTTACATCTATTCTGACGAAACCTATCCTATGTCTCACCGTGATGAAACCTGCTATCGATCGACTGGCACACTGCCCGATCAACGATGAAACCTATCCGGTTTAGACCTTACGTCTATCCCGATGAAACCTATGAAATCCTTGCATTGGTATAAACCCAATACTGATGATGAAACCTGCTATTGATCGACTGGCACACTGCCCGATCAACGATGAAACCTATCCGGTTTAGACCTTACGTCTATCCCGATGAAACATATGAAATCCTTGCATTGGTATGAACCCAATACTGATGATGAAACCTGATGTTGATCGACTGGCATCTTGCCCTATCAATGATAAAACCTGTCCGGTTTAGACCTTACGTTTATCCCGATGAAACATATGAAATCCTTGCATTGGTATGAACCCGGTACCGATGATGAAACCTGCTATTGATCGACTGGCATCCTACCCGATCAACGATAAAACCTATCCGGTTTAGACCTTACGTCTATCCCGATGAAACATATGAAATCCTTGCATTGGTATGAACCCAGTACCGATGATGAAACTTGCTGTTGATCGATTGGCGCACTGCCCGATCAGCGATGAAACCTGTCCGGTTTAGACCTTACGTCTATCCCGATGAAACATATGAAACCTTTGCATTGGTATGAGCCCAATACCAATGATGAAATCTACTATTGATCGGTTGGCAGACTGCCTGATCGATGCTAAAACCCATCCAGGGTAGACCTTCCGTCTGCTCTGACAAACACGACACAGCTGTTTGAATCAATTCAGACCCTCCGTCTGGATAGATCATGAAACTCTATTCCTTTGCGTTAATGTCAAACCTTACATTAACGATGAAACTCACATTTCCAGCAAATGGCTTCGTGCCCGAGCTGCTATATATATCCTCCAGATCAATTTGGACCTTCCGTCTGGATAGATCATGAAACCCTATTCCCCTTTGCATTGATGTTGACACCCACATCAATGATCATGTATCCACAATAAACACATGGTCCCATGGTCCATAGAATGAAAGTTCTAGTTCTAGGAAAGACGATGACAAAGGAAAAGAGGAAGAATACAAAAAAATATATATGAAAAGTGGGGTTAAAAATAGAGATACCCCGCCAGACTTGTTCATGCATTCTGGACAAGGGCAAGAATGGCTAAAACCCAGTTGTGGTGAAAACCCAAAAGGGCACTGCAGGTAAAATCGGGTAACCCGCCACGTGAAAACCCGAAAGGGCGCATGGGCAAAAGCAAGAGGGGGCTGGCTTCGGTGAAAACCCGAAAGGGCGCCTGGGCCTGTAATGTGGTAGTTCTGAGAAATTCCATACTTCCTTCCCTTGATAAGGTCTTCCGTTAACCGTTTGGCTCCTTGTCCGGTCAACGATGAAATCTTTCCAGGGCAGACCTGTAGCAACCCTGGAAAAAATAATAATAATAATAAAGATTTTTTTTAAAATAAATCAAATTAGAATAAACAAATTCTTAATTAGTCAAAATAGGCTAAAAGATTTAAGTAAGTAAAAGAAAAATCAAGAGGAACAAATAAATAGAACCAAAAATGTGAATAACGCCTTGATTCAAGGCGCTAATTAAAATTAAACGCCTCTGGCTAAGGCATGAATTGAAAAAGGGACGCCCCCTGGACAAGGCGTCAATTCTCAAACGACCAAAATAAATAAAAGGGCAATTAAACGTAACACCCTTTGCTTAGACGCGTTTCACTAAAGAAACGACGTACAAAAAGGCGTTAATTTAAGTAACGCCCTATTGAAGGGCGTTAATTCAGTTCGAGTTCCGTTCGAACCCAGACCTCATCCAGGGTAAGTTTATGGATTGGTACGAGTTAGTAGAATATAGAAAGGACTCTATCAAGGTAATACTACCCTTAATCAAACTCTAACTCTATTAGGGTTCCCCAAAACCCTATAAATAATCCTTGTCCATAAAACCCTAAAATCTATTTGGTCGAAGCTCTGTTGCTGCTGTCATCCGTGAAGAACGTAAGTTTGTTCTTCATTTGCTTTACCTTCGCCTTCGGTTATGTATGATGAAGAAAACTAATGTCTTCATCTTATTTCATGTAGGAAGTCTACAGTAGGTAGTAACTCTTTTGTCAAAGAGAAGATCGTGGGTTCTTCGTCCACATCGTTCTTCTTCCCTTGCCTTCAGTTAAGTATTATGAAGAAAAAACTAATGATTCTTCATCTTATTTCTCTGTAGGAAAGCCTTCTTGACCTACTGAAGAACGAGATTTTTCATCCAAAGCAAGCTATGCGTAGGAATCACATCCTCTCAACCTCTATATCTCGGTACCTGTTGATCAGATAAATCCCAGAATACTCTGTATATAACAGAGTGACGTTGTTCTTCAACTTTCTCCACGAATCATCACCCAGATCTTAATCAGGTAGGTTTTCTCAAGATCGTAGCCCAAAACTAGCTTAAGATCTTAATAATATCATCGGTCGTGCATGCATATAGTTTTATTATGGTTTCAGATGTTTTCTATGAAATTTCAAAAAGAAACGCCCTTGACAAGGACGCTAATTTAAAGAAGCGACCCACACTAGGGCGCTAATTATTGTTTTGACGCCCTGCCCAGAAGTCGTCAATTACATGTAATTAATGAATACCAACGTTTAAAAATTTAATATCTATGTAACAATGAATCTAAAATATTGCATGAGTATACCTGTGAAATCCTGCTATTTTTCTTATCATGATCATGTACCCTTTTTCCTGAAATTTTATTATCTGAAAATTGGTAAATTCTTGAATTCACGACCTTGTCTAGGTCGTCTCCTACTGAACTGACGCCCCAGACCAGGGCGCTAATTGAAAAGTAACGCCCCTGTCCAGGGCGCGTTTTTGTTAAAATTCCAGAATATTGATTTTCTGCAGAATAGAAATATTGAAGGGACGACTGATGTACAAGTCGTCAAATTTGTAAATAAACGCCCCTATAGAAGGCGTTAATTTGATAAGTAATGACTTAGATTAAGTCACTATTTTCCTGTGACACTATTTTACAATGTTACTGTTAACCGAGGGTTTCATATGTATATATATATATATATCGGCACTATATTCCAGTCCGTGAATATAGTCCCACGTTTCATGATGTTTTAACGTTACCCCCTTAACTCTCAGTGACATACAAGCTCTCCATTGGACATTCCGTTCCTTTGGACTAGCGAGTTAGTCATAGAGACCTCCGTAAGACTCCTCGAGCCTTGGATTCCCTCAAGGCCGACTGAGCTGGTTGTACCATAAAAACCCATTACACAATCTTTGCCATGTCACTCTATAGAAACATGGTATACCGGCCCTCATGTCATGCCATGTGTATGATATGAGAATTATCTTAATGAACGGGGTAAAGCATGACATTGTTATGATGTTCTTGTAAACCCCAATTCTATAACAACATTGTTATGATATTCTTGTAGACCCCAATTCTATATTAAACTTGATGTTCTTGTGGACCTCAATTCTATATAAAGAATGTCCATACTTGTTTGTCATGGTACCCAAGTTAGGGAACCAATTCCACCTAGTTTTATCGATAATCGTGATTGTACCGTTATTATCGCCTAACTATGTCAAGTGTCATATTTTTGGACTATATTCTTTCAAAGTCTATCCTACATGTCTACAAGCTTTATCCTTGAAATTCCATATTGGCTATATACAAAAGTGGATGTTAAAATACATGATTAATGCCTGCGCATATAGGGCCCGATCTGGTCCTGGGAGGAGCACCCAAAAGTACTTGTGCCCATGGGAGTTGATTGATCACGGTATTGGCATTATACCGAAGTGCATGACTAGCTTGATTGAATATTCCACAAATCTTGTGCTTATACTTGACTTGATATTACATGACTTGCGTGACCCGAAAAAGGGTAATTGCATACTTGCGTGCTTGAACCATGATAGCCAAATTCCAACAGAACATGATGAGTCTACTTGCTTGAATATCTTGATATCTTTTGATATAAGTTCTTGAAAGTTCATCGCTATCTTATTGTTATACACTCTCTCTATCTTGTCGTTTTACGAGCATGCATAGCTATAGTGCATTCATGAAAGATGTAATTACTTAAACCCATTGCTAGTTCTTGAGATATAATTTTTTACTGAGCGTTCGCTCACTCAGTGTTTCCCTACTTTTCAGGTAAGTCCGACGATGGGGGAACTCAATCTGAAGGGGATGGTCAAGAGTGAAAGAGTTAGAGCTACTCAAGCGTCAATTAGTCCTGTCTTTTCTCTATTTTTCTTGAGTCAAGCGTTGTATTTTATTTTATTGAGTCTAGTATTTGCAAGGGTTTGTAATAGACATATTCTTATTAAAGGAATTAATGGATTGTGTTATCTTTATATTTACGCACTCTGTCTTTGTGTCGAATACACTACTACTCTGATTGACATGATTGATATAAACTCGTCGCGCATCTCCGGGTACCTTCCGCGCTCGGGGCGTGACAGTTTTTGTGGTATCAGAGCCTAGGGTATTCAATTCCTAGGAAACCCAACTCCAAGGATAGGTACAATCCTTTAACCGGTGAGATAGGGTAGAACCAAGGGATAAAGTTAACATAGAAATGCTAGCTTCCAAAGGAAATCACGTATTAATCTAGTTATTGTAATTGTAGGATGATGGCTGCCGAACGTGCCCAGTGGCACAACATGCAGCGTACACTTCAAGGCATGACTCAGGTGCGGCAACAAGTAGCACAGGGAGGTGCACAACGAGCCGGAAGTCTCCACCAAGTCTTCAAGAACATGAACCCTCCCAAATTCATGGGTTCTACTGATCCGGATGACGCAGAGCACTGGATCAGGGAGACGGAGCGTATATTCCGTGTTATGCAGTGCACGGATCAAGATAAAGTCTTATTAGCTACCTTTCAGTTAGAAAGGGATGCCCGATGCTGGTGGGAATCAATAGAAGCTACTTTAAATCAAGACCAAATTACTTGGGAAGAATTTGTTGAACATTTCAACAATAAATATTTTTCAAACCGAGTCCAAGAAAAGAAAGCTACCGAATTTGCCGCACTCAAGCAACGGTCATTATCGGTGGCGGAGTACGAGGCACAATTCTCTAGATTGTCTCGGTATGCTAAGCACTTAGTTAGCACCGAGAAGATGAAAGCTAGGAGGTTCCTAAACGGGCTCAGGCCCCAATATATTACCCAGCTGGCACCAATGGATATCCAGGTCTACTCAGAGATAGTACGCCGAGCTCAATTGTTAGAAGATGCCACGGAGCTATCAGATAGAATCCGTGGGAAGGATAAGAAGGAACAAGTTACAAGTTCGGGTTCCTTTAAACCCAACTTCAAGAAGAGGCCTAGCACTGGAGGTACTTCTTCTCAAGACCAAAAATTTAAGAAGACCAAGCCCTTCTCTATCACTACTACACCTTCGAATATAATATGCCAGCATTGTGACAAGGCTGGTCATAAAGCCGAAGAGTGCTGGAGGAAACTTGGAGCATGTCTCCGTTGCGGGAGCCGTGAGCATCGGATTCCCGATTGCCCATTACTTAATGATCAAACCGGTGACGGAAAGCGCCCGGTAACCAAGAACACTCGTCTTCACGCAATTAAGGAGACCGAAGAAGAAGAAGGCGGACTAGTAGAAGGTACACTGAAAGTTTGTTCCAAGTATGCACATGTCTTATTTGATACGGGTGCATCACATTCTTTTATTTCCAAGAAGTTTGCTAACCCACTACCTATGGAACCGGAATGGATGAAAATAATTTTATCTACTCCTCTCGGAAACGAAACCGATATTACTCACCATTATCAAAACTGTGAAGTCTTGGTAAAAGGAAGAAATCTTCCTATCAATCTCATATGTTTAGATCTAAAGGAGTATGATGTCATACTGGGAGCGGATTGGTTATCCAAATACCAGGCAACAGTCGATTGCCGCAATAGCAAGGTTACTTTCAGAGACTTTCCAGAACTAGTCTATTCTAGCCCTAAGAGTCGGAGCGAGTCACCTCTTATTTTGGCTCTCCGAGCTAGCAAGCTAATAAGGAAAGGATGTGTATCTTTCCTTGCATTTGTCACGATTAAGGAGGCTAAGGAAACTAAGATAGAAGATATCCCTTGTGCAAGAATTTTCGGATGTGTTTCCGGAAGATTTGCCTGGATTACCCCCACAAAGAGAAGTGGCCTTCCCCATCGACTTAGTCCCTGGTGCTGGTCCAGTTTCTAAGGCACCTTATAGAATGTCCCCTGCCGAACTCAAGGAGTTAAAGGAGCAATTGATGGAACTTCTTAAGAAAGGATTCATTAGACCGAGTACTTCCCCGTGGGGAGCGCTTGTACTATTTGTAAAGAAGAAGGATGGATCCATGAGGTTATGTATCGACTATCGACAGTTGAATCATCTCACTATCAAGAACAAGTATCCACTGCCGAGAATCGATGAGTTATTTGATCAAATATCTGGATCCAAGTATTTTTCAAAGATTGATCTCAGGTCAGGATATCACAAACTAAGGATCAAGGATGATGACATTCATAAGACTGCATTCAGGAGCAGGTATGGCCATTATGAATTTGTCGTTATGCCTTTTGGACTAACAAATGCCCCTGCTGCCTTTATGCAGTTGATGAATAGCATATTCAGACCTTATTTAGATCAATTCGTGGTGGTCTTCATCGATGATATATTAATTTATTCCAAGACTAAGGAAGAGCACGAGGAGCATTTAAGGATTTCATTACAAACATTGAGGACAAACCAATTATATGCAAAGCTCAGTAAGTGTGAGTTCTGGCTCGAAGAAGTAACTTTTCTCGGACATGTGATATCAAAGGATGGATTATCTGTAGATCCATCAAAGGTTGAAGTTGTGAAGAATTGGGAAAGACCGACCAATGCTAGCGAGATCCGAAGTTTCTTAGGTCTTGCAGGCTACTATCGACGATTCATCAAGGATTTCTCCAAGATAGCCATACCACTCACTAGGCTAACTCGCAAGGAGATCCGTTATGAATGGAGTGAGGAATGTAAAAGAAGCTTCCAAAATCTCAAGGATCATCTAACTACAGCTCCGGTCTTAGCATTACCAATGGAAGGAGAGAAATTTGAGGTATACACTGATGCTTCTGGCATTGGCCTCGGATGTGTTCTAATGCAACAAGGAAAGGTTATAGCTTATTCTTCTCGTCAATTGAAGAAGCATGAAGAGAACTACCCCGTCCATGACTTAGAATTGGCCGCGGTGGTATTTACAATCAAAATATGGAGACATTATCTTTATGGAGTACAGTTTACTGTATACTCTGATCATAAGAGTCTCAAGTATCTCTTTTCACAAAAGGAACTAAATATGAGGCAAAGACGTTGGCTAGAATATCTCAAGGACTTCGACTTCAATATACAATATCATCCCGAAAAGGGTAACCATGTAGCAGATGCCCTTAGTCGAAAGCTGAGAGCACTGTTAGCCAATTGTATGATTCAAGAATGGAAATTGCTGGAGCAATTCTCTGAACTCAATATAAGCATGGACACAGACTTTCAATGTGTCACATTATCTCATATAAGCATTCGTCCGGACCTATTATCTGAAATACGAGCGCTTCAAGATAATGACCCAATATTAGTAGAGATCAAAGACAAACTGGAAGGACAATCTGATTTCCAAATAACTTGTGAAGGAAGATTAATGTTCAGGAATAGAACTTGCATACCGGATTGTCCCGAGTTAAAGAAGAAGATCTTAGATGAAGCTCATAGATCAAGGTACACAATTCATCCAGGATCAACCAAAATGTACCAAGATGTGAAGAGGAATTTTTGGTGGCCCAACATGAAAAGGGAAATAGCAGACTATGTATCACGCTGTCTCACTTGCCAACAGGTCAAGGCGGAACACCAAAAGCCTGCTGGAAAATTACATCCTCTAGATATTCCCAAATGGAAGTGGGAGAATATTAGTATGGATTTCATTATGGGTTTATCTAAATCAAAAGGAGGACATGATGGAATATGGGTTATTATTGACCGATTGACTAAATCGGCGCATTTCTTGCCAATAAAGAGCCGATGGTCATTTGATGTTTTGGCTACATTATACATCAAGGAAATAGTCAGATTACATGGTATTCCTGTTTCAATCGTGTCTGACAGAGATCCCCATTTTACTTCTCATTTTTGGAAGGGACTACAACATTCGTTGGGAACAAGGTTTAACTTTAGTACAGCTTTTCATCCTCAAACGGATGGTCAGACCGAGAGAACTAATCAGGTGGTTGAAGATATGCTCAGAGCTTGCATCATTGATTTCGATGGAAGCTGGCATGATCACTTGCCGTTGGTGGAATTTACATATAATAATAGCTACCAGGCAAGTATACAAATGGCACCTTTCGAAACTTTATATGGAAGGAGTTGCCGATCACCCTTATGCTGGGACGAAGTTGGAGAGAAACAACTGCTAGGTCCAGACATGGTAAGGGTTACCACTGAAAGAATACAATTGATTCGAGAAAGACTGCAAGTTGCTCAGTCTAGGCAAAAGGCTTATGCCGACACGAGAAGGAGAGATCTTGAGTTCCAAATCGGAGATCATGTATTTCTCAAGATATCGTCGGGACGTGGCATACGGAGATTTGGTGTTAAGGGCAAGCTTACACCAAGGTTCATCGGACCTTTTGAGATATTGGAAAGAGTTGGCGAGGTTACTTATCGCATCGCATTGCCTCCTCAATTGTCTGAAGTGCATAATATATTCCACATATCTATGTTGAAGAAGTATGTGCACGATCCATCGCATATTATTGATCATGGAGACTTAGTGATCCAAAAGGATCTCACCTATGAGCAGAAGCCCATGAAGATACTAGATCGTGAAGTACGTACCCTAAGGAATAAGGTTATTCCCATGCTAAAGGTACAATGGAGTAAGAGTTCCGATCATGAAGCCACATGGGAGACCGAGGAATCCATGAGGAAACGATTCCCAGAATTATTTTAAGGTAATAGGCTCTCCACTCTCCACATGTATATGCGATTGAATTTGGGGACCAAATTCTTTTAAGTGGGGGAGGGTGTAGCAACCCTGGAAAAAAATAATAATAATAAAGATTTTTTTAAAAATAAATCAAATTAGAATAAACAAATTCTTAATTAGTCAAAATAGGCTAAAAGATTTAAGTAAAAGAAAAATCAAGAGGAACAAATAAATAGAACCAAAAATGTGAATAACGCCTTGATTCAAGGCGCTAATAAAAATTAAACGCCTCTGGCTAAGGCGTGAATTGAAAAAGGGACGCCCCCTGGACAAGGCGTCAATTCTCAAACGACCAAAATAAATAAAAGGGCAATTAAACGTAACACCCTTTGCTTAGACGTGTTTCACTAAAGAAATGACGTACAAAAAGGCGTTAATTTAAGTAACGCCCTATCGAAGGGCGTTAATTCAGTTCGAGTTCCGTTCGAACCCAGACCTCATCCAGGGTAAGTTTATGGATTGGTACGAGTTAGTAGAATATAGAAAGGACTCTATCAAGGCAATACTACCCTTAATCAAACTCTAACTCTATTAGGGTTCCCCAAAACCCTATAAATAATCCTTGTCCATAAAACCCTAAAATCTATTTGGTCGAAGCTCTGTTGCTGCTGTCATCCGTGAAGAACGTAAGTTTGTTCTTCATTTGCTTTACCTTCGCCTTCGGTTATGTATGATGAAGAAAACTAATGTCTTCATCTTATTTCATGTAGGAAGTCTACAGTAGGTAGTAACTCTTTTGTCAAAGAGAAGATCGTGGGTTCTTCGTCCACATCGTTCTTCTTCCCTTGCCTTCAGTTAAGTATTATGAAGAAAAAACTAATGATTCTTCATCTTATTTCTCTGTAGGAAAGCCTTCTTGACCTACTGAAGAACGAGATTTTTCATCCAAAGCAAGCTACGCGTAGGAATCACATCCTCTCAACCTCTATATCTCGGTACCTGCTGATCAGATAAATCCCAGAATACTCTGTATATAACAGAGTGACGTTGTTCTTCAACTTTCTCCACGAATCATCACCCAGATCTTAATCAGGTAGGTTTTCTCAAGATCGTAGCCCAAAACTAGCTTAAGATCTTAATAATATCATCGGTCGTGCATGCATATAGTTTTATTGTGGTTTCAGATGTTTTCTATGAAATTTCAAAAAGAAACGCCCTTGACAAGGACGCTAATTTAAAGAAGCGACCCACACTAGGGTGCTAATTATTGTTTTGACGCCCTGCCCAGAAGTCGTCAATTGCATGTAATTAATGAATACCCACGTTTCAAAATTTAATATCTATGTAACAATGAATCTAAAATATTGCATGAGTATACCTGTGAAATCCTGCTATTTTTCTTGTCATGATCATGTACCCTTTTTCCTGAAATTTTATTATCTGAAAATTGGTAAATTCTTGAATTCATGACCTTGTCTAGGTCGTCTCCTACTGAACTGACGCCCCAGACCAGGGCGCTAATTGAAAAGTAACGCCCCTGTCCAGGGCGCGTTTTTGTTAAAATTCCAGAATATTGATTTTCTGCAGAATAGAAATATTGAAGGGACGACTGATGTACAAGTCGTCAAATTTGTAAATAAACACCCCTATAGAAGGCGTTAATTTGATAAGTAATGACTTAGATTAAGTCGCTATTTTCCTGTGACACTATTTTACAATGTTACTGTTAACCGAGGGTTTCATATGTATATATATATATATCTATATATATCGGCACTATATTCCAGTCCGTGAATATAGTCCCACGTTTCATGATGTTTTAACGTTACCCCCTTAACTCTCAGTGACATACAAGCTCTCCATTGGACATTCCGTTCCTTTGGACTAGCGAGTTAGTCATAGAGACCTCCGTAAGACTCCTCGAGCCTTGGATTCCCTCAAGGCCGACTGAGCTAGTTGTACCATAAAAACCCATTACACAATCTTTGCCATGTCAATCTATAGAAACATGGTATACCGGCCCTCATGTCATGCCATGTGTATGATATGAGAATTATCTTAATGAACGGGGTAAAGCATGACATTGTTATGATGTTCTTGTAAACCCCAATTCTATAACAACATTGTTATGATGTTCTTGTAGACCCTAATTCTATATTAAACTTGATGTTCTTGTGGACCTCAATTCTATATAAAGAATGTCCATACTTGTTTGTCATGGTACCCAAGTTAGGGAACCAATTCCACCTAGTTTTATCGATAATCGTGATTGTACCGTTATTATCGCCTAACTATGTCAAGTGTCATATTTTTGGACTCTATTCTTTCAAAGTCTATCCTACATGTCTACAAGCTTTATCCTTGAAATTCCATATTGGCTATATACAAAAGTGGATGTTAAAATACATGATTAATGCCTGCGCATATAGGGCCCGATCTGGTCCTGGGAGGAGCACCCGAAAGTACTTGTGCCCATGGGAGTTGATTGATCACGGTATTGGCATTATACCGAAGTGCATGACTAGCTTGATTGAACATTCCACAAATCTTGTGCTTGTACTTGACTTGATATTACATGACTTGCGTGACCCGAAAAGGGTAATTGCATACTTGCGTGCTTGAACCATGATAGCCAAATTCCAACAGAACATGATGAGTCTACTTGCTTGAATATCTTGATATCTTTTGATATAAGTTCTTGAAAGTTCATCGCTATCTTATTGTTATACACTCTCTCTATCTTGTCGTTTTGCGAGCATGCATAGCTATAGTGCATTCATGAAAGATGTAATTACTTAAACCCATTGCTAGTTCTTGAGATATAATTTCCTACTGAGCGTTCGCTCACTCAGTGTTTCCCTACTTTTCAGGTAAGTCCGACGATGAGGGAACTCAATCTGAAGGGGATGGTCAAGAGTGAAAGAGTTAGAGCTACTCAAGCGTCAATTAGTCCTGTCTTTTCTCTATTTTTCTTGAGTCAAGCGTTGTATTTTATTTTATTGAGTCTAGTATTTGCAAGGGTTTGTAATAGACATATTCTTATTAAAGGAATTAATGGATTGGGTTATCTTTATATTTGCGCACTCTGTCTTTGTGTCGAATACACTACTACTCTGATTGACATGATTGATATAAACTCGTCGCGCATCTCCGGGTACCTTCCGCGCTCGGGGCGTGACAAGACCTTACGTTTACCCTGATATAATCTACATACCCTCTTGCAAATGTCCCTCTGACAATGAAACCCATCACCATTCTGATAAAGCCTGGCCAGCTCAGACCTTCCGTCTATCCTGATAAAACCCTTAAACCTTCCTTTGGTTGATTGGCACATTGCCCGATCAATGATGAAACCTATGCAGTTTAGACCATACGTCTATCCTGATGAAACCTACGTATTGCTTAGCAAAGTCCCACATGCGATCAAACCTCTCCAGTTTAGACCATACGTCTGTCCTGATGAAACTCTTAAACCTTCCCTTGATCGATCGACATCTTGCCCGATCAGTGATGAAACCCTATCCAGTTTAGACCTTACGTCTATTCTGATGAAACCTATGAAACTTCTTTGCATCGATATAAACCCAATATCGATGATGAAACCAGCTATTGATCGACCGGCATCTCGCCCGATAATGATGAAACCCTATCCAGTTTAGACCTTACGTCTATTCTGATGAAACCTATGAAACTTCTTTGCATCGATATAAACCCAATATCGATGCTGAAACCAGCTATTGATCGACCGGCGCATCACCCGATCAATGATGAGACCCTACCCAGTCTAGACCTTACGTCTATTCTGATGAAATCTATGAAACTTCTTTGCATTGTTATAAACCCAATATCGATGATGAAACCAGCTATTGATCGACCGACACCCCGCCCGATCAATGATAAAATCCTATCCAGTCTAGACCTTACATCTATTCTAATGAAACCTATGAAACTTCTTTGCATCGATATAAACCCAATGTCGATGATGAAACAAGCTATGGATCGACTGGCACCCTGCCCGATCAATGATAAAATCCTATCCAGTCTAGACCTTACGTCTATTCTGATGAAACCTATGAAACTTCTTTGTATCGATATAAACCCAATGTCGATGATGAAACCAGCTATTGATCGACCGGCACCCCGCCCGATCAATGATGAAACCCCATCTGGTTCAGACCTTACATCTGTCCTAATTAAAACCACGGACCTTCAAAGTCTTACCTGAGGTAACCCTATCCAGTCTAGACCTTACGTCTATTCTGATGAAACCTATAAAACTTCGTTGCATCAATATGAGCCCAATATTGATGATGAAATCATGCACCGGCCGATTGGCACATTGCCCCGACTGGCCTTGAAACCTACCCGGGATGGACCATTCGCCCGTTCCGGATGATGCTCTAGGCCTTTTCATTCACATTCCCGCAAATAGTCTCCCTTGCGGCACATATGACCAAAGAAGACATTTGCTACTACCAACAGAATTCGGTTTAAGCATGCCCCCCGGATGCCGTCACGCGGTGGAGCGAGTTCCCCATCCTTTCTATGAAGGGATGGACGCTCTCCTGCCAGGTACGGGCCATTCACAGGAGGGACTGCTAGAACCACTACCCCACTTCCCAAAGTGATGGAACCACATAGAAAAGACAATGGATACACATGAAGCCGAAGATTCCTTTTCACTAAAAGAGGAGTACACAAAGAGCCCCGAGGGGACACTGTATCATAAAAGAGGGCAGAAGAAAACAAAGAAGAGATAATTCAAGGCCACCGGAAGATATCTTCAAAGGCCAAAAGACCCACATCAGGAGCGGCTCTTAGCTCGTGAAGGCGCGCCTCCTCTTCCTGAAGCTTCACGGACATACCCTGGAGTGACATCACCCGTCCCTCCAACAAGGCCACCTCCTCGGTGGACTGTGGCCGAATAGAGGATAATTGTTGCAGCTCGGCTCGAAGTCCAACGAGTTCCGCTTCCAGAATGGCTATCCGGTCCTGGACAGCTTCCTCCCGCTGAACAACACTCTGTAGCTCAGCCTGGCGTTCGTCAAGGGCAAGCGTCAGCTTCTCCAGCTCAGATTTACACTCTGACCTCTGCAACTTCAATGCCGTCAGCTTGTCGGTCATAGTCTGTTCTAGGAAATCCCTCCGATGCACGAATTTTAGTAGAAGCAGAACACGCTGAACCCATATGTCCAAAGGGCAGCCCATGGCCTGCAGGCCGGCAGTGAAGCGATCAGCAATTTCCTTAAGCTGCAAATGTGTCAAGCCAGGCTGAGATTCTACCAGCTGGCGCAGCATATCCAGGTTCTGCCAGACAAAGCTCTCAGACGATGCGAAGCCAAAAGAAGCAGAGGGGTCACTTGAAAGGTCACTTCACTATCAATGTCCGCCCACAGCGCAATAGCCGGCCGGGAGGATGAAGATGGCAAGTCTGTTGGGAGAGCTGGCTGGTCCCTCTCTATACTCTCCTGCCGAGCCAAAGACTCCTCTACTACCGCTGCCTCAGGAGTTATGGCTTGAACACCCGCAGGAGGAGAATCAATAAATGAGAAAGCTATCTCTTCATGGGTCTCCTGAGTGGGGGCTTCATCTTCAACTGCTCTTTCTGGTAATAGGGACGAAGGCGCCCTAGCCTGTGGAGGCAGAAATCCAGTCTCTGTAGCCACTATGGCAGGGACTGCTGACTCGGGCGCAATGGACATTACTGCTGCCGGTATAAAAGCCGAGCTCCTGGCTGGGTCTGCTTCGGCTCTAAAATCTGAGGCCCTGATAGGGACGGAACTTTCTCCTGAGGCCCCCAAGTCCAATGATGCTAAGTCAGTTGAAGATTGTATCCTTACTGGCACAGGGCGGATAACCTCAGAAATTCCCATGCGAGTTAAAGGTAAAGCAGGGATAATGGCCAAGTCTGCGGATTAAACGGCCATAGAAACTGCGGCCGCGTCTGAGCGGATGATGATAGGGTCCTGAGGACAAAGCAGAATGACCTTCAGCAATGAATGAAAGAAAATAAATAGAACAGCAAACAAAAAAAGAGAAGCTTACCTTTAAAGTGGGGTCCATACCCTCGAAATGAGATAAAAGGGGAGAAAGCTCCGTAGTTGAAGCGGCAAACTCCTCTTGCAATTCCTCCTCAGAAGATAGCATCAGCAGCTTAGGAGGCTGTAAAGGCGGAAGGCCTTTTTCAAATACGGGCAAGGTTTCTGATTTTAGAACTTCCTCCCCGACTGCCAAGGCGCGCTGAGAAGCCCCGGCCGAGAGCTCACATGCCGACTGCCAAGAGCGCGCCGAGAAGCTGCTGATCCTCGCGCCGAGAACCTGATCAAGAGGCGCGCCGACAGTCTGCCCAATCTCGGGCCGAGAAGTCCATGAATATCATGCTGAGAAGACTCCAAAGTGCTGGAAAGAAAAGAACACATAAATAAAAAAGTATGTGTGCATAATATTGCTGCAATAAGTTGATCAAGTCTAAGGATTAGATTAAAGAGAAATGGAGGAAGATATCCTCGAATGCTAAAAAGGCACCTGCGGACCCCGTGCCGCTTGCTCTGCGCTTACGCCATCCGCAGGTGGGGGGCATTTGTTGACACCTTGAAAATGAGCAAGGGCGGAAACAGAATTGAAAAGAAGATCAGACCAATAGTGAAAGATTGATGGTAAAGCTCGTCAACCATCTGCCCGGTTGAAGCCTTTTTCGGCCAAGCTGATGTCTGGTGTCGTCGTCAGCCAGACGGCAACACTGATGAAGTAGCAGTCAACTGACTGATGAGACCCCCTATCACACTGTAACAAGAGCTATATTACTGTCTCGTATGAAAGTCTACAGGTAACATGTCAGATTAAGTCAGATGTTGACTTGTTAACAGATAAGACAAGAGCGAGACAAAGATGAGGCCAAAACCAGCAAATGAAGATTATAAAGACTCCTGCAAAGTCAAAATGGAGGAAGTACCATACCAGGCTAAAGATGTTATCCTGTCTTATCATCATTCAGGTGACAATGCTGATGAAACGATACCCGGTTTTGTCGTCATTCAGATGACAATGCTGATGAAATCCCAGCCTACTGACTGATGAAATCTCAGAATGATCTCAATAAAAGCTATGCCCCCAATAAAGGGCCCTCTCCTGTTCTGATAAATGTATTTGAAAGACTAAGAAAGGTCAGGGCATATGTGAAGTTTAGAAGCCCTAAATGGGCCTGCCAAATGGGCTCACGAAAGCGGCACCGGGATGCTCTATGGAGGCCACCTGGTGCGCCGGGAGCTGCTATACTCGACTGATGCGCGCCGTGAAGGCAAAGAGGCACATCGACTTCCATCTGCCGAGAGGTCAGGAGGGGATGGGTCTATATAAACCCACTCACTCGAAAGATTAAAAAAAAAGGAGAGAGGGGAAGAGAGGGGTTTTTGGCAAGCGGAAGTCCACCTCCTCCAGAAGAAAAAGAAAGAAGGAGAGCCAGAGAAGAGAGAAAAAGCAGAGAAGAGAACCCGAGGCCGATCGAAGGTGGGTAGCCGGGGAGGGAGAGGAGTCAATGCTCCGCCCTCCCCCCCCCATTTCTGTAGTTCATTTTCTTAATTTCGATGGTTTCTCCTTCTTCTTCCTCTGATGTATGCTATAATGATGTAACCGATTTCACGCCGATAGGATGATGTATCGCTTTTGCTTTCTTCCTATGTATCTCCTCCGATGTATGGGTCAGACGGAGTATCAATGTTGAATGAATGAATATGACAGGTTACAATTGGTGCCTGCTGTTCGTTTCCCTGAAGCCTTGTTGCCATCCCTCATGTTTTCTGCCTTATCTTAGACGCTGTAGCATGCTATTCCCCTCCCCAGTTTGATCAATAGTCTCCTGATTCGCCTGGTTTTCAAACGCACTCTATGCTTATTCCAGAGCCAGGGACAGACCATCCCTTGGCCCCTGGAACAAAGCGAAGCTATATAATGACCGCCGTTTATGAGATTCCGGAGTTTCAGATGCATACGTTCTGACTGCTAATATTATCGAAGTCATTCCTGGGCCAGAGACAGCCATCTCTTGGCTCCCAGGATGATGAAAGATAACATTAAAACTGTCCCTGGAACTCTACGTAATAATGGTGACAGGGATCCTCCAGACCCTGATCTTCCCCAATTCCTCTTCGATCATGGCCTTCCTTTGGAGCCTAAACCTAATCCAGTTCCAATTTGATGAATTGATTCACTTTTATCCCAAAGAAACCCTCTATCCTAGTCTGGACCATCAAGAAACCCAAAATAGGGTACCATAAAACTCTAAAACTCATCCCGGTGCCCTCATCCATCTCGGCTTCACGAACAGTAGAATAGGTGAATAGTTCTTGGCGCAAGCGTTCCCGCGCCGAGAACCCCATCTTCTTACCTGCGCCGAGAAGCCCTTCCCTTAGCCACCTTGTTGGCGCGCCGAGAAGCCTGCCTCTTGGCCTCATCTCCTGTGCGCCGGGAACTCCCTCAGCCTAGCCTTCTGGCGCCGAGAACCCTAACTCCTTGGCCTCCTTGCCTACGCCGAGAACCCTAACCCCCCTGGCATCCTTCTGGCACCGAGAAACCTAACTCCTTGGCCTTCTCACTTGCGCCGAGAACCCTAGCCACTCTACCTTCACGCCGAGAACTCTATTAATGCCAGCTTCCCGGTGCCCCGAATAGAACCTTGTGAAGAACCCTTCCCGGCACGGTGGTTTTCGCGCGGGAACCTATATGCCCATTTAAAGCTGTGCCGAGAAGCTGCCTTGCCATCCACTTGAACCTCCAATAGCTTGATCAAACACACCCAGAGATACCCATGAGTCACCAGGCCCGTCCAGGGGATAAATCCAAAGGGGGTCAGACTCCCTTATGTTCCACCGTCCCGCATCGGATTCATGAATAACCCCTTTAGCTCGGAAGGTCTCTGCCACTGCATGAGTTCCACCGGCTTCCTTAAGGGAAAATCGAACATTCCCCATGGCAGATACATGGTTCGGGAAGTTCGACACTTCTCTCTCTCTTGGCTTTCATCCCGGCACTCCGTGGGTGATAGCCTATTTCCCCCTGGGCATAATCCAGATTAAGGGGAAATGCTGCCGAAATATCGATTGATGCTTTAACCCCGACAAGCCCCGGGAAGCGTGTATCATACACCTCCCGTCTGGCTCAATTCTTCGGGGGATACGAATACTTCGAGACCCTTGGCCAGATGAGAAACGTGAAAGGGGGTATATGTCCCCGATGATTGTTCAGGCCCCGTCCCGCCACTGCGTGGACGGTGTCCTATTTCTATCCGACATGACCCACATAAGGGGTGGTCATGCTGATTTAATAATTTGTCGTTTATTCAATTACCTTCTTAGAATAACAAGAACTTCAATGTTATGCACTGTCATTCTCAACCGCCCCGAGGGGCCTCCGATTTTGACGTTTAATCAAGGGTTGTCCTTCTTAGGAAGGGCGTAATTAACGTCATAACCTTTATGGTATGACGGACTTCTGGTCCCGACTCGGACTTCACAATCGACTGATTGAGTCAGATCGAGCGCATAATAAATCGTCACTCCGGTGACTGGCACGCCTAACAAACCAACCAATAAACCAATAAACACACATAAATAAAATAAATAAATAAACGATGAATAAAACCATCCCCACAGGCCCAAATCCCTTTTTTGTGTAAGTACAAAAACGATGCTTCCCGAAATCACATTGAGTGCGTCGATGCAGTGGATCACTACGTCGATGCACCTTTTTTCGCACCAAGCACTGCTGCCGCTTGTGCCGTTACTGCATTGATGCAGTTGTTCCACTACATCGACGTCTCCATCAAGAGCACATCACCCTTCCCAGCTTCAAAGAAGCTGCATCGATGTATTTGCTTTGCTGCGTTGACGCCAGCTTCATCTTCTACCAGTCTTCATGAGGCTGCATCGAAGTAGGGGATCGTTGCGTCGATGCACCCTTCAAGAACACAGCACCCTTGCCAGCCTCAAAGAGGCTGCGTTGATGCAGCCTTCTGACTTCAGTGAAGCTGCATTGATGCAGCCTTCTAGCTTCAGCACAGCTGCATCGAGGCAGTCTTCTAGCTTAATCACAGCTACGTCGAGGCAATCGAATCTAGAAGGGGGGTTAAATAGATCCTATCAAGAACTTTGACCTATTTAAAAACTTGGCAACCAAAAGCATAAACCACTTCTATAAAGTAAATGAATCACTTAGGCACAATGCATAGCAGAATTAGAAGGAATGGCTTAAATGGAACCGGCGGTCCAAAGACTACACAGGTCAAGGTACAAGTTAAGGTGTTGCTCAGCAAACTTTTGATGTGTGTGTGAACAGGGTGATCCTCATTTGATGGAGAGTGCTTCCTAGTGCCTGAGTGCAAAGATGCAGCAGGCAGCCAAGGGAATGATAGTACTGTGCAAGGAATAAATGGTGTGTATACAAGAATGCGCAGTCCACAAAGCTTGAGTGTGCGATGGAGATAAACAAGATTACGTACGATGAAGCAAGCACACCGACCTATGAATGGGAATAGAAGATATGGAGCAAACCACAAGATGTTCAACCCACAACACATGGATTTTTAAGGTGGTTCAGTTGCAAACCCACAACCTACGTCCACCCCTCACCAAACCTAGTGAGGCTTTCCTGCTGACACACAGCTTGACTGGGGACACGCCCCAAACCACAGAACAGAGAACCCTCCGTCTGTCTTCCTACACACAAAATCGGCAGGGAGGGTTCTCCACAGACCGGAGCACACCCCCGTCTGTCTTCCTACACATAAAACTGGTAAGGACGGTTCTAGATGAACAAAACACAGGATAAAACTCACTGCAAGTGCAGTGGAAAAAACCACAAAAATAGAAAGAATAAACACCAGCTGATGCTATAGATGATGATCTTGAGGCTGGTGACTGCAGCTACAAATTTTAGATTTGAAGATCTTATTCTTCAGGCTCAGGTAGACTGTAGAGCTGCTCTCTCTCATGGATGATCTTCTTTTCTTCTTCCCTTACAGCACTGGACTTAGTCAAACTAGTGCTGGGCTGCCCCCCCTCCCTTCCTTTCTTTCTCATAGGTTTTCTTCTTAGTGGCTCAAGGGCATGGCTTTTTCTCAAGGCAGCAGCCGCTTCTTCTCTTAAGGAAGCTTCATATTTATAGCCAAGTCTTAAGCAAATGTCGTGAAGAACTTTCCCTCCAAAATCTCTTTGGCGAAGATACTCTGCCAGAAGTACAACTTGAGCTGGCTGGCATCAAGTCCAAGGATAGAGAAGTGGCGGCAGAGAAGAGGGGAGCTGACCAAATCTTCCATTAGTCAATTTCAGGTCTTCACATTAAAAGCCCTTTAGACATGTGGTCTTCTCATTGGCTGGAGTTAATTCTGTTCTGCTGAGGACTGCTAGGACATTAGTCACATGGGGTGACAGTAAATAAGGTGGCAGATTGTGAGGTGTCCTTTCTCCAGCTGGATATCTGACCAAGAAGATATATTAGATGAGACATAATGATAGGGACAAAAGTCAAACCTGGGTACTCCATCCAGACCTCGAAATCCATGTATTTGGACACTTACGGTACCTATTTTCTCTCTCTGGATGGCCCACTTGATCTGACAGAAAATTGGCTTGAAATGATTCTGGGAGGATAGAGGTAGACCTTCTTCTTCATTGAGGCATTTCATCAAACACTTCATTCTTCTTATGCTGAAGGCAAACATGCATAGACCTTGGTTCGGAGTATGCTTAGACCATGTAAAGTTGGGGGCAAAACATGCACATCCCTTTCTTCTTCATTGAGGCATTTCATCGAACATGCACAGACCTTGGTTCCTTCATGTGCACAGACTTGGACATATGCGTAGACCTTGAATTCCAAATGTACACAGACCCTAAGTATGCTTAGACCTATATGCATAGACTTACATGTACACAGACCCTAAGTATGCTTCGACCTATATGCACAGACTTGGATGCTGCATGTGCGTAGACCCTTGACATGCACAGACTTACATGTGCATAGACTTGGATGCATCGTATGCATAGACCTTATGATGTGTGCTACAGTATGTGCATCTACCTTATATGCAATGTGATGAATGTGCATCGACCCTTATATGCATTGGGACGAATGTGCATCGTCCTTAATATGCACTGGGCTGAACATGAATCGACTTGGTATGCAACCATTATGCACATGCATCGACCTTAATATGCAACAAGAGCAATGTGCATCGACCTGATAATGCTATAATGCAAATGTGCATCGACCTTATATGCAGTACTTCTAAACAAGCATCGACCTGATATGCCATCATGCAGATGTGCATCGACCTTAGTATGCACGATGCAAGATGTGCGTTGACCTTAGTATGCAAAATGCAACTATGCATCGACCTTCTAAATGAACAAGGAAGATGTGCACCGACCTTCTATATGCAGAAGGCAAAAGTGCGTCGACCTTTATTCTGCATAGGCTTGATGTGCATTGACCTTAGTTCTTCAAACCAAGAATGTGCGTCGACCTTAGTTCTTGAACTGCAGCATGTGCATCGACCTTACTTCTGTGAAGACTAAGGTACCATCGACCTGAGCTGGGTCACTAGCATCGACCTGAGCTGGGTCACTAGCATCGACCTTTGTTCTACTTTGGCATGATATCCATCGACCTTCAAAACATACATCGACCTTAGTCATGTGCTAGCAGAATGTGCTCCGACCTTGGCTGCGTGCTAGCGAAAGGTGCTCCGACCTTTGCTTGTGCTAGCGAAAGGTGCACCGATGTTGGCTTGTGCTAGGCATAATGTGCGTCGACCTTTGCTTGTATGAACAGTAACCGCTGCACCGACCTAATCAACATGAAGCTTTTCAGCTTGATTTCTATGCTGCCAATTGCCTAGATTTCTGTGCATCCAATATTAAAATCTACCTTAATTTCTGTGCATCCAATTACCTCGATTTTTGTGCAACCATGCATCTTGAGTTTGTCTTTCAACTTGGAAGGTTCTTGCTCTTGGATTTCTGTATCTTGAATTCAACCTTGATTTTCGTGCATCCAGTTGCCTTTTTTTCTGTGCCTTACTTGATTTTTCCTTCAGACTTTGCTTACACAGAATCTTGTCAATGTTTTCATGACCTGAAATGTATGAATATGGATTTATCAAATGCAGGATAGACTCATCAGTAACTCATAGGCAGACATCATCAAAACCACATTAAGGCAGAGAATCATGCGTATACCATACATGCACAAGATTCTCTCAACATTCTTCCCCTTTTTGATGATGGCAACTATGAGTCATTATGAATACATTGTGAGTCAAGGTGCAAAGAAATATAATCATGAATTGAAGCACAATGACTTTCTCTCCCCATATAAGTCTCCCCTTTATGCATTCAAGACTCCCCCCCTCATGCATACCCTAGTTAATGACAAAAATATTCTTCTCCCCCTTTGACATCATCAAAATAACACAATAGAGAGAATATATGGCACAATTAGGAAAGAAAGGAGTAAAGTAGGAGATTATTAGCACAGGATGTACAGAGTGAAAGTAAGTACATACATGTAGGGAGCAATTAAACGTGCAACAACCCGAGATACCTTCTTAGTGTTCCAAAAAAAATGAAGTGGAATTACATGCCAATGGTTGTACACTGATTAAAGTTAACAATTGTTGGGTCCCTGAAGGTTCTCTTATTGGGTCCGTCGTGAATGCAAGTAAAGCAAGTATTATGCAGATAGAAGACCGTGCAGACAAGGAGTTGATACCACTTGTTAGAGAGTGATACTGAGTGTTTAGAGAGCAAGTGATACCAATTATTAATGACCAGCACAATGTAAATTGTTAGGTCCTTAGGCATGGTAGAAACATATTTACACAAAAAGGCATTAAATGTCATGATTACATGGCAAGACAACCTGAACTGAGTCATGAGAGACAAATGTATGCAAGACATTTAACCATGGCAGCATGATTCAGTGCGAGAGAAATACAACAGCCATAAAACTGACCATAAAATTGATTTGGTTTTCAGCCTTTTTAAGTTTTTAAAGAGTTTCTGATTTTCAAATTTTTAGGATCTTTAGATTTTTAAGTTTATCTGTGCAATGCATGGAAGATGGAAAATGCACACTAACCATATGCTTGAAGAATTGAAGCTAATAGCTTTAGAGACATGATAACACTTGGTTGAAGGTGGTGAGTCTTTCATGGCAGCCAGACTAGCTATGTAAATGTCCAGAGAGGGCAAAAATTATTAGAGCAATGAAGCAACAAGAGGCCAATTTGTCTTAATGGTAGATTCCAGGATAGCTAGACCAAATTCTGGTTGCAAGGGGTCGACTCTTGGAGATTTTTGAGGCATAGAATCCAAGAACTGATAAGATGAGGGTTCCTCATTCTGAAGCCAAGTTCATAAATACAGAGTTACAGATTTTTTAGAATTTCTAGTTATAAAACTTTATTAAAGCAACCCTTATAATAAGATTGGTTTAACACTAATGAATTCTAAGCTTCTCAATAAAACCGCTTGAAAACATCTGCATTCAATATTAATAGAAGTGAACCAGAAATACATACTGAAACAAGGTTAACCTCCTCTTATCTTACTCATTCAATTCCATTAGCTCCTTTGAGAGTTATTACGAAAAGTATTGAGATTAAACAAGCATGAAGACTGAATGGAAATCTAGAATTTCAGTAGATTTACTTTTACCTTTTGCTATCACACTCATAATTTTCATTGAGCACAAGAGGATTTTTACGAGCATTTAAGTCTAGTCATGCCTTGTATCTTGAGGATACACATTGGTCAGACGCCAGTATCCCTAGATACTTGGTGTGACTGACTTGTCATGCCAAAAATGGAACAGAGATAGCATCATCACCTCATGACATATCGAACCTCATATTGTTGATGAGGGGACATATTTCTCAACAACTTTGCCATTGCTCTGCCTTGATTATTCTTTTATATCACTGCAGAGTTAACAAGGGCACTTCATGACATATCTTACCTGATTTCTTTTATGAGGAGACATATTTCTCAGTGAACCAGTGTCATTCCTCTGACACAATTACCTCTTATAAATTCTAGCAAATGAGACTGTTTAAAGACAATACTTAGTTGAAGATTCTCAATCAAGAAAGTCTTTGTACTAAAGATAAACTTTCAGATATAAGAAGACATATCATGTCAAAACATGAAAAGTTGGTTTAAATCTATTAAGACCGAGTGCAACCACTTTCAAGACAATTAAACTTTAAAGCTCAAGAATTCATTAATTTTAAACCAAAAGCTTTCATGTTCAGGGCAGTCACAAAACTCCATAAAGGAAGATTCTTCTTGATGATATACTCTTATAAACAACTCAACCATAGTTAGAAGATCCTCCAAGAAGTTCAAAGGTGAACCGCATAGAATTATCAGCATATGGAGCATTGCCCTGGTTTAAGCAGAGAGTGTTGATAGGTAGAAAGGTAGAGGATTGACAGTGAACACTCCCCCTGCGGTTGTACAAAGAGCTCAGATTGGAATGGGTAAGATATGACCATCGGATGCAAGGGAGTGTCAACACTTGCACTAGATGGTGTCGACACCCTTAGCTCGGGAAGAAGGCAGTTTTCAAACAGAATGAAATTTTGATGTTGACTCCCCCTCAACACGTGCATGGGTTGATAATGGAGTATGCAACCTATGACTTAAGTGAACACATGATGCATTAAAAATGATACCACTTGATATGTAATCTTTGGGTCCCTTTAACATGTTGTGCATTGGTGTGTATGAGACCATAAAATGATGTAATCATGGATTATTTGCAGTGCATTCTGAACTGAAATGCAGACTGGATTTTTTAATGTGCAGATGGATGCATGCTACTTACTCCCTCTTTTTGATGATTTCAATATGGTATGTAATCAATTCTGAAATCAGTATATGCATGATAACAAATGCACATGGGTAAACTATGAAATGCAGGAACTCCTCCTGACTTTATGCATTGAATGTCTGATTTTTGAGTGCAACACATGCAATGAAATCAATGCCAGGAATTTGATGAATTATTTACATGAACATCTAGACTATTCTAATGATGGGTTGACCCTTGGTACCTGGCGAAGAACTGAGGTCTTAAGACCACCTCACGCATGATGTGGGTTTCCAGACAGAAGAGATCTGCCCTTCTCCTAGCTTACCATTTTATATACCAAGAGGTCATGCAGAGTTGTGTCCCTTGATCATGAAATGCATGATAGTGCATGAAATTTCAAGATGATGCTAAATGATTACAACACAAACAGATTTAAACAAGTGCAATGCATTTCTACACTAAGGTGCAAAACTCTTAAACTCCCCCTTTGTTGAATGCAGATGGAAGTTAAGATAGATAATCAACATTTTATTTGTCCATGTGAGTGATGAGTTGGGATATATGCAGCCATGGAAGACATCATCAAAAACAATGATCATCAACGTTAAGCAAGAATTTCACATGGCTGCTAAAAGATGGCAAGAAACAAACAACTCATCATCATAGCAATTCCATCAGCATGACAAATTTTTCATGGATTATGCAGCTGAAATAATTGATCTCTGGTACAAGGCGGAGGTTTGGATCTGAGACCCTGCTCACGCATAGTGAGAGTTCCGGGCAAACTTGACTTGTCTTTCTATTATGCACCATTTGATATACCAGAGGTCAAACAAGGTGTCAAAAGTGATCTAGCTTAGTTGTTCATCTCACACCATGGGGGGATTTAGATGGAGCATGGAAGTTTCCAGACATGCATGATTTATTGAGAGCGAGAGTAATTCTAAATGCAATGACTCATGATAACCCTAACATGCAGATTTAACATGAATTACAAAGTTTATTTACATACATGTGCCTTGAGCATTTATTTGTTGGTTGAGCTTTGCTCAGCTCCAAGGCACCTGCACCCACAATTCTCATTTTGAATTTTGTGGTACCCAAGCTTGCTTGGGTCCTTGTGGGTTAGTTCTTCGGGCAGCACTGCAATCATGTGACTTTCTTTTCTTGGTTGTGTTCATTTCATCGATTCTCATCCAATGGCAGTCGTCGAACACATGTCCATTTTTACCACAATAAAAGCATTGCACAAATGATTTATCATTCTTCCTATGTGCATGTGCATTAACCTTGGTGGGTGAGCATGGATACCACCATGTTGGCCATGAGAATGAGTCTTACCTTTCATATACCAACAGTCCTTGACTATGTGGCCAATCTTTCCACAGTGGAAGTAGCAAGGAGGATGGTTTGTTCTGACATTATTTGAGTGCGTCGACCTGTCCTGATGGGTGCGTCGACGCACAGGTTCATACCTGGGCTTCTGAGCATGAGCATGCCAATCATGCTTTGTCCCAGCGTCGACTTGTCCTTTCCATTGGCCCTTTACATTGTTCCTTTTGTTTTGGCATGCTCTTAGCTCATCATTCTTCAAGGTGAGGCAATCATGCACAGTGTGACCAAGCATACCATAATAGAAACAATGAACATTCATTTTATGGAAAGTATGGTAGTTAACATTGCCTTCCCTAGCATGAATATCAACACAACCAAGCTTGTTTTTCTGAGCACTAAACTATTTTGGGGGACCACTAGAGGTACTGGCTTCATGTGAGCCATAGACAAAAGGTGTATGCAATTTGTTCTCATAGGTCTTATTAATCACCGGGTTGTAGCCTAACCCTTCTTTCTGAAAGTTCACTCTAGTCCCCAAAGTTTTGTCTAGATTATCTTTGCTTTGATCAAACCTTGACAGACATATTTTTAAATCTTTGATTTCATTCTCCATAGATGTCACGCCCCGACGCGGAATATCGGGACGCACAGTTAGAAACGAGCTGGAAAGAGAGAGAACTAATCTAAATATATACAATTGCTAAGAAATGGAAATAACTTATTGACCATTAAACAAAACATAACTGGTACAATAATCCTCAAAATAAACTCAATACAACTGGGATAACAAACTCTAAACCACAATAACATAACTAAAGCACAACACACTCTAAACACAACTAACTGATACACTCAAAACATCACTCCTGCCCTTCCCCATCGGTAAGCGCGTCACCTGAAAAGCCTGGAAAGGGGGGAAACAACAACTATGAGCTAACGCTCAGTAGAAATAACAGATAGGTATAAGTGATTAGTAGTTTAATTACATTTTCAAAATATCATGCTACAAAGGATAATGCAATAAAAGAGTAATGATGATATAATGAAACAAAATTGAAAGATCTCGCAAGGTCACGAAATATAAAGGAACAGAATGGTAGTACTTAAGAGGAATAACAAAGACAAGAATTTACTACAGGAGATAACGATAAAGAGTTGGCCATATCGAGATAATTCAAGTCATGTCAAGCACGTGTGTAGTTTCATTTCCACGTCCAAGTAACAACAAGTAGAGTATAGAACAGTGAAGAGTGGAAAGTGAAAAGTAGTAGAGAGTAGTAGAGAGTAGTGGCCAGTCCTAGATTTAACTCATGTCATAGTACTAGTGCCAAATGCCACACCTAGTCAATCACCTCCCCGGGGGTACACGTAGTGTTCGGGCGCTCCTCCCAGGACTAGACCGAGCCCTTAATTATTTGCCAGGCATTGATTTCTTTGGATCAAAGATCCCACGAATCTAGACTTCCACAATTTATGGCCAGAATTCCAAGGTTTAAACCATGTAGCAATAACAATTTCAAGTAGGAAGGAGATTCATTTCAGAATTTCAAGGTAAGCACAATCATCAAGAAGATTGAAAACCAAATCACAATAAGAGTTAATCATGCTGCGCTACTGTAGTACAGCAGCTATCCAACAAGCTAATCAACATATTAATCCTAATTATCAAGTTAATTATGTCAAAGATTATCCATTATCATTTGCATTAAGACAATTGCCAAAAACTGATTCAAGATGATAAGGTAAAGGAACAAGCTTGTACAGGAAGGAAAAAGAATGCATTAACAGAGATTTAATTACACCATTAACCACTAATTATGTGGGTTTCTATTTGACCAATGTATGAGTCGAAATGAAGATGGTAAACGGCATGTTTTTACATTATGTTTGCAAGTAGGAACCAATGTAAATTGAAATCATAAGGTTTCCAGAACAGGTCACTGGTTCTTCAAAAGTATAGTTTTCAATTGGTCTAAGTTCAATGGGTCGATCCCCTAATGATCCGGATCGATCCACGGGTCGCAAAACGATGAAAACCGGGTTCTGGCCCCTGTAAAAATGGGGTCTGCCTGCTGGATGGGTCGACCCTTGGGGTCGACCCCTCACAATTTCTGAAGATGGGTCGACCCCAGGGGTCGACCCCCACACTTTCTATAGATGGGTCGACCCCAGGGGTCGACCCCTTGCAGGGACAGGATGGGTCGACCCCTGGGGTCGACCCTCGGGCCTGCAGGGCTGCCCAGAAAATGGGTCGACCCCAGGGGTCGACCCCTGCAAGAACAGCAACGGCAGTAACTTTCGGAAAGCACAAAAACTCATCCAATTGTGGTCCAATTGAGTTGAAATCAAAACCCCATGCTATAGGAATCTTACTAGACATATGAGGGTCATAATACATATGTTTTAAAGCACGAATTTCATCAGAAACCCACTTAATCACAACCTATTCTATGAAGAACACAAAAAGACCTAATTCTTGACATACTTCCACTAAATCTAAGAATTCTCCCAACATACACAACGGAATTTGGGGATTTTGGTGTCAAAAGAAAGCTAACAAGCTACTGATTACATTCATGTATATTAATTAGAAGTTGGGCTGTTATAACCTACCTCAAATCAGAGAAAGACTTCGAAACCCTAGAATGAAGAACAAGCTTGACAGCAGCTCACAAGAAGCTTGATATCTCCACGGATACCTAATGAAATTTGGGGCTTTCAGTCCCATTGGATAGATCTCGTCGAGCTGATCAAAATACTATATTTACAAGTCTCATTTGGTTAAGGGTACCTACCTTAATCGACGGATTAAAGGGCTGGAGATGAAGAACGACGAACTACCAACACCCTCCACCAAAACGACGAATGCTCCCAGATCTGGACTCCTCGTCGGCTGACCTAGCTACCAAATGAAACTAGAGTCGAAGAGCTACATTTCTATAGGTCATGGAGCTTCTGGAGCCTTCGGAGTTGGGAGTATTTGGCGCTGCAAGTTTCGTGTTAGAAACGGCGCCGGAATCCTTGACTCGACCAAATCTATGTCGGCAGCACGTTTTAGGGCTAGGTTTACCTCAAATTGATTGAGGGTAAATGTTCCTTACCTCGTAGCCTTCCATTTTCCCTTGATTTCAGATCATTTGGTTGAGTAATAAGGTCGAATTTCACGTTTTAAGTTACGATTAGGTAAAGGGTAGGTGAAAGTCAAATTCAGGATTAATCCTCTAATTAGATAAGGTTATGTAATTAATTTGGGTCAAGTCCAGAAGACAAAATTGCTATAAAAATGATCTTTTACCCAATTACTATTTTTACAGATTTTTCTAAGGTAGTCGAATTTATAGGTTCTATTTTCTAATGAATTAAATATTAATATTTCGAAATTCAAACATTAATTCCTTTTAATTCAATTTTTAATTAATAAAAGCTCAATAAAACTTAATAAATAATCGGGGTATTGCACCCTCCCCTACTTAAAGAATTTGGTCCTCCAAATTCACTGCACTATATACGGAAAGTAGGGAAAAGATAGATCACCTAGAATAGGTCGGGATACCGCTTCCGCATAGTATCTTCCGATTCCCAAGTAGCTTCTTCGGTTCCACGCCGACTCCACTGAATCTTGACCATCGGTATAGACCGATTCCGGAGTTACTGCTGTTTCCGGTCTAGAATCTTGATAGGTCTTTCTTCATAAGTCAAATATTCCTTTAACTCAAAATCCACATGTTGAATGATGTGAGTGGGATCGTACACATATTTCCGTAACATAGACACATGGAAAACATTGTGTACGCCAGATAACTGAGGCAGTAATGTCAGTCTGTAAGCAACTTCTCCCACTCTATCTAGGATCTCGAATGGACCAATATACCTCGGACTCAGCTTGCCATGAATGCTAAATCTTCGAATCCCTCTCGAAGGAGAGACTTTCAGAAACACATGCTCGCCAACTTGAAATTCTAATGCTCTTCTCCTTGTGTCGACATAACTCTTCTGTCTTGACTGAGCCACTTGTAACCGGTCTCGGATAACACGGATGTTCTGTGATGATTCTGAAACAAGATCTGGTCCAAGCCATTGCTTCTCGCCCACCTCGTCCCAACACAACGGGGAACGACAGCTTCTTCCATACAAAGCTTCAAATGGAGCCATTTGTATGCTGGATTGGTAACTGTTGTTGTAGGCGAATTCAATCAATGTCAAGTGATTACTCCAACTGCCTTCGAAATCAATCATGCAAGCTCGCAGCATATCTTCCACTATCTGGTTGGTTCTTTCAGTCTGTCCATCTGTCTGTGGATGAAAAGTAGTACTGAAATTCAGACGAGTACCAAGAGACTATTGCAGTCCCTTCCAGAAATGTGAAGTAAATCTCGGGTCTCTATCAGACACAATGCTGACAGGTATACCATGGAGCCTTACCACTTCCTTCAAATATAAAGTAGCCAATACATCAACTGTCCACTTGGACTTAATGGGTAAGAAATGAGCCGATTTTGTCAAGCGATCGACGATCACCCATATCGCATCAAATCCACCACGAGTCTTAGGTAGACCCATAATGAAATCCATGCCAATGCTTTCCCACTTCCATTGGGGTATGTCGAGTGGTTTCAACTTTCCTGCCGGTCTGAAATGTTCGGCCTTAACTTGTTGACAAACCAGATATCTACTCACAAAATCTGCAATTTCCCTTTTCATATTTGGCCACCAAAAGGACCTTTTCAAATCCTTGAACATTTTAGTGCCTCCAAGATGAATAGTGTATTTGGATCTATGTGCTTCATCCAGAATCTTGTTCTTTAACTCAGCTTCATCAGGTACACAAGTTCTACCCTAGAATAACAGTCTTCCATCGTCAGCCACCATGAAGTCGGGTCTGCTGCTCAAACTTCCCTTGATCTCAACCAGCTCGGGATCATTATCTTGCAAGGATTTGATCTCCATCAATAATTCGGGCTTAAGTCGAATCTGTGCAATTATAACCTGATCATTATCAACATTTAGATCCAGGCTTGCTAACTGTTCCAATAGCCTCCACTCTTGTAACATGAGACTTGATAATTTAGCCACAGGCTTCCGGCTTAATGCATCTGCCACCACATTGCCTTTACCGGGATGATATTCAATCGAGAAGTCGAAGTCCTTCAAGTACTCCAACCATCTTCTCTGCCTCATGTTAAGTTCTTTCTGAGAAAATAAATACTTCAGACTCTTATGATCTGAAAATACTGTGAATGTTTCTCCATACAAGCAATGCCTCCAAATTTTTAAGGCGAATACAACTGCTGCAAGTTCCAAGTCATGAACGGGGTAATTCTCTTCATGCTTCTTCAGCTGCCTAGAAGAATAGGCAATCACCTTACCATGCTGCATGAGTACACAGCCTAAGCCAATACCAGAAGCATCGGTATAGACCACGAAACCACCGTCGCCAGAAGGTAAAGCCAATATGGGTGCAGTAGTGAGGCAATCCTTCAATATTTGAAAACTCTGCTGACATTCCTCGGACCATTCAAACTTGTTGTCTTTGCGGGTCAATCGAGTGAGAGGTACCGCAATCTTGGAGAAGTCTTGAATAAATCTCCGATAATAGCCTGCCAGGCCTAGGAAGCTTCTCACTTCGGTCACTGTAGTAGGCTGATCCCAGTTCCTTACTGCCTCCACTTTCGAAGGATCAACTGAAATACCTTCTTTGGTGATGATATGTCCTAAGAAGGACACTTCTCGCAGCCAGAAATCACATTTACTGAATTTGGCATATAGTTGATGATCTTTCAATATCTGCAATGCCATCCTCAAATGTTCGGCATGCTATTCTTCAGTCTTGGAATAAATTAGTATGTCGTCAATGAATACCACGACCCATTGATCAAGATAAGGCCGGAATGCATTATTCATTAACTGCATGAAAGCTGCTGGTGCATTCGTTAGACCAAAAGGTATAACGACAAACTCAAAATGACCATACCTGCTGCGGAAAGCCGTTTTATAGATATCCTCTTCCTTAATCCGCAACTGGTGATATCCAGATCGAAGATCGATCTTAGAGAAATAATGTGCTCCCGCTATCTGGTCGAATAATTCGTCGATCCTCGGCAATGGGTATTTATTCTTGATAGTTAGCTGGTTCAATTGCCGATAATCGATGCATAATCTCATCGAACCATCCTTTTTCCTGACGAATAATACAGGAGCTCCCCAAGGTGAAGTACTCGACGAATAAAGCCCTTCTCGAGCAATTCCATCAGCTGTTGCTTTAATTCCCTTAGCTCCGCAGGGGACATACGGTAAGGAGCTCTAGAAATAGGAGACGCGCCAGGAACAATATCAATGGAGAAGATAACTTCCCGCTCAGGCGGAAGTCCTGGTAGTTCCTCCGGAAAGACTTCGGAGAATTCTCGGACAATAGGAGTGTCCTTTATCTCAACTCGATGTTCCGGTGTAGCATGGACAAAGGCTAGAAAAGCCTCGCAACCTCGCCTCATCAGCTTGTCGGCTCGAAGAGAAGAGATGAGTGATACGGGGTTATGGCGCTTGATCCCCGTAAAAGATAAACCAGAATGTCCAGTAAAAGTCACTGAGCTAGAACTGCAGTGAACACTGGCCTCGTACTTGGCCAACCAATCTGCTCCAAGGATTACATCATAATCCTTCATATCCATGCAAACTAAGTCGGCTGGAAAGTTCCGTTCATCGATAATAACCTTACTAGAAGGATAGTAATATTGAATAGCCGCTCCAGAACCAATAGGAGTTGATATAACTAATGGAGAATTCACCATAATAGGTTCGACAGATAACGACTTCGCAAATTTCTGAGAAATAAAAGAATGCATTGCACCAGTATCAAAGAGAACAAATGCGGGCTTGTTGATTATAGTAAGGGTACCTTCGACGAGTCTGCCATCATCAGAAATCCCAGTTTCATCCGCATGTAAAGCTTGGAGCCTTCCTTGCGGCTTCTTGATAACTTGAGGTTTTGCCGGTGTAGCTTGTTCCGATAGAAGAGGGCAGTCAGGGATACGGTGTTCCCTACTCCCACATCGTAAACACGCACCTAGCTTGCGCCAGCATTCCTCCATCTTGTGACCTGGACAATCACAATACTTGCACTTGCCCTTGAATGGAACAATAGGGCCGGGTTTCTTCTCTTCATTTCTTGGCATCTTGCCTTTCCACGTTCCCGATCCGATCCACGAACTAGACCCACTCATGGGCCTCTTTTTGCTAGTGCCAACTCTGGGTCTAGGAGTTGGTTGTTCCTTCTTCATGCCTTGCCCACGGATCCTCTCCGTCATTTCTAAGGTATCTTCTAGAACTTGTGCCTTTCTCACCATCTCAGAATAAGTAGAGATCTCCATCGGCGCCAGTTGATTGATGTAGTGAAGCTTCAACCCGTTGAGAAATCGCTTAGCTTTCATCTTTTCTGTGGAGATAAGGTGAGTAGCATAGCGCGAAAGTCGAGAGAACTGTGCTTCATATTCGGCCACCGATAAGCTTCGCTGCTTTAGAGCCGCGAACTCCGCCGCCTTCTTCTCTTGTACACGATCGGAAAAATATTTCTCGTTGAAGAATTCCTCGAACTCTTCCCATGTGACTTGTTGATCGCCTAGAGTTGCCTTGACAGAATCCCACCAAGTACGCGCGTCCCGCTCCAATTGGAAGGTAGAAAGAAGGACACGCTCTTGGTCGGTGCATTGCATGACTTCAAAAATTCTCCCCATTTCGTTGAGCCAATGCTCGGCCTCGTCGGGGTTAGTCGAACCAGCAAATCTTGGCGGGTTCATTCCTCGAAAGTTCCGGTATAAGTCACCGGTGCCATGACCTGCTGCTCCAGCTTGAGCTACCTGATGTAACGCCTGAGTCAGGCCTTGAACCGTGCGCTACAGGTTCCTCCATTCAGCACGTTCGGCTGCCATCTACACGAGAAATAGAATACTTAGGTCCAATAAAATAGATAATAACACGATTAAGGAACGAACTTAACCCAAGTTTCTACCAAATCTCACCAGGTCAGGTTCTAGACTTTAACAAGGTTAGAGGTCTAATGCACCTAAACACAACCAAAACTCGGTACCTGGCGGAGCTAATCGGTCCGAAGACCACTCGCGCAAGTATGTAACCTTCCCGATAGGCGTAGCCTAACGTTCGGACAACACCTTTTGATATACCGATTATTGGGATGCAATTCAAGAAAACCTAAACTTAAGGAACCTAGGAATATGAAACCTAGCGCTCTGATACCAACTAAACTGTCACGTCCCGACGCGGAATATCGGGACGTACAGTTAGAAACGAGCTGGAAAGAGAGAGAACTAATCTAAATATATACAAATGCTAAGAAATGGAAATAACTTATTGACCATTAAACAAAACATAACCGGTATAACAATCCTCAAAATAAACTCAATACAACTGGGATAACAAACTCTAAACCACAATAACATAACTAAAGCACAACACACTCTAAACACAACTAACTGATACACTCAAAACATCACTCCTGCCCTTCCCCATCGGTAAGCGCGTCACCTGAAAAGCCTGGAAAGGGGGGAAACAACAACTATGAGCTAACGCTCAGTAGGAAATAACAGATAGGTATAAGTGATTAGTAGTTTAATTACATTTTCAAAATATCATGCTACAAAGGATAATGCAATAAAAGAGTAATGATGATATAATGAAACAAAATTGAAAGATCTCGCAAGGTCACGAAATATAAAGGAACAGAATGGTAATACTTAAGAGGAATAACAAAGACAAGAATTTACTACAGGAGATAACGATAAAGAGTTGGCCATATCGAGATAATTCAAGTCATGTCAAGCACGTGTGTAGTTTCATTTCCATGTCCAAGTAACAGCAAGTAAGTAACAACAAGTAGAGTATAGAACAGTGAAGAGTGGAAAGTGAAAAGTAGTAGAGAGTAGTAGAGACTAGTAGAGAGTAGTGGCCAGTCCTAGATTTAACTCATGTCATAGTACTGGTGCCAAATGCCACACCTAGTCAATCACCTCCCCGGGGGTACACGTAGTGTTCGGGCGCTCCTCCCAGGACTAGACCGAGCCCTTAATTGTTTGCCAGGCATTGATTTATTTGGATCAAAGATCCCACGAATCTAGACTTTCACAATTTATGGCCAGAATTCCAAGGTTTAAACCATGTAGCAATAACAATTTCAAGTAGGAAGGAGATTCATTTCAGAATTTCAAGGTAAGCACAATCATCAAGAAGATTGAAAACCAAATCACAATAAGAGTTAATCATGCTGCGCTACTGTAGTACAGCAGCTATCCAACAAGCTAATCAACATATTAATCCTAATTATCAAGTTAATTATGTCAAAGATTATCCATTATCATTTGCATTAAGACAATTGCCAAAAACTGATTCAAGATGATAAGGTAAAGGAACAAGCTTGTACAGGAAGGAAAAAGAATGCATTAACAGAGATTTAATTACACCATTAACCACTAATTATGTGGGTTTCTATTTAACCAATTTATGAGTCGAAATGAAGATGGTAAACGGCATGTTTTTACACTATGTTTGCAAGTAGGAACCAATGTAAATTGAAATCATAAGGTTTCCAGAACAGGTCACTGGTTCCTCAAAAGTATAGTTTTCAATTGGTCTAAGTTCAATGGGTCGATCCCCGAATGATCCGGATCTATCCACGGGTCACAAAACGATGAAAACCGGGTTTCTGGTACATGGGTCGACCCCTGGGGTCGACCCCTGTAAAAATGGGGTCTGCCTGCTGGATGGGTCGACCCTTGGGGTCGACCCCTCACAATTTCTGAAGATGGGTCGACCCCAGGGGTCGACCCCCACACTTTCTGCAGATGGGTCGACCCTAGGGGTCGACCCCTTGCAGGGACAGGATGGGTCGACCCCTGGGGTCGACCCTCGGGCCTGCAGGGCTGCCCAGAAAATGGGTCGTCCCCAGGGGTCGACCCCTGCAAGAACAGCAACGGCAGTAACTTTTGGAAAGCACAAAAACTCATCCAATTGTGGTCCAATTGAGTTGAAATCAAAATCCCATGCTATAGAAATCTTACTAGACATATGAGGGTCATAATACATGAGTTTTAAAGCACGAATTTCATCAGAAACCCACTTAATCACAACCTATTCTATGAAGAACACAAAAAGACCTAATTCTTGACATACTTCCCCTAAATCTAAGAATTCTCCCAACATACACAACGGAATTTGGGGATTTTGGTGTCAAAAGAAAGCTAACAAGCTACTGATTACATTCATGTATATTAATTAGAAGTTGGGCTGTTATAACCTACCTCAAATCGGAGAAAGACTTCGAAACCCTAGAATGAAGAACAAGCTTGACAGCAGCTCACAAGAAGCTTGATATCTCCACGGATACCTAATGAAATTTGGGGCTTTCAGTCCCATTGGATAGATCTCGTCGAGCTGATCAAAATACTATATTTACAAGTCTCATTTGGTTAAGGGTACCTACCTTAATCGACGGATTAAAGGGCTGGAGATGAAGAACGACGAACTACCAACACCCTCCACCAAAACGACAAATGCTCCCAGATCTGGACTCCTCATCGGCTGACCCAGCTACCAAATGAAACTAGAGTCGAAGAGCTATATTTCTATAGGTCATGGAGCTTCTGGAGCCTTCGGAGTTGAGAGTATTTGCCGCTGCAAGTTTCGTGTTAGAAACGGCGCCGGAATCCTTGACTCGACCAAATCTATGTCGGCAGCACGTTTTAGGGCTAGGTTTACCTCAAATTGATTGAGGGTAAATGTTCCTTACCTCGTGGCCTTCCATTTGCCCTTGATTTCAGATCATTTGGTTGAGTAATAAGGTCAAATTTCACGTTTTAAGTTACGATTAGGTAAAGGGTAGGTGAAAGTCAAATTCAGGATTAATCCTCTAATTAGATAAGGTTACGTAATTAATTTGGGTCAAGTCCAGAAGACAAAATTGCTATAAAAATGATCTTTTACCCAATTACTATTTTTACAGATTTTTCTAAGGTAGTCGAGTTTATAGGTTCTATTTTCTAATGAATTAAATATTAATATTTCAAAATTCAAACATTAATTCCTTTTAATTCAATTTTTAATTAATAAAAGCTCAATAAAACTTAATAAATAATCGGGGTATTACAATAGACGAGACGTGCAACTCAGATTCAACGAGGTCCTCTTCACACACAGCCAACTGCTCATTGAGCATGGCATTTACCCCCTTGTAATTTTTAGTTTCTAATTGAAGTTCATTCAGTTTTCAGAGCTATCATTAACAATACCCTTGCCTTTCTCACAGACGGATAGTCTTTCAAGCAACATGTTATTTTGCTCTTTCAAGGTTTTATTTTCTTCAATCAGCCCCTCATCATGGATTAGCCCCTCAAGCGTAGTCTCATCATTGGTGATTGGTTTAGGTTGGTTTTGAAGTTGTCTCACAATTTCTTCCAACCTAGTGATTTCAGCTTGAAAGATTCCATTTTCATCTCTTAAACAGGCTATGCTTTCTTTATGCACATCAATGTCAATCATAAGAGTGTCATTGAGCTCCTCAAATGCAGAATAGTTATTACCGAAGGAGCTCTCATTCTGACTATTTTTCTTAAGATCCTTTTTCAATTTTTTTTTTCAGATTTTACCTTTTTGTACTGCTTGATCAACTGATCGTACGCATCCATAAGCTCTTCAAAAGTGAAATCTTCAGAGTCAGAGCTTACCTGAGATGAGGATGGATTGCTTGACTCCTCTGATCGTTCGGCCATGAGGCATTCCTTCTCTTATTCTCTTTTTCATGGATGTTCACCAATACATCGAAAACTTGCTTAGCTGTGCTGTAGGTGGACACACGATTAAGTAACCTGAAATCAATTGCAGCTTTTATCAAGTTGAATGCCGCAAGGTTATCAATATGTTTGGTCTCGTGTTCAGCAGACCATTCATATGAATTTGATGGCAGCTCATGAGGACCAATGTATATAAGGTTCCACAATTGTGGATCTATGTATTTCACATAGACAAACATTCTCCCTAGCCATATAGAAAAATTTGAACCATCATAAATAGGCGGAGAAGCCATCGAAGCATGTGTAGCAAATGAAGCCATTTGATTAGAATGCACAGGGATCTTTCCCTGCAGATCGTAGGATCTAGGAATGGCAGAGCTTGGCTCTGATACCACTTATTGGGTCCCACGTAGTGCAATCAGATCTAGAAGGGGGGTTGAATAGATCCTATCAAGAACTTTGACCTATTTAAAAACTTGGCTACCAAAAGCATAAACCACTCCTATAAAGTAAATGAATCACTTAGGCACAATGCACAGCAGAATTAAACGGAATGGCTTAAATGGAACTGGCGGTCCAAAGACTACACAGGTCAAGGAACAAGTTAAGGTGCTGCTCAGTAAACTTTTAATGTGTGTGTGAACATGGTGATCCTCATTTGATGGAGAGTGCTCCCTAGTGCCTGAGTGCAAAGATGCAGCAGGTAGCCAAGGGAATGCTAGTACCGTGCAAGAAATAAATGGTGTGTATACAAGAATGCGCGGTCCACAAAGCTTGAGTGTGCGATGGAGATAAATAAGATTATGTACGATGAAGCAAGCACACTGCCTATGAATAGGGATAGAAGATATGGAGCAAACCCACAAGATGTTCAACCCACAACATAGGGATTTTTAAGGTGGTTCGGTTGCAAACCCACAACCTACGTCCACCCCTCACCAAACCCGGTGAGGCTTTCCTGCTGACACACAGCTTGACTGGGGACACGCCCCAAACCACAGAATAGAGAACCCTCCGTCTGTCTTCCTACAAACAAAATCGGCAGGGATGGTTCTCCACAGACCGGAGCACACCCCCGTCTGTCTTCCTACACACAAAATCGGTAGGGACCGTTCTAGATGAACAAAGCACAGGATAAAACTCACTACAAGTGTAGTTGGAAAAACCACAAAAATAGAAAGAATAAACACCAGCTGAGGTGACTACAGCTACAAATTTCAGATCTGAAGATCTGATTCTTCAGGCTCATGTAGACTGCAAGGCTGCTCTCTCTCAAGGCTGGTCTTCTTTTCTTCTTCTCTTACAGCACTGGACTTAGTCAAACTAGTGTTGGCTTGCTCTCCTTCCCTTCCTTTCTTTCTCACAGGTTTTCTTCTTAGAGGATCAAGGGAGTGGCTTTTTCTCAAGGCAGCAACTGCTTCTTATCTTGAAGAAGCATCATATTTATAGCCAAGCCTTAAGCAAATGTGGTGAATAACTTTCCCTCCAAGATCTCTTTGAGGAAGATACTCTACCAGAAGTACAACTTGAGCTGGCTGGCATCAAGTCCAAGGATGGAGCAGTGGTGAAAGAGAAGAAGGGAGCTGACCAAAACTTCCATTAGTGAATTTTAGGTCTTCACATTAAATGCCCTTTAGACATGTGGTCTTCTCATTAGCTGGAGTTAATTCTGTCTTGCTGAGGACTGCTAGGACATGAGTCACATGGGGTGACAGTAAATAAGGTGGCAGACTGTGAGGTGTCCTTTCTCCAGCTGGAAATTTGACAAAAGTAGCTCCAAGAAGATAGATTAGATGAGACATAATGACAGAGACAAAAGTCAAACCTGGGTACTCCATCTAGACCTCGAAATCTGTGTATTTGGACACTTGCGGTACCTATTTTCTCTCTCTGGATGGCCCACTTGATCTGACAGAAAATTGGCTTGAAATGTTTCTGGGAGGACAGAGGTAGACCTTCTTCTTCATTGAGGCATTTCAGCAAACACTTCATTCTTATTATGCTGAAGGCAAACATGCATAGACCTTGGTTCGGAGTATGCTCAGACCTTGTAAAGTTGGGGGCAAAACACGCACAGCCCTTTCTTCTTCATTGAGGCATTTCATCAAACATGCACAGACCTTGGTTCCTTCATGTGCACAGACTTGGACATATGCGTAGACCTTGAATTCCAAATGTGCATAGACCCTAAGTATGCTTAGACCAATATGCACAGACTTATATGTACACAGACCCTAAGTATGCTTCGACCTATATGCACAGACTTGGATGCTGCATGTGTGTAGACCCTAGACATGCACATACTTACATGTGCACACATATGCATAGACCTTATGATGTGTGCTACAATACGTGCATCGACCTTATATGCAATGTGATGAATGTGCATCGACCCTTATATGCACTGGGATGAATGTGCATCTACATTAATATGCATTGGGCTGAACATGCATCGACTTGGTATGCATCCATTGTGCACATGCATCGACCTTAGTATGCAACAAGAGAAATGTGCATCGACCTGATAATGTTATAATGCAAATGTGCATCGACCTTATATGCAGGACTTCTAAACATGCATCGACCTGATATGCCATCTTGCAGATGTGCATCGACCTTAGTATGCACGATGCAAGATGTGCGTTGACCTTAGTATGCAAGAATGCAAATGTGCATCGACCTTCTAAATGAACAAGGAAGATGTGCACCGACCTTCTATGTGCACAAGGCAAAAGTGCGTGGACCTCTATTCTACATTGGCTAGATGTGCATCAACCTTAGTTCTTCAAACCAAGAATGTGCTTCGACCTTAGTTCTTGAACTACACCATGTGGATCGACCTTACTTCTGTGAAGACTAAGGTAGCATCGACCTGAGCTGGGTCACTAGCATCGACCTTTGTTCTGCTTTGGCATGATATGCATCGACCTTCAAAACATACATCGACCTTAGTCCTGTGCTAGCAGAATGTGATCTGACCTTGGCTGCGTGCTAGCGAAAGGTGCTCCGACCTTGGCTTTTGCTAGCGAAAGGTGCACCAACCTTGGCTTGTGGTAGGCATAATGTGCATCGACCTTTGCTTGTGTGAATTGTAACTGCTGCACCGACCTAATCAACATGAAGCTTTTCAGCTTGATTTCTGTGTTGCCAATTGTCTAGATTTCTGTGCTTCCAATATTAAAATCTACCTTGATTTCTATGCAACCATGTATCTTGAGTTTCTCTTTCAACTTGGAAGGTTCTTGCTCTTGGATTTTTGTATCTTGAATTCAACCTTGATTTTCGTGCATCCAGTTGCCTTATTTTCTGTGCCTTACTTGAATTTTCCTTCAGGCTTTGGTTACACAGAATCTTGCCAATATTTTCATGACCTGAAATGTATGAATATAGATTTATTAAATGTAGGATAGACTCATCAATAACTCATAGGCAGACATCATCAAAACCACATTAAAGCAGAGAATCATGCATGTACCATACATGCACAACATTCTCCCAACAGAGCGCTTCCGAGAGTCCTCCGAGTACGGGGAGGAGTTACAGTAGCAGGCCGTTGGGGTCTACGGGCCAGTAAAGGATGCTGGCTTCCGAGAGGGATGGGCAGTGGCCTTGAAGGCCTTGGCTGATGCCACAGGGGACCTGACTCCTAGCCTACAACCCCTTTCCTCTCTGTTCGTGGCCGAGGATGACCAATCAGAGGTGACATAGGACGCGGGGGCTGAACATGTCAAGCCGATGCTAGGGGGAAGCCAAGAACATATGACCCTAGTGGATAGCCCCCAACCCATTTAAGCTGCGCCTGCTGAGCACGGTGCCACCGAAGAAGTTGTCACCTAGGAGAGCATGTCGGCTATCTGAAACCGTCTACCACTTTTCCCCTTCTTCCTCTTTTCTTTGTAATATGATCGGGCATGCCCAAAAAGGCGTAGCCCTTGCTGTAATTTCACATCTGTTCAATATAAGGATATCTTGTTTCCCTCCTATCTTTTGGCAATGGGCTTGATTGCCTGGCTACCCTCTCGTTGGCGTATCCTTGATGGGGATTTGAAGTATCTTTTGACGCTGGCTCTCCATTAGGAATGTGGAATGTCACTTGAATCTTCCTGGGAAGTAGTAGGTGGTGACCAGTGTGATTCCCAGGATCCTCTACCTTGTTTTCTGGTGAACGATAAAGAGAAGTAACTTCCTGTGACCTTCTGGAGAGGACGCCTCCACTATATATAGGAGGCTTGTGGGGAGACCTGTGAACACACAGCATCTTTTTCCTCACCTCTTGAACCACCATCTCGAAGTCATGTCGCAACAACGCTCGGACTCTTCTTCAGGGGAGTCTTCCCCTTAGCGTACCTGTAGATTATGAGAAAATCCACTTTATTCATATGAGAATCTAAGTGATGGAAAGGGAGTAAAAAGAATGGGAAAGAAAATGAAATAGGTAGCATGCGTGCATGCTAATAGAGGTGTGATCGCCAGAGACGCGTGAATCTCAAATGATATAAACAATGAAGAACAAGGAGGGATCGCGAATATAAATACCTTTAAGAAGCGGGGAAGATTGTGAGTGCACCTTCTCTTCCAATCGACCGGCCGATGAAGAGAGTTTCTCTTGAGATGATTACCCTTGCAAAACACAAATAACAACCAACAAAAGAAGAGATTGGTTAGAATACAAAGGTGTGTAGCATCAAATCCTTATATGAATAAACATGAAGAAACATGGAGATAGACACACTTTGTTGGTGTTGGCTTTAAAATCCCTATGCCAAAGGGTAGGTAAAAAATGATGTGATGAAGAAAAGAGGGAGGGTGCAAGTGTTGCACAATGGAGGATCTCAATGTTGAGATGATAAAAAATAAAGAAGAGAAATATGATATGATGCATGAACTAATTAAGATGCATGAAAAGAATAAAAGAAATAAGGGAAAGAATTGGCTTATTGGATTGTTTCTCTAAAAGGGGCTTTATATCTTCAAAGGAGGAAGAAGAACTCCAAGGGATGAAGCTTTAAACACATGGGAGCCTCCCTCCTTGAACCTTCAAACCAACAGCACCTCCCCCTTGAGTAGTTGAGCATTTTAAACACAAGGGAGAGAGGGGTCCTATTTATAGGGCAGAAATTCAGAGTTTAATCCAATGAAAATTAGGAAAACTAATTTTAATGGGATTTGGAAGAGAACATTCATTGGCCAAGTGTCCTCCCAGCCTTAGAAACCCTTAGGACCCTTTCCCAAGTGGAAAAGGGGGCCAAAATGGAGAAGGAAGGAGGCTCTGTCTGGGTTCGGAATTCTGTGGGAATGGGCGTCCAACACAGTGGGCGCCAATTAAAATAACGTCAGGAGGGAAGTCACCAATTCTGAGCTATTTTTAGAAAGATAGAAAATTACCAAAATTTGAAAGAAAATCGTGTCTGGGTGGCGGACGCGAATTAGCAAGTTTACAAATTTTGGTTGGAATTAAATTATCAAAATTAGGCAAGGAAAACAGCACCTGGGGTCCTCGACGCGTCTTAAAAAAGGCGACAACCTGGATAGACGCCATTTACAAATATTTTGTAAAATCAAATATTATCAAAAAATGAAAAAGGAAATCGCGTCCACTGGGATAGACGTGATTTAGGAAATTTGTGAATTATGGTAAAAAGGGCCAAAAATAGAATGGGAATTAACGTCAAGATAATGGTCGCCAATTCAAGAATTGGCGGCTTTGTAGAAAGGCATTAATTCTTCAAGAAGTCGAAGTTGACACAAACTTGAGAAGAAGAGGAATACGCGTCCAGGTGCCTGACGCGACTTCAAGAACGTCTCCACTATAGCGAATGCGGTCTCAGAAAATAGTGCCCTTTTGAAAAGGCATTAATTCAATAATTAAAATGAATAAAAGAATACGCATCCACCATCCTAGACGCGTTCAAGAATGGGCGACTTTCCAAATAGACGTTAATTCATGAAATAAATCAGGCCAAAAATATTAGGAAAATAAAGACGCGTCTGCCATGGTGGACTGAATTTCAAAACTAGCGATTGTCCAGGAAGGCGTTAAATCTTAAAAGAATTGGCGACTTAGACGCTGTCGTTGAATCAAGAATTGGTGCCCACTGTGCCGGGCGCTAATTCTTTTGTGAAGAATTAGCGTCCATGAGCCTGACTGTAATTCAGAACTACCCCGAAAAATTGGAGAAAAATCTAAAAAAATAGGAAAAAAGGAGAAACATGGGGGAAAGCTGAATATTCAAGAAAAATGAGGAAAATCAATCAAATAAGTCAATTTAAGGGTCAAATCGAGACATCACAATGTGATAAGTGATGTACTCAAAATGATGTCAATTTTGACGTATCTACAACTGCCCGCCTTGGCATCTGCTTTGCAAGGGAATGACACAGAATGCAATGGAATGAAACGAAATTAAATGATGTGTAGTGAAATAGAATGAAGTGGAGTGAAGTGGAGCGAACTGAAAAGTAGATGCCAAGATGTGATGAGACACGTAATCAATACCACTTGATAAGAATTGAATCAAAAGCTCAAAATGAAGCAATCTTGAGGTGGATCCAATGAAAGTAACAGTTGTTTAGATAAAGAAGGGAGTGTGCGTGCGGGCACAAAGGACAGAATAAAAGAAGGTGATCAACTTCCAGCGCGGTGGAAGTACCCCGGGTCACAAACCTGTAGGTTTCACCATTGGAGAGCGGTTACCAGCCAATGTGGACGTGCTGCAGCTAAGGTGGATCTACAGAAAAGGATTAAATAAGAGGATAGAAATCTAAACAAAGGAGTTTTCAAGGAAACATCCAAAAACGGTAACAAGGTGAACTGGGGACACAATTTGGCATGGAATATCTCATATCTTGAAATTAAGGATCAATTGACTCTCAAAATGAGTTATTAGAATGATTTTCCCAGAGTTAATTCAAACTCCTACATGAATGCATGCTGGGTTTAAAGAGAAAAATTAAAATAAATTAAAATAGAAAATAATCAAGGATAATATTGTTAAGCTACCCAGACTGAGTCAAGATACTGATTTGTGAGCTGATACTAAGCCGAAGCCCGTTTATCCGCGCACCAACTCACAAAAAGGAACCATCGTCCCCAGTCTTGGACGGCTCTATGGCCTATCCGTATGACTAAGATTCCTCTAAAATTATCATTAGTTTTTATGAAGGATAACTTAAATTCTAGATTTACGAAAGCCACAAGGTCCTTGATATAATCTAATAGCGTAGATAACATATAGTAAAATGCATGCATGGGAGATGGTGGTGCAATAGGCATGTTGGGAACTCAGAAATATAGTGCAAGCACCATGGGACCTGAGTGATGCCCGGATGGTGGGACAAAAGAGCTTCTTCCTGCACTCAAAGTTTCATTAGCCAAGCATAATAAGGTATAACAAGCAATGAATTTAGCAATTTTAGCATAACAAGCATACCATGGAAGGCATGGATAGCGTCAAAGTGTATAGCATCAAAGCATAGCATCGCATGGTTCAAAACATTCAATCAACTGTATTGAGGGTATAGGATGAATTATAACAATCACAGCAAGAATAGCATAGCTGGCATGGATAGCTATAGCATGATTTAAGCATCCAAATATAAATAGCAATCATATCATGGGAAGTATTATAGCATGGAAAGCATTAAGCATTAGTGATGTTCATTAAGCCAAGCGTGTTTGTCATTGTCAAGTATTAATCATGTGAAGCATTCATTGTTTGTTAAACCCTGAGGATGACAAGCTTGGCATACAAGATTAATTTTTGGAAAGATAGGATTGATGCTCAGATAAAAATCAACAGGAATGACCTTTGCAGGATCTACTTTTGAATGTTCAATGTTGTGCCCAGAGCGGCAAGAATAATCAGATAAGGATTGAGAGGTGATAACCGAGAATGCCCAGGGTGGCAAATCATGAGAATAGCAATCAACATAGGGAAGAATCGAAAGGTAGATAGCAATGAATTGAGAGGACTCATCCCATGCTCTTTGGTCTTTGTAGAAAGTTGTCCCTGTAAAACAAACACCATCAGAAAAATATAATGTAATATTTTTTTTAGATTTTTGAAATATACAAATTTTTATGGTTTTTTTAAATTTTTTTGCATTTTTGGAAGATATTTAAATTTTTGTTTGGAATTATGAAAATTTTCAACTTTTTTGAAATTTTGTTGGGAAATATTCAATTTTTTAAAATTTTGGTTTAGACATTGCTAATGCAGCATCAAAGAATCTTTAAACCATTGGCTAAGGATCCTTGGTCATTCCCCTTTCGCTAAGAACTGCCTAAAGCAGGGCGTGCATAGGAGGTGGCACCCTATAATCGACTACCCTTAGATAACGGTGCCCCTACCAAGGCCATACCTAATAAACACTCGACCTTGGAGGGAGAAGAGAAGAAAAATTAGGGATAAGCTTGATGTGAGTTTAGAAAATATCGAGTTTAACTTTTTTCCATAGCATAACCCCTAGAGATTCGGTATGTTGCGCCGGACCTTTTTGTCATATCATCGAACCTTAAATCTCTTATAGGCACGCATACGACCTGGCTCATAACGTCCCGTGGGAAAACTTTACTGCCCTCTTGCCATGCCACATTCTTGAAATATATTTTTTTTCTTTTGATTTTTTCTCATATTTTTCTTTTGATCATCATTTTGTTTTTTTGTGTCCTTTGGACTTTGAAACATATTGCAATTGAGATTTGATATTTTGAGAATAAGGTCATAATAGACTACCCCTATTTGAGACTTCCCCTTATCGGGGTGTGCTTAGGTTAGTCATTTTTGACCAGAATATCTCTGCCCTCATATTTCGGCCGAGTAGAGAAGAGAAGAATACCTCGTGCCCTCGAGCATGGCCCAAGTAGCAACGGTGTTTACCGAAGGAGACGGCTAAGGGCACCGTGAAGTGTGTGGAGTGCCCAGCTAAGGGTTGCCCTTAATGAGTGGGGAGGGAATGTCGAACTCCTAGCATAGGATATCTCATAACCAAAGGGTGCTACAAAAGCAAGCCTAAAGACTCTTTAATTAAAGACCTAGGATAAAGGCCTAGATTACCACTCTTGATCATGTTAAGAAGCACCTCGTGTTAAAAAACCGTGCGTAAAAGATGAATGGGAAAATGAAATGCATACTTTCGCACATCCGTTACCTTGCAATCTTGGAGAAGTAGCTGCCGAAGGTGATGTTGATGAACATGGGATTTGCAGTCCGCATTTGGTAGAAAGGAATATAAGAAGCAAGGATTAGGAAGTGGCTTAACAAGAAGGAAGCGATGTCTAAACTAGACTCAGATGAATGAGGAGAAAAAGGTAAAGAGGTGAGGGATAGAACTCCCTTGCTAAGGTGCAGAGACCATGATCACATGAACGGTCTACAGAAGGAAAGGGAAATCAACGGGAGGAGTAAGGACTAAAGCTTCGAAAACAGTGGGAGAAAGGGAAGATGCCCAGAGCTGTTGAGGTGGAAGAAGTCGGGTTAGACCCGAGATCGGGAGGAATTAAAAGGAGAAATTGGTAAATCAAGAGAGGTGGATCCGGAGGGTCTGGAGGCAAAGGGGGAGTATCATGATGAGAAGAGTCCGGAGGTTCCAGAGGAGGAAAGTGTCGAGGGACGCGATGTCTTGGGAAAATGTATGAGAAAAGGTGATTCAAGAGTAGGAAAAGAACAAAGGACAAGATGTCCTGGAGGAGTAAGAAGACAAATTGAAGGAAAGGAAAGAAAGAAAGGAGGTCCGGAGGTTCCATAGGAATAGAGTGGAAAGGGGCGCGATGCCTTGGGAGAATAAGTAGGAAAGGGAAGAGGAAATCCGGAGGTTCCGGAGGGAGAAAGTAGGAGGGATGAAAAGGGGCGCGATGCACTGGAAGGAGAGAAAGAGGATCTGGAGGTTTCGGAGGAAAAGATGATTTGAAAGGAATAGAATGTGGAGGATCCGGAGGCTCCGAAAATCGAGGAAGATATGGGTTTGGAAACCCAGAAAAGAAAAAATGCAAATGCATGTGCATGAGATGCATGGAATGCAAGGGATGCAAAGAGTGCAGAGAACGCATGGAATGAGAGAATGAGATCCTTCTTCTCACCCCAGGAGTGGCTCATAAGGAGAAATTGGTAAGTGGTAGGGTGAATGAAATATAACAAATGGTGAGTGGATTGGTGGAAGGCCCTTCATTAAAAGAATGCCCACCCTCCATGGTAAATAATGTGCCCGGCCAAGCGGCTCAAAGAATGGAAATAGTGCCCATAAGTTTTCATTGGTAGTAGAATGTGTTATGGTAATGCAGGACGAGAACCCCTTCTCTTGACTAGGAATTTGCACAATGACAGAACAAGGGGTAATGAGAGCTTCGAAAGAATGTCAACCAATGAGCAATGTGACTTTGATAATAGCGTTGGGCCAACATGGCATCAACTCATAAGAATTTTTCATGGTGAGCTTTAGTGGAGATCTTTCGATAATGTCCGGCACAAGAACGCGGATCGGCATCCGGCAAATAAAGTCTTGACTTCCGAATAGCATAGCGAAGGCCAAATCCTTCTTGCCCGGCTCTTGGATATCCTCGGCACATATACTTGTAGAAACACACCTACTCCGAGTGGTAGAGGAAGGTGGAGTGGAAGCGGCAAGCTTAGCAAACAATAGACGCTTGATGGAAGGCATTAAAGGAAGGGTAGATAAAAGTGGAGGTTCGAACACGATGAGTTTCTCCTCTGGCTCGGAAGGGGACGGGGTTGGCTCGAGTGTAAAAATGGATCGACCTTGCTCAGGATTAGCCACGGGTTTAGGTGAAGGGTTAGGGATAATTGGAGGAATAAAAGCAGTTGGGTTTTGACTTATAGGGGTAGTGGAGGGCCGAGGTGGCAGCGAAGGGAGGCTCGTAGGTTCAAAGATAGGAAGAGAAGACTTAGTGGAGGGCTCGGGGGGAAGGGAGGCTCGTAGGTTCAAAGATAGAAGAGAAGACTTAGTGGAGGGCTCGGGGGAGGCCGATGGAGGTATAATTGGTTGAGGTTTAGCGGGAGGTTCGACGGAGGCCAGTGGTAGGGTTGTTAATGGCATACTTGAAGGGGAATCAAGGGAGGGCCCGTATGGCTTGGTAGAGGTTAATGGTGTAATGGGTTTGGTTCGTAGGAACCGTCGAATTGTGGTGGTGTGAGAGGTTTGAAGGGTAAGAGAAGAGTCATGATGCTCCGGTGTGGGTGATTGAAGTATCAACCCATCATCGTAACACCAATTGGTTTCATAAATGGGGTTTGGAATGGTGGCATCATCCCAAGCAGGGGGTTCTTCGGGTAATGGCGGGAGAGAAAAATAGAGAAAACTTGGAGTGGGTGTATCTTGAAAGTCTTCATTTTGTGCCGTCTCCAACTCTTCATAATCATTAAATTCAAGTGGACGCCGTGGTGAAGGCGTAATAATGTGTGGTGGAAGTGTATAATGATGTGGAGAACTTTGTAGAGGCGAATGCAGAGGCGGAGGGCCATATGAATGAGTGGTGTGAATGGGTGGAGGGCGGACGGCGTCCACTTGATTATCGAACCTTATTGAATCATCTTGCTCACATAGATTGTTGATGTCATTGTCATCCCTCCTCTCCTTCCAATCTGTATCCATCTTAGTTATGTTATTCATGAAAGCGTGAAGGGGATTGACTTGAGAAGGAGGAGGTGGGCTCGTGACCCTCTTTAATTGTTCGTCCATTGAAGTAATTTTATGAAGAAGAGTTTGTTGAAGGGGAGTGACATGCGGAATAGAGGGTTGGCACGGGGGCCTTTGAGGAGTGGCATATGATGGCCGTGGAGGAGGGTTAATCGGCTGACCCATGAGAGGACCCGGTCGGGCCTGGGTGCAAGGAATACGTGGGCCTTGGGGCCGTGGAGGAGGAGGAATAGAAGGAGGCGGGTGATGGACCACCCGAGGAGGAGTATGAACAGAGGGAGGTTGGTGATGGGCCACCCGAGAGGGAGGATGAATAGAAGGAGGCGGGTGATGGACCACCCGAGAGGAAGTATGAATGGATGGAGGAGCGGGTGATGGGCCACCCGTGAGGGAATGGAAGGAGGATGAGATGACAGAGGTGGGAAATGAGCCACCCGAGTGGGAATGGAAGGAGGATGAGAAGAGGGAGGCGGGTGATGAGCCACCCGAGTGGGAATGGAAGGAGGATGAGAAGAAGATGCTAGGCCCCTAACAATGGCCTTAAGGGCCTGGGCTTGTTGAGGGGTGAGATGATCTAATGCATGCAAAACTTGGGAGACCTTCTCATCATGTGGAGGAGATGCTCTCGGGAGAATAGTGGCTCGCGATTGATGTAAGGGACCACAAGATTGGAAATTGCTCATGGTGCGAGCAAGACCATAAGAATGAGGACGTGATCCCTTAGAAAAATTGTGGTGAGGATTATAAAATTGAGGATTATAAGATGTGCCAGGTAGGTCATCCTCATAAGTATATAAATGATTAGACATGTTAATTTTTTTATCAAGGTGAAACATCATGCAAATCAAACAATGGTTCAATCTAAACAATTTACAAAGATATCAAACAAGTTGGATGTTTACGCTTGATTTTTTACAGTTGAACCTTGGCGAATTAAAGATTTTAGCAAAGTTTGGTGCAATTCACTCAAGGGAAGAACCTAGTTTCAATATGGGGTTTGCTTCAATGCCAACTAGGTAAACTCCCTCACCACATACCAGTCTAAAACTCTGGGAGCTTCAAAGGTACAACCACCCTAGCTTCCATGAGGGAATCCACGAGTACGAGGACTTACAGAGGTCTTGAAAAAGGAGATTCCGGTCTAATGAGACGGAGTGCTCAATTGGAGGGTCCTTCCTTCACCAAGAGGGGGGTAAATATCTCCTAAAAGGTGTGGGGAGAGGAGGTCTCCCAAGCCAAATGCCCTAAGAATGCAATACTAATGAAAAAGAAAGGGAACAAGCATGTATGAACAGAAATATGTAAGAATAATGCAAAATAGATCACAGAAGAGATGTATTCTGTGAAAACACAGAGAATTGGTGTCCGTTACAATGGGTGCCAATTTTTAAATTGGTGGCCACTACCCTAGACGCTCTATTTTTTTACAAAAACAAGAACGCGTCCACCACACCAGACGTAGTTCTTTTTTTTTTTAGAAAAATGGCCAGAAAGTTAGAAAAATGAGGAAAAACCAATGAAAAAGAGAAAAACACTCACAAAATCACAACATAACACATGGAAATCAATAAGAATGTGAAATAAGGCAAGGCATGCTCAAAAAAAAATAGATAAGAAAAATGGAGTTTTCAAAATCTAGCAAATTAACAATCACGTAGGGGAGGGGGTATGCACGTGGTGCACAAGGGATAAAAATAGAAAAAACAGAGGGAGTGCTACGTGGAGCACAAAGGGAGATGCACCGTGGGTGCAAAAGGAGCACACGTGGGTGTCGAGTGGAGAAGGGTAATCAAAGAAAAAAAAAGGTGGTCCCACCGTGATCACCAATTTTTAGATTATGAGAAAATCTACTTTATTAATCTGAGAATCTAAGTGATGAAAATGAAGTAAAAAGAATGGGAAAGAAGGAGAAATAGGGAGCATGCGTGGATGCTAATGGAGGTGTGATCGTCGGAGACGCGTGGGCCTCAACTGATATAAACAATGAAGAACAAGGAGGGATCGCGAATATAAATACCTTTAAGAAGCGGGAAAGATTGTGAGTGCACCTTCTCTTCCAATCGGCCGGCCGATGAAGAGAGTTTCTCTTGAGATGATTACCCTTGTAAAACACAAACAATAACCAACAAAAGAAGAGATTGATTAGAATAAAAAGGTGTGTCGCATCAAATCCTTATATGAATAAACATGAAGAAACATGGAGATAGACACACCTTGTTGGTGTTAGCTTTAAAACCCCTATGCAAAAGGGTAGGTGAAAAATGATGTGATGAAGAAAAGAGGGAGGGTGCAAGTGTTGCACAATGGAGGATCTCAGTTGAGATCATAAAAAATAAATAAGAGGAATATGATATGATGCATGAACTAATTAAGATGCATGAAAAGAATAAAAGAAATAAGGGAAAGAATTGGCTTATTGGATTGTTTCTCCAAAAGGGGCTTTAGATCTTCAAAGGAGGAAGAAGAACTCCAAGGGATGCAGCTTTAAACACATGGGAGCCTCCATCCATGAACCTTCAAACCAGCAGCACCTCCCCCTTGATTAGTTGAGCAGCCTTAAACACAAGGGAGAGAGGGGTCCTATTTATAGGGCAGAAATTAGAGTTTAATCCAATGAAAATTCAGAAAACCAATTTTAATGGGATTTGAAAGAGAACATGCGTTGGCCAAGTGTCCTCCCATCCTTAGAAACCCTTAGGACCCTTTCCCAAGTGGAAAGGGGGCCAAAACGGAGAAGGAAGGAGGCTCTATCTGGGTTCAGAATTCTATGGGAATGGGCGTCCAACATAGTGGGTGCCAATTAAAATAACGTCCAGAGGGAAGTCGCCAATTCTGAGCCATTTTTGAAATGATAGAATATTGCCAAAATTAGAAAGAAAACCACATCTCGGGTGGTGGACGCGAATTAGCAAATTTTACGAATTGTGGTCAGAATTAAATTATCAAAATTAGGCAAGGAAAATCGCGTCCAGGGTCCTCGACGCGTCTTAAAATAGGCGACAACCTGGACAGCCGATATTTATTAAATATTTTTGAAAATCAGATATTATCAAAAATTGGAAAAGGAAATCACGTCCACTAGGACAGACGCGATTTAGGAAATTTGTGAATTTTAGTAAAAAGGGCCAAAAATAAAATGGGAATTAACGTAAAGATAATGGTCGCCCATTCAAGAATTGGTGGCTTTGTAGAAAGGCGTTAATTCTTTACGAAGTCAATGTTGACACAAACTCGGGAAGAAGAGGAATACGCGTCCAGGTGCCTGATGCGACTTCAAGAACGCGTCCACTATAGTGGAGGCGGTTTCTGAAAATAGCGCCATTTTGAAAAGGTGTTAATTTAATAATTAAAATGAATAAAAGAATACGCGTCTGCCATCCCAGACGCATTCAAGAATGGGCGACTTTCCAAATAGACGTTAATTCATGAAATAAATCAGGCCAGAAATATTAGGAAAATAAAGACGTGTCCGCCATGGTGGACGCGAATTTCAATAGTGGCGACTATCTAGGAAGGCGTTAAATTTTAAAAGAATTGGCGACTTAAACGCTGTCGTTGAATCAAGAATTGGCGCCCACTGTGCCGAGCGCTAATTCTTTTGTGAAGAATTAGTGTCCGTGAGCTTGACCCTAATTTAGAACTGCCCCGAAAAATTGGAGAAAAATCACAAAAAAAATAGGAAAAAAGAAAAAACATGGGGGAAAGCTGAATATTCAAAAAAAATGAGGAAAATCACTTAAATAAGTCGATTTGATGGTCAAATCGTGGCATCGTAATGCGATAAGAGATGTACTTAAAGTGATTTCAATTTTGGCGTGTCTATAGTACCTACTTCCTTAAGGAGGCCCTACCAAGGGCCAGGAAACCCCCGACAGAGAGTAGGGGGAGAGGAGAAGCTTCAGACTAATACAAGAGGGGGTACCTTCAAGGTTGGCAAGATGCGTTGGTGAAGGTGCGCTGGTGAAGGTCCACCATTTCTACTCCGTCAAGGGGGTGCTGAGTCTTACCCCCGACCTATATCATCTTGTGGACTATGAATAATACCTATGTACTTTTTTGCTGATAATAAAATTCTCTTCTTTATTTACTTTGCTACCTGTACTTGCTCTTGTTCCTATTTTTGAATGTTCACGTGGTGGTCATGGCCTTAGTCACTGGGGTTAGTCCTCAGTCGGGCTGAGCCTAGGTCGACCAGGAGAGTGGGAACGGTCAGTGATCTGTTGTTGGCTTTTTGGTGAAAAGATGAAGTAAGACGGCTCATGGGGTGACCATCTCTGATTTCTAAGGGGTGCATCTGGCTCTCTCCTGACGAGGAGGAATGCTCGGGCGCCATCCTCTAGGAAGTGCCAAGGAGGATAAACCTGAGGTGTGGTCGGTGAATCGCCATGATTGCTCTGAAGAGGAGTCTAGTTGGCCATGAAATGATAGTTTCCTAGTTTCTGAGGGGCACATCTGGCCCTCTCCTGAAGAGGTGGAATGCTCGGGTGCCATCCTCTAGGAAGTTCAATGAAAGGGACACCTATTAGAGGGTCGGTGGATCATCATGATTCCTTAGAAGATGAGTCTAGTGGGCCATGAAATGATCATTCCCCAATTTATGAGGGGCACATCTGGCTCTCTCCTAAAGAGGAGGAATGCCCGGGTGTCATCCTCTAGGAAGCACCACGAAAGGTACACCTGTGGAGTAGTCGGTGGCCCACTGTCGTACTCGTGACTAGTGAGACCATGAGATGACCGGCTCTATTTTGGAGGGGACTTGGTCTCTCCTTAAGAGGAGGAGACGTCTCGTCTCTTGGAATCTTACATAAAGTCACGCTTGGTATTTTGGAGGGGAGCGTACGTCTATCTCCTGAGGCGGAGCGTACGTTTGTCTCCTGAGGAGTAAATTATTTCTCGCCTCCTAGAAGCTAAGAAGTCACCCTTGGCATTTAAAGGGGAGTGTACGTCTGTATCCTGAGGAGGAGAGGATTATTGCTCGCCTCTTGGAAGCTAAGAAGTTGTTTGCCCCCGAGATAATGATGTGTGGATTAATGAGTTTTGATGATTAATGAATGCAATGTGCGATCATGGATTTGAGTGAACTGGTTATGTACACTTATGAACTCTAAAGCTACTTTATCATGCAATGGTGATTAATAATTGATACTCAATGGTTCATGAATGAACAATTCAACAAACGAGCAAGCAATTGAGGACCAAAGGTGATTTCAGGTAAACCGATATGGTAAATGTTGATATGTGGTTTGATATGTATATCTCATCACTCTTTTCTTCATGGAATGGCAAATTAACTCATCTCTCTTCTCTTCTTGGAATGGAAATGGAAAACACTCTTCCAAGTCACCAAAATTCCATTAATGAAAGTGAAATGTAATGGGTTGTTTTGTGAGCTCTATGTTGTATCAATCTGACTTATACTTGGTGTTTTTACAGGCTGAAAGACCTCCTTACAATCACCTATTATCATGCCATAATCTCTGGAGGAGTTGGAGCTTTCATTTTTAGCAAAATGGGTCTTTGGGCTTTCTGGCAGAGCAAAAGTCAACACCTGGTGTCGACATCCTGCTCCAGGACTCATTTCCAGCAACAAGACCAGGAGGTGTCGACACCAGGTGTGGACACCTACCTGAAATGGTTCTGGCAGCATGCCAGAACACCAGGTGTCGACACCCAGTGTCCAGGGAGTCTGTTTGGGGTTTTTGTGAACTGGAATGACACCAGGTGTCGACACCTATGCGGAGCCGTGAAATAGGACTTTTGGGTTCTCGAACCAAATGTCCACCCACTCCCGTCCATTCACCTTGTTTTACTCCATGTTTCATGGATCTTGTCTCAGGGGTGTCTCTTGACCGTCCTGGAAGCATAAAACCATCTTGATCGGGACATCAGAGCAAGAGTACTGACATTTTAATTTGCATTTGTGTCTTTTAGTTTATTTTTATATCCTTGGGAAAGTATATGCGTAATTGTAAGGCTTTATAATTCAATGTGTCATTCCCTAGGATTGTTTGGGTTTTTGTGCAAAATGTCAGTAGGTCCAGCAAGGGGGCCCTCACTCCTTTCCCATTGGTCCACCTAAGCTATTTGGGTCCATGTAGGGCTGGTCAACTATCCTAGGTGGCTTCTAGATGGTTTGACAAGTCAAGGGGGGACAGGTGAAATACAAAGTCCAAGATGACACCTACCTTGCCCCTTGGTCAAGGCCTCCCCTAATGATATTATAATGTGGTTCCAAACCACATGGGATAAAAACTTGTGAACTCCCTCTTTTACCCCTCCCAATTCTAGATCTAGGGTTATTTAGAGTCTTTTTACATTTATTATAAATAGCTTGTATTTCACATTTAATAGAATTAATGAAGTGAAAATTTTATGAAATTGGTTGGAACTTCCAAGGAGGGTGCGCCTCTTTCCCCTCTCTCTCAGGTTTCTCTCTTCTTCCTCCAGCATTCCAAGGTGTGAGACCCCTTCTACCTCCCCCTCTCATCCTCTGAGTTCTATTTCTGTCGCCGCCGCCGCCATCATCGCCGGAATTCAATCCAAATCAGGACAGAACCTCATCTCTGGAATTTTATCTTTTGTTCTAGTTGTCTGATCGAGTCCAATCTTTGAGAGTTTGTTCTACCTATCTCCCTTAACCTCCAGTTCAAATTTCTTATCATTTGGACAATGTTTAGTATTTTTCCCATATTTCTTGTTCTCCCCCCTGTAATCTATCATTCTGCAGATCCAAGGGACAGTGTCACCTATTCGTATTTTTCCCACCCCCTTAAGAATTTCCAAAAAATCCACAAAAATTCCTCAGTGTTCCTCATGTTTCTTCCTACCTCCCATAATTTTGTTAGTCCCTGAAAAAATCATTTACCTATCTGTCAAAGGTCAGTTTCAAGCAGATCCCCTTTTATCCTGAGTGTCAATAATCCAACCCACATAAAAAAATAGTCTTCCAGAGCCTCCCAATTCTTATCCCTTCGTTGGATTGACTTAAAAAATTTATATGTGGTAGATCTGGGCGTCCTATTTCCAATGCCACTAGTCTCACCTCGATCTGATTTCATATCTGAGAGAATGAATTCCTGCAGCCAAGGCGTGCAGATCTGTTCCCTGTGCAGGTCCTAAATTGCAGTCCGAGAAAAGTTCACAAACAAATATCAAAAATCTACTTCAGGAGCCGCCACTCCCAGGAGTCGACTAGGGACGTCCTACCATCGTCCCAGCCAAGCGGCGCCTTCAGAAGACCTCAGGAGGGCGACGTTCTTTGGAAACCGCACCTTCCTGTCAATGAGTCAAAACCAAGTCGGTGCAAGACCGAGTCAGACCAGCAGGCCGAGTTCATGTCGAACGTACCTCCAGATTGCTACCCGTCAACCCAGGGTCAGTCCTCCCGGGCCCACTTGTAGCCCTTTACCTCCCTGCATGGAGTGGGCAACAAAATTCACTGTTGTAATTGAGTTTTTACCATTGTACCGGGAGTTACCGTAACTGGCCGGGTTCATCTTCCCCACGCCCGGAGCGTGGAGGTAGACTCACTACCCTCCTCGTAGGCATTTGCTTTACCTGCATATTTTTGAATGCCGCTGCATGTGATAGGTTCTTAGCCTGATATATGCTTTATTCATCGCTGCGAGAGAGCGAGAGTGAGTGACCCGTCCCGTGACTCGATCCGAGTACACGCGGAAGGCGGATACCTATTTTCGATGGGATGTTATCATCTGTTTTAGCGTTTATTTGGTTTATTCACACGTCGATCAACCAATTAATTAACCGGTAATTAACTGACTGATTGACTACGTAGGCGTACCAGTCACGTACGTGACGAGTTTATTATGCGCTCATTCTGACCCGTGTCGGGCGAGAGTCATATTCGGTCGGGACCAACCGTCCGCCATACCATAAAGGTCATGGCGTTAATTACATCCCCCGTGAGGAGGGAAAACATTTGATTAATTACCGAGATAATGGGCTGTCGAGGCCGGGATAAAGAATGCAAAGGGTGCAGATGATCCTGCAGGATATCGTACTCTACCATGCACGGTTTATTAGGCTGGAACCCTCAATACGTGGCGGAGGACATAGGTCCGAAGACCGCCATCACGTATGACAAGAGCTTCCCGTCGGGCGTTGCCCGGCTTTCCGTCAATGCCATTTTATATACCGAGGGCCAGCGCACTCAAGCATACATTGATGCAACATGAATGCTTAGACTGAAACATGATGATGAAGTTATAAAACTAACTAATTCAGGTTCAGACAAACCAATTTATTCAGTTTACCAAACATAGGGTTCATTCGCTTTCATTATTAGCATTGGAAATCACCCCGGAGGCGAGGGGAGGATTGAAACGGCACGATGACGCGATTCGGAACGAAACCGGCATGGCACGCGTAGGTGTAGAGCTTCAAACGGCACGGGAAACGTAGGTGTAGGTTAAAACGGTGCCACCCGCCGTAGGTATAGGGGATGGGTTGTAAACGGCGCGCCACCTTCCTGGCGTGCCGGAATAGGGCACGCCGTTTCAGGGCGCGGCATTTTAAGGCCCGCCGAGTGTCGACGGCGTCGGTTTAGCCCTATTTCACAGAAACTGAAGTTTTATTAATTTATTTTTGGACTTATAAACAAATTCTTGAAAGATTTTGGGACGTTCTTAAATCAGCCATTCATCGGATCGGCCCCGAGCCGTCCGGAAGTCAAGTCATAGGATCGCGCGAGGTTCGTACTCGAGCGCGGCGATCGTTCTGAGTCAAACTCGTTCGAGCCAAAATTTTGGCAGCATCTCCCCATCCCTGAGGATTGTCGGGGAGAAGCGGGGAGTACTCACGTAGCGGAGCAACCCCTAAAAAGTCGGGTGCTGCAACGGCGGCTGGTAAACCCGAAAGGATAGGAAAAACCCGAGGGCTAGCCTACTAAGGGCACCGAATCCGTGGGTGGAGAATAGATGGATAGCACGACTCGTAGTGGGAGCGAAGACCCCAAGGGCTAGCCTACGAGGGTCACGCGACCCGAGTTGGTACCACGTCCAAGTCGGGACGACCGATAGAGAGGGAAAACCCCGAGGGCCAGCCTACGAGGGGCATCCGTCTCACGGCCACCACAAGGCCCACTAGGGGCTGTGGATTTGAAGTGTTGGGATTAACCCAATTTCTGTGCACTCACTGGCCTTCGGAGATCCATTATTGGTAAATGGACTCCTACAGACCGAGCAATTAGGATGAGAAATCAGGGGAATGTTCCCCCTCCCCGGGTCACCGAATCTCACTAATGAAGCGGCAAAACGGCACGGTGGGAAGACTTGCACAGTCAGCAGACTGATGTTAATGCCTGTAGGTATGCATATATATATATACGCATGTAAATGTTAACAGGTTAATGCAGCGTTCATCAGATGATGCTTAGAAAATGATGGTGAGGAGGATGGGGATGGCCTCATCTCCTCCTGTTCATGGTCGAGAACAGGGGGAATGATAAGAAGGCGGCCCAAGACCGATTGGAGGAACACACATATGCATGTACCTCTGGCGGTGAAATCCTTTAGCATTCGAGCGGAAGAGAAACTCCCGGGGAGGGGGTAGATTGCTATAGCCCATGAGTTACAAGGGCATCTGCGGCGCCGAGAAAGTGAATCCGATGAACATACGCACAGGGAATTAGCCAATCGCACAGACAGAGCCAAGATGGCGTGCTATTCATTCCGGCGCCAGCACTGTAGCACGGCGCCAGTTCCATGGCCAAGAAAAGAAAATGCAAAGAGAAACAGAGAATAGATGACATCAATCATACACCATCAGCGCGTATGCACATATATTTTTCATTCACAAAGAACTCACAACAAACCATATCATTCGATGCCGGCGTTGTCGCTCGGGCATCGTTTACATCACCCCCACGGGAGGAGTTGCAGGGAGGAAGGGAGATTAGAGAAAGATGGTGAGAAGGGGGAGGAAGAAAGGCTCATATCATCGCCTTCCTCCCCCTTGCTCATTTACATTGTATCGGAGAAGAAACCCAAACGGAGGGGGATCAACGAAGAAATCACGATGACCCACCTAAATAAACAAGGAAGCAGACAATCTTCTCCTCCAGCATCGGGAGGTTCGTGCAAAGCGGAGGACGACCGCGGCAAGAGAACCCTCAGAGGAAGCTTTTATCTCAAGAAACCCTCCCCTCCGAAGCTCTGATTGGTGGAGGCTCTTCGGCTTGATCCCTCTCTCCGTGCTCCTCTTCTTCCTCTCCTATTTTTGTGGTCGAACAAGCGGTGTTTTTATAACACCAAGTGGATCCGACGCCATGGAGGGGTGCGCCGGGGAACCTGGCGCCAGGGAACAGCCCCCTTCTTGGTGTTTTGCGCGCCGTTGATAACGGCTCCGTTTAAGGGGCGCGCCGGTGAACATGGCGCCGTATTAACCTCGTTCGGTTGCCGAAGGCTAGTTGATGAGTCTGGGGATGATTTCGGAGGTCATCGTTGACAATTCCTCTCGCCGCGGTCCTTGGTAAACCTTGACGAGGCGTTGACGAAGCTCTCGGTACAATGTATGACCTTAATCCGAACTCCGTGCGTGTTTGGCTTGAGCACGCGGGTTTTTCGCTGACACGGCCTTTGACGCTATAATTTATGCTTCCGGCTCGGCCCGACTTGTGCTCAAAGCTTCCTTACGGGATGGTATGGCATCCGGGATAATTCTGCCTTGACTGGCGACCATTCGGCCACTAACGGACCCAATATAGCGAGAAGTCAAACCCGTGTGGGGTGATCGGGACCTTCCGCTGCCAGAGCCTCCGGTTCCTTGTTATGAAGAACCGATGGCGTTCTTCTTCCTTGAGAGAGTCTTCATTCAGGTGGCGAGCCACCGGGTAGACCGTCGTCCTTGGTCAGGCGATGGGTGTAGGGTAGCGGCACGATGGAGTCGATGCCGAATCATTAGGCAGGCTTGGTCGCACTGCCGGTTGGTTGTGGATTCATCTCGATTCTCCCGAGGCGAAGACCCCGGTGTTCATTCCAGGTGACTCGAGGCTCTGGCAGCTTGAGAAGTCTTCAGCAGGTTGTTCTTCATCAGCTTTTTTTCTTCAATGGGCCGTATCATTCGTCTTTACAGCTCGATCGACGTTCATCACATTTTGAGTGCCAACAAATGCCCCCCAGACGTGGGTGTTGCAAGCGAGGCAGGAGTGCAGCAGGGCCGACGGATGAGCTTCGTCTGGATTGATCTCCTCTGGTGACGGGAGCATGAACTACAATTAATTCTAGCGTTGGACGTTAATCCGGCGTCGTTGGAAGCTTGAACGGCGTCGCGTTTAACGGCACGCCTTCTTGCTTTGGAGGTTAAAATGGCACCGGGTTAACCAGCGTGCCAAACGGTTGAAACGGCGCTCCCCGGGGGGGCGCCGTTTTAACAGGGGTGGAGCCCCCCTATATAAGGGCCTTCTTCTTCATTTTCTCTTCTTCACTACTCATTTGCAAAAGAAATTTCTCTCTCCTCACTTTCTTCTCTTCCCGCGGCGCCCAGCGAGCTGAGGGCGTGGGCGAATTTCTTAGGGGTGAGTGGAGTGTTGTTCTGTTTGGGTTTTAAACCCACTTCTTCGGGCCCCGGGAGGCTCCTCGTAGGACTTGTCCTCGGAGCTAGATCCCTCGGGTGTCCCATTTGGCCTTGGCTTAGCGCCTATGGCTACTTTTAGGGGCCGCTCCCTTGGTGGACAGCTTCCACTTTTCTTTTGGCAAACTCCCGAGCTGGGGGGACTCTACCAAAATTTTGTCAGAAGTCTTGTTTCAATTAACTGAATTCTGACTTTGCTCGTTCTCTTCTGGATGCTGCCTTGCAGATAACATGGCATCCGGTCCTTCTTCCTCTGCATCCCGCATTGCTGTGACATGGGGGAATGTCCACTCCCTTGATCGGGGGTCCAAGCGGGTAGCCGTGGTAGCTGAGTCTTCGGACTCGGAGACTGATACCGTCAACACCGGCCGCCTGATGATTCTAGACTGTAATCATTTTAAGTATGAGCGAGGGGATGGCATCAGACTGGACCACCCCAAGGATAAGCACTTGATGGCATTCCTCGGACGCTTCAACCTTCGCGGGAAGCGTGATATAATTCTTGTCCGTCGAGCTGAGGGAGCTTTACTGGCGGACAGAGATAGTCTGACCGAGTCGGTCATTCATGGCATGACCATATATCTTCCTGGCAAACTCAGAAAATGGGGAGCCATTCTTGGCGTGCAGGAGTTATCTCCAGAGGCCGGGCTACTGACAAGAGCACCACAGTTCACGCCAGCCCGCTGGAACGAGACTGTCGGGCGTGTTGACAGAGAGAATCCCGTATACGGTTTATTCCTTGCCCCGCTGCACTGGGGGTATCGAGATGATCCCTTTCTCTTAGACTGCTTAGCAGTCCGTTTTAAGCATCAAATCTCAGTGGGGTGGTTTGGAGAGCTCAAAGCCACCGATGCCCATGCCTTCAGACCGGGAGCTATTGAATTTACAGATTATGTGTTGCGGCAGTACGCTCCAATCCTGGTGCATGCCGGCGTCTATCAGAGCGTATATGCTTCCCGGTATCGGTATCCAATCTCCCGAGGTCTGTGCTGCGGGATGATCGAAGTCTTCTGCCCGGAATACAACACTTTCTATACTGCAGAGGGAGAGACCTCGCTGGATCTCTGGAGTCTATCCCAGTTGAGCGGCTTACCGATAGATGGGGAGCCGTATGAAGAAGTTTGTTTCCCGGACTAGCTGAAGGACAAGACGGACGGCGAAGGCAAATACTTTACATGCTTTGCCTATCGCTGTTTAATGAAGGTGTACCGCACCCTGTTGCGTTTAACGCTCGATTCACAGGAAGTGTGAAATCCTGGTGAGAAAAGACGCGTGCGGATGGGCACATGGCTTCAGTATTTCTTTGGTGGGGAGCAACAATATGAAGACTTCTCCACAGTAGCTCCGACAGCAGTGAAGCGAAAGAAGAGGGCCCGTCACCAGACAGCCTATCTTGCCGCTTCAGGGAGAGGGCGACAAGGGGGCCCGAACCCTACAGGAGTCAACACAGTCACACATTGTGCTGCGTATCTGACATATTGGCTTTGCTCGTTCGCTCTTCCTCAGGGGGACGAGACAGTAATCAGACCGGAGGCCATTTACCCTGCCTGTCTGATGGCCTGGGGGACGAAGCTATCCCTGTGCCCAGTGGCTTTATGTCTCATATATAAGATGTTGGGGGACCTGCACAAATCACGCATCCCCATAAATTCACAGACAGTTGGTCCGATTCACTTTTTCAATGCCTGGGTCTGCACTTTGTTTCCTGAAGCAGCTCCACGGTCGATGCAGTCGGATTGTCCTGTGCCGAGGATGATCGAGTTTGCCAGTGCTGAGCCATCTTCAGTGGCAGATCAGCTTTTTGCTATTTGGGGGAAGTTGACCACAGTCCCAGCAGATTCCCCAGGAGTTTAGCATTTCTGGAGCTTGGCAGCTAGCTCCAGCCCCCTCGTTAATAAGATGCAGTAATGTCGCCTGTTCGAGACAGAAGAGTTTATTCATCCGCTCGTCGGCACCAAGAGCACAAGGCCAATTCTGGAGCCGGAGTTGATTGATTGGGCACTGGCCATTCGCCCCAGTGTCCTTGTCTTCAGGAAGAGCGGCTTGCTGTGGTTGGAGCCGTACTACCCTTTCCGCTTCAGCCAGAATTTTGGGTATGATCAGAACATCCCCTCCTCCTCCGCAAGTTTTAATCTTCCGAGTAGACATCGAGCCGGCCAAACGACCATGGACAAAACTCGTACATGGTGGGATTACTTCGACCGCCGAGAAGATGTGTCTTTCAGGGTGCCATCCCCTACTCGTTCGCCCAGGGTTACTCCATTTTTCATTAAGTGGTGGAATGCATGAACGGACTTCTACCGGAACTTCCGAAAAGACTGCTAGCATGTTGCTGAGCGTCGTTTCCTAGATTCTCAGCGGGAGCCTGCTTTGGACATCGATCCGGCTTATCTGAAGAAGCTGAAGTCCTGGTCCAACACCGAGGTGATGGCATATCTGGAAGCCAGGAAGGTCGTGAAGAGTCAGTCGTCCAAGGCCGGCCCGAAGATGCCGGGCATTCAGAAGGATGACTACGTCAAGACACTTTGGGGGCTGTGCCGGGTTAGCAGTGAACGGACAGCTCTCCAGACGATCCCCATCCCGACGGAGGAGCCCCTTCCGGTAGTGGCAGGCTGGCGTCCAGAAGTTGACCGTCTTCATCCATATAGGACTTTCATCAGGAGGGAGGATAGGCAGGAAGACATGTATTCCAATACCCCCTGGATATTCGCCCTGCTTCATTCTCAAGGGCTTTCAATTACCAGCTCATTAGAGGCCATCTTGGACCACCAGCATTTAATCTCCTTTAAGTATGCTGATGGCTGGGGGTTGGACCACTTGGGCCTATATTATCACTTATCTTCTCGCGGCCATGAAGATTTGGCAGAGCTGGTTGAGAAGAGTGAGAAAATAGGTGATGTCTGCTGGCTTGTTCGTGAGGCGGCTTCCCGAGACAAGGCGCCCCCAGTATTCTATTGGCTGCTCGCTCCCCGATACACAGGGCCGCCAGGTATGCTTGTCTTTTGTTTCAGCTTCAAGTTGTTTCTTTCATATTCAGCATGCATCTTTCTCACCTATGCGCCTTTGCAGCTCACCTCTCTGTGGAGGTGACTCGACATTATAGGGAGCTGATTTCTAAGGTGTAGAAGCCTTCATAGTTTGACATCCCAGAGTCGGCTCCGACCACGACGCCACTTACTCCTGGTGATTCTCGGAAGCGAACCCGGTCCCAGGTCGGGGAGGCCATTAGCAAGGCCAAGAAGGCCAAGAAGGCGGACACCCGTGCTACACGAGCGCGCCGGAGGAAGGCTACAGAAGAGGAACCAGTTGTCGCGCCTCCCCAGATCCCTTCGTTTGCTGAGTTTGAGGCCGCTCGGACACAAGGGCCCGAAGATGAAGGTAACTTCTCGTTCCTCTATGGCTTGTTTGCTTATTTCTGCTGCTTTGGCTGATCATCTTTTTGCAGCTGCTGGCACTGTTTCTGTCGTTGTCGGGCTGGAGGCGGTGACGGGTGCCGCGGCCAGAGAGAGAGAGGAGGAAGCCCTTCCAGCTTTTGTTGAAAGGGATCTACCTTCACCGACACCCCATCAGGAGATGGAAGGTAAGTTGCAGCTTGCCAGTAGAGCTCGGTGGCCCACCATGCCTTTAGTCAGGTCTTGACTGTTTATTATTTTGCTTCCAGTCGACATTTGACCGATAATGCTCCCCGGAGTTGAGGTCATGGGAGAAGCTGCTGCTGGAGAGCAAGCTGACGCTCCTGAGACAGAAACCGTTGAGGAGGTTCTAGCTAAGGGAGCCACTCTTAGTAGCACGGCACCTGCTCAGATGCTGGAGATTCGGGAGCAGGCCGAAGAGTCTTCCTTCCCCGAACGGGTTCATTACGGTGGTGGCTCCAGTGACGACGAGCTTCCACCGGCTGATACAGAAACTGAAGTTGCTGGGGCTTCTTCTGCTTACGAAAGTGACTTTTTGACATTCAGCCCTCCGAGGCTACCAGGAATCGAGCACGGGCCATCATACCGATCGCAGGAGGAGGGCCGGAACCTTTAGAGGCCACTCTTGGAGGCCTAAATATAGTGTCGATCGAGGTAGGAAGTGTTCCGACACCTGCCAGTAGCCCCTCTTTTTATTTCCAAGCCAGCTGGCCGACGTACATATATGTGATGCAGGCTGAGGTGGTGCCGCCAACTGTGACAGTTCGCATACCTCTTCCGGACTTAGGCATGGGCCAACCAGCCTTTCCACCAGTTGTGCAGCCCATCGCCCTACGACTTCAACAGACTTACGCCGCAGTAGCGGCCTCAGAGGAGCCTGGCGCAGTTGTAGAAATTGGTGGCCCGGTCGAAGTCGCGGAACCTCAAGCCCCAGTCGCCGGCAAGGAATTGCTGCTGGAGCAGAGTAGCCTCCCGGAGATAGAAGTGGGAGAAATTCTTGAAGAAGAGGCCGATGCTTCTAAGGCCTTGGCCGTCATTGAGAAATCATCTTCTGTAGAATCCGGTGGGACTGTACACGAGGAGGGAGTATCCTCGGCTGTTGAGATGGCTATTACGGCTTCACCTCAAAGGGCAGGCAAGGAAGTTGCTGTAGTGGAGACTCTCCCAACTGCATCAGCCGCCGTTGTCGAGTCTGGCGTTGGCACGCTGTAGATCATGGCGTCGACGTCTTCTGGGGCGGGCGACGATATTTGGGCGGAGGTAGACAGCAGGGTAAACTTCCAGCTTCCCGAGACTTCGCCTCTAGGTTTACAGTTTTCCAGTGACATGGTGTGGCAGTCTCTGGATAATCTTCAGCGGGCCATGTCGGCTCCCCCGGGCCTGACTTATGCATAGCTGAGGAGTCTGATTGAACACCTCTCCCGCCTATTATTAGCATTTGGGTGTCCAATGGATGATTGGACCCCGCGGGTCACCATGTTGTTGAAGCATGCCAACAGGCGGGAGTACCTCAGCCGGGAGGTATCTGATCAGCTAGCGGCTTTGAAATTAGAGAGGGTGGATTGCCGAGCTGTTGCCGCTTCATTGAGGGGGACTGTGGGGCAACTAAGAGATGTTGCTAGCAATTTCTCAGAACGCTGGTCCCTCCTCACGGCGTGGATAGTGGAGCTACGTGCAGAACTCGCTAGGGTTGAAGCCGAACTGCAGGAGGCTGCGTGCCTGAAGGTCCAGACCGTAGAAGAGGCTGATCTAGCTGAAGGACAACTTGCCTCGCTGGACAAAAAGTTATCGCAGCTGACAGCTACCGAATCTCGGTTACAAGAGCTGACCCAGTATCCTTCCCTAGGCCTCTTGGAGTTAGAGGACATTTTCAGGTGCCCTTTGCCGTAGCTTAATTCTGTTTTTCTTTTTGCATCAAATTCCACTCCTTTTTGCCTTCGGAGCTTATGTACCTCGGGGAATGCCCCGGGCTGGGACGTATTCTGCCATCTCACATCAATGAAATATCTTTATTTGCCGTCCCGATCACGGCTTATTTCTTTCTTTTCTTTACTTCCATCCTTCAGCCGATTAGCTTAGTCCAGGGGTATGAGCTACTGGCGCAGAAGAGCGCTCACGCCTTCAGCGAAGGGGTGAGGTGTTCGCTCCACCGCAGCGCAGCAATTCCCAGAGCCAGACTTTGGCCAAGGTGGGACATAGCCAAATTAGGTGAATATGCCTTATACATTTCGCCGATGGTGACGAAAGCTGAGAGTGCGGTTGATTCATCGACATGGTTTAAATATCGAAGCAAAGGTAATTTCTGTATTAAAGAGGACGGAAGGTCCAAGTTAAAGGATAGTTGATCGGGGCTCGCCTGATGTTGACAAGGACCGAAAGGGTAGATGGTCCTGCCGATGGTGATAAAGACCGGAAAGTAGACGGTCTTGCTGATGGTGACAAGGGCCGAAAGGGTAGACGGTCTTGCTGATGGTGACAAGGACCGCAAGGGTAGACGGTCTTGCCGATGATGACAAGGACTGAAAGGGTAGATGGTCTTGCCGATGGTGACAAGGACCGAAAGGGTAGACGGTCTTGCCGATGGTGACAAGGACCGAAAGGGTGGACGATCTCACCGATGGTGACTAGGACCGAAAGGGTAGACGGTCTTACCGATGGTGACAAGGACCGAAAGGGTAGACGGTCTCGCCGATGGTGACGAGGACCGAAGGGTAGACGGTCTTGCCGATGGTGACAAGGACCGGAAGGGTAGATGATTTTGCCGATGGTGACAAAGACCAAAAAGTAGACGGTCTTGTCGATGGTGACAAGGACCAAAAGGGTAGACGGTTTTGCCGATGGTGACAAAGACCAGAAAGTAGACGGTCTTGCCGATGGTGACAAGGACCAAAAGGGTAGACTGTCTCACCGATGGTGACAAGGATCGAAAGGGTAGATGGTCTCGCCAATGGTGACGAGAACCGAAAGGGTAAACAGTCTTGTCGATGGTGACAAGGGCCGAAAAGTAGACGGTCTTGCCGATGGTGACAAGGACCAAAAGGGTAGATGGTCTCGCCGATGGTGACAAGGATCGAAAGGGTAGACGATCTTGCCGATGGTGACAAGGGCCGAAAGGGTAGACGGTCTTGCCGATGGTGACAAGGACCGAAGGGGTAGAATGAAGTGGAATGACGAACGAGGGTAACCTCGCTACTACATCATCATCACTTTTTTTATTTTATTTCATTTTTTTTCATATTACTGACTCAAGCGCCCTTTCGGGTTTTCACCAAAGTCAGCCCCCTCTTACTTTTGCCCACTCGCCCTTCCGGATTTTCACGTGGCGGGGTGTCCGATTTTGCCTGCAACGCCCTTTCGGGTTTTAGCCACAGCCGGGTTATAGCCATTTTTGCCATTGTCCTAGTCTAGGAACAAGGCCGATGGGATATCTCCATTTTTAACCCCATTTTTGTTTCTTTCTTTTCCCCTTTTTTTTCTCTTTTTTTTTATTCCACGGAGAATCCGGAACATGGGCGAACTTGTCTGCTTAGGATGCCGGCTGGCCTTGTCGATGATGATAAGAGTCGGGCCTTGGTTTAGTTCGTTGACATTGGTTAAATGCCGAAGTAAAGGCCATATAGTTCTTAACCAGGATGAAAGGTCCAATTTAAGGGATAGCGGTCAACCGGTCTCGCCGATGATGATGAGGGTCGAGCACGGGTTTGTTCATCGACATTGGTTACATATCGAAGCAAGGGGTATGTTCGTTAACAAGGACAAAAGGTCCAAGTTAAAGGTAGGGGTCGACCGATCTCACCGATGATGATGAGAGTCAAACCTGGGTTTGTTAATCGACATGGGTTAAATGTCAAAGCAAAGATATGTTCATCAACAGGGACGAAAGGTCCGAGTTAAAGGTAGGGGTCGACCGATCTCGCCGATGATGACGAGGGTCGAACCTGGGTTTGTTCATCGACATGGATTACATGTCGAAGCAAAGGTGTGTTCATTAACATGGATGAAAGGTCCAAGTTAAAAGATAGAGATCGACCGATCTCACCGATGATGACGAGGATCGAACCTGGGTTTGTTCGTCGACATGGGTTACGTGTCGAAGCAAAGGTGTGTTCATTAATAGGGACGGAAGGTCCGAGTTAAAGGATAGACGTCGACCGGTCTCGCCGATGATGACGAGGGTCGAACCTGGGTTTGTTCGTCGACATGGGCTACATGTCGAAGCAACGGTATGTTCATTAACGGGGATGAAAGGTCCGAGTTAAAGGATAGAGGTCGACCGGTCTCGCCGATGATGACGAGGGTCGAGCACAGGTTTGTTCATCGATATCGGCTACATGTAAAAGCAAGGGTATGTTCATTAACGGGGACGAAAGGTCCGAGTTAAAGGATAGAGGTCGACCGGTCTCGCCGATGATGACGAGGGTCGAGCCTGGGTTTATTAGGGGATTTTTGGTGGGACTTTTGATGGTTGTCCCTTGGGAGCTTCATTAGGAGGAGAATAAAGAGGAACTTTTTAGATTACCACTTTACTGACCTGAGCGCCCTTTCGGGTTTTCGCCAAAGCCAGCCCCCTCTTGCTTTTGCCCACGCGCCCTTTCGGGTTTTCACGTGGCGGGGTACCCGATTTTGCCTGCAACGCCCTTTCGGGTTTTCGCCGCAGCCAGGTTATAGCCATTTTTGCCCTTGTTCCGAATACAGGAACAAGTCTGGCGGGGTATCTCTATTTTTAACCCCATTTTTGTTCTTTTCTTTCTTTTTTTTTAACTCATGTAGCAGAAGGATGTCGAGAGAGTCGGCTAGGACACGAAGTCTTGCGCCGAGAAAAGGGTTTATTCGTCAGCAAGAGGGCAATGCTAACGCAAAGGATAGATTTGAGCCGATTCGGACGTAAGGCCCGTAATGGCAAGGATGTATAAAGGTTGGCTAAGACACGAAGTCTTGCGCCGGGAAAGGGGTTTATTCATCAGCAAGAAGGCAATGCCAACGCAAAGGATAGATTTGAGCCGATTCGGGCGTAAGGCCCGTAATGGCAGATGTTGTATAAGGGTCGGCTAGGACACGAAGTCTTGCACCGAGAAAGGGGTTTATTCGTCAGCAAGGAAGGTAATGCTAACGCAAAGGAGAGATTTGTGCCGATTCAGGCGTAAGGCCTGCAATGGCAATGTTGTTGATATTATGCAAGTGCAGTTAGGGTAGAGTGCTACTGGACCAAGGTAAGGGTAGCTCGATCAGGGCGGAGTGCCACTGGACCAAGGTGAAGGTAGCTCGGTCAGGGCGGAGTGCCACTAGACCAAGGTGAAGGTAGCTCGGTCAGGGCGGAGTGCCACAAGACCAAGATGAAGGTAGCTCGATCAGGGCGGAGTGCCACTAGACCAAGGTGAAGGTAGCTCGGTCAGGACGGAGTGCCACTAGACCAAGATGAAGGTAGCTCGGTCAGGTCGGAGTGCCACTAGACCAAGATGAAGGTAGCTCGATCAGGGCAGAGTGCCACTAGACCAAGATGAAGGTAGCTCGGTCAGGGGGGAGTGCCACTAGACCAAGATAAGGGTAGCTCGATCAGGGCGGAGTGCCACCAGATCAAAGTGAAGGTAGCTCGATCAAGGCGGAGTGCCACTAGACCAAGGTAAGGGTAGTTCGATCGGGGCGGAGTGCCACTAGACCAAGAGAAGGGTAGCTCAATCAGGGCAGAGTGCCACTAGACCAAGATAATGGTAGCTCGATCAGGGCGGAGTGCCATTAGACCGAGGTGAAGGTAGCTCGATCAGGGTGAAGTGCCACTAGACCAAGATAAGGGTAGCTTAATCAGGGCGGAGTGCCACTAGACTGAGGTGAAGGTAGCTCGGTCAGGGCGGAGTGCCACTAGACCAAGATGAAGGTAGCTCGATCAGAGCGGAGTGCCACTAGACCAAGATGAAGGTAGCTCGATCAGGGGGGAGTGCCACTAGACCAAGATAAGGGTAGCTCGATCAGGGCGGAGTGCCACTAGACCAAGATAAGGGTAGCTCGATCAGGGTGGAGTGTCACTAGACCGAGGTGAAGGTAGCTCGGTCAGGGCAGAGTGCCACTAGACCAAGATGAGGGTAGCTTGATCAGGGTGGAGTGCCACCAGCTCAAGATAAGGGTAGCTCGGCCAGGGTTGGGTGCCACTGGATCGAGGTAGGGTAGCTCGGCCAGGGCGGAGTGCCACTAGACCGAGGTAAGGGTGGCTCGACCAGGGCGGAGTGTCACTAGATCGAGGTAAGGGTGGCTCGACCAGGGCAGAGTGCCACTAGACCGAGGTAAGGGTAGCTCGGCCAGGGCGAAGTGCCACTAGACCGAGGTAAGGATAGCTCGGCCAGGGCGGAGTGCCACTAGACCAAGATGAAGGTAGCTCGATCAGGGCGGAGTGGCACCAGCTCAAGATAAGGGTAGCTCGGCCAGGGTTGGGTGCCACTGGACCGAGGTAGGGTAGCTCGGCCAGGGTGGAGTGCCACTTGACCGAGGTAAGGGTAGCTCAGCCAGGGCGGAGTGCCACTAGACCAAGATGAAGGTAGCTCGATCAGGGCAGAGTGCCACCAGATCAAGATAAGGGTAGCTAGGCCAGGGTTGGGTGCCACTGGACCGAGGTAGGGTAGCTCGGCCAGGGTTGGGTGCCACTGGACCGAGGTAGGCTAGCCCGATTATTCGGGGAATACCAATTGTGTCGCGTGATACAGTTTTATATGCTTTCCATTGAGGGGAGAGAACGGGATGACTCCTTTGTGGTCTACAAGGATGTAGGCACCCCCTTCATATACCCGGTGGACAACCTATGGTCCAACCCAGTTTTCGACCAACTTCCCTTTGGGGTTGGAGGCCATCACTTCTCTTCTTTTGACCATTATCAGGTCTCCTTTCTTGAATTCTCGACCTTTGACCAGCTTATCAATAGCACGGGCCATGCGAGCTTGGTACAGTTGAATGTTTTGTTGCGCACGGAGGTGCTTTCCTTTGAGCTCGGCGAGCTCTTCCAATCTTCTTTCTGCATTAGTTTGTTCACCGCTGACTAGTCCATGTTGGATGGCGACTCGCAGCGAGGGAACTTCTAATTCAATCGACACCATAGCCTCTGACCCATACACGAGGGAGAATGGCGAACAGTCGGTTGGGGTTTTATAGACGATACGATAGGCCCAGAGTGCCTCGTACATCTTTTCTTCCCAATCTTTTTTTATTAGACTTGACAGTCTTTGCCAGCAACGTGCATAGTGTTTTGTTGAAGGCTTCTGCAAGTCCATTGGCTTGAGGGTTGTAGGGGGACGATGTCCTCCAGTCATTCTTGTATTTGTCAGCTAGCCGATAAACCTTCTAGTTTTTGAAATGGCTGTCGTTGTCAGAGATGATCCGGCTAGGAATCCCGAACCGTAATACTATGTTTTGCCGGAAGAATCTTGCAACCAGTTCTCCCGTCACATCTCTTAACGCAACTGCTTCTGCCCATCTGGAGAAGTAGTCTGTAGCTGCTAAGATGTATCTGCACCCTGATGAAAATGCTGGTAGTGGCCCTACCACGTCCGTGCCCCACTGAGCAAATGGCCAGCTTGGTAAGGTAGGATGTAGTGGCACTGGAGGTCTTCTTGACACATTAGCGTGCTCTTGACATTTCTGACAAGCCTTGGCGAACTTGCAGCAGTCATCAAATATAGTGGGCCAATAGTAACCCAATTTCTTTATCTCAATTTTCATCTTCGGGCCGGCCTGGTGCGCTCCAGCTGAACCCGCATGGACTTCTTGCATCACCTGCTCGGCTTCTGCTGAAGACAAGCAACGAAGTAGGACCCTTCTTCGTGCATCTGCCATTATTCGGAACAGGGTTCCATTTCTCATTTCGTAAGAGTCTTTGACCCTCAGGAGTTTCATTCTCTGTTCTCTCTCTCTTGGGAGCTGCTGGTGATGAAACCACTGTAGGAGATGTTCTCGCCAATCGGGCTGTTGAACCTCTTCGACGGCCACAACCTCATCCTCTTGTTCATCGGCCAAGACCTCTGTCACACTAGGGACCTGCCGGCGGTTGATCACTATTATGTTCAGGCTTGTGTCTGGTGGGATTGCCAAAGAACTAGCTAATTTAGCGAGGGCGTCCGCCTAAGCGTTCTGGCCTCGGTTGACATGCTTGATGCTGATGAAGTAGAATCTTGACATCAGGCGGGTTGCCAGCTGATGGTACGGGAGGAGCTCTTGCTTCCGTACATCGAACTCTCCTTCCAGCTATTTTATAACTAGCATGGAGTCTCCGAATACTTCCAGCATCTGAATCCCCATGGATAGTGCAATCTGTAACCTGATTATTAGGGCTTTATACTCTGCTTCGTTATTAGTGCATGACTTGTTTATCGAGCAAGATGTGTGCACAACTTCTCCTTATGGAGACTTTAGGACTATGCCTGCCCCTACTCTGACTCTGGCTGGCCCAGTGGCCGAGGTGTCAATTCTGGAGGCGCCATCGAAATATAGCTGCCACAAAGAGGGCTGCACTTGAGCAGCTTCTAGGGTTTCATCTTCAGGAACCTCCGGTTCCAGCGGACAGTCTTCTGGCACCGGGTGCTTGGCGAAGAAGTCTGCAATAGCTTGGCCTTTGACAGCCTTTCGCGGTACATAGGAGATATCAAACTCCATAAGGATGACCGCCCATTTGCCTAAGCGACCTTTGAGTGCTGGCTGGGACATAATATATTTCAGCGGGTCCTCCTTGGATACCAGGCTGATTTCATGCGACAACATATAGTGTCGAAGCTTCTTGACTACGAAAACCAGTGCCAGACAGGTCTTCTCAATATAAGTATATTTCTCCTCAGTCCTGACCAGTCTCCGACTGAGGTAGTAGAGGGCTTGTTCTTTACCTTCTTGATTATTCTGGGTCAACATTGCCCCCAGAGAGTTGTGTATGGCTGCTATATATAATATCAGCGGCCGTCCTTTCACCAGTGCGCCCAGCACTAGAGGAGTCTTCAGATAGTCTTTCAGCATGTCAAAGGCTATCTGGCAATCTTCATCCGAGTAAAAGGGAACATCCTTCAGTAAAAGGGAACGTCTAACAGTGATCTGTAAAAGGGAACATCCAACAGTGATCTTCATCAATTTGTGGAAAGGCTGGTATCGCCCTGACAAATTGGAAATGAACTACCGGATATAAGCCAGGCGGCCCTACAGTGATCTCAGCTCGGAGAGGTTCCTTGGTGCAGGTAGCTCCTAAATTGCTTTGATCTTTGCGGGGTCTATCTCGATTCCCTGGTATCTGACAATGAAACCCAAGAATTTTCTACTCGATACTTCGAACACACATTTCATAGGGTTCATTTTTAATTCATACTACCTCAGCCTCTGAAAAATGATTCGAAGGTCATGCAGATGGTCTTCTTTTCTTCTGGTCTTGACCACCAGATCATCTATGTAGCACTCGACCTTGTGGTAGAGCAACTCATCAAATATTTTGGTCATTGCGCGCTGATAAGTTACGCCAGCATTCTTCAGTCCGAACGGCATCCTCTTGTAGTGGTAGATGCCTTTAAGGGTTCGGAAGGCAGTGTGGACCCTGTCATGTTCCGCGATCCATATTTGGTTGTAGCCGGATGACCCATCCATGAATGACAGGGCCTCATGTCCGGTTGTAGCATCAATCATGACTTACGTTATTGGCACCGGAAAGTCATCCTTGGGGTAGGCTTTATTTAGATCTCAGAAGTCAACACATATTCGGATCTGTCCATTCTTCTTCTTCTTCACGGGGATGATATTCGCCAGCCATGTAGTGTACTAATTTTCTTCGATGAATCCCACGTCAATGAGCTTGTCGACTTCTGTACAGATTTGAGTGATGAGCTCTGGCCTCATATGCCGCGGTGGTTTCTTCACCGGCTCGGCTTCAGGACTGATCGCCAGCTCATGTTGCGAGACTGCAGGACTCAGACCTGGCATTTCTTTGTAAGTCTAAGCAAAGCAATCCCGGTATTCTTGTAGCAGCTGGATGTACAGCTCCCGTTCTTCCGGTGATAATTGGGCACTGAGAAAGGTAGGCCTAGGGTCTATCTCATCTCCCAGATTGACTTCTATCAGCTCGTCGAATGTAGCTTGGCCTCCATCTTCTATCTCCGGAGGTGCCGGTTGGAGGTCGACGAAATCTGGAATGCCGTCTTCGAGATAGACCTGCTCCCAACATCGGCAAGGAATTATGGCCTCCGCTTCTTGATTTCCGGGTTGAGCCGGCTCAGCATATTCAGCTTCCGCTGGGTATTCATCAAAGGTTGCCCCTAGTGGGCTATCTTTAGCAGGGTAGAAGGCGGAGATGGTGTCCACCTCGTATCGCCCACTGTAGTAGTATTCTTCTAGGGTGAAGCCCAACCCCGGGTGCTGAGAGATGCGCCTCAGTTCCTTATCCAGACTTGCGGGATACCACATTTTCTGGAAAGCTTCCTTATTTTTATGAGATTGATCAGAGGGGATGTGTTGCTTTCGGAGCATCCTGGTCATCCAGCTGGTTGTGAATGCCAGACCCCTGACGGGGACTGACGGATTGCTTATATCTTCGGGGAGGCAGCAGTATGTATCTTCCCGAGTAGGGTGCTCTTTAGCCGTGTACAACAAGCTGCTGGGTCCATCTATCTGTGTCACCTCCCAAGTTTTAAAAGGCTCGACAGTGGGGTCATCGAGGCCGGGAATTGGCTTAGTGAGGCCGTCCGGGACTCCAATGTGGTCGTGCTGCTGACTGGCCTGCACTTCATTAGCTTCGGGGTATAATGCCAGGGGTGCTATTCTGCCCATGTCCCCAGATGCTGTGATATGGGAGACCACCTTAGGCTTGACATATCCGCGCGATGGTCGTGGATACCAATTGTCGCCAGATGCGCCTCTTGATGCCCCCGCAGGGGTCTTAGCTTCAGAGGTCTTCGGAGAAGGCCCCGCATATAGGTTGGCGTCCGCCAAGTGACATTCAAATACCTCAAACGGGTGGAAGTCAGCAAATATTCTCTCCTCCTTCCCCTGGAGACTGTACTTGATACATTGGTGGAGCGTGGAGGGCACCACCATATTTTCATGCAGCCATGGGCGACCGAGCAATGCTTTATACGAGGTGCGGGGGTCGATGACATGGAATTGCACCGTCGTAGTGAAATCTGCCAGGGTAAGTGTGAACTCCGCCACCCCCATTGACACTTCACATTTTTGATTGAAGCCGGCGATACGCATATCCCCGACCTTCTCGAGATGCCCATTGAAGTGGCGCCTCTCGTAGATTCTGTAGGGTAAAATATTGACAGCTGCACCGGGATCGAGCAGAATTCTGTTAAGCTCCCTTCCGTTCAGGTGCCCCTTCATATACAGTGGCATGTTGTGGCTGATGGTAGGTAGCAGCATATCCTCCAGAGTGAAGGTCATGCTAGCCTCCGGTATTGCTTCAGCCAAGCAGGTCTAAAAATGGGCAGGCGTCTGCAGAGCAGTGATGATCGCCTGTCGAGTCTCTTCACTCAAAGAGAGGATCTCCCAGATTATAAATCTAGCATGGAGCTTCTTGAGTAGCTTCATTATGCAGCTCCCATCTCAGACATTGGAAAGCTTCATCTCTTCAACCCACCCGGGCTTGGGAGAGTCTTGAGTTGCGGCCCCTGACGGACCTGCTTCATCTGCCTCGGACTCAGCGCCTTTCTGGCCAGCACCAGATCCTTGGTGTTCTTCATCAGCTGCTGCTAGGCAAGCTCTATCTACATTCGGAGCTTCGGCAGATCATGCTAGCTGCGGGTGAACATCCCTGGGTGTAGGGTTAGCCTCCTGGCAAGGCTGCTTCCCCTTAGACATCTTCATGAATTCAAGAAATGAAGGGACTACCTTGCCCCTACTCTTGCTATATAGGCCAGGCGGAGGAGGGATCTGGACTCCCTTGACCTCGGGGGAGGTGTCTTGTAGGGCTGCTCTTCCCTGAATATGATATTATGGTTGGGTGGCGGCTGGCACCCCCATTTCCGGCCTGACCGGGTTGCATATGCAGCGGTTGCGGCCTCGGCCTTGCCTCCCCCAGCAAGGGGTGTGAAGCAAATTTCCTCCTCTTCCTCCTCTCCGGGCAGGTTGAAGAGTGCTGATAGAGTATTGCAGGAGACAACCTGCACTTTATCGGCCTTAGCGGCCCTTCTCTTCTTCTTCTTTTGCTTCTTTTTCTTTGCTTCAGTGGGTGCCTGCCCCCAGAACAGACTGCCCTCCTTGTCGGATGCTGCATCAGGTTCTTCCTTTTGCTCGAGTGAGAGCTGCTCCAGTTCCTGCCATGGGACATGGTCCCGCACCAGCAAGGGCTTCAATTCGGGCTGCACATACTCATCCAGCCCTTCAATAAGGTCTTGTAGTTGGCGGATCCCAGGACTAGTTTCCTTGACCATCGGCAGCGGAGTTTGTCTTCTCCGATTGTGTGTATGTATCCTGATGACTGCATGTGGAGTGGTCCACACAGGTGCTGCCACCGGCGGAGCAGGTCGTGGTGTAACACCATGGATATGTCCCCCCCACTTTCGGGTGGGGTGCCCTCTTCTTTTTATGCTTCACAGGGACCTGCTGCCATCCCGGCTGTTCTTTTGCAGGCTCCAAGAAATGAGTTTCATAAGTGCTTCGCGTACTTACTTCAGAGATCTCCTCGGGCAATGCCTGATATAGGGAGATCAGGTTGACTCCTGCTCTTCTAAGAGGGGCTTCATGTGGCTGAGGAGGGTCCACTTTGTACTCTCCCAATTCTATTTCATTTTTCTTCACCATCCCTTCGATGATGTCCTTGAAAACATAGCAGTCTTCGATTGGATGCCCCAGCATCTGGTGGTAGGGGCAGAATCTTGGGCTGTCTCTTCTCTTTAGGTCCTCCGGCCTCTTTGGCTCTGGCAGGGTGACCATGTCATATTCCGTTACCCAGTCAAACAGAATCCGGGTCTTGTCCTTCGAAAAGGAGTAGGCTTTCTTCATCTTGTCACGCAGCGAGGGACCTTCTTTGCCATCTGGGGCTTTTGCAGGCTGTGGGGTGACCGCCTTCTTGCCTTCATCTTTCTGTTGTTCAAATGCCTTGATGTCAAGAGCGTTCGCTTCTTTAGGCGCCGGGCGCCGCTCCACTGCCTTGCCCTTCTGGGTTGTGCTGGCAGTTGATGTAGGGACAGGTCTGTCCAGAAAGGCTTCCACCTCGGCCACGACATTGTTCAATCGGTCAAACGACCGTATTTCCATTCCGATCATCTTTTCCAGAACCTCCCTCCTGAAGTTCTGTTTGCATATTTGTACAGCGTCCTCTTGATGCAGGGGCCGCTTGCATCTCATCCCGAGGTTCCTCCACCTCTTAATATAGTCGAGGGCTATCTCATCTGCCTTTGCTTTGTTGTGTAGAGTTCGGCCACCGTGACCTCCCTCTCTGTGACATGGAATCTTTCCCTGAACTTCCTCTGCATATCTGACCAGTCGCTGATCGACCCGGCCGGGAGGCTGGAGTACCATTCAAATGCGAGCCCCGTCAGTGAGGACCCAAAAAACTTCAACAAGTATGACTCATCGGTGGCCAGATCACCCATGACGGTCATATAATATGCGACGTGTTCTTTCGGGGATCCCTTCCCGTTGAACTTGTCGAACTTGGGCGGCTTGCTGATCCCTGGGGGAAGCCGCTTGGCAGCATGATGTTGTAGGTATGGAACCCGATAGGCATCAAATGCGACGTAGTCGCCTTCACTCCATTCTACGAGCTTCAGCTCGATCATCCTTTCCACCATCATCCAGTTCATGACCGTGGGGTCAACTGGGTCCGGATAGAAGTGTGTCGGCTGCAGGTACGGGGTGACCAGAGCGGTCGCCTGTGGAGGACGCAGCAGTGGGGGTGTCTGGTGCACTTGAGGGAGCACCGGCGGCATCAGCGGTTGTGACTGTGGTGGCCACTGCTGAGTGGTCGCCATGCTCGGCTCTGACGACTGAGGCAAGGTGTAGAGTGGCGGAGGGTCGACATGATGAACCGCTCCCCGAGATGCTTCACCCTGGACTTCGGGTGGCTTGGAAGCTGATGACTGTTCAGTCTTCTCCATTTGCTATTTCTTCAGCAAGTCTATCTCTTGCCGATATCTTTGAAGTAGCATCAGGACCGATGGGTCCATAGTTGTCGTGCTAGGGATAGCTTCTGTTGCTTCCCCGGACGTACCCTCGGGCAGGATGTCGAGGAGCACGTCATCTTCTTCTTCCGCTATCACCACATTGGCGGTTAAGACAGGAGCCTCATCATCCCACTGGTGATAGCCCAGGGGTTGTTTTCCTTTAGATGTCACCAAGAGCTCCCTTGCTGCTTCTGCTCTGCGCGTATTCGGCCCCGGCCGTATGGCCAATTGAGCCAACTCGCGGGGGTCTTCGGGAAGCCCCCCATATCGGCTGAATATGCCAGTCATGTTACAGGTGAAGACCTGCATCCTTCTTCTCTGTCGATGGACCTTCCTCTTAGCCTGCTCCGGGAAAGTCAGCCTTTCGAACACATAAGTCCTTCTCGTTTCTTCCCGCCTAGGGGCGGCTTCATCGGTTTCGATCTCGAGGCCGTAATCATGGCCATTGTCATCGACTGACGACACCATCACTCTTTCTCATACATCTTCTTCATCTGCCATTGATGGGCATTAGTCTTCATTGGCAGTGGCTGCTTGTATCAACTGCTGCTGTCCAAGCGAGGGGTTGCCTAGCCCTCGGAAACAGTTCTTGACCAAATTGGTCATCTCTTCTTGACCCCGTTCTTGATGCAGCACGGGGGACAGTAGTCGACCTTCCGCAGGAGGGGTATAAGCTAGCCGAGCTCTATCGGCAAGTTGCTGGAATCTTCGCCCCACAGCAGGGACGTTGGCTTGGCGGGCGCAGGCCCGGAAGCTTTTGCGGCGCAGAGGGTCCGCAACCACCTCTTCTTCTTTCGGGGCCAGGCCCCTTTCTCTCCTTCCTTCCGCTCCGTCGTGAGCAAGGCGGCGGTGGATAGGTGCAGCTTGATGAATAGGTTGGACCCTCTTGGGGACCCACACCTGTTTAAATTTCCTTGGCCTGGGGGCCAACTTCTCTTGGCCGTAATGGCCGGCTTCTTCTCTTTCAGCCCTCCTTTCAGCGAGGGCTTGATATGAGTTACGGACGGGGATGGAAGGGACAACCCGGTTCGGGACTATCCGCACGTCGCGTCCGCTGAGGAAGACGCGCATGCCACCAACCATCATAGATTTACCAGATTGCGAGAGGGTTCCGGTAACCACAGCAGTACCCCTCCGGAGCTGTTTGCGCTGACGTCCTCCAGAGTTCTTGTTGACAGCATCGGGGCGGACCCCACGGACGGCATGGTGCACCAGGCAGCTGGCGACCAGAGTTTGACTCTTGGGTGAGTCGTTGCAGCTTCGGGCCTTAAGAGGCTCCATCTCCTTTGCAGCTCCCTCGACGGGCTCCGAGAGTTCCACCTCCGACATATCTACGAAGGCTAACCCCAAAAAGTTGGGGAAGCCAACAGCGGCAGGGAAGCTGCCGAATACCATGAGAACCGCCAGGTACCCTTGCGCATGATCAGCAATAATTGACGGGCCAAAGCCGACACCAGTCAGTCCAGTTGTTGTCGTCATCGTTTGCCTGAAAAGACCAACAAGCCGACAATTAGCAACTTTTGGGAGGGCCTCGAGGCCCAAGTATCTCAGCAAAGAGATGAAAGGTGACACTGGTCCCACCGGGTGTGCCAGACTATTTCCGATGGGATGTTATCATCTGTTTTAGCATTTATTTGGTTTATTCACACGTCGATCAACCAATTAATTAACCGGTAATTAACTGACTGATTGACTACGCGGGCATGCCAGTCACGTACGTGACGAGTTTATTATGCGCTCATTCTGACCCATGTCGGGTGAGAGTGAGATTCGGTCGGGACCAGTAGTTCGCCATATCATAAAGGTCATGGCGTTAATTACATCCCCCGCGAGGAGGGAAAGCCTTTGATTAATTGCCGAGATAATGGGTTGTCGAGGCCGGGATAAAGAATGCAAAGGGTGCAGATGATCCTGTAGGATATCGTACTCTACCATGCACGGTTTAGTAGGGTGGAACCCTCAATACGTGGCAGAGGACATAGGTCCGAAGACCGCCATCACGCATGGCAAGAGCTTCCCGTCGGGCGTTGCCCGGCTTTCCGTCAATGCCATTTGATATACCGAGGGCCCGCGCACTCAAGCATACATTGATGCAACATGAATGCTTAGACTGAAACATGATGATGAAGTTATAAAACTAACTAATTCAAGTTCAGACAAACCAATTTATTCAGTTTACCGAACATAGGGTTCATTCAGTTCCGTTATTAGCATTAGAAATCACCCCGGAGGAGAGGGGAGGATTGAAACGGCACGACGACGCGATTCGGAACGAAACCGGCATGGTACGCGTAGGTGTAGAGCTTAAAACTGTGTGGGAAACGTAGGTGTAGGTTAAAACGGTGCCACCAGCCGTACGTATAGGGGATGGGTTGAAAACGGCGCGCCACCTTCCTGGCGTGTCGGAATAGGGCGTGCCGTTTTAAGGCGCGCCGAGTGTCGACGGGGCCAGTTTAGCCCTGTTTCACAGAAATTGAAGTTTTATTGATTTATTTTTGGAATTATTAACAAATTCTTGAAAGATTTTGGGAGTTTCTTAAATCAGCCATTCTTCGGATCGGCCCCGGGCCGTCCGAAAGTCAAGTCATAGGCTCGCGCGAGGTTCGTACTCGAGCGCGGCGATCATTCCGAGTCAAACTCGTTCGAGCCAAAATTTCGGCAGCATCTTCCCATCCCGGAGGATTGTCGGGGAGAAGCGGGGAGTACTCACGTAGCGGAGCAACCCCTAAAAAGCCAGGTGGCGCAACGGCGGCCGACAAACCCGAACGGATAGGAAAAACCCTGAGGGCTAGCCTACTAAGGACACCGAATCCGTGGGTGGAGAATAGACGGATAGCGTGACTCGTAGTGGGAGCGATGACCACGAGGGCTAGCGTACGAGGGGCACGTGACCCGAGTCGGTACCACGTCCAAGTCAGGACGACCGATAGAGAGGGAAAACCCCGAGGGCCAGCCTACGAGGGGCATCCGTCTCACGGCCACCACAAGGCCCACTAGGGGCTGTGGATTTGAAGTGTTGGGATTAACACAATTTCTGTGCACTCACTGGCCTTCAGAGATCCATTATTGGTAAATGGACTCCTACAGATCGAGCAATTAGGATGAGAAATCAAGGGAATGTTCTCCCTCCCCGGGTCACCGAATCTCACTAATGAAGCGGCAAAACGGCACGGTGGGAAGACTTGCGCAGTCAGCAGACTGATGTTAATGCATGTATATATATATATATATATATGCGCATGTAAATGTTAACAGCTTAATGCAGCGTTCATCAGACGATGCTTAGAAAATGATGGCGAGGAGTACGGGGGTGGCCTCATCTCCTCCTGTTCATGGTCGAGAACAGGGGGAATGATAAGAAGGCGGCCCAAGACCGATTGGAGGAACACAATATGCATGTAACTATGGCGGTGAAATCCTTTAGCATTCGAGCGGAAGAGAAACTCCCGGGGAGGGGGTAGATTGCTATACCCCATGAGTTACATGGGCATCTGCGGCGCCGAGAAAGTGAATCCGATGAACGTACGCACAGGGAATTAGCCAATCGCACAGACAGAGCCAAGATGGCGTGCTGTTCATTCCGGCACCGGCACTGTAGCACGACGCCCGTTCCATGGCCATGAAAAGAAAATGCAAAGAGAAACAAAGAATAGACGACATCAATCATACACCATCAGCGCGTATGCACATATATTTTTCATTCACAAAGAACTCACAACAAACCACATCATTCGATGCTGGCGTTGTCGCTCGGGCATTGTTTACATCACCCCCACGGGAGGAGTTGCAGGGAGGAAGGGAGATTAGAGAAAGATGGTGAGAAGGGGGAGGAAGAAAGGCTCATATCATCGCCTTCCTCCCCCTTGCTCATTTACATTGTATCGGAGAAGAAACCCAAACGGAGGGGGATCAACGGAGAAATCACGATGACCCACCTAAATAAACAAGGAAGCAGACAATCTTCTCCTCCAGCATCGGGAGGTTCGTGCAAAGCGGAGGACGACCGCGGCAAGAGAACCCTCGGAGGAAGCTTTTCTCTCAAGAAACCCTCCCGTCCGAAGCTCTAATCGGTGGAGGCTCTTCGGCTCGATCCCTCTCTCCGTGCTCCTCTTCTTCCTCTCCTATTTTTGTGGTCGAACAAGCGGTGTTTTTATAACACCAAGTTGATCCGGCGCCATGGAGGGGGGCACCGGGGAACCTGGCGTCGGGGAACAGCCCCCTTCTTGGTGTTTTGCGCGCCGTTGATAATGGCGCCGTTTAAGGGGCGTGCCGGTGAACATGGCACCGTATTAACCTCGTTCGGTTGTCGAAGGCTAGTCAATGAGTCCGGGGATGATTTCGGAGGTCATCGTTGATGATTCCTCTCACCGCGGTCCTTGGAAAACCTTGACGGGGCGTTGACGAAGCTCTCGGTACAATGTACGGCCTTAATCCGAACTCCGTGTGTGTTTGGCTTGAGCACGCGGGTTTTTCACTGACACGGCCTTCAGTGCTATGATTTGTGCTTCCAGCTCGGCCCGACTTGTGCTCAAGGCTTCCTTACGGGATGGTATGGCATCCGAGATAATTCTGCCTTGACTGGCGACCATTTAGCCACTAACGGACCCAATATAGCGAGAAGTCGAACCAATGTGGGGTGATCGGGACCTTCCGCTGCCAGAGCCTCCGGTTCCTTGTTATGAAGGACCGATGGCGTTCTTCTTCCTTGGGAGAGTCTTCATTCAGGTGGCGAACCACAGGTAGACCGTCATCCTTGGTCAGGGCGACAGGTGTAGGCTAGCCGCACGACAGAGTCGATGCCGAATCATTAGGCAGGCTTGGTCGCACTACCGGTTGGTTGTGGATTCATCTCTATTCTCCCGAGGCGAAGTCCCCAGTGTTCATTCCAGGTGACTCGAGGCTCTGGCAGCTTGAGAAGTCTTCAGCAGGTTGTTCTTCATCGGCTTTTGTGCTTCAATGGGCCGTATCATTCATCTTTGTGGCTCAATCGCCGTTCATCACATTTTGAGTGCCAACAATACCCGAGACTCACTACCGGTTTCTCAACCGCGCACGGTCCCACGTCTTCCCTCGCTTAGGGGCCATCATGAGCTAGAGTCCCAGGTTGCGTGTGCATCCCGCATCACATCTCTTGGGCCTCAAACCCTAAGGGAGAGAGAGATCTAAAGTTGTGTTATTATTCTAACATTTGTGAGTGCAGGTTCGCAGCAGCAGCTCAAGGGCCTTCTTCCACCTTGTTATGAACCTGAAAGTGAAGGGAAGAAGTTTGAATCATACCTTCACATCATCCCCAACAGCAAGCTGCGTGGGATATCAAAGCTGCAACCTTGTTTGTGCGACATAGCTTCATTCTTCCTCAAGGATCGATCTTCTTCCACAGAAGCATTCAATTACATTCAAGGAAGTGAAAGGGGGAGCTTCAACCACGATAAATCATTCTTTACTCCTCACTCTCAGATTTACTTTGTGTCAACTTGAGCATTTGGTGTAAAACTTGAATCAGATCTGTATGTGTGTTGTTCGTGTTCGGAAACACAAACGTGTGTGTGTGTGTGTGTGTGTGTGTGTGTGTGGTAGCCCAGATCGGGTGCCGTGTGTGTGTGTTTGTTGTTCTATACAGCGTGTGTGTGTGGCTCACTTCATAATGAAGTCTTGATCCTCACGAGTGAGGGGTGGACATAGGGGACACGGCAGTGTACCCGAACCACCTAAAAATCTCGTGTGTCACTTGTGGTTTGATCTTCCGCATCCATAGTCGAGTGGGCTTCACAGTGAGTTGAGCGTACACCAATTCTATTATCAAACACCTACTATTATCTACACGCATTCACAAGTGTGTCCATGTTCGAGTAAGATCTAGTGCATGTATGTTTAATTACCAAAGTTTCACTCGGAAAGAATTTTAATTGGACAATCAATTCACCCCTCCCCTCTTGATTGCCGCCTTTCGAGACTCAACAATTGGTATCAGAGATTTGAGCTCTATTTAACTCGACCTCACGGTCGAAGAGCTAGATCTCTTTAGATGGCAAACAAGGGGATGATGCCCGAAGGGCATTCGATTCAAAGGCCTCCTTTCTTTGATGGATCTAACTACCCATATTGGAAAAACAAGATGTATGTTTTCCTACGAGCCCAGGACTATGATGTGTGGCGCGTCATAAGTAAGGGTCCGTATGTCTTATCTGAGAAAGAGGAAGAGTGGGATAAAGAAGACATAAAGAAGTGTTCACCAAATTTTAAAGCTGTGAATATAATTCAGTGTGCCATTCATCCTAACGAATACTCACGAATTTCTATGTGTTCCTCTACGCAGGAGATGTGGAACAAGCTGCGGTTGATCTACGAAGGAACATCGGAATTAAAGGAAATCAAGGCGAATCTATTAGTCCGGGATTATGAGTTGTTTATGATGAAACCAGCGGAGTCCATTTCTGATATGTTTGCAAGATTGACGGAAATCACGAATGGACTAAAGGGCCTTGGTAAAGAGTATTCCAACAAGGAACTCGTCAGAAAGGTACTAAGATCCATGTCACCATAGTGGCATACAAAGGCCACTGTAATCGAGGATTCAAAAGATCTTAGCACTTTGACTCTGGATGAGTTGATAGGCTCCTTGATGACTTACGAAATCAACATCAAAAGGAGCAAGGACGATAACAAGAAAAATAAGGTAGTCACACCATTGGCCCTAAAGGTGAATCCACAAGAATTAGAGGGCAGTGACAATGATTCCACCGGCAACATCGAAGATGAGGAGCTAGTTGCCATGATCACAAGAAGAGCAAGAAGATTCGTCAAAGGAACAAGAAAGTTCGGTGCCCAATTAAGAACAGGACCAAGGAAGCAAGGTCCTTACAGAGGTGAAAGTAGCAAGAAGGAAGAAGTTATTTGCTATGAATGCAAGAAACCCGGTCATATGCGGGGTGAGTGCCCCAATCTGATGAAAAAGTTCAAGAAAGGAAAGTTCAAGAAGCCAAAGGCTATGGTGGCCACATGGAGTGATGAAGATGAGGAAGAGTCCGTGAATGAAGATGAACTGGATGAGCTGGTTCAGAATTTATGTTTCATGGCAAATGAAGATGACGCCAATGAGGTAAATTCTGAAACCGAATCTCTTACATGTGAACAATGACAGATTGCTTATGAATCTTTGTATGAAAAATACAAAAAATTCAAATCTGAAAACAGAAGTTTGAAAAAGAAAATTGATCACTTTGTGCATGCTGCAAAGTCTTGTGAGAACTGTCATGCTTTAAAATCTGAAACTGAAAAGTTAAAACATGAAAATGAAATTCTTGTGTCTAAGATTGAGTTGTTTGAAGATGAGAGTTCATGCATGCGTGAGGACCAAGCCACTTTCACCAAAATGCATGAAGAATTAAAAAGAGACTTAGAACAAGAAAAGTTAGAAAGAAGTGCATGCATTCAAGCCAAAAAAATGGCTGAAGACAAGATTCATTCATTAAAGTATGAAGTCAATGAGCTAAGGGATGCTATTGCTATCCTTGAAAACGGAAAAACATCACAATCAAGAACACATTCAACTCATTTGGCTCCAAGAAGTTCATCTCCATCCTCGTCAAAAACACATGTGCATAATTCATTTTTGAATGGTAGAAGGAGAAACAGGGATAGTGTCATTATATATTTTTACTGTGGAAGGTTAGGCCATGACATGTATGATTGTAGAATTCTGAAATTTGATGATTAAAGTTTTGCTAGAATAAGAAATAGATCATACAAATCCCATGTCTCTAACCATCGTGGACCCAAGCTTGCTTGGGTACCAAAATCTGTATAAGTACTTGTGTTGTGTTTGCAGGTCTGCTTGAGAGCTCAAAAGAATAGATGGTACTTGGACAGCGGATGCTCTCCGCACATCACGGGAAACAAAGAATTGTTTGCGGACCTGCATGAAAAGAATGGTGGGATAATAGCATTTGGTGGTAAGGACAAAGGCAAAATTGTCAGAGAAGGTAAGATAGGTAAGAATCAAAATCAAGCCATTGAGAATGTCCTGCTAGTGAAAGGGTTGCATCATAATCTTCTAAGCATAAGTCAATTGTGTGACAAAGGATGCAAAGTGATTTTTGATTCTAACCACTGCACTGTTGTAAATAAAAATACTCACGAGATAAAATTCATTGGTTTTAGGCATAACAATGTATATATGATACATTTGGATGATGCCTCTCATGAGAACTTGTGTTTGGTTGCAAGGGATAATGATGATGCTTGGCTTTGGCATCGTCGACTTGGGCATGCTAGTTTTAATATTTTGCTAAAACTGTCTCGAAATGATTTGGTAGTTTGTTTGCCTAAGCTGAAGGTTGTTGATGAAGGAGTCTGTAGGGCATGCAGCATGGGTAAGCAAACAAGGACATCATTCAAGTGCAAGAATGATGTAACCACATCGAGGCCCCTTGAGTTAATCCACATTGACCTTTTTGGACCAAGCAGAACACATAGCTTGGGTGGTAAACTGTATGGATTTGTAATTGTGGATGACTACTCAAGATTTTGCTGGGTATATTTCCTTTCCCATAAAAATGATGCCCTAATGGAGTTTGAAGCATTTTGCAGGGTAGTTCAAAATGAAAAGGGGTGCTGCATCAAAGCCGTGCGAAGTGATCATGGTAGGAATTTGATAATGATGAGTTCAGCAACTTTTACAGGGCTCAAGACTATATACACGACTTCTCCGCACCAAGAACCCCTGAACAGAACGGAGTTGTTGAAAGGAAGAACAGAACACTTATTGAGATGGCAAGAACCATACTAAATGAGAACAACTTACCGAGGTACTTTTGGGCTGAAGCAGTGAACACTGTCTGCTACATAATCAACCGTGCCATGGTAAGACCATTATTAAAGAAAACTCCCTATGAGTTGTACCGAGGTAAGAAGCCAAACATCTCTTATCTTAGATATTTTGGCTCTATTTGCTACATTCACAACAATGGTAAAGTAGACCTGACAAAATTTGATCCCACAAGTGATAAAGGTATATTTCTTGGGTACTCTCTTAGCTCAAGAGCTTATCGAGTGTATAACTTAAGAACTCTTGTAGTTGAGGAAAGCCCCCATGTCATTGTTGATGAATCATATTCCAAAAGCACTAATGAAAAATCTATTTTGCAGGATGAAGAGTTAGATTTGGTGATACCGGGAAGATGGAAGGAAAATCTAAGAAACAAGAAGTAGAGGAACCACAAGAAGATGATGCAAATCAGGAAGATCAAGTTGAACAGCAGCTACCAAGGCAATGGACATTTGCAAAGGACCATCCGCCGGAGAATGTGATGGGCAATGTAGATGAATGAATAAGAACATGAGCCTCTTTCAGGGAAGTTGAAAATATGGATTACATAGCCTTACTTTCCCAGTTTGAACCTCACTCCATAGAAGAAGCCTTGAAAGATGAGTCATGGATCATGGCTATGTAAGAAGAACTACACCAGTTCCAAAGGAACAAAGTGTGGATACTCGTGCCATGTCCTAGGAACCACTCAGTGATCAGAATAAAGTGGGTTTTTCGAAACAAAATAAACGATCAAGGAGTGGTAACTAGGAACAAGGCCAGGCTAGTAGCCAAAGGCTATAGCCAAGAGCTTGGGATTGACTTTGATGAGTCTTTTGCCCCTGTAGCAAGACTCGAGGCAGTGAGGATTTTATTAGCATTTGCATGTTGCAATAACATAAAATTGTTTCAAATGGATGTCAAGAGTGCATTTCTAAATGGCTATATCTAGGAGGACGTATATGTGGAGCAACCACCAGGGTTTGAAGATACGGAGCATCCAGACCACGTGTACAAGCTAGAAAAAGCCCTTTATGGTCTGAAACAAGCACCCCGAGCATGGTATGAACGGTTGAGTGATTTTCTTATTCAAAATGGATTCAAACGAGGTAATGTTGCTCAAACTCTTTTTACACAATTGAATGGTAAGGAAATTCTAATCGTTCAAGTGTATGTAGAAGACATCATTTTTGGCTCAACTAAGGATGCTCTAAGTAAAGACTTTGCTAAATTGATGCAAAGTGAGTTTGAAATGAGTCTTATGGGAGAGCTAACGTTTTTCTTGGGATTGCAAGTGACTCAGACGGTTGATGGTTTATTCATAAACCAGAAGAAAAATGTTATGGATCTGCTCAAGAAATTCAATTTGACAACAACTAAACCACAACCAACTCCCATGTCCACATCATTGAAACTTGATCAAGATGACCAAGGTAAATCCGTCAACCAAACCCTTTTCAGGAGCATGATAGGATCCTTTTTATATTTAACTGCCAACAGTCCCGATATTCAATATTCATTATGTTTGTGTGTTAGGTTTCAATCGAATCCTAAAGAGTCTCACATGTCGGCCGTGAAGCGAATTTTTAGATATATTGCTGGTACTTGTGAATTGGGTTTATGGTTTCCGCGTACTTCGGCTCTTGAATTAATTGGTTATTCTGATGCTGATTACGCGGGTTGCAAAATAGACCGAAAGAGCACAAGTGGGTATTGCCAGTTCCTTGGAGGTTGCTTGGTTTCATGGGCCTCCAAGAAACAAAATTCCGTGGCATTATCAACTTCCGAGGCCGAATATGTGGCCGTATGTAGCTGTATTGCCCAAGTGCTTCGGATATAACAACAATTGATTGATTTTGGCATCCCACTAGGGAACACAGCCATTCTATGTGATAACACATCTGCAATAAATTTGTCAAAGAATCCGGTGCATCATTCTCGCACAAAGCATATTGAGGTTAGGCATCACTTTCTGCGTGATCATGTAAGCAAGGGGGATGTTGAAATAAAATTTGTTGATACAAATAATCAAATTACCGATATCTTCACTAAACCTCTCAATGAAGATAAATTCACTTCTTTTAGAAGAGAGTTAGGCATTTGTCGTCTACAAAGTCAGTGAGTGTCTTGAACCAGTGTTAGTTCGTTTCATGCATTTGCATCTGCATTTCACCACTAGATTATTGCATTTGTAATCTCCTTGGATCATGCATATGCATCATGTTTGATATGTGTGTAGTATTTTGCATGCTTGAATGAAAAATCCAAATGCTTGATGTGTGTAGTTATATACCATATTCAATCTCCCTTGATTTTTCTATGACCATTTACTCCTTGAAAAATAATGCATTGCCACTAGAAGTTCGGGATGAAACATGTCCGGGAAATCGGTTATGGAGTTAGGCTTTATATGATTAAATTTGGCTCAGAACTACCCCAAATTGACAATCCCACAAAATATCCCTTTTTCATTGATCAATTTATTCCTACAGTCATTTGGGGCTCAAGCCTTGCTCATTGGAATCCCAAATCCCTGCTAAAACTTACATTTTCTTGGACAACAGGGAGGTGTCGACACCTGGTGTCGACACTCGGCCCTGAGTCTTGTTTTTTTTGTTCAGGCAGAAATGGGCGAACCCGGGTGTCGACACTAAGTGTCGACACCTACCGGCCACATCCTCGTGTGGATCGGTTCGCAAGGGTTTTAAACCCCCTCCACACCTCTTGAACTCGGCCCTAAATATGCCATAATGCCCCTCCTTTACCAGTACTGCACTCCTTTCGTCCCCAAGCCCTCTTCTTGCTAAACTCTTCACACCTTCAAGCCCTAGAGAGAGCGGACGATGCTGCGGCACCCGCGCCCTCACCTTGGACGAGCATCCGTGGCCTCTCCTTCGACCATTTGTCCCCTGGAGCGTGGATGATCTGTGGAGACTCCTCCCATCCGCGGTAAGGGCCACATTGTTGCCCCAAATCATCTCATCATCTCCTCCTTCGTCTTCCTACGAGATTGCTTTCCCCATGGCGCCCAAACGACGTGCGCTAGGCAAGGAACCCGCTGTGGAGACTAGCCGAAAGAGGGAAGCTTAGGCTAAGCACAAAGAGCATGAAGCCATTCTGGAGAAACCAACTCCCGCGTAGTTCAAAATGATGGATCAGAAGGTTCTCCGACCGCGAGCAGTTGATTTCAATGATCTTCACCAAGGACTCCCTGAGTTGCTCCGTTTGGTAAAGAATCAACCGAACCTTCTTTCGTTTATGGCTTATCACCGGAAGATATATCATTCCCTTGTCCTTCAATACTATAGCAATATGTTTTTCAAGAACAACAAATACATGACAGTGGTGAATGGACAAATTCTTGGTATCTCCGAAGAACATTTAGCTAATGCTTTTAAGATGCCTATTACTGGCGAACTTCATGGGGAGGCAATGATTGATGAAGATGTGGCATATGAACTCCTGACCAGGGAAGAAATGCAAGATAGAACCGTCAGTGGCTTAAACGCCAATCATTTTCCCCCATTGCAGCGCATTCTCCATCATACGGTGACCACTATTTTGCTTCCAAAGGCAGGAGAAAGGGAAAAAGTTACAGACCATCAGACATTTATCATTGCTAATCTACTGCAAGGGCAGCAGATCAATTTCCTTGCCCTTTTCTATGCTCATATCACTGCATGTCTCCATAATCAGAATCAAACTCTTCCATATGCTGCCGCCTTGACTGTCGTTTTCCGTAAGGCTGCCATTGATTTGAGCAAGGAACCATGTCTAACTTTGAGAGAAGGTGATATCTACACCGTTCATTCTGTTTGCAATAATATGGGCTATGAGAGAAATGCTCAAGGTCATTTGGTTCGGCATTTGAAATCTGTCAAAGACAAAAGAACATGCGGTTGACTCTGATGAGGAAGAAGATGAAGCCGAAGCTCAGCCTGCACAAGGCGGGACCTCCAGCACTTCAGCCGCCTCCATGGATGTTCATGGGATACAATTGACTGTGGAGACATTGAGTGGTGATGTGGGTGAGCTACGGGAGACAGTGGATGTTCTTACTCAGGATGTGGCTGAATTGAAACTTAATCATACAACATATCTCCAGGCATTCCAGTCCATCAACACCTCCCTTGATTATCTCAAAACCCCTATGGATGCTCAAACCGAACAGTTCCAAGCCATCACAGATTATATTCACCGACCTCCTCCTCCGCCATCCTCCGGGTCTGACTAAGTCTCGTTACTTCCCGTTGGCACATGCTACTTGTAGTTCCGGCTCCCCTTGTTTTTTGTTGATGACAAAGGGGGAGAGTTATCTAGCTATATGCTATGTTATGTTACTTTCCTGTTATTGTGTGTCGCATGCGTTGGTGGTTGCATGCCTGTATGATCTCATTTTGTCGGAGTCTTAAGTTTAGTAAGTCATGAGTCTTGAGTCCTTGTAGCAGTCATTGCATGATCATAGTGGTTTATGTTGTGGTGTTTTGTATTATGTATTCAAACCAATTAAAAAGGCTTTTTAGTATGGCTGCGGAAATCCTCTTGTGGTTGTGAATGTCATTCCGATCAATTAATATCAATGCTTGTGGTTATGCTTGTGGTTCATTGCATGAGAAACAATTACATGAGATGGATGTTTGCAAATCGCATCAAAGAACACACTCGAGTCACTTTGTTTAAATCGTAGCACATGGTATTTTTGTCATCATCAAAAAGGGGGAGATTGTTTGCCCCCGAGATAATGATGTGTGGATTAATGAGTTTTGATGATTAATGAATGCAATGTGCGATCATGGTTTTGAGTGAACTGGTTATGTACACTTATGAACTCCAAATCTACTTTATCATGCAATGGTGATTAATAATTGATACTCAATGGTTCGTGAATGAACAATTCAACAAATGAGCAAGCAATTGAGGACCAAAGGTGATTTCAGGTAAACCGATAAGGTAAATGTTGATATGTGGTTTGATATGTATATCTCATCACTCTTTTCTTCATGGAATGGCAAATTAACTCATCTCTCTTCTCTTCTTGGAATGGAAATGGAAAACACTCTTCCAAGTCACCAAAATTCCATTAATGAAAGTGAAATGTAATGGGTTGTTTTGTGAGCTCTATGTTGTATCAATCTGACTTATACTTGGTGTTTTTACAGGCTGGTAGACCTCCTTACAATCACCTATTATCATGCCATAATCTCTGGAGGAGTTGGAGCTTTCATTTTTAGCAAAATGGGTCTTTGGGCTTTCTAGCAGAGAAAAAGTCGACTCCTGGTGTCGACATCCTGGTCCAGGACTCGTTTCCAGCAACAAGACAAGGAGGTGTCGACACCAGGTGTCGACACCTACCTGAAATGGTTTTGGCAGCATGCCAGAACACCAAGTGTCGACACCTGGTGTCGACACCCAGTGTCCAGGGAGTCTGTTTGGGGTTTTTGTGAACTGGAATGCACAAGGTGTCGACACCAGGTGTCGACACCTATGCGGAGCCATGAAATAGGACTTTTGGGTCCTCGAACCAAATGTCCACCCACTCCCGTCCATTCGCCTTGTTTTACTCCATGTTTCATGGATCTTGTCCCAGGGGTGTCTCTTGACCGTCCTGGAAGCATAAAACCATCTCTTGGGCCTCAAACCCTAAGGGAGAGAGAGATCTAAAGTTGTGTTATTGTTCTAACCTTTGTGAGTGCAGGTTCGCAGTAGCAGCTCAAGGGCCTTCTTCCACCTTGTTTTGAACCTGAAGTGAAGGGAAGAAGCTTGAATCAAGCCTCCCCATCATCCCCAACAGCAAGCTGCGTGGGATATCAAAGCTGCAACCTTGTTTGTGCGACATAGCTTCATTCTTCCTTAAGGATCGATCTTCCTCCTACAGAAGCATTCAATTACATTCAAGGAAGTGAAAGGGGGAGCTTCAACCACGATAAATCATTCTTCACTCCTCACTCTTAGATTTACTTTGTGTCAACTTGAGCATTTGGTGTAAAACTTGAATCAGATCTGTATGTGTGTTCTTCGTGTTCGGAAACACGAACGTGTGTGTGTGTGTGTGTGGTAGCCCAGATCCGGTGCCGCGTGTGTGTGTTTGATGTTCTATACAGCGTGTGTGTGTGGCTCACTTCCTAGTGAAGTCTTGATCCTCACGAGTGAGGGGTGAACGTAGGGGACACGGCAGTGTACCCGAACCACCTAAAAATCTCGTGTGTCACTTGTGGTTTGATCTTCCGCATCCATAGTCGAGTGGGCTTCATGGTGAGTTGAGCGTACACCAATTCCATTGTCAAACACCTACCATTATCTACACGCATTCACAAGTGTGTCCATGTTTGAGTGAGATCTAGTGCATGTATGTTTAATTAACAAAGTTTCACTCTGAAAGAATTTTAATTGGCCAATCAATTCACCCCTCCCCTCTTGATTGCCGCCTTTCGGGACTCAACAGAAGCCACCCTTGGTATTTTAGAGGGGTGCGTATGTCTGCGTCCTGAGGAGGAGAGGATTATTCTTCGAAGCTAACAAGCCACCCTTGGTATTTTAGAGGGGAGTGTATGCCCACCTCCTAAGGAGAAGAGGATTATTGCTCGCCTCTTGAAAGTGCGGTGCTACCAGTTGTGGATGTTTTTGTTCTACCCCTGCCCCCAAACTATACAAGTAACATATAAGCATGAACAAGCATGAAAGTATGAACAAAGGGGCGATAAGAGATAGAGAAACTGACTGTGATCACCACCAAGGCTTAACAACGCCAAAGAGATTAAGAGATGATGCAACGGCGCCGTGTACCTTGGAAAAGATGAAGACTTGATCGCACTTAAGGAACGGGTGCGGGAAACGATGTGGGATACACCTCCTCTCCTTCCAGCCGGCTAGAGGAAGAGGGCCTCACGCCCTATGCATGCTCTCTTGCAAAACAAAGCCAAAGACAAGGATAACAACCCATTAAAATGTGCAAGTGTAGTATCAAATCCTGCAGTGATAGAATCGGGGTAGAAATTAAGGGAAAACGCACCGGGGGGAGATTTTTAACCCCTGTGGAAGGGTGCAAAAGATAGGTGTGTGTCTGTTGTGATGAGAATAAGATAAGTAGAGGGGAAATTCACGCAGCATAACTGCGGGAATATGCTATGTAAAACGGAGAAAAGTGCAAAAGTGCAGAAATTGTGCAACTGTGATGATTTGTGAAAAGTAAGAGGAGAGAACTAAGAGTAGAGAGAGATAGACAGCCCTTGAGCGTGAAAATGTAGATAATACTTCCCTTAATAGCGTGAGGTCGAAGAGGAGAGTCAGAGATGAGGCATGGCTTCGCCCCAGGTTGAAGAAGAGCCCCCCTTCGCGACCTGCGAACTGGGCTCTTTAAATAGGAGTGCACAAACCCTAGCCCGAGTTTAGGAGATAAAGCTTCGAAATAGGTGTCCTAGATTGATAAAATGTAGAGATAATAGTGGGATAAAGCCCCTAGGAGGGATCATAATCGATCAAAGAGGATTATCTCGGAGAAAATGGACCGAATAAGGTCTCCAAGGAGTCCTCGGGCGAAGAAATCGGAGTTGAGGAACATATGGACTCTCTGTTTAGAAAATGGTCTATCACAGGGCCGCAAAGGGGAGCAAACGGTCATGGGAGGACCGCAAGGGGATGGCAAATGGTCATGGAGTGACTGCCAGGAGATAGAGGCTGAATGGGGCAAAATGGGCACAGTTCTGTGGCTAGCGGTCCAACAAAGGACCGCTAGGGTCCCCTAGCGGTCTCCCCTAGGCTGCTAGGTGAGTGGATGCCCGGCTTGTTGTCCGGTCGACTGTTTGAGCCCCGAATTGGCACGAATTGGGCCCGAAAGTTGGGGAACTGAAGATAAAAGCTTCCAAAACTCAATGGGCTTGAAAATGGTCGAAAAATGGGCTCGAGATAGGCTCAAAGTAGGCTCCAAAATAAGGGTTAATTCAGGACATCACAGAGATGAATAAGAGAAATAACTCAACTTATAGGCTAAAAACGAGTGTCAACAGATGCCCCTCCTTGATGTCTGCTTTGCTAGGGAGCCAGCGAAAGCGACGCGGAGGTGAAATGAAAAGGAGATACAGTGAAAGCAACATCGACGTGAAATGGAGATGAAGTAGAGATGAAGCGGAGAGAACTAAAAAGTGGGCATCAAGGTAAAAGACACCCGTCACAACCAACAAGCGACAAGAATTCTCCCGAAAATGCCGAACTAACCATAAGGAATGAATGACATGGATGAGACATGTCTGGAGAACTAAACTAAGGGAGGAGAAGAAAACACGACCAACATCATCAGGGGACACAATCCACGACTAATGAGGGGATCGGAAGAACACAGCTAAAAAACTGGAAAAGGGAAAGAGTAAAACTGAGATAAAATCCAGACATGAATCACGCTGACCAACCAGACCGAGCGGGCAGATCAGAGAAGATGTTCATATTCAGAGTGGAATGAGGATCTCTTATCCAAGAGAATTGAAAAGTAATTAACCATTGTTGAGGAGAAACCTTGAGAGAATCATGAGGCATGAATGCTCAAAATGACATGATGCATGTTGGGCTAAAATAAAGAAATCATCAAAATGAATGCAAAGAAATGATTAAAATAGAAAGTACTCAAGGATATTATTGCTAGACTGAGCAAGACAGGGTCAAGAGTCTTCTTGTAACCACGGCGTTCGAGACAGAGTCCATCATCCCCCACCCGACTCAAACTAATGGCTTATCCAATGATTAACTGCATGCTCTTAGATCATCATCATTTTTTTTAAAGGGGAACATCAGATCCCAGAACACACGGACAACCAGCCGGTCCTTGAGAGGCTATAATAATGTAGATAATATATAGTAATGGAATAATGAGAAGGGATAGAGAGCTATACCTGACTTACCTACCAAGCGAAACGGTATTTTTTTGGAGTTTTGGATTTTCATGAGACAACCAACAACAAAAGAAGTAGGGAGATAACATAACAAAGATGAATAAAATATAGTGAAAACGAACTGAACATAACATAACAACATAACACACACCATAAGAACAAACGGCAAGCGTGTGTAGGACTATGAGACACTATGGGACAAGACAACACCACAACACGGTGGGACAGCACACGCAATGGGATAAGGACATGGTGGGATAAAGACACGTGGGACAAGACAACACCGCAACACGGTGGGACAAAAGATACGGACAACACATGTGCAGGATGACAACAACAACAACACATGGCATGGCAACATAGTGGGATGAAAACACAGTGGGACAAAAAAATATGATAGACACGGAGGGACAAAACAACACGCGTGGCAAGGACACGGAGGGACATAGACACATGTTACAAGGACACGGCGGGACATAAACACGACAAATATGCTCTTCAATCAAAGCCCAAGATCAAATGAAGTAGAACTATCAAGTTCATAATCGTGAGGCAAAGCCCTCTTATGGAGATATAATAAAACGAGATAAGTTGTAGCTGAGAAGGACAAGAGCTTCAGCAAATCGAGAGATATGATTTAAGAAGAGAACAGATCAGAAGCACGTGAACAGGAACCATATAGATCAAAATATGGAGCGAGGAAAGCTTGAGTACCTGCGACTTGCACACTGAGCAAACATATCATACCTATCCTCAGAATAAATAGACAGGCAAGACATAAAGAAGGGAACAAAAGACAAATATTTTTGAATTTTTGTTATTTTCTGATTTTTTTTTGGATTTTTAACATCTTATTTTCTTTGACAATATCAGATTTTTTTAGAATTTTTGGCAATATTTGATTTTTTTTTTTTTTGAGATTTTTTACAATATTTCATTTTTTTAGGATTTTTGACAATATTTGATTTTTTTATTTTGATAATATTTGATTTTCTTTATTTTGTTTTTGAAAATAGAAATCTACAACACCCAAAGACGGGTTCAAACCATTGTCTAGGGGTCGTCATCCCTCCCCCTCTCATTAAAGATTTCCCTTGAGCAGGGCGTGCACTTGGGAGTGGTTCGCCATAACCAACCGCCTCTAAAGAATGGTGTCCCTACTAAGGCCATACTCAGGATACAACCCAGTCTTAGAGGGAGAAAATAGAAGAAAAATTGGAGATAAACTTTATGCATGATGGGAGACATCAAGATTCAAATTCCTTCCAAGGCACTACCCTTCAAAGATACAATATATTGCGCCGGGGCTTTATGTCTCTGGTTTTGAGACCCATATTTATCAGGCACGCATGCGACCGGGCTCATGACATCCCGCGGGGAACTATACTGCCACTCTTGCCATACCTTTGATTTCATAATTTTGCATTTGATTCAACGAATTTCTTTTTCATAGCCCTTACTGGCTAGATATAGCATGAAAGCTCATTTTCTTTTGAGGGTCAATATTGCCCCTATTTGAGACCTCTCTCGTATTGGGGAGCACCTAGGTTGGTCATCTTACCCATCAATCTCTTGCCCTACACTCGGCCGAGCAGAGAAAAGAAAAGACCTTTGTGCATACCCAAAGTATGGCCAAAGCAATAACGGTGTACCTTAGAAGAATCGGCTATGGCTCGCCGTATAGTGTGTGAAAAACCATGCTCAAGGTCACCCTCAACAATCAGGGAAAGAACTAGACTCCCAGCGTGGAGCTACCAACAGCCTAAGATGTTGTACAAGCGGACTCATTTAACCTAACTAAGACCACTCATTCGCGTGAAGGAACCAGCAATATACTCATGTGCAAGAGAAATAGAAATGATAGCAATAATAGCATGTTCTTGCATAAAATAAAGATACCTTGCAAATCCATTGAGCGGAAACCAGCACCCTAAGGCGAGAGCTTGATCATCGAGCTTTGAGCAGCACGAGCTTTGTTGTCCTTGCTTGACAGGACCAAGAATGGAGAGGATAGCAAAGGAGTTGATGATTCCTCTACACGGAGGAGCAGCAGACACGACACTGGATGAAGAGGGATAAAAGGAAGAGAGACGAGGGCTAGAACTCCCTCGTTAAGGCACAGAGACCCAGATAACATGAACTAGATACAGAATAAACAAAGATCAGCTGAGATCAAGGTGGGCTAAAGCCTCGAAAATAGCAAGAAAAATGGCAACGCCCCCGAAAGGGTGATATAGAAAGAATAGAAAACAATGAGAAGATTGCTGTGAAAGTAAGGAATAAGAAGAGTAATCATACGACGTGGTCGGAAAAGGAGAATAGTGGTCATCCGACAAGGTTGGAGAAGAAGAATCACAGACATCCGATAGGGTCGGAGAAGGAGAACCATGGACATCTGACAGGGTCAGAGAGGGATCAGAGGTAACACTCGGGAGTCCCGAGGAAGAAGGATCAGGTGATGTCCTGAAATCAGGATGAAAAGATGACATAGGTCGAGGCCTAGAATTGTGAGAGGAGGGAAAATCCAGAGGATCCGGATGGGAAGAAGAGGAATGGCGGTTTGCAGACCCGGGAAGAGAGGAGAAGATGATGGAAACAGGATCAGAAGGAGGAAGATACATCACCCAAGGGTGGGAACTAAGTAGAAGGAACGATGAATGAGAGAAAGAGGAAGAAGTGGACCCCTGAGTGCATGGCTGACGTCCTTTGAACTTGCGCCGCCGCCTCTTCTTAGCCGAAACTTCTTGAAAATGGACCCGCCTAGTGCGGGCTCGGACCTTCGGGCTTTTTGGCTTGAAATATCTTCTCAAATAATGAGCCCACCTGGCAGACGACCTGGCCCGGTTATGAACATGCAACTTCATCGGGGCGGTTGCCCTTAGACACTCAGTGCTAACATCATGTGGACATTCATGAACAAGTGACTCCTTAGATGAATAAGCACTACAAAACCATGGAGTCTTGTCACTTGGCACCATAACATGGAGATCCAGCAACTCCACTCAGCAATCAATCTTGAAGCATAACTCCCTTGATAAGAGAAAAGGATGAACCTGAGGGAGGGTAATGCGCGACGTTGATGTGGCCAACATACCAATAAAGTGAGGGAGACCACATAAAGAGTGCAGAATGTCCTTGAAAGATCCCGAGAATACGGCCAATTGCCCCTTAAACATGGAATTTATCAAACTCTTGGCAGCCGTATGAGTTAGCATGATCCGGGTAGAGAACCTCTCCTGACCAGTGAACTGAACAGCAATGGAGCGAGAAGTAATAACAGCATCAATAGTGAACTTCCCGGCGAGCAATGAGATTGCCACCGGTCTCGCTCTTGAAGAAATTGGCATCAGTGTAAGGGAACTATTCTTAGCAACCGTCATCGGGAGTACAAGCACATCATCCCCAAAATATCCAAGGCCCAGGACGCGGATCAACATGCGACAGATAAAATCTTGAAGCTTGAAATGTAGAACTTGCACTGAATCGTCCTGACTTGGCTCATTGTCTCCATGGGGACCAGACCCAAGGGACACCAGAGGCAGCGCACACCCGCTCCGTGGGGTGGAGGTGAATGGAGAAGTGGAGGGAATGGGCTCGGAAGGCATAGGTGAAGGCTCGGAAGGCGTAGGTGAAGGCTCGGAAGGCACGGAGGCTCCAACGGGAATGGTGGTGTCAAGTGGCGGTAAAGGTAATGTGGCAATGATAGGCTCGGGTGTAGGCGGCAAAGGCAAAGGTGAACGCGTAGCTTGCTCAGGCTCGGGTGGCGAGGAAGATGGAGGAGAGGATGGAGATGGTGATGAAGGCACTGGTGGTGAAGATGGAGGTGGTGAAGAGGGCAATGGGGAAGGCAGCGGCGCCCACCGTCAGCGTATCGACACGATGCGCCGGGTGGCGTTGGGATTGGAAGCGGTGGTAGTGGCGGAAGCAGGGGAGGCACTAGCCTGAGCAGAGGCTTGGGTTTGTGGAGGATGTGGAGATGGCGTAGGAGATGGAGATGGCCTAGGTGAAGGAACAGGTATTGGAGTAGGCGGCGGAGCGGGCACGACGCCAGATGAAGAATCACAGGGTGCCCCTGGTCTTGAATTGGAGACGGCTACTTGGGCGGCGTTGCTTAGTGCTACTGCTGCTTGCGGAGATGTAGAACAACCTTGCGAATGGCGGACCAATCGATCCCCTTCTTGGCTTCCAAGTCGTAAACAAACTCTTGGAGCTCGGGGCAATCCTCGACCAAATGCCCCTACTGACGATGACTGGAGCAAATCCCTGACCGTGGGTCAGCAAGGCACAACCGGAGGGAGCTGCAACGCATGAGTGGCCATCAGAGCCCTAAAAATATCTGTGAAAGACTCTGACAATGGAGGATGAGGAGCCCACTTTGGGCAAGGCGGATGCCAAGGCGAAGGTTATGGAGAAGAAGGAAGCGGAGGTTGCATAGGCAAGGTTATGTGGCTAGTGGAGGGACTAGGCGTAGACATATATGGAGCGGGATGGGAAGGTATGTAGTGGACGACATCCACTTGCTCGGGGTGTGGTGTTCCCTTGACTGGGGGTGGAGACACTGGCGGATATGTGGGAGCGAAAGGCTGACTTGCGAAAGGTTGATACGTGGGAGTGCATGGGTATGTAGGAGCGGAAGGTGGACTCGTGGAGGGCGAATATGTAGATGGCGAGGGGTATGTGGGCGTGGAAGGTGGAAAAGACTCGGGTTCAAGGGAATCTTGGAGTTATTGGCGAATGAAGCGGGTTCGGCTATATAATTGTTGCCAAGAGGTAATGTCGTTTAAGGCCAAGACAAAGCGGTACTCGGGTGTTGCATTGGAAATAAGCATCTTGATTTGCTCTCCCTCCGGAATGTGTCCCGGGACTTGCGTGGCAAGGCGACACCAGCGGTCGGCAAAAGCGGAGAACTCCTTGTCGGGCTTCATCTTCTCGTGGGCCAAATCCACCATAGAATACTTGGGCCCAACTTGGTCTTGAAACTACTGAATAAACTTCTCTTGGACAACTTGAAAATTCACAATTTGCTCTTGCGACAAAGAGAAGAACCAATCCCGAGCCGGGCCTTCCAATGACAGACCAAATAAATAAGCCATCAAACGTTGGTCATGTCTAAATTGGGCTGACTCATAAACGAACTTCTTCAAGTGCACATGCGGGTCACCAACTCCACCATAACGGCGATATGCTGGAATTTGTGAAGATGGCAGAAGTCGAAGATCTTGAAAAGCGAATGGAACACTTAAGGAGGATTTGGGATCAATTTGGCGTTGGAGTTCATCAAGCTAGCGTTGGGTTTGAGCAATCATCTCCTAGGTCGGGAGAGATCTAGAAAAATGTGGGCCAGCTTGAGCGAGAGATTGCGAATATGAACCAGAAACAGGGTAATGGGCCGAATAAGAGGATCCGCGCTGAGAAGAAGATAGAGAGCCCATTCTAGGAGTGGAAGAGTACATGGGCTTGGAAGGAACATGAGCATAAGGACCCATTGGGCCAGTAGCATAAGCAGAAGAAGAATGAGGCCCACTAAGAGAAAATTGGCCATTAGAAATCGGGCCAGTAGCATATGAAGGAGAGGGCCCATTAAGATGGAATTGGCCATGAGAAATAGGGCTAACCACCTGGGAAGGAGAAGGCCCATTAAGAAGAGGTTGGCCATTAGGGATTGGGCCAGGAACATAGGAAGGAAAAGAAGGAGACCCATGAAGGTAAGAAGGCCCATTATAAGGAGAAGGCCCATTAAGAGAAGGAAACCCATGAAGATGATTTTCAATGAGCCTTTGGGCCTGGGCCGGGTCCATTTGGCGAACAAGACATGATAAGTGGGCCATAAGGTTGGCTTGCATCTCGGATGGGTCAGGGGGGCCACGGGAAGATGGGCCCGTGTGAGAAGAGGATTCCACGCGGGAATAAGAAGAAAATTGAGAAGAGGAATGATACAAGGTGTTGGAATGATGCTCCATGAGGGCCAATGGAGACTTAATACAAGGAGAGAAGCAAGGGCTTAATGGGCTTGAGAATAAGAGGGGGGCTGACTCACTAGGACCAATGCACGACCGACCTAGGATAATGGACATAAAAAAATGGGCTAACCTAAATGGGCCTACCAACAAAATCTATGTGGGTGATGAAGGAATGCAACACAAACATCACAAATGGGCATGGACAAGCCCAAACAACACAAAACAACGTAATGTGAGAGTTTTCACCCAATTCAAACAAGTTGGTATGATGGGAAATATTTTAAAAGTTTTAATGGACCTTTTAATGATTTGAATTAAGATTAATCCCCTCAAGATAGGAATCTTATGGGAATAAGGTCCAAACTTTAGGTTGACAAAGGTTTACTCCCTCACACGTATGCAAAATGCAAGCCTAAGGGGTGGAAAGGTACAACCGGGCCAGCGTCCGTCTAGGAATCCACGGCTCACGGGGACTTACGAAGGTCCCGGATAAGATCAGGGCATCGACGCAGGCGGTCTTCCAGAAGCCGTCTGAAAGGCCACTTTCAACAGCTGCGTTGACGCATGGGGAAAGCTGTGTTGACACACTCAAGGCTCATCTGAAAGAATCAAGTCAACTATGTGGTTTTTAAAAATTGTACAGAGGGCAAAAAGGACTGGCGTAATCCTCTAAAAACTTAGATTTTAAGGAATGGAGGAGATACCTAGGACACACAAATGTCCATGTCATCATTAGTTCCCAAAGCAACCCTTTACTCCAAATATCTGTCAGTACAACAGCCACCAACAGGGTTGGTGTCACGCCCCGAACCGATAGCAACGGAAACTACTCGGAATGTGGCAGCGAACAGTCATGAATAATCAGAGCAAACCATAAAACACAAATACAAGGCTAGACAATGTTGACAAAAAATGATTCTTATTAATATTCAAATGTCAAAATTACATAGCCGACTCAACTTACATAAGTAAAAGAAAAGGACTCAAATACACTTTAATATAGGGGAAAAGACTCAATGATAGGACGAGACTCAAGAAAATAAAAGACACCGACTCGATTTTCCAGAGCACTAATCACTCTTGCCCTTCCCCGTCTGATTGATTATCTTTACATTATTACCTAAAAAATGTTAAAATAGGCTAAATGAGCAAAACGCAAAGTAGGAATTACATCTCTCATCAAGCAGGATATAAGTGATTAGCCAATTAATCATGTTCATGAGCATGTAATGCATGAATGATATAACATGACACTAGATCTAGCAATAAGGTGTTCATTAACGAGCATCAAAAGCCAAGGGCAGATATAAGCTCAAGAGAAAGGAAAATAATTTCCATGCAGAACCAAGGACGAGATGTTGGAATGAAAAAGTAAAGGCAGATGCTCAAATGAACATAACTTTAGAATTGGCCAGAATATATCAGAATTTTAATAATGATAAGCAGAAATAATCATTCTAGCATAATATCTAATTTATCAGAATAACCGAATATCAGGATTTCAAAATAACAGAATTTTCAGAATAACAGAGTTTGCAGAATAATAGAATTTAACAGATTTAACGACTTTGGTGCAATGCCACACCCAAAATTCCCATGGTTTACAGAATGGACTTCCGTCCTACCTGGCATTGGTTGTCGCGGACCCACAGCCCTTAATATTTCAGAATTTGCATATATGGCCAATATAAAGTCAAAGGGTTATGTTCTTTTAATATTGACAATGAATTTTTCGAAAGGAATAGCGTGTCATAGCTAATACGGGTGATAATCATGAAGATCCATGATATAACAAAATTTAGGGACTAAAGAACATGTAGGGATAGTATGTCGATAAATCTCTCATGAAATTTGAATATTCGTGAAAACTGGGTTGAATGGCGTCTATATAGTCACCGTGAATTTAAGAAATAGCGTCTACCATATGGACGTAATTAGAATAGTTGGCACGAACGGATTTGACATCAGTGTTACAGACGCTAATTCTAATTTGCGTCAACCATCAGGTTGCCAATTACAGATAGAAACTAGACTTCTCACGGTGACCTATCAGGGCAATCCGTGATAGCTGGGGCGTCATGTTTCTTCAGAGTGACACGAAAAATAGGGTTTCCAGAATTTTAAGGGTACAACCTGCTCGGTTGCCTTGAGAGAATCCAAGACTAGCGGAGACTTACGGAGACCTTAGAGAGAGAAATTTCAGTCCGGCGAAAGGAATATCCAGCGGAGGGTCTTTCAATCTCCAAGAAATAGTGTATAATCGTGAAACCTCATGAAACAGGGACTCTATCTCGGCTATGAGACAGGAGTGCCAGAAGACCCGCGGTATGGGTCAAAGCACGATAAAACGTTCGAGGGAAGAATTCATGTCTCTATGAACCGACGTCATTTTCTGTTTAATTTATTATTTAAAAAAATAGCGTAATTTTAAAAAGATGTCCATTCATATTCTATTTCTATTTAATTTAATAATTTTAGAAATTAACGTCTCTTTAAAAGGGTGCATATATATATATATATATATATTTGAAAGAATGTGAATAGAGATGAGATTAAAAAAGAATAAAGATGGAATGGGGCAATAATAAGGGTATAAGATAAATAAGGTGGCTTATAGGGTTTGGTGAAGAAATATCTCAAAGAATTAACATCAACGCCGTTGTCTTAATTCTTTTAACCAGGGTTTGCGGGATAGGTCATCCCGACCGTCCCGAGTTTCTGCCGGGACGGGACGGGACAGTACCTTCCCGCTCCGTCCCGCTCCATCTCGTAATATATATATATATATATATATATATATAATGAAATAAAATTCGTAACGTAGTTGGTTAAGTCATTTGCGAGCGCTTCTTCAACAGGTCTCCGGTTCGAGTCTTGCCAACACCTTCACATTTGAGTTTTTTGATTAAATTTTTTTTAAAAACTCAAAAAATGCATGTAACCGACAGGATTCGAACTCAAACCGCCCTTGAGCGAGTGAAATCAATTAACTAACTTACTTATTAAACGTTTTGTATTTAAAATAATATATATAATATATAAAGTGACCCGGTAGCGACCCACGGCCTGGCCGTCCCGCCCAGCGCCTGGGTCGGTCCGGGTCATGCGGGTCGGGCCGACCCGGACCGGGTGGTCAAACCCTGCTTTTAACACACTTACACGTGAACAGTGTCACTTTTTTGTTATTAAGAATTTAGCGAAAAAGTTTATATGACAAATAAGAGAAAAATCTAAGGGTCTCAACCATGAAATATCACAATTTTATTACATCATGCTAAAAAGATAAAAATCGGCAAAGGTGGTACGGGTTGTTAACCCCATGAACAGGGTCACTTTTCAATTTCAAATCTTTTATGCATCTAAATATATGAAAATTAAGAGAAAAATGTGAGGATCTCAAATATATATTTCTCCAGAATTTTAGATACATGGTTACATGATTATAAAATTTTTAATCATGCGTTGACTTTGCGTGAAACATAACAACATAAAAAAATGGGATTATGCATGCATTGATTAAGTTTGATATAACCTACGTAGATAACTGAAAACTTGTTATATAGAAACATGCATGCAAGATTTAATTAATAATAAATTTTTACGCTCGGGAGAGAACATCTACATAGATTAATAGGAACATGCTATTAAGAGATTATGAAAGATTATCAAGTTTTGCTTTGAGAGAGAACACCAACATAGATTAATAGGAACATGATATGTTGAGATTATGCAAGATTCTCAAGCTTTGCTTTGAGAGAGAACACCTACCTTAATGAAGTGAAATACGAGGTACGGACGTCGGACAGGGTTGTAGAGGCAAGGTAGTGACAACAGGAATAAGCCCTCCCCTTACGCAGGAGGAAGAAAGGAAGCAGAGGGTGAAGCACCGCAATGGCACAGTAGCAGAGGGGGTTTTGTTGAGTCAGATGACTAGGAGATCTAGATGGGGGGTGAATACATCTACCCCAAATTAAAATTTCTACAGTACTGAATATCAGTGCGGAATTAAAGTAAACTACTGTGAGTAGAAACACGAGAGCAATATGAATTATCAACAAGATACTCTACTATAAAGATGATGCAGATCACAGTAAACACTAAACAAATTGATCACTTAACTCAGCATAGTACCTGGCGGAGGGTCGATTAGAAAATCTCCTTACGCAAAGGCCAGTTTTTCAGATAGATGAAATCTATCCTTCTAACTGAACCCATTTTATATACCACTGAGTTGAATGAGTCAGATAAGATGAAGAAAGTAAATCTACTAAGTAATTCACAACAATGAATTAGCGCAGTTAAATTCAGGATATATTTAAGTAGACAGATGTAAAAATTGATTGAATGTAAAAGAAGAACCGTATGAAATGGTTAGGAAATAGCAGTTGACATTCCTTAAGCATTCATCTATTCGCAGTAATGAAAAATCCAATCACACACAGGACAAATCAATTTTAAGGTGCTTCGATCTCAACCTTGAGATCTACATCCACCCCTTACTCAACCGAGTAAGGATTCTGCTGCCACACAACTTGAATACCGCTGATCCATAGCTTTGGGGATCAAATCCCTACAAATTACTGAGCATTACAGCTTGCTATAACCACTGGTTCACAACTTATCCCGCTGAGCTTCACAACTTGCTAACCGTTGATACATAGCTTATGAATGATGTCAAAAAGGAAACGAAAAATAAAAATGATAATGAAAAGAAACAAATATAGCTCACTACGGAGCAGATTGACTCTGGATCTAATCTAGGATTCAAGACAGTAGCAATCTCTCTCAGACTCTTTTCTCACTCAGACAATCTTCACCTATCTTACGGCACTCTATTTTTCTCTCGATTCTTCGCAGCAGGCTCTTTCTCTCGATCTATTCTCTGACTCTTATCTCTTAGACTCTAACTCTTCTCAACCTCTCTGAACTCTTCTGCTCTTCTGATGTTGTGCTTCTTCCTCTCGATCTCCTTTTTATAAGCGCAGGCTGATACAGGTGGTCCCCTGAGCTTTTTGAAATTTGGGCGCGTGGAAGACACACTCCCACTCACTAGAAATATCCAGAACTCATGCTTTGATGGGCCACGTGTCAGGAGTGGAGGTTGTGATGATCCACCTGGCAGACTATCAGTTCTGCTCCCTGTCTTGGATCACGTGTCTTTAATCTGATACTTTAAGTTCCACGTGAGTTTGATTTCAGACTGCCTTTATGCTGCCTAGGTGTTTGATCATATGACAAGGCTGGTTCTTCCTGCTTCTGTTCAAAACATAATCCAAGACTTATGAGTTTAATAAGACATGTAACAGTTGTTAGCAAATGCAATTTTAGATGCTTCATGAAATTAGGCAATTTATCAAAGTGTCTACACAAGGTACTTCAATAGCTTTGATGCACAAACGAGATATATCAGACTATATAACTAACATATGTAGCAGGTCAGAACAGGAACATTGACCTTAGTATGATGCAGGTAGACCTTATGTACCAGACATACTGACTCTGTAATGAAGGTGCCTCGACTTGATTTTATAGTGAATGCACAAAGTGCATCGACTTTAAGAGTGATAACATACTAGTATCGACCCTACTCAATCATGTATTGACCCATGCATCAGTCGCTAGCTAACTAGCATCGACCTTATTGAGACATGCATTGACCAGTGCTTCAGTTGCTAGCTTACAAGCATCGACCTTACAACAGTCGCTAGCCAACTAGCATCGACTTGTGCTTTAGTTGTTACCTTACAAGCATCGACCTTACAGCAGTCGCTAGCCAACAAGCATCGACCTGTGCTGCAAACTTTATAAAGATGCATCGACCTTCTAATGCAAGTCTCCCACATGTACACAGACCTTCTAGACAGAATGAATATATGCACAGACCTTTTGAACTAGTCTGCATGTGTGCACCGACCTTACTGTGCATTCAGTGTATGAGGTGCATCGACCTTCTGAATGAAAAATGCCTATGTGCATCAACCTTCTAGACTCAGCGATATATATGCATCGACCTTCTTGGTCTATAACCAATACATGCATCGACCTTCTAGACCCAATGCCATATATGCGTCGACCTGGTAGTTTAATGAAGTGAAAGATGCATCGGCCTTCCTATGTCAATGTATGAAAGTGCATCGACCTGTATACATCATTCATGAGCATGCATCAACCTGCATCGACCTTGATATGCAACAAAACTCATTCTGACTAAAGTAAAAGCTTTAATATAACAATGTTACCAGAGTCAAATTAAGATCAAAAAACATTGTTGCCATCGTTAAAACTAGAGATCAAAATCAGAGGAGATACAACATTCTCCCCCTTTTTGATGATGGCAACACTTCTATATTTTGATGGCAACACCTATTGCTTAATGAGTCAGAATATGCAAATGTCACAGTTAAGTGCAATAAGAGACAGATATGCATATGCAAAGATATATACAAGGCAAACTTTCCCCCAAGGCAATCTCTCTCAAGATCTCTCCCCAACTAGAATGAGTGATCTCTCCCCCAGCTAGATCTCTCTACCATCAAGATCTCTCCCCCTTTGCCATCAGCAAACAAACAATGATGCTTGATAGAGAAATGATAGAAATTTGAGATGAAGGGTTTAAGGCAAGATCAAAAAGAGAGGAGCAGAAGTATGAATATAAGCATAATCCGATTCATCCTTCATTAGCTTAGCATAGAAAATCTAGATTCTTCTGACTATAAGATTTTACATAATGCAACTCTGATAGAGATTTGGTTTAAGAATGATGAAAGTAGAATTCAGTATCCAAACTCTTTGAATAATGTTGCATTATCATTTAATTGCAATAAACCAGACCTACATAGTGATGTTTTCAATCTCACTTCATCTTACTCATTCAAATCCAATGAAATTCTTAGGATATTCTTATAACATGTATTGAGATTAAACACTTTTGACATTTCTATTTTCAATTTATCGCAGGGTGACAGCATGTTTTTCTTTTCCTTTCTGCTCATAATTTTTTCAGAACAGTCAGGTGAAATTCATACCTTTTGACATAAGAGTACACGTTGATTAGACGCCAATACCCCTAGTTACTCAGTAGAATTTATCATTCTGTGTCATTTTGAATAGAGATAACATTAGAATTATTTTTGACATGAGGCACAACACATCTCAGGTGAAGTGATCCAGTTACTCACCACATATAATGTCATTGCTCTGCCTATAAAATTCAATCATTATAGCAATCTATTTTATCAGAGATAGCAGCACTCTTCATGACATAGGTTATCTTCATTTCTTTAATGAAGAGCCTAGTTTCTCAGTGTAATCTATCGTTGCTCTGCCTACAAGGATGTTGATTCATAATTTTTTTAACATAGCTGCCCTTTGGTTTTGCAGAAGATTTTATGTTTAAAAATAATACACAATTCAAGATTTCGACCAAGATGATCATGAATGTTAAGTTTTCAGATTTAGAGAGACCTTACAACACATACTATGGAAGATATGGTTGAATACTATTAAATGTGAACTGTAGCCTTTCCATTGAGTTCAAACTTTAGATTCTTTGATTCATTAGACTTAAACCAAAAACTTTTTATGGTGCATCAATGATTCTTATAGGAGAAGATTTTTTGAATTTCAGAGCTCAAAATAATGAATTGAAGACCAAATTGTATTATATTCAAATTGGATCAGAGAGCAATACAAAAATATAGCTGACAAAGCTGTTGCCAACCAAATAGGACACAAAACTAACAGAATATTTTTGACACAAGCTCCCCCTGTCTATATGCACTACTGCGAGACACAACATTGAAGACACAGAATCATGGATAGCCATGTCAACCATGAACTCCCCATTACTACATGCATAATGGAATGATATGTAAAATTCATATGTATGCATTATTGACCCATGGTACCAGGTGGAGGTAAAACTCTACACATGATGTGGGTTTCCAGAAAGACATAATTTGTCTTTCTCCCAGCGTACCATTTGATATACCTATGGGTCAGAGAATGAAGAGCAGCATAGAACCATGTAGACATTGATAGTACCTTATACAGCATTTATAGACAAAAGCATGTGTTTAAGCAAATAGAGACTGTCATTTATGCTGAGAATTTACACAGACCAAGTTCTCTTCTCAAATATTTAAACATTTCATTATTAAGAGGCTTGGTGAAGATGTCAGCAATCTATTTTTCAGACTCAATGAAATTTAATTCAATTTCCTTTTTATTAACCTCATCTCTAAGAAAGTGGTGTTTTATTTCAATATACTTAGTCTGGGAATGGTGAACAGGATTTTTTGTTAAACATATGGCACTAGTGTTGTCACAGAGAATAGTAATACAACCAAGTTTAATGTGATAGTCAATAAGTTGTTGCTTAATCCAAAGGACTTGGGCTGCACAGTTCCCTGCAGCAACATACTCTGACTCAGCAGTGGAGAGAGCAACAGTATGATGTTTCTTAGATGCCCAAGACACTAGACAACCACCTAGATATTGACAATATCCACTAGTGCTTTTCCTATCTATCCTACACCCGTCATAGTCTGCATCAGTGTAAGCTACAAGGTCTAACTCACACCTAGCAGGATACCATAGACCTAAATCCAGGGTGCCAGATAAATATCTAAAAAAATTTTGACTGCACTCATGTGTGAATCCTTAGGACTAGCTTGAAATCTAGTACACAAACACACTGAGAATTGAATATCAGGTCTAGATGCAGTTAAATGCAACAGGGATCTGATCATACCTCGATAGGTTTTGGAATCAACCATTTTATCTTCTGGGTCAGCATCAAGACTGGTTGATGTACCCATTGGTGTAGCAATTTCTTTGAGATTCTACAGCTTGTATTTCTTCAGGAGATCCTTGACGTACTTTCCTTGTGTGATGAAGCTTCCTTCTAAGGTTTGTTGTGCCCCTTGTGCCTTGATGATATTGTGTAGTTTTGATGATAGCATACACTATGAGTCATGTGAGATTAGAATATATAGATGTTCTGCATGCAATCTCTACATACATGATTCAATGCATAGTTTTATTTTTTAGTATACATAGTCTGTGCATACTTTGTTTACGCATTGAAAGTCGATGCGTGTACATTGCATCTGTCGGGACATACATCGCTGCATGCTAACAAGTCTGTACAACCTCCGTTGTTTCACTCGACCAAGTCAGTACACTCAACCAAGTCAGTGCAAGCACTATTCATCCATTAGCTCAGTTCGCAGCTAAGTCAGTACAGTCCATGTTCTTCATGCATGTACATAGTCAGTGCATCTTTTTGCATCGTTGTGCTTCACGCATACACATAGTCGATGCATCCTTAGTTGTTGCACGTAACTAAGTCGGAGCAAGTGTGAACCATGCGAGAGTTGAGTCGATGCAACTCATGTTGCTACATGCGATTAAGTCTGTGCATTTATGCATCTTTCACAACAAAGTCTGTACACTCTTCAGTAGCAAGTCGATGCATCTCTTGCTCCATGAAAACAAAGTCTGTACACTCTTCAGTAGCAAGTCGATACATCTCTTGCTCCATGAAAACAAAGTCTGTACATTCTTCAGTAGCAAGTCGATGCATCTTTTGCTCCATGCACACAAAGTCTGTATATTCTCGATGCCATGTCCGTGCATTCATCTTCATTGTACATACTTTCTTATATGCATAATGCATTATATGCATCAAGTCTGTACATGTCTCGATGCCATGTCCGTGCATTCATCCTCATTGTACATACTTTCTATATGCACACTGCATTATGTGCATCAAGTATGTACAGGCTTTGATCAAATTTTGAACTAACTCAGTGCATCCTTTTCTCTTCTCTTTCAGATCAATTCAAGTTGGTAACTAGTCTGACCTGACAGAATATCTGCTCGAGGAGCTTAAGAAGGGCATGTGATCCAAGAATGGAGGAAGTGCTAGGATTGTGACAGGTGTATTGCAGCAGGCTGAAATGCTGCCACGTGGTCAAGGCGCTAGGGCGGGAATTCGTGGATGACACACGCCCACCTATCTGCTGCTGCTATAAAAGGAAGGTTTCTCCATCTAGAGAGAAAGGATGGTGAGTGTGGTGATCGTGAAAAGAGGATTAAGAAGTGTGGTGATTGTGAAAAAGTCTTAGAAGAGCAGAAGCAGAAAGAGCCTGCACGATCCAGAGAGAAGAGAAAGAGAGAAGAAGAGAAGGAGAGAGAAAAAGAGAGAGAGTAGCAGAGAAGAAAAGAAATGAAGAAGAAGAAGAAAGATAGAGAGAGAGATAGAGAGTTAGAGGAGAAGAAGAGAAGCTTCATCTAAAGATCTGTCACTACTGGAATCTGGATCATATCCAATCCAGTCAGCTCCATGGGAGCCACATCTATGTTGATGTCATTTAAAGCTTTCAGTTGTTGTGTTTTCTTGTCTCTTGTTTTTCTTTTGAACCTTTATTCAAGCTGTTAGTCAGCGGAGCAAGTTGTGTTGCTCAGCGATTGCAGAGGAGGATTCCTCTAGTCGGCTAAGCGGTATTGCCCAGCGGATCAAGCTGTTAGGCAGCGGATGGCTAAGCTGTATTGCCCAGTGGAAGCAAGCTGTGATGCTCAGCTGGTTGTAGGCAAGCTGTGAGGCCCAGCGGTTTAAGCTGTGTATCAGCGGAAGCCACACTCGGGTTTGAGTGTGGGGTGGACGTAGGTCTGCGGACTGAACCACCTAAAAACTCCCTTGTTTACTATGGTTTGATTGCCTTATTTGACTCGCTAGATGTATGCATAGGCCGATCTGTTTCTTCAATCTAGTGGAAATTTGGTTTGCACACTAAACACTTGATTCCGGTTCCATGAGAACCAATTTGTTTAGATAAACTGAGTATTCTATGTAGCTTGCATAGCTTGCATAGGGTAGATCTAGAGGTTAATTCATCTGATCTATTTCTCGTTGTTTGAAGTGAGGACCCAAGTCTATCGAGGCTCCATTTTACTTTAATTCCGCATCTCTGATTGTTATAGATCTTAATTGGGAGAAATTTTTTTAAAAGGGATTCATTCCCCCCCCCCTCTGAATCCATCGCACCGGTACTAACAAGGTTTGGCAAATCTGTAGTCCAAGGAAAAACTTCAACTCACCCATTAAACTCATTTCAAATTCGTCAGTCATTAGATTAGAGAATTCCTCACACATAGATGGTTTGGTTGAACCAAATACAATGTCATCTACATAAATCTGAACAATAAGAATATCCTTGTTATCTACTTTAGTAAATAAAGTTTGGTCAACCTCACCTCTTGTGAAGCCCATACCTATGAGGAATAATGTCAGCCTGTCATACCAGGCCCTGGGAGCCTGTTTCAATCCATATAAGGCCTTATCCAACTTGTACACATAATCAGGGAAATCAACACATTCAAAGCCAGGGGGTTGTTTTACAAAAACTTCTTCTTTTATTAAGCCATTTAAGAAAGCAGATTGGACATCCATCTGCTGAAGCTTTATTCCTAAGCTACATGCAAATGCAAGAAGAATCCTGATAGCTTCAAGTCTGGCCACAGGGGCAAAAGACTCTTCAAAGTCTACCCCAAGTTCCTGATTATACCCTTGAGCAACTAGCCTAGCATTGTTTCTAACAATTTTTCCCTGTTCATCTGTTTTATTCCTAAAAACCTATTTTGTACCTATGATAGAGCCATGTGTAGGTTTGGGAACAAGGTGCCATACTTTGTTCCTTTCAGACATACTAAGTTTCTCATGCATGGCATTTATCCAATGATTATCTTTTAAAGCATCATCAATATTTCTGGGTTCTATTTGAGAAACAAGAGCAAAAGAGTTAAGCTCATTTTCAATCCTGAAGTGAGACCTAGTTCTAGGGGGTTCATTAATATTACCAATGATATTATCTAATGGGTGATCTCTAAGATTTTTGATATTGATAAGCTGATTACCTAAGTCCCCATTTACCTCCCCCTGAACTTTTGGCTCTTCAACTTCATCTTCAGTCCCTTGTTCTGCTTTTTCCTCTTCTTTATTCTCTAAAATTTCTCCTTCATCCTTATTTCTGCAAAAGTCACTTTCAAACCTGTTAGATGTTTCATCTAAAATCACATGAGGTGTCTCTTCAACAGTTTTATATCTCTTATTGTAGACTCTATAAGATCTTCATACTTCATAATATCCTAGGAACATTCCATGTTCACTCTTTGCCTCAAACTTATCAAGATCTCTTTTAGAGCTAACATGAATGAAACATTTTGATCCAAAAACTTTAAAGTAAGCTAGTGAAGGTTTCTTACCTTTTAGTAATTCATAAGGTGTCTTTTGACTAGAAGGTCTTACCAAAGCCCTATTGATGATATAACATGAAGTATTCACAGCTTCAGCCCAAAATCTTCTTGGTAATCCACTCTTAACCAGCATACTTCGAGCCATTTCTACCAAGGTTCTATTTTTTCTTTCAACTACTCCATTTTGTTCTGGAGTCCTTGGTGAAGAGAACCTATGTGTTATTCCATTTTCCCTGCAGAAATATCAAACTGTGAGTTTTCAAACTCACCTCCGTGGTCAGACAGAATATTAGATATGGAGAACTTACCATCCTGTTTTATTATGTAGAAGAATTCCTGAAATTCACCAAATGCTTTATTTTTGTGAGTTATAAAGAAAACTCAAGTAAACCTAGAGAAATCATCTATAATGACAAAACCATATCTTCTACCAGTTAAGCTAACTGATCTAGTTGGTCCAAACAAATCCATGTGAATCAGTTCAAATGGTTTAGAAGATATGCTTTCAGTTCTGGATTTTAGAGATTTCCTAGTGTGTTTTCCTTGAGTATAAGCTTCACAGATTTTATTCTTTTCTTTGAATGATATTTCAGGTAATCCTTTTACCAAGCAAAATTTATTCAACTTATGTAAAATCCTATAGCTAGCATGACCTAGCCTACGATGCCAAAGGAATGCAAGGTCATCTTTATTTGCAGATAGACACATGTTCATGTGGACTTCATCATCCAAGTCAACCATATACATGTTATTGACTCTTTTTCCAGTGAATTTTACAATTTCATAATTAGGTTCAAGAATGGTGCAAGCAAGTGAATCAAAAACAACTTTATATCCCTTATCACATAGTTCACTAATGCTAAGCAGATTATATGCAAGTCCTTCTACTAATAAGACATCATCAATGCAACAGGAAGAACATTTACCTACCTTACCTGATCCTAGCATTTTGCCCTTTGTGTTTCCACCAAAAGTAACATGACAAGCATTCTTTTCAGTTAACATATAGAACTTTTCTTTGTCCCTAGTCATGTGCCTGGAGCAGCCACTATCAAGCAACAATCTGTTGTGGTGGGCTGCTAGGCATACCTACAAAATCAAATAAGTGGAAAGTTTTGGAACCCAAGAATGTTTGGGCCCCATTGCAGCAGTCAACTCATGCAAGCAAGATGGCAGATATTTTGGGATCCACATTTATTTTGTTGACTTAGTTGCTTTTGTGGAATTTTTATTTTTCTGGTTATTGTGCTTATTTTGGAGATTGTTTGGCTTTTGAGCAACTTTCTGAGTTTTCAGAATATTGGAGTTTTCGTGCTAGTTGTTGGTCTGAGAAGCATTAGGATATGTGTGTGCATCATAGAGCCTAGATTGAGTATTTCTGAAATGACCATAGAAATTCTGGTTTCTAGATGACCGAGGCCTAGGCTGTGTTGAAGTACTCCAAGGATTGCGTTGATGCACCCAGTGACCTGAAGTACTCCTGCTCTGACCTTTGTGTGCAAAGGGCTGGAGTTCAGAAGGAATGTACATTGGTGCAGTATGGCTAGTGCCTCGACCTTTCTGTTGAGGCTGGGTTATCTTTGTCTTGAGACCTCCTAGGACTTGAGTTCTAGTAGCTTGACTATGACCCTGACCCTTGGGTTTAGGTGCAATGAAGTGTGTGCTACTTTCCCTAACAACATTCACTTTTCCTTTGCCCTTGTCCTTGGCAATTATTCTATTTTGATCAATGTTCATTTTTATCAGGGGATTGTATTTTCCTTTTCCCTTTTCAGCAACAAATGAAATTGTTTTAGCTTCAAAGTTTTTCTTGCCAGTTGGATTAAATCCAATCCCTCTTTCCTGAAATTTACTTTTGTTCCAAGAATGGCATTCAGATTTTCAGTGCCTTGTGTCATGGCCTCAAGTGATTTTTGCTTATCATTTACTTCCATGTTCAGATTGTTAATAGTTTTCTTCAATTCTTCATTCACACATTTCACATCCTCATATTTCTCATTAGCTGTCTTTGTTTCCTCTTCAAATATTTGGATTCTAATTTAAAATTCATCAATAACATTATTCAGGTTTTCATTTTCACATCTTAGTTCTTTCAAAACATCTTCATATTCATCTTTTTCAGCAATAGAGTTTTGTAAATCAGAATTCTCTTTCTCTAAACATGCAATCCTATCATTTAACGAAGTATCACAAACAAGAGAATTAATTTTCTTTTTGAGATGTCTGTTCTCCCTACGCATATTATCATATTTATCTAGGATTTCAACATATGTGTCTTCCCAATCACTATGAGTGTAATCTTCAAAGGGAGAATTTACCACATCATCAGTTTTCTCTTCGTCTTCTTTTCTAGCCATCAGACATAGTTTATCTTCTTCATTACTGTCAGAAGAGCTGCTATGACTATCTTCTTCATCATCGCTCTAGGTGCTCACCATAGCCTTTGCCTTCTTATTTTTCCATCTGGGCTGATTCTCTTTTTGTAGCTCTGGGCTGATTCTCTTTTTGTAGCTCTGGGTAGTCTGCTTTTAAATGCCCTGACTTCCTGCAATTATAACAAACTATGCTTTCAGACTTTTTAACATTGCCAGATTTAAATTTAGAATGTCTTCTACCAGATGAGTATTTGCGTATGAAATGTTTACCTTCTTTTTTCAGAAATTTCTTAAACTTCCTGGTCAACATGGCAAACTCACCTGAATCTTCTTCAGAACTGGATGAGCTTTGTTCGCTAGAAGACCCTCTGCAGCTGGAGTTTACCTTAAGTGCCAGTGGCTTCATCTTCTTATCAAAGTCATCTACCCTCTTGAGATTCAGCTCATACGTCATGAGGGATCCGATTAGTTCGTCGACACCAGTAGTCGCCAGGTTCCTAGACTCTTCCACTACAGTGGCCTTCGTATGCCAGATTGGTGTCAAGGACTGAAGAATCTTCCTGACAAGCTCGTATTCACTGTAAACCTTGCCCAAACTCTTCAAATTGTTAGTAAGTAATATTAACCTAGCATACATCTCAGAAATTATTTCACCAGGTTTCATCTTAAAAGCTTCATATTCAGAAACGAGCATGTTTACCTTAGTCTCTCTTACCTAAGATGTTCCTTCATAGATTACCTGAAGTTTGTCCCACATCTCTTTTGCTGTGGTGCATGAGGCCACTCTTGAAAACTCGGTGGGATGTAGAGCACATTGTATGGCATTGACTGCGCTCCAATTCAGAGTTGACTTTCAGATTTGCTCCCGAGTCCAGACATCTTCATCTTCAGGAAGCTCGAAAGGACCTCGGCTGACCACCTTCCAGATTTCACAATCCTCAGCTCTTAAGAAGACCTGCATACGATTCTTCCAGTACGCATAGTCAGTTCCATTAAAGAATGGAGGCTTATTTACAGAATGCCCCTCAGCTGTTAGACCTCTAGCTTCCATTTTGCCAGATCTCTCTGGGATGTTAAGCCTTTAGAGAGTTAGGCACTCATACCAAGTGTTGAGTCGGATGACTAGCAGATCTAGAGAGGGGGTGAATTGATCTACCCCAAATTAAAATTTCAACAGTAGTGAATATCAGTGCGGAATTACAGTAAACTACTGTGAGCAGAAACACTGAGAGCAATATGAATTATCAGCAAGATACTCTACTATGAAGATGCTGCAGATCACAGTAAACACCAAACAAATTGATCACTTAACTCAGCATAGTACCTGGCGGAGGGTCGATTAGAAAATCTCCTCACGCAAAGGTCAGTTTTCCAGATAGATGAAATCTATCCTTCTAACTGAACCCATTTTATGTACCACTGAGTTGAAAGAGTCAGATAAGATGAAGAAAGTAAGTCTACTAAGTAATTCACAGCAATGAATTAGCGTAGTTAGATTCAAGATATATTTAAGCAGACATATGTAAAAATTGATTGAATGCAACAGATGAATCGTATGAAATCGTTAGGGAATAGCAGTTGACGATCCTTAAGCATTCATCTATTCGCAGTAATGAAAAATCCAATCACACATAAGACAAATCAATTTTAAGGTGGTTCGATCTCAACCTTGAGATCTACATCCACCCCTTACTCAACCGAGTAAGGATTCTACTGCCACACAGCTTGAATACCGCTGATCCACAGCTTTGGGGATCAAATCCCTACAAATTTCTGAGCATTACAGCTTGCTACGACCGCTGGTTCATAGCTTATCCCGCTGAGCTTCACAGCTTGCTAACCGCTGATACACAGCTTATGAATGATGTCAAAAAGGAAACGAAAAATCAAAATGATAATGAAAAGAAACAAATATAGCTCACTACGGAGCAGATTGACTCTGGATCTAATCTAGGAGTCAAGACAGCATCAATCTCTCTCAGACTCTTTTCTCACTCAGACAATCTTCACCTATCTTACGGTACTCTATTTTTCTCTCTATTCTTCACAGCAGGCTCTTTCTCTTAATCTATTCTCTGACTCATATCTCTTAGACTCTAACTCTTCTCAACCTCTCTGAACTCATCTGCTCTTCTGTTGTTATGCTTCTTCCTCTCGATCTCCTATTTATAGATGCAGGCTGATACAGGAGGTCCCCTGAGCTTTTTAAAATTTGGGCGCATGGAAGACGCACTCCCACTCACTAAAAATATCCAGAACTCGTGCTTCGATGGGCCACGTGTCAGGAGTGGAGGTTGTGACGATCCACGTGGTAGACTATCAGTTCTGCTCCCTGCCTTGGAGCACGTGTAATATCCCAAAATTTTGTATATGATATTTTAGAATTTTTTTAGAATTTATTTAGGCTTTCTAAGATTTTCTAGATATAAATGGATTATTAAATGAATTTGGGGTAATTAAAATCAAATAATAAGCCCCAATATTTATTAAATAACCTGGGCTTTTAAATAAGCCCAAATGACCCAAAACCAAGCCCATAAGACTTGGCCCATATTCTAGAAGTCTAGAATATTATAATTACGGAATTTAGAAGATAAATTAGCAATTATCGGACTTTTAAGAGGGATAAATAGGCTAATAATAGGAGATAACATCAAAGGAGTTTGAATTTATTCAAATTCGGCGCCATAGGTAAAAACGGTCTATCGGGCGACCGCATGGGACTAAAAATGGTCTAGACTAGACTGCTAAGCTTTGCAGATTCCGTGAATGGAAGAAGGCATGAAAAAGGTGGGAACTTTGACATCCAAATCGCCTAGGGTCGATGCTATCTCTTAGATAGATGAGTATATAAGGCTTGAGGATCGAATTAAAACCCTAAAGATGACTCTATGTTTGTTCTAATCCATGAAACCCTAACTAAACCCTATAAATAGACCTAAGATTTCATATGCGTGACCCTTACTTTTGGCTCGCGTGGAACTAAGGTAAGGAAGCATTATTTGAGGTAGGTTCTTTAGAGTAGTTTGTTCATAATACTAAGGTTCCCTCAAAATTTCGTTTTAGGAAATCAAGCCCACAAGGAGTTAGAGGTCTGCAAAGACGTCAGTTCGGTACAAGAAACTCAGGAAATTGTGCGACCAAGCCAAATTGATCAGCAAACTAGAAGCCGTAAACGAGATAACTAGATAGAGGTTATTTAGAACTATTTGTTCCTTTTAGTACCCTCTTCTTACCCTTAAAATTTCGTGGCTTTAGGTGAAGGGAATCAGGAGTTAGAAGGGCGTGAAGTTGTTGGCTCGGTTCAGGACGAGCAGAACTAGGGTTGACTTCCAGCCCTAAATTCGAAGTCTAAGGCCCAGAACTGATGGGGGCATCACTTACCACTCCACATTCTGCGAAGCTCTGATGGATCGACGGTTTGCGTCATTGTGTTCTTCATATTTTTCTGAGTCTATCCATGTATTTTTTATATTTTATTTGAGTCATAAACTATGTAATTCTCCCTTTCTTTGAGTCCGGTACCTAGGTATAAGGGTCATTTACCTAAGTCTTAAGTCACGTGGTTAATTAAGTTGTCTATTGGGCCAAACTAGTGGGCTTGGCCCAGGGGTGCCCTCCCTTGGACTGCTTTCGTCATTAGTTGTTTAGTCAGGGTCATTTTAGTCCTAGGAAAATATGAGTGCCTATAAATAGGCCACCCCACTCCCTCATTTGTAATCTTTTGGTCATCAAAAATTGAGTGTTCTAGTGCAATTGGAGTGGATTCTCCATCTCTCTCTCCCTTGTTGGGACGGTGCGATCGATACAGAGGGGGGGGTGAATGTATCCCCTTCAAGAATATTGCCCAAATTAAAAACAATTCGCCTGCTACTAGATACAGTTGCAGAATAAAGGCTATCGAGTTCAAATAGACATTTGATCGACTAGATGAGCTACTGACTATACTAGTGGAACCTGATGAAGTCTAATGACAAATGACAGTACAATGCGAACTAGACTCACTTACCAAGATGTAAAGCTCAAGGCCACTGTAACTCGAACCAAGACTATTCAAACAACCTGTGAAACAGATAGAAGATATGGAAGCGCACACCACAAGCAAACCACAGAACAAAGGATTTTTAGGTGGTTCGGTCCTCCAGACCTACATCCACCCCACACTCAAACCGAGTGTGGCTTCACTAACAGCTGGGCAACACAGCTTGCCAACAAACGCTGATACACAGCTTACCCAGGGAAACAACCTCCCCTCTTCCTCCTATACGGAGGGAACCTCTAGCAACCCACGGTCACTAGAAACCAGAGACTCACGTCTCTCTTCCTCTATACCAAGAGGGAACCCCACTAGTAGCAGCCCCGCTACCAGTGAACCAGCCAGTAGCACTCTGCTACCAGCAATCCACCAGAGGCCTAGCCTCTCTTCCTCCTAGCCCGGAGGGAACCCACAAGCAGCCCCCTGCTGCTTGCAAACCGGAGGAACCAGCCTCCCTTCCTCCACACAGGAGGGACCCGACCTCAGTCCAGAGGATCGGAAGAACTCAGTAAATCAGATCAAATAAAAGGAAAAATAAGGAACGAAAATAACACAGCAAACACAAGTTGTAAAAGAAGGAACATCAGATGTGGCTCTTAAAGAGCTGGATGGCCTGGATTTGATCCACGGTCCATCAAGAATAGATCTCCCTCGATCTCACTCTCTTTCTTCACTCTCTCTCTTTCTCTTTCTTCTCTGCTGCACTTCTCTTCTTCTCTCGATCTCTGTTCTTCTTTTCTCTCATTCTCTTTTTCTTTTCTTATGCTGGATCGTGGAAGCTCTCTCTTCCTTTTCCCTTTTTCTTCTCTCAGCTTCTGCTCTCTGCTTCGATCACGATCAGTCTTCTACAGAGGATGAAGACTCGTATATATATAGCAGTAGCAGCTAGGGCGAGTGTGGATTCTACAGCTCTCGCCCAAACATTTGGCCACGTGTCAGCATCCTGGTATCTCGTCCATCCTTGGATCACGAGCCAGGCACCTCGGATCACGTGCCCTTCATTAGTACGCTCAGCACTTGGAGTTGAGGTGGCGTCAACACACTTGCTCCAAGGGGTTGACGCAGCCTTCAAAGACATTCGACCAGCAAAACTCAAGTCTGCTGCGTTGACTCCATCAGCCTGCTGCGTTGACGCATTGAAACGTTCCATTGAATAAACAGCCTAGCCTTTTTAACTGCTGCGTCGACGCTTCCAATCCGTGGCGTTGACGCATTGATGCGTTCCAGTGAGCAACCAGCCTAGCCTTTTTAACTGTTACGTCGACGCTGCTCCACTGCTGCGTTGACGCATTGGAGTATTTCTGACAAGGCCTCTGCTTCTTGAGTGGCTGAGTTGACGCAGCCTTTACGTAGAGTTAACGCTGTGAAGAGTATCCGTGGATGCATCTTTACTGGTGCGTGGACGCCTTAAGCTCTAGCGTCGACCCTGTTCTTGTCTTGCATCAGGAATTAATTCAAACGAAAAGATTAATGAATCAAGACTTAATCACAAACACGCCATTCATATCTCATTGTGAATTAGAGCTGAAGCAGTGTATAGACTTGGTGAACACTGCAACAGTAATCGGATGTATAGAGTTGAAGTTAGACAATCCAGTGTATAGACATGAAGCTTCACAATCCAGTGTATAGACTTCAGTTAAGTGCATTGGCTGTACAGACTTCAATTAGAAGTTGCCCGATGTACAGACTTGAAGATAAGACTCCAATGTACAGACTTGCAAAAACGAAGTCAATGCACAGACTTTGAAAGACTTGAACACTGCGATGTTCAGACTTTAGCAGTGTATAGACTTAGAGTGTAGCTAAAGCTTCGAGCGTAGGAATAGGCCAAAATGTATAGACTTTCAATGAAGGGCGTTGTGTAGACTTTGGAAAGTCTGAGCCAATGTACAGACTCTGCCTCAACAATGAATAGGCAAAATGGATGTACAGACTTAGGTGTGAAGACCATTGTGCAGACTTTGGAGAACAGTTCAATGTATTGACTTAGCGTTGTATAGACTTGGCTTTGAACGCTTGAGCTGAAGACAATGATGTAATGTATAGACTTGAAGAAACAAGGCAACGTTGTATAGACTTCAAAGATGAATGAACAGACAATGTCTAGACTTCACAGTTCAACAGCCATTGTATGGACTTGAAAGTCTAAAGGCGATGTGCATACTTGCTGAGTTGACGCTGCAGCCCAATGAGTTGACGCTGCAACGTATATACTTTACGTTCAACTGATGATGTGTAGACTTGAAGTTAGACAAACCAGACAATCAGTGTTCTGATGGGTCGACGCATCAGCAAGAGTGGGTCGACCCACTACTGTTCATACTAACTAAGCAGAGTGTAGCAATGAATGCTTTATGCATCAGTTAACATGACTGAACATCAAATATGTTAAACTAAACTGAGCAGCAAGATGACTGAACATTTGATAGACTGAGTTATGATCAGAAAATAACTGAATACAGCATGATGACTCACACAGCAGGATGACTCGGTGATTAACTCACATCAAGAACCAATCATCAAAACCATCATCAAAACCACAGGGGCACAACAATCTCCCCCTTTTTGATGATGGCAACACTTTCAACACATTGAGTCATTCTGATGATGTGAGGCATTCTGATGACTCAAATTATTCTCCCCCTTTGACTTCATCAAAAAGAAAATAATTTGAGAAATTAAAGCATGTATAAGAAATCAGTCAATTCCTCCCCCTTGCAAGAACAAAATGCTCCCCCTTTAAGAGTTGCAGCAAGAACATGAGTTAGAGATGATCAAAAGGAGCTTGCATGCAAAGATTGAATGAAATTTTCCTTTGGCAAACAATCAACATAAACAGATACCAGAATGCAAGATCTCAATTCTCCTCCTTCTATGCAGCATGATGCATATGACAAGGAGGCTCCCCCTCTATAAATGGAACCTTATGAAATGAATGAGAAGGAGACCACAGGGGCATGCAAGAATTCTCCCCCTTAGATCAACAGTCAGGTTTGAAATAATGGAGTCCAATGTGAGAAAGTAAGTACTCAGAATGAATGTGAAAGATTTTCAATGGGATATCAATTTCATAAATCTGATTAAACAAGTATTTCAGACTCTTCTATTATAGAGATTTATGAATGATCTTCATTGACAAGTCAGATCAGAATATGATGTATGCAAGGCTTGTTTATAAGTTTCCTGTACTCATATCTGAAATCAGTTTTAATAGAAGTGAACCTTATTTTCATATTGACAGTCTTGTTTGATCTTCTTCTTTCTTACTCACTCAATTTCAAAGATTCCTTTAAGAGATGCAATCAATAGTAATGAAGTTAAACACATAAGAAAAATATTTGTTTCTGTCAAGGGTTCCAATAGAATATTTCTTTTGCACATATTTTTCAAATGGTATACTAGATTAGCAGCAATTTTCATAACATTCTTCATGAGCACTTGAGTTTAGTACACCCTTGTAACTAGAGGATACACGTTGTTTAGACGCTAGTATCCCTAAGCACTTGGATGGACTAACTGTCATGCTTCATATGAACAGAGATGGCATTTACACTTCATGACACACTACAGATCATTTCTTTGATGAGTGAGATGTATTTCTCAGTGTGCATACTATTGCTCTGCCAGATTATCAATCATTTTTAAGCAGAGTTAACTATGGCACCTCATGACACAGTCCTTTGGACATGGTTTCTCAGTAACCAAGGTCATTGCTCTGACAGGATTTACCCTTAGACATAATCCATATTCTCAGATGTTTAACAATCAATACTAATTTCATACATATCAATCAAGGAATATCATGATTTCAGAATTTTCGGAATTCAGAGGAGTTTAAAAGACTCAACATGAAAATGTTGGTTAAAGTTTATTAAGACCAACTCAGATATTTTCAAGATGTGTTCATAAGCAAACACAAGACATACATGAATCATCAACTGGCTGAAAGAATCAGACATTCATAATCCTATATAATAGAAGATTCCTTTTTAATTTATTTTCAGATTTATGATCAGGATATGTACAGAGAATACTTTCTGAGTTTTCAGGAAAGGCCGAAACATTTTTGGGAACAGCCAATTCAACAGATGATACCAATAAATAAGATGAGTGAAGATGGCTGATAACAGTTGAAGCAGGAAGCTGAAATGTGTTGCATTACACATTCATCACAGAGATTTAGGCAAGATAGCAGTTCAATCTGAAGATGGGAAGTTCAGATGGTAGAATATGAATAATGCTCCCCCTAAATGTATGCATGATCTAACATTCCTAAATGTATGTAACTCTGACCTATGGTACCAGGCGGAGGACATGGTCTAAAGACCACCTCACACACAGCAAGCACTTCCAGACAGAATTCATCAGCCCTTTAGTATCTCACTATTTATATACCAAGAGTCATGCATGACAATCCAATGCATATGCAGTCCTACATGCATCTTAAGCTGACAGAATGCTATTTATATGTAGTTGTGAATGCATGTGCATGTCAAATGTGCAGATCAACAATTTTTGAGCATGAGACATCATCCAAGCAACAGATTCATTCAATTCAGCTTTTCAGATTTTTCAGAATGCAATTTGTTTTCAGTGATTGTGCATTTTAACAAATATCAAACAACTGCAATTGTCATATGTATGCATCAAATGCAGACAACCTTAAAATCTCATGTATGCACCAGTGTATGATCAGACAAAAAGAAATTGCAAATGGCAGATGCAGTTATGGACATGTATGCATGAGATCTTAATTGACATATTAAGCATGATGTTCAGCTAGAGCAAAAATTCAGGTGAACAAGCATTTAATCAGCAGAGTTGGGGTTTACCAAACTTTGGATGCCATGGTTTATTTGACCCCCTTTTATTCCTCATCCTCAAGGCATACCTGCAAAGCACATATCTCATTTTGTGTTTCTAGGTACCCAAGACTTCTTGGGTCCTACTTTGTTAGTAACACCTCTGATAGATGCTTTCCATAATCTTTGGGCATGTAAGTCATCAGACTTCATTAAATTACACTCCATCATGGAGTGCCCAACCTGCCCACAATAATGACAGGAAACAGCAGATCTTGAATTCTTTTTATGCACAACATTGTTAGCATGGAATCTGTGTGCATTATTCTAAACATAAATTTTATGTGCATTGGCATGAAGATTTTTGTTACTTGCATGAAATTTTGGTTTACCTTTACCTGCCCACCAGCATTCCGAAGCTCGGTGGCCAAATTTTCCACATTCAAAGCATGCCATACTCTTTTCTTTAAAAACAGATTTATTTCTTCCAAAAACATTTCTATTTGCAGGGAGTTTTATATTTTGAGAGAATGTTCTTCCCTGAGCATGTCAACAGTCCTTGACTGTATGGCCATGTTTTCCACAATGAGAACAATTAGAGAAGGTATTTTTATGAGGGCCTAACCAGCATTGTGCAGCAACATGCCCTATTTATCCACAATTATAACAATGAATTTTCTTTTCCCTAAGGACATGATTTCTACCCTGATTGTTTTGAGCAGCTGCTAGGTCATCTTTTTCCATCAAGTTACACTCATGCATCAAATGTCCATATTTGTGACAGTAGTGACAGATCATTTTCTTTCTAGATGCATGCGAGTGTGTGGGTGAACCATGCAGAGTGGGAAGAGGAACTTGTTGATTCTTTTCTTTCTATTTTTCTGTTGTTTTCTTTTGAGCAGTTGACTGATAACCAGGAAGGTTCTGAGGGCTTTGAGAAGTTGAACTGGACACAAAAGAAGTTTGAACTTTATTTTGAAAACTCTTCTTATTTGAGGGATTATAGCCCAACCCTTCCTTCTGAAAATTTACCTTAGTTCCTAGAATTTTGTCCAGATTATCTTTTCCGTCCACAAATTTTGACAAGGAATTATTCAAATCTTCAATTTCATTTTCCAAAGAAACGATGTGTATTTCATAACTGGCAATCTCTTGTTCATTGTAATTTACACATTCGCTTAGTACCATGTTTGCAATTTTACATTCCTCAATTTCTTGTTCCAGATTTCTCAATTTTTCAGACTCTTCAATGTAAACAGTTTTTCCTTTTTCTAAGAGAAGAAGTTTCTCTGACATAGCAGTGTTCAACTGCTTCAATCCTTCAACCTCTTGAATTAGTTTGTCATTTTTTGATTTCAGATTTTCAATTTCTTCAACAGAGTCTGTATTAATTTTTATTGAGCTCATTTTATCATTCAGTTCTTCCTCTATCTGTTCAAGCTCCAGAATCTTGTTTAACAGATCTTTGTTTTCTTCCATTAGGGAAACAATAAACTCCTTCTGACATTCTGAATTTGAGTGAAGATCTTCATTTATCTCCTTGAGAAACGGACACTCATTGCATGCAGATTTACCAGAACATATTGTTTGAACCTGGAGTTTTTCACATTGTTTCCTAAGACATTCATTTTCAGATTTCAGCCTACTTAGTTCAGAGCAAACACATTTAAGTTCATTCATCAATTTTTCATTCTGGTTTTTATGCATATGAATATCTGACAAATAGGCATCATGAGATTGCTTTGTATTTGAACAATTTTCACATGGTGAACTTGAACTACCCTGATCACTTTTCTTTTTCAAGTTCTTGTATCGTTTTCTTAATTATTCATGAGACTCAAACAGCTCAGCATATGCATTCTCCCAATCATCTAAAGAAAAATTCTCGAAGATGTTTACCTCCTCCTCATCATCTTCTTCTTCATTTTGGCTGCTACCTTGATTGCTGCCACTTGGATTACTTCTGTTAGCCATCATGCAGTTGTCCTCGTTTACCCTGTGAAATTGCTTCAGCCTATCTAGGATGTCCTTTGCTGAGCTGCAATTATGAAGACAAGAGTGTAAGGCTCTGTCAGTGGCTGCTTTCATCAGATTGAAGGCTTTCTGATTTTCTCCATCCTTTGATCTGTGGCTGTTGGTCCGTTTGGACACTTTCTTTGGTAATGTGTGAGGACCTTGTGAAATTAATTTCCACAGATCAGGATTAACTGCATCAACATAATTTCGTAGACTGATAAACCACGCATTAAAATTAGAACCATTGAAAACCGGTGGATTACCCATGAAGGCTGATCAGATAAATGCAATAGGTATAATAAAGCACCAAGACAGCAGGATCGAATCTACAGATCACTGGACCTTCTAAGCAGACAACCTGCTCTGATACCAATTGTTGGGACGGTGCAATCGATACAGAGGGGGGGTGAATGTATCCCCTTCAAGAATATTGCCCAAATTAAAAACAATTCGCCTGCTACTAGATACAGTTGCAGAATAAAGGCTATCGAGTTCAAATAGACATTTGATCGACCAGATGAGCTGCTGACTATACTAGTGGAACCTGATGAAGTCTAATGCCAAATGACAGTACAATGCGAACTAGACTCACTTACCAAGATGTAAAGCTCAAGGCCACTGTAACTCGAACCAAGACTATTCAAACAACCTGTGAAACAGATAGAAGATATGGAAGCGCACACCACAAGCAAACCACAGAACAAAGGATTTTTAGGTGGTTCGGTCCTCCAGACCTACATCCACCCCACACTCAAACCGAGTGTGGCTTCACTAACAGCTGGGCAACACAGCTTGCCAACAAACACTGATACACAGCTTACCCAAGGGAACAACCTCCCCTCTTCCTCCTACACGGAGGGAACCTCTAGCAACCCACGGTCACTAGAAACCAGAGACTCACGTCTCTCTTCCTCTATACCAAGAGGGAACCCCACTAGTAGCAGCCCCGCTACCAGTGAACCAGCCAGTAGCACTCTACTACCAGCAATCCACTAGAGGCCTAGCCTCTCTTCCTCCTAGCCCGGAGGGAACCCACAAGCAGCCCCCCTGCTACTTGCAAACCGGAGGAACCAGCCTCCCTTCCTCCACACAGGAGGGACCCGACCTCAGTCCAGAGGATCGGAAGAACTCAGTAAATCAGATCGAATAAAAGGAAAAATAAGGAACAAAAATAACACAGCAAACACAAGTTGTAAAAGAAGGAACATCAGATGTGGCTCTTAAAGAGCTGGATGGCCAGGATTTGATCCACGGTCAATCAAGAACAGATCTCCCTCGATCTCACTCTCTTTCTTCACTCTCTCTCTTTCTCTTTCTTCTCTGCTGCACTTCTCTTCTTCTCTCGATCTCTGTTCTCCTTTTCTCCCTTTCTCTTTTTCTTTTCTTATGCTGGATCGTGGAAGCTCTCTCTTCCTTTTCCCTTTTTCTTCTCTCAGCTTCTGCTCTCTACTTCGATCACGATCAGTCTTCTACAGAGGATGAAGACTCGTATATATATAGTAGCAGCAGCTAGGGCGAGTGTGGCTTCCACAGCTCTCGCCCAAACATTTGGCCACGTGTCAGCATCCTGGTATCTCGTCTATCCTTGGATCATGAGCCAGGCACCTCGGATCACGTGCCCTTCATTAGTACGCTCAGCACCTGGAGTTGAGGTGGCGTCAACACACTTGCTCCAAGGGGTTGATGCAGCCTTCGAAGACATTCGACCAACAAAACTCAAGTCTGCTGCGTTGACTCCATCAGCCTGCTGCGTTGACGCATTGAAACATTCCATTGAATAAACAGCCTAGCCTTCTTAACTGCTGCGTCGACGCTTCCAATCCGTGGCATTGACGCATTGATGCGTTCCAGTGAGCAACCAGCCTAGCCTTTTTAACTGTTGCGTCGACGCTGCTCCACTGCTGCGTTGATGCATTGGAGTATTTCTGACAAGGCCTCTGCTTCTTGAGTGGCTGAGTTGACGCAGCCTTTGCGTAGAGTTAACGTTGTGAAGAGTATCCGTGGATGCATCTTTACTGGTGCGTGGACGCCTTAAGCTCTAGCGTCGACCTTGTTCCTGTCTTGCATCAGGAATTAATTCAAATGAAAAGATTAATGAATCAAGACTTAATCACAAACACGCCATTCATATCTCATTGTGAATTAGATCTGAAGCAGTGTATAGACTTGGTGAACACTGCAACAGTAATCGGATGTATAGAGTTGAAGTTAGACAATCCAATGTATAGACATGAAGCTTGACAATCCAGTGTATAGACTTCAGTTAAGTGCATTGGCTGTACAGACTTCAATTAGAAGTTGCCCGATGTACAGACTTGAAGATAAGACTCCAATGTACAGACTTGCAAAAATGAAGTCAATGCACAGACTTTGAAAGACTTGAACACTGCGATGTTCAGACTTTAGCAGTGTATAGACTTAGAGTGTAGCTAAAGCTTCGAGCGTAGGAATAGGCCAAAATGTATAGACTTTCAATGAAGGGCGTTGTGTAGACTTTGGAAAGTCTGAGCCAATGTACAGACTCTGCATCAACAATGAATAGGCAAAACGGATGTACAGACTTCAGGTGTGAAGACCATTGTGCAGACTTTGGAGAACAGTTCAATGTATTGACTTAGCGTTGTATAGACTTGGCTTTGAACGCTTGAGCTGAAGATAATGATGTAATGTATAGACTTGAAGAAACAAGGCAACGTTGTATAGACTTCAAAGATGAATGAACAGACAATGTCTAGACTTCACAGTTCAACAGCCATTGTATGGACTTGAAAGTCTGAAGGCGATGTGCATACTTGCTGAGTTGACGCTGCAGCCCAATGAGTTGACGATGCAACGTATATACTTTACGTTCAACTGATGATGTGTAGACTTGAAGTTAGACAAACCAGACAATCAGTGTTCTGATGGGTCGACGCATCAGCAAGCGTGGGTCGACCCACTACTGTTCATACTAACTAAGCAGAGTGTAGCAATGAATGCTTTATGCATCAGTTAACATGACTGAACATCAAATATGTTAAACTAAACTTAGTAGCAAGATGTCTGAACATTTGATAGACTGAGTTATGATCAGAAAATAACTGAATACCGCATGATGACTCACACAGCAGGATGACTCAGTGATTAACTCACATCAAGAACCAATCATCAAAACTATCATCAAAATCATAGGGGCACAACATCCCTCTCTCTCTCTAAGGGGTGGATTCCCCTCTCTCTCACTCTCTCTCACTCTCTAAGGGGTCCCCCCCTCTCTCTCTCTTCCCTACACCCAAATTTTGAAATTTCTTCTCTCTACTCCCATTCACTCTTCATTAATATCCCCCCCTTCCCCGTACACTCATTCAAGTCCCCCCAACCCCCAAGGTAGAACCCACGGATCTCCAAGCCACCCTCCAACCCCCAACCACCCACTACCCTTTCCTAAGCACCCTTCTATCTCCCCAAGGCTGAAGGGGCTCAAACCCTAGGCCAAATTTAAATTTCCCTCCCCTTTCTAACTGCTCCACTCCCCTCCCCATCACCCCCCACCACCTGGGTCGCACCCACAGCCAACCATCTGCCCTCCTTCCCCATTCTCCCCTCTCTTACCTCCACTCCCTACCAGGCCCTATTCTGGTTCGCAAGCAGCAGACCACCCGTAGATTGCAGAGAGTTCCACGGTGTCATAGTGAGGTTTCAGGAGGCGTACCATATACCGTTGGAATCATCATCCAGTCAGCTTCACAGCCGAGGTGGTTTCATCTTCGTCCAAGCACCAAGCTGCCCGTGAGACCGATTCTTCCTCGACTGCGTAGAACCACTCAGGCAGAGAACTAGAGCTCCAGATCAAGTTCAACCACGGCCATCCTCTTGAGGATCTGGAGGCGGTGCTTGGCTGAGATCTTCTATGACAAGTCTACTTCCAGGATCAAGAAGTGGAACCCCGTTCGGCATCCGAAGCTAAGAGTTCGCATTTTTCTTCCCCGGGTGCGCAGTTCTGTTCCTCTTGGGATTGAACAGACACCCGATCACTATTCAGGCTGTCTTTGTCTACTCCGACCTCCTCCGACACCCCCGTGGGTCTCCGTTCGAAGAGGACTCGACAACGAATCCAGTGACTCCGGCCAAGCCTGAATCGGGGCTAAGGAGCGTCCGTGGTAGCCTAGACTTCCAGCTTTAAGGGTGTAGAAGCTACCAGAACCAGCAAGCAGAGCCCATGTTCACGCCTCTGCCCCGACCAGCACCGCCTTTCAAAAATTCCCCCAAAAATTAGACGTCTTCCTGGGTCAACTACGAAGGATCTCCAACTGGTTTTGTCGACAACCGAGTTCGGGAGAGGTCGCAGCGGTGCTGACTTCGACCGCATGTCCCCTTTTCTAGAGGGCGTACAGAACCATTATTTTTCTTTCATTAAGTTCCTAGATTGATTCTCCCCTTCCCGCCTAGATGGTTTACCGCCCCTCCCTACGTGGAGGGAGTGTTTGACTATATCACATTATCCCCAACCCCTTGTCCAACCCTCCTATGCGAGGAGTAGTGGTGTACTCTATAATTTTTTAGGTCAAGTGGCATCGACGCGGCATGCAGGTGCGTACCCATGCCTCCCCGCTCGCCCTCGTCTTCGGCTCGGGTCGGCGTCTTCACGCCGACCAGGTGAGAAACTGAACACTTCTCTTTTTTGGTTTTTTTTTCTTAATTAGTATTGCATCTTAGTGCCGTCGGCGGTGAGAGAGTGCCCGATCCCGAATTTGCTTATATTTGAGCAACTACCGTGGGTGAGTTACGAGAGAGCCATTATATCCCACGCCCTCGACGTGCTGGCCGCCTACGAGAGTGGGCATCCCGGGACCCTTGGGGGTTCAATCTTAAGCTAGCCAACCCCCTAGAATCTCAAGGTCCAACCTCGGACCCTCATCCCCATCGCCGGTCCACCTACGGACCCGGGTGCGCACTACGCGGGTGAGTCCGCTCGAGTGAAGTTGCCGGTCCATTACATTGCTTGCTTGCTAGGTCCGAGGGATCTTCGGTCTTGTAATTATCACCCCAAGGTGGTGTCACATCAAATTGGTATCAGAGCAAGTTCACAACTTATCTCTCCACAAGTTGGTCCTAGGGCGCGCATATGCATTTAGAGTCTCCCTGTGCATCACTCTTGTCCACTAGCATGGCCGCCTCATACCAACCTTACCCATCGGCCCTCTCCATGAGTCCAAACCCCCAAGAGAAACCCACCACCAACACACATGGCCTCCATGGTTGTGTCAACTACCTAATGGGAGCCTTGACCTATGCCAATGAGTGGCTTGATAGCCTACCGGGTCGGCTTGACCAACTAGGAGAAATGGGCACACCCCAAGGGCGACCGCTAGGAGTACACCTTCCCACCCACCCACCCACCTTTGATGGGTCTAGCAATCCGAGTGACTATTTAGATTGGGAAGTCTCAATGAACCATTACTTCACTTGGTATTCCATGTCGAGGATGAGAAGGTCCAGTTTGTCAAATTGCAACTTACCAAACGGGCTCAAACTCATTGGTTGAAAATTGAAAGCTTAAGGATAATTAGAAGGGAAGTTCCCCTCACCACATGGGGGGACATGAAGGATCAACTTAGGGCTAGATATGTTTCCCCCTCCTACCCGGGTCACCATAACCCGAGGAGCACTCCCACTCCTCCAACCCCACCCATCCAAACCCTTCCCACTAAAACCCAAGTGGTCCCGGCCTCCGCCTCTCCATCTACCCCCATGAGAGCCCCCACACTCCAACCTAAACCCCCTCAACCAACCTACACTACTCAAACCCCTTTGGCCCCTGCCTCCGTCCCTCCATCTTCCCCCATAAAGGGCACACCTCCCAAGACCAACCAAACCAAGCCTCCTCACCCAACCCATCTCCCACTCCCTGACCCCAACTCTACCATGTCCTAGGCCTCCACTACTTCCCCTCCCTATCCTAACCCAAGTCTCCCTTTACCCACCATCTCGGGTGCACCACGCGCCGGCCACCACCACCCCAACCCCAAATGACCATCCCAACCCTTTGGTAGAGGAACCCATGGCCCACACACCCAACCAAGCGAAGATGGATGCCAATCCAGATCCACCACCCACCATAAAGAAAATCCAAGAGTCACGCATCTCACCCACCCCTCCTAGACCGGATCCTCAAGAGCCATACACCCTCACCATGAATGAGTCCATACTCCAATGGCTCAAACGAGGACCCACCACTCCTAGTTCAACCCCACACCTCTCACCCATGGGACATCAATCCGAAATTATGCCCCTCCTCTCCTTTTACACCACGATCCAATCCTACTATGAGGTAGAGGGTTGGGATGATCTCCTTAAGGGTCTAGAGTGGCAATTAGGCTTGACTTGCTTGTTGACCGTAGGGGCGGACCGACCCAAGAGCCTTGACCTCATCCACCCATGTGTCGGGTCTATCACCTCGGTTTGCACTGCTGGTTGCTACACTAGCGACCTCCTTTTTCTTCTCCCCATGGTGGAAGAACCCATCTCAGTCCACTCCCCTACCATTGAGATCCCAAGGACATTGGCCAACCCACCCACTCACTACACCGGCCGAATCATCCCAATAGATGAGGATGACCCACCTTGTAAAGACCTTGAAGACATAGGACACTTCTCCTAGGAAGCCCACTCCACGACACCTTTGATCCCTTCCAATGGGAGCCTAGTTACCCATATGACCCACTCACCTTACCCACAACCCACCATTCCCTACCCCAACCAACCTTGTTAGACCAAGTTCACCTTTTCCAAGACTCGAGCCACACAAAGGGAACCGTCGCCGTAAGCAACATATGCCTAGGAAGCAAGGAAGAGCTCCTCTCCAAAATGCCCACCTTCCTAGATCCCTTCGACCCTTTCACATGGAAGTTCAAAGGCCATCCCACACCCATACACATGAAGTCATCTTTGGGATAGGAGTGCATAAGTCTTGGCACAACACACCACTTGACATGATTAGAAAGTCGGGTCCATTCATTCACATCACCCACATGTCAAGAACGAAGCATGAGTGATCCTTATTTGGGTGTAACGGTCCTCCCCAATTCAGCATTGGTCTTATGTATGCTAGGAGCCTTCAGGGATGTCCGGGTCCTCCGGCATTCATCACACCCACGCATAAGCGGGACACCTATGGATGCCCCGGACCTCCCAAATCATTCAAAGTCTTCATAACATCAATGCACGATAGGTCTATATGTGGTTGTCCTGGGCCACCTTTGCATCTCACACATTTCCACCTCACACTGCATCATAGTGCATGGCATATGCATCCAAGCAAGCATCAAGCAACGAGCGGTGAGAATCACAAGAAGCGGGCAAAAGGTCACGAGCGCCACTTGGAATTCCAAGTTGGCAACTTGGCGATGATGACTTTGGAGTAGCTCTACCCTAGGGTCACCTCCAATTTGAGGGCACGAGGACTTGGACCTTGCCAAGTTCCGAGTGGCTTTGGCAACCCGGCTTACGCGTTGGACTTACGGATGGGTTTTGGGATTCACCCTGTTTCCCACGTGGCGGATCCGGCACCCTATATGGGCACCGTGGTGGATCCTAGTGAGTGTTTTGGGCCTATACCTTCCTTTAAGAGGGACACCCCCGGAGAGCCACCACAAATCAGTCTGAGAGCCCGACGTGAGCACCCGGCGGTAATACTAGGCAAGCAAAATCTCATCTCCAGCATAAGGGTGTGTTCGTGCCACTTTGTGAAGCTGAAGCGCCATCCCCTGGCCATGGATGCGAGGTTGAGTTTGGAGATCGTGGCTCGCCCGGAGCTGCATTTGGTGTACCACTTCCCCGGTGGATCCATACTCGACGGGGTCGAGTTCTCCCCACCCCGGGGGTATGATGGGGGCATCACTTACCCCTCCACATTTTGCGAAGCTCTGATGGATCAACGGTTTGCGTCATTGTATTCTTCACATTTTTTTGAGTCTATCCATGTAATTTTTATATTTTATTTGAGTCATAAACTATGTAATTTTTCCTTTATTTGAGTCCGGTACCTAGGTATAAGGGTCATTTACTAAGTCTTAAGTCACGTGGTTAATTAAGTTGTCTATTGGGCCAAACTAGTGGGCTTGGCCCAGGGGTGCCCTCCCTTGGACTGCTTTCGTCATTAGTTGTTTAGTCAGGGTCATTTTAGTCCTAGGAAAATATGAGTGCCTATAAATAGGCCACCCCACTCCCTCATTTGTAATCTTTTGGTCAATCAAAAATTGAGTGTTCTAGTGCAATTGGAGTGGATTCTCCATCTCTCTCTCCCTCTCTCTCTAAGGGGTGAATTTCCCTCTCTCTCACTCTCTCTCACTCTCTAAGGGGTCCCCCCCCTCTCTCTCTCTTCCCTACCCCCAAATTTTGAAATTTCGTCTCTCTCCTCCCATTCACTCTTCATTAATATCCCCCCCTTCCCCATACAATCATTCAAGTCCCTCCAACCCCCAAGGTAGAACCCACCAATCTCCAAGCCACCCTCCAACCCCCAACCACCCACTACCCTTTCCTAAGCACCCTTCTATCTCCCCAAGGCTGAAGGGGCTCAAACCCTAGGCCAAATTTGAATTTCCCTCCCCTATCTAACTGCTCCCCTCCCCTCCCTATCACCCCCCACCACCTGGGTCGCACCCACAACCAGCCATCAGCCCTCCTTCCCCATTCTCCCCTCTCTTACCTCCACTCCCTACCAGGCCCTATTCTGGTTTGCAAGCAGTAGACCACCCGCAGATTGCAGAGAGTTCCACGGCGTCATAGTAAGGTTTCAGGAGGTGTACCATATACCGTTGGAATCGTCATCCAATCAGCTTCGCAGCCGAGGTGGTTTCGTCTTCGTCCAAGCACCAAGCTGCCCGTGAGACCGATTCTTCCTCGACTGCGTAGAACCACTCTGGTAGAGAACTAGAGCTCCAGATCAAGTTCGACCACGGCCATCCTCTTGAGGATCTGGAGGCGGCGCTTGGCTGAGATCTTCTACGACAAGTCTACTTCCAGGATCAAGAAGTGGAACCCCGTTCGGCATCCGAAGCTAAGAGTTCTCATTTTTCTTCCCCCGGGTGCGCAGTTCTGTTCCTCCTGGGACTGAACAGACACCTGATCACTATTCGGGCTATCTATGTCTACTCTGACCTTCTCCGAAACCCCCGTGCATCTCCGTTCGAAGAGGGCTCGACAAAGAATCCAGTGACTCCGGCCAAGCCTGAATCGGAGCTAAGGAGCGTTCGTGGTAGCCTCATCTTCCAGTTGTAGGGGTGCAGAAGCTACCAGAACCAGCAAGCAGAGCCCCTGTTCACGCCTCTGCTCCGACCAGCACCGCCTTCTAGAAATTCCCCCAAAAATTAGACATCTTCCTGGGTAAACTATGAAGGATCTCCAACTAGTTTTGTTGACAACGGAGTTCGGGAGAGGCCACAGAAGCGCCGACTTCGACCGCATGTCCCCTGTTCCAGAGGGCGGACAGAACCTTTATTTTTCTTTCATTAAGTTCCTAGATTGATTCTCCCCTTCCTACCTAGCCGGTTTACCGCCCCTCCCTGCGTGGAGGTAGTGTTTGACTGTATCACATTATCCCAACCCCTTGTCTAACCCTCCTGCGCGAGGAGTAGTGTTGTACTCTATAAATTTTCAGGTCAAGCGGCATCGACGCGGCGTGCGGGTGCGTACCCACGCCTCCCCGCTCGCCCTCATCTTCGGCAGGGGTCAGCGTCTTCACACCGACCAGGTGAGCAACTGAACACTTCTCTTTGTTGGTTTCATTTGCTTAATTAGTATTGCATCTTAGTGCCGTCGGCGGTGAGAGAGTGCCCGATCCCGAATTTGCTTATATTTGAGCGACTACCGCAGGCGAGTTGCGAGAGAGCCATTATATCCCACGCCCTCGACGTGCTGACCGCCTGCGAGAGTGGGCATCCCGGGACCCTTGGGGGTTCAATCTTAAGCTAGCCAACCCCCTGGAATCTCAAGGTCCAACCTCGGACCCTCATCCCCATCGCCGGTCCACCTACGGACCCGGGTGCACGCTACGCGGGTGAGTCCGCTCGAGTGAAGTTGCCGATCCGTTGCATTGCTTGCTTGCTAGGTCCGAGGGGTCTTCGGTCTTGTGATTATCACCCCAAGGTGGTGTCACATCAAGAACAGAGCTAGGTTATCTCATGAACGGCTTAAACTTGATGTTAGGAGTAAAAGCCTTCTATTTCCAGTCGTTGTCATGCGTTGTACTCAGAGTATTTATTGTTTTTCATTGGGACTATATATCTAGCTTAATTTCCATGCATGACCTTAGCCCTAATGAAGTAAAAATGAAAATCTCTTGTTTATTATATACAAACCCATGCATACTCTTGGTCTAGTCTCGTGCCATCATGTTTTACAGTATGGTCTCTTGATTTTCATGCATAACATGCCCTGCATTAGGATTTTTATTTCACTATTATTAGTTTTCTGTCAGACAGACAGAAACGGTCATCACAGGACCGCCATACTTATCTAAGCGGCCCCTCGATAGACCGCTTGACTCGGGCAAACGGTCCTCCTTAGACCGCTTTACGGTTCTATGAACCAGTCCGAACCTAGTTGAATTTTACCCATTGTAACTCTTTAACTATGTTACTTTTCACCCAAAATAATGTCTATTTTTCTGTTAAATACCCTGTTTCAACATGTGCATGATTTTAAACGTTATTTTCATTATCATGTAATTTCATGCCTAAATGTTATAGTTTTGTAATTAAATATTTCCTCTTATGTTTAGGAAACATGATTTGTGGTGGTATGTAGAACGTTGTTTGATCGCTATTTTCACACGATCCACTCTCATCTCTTGAGTCATTTTTATAAGTACATGGCATATACTCATGTATGTGACCATTAGTTACACTTTGCATTTATAAGCACACTCTCTTGGACTTATGAACCTCTCCGCCGGATATTCCTTCTGTCGAACTAGGGGATTATGTTTCAAGGCCTCCGTAAGACTCCGCGAGCCTGAGATTCCCATTAGGACGCCGAGCTGATTGTACCATCAAAGTCAATTGTCTAGAAAGCACTTTACTGGTGTTTTATGTGTTCTGGACCTTAGCCGCCCTATGGTAGACCACCAGATTATGTTAGCGGCCATTCACTAGACCGCTAAAAGATACCAAGCGGCCCTGCCACGACCGTAAAGCTCCTAAAGGTTTCACTGTGTCGACACTTCTTTTTCCATGCATCGACTCTATTTATGAAACGGTCTAGACTCTAATCACTTTCTGCATGAAACGGTTTAGTAAACGACCACTTTATTCCTGATCCTGTCTAACCCGAGGTTTGACCTTTGGGTTGGGTTTTCCAAGTTCCTAGCCGGTCTGATGATTACTTGGGACTTAACACTTGTCAATTAAGATATTTATAATTTATCAAAAGAAAAGAATGTGTCGTTATGTTGCCGAATTTTCTTCATAGCATAATCTAGTTCTAACTCAAATCTTTGAACTTCCGTATTCTTACTAGAAGCATTCTTACCTTGATATTGTATCATGAAACTATCATTGAAGTTGTTACATTATTGGCCGCACTTTTTTGTTATATCTCGTGGAAGTAGTTGGATTTATAACTTGAAGATGCAAGACCGGGCTCGGATTGTGTCCAAGGGCTCCATGCTAGCCCCCACGGCCGATGGTCGGAAATGTGCTATAAACCATGGGGTACGATGATACTGGCATCGCATTGCTCTGGGAGTACTTTCTTTATAAATGAGTGAAGAACCACGAGGCTCTTTTACATGCTTGTTAATGACTTTCTAGTTACATGCTCATACATTCTTGTTCATGAAAGGCTAATTTACATCTACATGATTAAATCTTATCTAATCCTATACTTACTTGCTCGGATATATCATGATTCTATATTCTTAGATGTTTTGGTTTATGCCTTATGAATTATCGCATTTTCATTTTTCTATCTTAACTCTAGAGCAAAAATGTTAATCACTTAAATATTACCTTCATGTTGATACGAAGATACCTACTGGGCATGTGTGCTCATACCTGTTTTCTTATCTTTTCAAGAAATACTAGTGAGTCGGATTCGGATTATGCTAGTAGCGAGTCCGAGAGCGATTGATGATCTATTCGAATGAGAGAAGCCATAGTTATAAGTGTTTAGTCGAGTCAGATGTAATCTTTGATTTCTTGAGTCATAGAGATGATCTAATGTAATTGGATTATTTCTTAGTGAAATAAAGTTGAAATTTTGAACAAATTACTTGTGCACTTACTTTTATGTGATTGTCTTGCACTCTGATTTCATGCTTGCGAGAGGCTTACCATGCCGGCTTTTCACGCTCTCGAAATTCCTTCTGTTGTATTAAAAAGTTCGGGGCGTGACATCACGTGTCTTTAATCTGATACTTTAAGTTCCACGTGAGTTTGATTTCAGACTGCCTTTATGCTGCCCAAGTGTTTGATCATATGACAGGGCTGGTTCTTCCTGCTTCTGTTCAAAACATAATCCAAGACTTATGAGTTTAATAAGACATGTAACAGTTGTTAGCACATGCAATTTCAGATGCTTCATGAAATTAGGCAATTTATCTAAGTGTCTGCACAAGATACTTCAATAGCATTGATGCACAAACGAGATATATCAGGATGTATAACTAACATATGCAGCAGGTCAGAATAGGAACATCGACCTTAGTATGATGTAGGTAGACCTTATGTGCCAGACATACTGACTCTGTAATGAAGGTGCCTCGACCTGATTTTATAGTGAATGCACAAAGTGCATCAACTTTAAGAGTGATAACATACTAGTATCGACCTTACTCAATCATGTATTGACCCATGCATTAGTCACTAGCTAACTAGCATCGACCTTACTGAGACATGCATTGACCAGTGCTTCAGTTGCTAGCTTACAAGCATCGACCTTACAACAGTCGCTAGCCAACTAGCATCGACCTGTGCTTTAGTTGTTAGCTTACAAGCATCGACCTTACAGTAGTCGCTAGCCAACTAGCATCGACCTGTTCTGCAAACTTTCTAAAGATGCATCGACCTTCTAATGCAAGTCTTCCACATGTACACAGACCTTCTAGACAGAATGAATATATGCACCGACCTTTTGAACTAGTCTGCATGTGTGCACCGACCTTACTATGCATTCAGTGTATGAGGTGCATCGACCTTCTGAACGAAGATTGCCTATGTGCATCTACCTTCTAGACTCAGCGATATATGTGCATTGACCTTCTTGGTCTATAACCAATACATGCATCGACCTTCTAGACCCAATGCCATATATGCATCGACCTGGTAGTTTAATGAAGTGAAAGATGTATCGGCCTTCCTATCTCAATGTATAAAAGTGCATCGACCTGTATACATCATTCATGAGCATGCATCAACCTGCATCGACCTTGATATGCAACAAAATTCATTCTGACTAAAGTAAAAGCTTTAATATAACAATGTTGCCAGAGTCAAATTAAGATCAAAAAGCATTGTTGCCATCATTAAAACTAGACATCAAAATCAGAGGAGACACAACATGTTTATCCCACAGAGGAAACTTCATGTCGGATGTGGGTTGGACGTAGCAGAGAATCCCTTTCTTGTCGGCAACAGGAACACCACGCACAGGATGAAGAGGAGGTTGAAGTCCTCCTTAGCAAGCACCGCAGTAGAGCCCTTTCAAGCCTTCTTCACGGTTTCAGAAACAAGGAGGAAGAAAGGAAGCAGAAACGCCTCTTCACGTCCGCAGCAGCAAGATGGAGACGTGAACAGCAACAGGATCAACAGATTTTTGCTTGTTCGATGGTGGTGTGTTTTATAGAGAAGGAAAAGGCCTTGAGGGGATTCTAACGTCAACAAGGGAAAGGCTTAATCTTGCCATCCGTAAAGCCCTCGACCCTGCAAAGTTTTCAGCCGCCTGCCATATTTGTCATTGAAAACCCTAAAGGCTCCCCCCCCCCATGCAAGTGTTCGACGATTTATGGGTCGGGCTATTGGACCTGGGTTTGGTTTGGGTGTTGGGTTTCACTTTTTATCATGGCCCATTCATGGACGTGAGGCATTTTTCGTGGGGTCGGCTTATTAGCCCATTAATCCCGTTGGGTTTTAAGAAGGGTAAGACCTATTGTACCCTGCTTTGGGTTCTGTATGCATGTGAATAAAGGCCCCTTTCTTTTACGGAACGTGAGGCCCCTTTCCATTGGACATGGGGAGAGTTGTTAAGGCTTCCCCATATATATATATATATATATATATATATATATATATATATATATATATATATATATATATATATATATATATATATATATATGGGTATGTATGTGTAGACCGATTTCACGTACATACAGTTAGTGGGCTATTCGATAGAGAAAAACCCAAGGAGAATGGGTTGGGCTTGATCGTGGGTTTTTGCCTTTATGGGTTTAAGGCCCTATCAACGTATATGGGTTTTAAAACTTTATAGGTATTTATATACCATGGGTTGGGCTTCCTTTATGTGTGTGGGTTGGGCTTTACTAGATATTTTATTTGAGTTGGGCCCATCCTATCTTCAAGAGCTAAGCCCATTCGTTTAGGGGGCTCTAAAGCTTTTAGAGTCATTAGGTCCTTTGGCTATGTTTTTTTTTCTAATAAAAAAAATATCTGTGGTAGTTTCCTATTAAAAATTTATTATTTATTATCATTCTAAAGTTTGTTCTTACAATTTTAATGAGGTGCTACAGTTGGTATCTGAAAAGAAGATTTACCTGAACAAGAGGACGTCCACTCTGCAAATACAAATTAAGATGTTGCAGGTTCCTTGGTCAAACCTCCCTTGTTTATCATTTGAAGTTGCCAAGCTTGGAGGGAAAGTTTCTGCCTCTTGAAGCCTATAAACTAGACGCCCCTCTTCACATGTTGTTGTTGCTGTTGCTATTGGTAAGCCTGAAAGAGCCTTAAATGTAGGAACCAGAGAGAAGAAAAAGAAAGAGAGATTCTGCCCTGAGCTTCCAAAGAAAGAATTGGGAGGTAAAGAAGAAACGAGTGCAGCCAGCCATCCAACCAAAAGCCTCAGCCTGAACTGTTTGTTTCCATTCCATCGAAGGCGTGTGCTTGTATTTTTTGTTCTTGCTTTCACCTTTTTTATTTGAACTTCCCAAGACTGTGTGACTGGGGATCTGTCCCTGTGTTTTGCCGCACTTGCAGCGGTTTGTTTCCTTTTCTCGTGTGTGTGTGTGTGAAGACCTTGTCTTCGTGCATGTTTTGCTAGGCAACCAACATGTGTGTGTGTCTCTCTTTGGGCCAAAGAGTGGAAGCCTCACCAAGTTGGTGAGGGGTGGACGTAGGTGTGCCAAGGTGCAGCCGAACCACCTTAACAGCTCTATGTTGTGATTTGTATTTACATATCTTCTATCCCCTCTTCACATGTGGCTTGTTTTGTCCAAGAGTATCTCTTATGTTCTAGCTCCATCGAATCTGCCTTTGGACTTTGCTTGTGATAACTGCACTGCTATCTTTTATAACTTGTTTGTAGAAGTTGAAAATTTGGTATAGGATCTATTCACCCCCCCCTCTAGATCCTCTCATACCATCCAACAAACCCTTGATTAATCGCCAAGAGAAAGGGCCATGTCTTATGTTAGTGGAAAGCATGGAAATGTAAAACATATTTTTTTATATTTTTATATTTTATTTTTTCTATTTAATGGCATCCATGGACACGTATTCTTCTTCTTCCCGAGTTTGTGCCAACTACATGTTCTTAAAGAATTAACGCATTTCTACAAAGTTGCCAATTCTTGAATTGGCGACCATTATCTTGACGTTAATTCCCATTCTATTTTTCAATAATTACCAAAATCTTAAAATTTCCTAAACCGCGTCAACCCTTGGGACGCATTCTTGAATTTGCGCCCGTCCTCATGGAGGCTATATCCCTTTCGATTTTTGGTAATTTTTGACTTTCCTAAAATTTTCAAGAAATGGCGTCTGTCCGGGCGGTCGCCTATTTTAAGACGCGTCCAGGACACTAGATGCGATTTTCCTTGCCTATTTTTGACAATTTAATTCCCACCAAAATTCAAAAAATTGTTAATCCGCGTCGGCCATGGTAGACCCAATTTTCCTTTGAATTTTAGAAATTTCTAATCATTCCAAAAATGGCTTAGAATTGGCGACTTCCCTCCTGACGCTATTTTAATTAGCGCCCACTGTGATGGACGTCCATTCCCACAGAATTCCAAATCCAACCAGAGCCTACTTCCTTCTTCATTTTGGCCTCCTTTTCCACTTGGGAAAGGGTCCTAAGGGTTTCTAAGGCTGGGAGGACACTTGGCCAATGAATATTCTCTTTCAAATCCTATTAAAATTAGTTTTTCTAATTCCCCTTGGATTAAACTCTGATTTTTTGCCCTATAAATAGGATCCCTCTCTCTCTTGTGTTTAAGACTACTCAATTTGATCAAAGAGAGGTGCTGCTGGACTTAAAACTCAAGGAGGGAGTCTCTCATGCACCTTAAAGCTTCATCCTTAGAGATCGTCTTCCTCTCTTGAAGATTTGAAGCCCCCTTTCATGGAGAAAATCCAATAAGCCCATCTCTCTTTTATCTCTTCTTATTATGCATTTAATTTAGTTCATGCATCATCTTCATCTTCTTTATTTGTTCTTATTCTTTTCATCTCAACCAAGTTGAGATACTCCATCGTGCAACACTTGCACATCCCCCTTTTATCATCACATCATTATTTTACCTACCCTTTGCATAGGGGTTTTAAATGCAACACTAACAAGGCGTGTTCATGTTCATGTTTTTATTGTTTGTTCTTACTAAGAACTTGATGCTACACACACCATATCTCTAATTTATATCTTTCCTTGTTGGTTTGTTCATTTTGTAAGGGTAGTCAACTAAAGAGAAACTCCCTTCAACGGCTGGTCGATTGGAAGAGAAGGTGCACTCACAATCTCCCACGCGCTTTTAAGGTATTTATATTCGTGATCCCTCCCTTGTTCTTTATTATTAAATCCATTTGAGGCCCGCGTGTCTCTGACGATCACCTTTCCCCTTAGCATGCACGCATGCTCCCTATTTCTCCTTCTTTCCCATTCTTTTTACTCCCTTTCCATCACTTAGTTTTGTCATATTAATTTTCCTTAGTGAATTTTTCTATAATCTACAAATTGGAAGAACGGTGGGACCACCTTTTATTTTTTCTTTTATTACCCTTTCCCCTTGGCACCCGCGTGTGCCCTTTCCCTTTTGCACCCACTGTGAACCTCCTTTTGTACTCCACGTAATACTCACTTTTTTATTTTTCATCCCTTGTGCACCGCGTGCACACACATCCCCTCCCCTACTTGATTGTTAATTTGTTAGGTTTTGCAAACTCCATTTTTCTTATCTAAAAAAAATTTGAGCATGCCATGCTTTATTTCATATTCTTATTAATTGACATGAGTTATGTTGTGAGTTTGTGAGTGTTTTTCTCTTTCCATTGGTTTTTCTTCATTTTTTAACTTTATGGCCGTTTTCTAAAAAAAGAAAGAAAGGCGTCCAGCGCAGTGGCCGCCAATGTAAAAATTGTTGCCCACTGTCACAGACAGCAATTCTCTGTGTTTTTACAGAATACCCATGTTCTGTGATCTGTTTTACATCATTCTTGCATATTTCTGTTCATACATGCTTTTTCCCTTTCATTTAGATTAGTATTGCATTTTAGGGCATTTGCTTGAGAGACCTCCTCTCTCTACACTCTTAGGATCTCCTACACTCTCTTGGGAAAAGAAGGACCCTCCAATTGAGCACTCCGTCTCATTAGACCGAAATCTCCTTTTCCAAGACCTCTGTAAGTCCTCACACCCACGGATTCTCTCTGATGGAGGCATCACCCACGACTCCCTTTGGCTCGGGTCCACTTCTTCACATTCGGGAGCTAGTTGAGTTTGGGCCTCACTCTATTAAGGCCCCTTATCCATTTTGTAGTTTTCCTTTGAGTCATTTTGATGTATTTCCATTTTATTTGAGTCATTTCCCTAAGTCTAGCACTTATTTTCCTATGTTTGGTATCATCATGATGTCTAATGTAAGCTATTGGGCCCCATTCGTTGGACTAGGCCCATTAGCACTCCCAACCCCCTTGGTTATTTGTAGTTGTTTATTTTGTCAGGGACTTATTGTAAAAAGTGGGTTGCCTATATATAGGACCCCACTCCCCTCATTTGAAGTGAATGAATGAATGAATCCTTTTGAGTTAAACTTGCCATTTGAGTTCAAATTGGAGTGATTCCTCTAGTTTTTTGGGTGAGAGACCCTAGGGGAGAGATTCTCCACCCATTCCCCTCTTAATCTCTCTATTTCACCCCTCTTTCTCTCTCCTCCAACCCCAAATCCAAATTTCCTTCTCTCTCCTCCCTCCTCCCATCCACTTCCAACCTCCAACCACCTCCTTTAATGCCCTCCACTTCCCCATGGCCTCCATTACTCCACTCCCCAGTTCCTAGGTAGAAGTCTCCCCATTCCAACACCTTCCTCCACCTTCCAACCAAATCTACCCCATTCCAATGCAAGCACTCCACTTCCCAACATAATCACCCACCTTCCAAGACCTTTTGAATTTGAAATCCACCCTTCCCTCCACTCACTTGTGCCCCCCTCACCTTCTCCTCTCACCCACCTTCCCCAAATTCGTAGCTCTTCCTCCTCCACCTGCTAGCACTTGCTTCCAGCCATTCTCCACCTCATTCCCCATCACCATTAGCTCCCTTCTCCACCCCACAAGAGCCCCCACTCTCCCTTAGGTCATTCCTACCATTTCCCTCCACCAAAGAAGCCACATCTCCCTCTCATTTCTTCTAGTAGGTTGGAGCTGTGCAGATCTGCAGAACAGCCCTTGTTACAGCGTCAACCACGGATTCATCCTAGTTCTTCAGGAGGCGTGGCCTACCTTTCTGGAAAGGTCTTCCAGTCTACTTCGCAGGCGAGGTGGAATCAACACGATCGGAGCTCAGAGCTGCCAGATAGAGCCATTCTCCCAACAGTGCGCCGAGAGGTCTTCATCCTGGACCAGAGCGTGGAAGATCCTTCTGCCACGACAAACCCCAGCGGATTCAGGCTGAAGCCCCTTCATCAAAGTTCTTCCTCTACCGGTCATATTTCAAGATCAAGAAACAGAACCCCGTTCGGCCACCGGAGGAAGACGTTACGAATTTTCTCCCCCGATCTATGTAGTTCTGTTTTCTGCTGTCTACTCCGACCAGTACCCACTCTTCTGGGTGCCCCGGCCATCCTCGACCTCTGAATACATCTCCGTCACCTCTTGCTGAAAGCTACCTCGACCAAGAAGATGATGCCACTGGTTTCGTGCTGATCGGAGCTCGGGAGGGCGCTCAGTCACTTCTACAACTTGCTGTTACAGTCCAGACAGTACCTGCGGCCAGACAGAGGAGGCTACTTCCTGTTGCTGGTGCAGCCACCTCCGACCGTCTGAGCTTCCCCAAAAATTCTGGAGTCCACCTCTTCCAGTCAGGAAGCTTCAGGAGCTGGTTTCGATCAATTTGGAGTCCGGACAAGCCCGGCATAGCCATCACAGCGACCCCCTGTCCAGAATTCCAGATTGAAGCTGCAACTTCCCTAGTTCTCATTTCTCTTCGTTTCGGTCCACCAACCCCTCCCCGCTTGGCCGGCTGAAGGCCCCACCCTGCGTGGTGGTAGTGTTTGAATGTATCATATTAACCCCTACCCCAAGATCCCCCCTCCTGCGAGAGGAGTAGTTTTGTAAGTGGTTTGGCAGGTCAAGCGACACCGCCGCGGCGTGTGGGGAACCACCGCCTCCCCGCTCGCCCTCGTCTCCGACCGGGACCGGTTTCTTCAAACCGGTCGAGTAAGTGTCTCTTCCTTGCTCACCTAGTGTAGCTCTCTCAATATTTGATTCATGCACCGCTGAATTCGTGAGGAGCGCCCGATCCTCAAGTCCATGACTTAGAATGATCGCCGTGGGTTAGTGTGACCCAGTGCCCGAGTGCACTTTGTCGGCCCCAATCGAATTGGGCAACCAACCTTGGGGAATCAATTCTTGGCCTTGCTGGCCCTCTACCAGCAAGGGTCCATTCCCATAAGTCACCCTTGGTATCACATAGTCACCCCGGGAATAGAGTGCAACGAAGAGAGCGGTGGCCCATTAAGGCCCATTTGGATGCTTAGATGTGCTTGTTTGACTAAGTCAGAGGTTGTGTCACATCAAGTGGTATCAGAGCAAGTTCACAACTTGTCTCTATCAAGTTGGTCCTAGGCCATTTTTATGCATTTAGAGTCCTCAGTTGCATCTCCCATGTCCACTAGAATGGCCGCTTCATACCCGTCATATCCATCCCCATCAACTTTCCCAAGAAGCCCAAATCCTCATGGAAGTTCCATTACCAACAAAGTGGGTAGCAACACCTCTATCATAGAAGCCCTACCTAATGTCCTTAATCGGCTTGAAGATATCATATCTCGACTCGACCGACTTGAAGGAAATAGCCGTGCACCAAGAGTAAATGAGAGTGACCTTTGGGGAAATCTAGAAACCATATTTTTAGAACACTTGAAAATTAAAACCCCCCCCTTTGATGGATCCAATAGCCCAAGTCTTTACCTAGATTGGGAGATTTCTCTCGACCAATTCTTTAAAAGTTTCCCCTTGAACGAAGAAAGGAGAATGATGCTAGCCAAGGCACACCTCTCCAAACAAGCTAAAACTCATTGGTTAGTTGTGGAAGGTTTGAGAAAGATCCGTAGGGAGGCTCCAATTAGCACTTGGGATGAGATGAAGACCGAGCTTAGAAAACCCTACACTCAACCAACCCTCACCATTCAAAACCAAGTGGACACCGTGTCCACCCCTCCACCTAGGCCCATGATTGTCACCACCCTCCAATCCAGAAGCTCCCACCAAACCCCTACCCCACAAAACCCCTTGGTCCCCACCACCACCCCTCCCTTGTCCCCGAAAAAGGACATTCCCCCCAAAACCAATCAACCCAAGCCACCCCAACCAACCCATCTCCCACTCCCTACCCCAAAAGTCCAAAGTCCTAGGCTTCCACTACTTCCCCTCCCTATCCAAGTCAAAGTTTCCCATCACCCACCACCCCGGGTACACCATGCACCAACCATCATCACCCCACCCCCAATAGACCTTCCCATTCCCTTGAGAAAGGAGACCACAACCATCCACATGGGAGTAGATGAACCCATCCCCATCATTGAGGAAACCCAAGTTCATATCCGTGGTAAGGAAGAATCACAAATGTCCCCTAGCTTGGACCCCCAAGAGCCACAAGCCTTCACAAATAGCACCATAATCATAGATGGGCCCCTAGCTAGATGGCTAAAGGAGAGACCACTTCACCCCATCGTGTCCTATGTTTACCCACCCATGGAGAAAAACATTCCCATTGCACCCATTAACTCCTATCACACCATAATCCAAACATCCTACCAAGTGGAAACCTAAGAGAATCTTCTTAAGGGCGTAGCATGGCAAATTGAGTTCACTAGCATGTTGACCCCTATGGCCAAACCACCTAAGAGCCTTGGCCTCCTACACCTATGCATAGGGTCTATCACCTCGATTTGCACCATTGGTTGCTACACTAGTGACCTCCTTCTATTCCTCCCTACACCCGATGAGCCCAACCTTCTCCTCGATTTAGAGCTTCTTATCTCGGGTAGAAAGCCTAGTCCTCCATTCATGGCCGACCATCCCACCAAAAACTTTGGCCCGATCACTTTACTAGAGGAGGAGAATCCACCATCAAGGGGTTGTGAGGACCAAAAGGACCTAGAGTTCCTCTCCTTAGGTGACCCTTACCATGACCCCTTCGATCCCTTCCTATACCCACCCATTAAGATCCCAAACACTTTGTTCGGCCAACCCACTAGAAAACTTGGCCCACTTACCTTGGAGGAGGATGACTCACAATTTGGGAACCTTGAAGACATAGAGTGCCTCCCTCTAGGAAGACCTTTCTACGACCCCTTTGATCCCTTCCTATGGGAGTCTAGTTCCCCATGTAACCCAACCATCTTACCCACCACCCACCCTTTCCTACCCTCACCCATCATATTGGGCCAAACCAATCTCATCCATGACCCGGGTTACACCTTGGGAGCCAAGACCTTGGGCCACATATCCCAAGGTAATAAAGTTGTGCCCCACCCCATGATGACCACCTTCTTAGATCCATTCGATCCGTTCCAATGGGAATTCAAAGGTTGTCCCACCCCTATACACATGGAAGTCACTTTTGGGAAAAGTATGCATGTGTCTAGGCTTTCCACACCCCTTGGCATGAACACTATGTTGGGTCCATTCATTCATATCACCCACATGTCAAGTAGAAAGCATGAGTGGTCCAAATTTGGATGTAGTGGTCCACCTTCATTCATCATGGGTCTTAAGCATATCAAAGGCATCTACGGATGTCCGGGTCCCCCGACATGCATCACCACTTTGCATGATAGATTCACATATGGTTGCCCCGGTCCACCTAAGCCCACCAAAGTCTACATGACAACATTGCATGATAAGTCCACATATGGTTGCCCCGACCCACCAAGGCTCATCAAGGTCCATATGGCATCATGGCATAAATGGTCTATATATGGTTGTCCAGGTCCACCCATAACCACTAGAAGGTCAGCACTCACAAAATTGCATGAGGAAATCCGCAAGCACATTAGCATAAAAAAATGAGGCTTATAAAAGGTTGGCTGACTCTCACCGGCGTCACTTAGAGTTCCAAGAGGGTGACTTTGTGATGGTAAGGATGGAGAGGCTCTCCCCAGGAGCCAACTCCAAGTTGAGACCACGTGGGACTGGGCCCTTCCAGGTCTTGAGGCGTATTGGTGCGAATGCTTATGAATTAGATCTCCCCGAGGATTATGGGGTAAGTCCTACATTCAATGTCGCCGACTTAGTGTCTTACAAGGGCCCCACGGTGAGACCTAGTGAGGAGATCGAGCCCACTCCCTCCTTTGAGAGAGCACCCACCCGAGAGGAGAGTCCACTAGCCAAAAGAGCTCAGCGTGATCGCATTGAACAAATATTGGATGAGCAGGTCACTACCACCCGGAGCAAGGTCTATGAGCGCTATCTCGTCAGGTGGAAGGATCGGCCTCCGTTAGAAGACTCATGGGTAAGTCGGGAGGACCTACAGCGATTGGATCCAGATCTCCTCGAGCGGTACCTTACCCGGATGGACCCTTACTCGACGGAGTCGAGCTCTTTGCGGCCCAGGGGATTTGATGGAGGCATCACCCACGACTCCCTTTGGCTCGGGTCCACTTCTTCACATTCGGGAGCTAGTTGAGTTTGGGCCTCACTCTATTAAGGCCCCTTATCCATTTTGTAGTTTTCCTTTGAGTCATTTTGATGTATTTCCATTTTATTTGAGTCATTTTCCTAAGTCTAGCACTTATTTTCCTATGTTTGGTATCATCATGATGTCTAATGTAAGTTATTGGGCCCCATTCGTTGGACTAGGCCCATTAGCACTCTCAACCCCCTTGGTTATTTGTAGTTGTTTATTTTGTCAGGGACTTATTGTAAAAAGTGGGTTGCCTATATATAGGACCCCACTCCCCTCATTTGAAGTGAATGAATGAATGAATCCTTTTGAGTTAAACTTGCCATTTGAGTTCAAATTGGAGTGATTCCTCTAGTTTTTTGGGTGAGAGACCCTAGGGGAGAGATTCCCCACCCATTCCCCTCTTAATCTCTCTATTTCACCCCTCTTTCTCTCTCCTCCAACCCCAAATCCAAATTTCCTTCTCTCTCCTCCCTCCTCCCATCCACTTCCAACCTCCAACCACCTCCTTTAATGCCCTCCACTTCCCCATGGCCTCCATTACTCCACTCCCTAGTTCCTAGGTAGAAGTCTCCCCATTCCAACACATTCCTCCACCTTCCAACCAAATCTACCCCATTCCAATGCAAGCACTCCACTTCCCAACATAATCACCCACCTTCCAAGACCTTTTGAATTTGAAATCCACCCTTCCCTCCACTCACTTGTGCCCCCCTCACCTTCTCCTCTCACCCACCTTCCCCAAATTCGTAGCTCTTCCTCCTCCACCTGCTAGCACTTGCTTCCAGCCATTCTCCACCTCATTCCCCATCACCATTAGCTCCCTTCTCCACCCCACAAGAGCCCCCACTCTCCCTTAGGTCATTCCTACCATTTCCCTCCACCAAAGAAGCCACATCTCCCTCTCATTTCTTCTAGTAGGTTGGAGCTGTGCAGATCTGCAGAACAGCCCTTGTTGCAGCGTCAACTACTGATTCATCCTAGTTCTTCAGGAGGCGTGGCCTACCTTTCTGGAAAGGCCTTCCAGTCTACTTCGCAGGCGAGGTGGAATCAACACGATCGGAGCTCAGAGCTGCCAGATAGAGCCATTCTCCCAACAGTGCGCCGAGAGGTCTTCATCCTGGACCAGAGCGTGGAAGATCCTTCTGCCACGACAAACCCCAGCGGATTCAGGCTGAAGCCCCTTCATCAAAGTTCTTCCTCTACCAGTCATCTTTCAAGATCAAGAAACAGAACCCCGTTCGGCCACCGGAGGAAGACGTTACGAATTTTCTCCCCCGATCTATCTAGTTCTGTTTTCTGCTGTCTACTCCGACCAGTACCCACTCTTCTGGGTGCCCCGGCCATCCTCGACCTCTGAATGCATCTCCGTCACCTCCTGCTGAAAGCTACCTCGACCACGAAGATGATGCCACTGGTTTCGTGCTGATCGGAGCTCAGGAGGGCGCTCAGTCACTTCTGCAACTTGCTGTTACAGTCCAGACAGTACCTGCGGCCAGACAGAGGAGGCTACTTCCTGTTGCTGGTGCAGCCACCTCCGACCGTCTGAGCTTCCCCAAAAATTCTGGAGTCCACCTCTTCCAGTCAGGAAGCTTCAGGAGCTGGTTTCGATCAATTTGGAGTCCGGACAAGCCCGGCATAGCCATCACAGCGACCCCCTGTCCAGAATTCCAGATTGAAGCTGCAACTTCCCTAGTTCTCATTTCTCTTCGTTTCGGTCCACCAACCCCTCCCCGCTTGGCCGGCTGAAGGCCCCACCCTGCGTGGTGGTAGTGTTTGAATGTATCATATTAACCCCTACCCCAAGATCCCCCCTCCTGCGAGAGGAGTAGTTTTGTAAGTGGTTTGGCAGGTCAAGCGACACCGCCGCGGCGTGTGGGGAACCACCGCCTCCCCGCTCGCCCTCGTCTCCGACCGGGACCGGTTTCTTCAAACCGGTCGAGTAAGTGTCTCTTCCTTGCTCACCTAGTGTAGCTCTCTCAATATTTGATTCATGCACCGCTGAATTCGTGAGGAGCGCCCGATCCTCAAGTCCATGACTTAGAGTGATCGCCGTGGGTTAGTGTGACCCGGTGCCCGAGTGCACTTTGTCGGCCCCAATCGAATTGGGCAACCAACCTTGGGGAATCAATTCTTGGCCTTGCTGGCCCTCTACCAGCAAGGGTCCATTCCCATAAGTCACCCTTGGTATCACATAGTCACCCCGGGAATAGAGTGCAACGAAGAGAGCGGTGGCCCATTAAGGCCCATTTGGATGCTTAGATGTGCTTGTTTGACTAAGTCCGAGGTTGTGTCACATCACTCTCACGGAATCTAGGCTGGTTGTACCTTTGAAGCTCCCCGGGTTTAGTTGGCCTATACGTGGTGAGAGAGTTTACCTAGTTGGCACTGGAGTTGAACCCATATTGAAACTAGGTTCTTCCCTTGAGTGAATTACACTAAACTTTGCTAAAATCTTTAATTCACCAAGGTTCAACTATAAAAAATCAAGCGTAAACATCCAACTTGTTTGATATCTTTGTAAATTTTTTTGATTAAACCATTATTTGATTTACATGATGTTTCACCTTGATAACAAAATTAACATGTCTAATCATTTATATACTCATGAGGATGAACAACCTAGCACATCTCATAATCCTCAATTTTATAATTCTCACCACAATTTTTCTAAGGGACCACGTCCTCACTCTTATGGTCATGCCCGCCCTATGGGCAATTCTCAATCTTATGGTCCCTTATATCAATCGCAAGCCACTATTCCCCCAGAACCATCTTCTCCACCTAGAGAGACATTCTCCCAAAAGTTGCATCTCACCCCTTAACAAGTCCAGGCCCTTAAGGCCATTGTTGGGGGTTTAGCTTCCTCTTCTCATCCTCCTTCTATTCCCTCACGGGTGGCCCATCACCCGCCTCCTTCATCCATTCATCCTCCCTCTCGGGTGGCCCATCACCCACCTCCTTCTATTCATCCTCCCTCTCGGGTAGCTCATCACCCGCCTCCTTCTATTCATCCTCCCTCTCGGGTGGCCCATCACCCGCCTCCCTCTATTCATACTCCTCCTCGGGTGGTCCATCACCTGCCTCTTTCTATTCCTCCTCCTCCACGGCCATCATATGCCTTCTTCAAAGGCCCCCGTGCCAACCCTCCGTTATTCAAGTCACACCCCTCCAACAAACTCATCTTGATAAAATCATCTTGATAAAATCGCTTCGATGGAGGAACAACTAAAGAGGGTCACGAGCCCGCGGTCACCGCCTCCTCCTCCTCAAGTCAATCCCTTCATGCATTCATGAATCAAATCACTAAAATGGAGAAAGATTGGAAGGAGCAGAGAAATGATAATGACATTCCAACTCTAAGTGAGCAAGAGCTGGCAACTTTCAATAAACAAGTGGACGCCGCCCGCCCTCCACCTATTCACTATATTTCTCCACATGGCCCTCCACCTCCGTGTTCATCCCCACAAAACCTTCCACAACATTATGCCCCTCCACCTCCACATACGCATTCACATTCGCCAAACCCTCCACAACATTATATTCCTTCACCCACCAATACGCCTCCACCACGGCGTCCACTTGAACTTAATTATTATGAAGAGTTGGAGCCGACACTTGATGAGTACTTTGAAGATTTTAAAGAAACACCCACTCCAAGTTTTCTTCACTTTCCTCTCCCTCCATTGCCCGAAGAACCCCCTGCTCAGGACAATGCCACAGTCCCCAATCCCATTTATGAAACCAATTGGTGTTATGATGATGGGTCGATACTTCAATCACCCACACCGGCGCATCATGACCCTTCTCCTGCCCTTCAAACCTCTCGCACCACCAAAATTCGAGGCTTCTTGCACACCAAATCTCCCTCTTCTATACCTCCAATTACTATACCATTAACCTCCACCAAGCCATCTAGGCCCTCCATTATTTCCCCTCCAACCATACCATTCACCTCCATACCATCGGCCTTCCCCGAGCCCTCCACCAAGCCTTCCATCAAGCCTTCTGAGCTTGCCGCTTCTCCTACTTCCAAATCAATTAGTCTCCCATTACCGCCACCTCGACCCTCCAATACCCCCATAAGCCAAAACCCAACCACTCCTATTCCTCCACTTAACCCTTCACCTGAACCCGTGGCTAATCCTGAGTAGGGCCCACCCCTTGTTGCACTCGAGCCAACCTCATCCGCTTCTGAACAAGGGGAGAAGCTCGACATGTTTGAACCTTCACCTCCACTTACCCTTCCGCTAACACCCTCCATCAAACCGTCATCCATTTAGCTTACCGCCTCCATCTCATCTTCCAATTCCCCTCGGAGTCGGTGTGTATCCACAAGTTTATGTGCTGAAGATATCCAAGAGCCGGGCAAGAAGGTTTGGCCTTGGCTATGCCATTCAAGACTTTATTTGCCGGATGCCGATCCATGTTCTTGTGCCGGGCATTTTTGTCATGTCTCCTCCAATGCTCACTATGAAGAAATGTCAAGATTTGATGTCATTGAAGGCCAAGGCTAAGATTATCAAGATCACTTTGCTCATTGGACAAGATACTTTTGATGCTCTCATTACCCCTTGCTCCATCATAGTGCAAATTTCTAATCAAGAGAAGGGGTCCTCCTCCAATCTTTTAATGACACATTCCGTTGCTAAGGGGGCGATGAAGTTTATCCTCAATGGCCGGGCAGGGCACCCCTTGTTTGAAGCTTCCAATACCAAGCTTATTATGTCTTTGCTTCCATGCAAGGGGTTAATGCTCGTGTTACCAAACACTTTTTATATTCCAAGAGCCTCGAGCATTCCAAAGCTTCCCATGTTCAAATTCCAACTCCTACATTTTGATATTCCCCGCCTTTCAAGGGAGTTGTCATTCATTATTGACACTTCATCAAATGAGAGCTTATGGGCACAATTTCCATCCATTGAGCCGTCTGGCCGAGCACATTATTTACCATAGAGGGGCGGGCATCCTCATGCTAAGGGGCCTTCCACTGACCCATTTACCTTCAATTCTATTTCATTCAACCTCCCATTAACCATTAATTTCTCCTTATGGGCCACCCATTGGGCATTCTCATCTTCTCATTCCTTGCACTCTTTGCGTCTCATGCATTATTTGCATTTGCATTTGCATTATCCATTCCTCTTTCCCGGGTCTCTTGACCCTTATGTTGAGTTAGATGGACGCAGTCTATCTCCACGAAATGTGGATCTAGAGGGGGGCGAATAGATCTAATACCTATTTAAAAACCAATGTAAGGTTCAAATGCGGAATATAGGCAAATCTGCTAATTCACTAACCCTGATACTAGATTTCAACAGAAGCGAATCAAGCTCTTAAAGTAAACAAGACAACCAGTCGCACACAATTCATAGACAATCACACAAACACAAGACACCCACGATTTTTAGGTGGTTCGGTCAAGGACCTACGTCCACCCCACACTCAACCGAGTATGGCTTACTGCTGCGCAGTACAGCTTGCGTCTGCTGGGCACTACAGCTTGGCCAACAACCGCTGATACACAGCTTCGCTGGGCACTACAGCTTGCCGACCAGAGGAACAGATCCTCTGCAACTGCTGGGGAAATACAGCTTAACCCGTCCAGTGGAGACTTCCACTACAAATCCGCTGACTCACAGCTTGAAGAAACAGGAATTCAGAAATGAAAGACAGAAGCAAAACGAAAATGAAAACCCAAATGGGAATGTAGCTCGAATGAGCAATGCTCAGCTCTGGTTTCTGAACCAAGAGACTGAGATACAACCTCTCAAACAAAAACTCTCACAATCTCACTCTCTCGATCAAGCTCTCTCAACTCATCTCTCTTGATCTTCTCTTCTCTCTTTTTCTTCTTCTCTGTTTCTCTTCTCACAGTGGATCGATGGCGCTCTGCTGCTTTCAGACTTGCTGTATAGACTTTGCTCTCTTCAGTTTTCGATCAGCCTCCATTTGAACACCAAGGCTTCAATATATACTGGCAGCAAGTGGATAAGGACGCGTGGTTTCCACGTTTTCTCGCCCAAGGAATTCACCAGATCCGAGGTAACTTTATCCACGTGTCATCATCTGATCACCTCGTCCTCCTGGGATCACGAGCCATGTCAGCAATCCCTGTAGAGAATCCCTGTCAGACAGAGTATCGGATCATCAACAGTAAATATATACATTGCAGTGTATAGACTTCGGTTTATAGCCGACGTACAGACATCAATGTATGGACTTTACAAGACAAACACAATGTGTATACTTGCTCAGTGTATGGACTTGTTTGAACGAAAAAGCAATGTATATACTTGAGGCATGAAGGCCAATGTACAGACTTGGCCACAAGCTGAACAATCGGATGTATAGACTTTGAGATCATTCAATCAGCCAATGTGTAAGACATCACGATGTATAGACTTCAGTTTATATGAAGGGTTATACATACTTGCTGAATTGTAAAGCAATGTGCAGACTATGAAGAACCTCACCCAATGTATGGACTTTAGATTAAGGCCGAGGTATAGACTTTGAAGCCCAAAGGCAATGTATAGGCTTCGCCTTAGAAGCGTAGGGAAAGACTCCAATGTATAGACTTGAGTGAAGTGAACGGATGTTCAGACTTTGAAGATCCACTGTGGATGTATAGACTTCAGAGTCTTGAAGCCAATGTAACGACTTGCCACCGACCAATGTATAGACTTGGTGGAAGTCATGCTACAGTGAATGAATGTATAGACTTCGAAGACTAATACATGAGACGCTGCACTGTACGCTGTACAGACTTGCCGGTCAACAGTGGATGTATAGACTTGAATAGACCCAAGGTGAGACGATCGGATGTACAGACTTTGAATATGAAGACCAATATATGGACTTCACATGATGCAGGAAGACACAGTCCAATGTACAGACTTCATGAACAATGCATGAATGAGATGCTGTACAGACTTTGAATGAAGGTCCAATGTGCAGACTTGCCTTAGACTCTAAATGAGACGTACCTGGCTGTACAGACTTTGACTGATGCATGAAGATAGACACTGTACAGACTTGGATAGCATGAGACGCTGGAAGAGACGGTGGAGTCTGTATAGACTTTGCCCGAAGCCTTAGACGCAACAGAGACAGACTGATGTACACACTTAGCCAATGCAATGTAATGTATGGACCTGTACAGTGAAACGATGTATAGACTTCACCAAGACACTGCATGAACAATATGATGCGATGTACATACTTTGAAGAACAGCATCCAATGTATAGACTTGATGAAACACTCACGAGTGTATAGACTTAGAGTGAAGCATGCAATGTATAGACTTTACGAAATGCATGCTACAGTGCCGATGTGTAGACTTTGCAACCCTAAGATGCTGAATGAGATGGTGGCTGAGACGGTGCAGCTACAGTGGTGTACAGACTTCATGAGACGCTCACTGTATATACTTACCACCGACAAATGTATAGACTTTGCGAAGCACAGTCCATTGTACAGACTTTCAAGCCTGAAGGCCAATGTGTGGACTTGCACAGTAGCTCAATGTATAGACTTGATATGTGTGCTTCGGCTGTACAGACTTCACTCTAGCAGGTAATGCAGCAATGTATATACTTTGAACTTGAACGTGCAGTGTATAGACTATGCAATGCACTGTGGATGTATGGACTTTGCAACGACGGGCAATGTATAGACTATGCACAGTCCAATGAATGGACTTTAACTAAGGTGGACAATGTACACACTTAACTGATGTGCAGACTTTAATGATGTGATGCAATGTACACACATGTAAAGATGATGCAATGCGTTGACGCTGCAATGTATGCCAATGTGTAGAGTTTCATGTTGCAAAGCACTGTGAAGACTTGTGAGTGTGTGCAGAACATAGTATAGACTCTGACTGCATTATGTACACAGACAACCTGATAAAAGCAATTTCATCAAAATAGGAACGGAACTGTTGCCAATCAATCAAAACAAACAATCAATCAAGATAAGGTGTTGCCAAAGAAATGAAGCAAATGTCAATATCATCAACACAGAGGAGTCACAACAATCTCCCCCTTTTTGATGATGGCAACCCCTTATTAAATAGAATAGCAACATCCTGTCAAATAGATGTATTTTTATGTATTTTGAAGAAAAATATGATTTTTTATTCAGATTGACATGCAGATGATATGAATGCATGCTACACAATGCAAGCAACTTACTGCCCCAGACTCCCCCTATAAATGAATTCAGAATTCAGACAACATATTCTCCCCCTAGATAATATTCTCCCCCTTCATGAATAAGCATTCTAAAGCATAGAGTCTTCAGGTATATGAATTTAGAAACTACTCTCAGATAGAGTGCTGGTTTAAAGACTATAAAATGTTGAGTTCATGCACTACAATCAATAGATAAGTTCGCTGTGCATGATAAAATAATAAACCAGAATTACATTTGCATGAGAGAGTCAGTTTCGGAATATCTTACTTTCATAGTTAAAAAAAATGATTGAGAGATACCAAGTCATGTATTGAAACTAAACAAATTGACATTCATGAAATTTCTTTCGATGGAGCAGCATTTTCAATACAAGTTCATTAAGGGCATTTAGGTGCCATTGTCTTTTTGCATAAGGGTATACGTTTATCAGACGCCAATACCCCTAGATACTCAACATGATGGACCATTCTGCCATGATCAAACTCAATAAAAGTGATTTACACCTTTTTGTGTGAGGGTACACGTTTATCAGACGCCAGTTACCCCCAGGTACTCAATGAAACCACCCTACTATTTTGATCATTTTATACAGAGATAGCTGATACACCTCATGACATAAGTGTTGTCCACTTCTTTGATGGATCACTCAGTTTCTCAGTAATTTACCAGTCATTGCTCTGCCAATTTTATTTTGCAATGATTTTCAATATTTTTCAATATCTTTCTTAGCTGTCCTTTACTCCTTTATATGTTTCAGAATGACTTGTTTAAGAACAATACACATACTTAGCTTCTCTAACATGATTTCAGATATGATTAGCTTTGTCTGACATGAAATAAGATAAGGGTTGAGAGTTTTATCAATTTTCAGCTTACTCCTATACTGATTGTAATTTTTAAACTTCAAAAAGTAATAAAATTTAAACCATTAGGTCAGTCCTTAAGCAATTCAAATTCTTACAACTGAAGAAGTCCATTTTTTATTGCTTAGAAATTAGAACTGACTAACAGATTGCCATAATGTCAGAATCGACATTCAGAATTAAAGGATGAATGAATTCGAGAAAGTTGAAGACACTCTGAATTTCTAGCAGAAACTCCCCCTGTCTATATGCATGCAATTTTGCAAATGAATGGCAAGAATTGAATGAGAGAGAGCTTAGACACAATCATGACTAAATGATATGCAATGATGATCATGAGTGTGATGCCACATTCAACATCCACAGGTTTATTCAAGCTATTAGATGCAAGTCCAAATCAGAAATTTTATTCAAGGCAGCTGAACATATCATTCATCATGCTGAAATTTACATAAGATAAGTTCTCTTCTAAGAAATTTAAATCTTTCATTCCCAAGAGGCTTAGTAAAAATATCAGCAATTTAGTTTTCAGTTTCTATGAAATTATATTTACAGCATCTCTAAGAAAATGATGTTTTATCTCTATGTGCTTAGTCCTAGAATGATGAACAGGATTTTTAGCAAGGCATATAGCACTAGTATTATCACATAAAAGTGGAATACATCCCAAATTTATCTGATAATCAGTCAGTTGGTGCTTAATCCAAAGTACTTGGGTAGCACAATTACATGCTGCAACATATTCAGCTTCAGCTGTAGATAATGCTACAGTGTGTTGCTTCTTAGATGCCCAAGACACTAGACAGCCACCAAGGAATTGACAATAGCCACTAGTGCTTTTTCTATCTACTCGACACCCAGCATAGTCTGCATCAGTGTAGGCTAGAAGCTCTAACTCACACTTAGTAGGATACCAAAGACCTAGCTCTTGGGTGCCTAGTAAATACCTAAAAATCCTTTTCACAGCTTTAAAATGGGTTTCTTTAGGACTAGCCTGAAATCTAGAGCATAAACACACTGCAAATTGAATATCAAGCCTAGATGTTGTAAGATAAAGAAGGGATCCGATCATACCTCTATATAGCTTTTGGTCCACTGGTTTACCTTTAGGATCTTCATCTAAATTTGTTGAGGTACCCATTGGAGCAGCTATTTCCTTGAGGTTGTCCATTTTGTACTTCTTCAATAGATTCTTTATGTACTTGGACTGAGAGATAAAGTTATCATCCTTTGATTGTGTAACCTGCAGTCCAAGAAATAATTTGAGCTCACCCATTGAGCTCATTTCAAACTCATCAGTCATAATTTGAGAGAATTCCTCACACAATTTGGGGTTAGTTGACCCAAACACAATGTCATCCACATAAATCTGAATAATAAGAATATCTGGATGACTCACCTTGGTAAACAATGTTTGATCAACTATACCTCTTGTGAAATTCTTGTCGGTGAGGAATTTGCTCAACCTATCATACCAAGCTCTAGGAGCTTGCTTTAAACCATATAGAGCTTTATTGAGTTTGTAAACATGATTAGGGAAGTCTAAACATTCAAACCCAGGAGGCTGTCTCACATAGACATCCTCATTAATTTCCCCATTCAGAAAAGCAGATTTCACATCCATCTGTTGAAGATTTATTCCTAGGGAACATGCATAAGCTAATAAGATTCTGATTGCTTCTAACCTAGCTACAGGGGCAAAAGACTCTTCAAAGTCTATTCCAAATTCCAGATTGTACCCCTGAGCTACAAGTCTGGCTTTATTTTTAATAACATTCCCTAATTCATCAGTTTTATTTCTAAACACCCATTTAGTCCCTATGACTGTTTCATGATCAGGAGGTGGAACCAAATGCCACACCTTATTCCTGTCAAATTGATTGAGCTCCTCATGCATGGCATTTATCCAATGCACATCTTGGAGAGCACAGTCAATGGACTTGGGTTTTGTGTTTGATACAAAAGCATAAGCATTCAGTTCATGTTGAATTCTCAGGTGTCCTCTAGTCCTCGGGGGGTCATGCAGATTTCCAATTACATTATCTACAGGATGATCTTTAAGATATATAATGTTAACAATTGAATTGTCATGTGTTTGATTTACCTCCCCCTGAACTGTAGGCTCCTCTTCATTAAACTCTGTATGTCCTTCTTCATCCTAGGATTTGTCTGCAGGATCTCCTTCCTTCAAAATTTCACCATTGTCTTCATTCCTGCATTGACCAACATTAGAATTTATCAATGATTCATCAAAAACTATGTGTGGAGATTCTTCAACAGTTTTAGAGTTCAGATTGTACACTCCATATGCTCGGGTGTTTTCAGAATAACCAAGAAAGATTTCTGGTTCACCTTTAGGTTCAAATTTATCAAGGTCTCTTTTATCATTTATATGAATAAAACATTTACATCCAAAAACCTTGAAATGAGCAATAGAAGGTTTCTTACCCTTTAAGATCTCATATAGTGTTTGCTGGGTAGAAGGTCTTACCATGGCTCTGTTAATTACATAACATGCAGTGTTCACTGCTTCAGCCCAAAATTTTTTGGTAGACCACCTTCAACAAGAAGTGTACGACCCATCTCCACTAGGGTTCTGTTCCTTCTCTCCACAACTCCATTCTGCTCAGGTGTCCTTGGTGAGGAGTACCTATGGTTGATTCCATTTGACCTGCAGAATTCATCAAACTGTGAGTTTTCAAACTCACCTCCATGATCAGTCAAAATGTTTTCAATTTTCTGATTTATTTTAACATAGAACTCCTGAAATTCTGAGAAGGCATCACTCTTATTAGATAAGAAATAAACCCAAGTATACCTAGAAAAGTCATCTACCATGACAAACCCATACCTCCTCCCTGATAAGCTGATAGATCTGGTTGGCCCAAAAAGGTCCATGTGTATCAGCTCATAGGGTTTGGAAGACAGATTTTCAGTTCTAGACTTAAATGACTTTCTAGTTATCTTTGATTGAGTGCATGCATCACAGATTTTATTTTCATTCTTGAAGGAAACTTCAGGAAGTCCTCTAACCATGCCATGCTTATTTAGTTTGTGCAAAATAGTGTAACTAGCATGACCTAACCTACGATGCCATAAAAATGCTAAGTCTTCTCTACTGGCAGTAAGGCAAAGGTTAGTATGTTGAATGTCATCTAAATCTATCATGTATGTATTATTTATTCTTTTTCCAGAAAATTTGACACTTTCAGAATCAGGTTCAAAAACCTTGCAGCATTGAGAATCAAATAAAACATTGTATCCTTTATCACACAACTGGCTGATGCTAAGTAGATTATAAGCTAACCCTTCAACCAGCATAACATCATCAATGCAGTAGGTAGAGCACTTACCTATTTTACCTGATCCAATAATCCTACCCTTTGTGTTGCTTCCAAAGGTGACAAGGCCTCCTAGTTTCTCAGTCAGCATGCAGAACTTGGCCTTATCTCCTGTCATATGCCTGGAGCAGCCGCTATCCAAGTACCACAAGTTGTTCTTGGCTGCCAGGCATACCTGCATACACAATTAGGTAGAGAGGTTTGGAACCCAAGACTGATTGGGCTCCATAACAGATGAAATAGAAGCAAAGCAAGAAAGCAGGCTTTTCGGAATCCACATTTGTTTAAATGAATTTTGTTCAGTGGATCCTACAGATTTTCTTCTGTTGTTGTTCCTCTTCTTATTGGCAGCAGCATGATTATTGACAGTGTTGTTACTTCTGTGCCAGTGCCTTGGCCAGGGTGTGTTCACAAAGTTTTGGCCATAGTAGTTCCTGGGTTGGCTAAAGAATTGTTGGTTCCTAGGTGTCCAGTTGCCATACCCATTAACCCAATTGCTAGTGTAAGGTCTTTGATATTGTGCAGCCTGATATGCAAGACCTGTATGCCTCCCCGGAGTTCTAGTCCAATCTGACCGGTTGAAGTAGGTTGATTGTGCACTGTGATAGGTCTGAACTCTGGGTTGGTAAAAATGTTTGGGTTGACTCCTAGCAGCATTCTGTCTCCCCTGCACCTTGGACCCTACTGTCCTATTCATAGGTTTGTTTTGGGTCTTCTTCAGAGGTGGTGATGATGGTGGAGACTTAGTGACTTTAACCTGGGGTTTATGAGACTGTGTAGGTTGACCCCTAACCTGAGTCTGAGCCCTAAGATTTTGCTTGGATGTGCTAGCTCTACTAGGCTCACTGACTTTTTGTTTACCCTTCTCCTCAGCACTGATCTTTTTCAGATTAGCAGCTTTATTCACAGAAATGTTTGAATTCAAGCTAATTAGAGGTCCTTTTTCTTTTTGTGCAACAAATGAAATAGTTTTCATTCCAAAGGTTTTAGTTGCACTTGAATTAAATCCTAGGCCCTCTTTTCTGAAATTAACTTTTGACCCTAACAAAGCATTTAGATTATCTGTTCCTTGGGTTATTTTCTCAATGGTTTTCAGCTTATCCTCATTGTCTTTCTGAATTTCATCAATAGACTTTTTCAGTTCATTATTTACATTGAGGACAGCTTCATATTTTTCAGAAACAATTTTTACTTCACTCTCACATTTTTGAATTTTCAGCTTCCATTCATCAATTTCTTTTTCAAGCCTCACATTCTCTTCCCTAGTAGCTTTTAACTCATTTTTGATTTTGTCTAATTCAGAACATGCGAGTTTCAATTCTTTATTCTTAGAATCTAAGCATGCAATCTTATCAGTCAGAGTTGTATCATTTTGCATGGAGTTAATTTTTCTTCTAAGATGCCTATTCTCTTTTCTGATATCATCTGCCTTATCAGCTATGTCATGATAAGCATCTATCCAATCATTGATAGTAAAATCATCGAATCTAGTGATTACCTCATCTGATTCCTCTTCTCTATCTTCTGAGCTTGTTGCTGTTGCCATGAGACAAATGGGCTTCTCAGATTCGGCTTCACTGACTGAACTGGTACTGAAGGAGCCTTCATCTTCATCACTCCAGGTGCTAATCATAGCTCTCCTTTTCTTGTTTTTCTTCTTTGACTTGTCCTTGTATTTCTGATTGTCTGGACAGTCAGCTTTCAGATGGCCCGATTTCCTGCATTGGTAACAGACGTTAGGTTCAGTTTTCTTAGTAGGTTTAGATTTATACCTTTTATCCTTTCGGCCGCCACTGTATTTCTTTTGGCCGAATCGTCCTGCTCCTTTTCTGAGAAATCGCCTGAACTCTCTGGTCATCATGGCCATCTCAGAACGAGTCATATCTTCTTCATTCGGGATCTCCTCTGATGATGAAGAACTACTGGAGCTGGATTTGTTGGAATTGCTTGAACCAGCCTTCAGTGCTATCGGCTTCTTCTTCCTCTCAGCTTCTTCTGTTCTTGGCATATTAATCTCATATGCCATTAGCGAGCCAATCAGCTCATCAGCTCTTATATTATGCAAATCCCTTGACTCCTCCATCACTGTAGCTTTTGTGTGCCAAGCATGAGTCAAGGACCGTAGAATCTTCCTCACCACATCATATTCTATCTGAGGTTTCCCTAGACCTCTAAGACCATTGGTAATGACAGTCAACCGAGCATACATTTCGCTGATGGTCTCGTTCTGCTTCATCTTGAAGGCTTCGTATTCGGATACAAGAAGATTGGCATTCTGCTCTCTTACTTGAGATGTACCCTCATGAATGACTTCCAATGCATCCCACATCTCCTTGGCTGATCTGCAGGCTGACACGCGGGAGAATTCGGTAGGGTGCAGAAAGCACTGGATGGCATTTACGGCACTCCAATTCATCGTGGACCTTCTGATCTCCTCCTTGGTCCAGACATCTTCATTCGGGGACAGCTCATAAGGTCCCTTGCTGACAACTTTCCAGATCTCGTAATCCTTAACCCTCAGAAACACTTGCATACAATTCTTCTAGTATGCGTAGTTAGATCCATCGAAGAATGGGGGCTTCGTTCTTGAGTGACCTTCAGCTATCATCCCTCGAGCATCCATCTCTGCCTATCCTCTTCGGGCGATGAGCCCCTGTAGAAGAGTGTGGCTCTGATACCAAGTCTTGAGTTAGATGGACGCAGTCTATCTCCACGAAATGTGGATCTAGAGGGGGGTGAATAGATCTAATACCTATTTAAAAACTAATGTAAGGTTCAAATGCGGAATATAGGCAAATCTGCTAAATCACTAACCCTGATACTAGATTTCAACAGAAGCGAATCAAGCTCTTAAAGTAAACAAGACAACCAGTCGCACACAATTCATAGACAATCACACAAACACAAGACACCCACGATTTTTAGGTGGTTCGGTCAAGGACCTACGTCCACCCCACACTCAACCGAGTATGGCTTACTGCTGCGCAGTACAGCTTGCGTCTGCTGGGCACTACAGCTTGGCCAACAACCGCTGATACACAGCTTCGCTGGGCACTACAGCTTGCTGACCAGAGGAACAGATCCTCTGCAACTGCTGGGGAAATACAGCTTAACCCGTCCAGTGGAGACTTCCACTACAAATCCGCTGACTCACAGCTTGAAGAAACAGGAATTCAGAAATGAAAGACAGAAGCAAAACGAAAATGAAAACCCAAATGGGAATGTAGCTCGAATGAGCAATGCTTAGCTCTGGTTTCTGAACCAAGAGACTGAGATACAACCTCTCAAACAAAAACTCTCACAATCTCACTCTCTCGATCAAGCTCTCTCAACTCATCTCTCTTGATCTTCTCTTCTCTCTTTTTCTTCTTCTCTATTTCTCTTCTCACAGTGGATCGATGGCGCTCTGCTGCTTTCAGACTTGCTGTATAGACTTTGCTCTCTTCAGTTTTCGATCAGCCTCCATCTGAACACCAAGGCTTCAATATATACTGGCAGCAGGTGGATAAGGGCGTGTGGTTTCCACGTTTTCCCGCCCAAGGAATTCTCCAGATCCGAGGCAGCTTTATCCACGTGTCATCATCTGATCACCTCGTCCTCCTGGGATCACGAGCCATGTCAGCAATCCCTGTAGAGAATCCCTGTCAGACAGAGTATCGGATCATCAACTGTAAGTATATACATTGCAGTGTATAGACTTCGGTTTATAGCCGACGTACAGACATCAATGTATGGACTTTACAAGACAAATACAATGTGTATACTTGCTCAGTGTATGGACTTGTTTGAACGAAAAAGCAATGTATATACTTGAGGCATGAAGGCCATTGTACAGACTTGGCCACAAGCTGAACAATCGGATGTATAGACTTTGAGATCATTCAATCAGCCAATGTGTAAGACATCACGATGTATAGACTTCAGTTTATATGAAGGGTTGTACATACTTGCTGAATTGTAAAGCAATGTGCAGACTATGAAGAACCTCACCCAATGTATGGACTTTAGATTAAGGTCGATGTATAGACTTTGAAGCCCAAAGGCAATGTATAGGCTTCGCCTTAGAAGCGTAGGGAAAGACTCCAATGTATAGACTTGAGTGAAGTGAACGGATGTTCAGACTTTGAAGATCCACTGTGGATGTATAGACTTCGGAGTCTTGAAGCTAATGTAACGACTTGCCACCGACCAATGTATAGACTTGGTGGAAGTCATGCTACAGTGAATGAATGTATAGACTTCCAAGACTAATACATGAGACGCTACACTGTCCGCTGTACAGACTTGCCGATCAACAGTGGATGTATAGACTTGAATAGACCCAAGGTGAGACGATCGGATGTACAGACTTGGAATATGAAGACCAATGTATGGACTTCACATGATGCACGAAGACACAGTCCAATGTATAGACTTCATGAACAATGCATGAATGAGACGCTGTACAGACTTTGAATGAAGGTCCAATGTGCAGACTTGCCTTAGACTCTAAATGAGACGTACCTGGCTGTACAGACTTTGACTGATGCATGAAGACAGACACTGTACAGACTTGGATAGCATGAGACGCTGGAAGAGACGGTGGAGTCTGTATAGACTTTGCCCGAAGCCTTAGACGCAACAGAGACAGACTGATGTACACACTTAGCCAATGCAATGCAATGTATGGACCTGTACAGTGAAACGATGTATAGACTTCACCAAGACACTGCATGAATAATATGATGCGATGTACATACATTAAAGAACAACATCCAATGTATAGACTTGATGAAACACTCACGAGTGTATAGACTTAGAGTGAAGCATGCAATGTATAGACTTTACGAAATACATGCTACAGTGCCGATGTGTAGACTTTGCAACCCTAAGATGCTGAATGAGACGGTGGCTGAGACGTTGCAGCTACAGTGGTGTACAGACTTCATGAGACGCTCACTGTATATACTTACCACCGACAAATGTATAGACTTTGCGAAGCACAGTCCATTGTACAGACTTTCAAGCCTGAAGGCCAATGTGTGGACTTGCACAGTAGCTCAATGTATAGACTTGATATGTGTGCTTCGGCTGTACAGACTTCACTCTAGCAGGTAATGCAGTAATGTATATACTTTGAACTTGAACGTGCAGTGTATAGACTATGCAATGCACTGTGGATGTATGGACTTTGCAACGACGGGCAATGTATAGACTATGCACAGTCCAATGAATGGACTTTAACTAAGGTGGACAATGTACACACTTAACGATGTGCAGACTTTAACGATGTGATGCAATGTGCACACATGTAAAGATAATGCAATGCGTTGACGCTGCAATGTATGCCAATGTATAGAGTTTCATGCTGCAAAGCACTGTGAAGACTTGTAAGTGTGTGCAGAACACAGTATAGACTCTGACTGCATTATGTACACAGACAACCTGATAAAAGTAATTTCATCAAAATAGGAATGAACTGTTGCCAATCAATCAAAACAAACAAACAATCAAGATAAGGTGTTGCCAAAGAAATGAAGCAAATGTCAACATCATCAACAGAGAGGAGTCACAACACCTTATCTTCCATGATTTTAGAACCTCCAGATCTTTCACATTCTATTTATTTCAAATCACTTCTTCCTCTGGAACCGTCGGAATCCCTTTCTCTTCTACCCGGGCATCATGCCCCTCCTTACTTGCTCCCTCTGGAACCTCCGGACCCTCCTTCTTCTTTTGATCCACTCTCCCGGGGCATCGTGTCCCTTCATACTCCTTTCCTCCAAGATCTCCATATTTTTCTACCCTCATTCTCCCAGGGCATTGCGCCCACACTTATTTTCTTCCTCCGGAACCGTCGGACCCCTTATGGCATTCTTCCATCCTTTCCGACCATCATGCCCCTTCTTACTTCTTCCTTCTGGAACCTCCGGACTGCTCCTCTCATTCTCTATCTCTTCTCTCGGGGCATCGTGCCCTTCTTTCTCATATTCCTCCAGAACCTCCGAACTCTTGTCATTCCCTAATCATTTATGGGCATCGCGCCCCTTTATACTCTTTTCTTCCGGAACCTCCGGATCCTCCCTATCTCATTTCTTTTGATCCACTTCTCCCAGGGCATCGCGCCCCCTCCTATTCTATTCCTCCGGAACCTTCAGATTTCTCTCTCCTCCCATGGCATCGCACCCCCTCCTATTTTATTCCTCCGAAACCTCTGGACCTCTTCCCTTTCCTCCGATTTGTCCTTTTACCCCTCTGGGACATCGCGTCCTTTGTTCTCTTCCTTCTCTTAAATTATCTTTTCCCATACCTTTTCTCGGGACATCGCATCCCTCGGCACTTTCCTTCTCTGGAACCTCCGGATTCTTCTTCTCATCATAATTATTCTCCTTTGCCTTCGGACCCTCCGGATCCTCTACTCTCGATTTACCAATTTCTTCTCTTAATCCCTCCTGATCTTGGGTCTAACCCAACCTCTTCCTCATCAACTGCTTTGGGCGTCTGCCCGTTCTCTCACTGCTTTCGAGGCTTTAGCCCTCACTCCACCTCCTTATTTTATTTTCCTTCTGTAGACATTCAATGTGATCATGGTCTCTACACCTTAGTAAGGGAGTTCTAGTCCTCACATCTTTTCCCTTTCTCCTTATTCGTCTATGTCTGGTCTAGGCACCACTTCCTTCTTGTTAAGCCACTTCTAATCCTTGCTTCTTAATTTCCTATCCGCCAAACGAGGATGACAAATCCCATGTTGATCAAGATCGTCTCCGACAGCTGCTTCTACGACAAAGATTGCAAGGAAACATATGTGCGTAAGTGTGCATTCTTATGCATTTTCATCACTTTATTTACGCATAGTTTTCACATGAAGTGCTTCTTAACTTGATCAAGAATGGTAGTCCAGGCCTCTATCCTAGGTCTTTGGTTAATTCAATTTCAAAAAATAGTCTGTAGGCTTGCTTTTGCAGCACCCTTTTGTTATAAGAACCTCGCGCTGGGAGTTCGACATTCCCTCCCCGCTTGTTAAGGGCAACCCTTAGCTGGACACCGCACACACTTCACAGCGTCCTTAGTCATCTTCTTCGATAAACACCGTTGCTACTTGGGCCATGCTCGAGGGTGCGAGGTCTTCTTCTATTCTCTACTCAGCCAAAATATGAGGGTAGAGATATTCTGAGCAAGACAACCAACCTAAGCACACCCTCACAAGAGGAAGTCTCAAATAGGGGTAGTCTATTAAGATTGAATAGCCTTATCTGTTGATATTACTAATGCTCGTGTTATGCGCAAAGGGTAATCAGGAGTTATTACTAGATTGATGAGAAGGACTAGCTCCGCGGGTACACTCCCTAACACATCTCAATTATAATGACATTTATCATTTGGAATGTTAGAGGCATTGGGAATGATCTTTCCCTGGGTCGTGTAAAGCTCCTCATTAAAACCTTCAACATCAAATGTATTGCTATTCTAGAACCTAAAATTCATGTTAGTTTCCTGGACAAGACTTGTAGAAGACTGGGTATGGATAAGGCGGTTGCCAATGGTGATAACCATGCTCACATCTGAGTAATGTGGAAAGACCCGCTGGAATTGTCTATTGTATGCCAGGATGATCAACAAATTACACTTAGGCATAATGCTATTTCTATTCCATCTTTTCATGTGTCTATGGTTTATGCAAAATGCTCCATTGTTGAAAGGCGCAATCTCTGGTCTTCTTTAAAAAACATTCATTTGCAGATTAATGGCCCCTGGTTGGTGGCAGGAGATTTCAACTGCACTCTAGACCCTGAAGAGAAAATTGGAGGGAACCCCCCATCTCTTATGTCTATATCTGACTTTAAGGATTGCTTGAATGACTGTGCACTCACTGATACTAGATATCTGGGAACTAAATATACCTGGCATAATAACCAGAGTGGGGACAAGGGTATTTGGGCTAGACTTGACAGGGTTCTTACGAATGCTCCTTGGCAACTGGTCTTACCTCTTACTGTTGAGCGCTTATCTAGGGAGGCTTCGGACCATGCCCCCCTCCTTGTTAAACTAGCCGATATGCCTAAATACCGAAGCAGGTTTTGTTACCAACAAATGTGGTCAACTCATGAACAATTTATGAGGGATGTGGAAGTTAACTAGCGCAATAGTCCTTTGGCTACTTCTGCCATGTCCACTCTTTATTTGAAGCTCAAGCATATGAGGAAAATGTTACAATTATGGAATAAGCGGGTATTTGCAAACAAATTTAATGGCAGCTGAAGACTCTGTATTGAAGGCGGAATTTCAATATGATGTCCATCCAAACCAGGTCAACTTCGATATGCTAGAGACTACTAAGTCTGACTTTGCTAACAGACTGATCCAACAAGAATCCTTTTGGAGACAGAAATCCAGAGTTAGATGGATTGCTGAAGGAGATAGGAATACTAAATTCTTTTATATGAAAACTATTGCTAATAGAAAAAGGAATTTGATTCCTCACCTAAGGAATTCAGTTAGGTACCTTACTTTGGATCATGAGGAGATGAAGGGTCTTGTAGTTGCCCATTTCCAGAAAGCATTTTCATCACAGTATCACCACATTGATGAGAGTTTCCTTAATAATATCCCTCATTTGGTTTCCCCAACTGAAAATGATAGACTGTGTGCCATTCCTCCTGAGTCTGAAATTCAGGAAGCTGTCTTCCAATTGTCCCCTGATAGTGCTCCAGGCCCGGATGGATTCTCGGGGGCTTTTTTCCAAAAAACCTGGAAAATTACTACAGGTGTGGTTGTTGCTGCTATTCAGGATTTTTTCACTTCTCAAAATATGATGCCCAGGTTTTTGACTGCTACTCTCATTGCTCTTATTCCCAAAGTGAGCAATGCTATAGAAATTTCTGAGTACCGGCCTATTAGTCTGTGTAATTTTATTTACAAGATTATGTCAAAAATCATTAGCAATAGGCTTGCCACCATCCTGCCTAATATTATCTCTCTAGAGCAATCAACATTTGTGAAAGGGAGATTTATTGTGGAGAATATTGCTCTTGCTCAGGAAATGATCCATGAGCTGGGCAGGGAAACTAGAGGAGGAAATGTTGTTTTCAAACTGGATATGGCCAAGGCCTATGACCATCTTGAGTGGGATTTTCTTTATGCAATCTTATCCAAGTTTGGTTTCAGTGATCATTTTATTGCTCTTATACAATCCATGATTGGAAATTGTTGGTTTTCTATTTGTCTGAACGATGATTCAGCAGGGTTTTTCAAGTCCTCCAGGGGAGTTCGCCAAGGTGATCCCATGGCACCAGCTCTATTTATTATTGCAGAGGAAGCACTCAGTAGGTCCATCCGTAAAGCTCAGTCTGAGGGTCGGGTGGAATGGTTTGCTGGCCCCCGGAGATGCCCCAATATTTCCCATCTTTTATTTGCTGATGACACCCTGGTTTTTTGTAAGGCCACAGCTACATCAATTAGAAACCTGATGGGTATTATGAGAACATATGAAAGAGCATCCGGACAATTAGTTAATGTTAAAAAGAGTGGTTTCTTTACACATCCTAAGACTAAGGCCTCAACTATTAAGAGGATTCAGGATATCACTGGTTTCACTAACCATTCTTTTCCTCACAAATACTTGGGTTTCCCTTTGGTCTGTGGCAGGTCGAAGAAAGTTCATTTTGCTGGCATTATTTACTCTATTCAGAAGCGCATTGACGGCTGGTATGCCAGTTATTTATCTCAAGGAGCCAGAGTTATTCTCCTGAAGCATATCCTTACCTCCATTCTTATTTATTCATTAGCTTCCTCTCCACTGCATACTGGAGTCCATCAAATATTAGACTGCTCATTTGCTAACTTCTTCTGGGGATCCTTCAAGCATGGGAATAAACGGCATTGGAAATTCTGGAAGGCCATATGCAAACCAGTTAACTGTGGTGGTCTTGGAATTTTATCTCTTACGCAGATGGAATTGGCATTCAGAGTCAACATGTTGTGGAAGGCTATACACTCTAATTCTAGATGGGCTGAATTCTTCAGAGCTAAATATATTAGAGGCAGACACATCTCTGAGGTTGACTTCAAGGAGATGAAAGGGCACGCCAAGAGGAGTTGGTCTCAGGCAAAGAACCTAATTTTGCAACACAAAAGAATGATTGTTGGGAATGGCTGTTCTTCAAATTTCTGGTTGGATATTTGGATTGGTCATCAGCCTCTAGCCTCTTATATACCTAACATCAACATACCAAATCCGAAGGCCACTGTCAAGGATGTGATCATGCATCCTTCTCAAGAAGAGACTTCTATTGTTGACAGAATGCTCCCACCTGCTATCAGAACTACAATCTGGCATACCTCCTTAAGTCAAGATATTGATAAGGCAGTGTGGAGCCTCTCCTCTTCGGGTGAGTGCTTGATCTTATCCACTTATAAAGAAATCTGCAATCATGCTCCAGTTATGAATTCCTTCTCATGTGATAGGATTTGGTCCAAATGGATTCCTACTAAACTATCTGTTCACATCTGGAAAGTTTTGAATAATTGCCTCCTGACTGATTCAAGGGTCAAATCCCTGGGCATTCCCTTCCTTCAAATGCCTCTGCTGCAATAATCCAAATGAGGAGGATATTAACCATCTATTTGTTTATAGTGAGTGTGCCTCCTCTCTTTGGTCTTCCTTTCACAGGAATGGATATCAGATATGGGGCAACTCTGCTAGATCTTTGATACAAAATACAATTAAGGATATCAAAGTCAAATCGTTGTTTGGTCTTTTCCAGCTTGCTGTCCTTGCCTATGGACTGTGGGTGTTATGGTTAGCCAGGAATGCAGCTTTGCATGAAGGAAAGTCTATATCTTCCCATAGCCTCTTCCACAAGGTTCTCTCACAGATCAAGCAGGCTCTTAACAGTGCTCATCTCTGGGAAGATCAATTATGCAATCGGAATATCTTGGCTGGATTTGGCATCAAGGCAGCTACTCGGGGTCCTCCTTTGGTGGAAATTGTAAGATGGTCATGCCTCCCTTGGCCTCATCTTAAGCTTAATATTGATGGAGCAAGTAAGAAATCCGAATCCTCTAGTGGTGGTGGTATCATCCGTGACTTCAAGGGGAACCCTCTTCTGGCTTTCTCTCACTCCTATGCGCATTGCAACAGCCTTATTGCTGAAGCTCGGGCTCTGATGGATGGAATCAAGTATCTTCAAACCATCTCCTCGCAGTCGGCTGTGATCGAGAGTGATTCTCTTCTTCTAGTGCAAGTGATCAATAGGAAGGCTGCCTGCCCATGGGAGATTCTACCCTTTGTTAGAGAAATCTAGAGCTGCATTCCCCAATCTTTGAATATTTCCCACATTTCCAGAGAAGCAAATACAGTTGCTGATTCTTTATCCAATTTGGCTTGCTTATCTAATTGTAATTATTTCTTTAATTCGCAGCATGAACTTCCCAACTTGGCCAAGGGTGCTGCTAGGTTAGATAAGCTAGGTATGCCTAGCATTCGATTGATGTAATGTTATCTCTTTTCCAGTGATCTATAATATACCCCCTAGGTGTGAGATGGAAAGTGTTGTCCGAATTGGAAGCACTTTCCTAATCACCACTAGGTAGGGCTTTTTATAAAAAAAAATCTCAATTGCAATATCTTTCAAAGTCCAAAGGACACAAATATAAAATAAAATGATGATCAAATGAAAAAAAATGAAAGAAAAATTTGATGAATTATGGCATGGCAAGAGGGCAGTGCAGTTTCCCCGCGGGACGTTATGAGCCCGGTCGCATGTGTGCCTACAAGATAATTAAGGTTCGATGATATGACACAAAGCCTCTGCGCAATAGACCGAATCTCTAGGGGTTATGCTATGGACGGAAGTCAAAATCTGATATCTTCTTAACTCATATCAAGCTTATCCCCAATTTTTCTTCTCTTCCCCCTCTAAGACTGGGTGTTTCTCGGGTATGGCCTTAGTAGGGGCACCGTTATCCAAGGGTAGCCGACTATAGGGCGCCACCTCCTATGCACGCCCAACTTTGGGTAGTTCTTAACGAAAGGGGAAGGAACAAGGACCCCTAGCCAACGGTTTAAAATAATCCTAAACCAAAATAAAAAAAAATGAATATTTCTAAAATCCAAAAAAAATAAATATTCTCAAAAGATCCATAAAAACTTGAATATTTCAAAAACTCACAAAAAATTTGACCAAAATCCATAAAAATTTGTAAAAATCAGAAAAAATGTATTGTATTTTCTGATGGTGTTTTTACAGGGACTACCTTTCGAATGGCCAAGAACATGGGATGAGTCCTCCCTTCCATTCACATCAATCATTTGATTCTTTCCCTTGTTCCCAAAACAATGTCACTCAATTCCTCTGATTATTCCTGCCGCTCTGGGCGTCACTCTAATCATTCAAGATCCAATCTTTCTAAGGTTATTCCTGCTAAGCTTCACCAAATTATTTTGGATATCACTCCAAAATCCTATCATTGGCCAAGTTGTCATCTTCATGACTTAACGACAAACAATGAATCCTTAATGCTTTGCATGTCTCGTGCTTTGATGCTTTTCCTTGATGCTTTGCATATCTCATGCTTAAATATCCCTGCTATGTTATTCAATACCATGCTTTTCATGCTATGCCCCATATGTTTAATGCTCGATGCTTTTGATGCTATGCTATCCATGTTTGAATGTTTAAAACAATGCTATTCATGCTGTGCTATTCATGCTTCGATGCTATTGATGCTTTGATCTATGCTATGCTTGTTATACTTCAATTGCTATATTCATTGCTTGCTTCATGATATCTTGGCTAATGAAATTTTGAGCACAGGAAAAAAGCTTTGGTCCCACTGTCCGGACATCACTCAGGTCCCATAGTGATTGCACTATATTTTCCAGTTCCCAACATGCTTATTGCTTCACCATCTCCCTATATGCATTTTTACTATATGTAATCTACGCTATTAGATTATATCAAGGACTTTGTAAATCTGGAATTTCAGTTCCCCTTCATCGAAAATGATGACGATTTCAGAGGAATCTTAGTCATACGGATAGGCCGTTGAGCCGTCTAAAACTGGGGACGATGGTTCCTTTTTACGAGTTGGTGCGCGGATAAACGGACTTCAACTTAGTATCAGCTCACAAATCAATTTTTTCACTAAGTCTGGGCAGCTTAACAATATTATCCTTGATTACATTCTATTTTAATTTGTTTAAATTTTCCCTTTAAAACCTACCATGCATGCATGTAGGACTTTGAGTTAACTATGGCAAAATTACTCTAATAACTCGATTTTGAGAGTCAATTGATCATTAATCTCCAAGATAAGAGATATTCCATGCCGAATTGAGTCCTTAGTTCACCTTGTTGCCGTTTTGGGTTGTTTCCTTGAAAACTCCTTTATTTAGATTTTTATTCTCTTATTTCAATCCTTTTCCTTAGATCCACCTTGGCTACAGCACGTCCACATTGGCTGGTAACCGCTCTCCAATGGTGAAACCTACATGTTTGTGACCTGGGGTACTTCCACTACGTTGGAAGTTGATCGCCTTCTTTTATCTCTCCTTCGTGCCCGCGCGCACACTCCATTTCTTATCCAAATAATTGTTGCTTTCATTGAATCTCTTCAAGATTGCTTCATTCCGATCTCCGGGTTCAATTCTTATCAGGTGGCGTTGATTGCATGTCTCATCGCGCCTTGGCATCTACTTTTCAGTTCGCTCCACTATATTTCATTTCATTACACTTCATTCCATTTCATTTCATTCCGTGTCTCTCCCTTGCAAAGTAGACGCTAAGGCGGGGCAGCTGTAGACATGCTAAAATTGACATCATTTTGAGCATATCTCTTATCGCATTACGATGCCCCAATTTGACTCTCAAATTGACTTATTAGAGTAGTTTTTCTTATTTTTCTTGATCATTCAGCTTTCCTCAGCTTTACCCTATTTTTTCATATTTTTACTGATTTTTCTCACATTTTTCTCTAATTTTTTGAGGTTATTTTGAATTAGAGTCAGGCCCACGGATGCTAATTCTTCACAAAAGAATTAGCGCCCGGCATAGTGGGCACCAATTCTTGATTCAACGACAACGTCTAAGTCGCCAATTCTTTCAAGATTTAATGCCTTCCTAGACAATCGCCACTTTTGAAATTCACGTCCACCATGGCAGATGCGTCTTCATTTTTCTAATATTTTTGCCCTGATTTATTGAATTAACGTCTACTTGGAAAGTCGCCCATTCTTGAACGCGTCTAGTATAGTGGATGCGTATTCTTTTATTCATTTTAATTATTGAATTAACGCCTTTTCAAAAGGGCGCAATTTTTTGAAACCGCGTCCGCTATAGTGGACGCCTTATTGAAGTCGCGTCAGGCACATGGACGCGTATTCTTCTTCTTCCCGAGTTTGTGCCAACTACGTGTTCTTAAAGAATTAACGCCTTTCTACAAAGTCGCCAATTCTTGAATTGGCGACCATTATCTTGACGTTAATTCCCATTCTATTTTTGAATAATTACCAAAATCTCAAAATTTCCTAAACCGCGTCAACCCTTGGGACGCGTTCTTGAATTTGTGTCCGTCCTCATGGACGCTATATCCTTTCCGATTTTTGGTAATTTTTGACTTTCCTAAAATTTTCAAGAAATGGCGTCTGTCCGGGCGGTCGCCTATTTTAAGACGCGTCCAGGACCTCGGATGCGGTTTTCCTTGCCTATTTTTGATAATTTAATTCCCACCAAAATTCATAAAATTGTTAATCCCCGTCGGCCATGGTAGATGCAATTTTCCTTTGAATTTTAGAAATTTCTAATCTTTTTAAAAATGGCTTAGAATTGGCGACTTCCCTCCTGAAGCTATTTTAATTAGCGCCCACTATGGTGGATGCCCATTCCCACAGAATTCCAAATCCAACCAGAGCCTCCTTCCTTCTTCGTTTTGGTCTCCTTTTCCACTTGGGAAAGGGTCCTAAGGGTTTCTATAAGACTGGGAGGACACTGGGCCAATGAATATTCTCTTCCAAATCTCATTAAAATTACTTTTTCTAATTCCCCTTGAATTAAACTCTGAATTTTTGCCCTATAAATAGGACCCCTCTATCCCTTGTGTTTAAGGATGCTCAATTTGATCAAGGGGAGGTGGTGCTGGACTTAAAGCTCAAGGAGGGAGTCTCCCAGGTGCCTTGAAGCTTCATCCTTGGAGATCGTCTTCCTCCCTTAAAGATTTGAAGCCCTCTTCCATGGAGAAAATCCAATAAGCCCATCTATCCTTTATCTCTTATTATTATGTATTTAATTTAGTTCATGCATCATCTTCATCTTCTTTATTTGTTCTTATTCTTTTCATCTCAACCAAGTTGAGATACTCCATCGTGCAACACTTGCACATCCCCCTTTTATCATCACATCATTATTTTACCTACCCTTTGCATAGGGGTTTTAAAGGCAACACCAATAAGGTGTGTTCATGTTCATGTTTTTATTGTTTGTTCTTACTAAGAACTTGATGCTACACACACCATATCTCTAATTCATATCTTTCTTTGTTGGTTTGTTCATTTTACAAGGGTAGTCAACTAAAGAGAAACTCTCTTCATCTTCCAGTCGATTGGAAGAGAATGTGCACTCACAATCTCCCCCGCGCTTTTAAGGTATTTATATTCGCGATCCCTCCCTTGTTCTTTATTATTAAATCCATTTGAGGCCCGCGTGTCTCTGGCGATCACCTTTCCCTTTAGCATCCACGCATGCTCCCTATTTCTCCTTCTTTCCCATTCTTTTTACTCCTTTTCCATCACTTAGTTTCTCATATTAATTTTCCTTAGTGGATTTTTCTATAATCTACAATGGGCAGGTCGACCTACCTATGGACAGGTCGACTGAGTCCCCTTCTTTTGTTTGATGTTTTTTTGTTTTTTTTATTATTTTCTATTTACTTTATATATATATATATATATATATATATATATGTTCATTATTATTGTTATTTGTCTTTGTTTATTTATTTATTTTATTTATTATTATTTTTATTATTGTTTTATTGTTCACCTTTTTATTCTTCCTCTTTTTTGTTATATTTTCTTTTTTGTATCTAATTATATTCCTCTTATCTTTTTATTGTTATTCGAACGGAACGATGGAGAATCAAAATCTTGGTAGCATCTCTCCCTTTCCCGGAGTATGTCAAGAGAATGTAGTGGGTGCTCATCTACAGAAACATGAGATAGTCCCTTAATAGTCCAGGTGTGCATGAAATGGCAGCACTCGGGCCCATATCGAATGCAATATCCCCGAGGGCCAGCCTACCAGGCGATTAAGATCATCCGAGAGGGTTGTTAGATCATGTCTGCGCAAATCTTTCGACTCACCGTTGACACCGTCGTATACGCATATAGGTTCAAAGGTTAACCGACGTAGTCTCGGGCCATCGAGTCTGGGGCTAAAAGCATCGTAGAAACCTCATTCGGATACCGATCCAGGTCTGATTTATGCTGACAATGCAGCAAAGCCATGGGTAATCCCCTATGCACATGTTTACATGTAATCCGGTGTAATTTAATGTTGGGAAAATGAGATCAAACCTAGCAAGAGTAAGTCCGACCTAAGGGGTTATCGGCCTCGGAGCGAGGTCAGGTCATGGCCATAGCGGGGCAAATTCGTAAGTGCAAACCATGCTCGCGATAGGCCTTATTTAAGCTCCCTTTATTCATGATTCAAGGGCATCGGATCCGGCTAAATGGCCTCAAAGGGGCAATCTCGAGAGTCCCAGTCGGGGTAGTATAGCACCGAGCGAAGCCCAATGGTTGACAATAACATGATCGTCGAAAAGAACACGTTCCGGGCCATAGAATCGCAATGGCAGCGAAATTAACTGAATTTATCTCTTAATGGGCCCAAAATGACCCGTAACAATTACTATTCATTAACCCTCACTTTTTCGCTGATATCCGGCTATCCGATAGCCCGAAAAATCTCTCCTCGGGACAGAACGTAGGGGGTTACTGGCTTGTGCCCCGAGATGAGTGGGACAGTGGTGCGGGGTCAAATGGGTACCCGATGAAGTATTATTGCATTTAGGTGAATACTGATTAGAATAAAAAAGAATTTATATGTATTGGATTTGCATAGTGTCTGCGCACATGAAGGAGAAGAGAAGAAGAATAAAAAGATAAAAGGAAAATGGGGCGCCGGATCATGGCACCCCACTGGGCGCCGAATCACCCCCTTTGCCCCTTTTTTTGGTCTCCTCTCTTCTTTTCTTTCTCTTCTTTTCTCTTTTTTTGTTTTGATTTTTATTACATAATTTTTATTGTTTGTGTCTGATTATATTTTTTATTATATTTTTTATCTTTCATTGTTATTCGGTTTTATTTGTTTGTTGTTGTTTTCTTTTCTTTCCTTTCCTTTTTTTATGTCTTTTCATCCATTTTTTTACTTTATTTCATTTTTTATTTTTTTAAGTATATTGTCATTTATTATTATTATTATCCTTTGGTTTTGATTCCATTTCTATTTTTTATTTTTTATTATTATTTTTATTTTGAATTGATCATGTTGTTGTATTCTTTATTATTGTGTACAATATATATAGCTTAATTAATTTGGTCGAGATACCGGTAGCATCGAACTCTCACACAGATTCGTACTGGCAATCTTGGCAAAATTTCGGCAACATCCCCCCTTGATTTGAGGCGCATTAGGGTGATAAATGGGAACTCATCCACAGAAAATCCAGGGTGGACCCTTAATTATGTGCACGAAGTGGCAGCATTCATAGTCATCCCCGACACCATATCCCCGAGGGCCAGCCTGCTAAACGATCGGAATTGCCCGGATGCCGTAAAGGGAGATAAGGGGGCACCAGGTTGCAATGAAAGCAAGAAAATCAGAATTAATCCTTATTGGACCTAAAGTTAATAGTTAAAAGTTACTATTCATAAATGTCCACTTTTTCGTCGATATCTAATCATCTGGCGGCCAAAACGACCCCGCTTTAGCCATGGGGTGGACAGGACGGTGGTACGGGGTCGAACGAACACCCGGTAAAGCGATTAGCACATAACGTGAATAGTTATAATAATAAAAAAAGGATTTGACATGCCTTATCGGATCACTTCGTCATAGTGTGTCGGATCACCTAACAAGAAATAGAGCATTGTATTTCTCCTTGTAAATCAAGCAATGGAGAGCCAATAAGGAAGATGAGTGTGTGGGCTGCAAGGCCCGGATTCCTAGTAACGTTTTCCTTCCCACTGATGGGTTGTAGAGGGGGAACGAGGGGATTAATGGCATGCCGGATCTCGCTATAGCCACACTAGAGCACCTAATAAGAGAGTGCCAGTTCACATAAACCCAAAACAGAGCATCGTAATCCTCGATGGAAACCATATCGCGGGGGGGGGGGGGACAAGGGAGAGGATCATGTAGGCTGCTAAGCCCAGATTCCTGGCAACCCTTTCCTTCCCACTGATGGATTACATAGGGGAAAATAAGGGCCCTGCGCCCCACCGTAGGCAACCTACGAAATGCGTCCGGGGAACAGAAAAAAAATGACCTGTGCGATCCCAAGCGTCGTGATAGATGGGGAGAAAAAGATATCGAGGTGTTCTACATCTCGGGGTCATGCTCACGATCCAGAGCAAACTCTAGACACATTTGCCTATAGAGAAACTCTATGATGGCCCAGACACGCACGCTTAAAGTGTCATGTGGGATGTGATCAACCTACACAATCGAAGAAGGAAGGGGGGAGACATTCATTGTAATAGAAAGAAATGTACTCAAACAGCTACATCGATCTATAAAACAACATTGATTTGTGATGTGCACAAAACTCATCGTTTAAAAGCCATGCCACAATTTTAAAAATAACTGCACTCACTCACTAAAAAGATATTAAATATAAGTAGAGTGGTAAGAACAGGACGATCCCACGGAGAGGAAATATTTCTTTTAAACAAGTTGGAAAAATTCTTATGTTTTGAAAATCAAACTTTTGAGTGAGTTTAAACTAAAGGAGAATAAAATTGTATGAACTTAAGACTAAAAATAAATCTATCTAAAGAATTTGAGAGTGTTAAGAGGAGAATTTGGAAGGAGATAGAAAGAGAAAATAAAAGAATAATTACACAAAATTAACTTCTATTACTAAGAGAAGTACAACATCTACGAAAGCTAAAAATTACAACTTGAATAAGTTAAGGGGAAAAGGAAGAAATGAGCAAAGATAATGAAGAATAGTGTCGCCAAATCGCCGTGCCGAGCCATTGAGGAGACCACCCCGCCGTGGAGATAGAAAATACCTTTAGAGCACTGAAGTAGAAAATCCACCTTAGGGATATTTAGATGAAAATAGAGGAGGGAGAGAAAGATAGAAGAGAAGGAAGGGAGTTTAAAACTAGTAAAACAGACATAATGAAAATAGAGCGATATTAGAAGTGAAATAACTTTGAAACCAGAGAGAGTTAGAAGAAGTGGTAGAAGAGAAAGTTGAAGATCAGAGAAAGAGGAAGAAGTTTTATGAAGAGTGCAGAGGCAGAAGTTTCGGGAGAATGTTGTTTCTCTACCTTAATGTGGTTTTGATGATGTATGCATATGAGTCACTGATGAGTCTATCTTGCACTTGATAAGTCAATATTCATATTTCAGGTCATTGCGAGATCATGATCATTCAAAGGAGTAGTATGAAACATTCCTTGATAAGTCAACAGTCAACGCCAATTGACAGCAAGTCAACATCACTGGTCAAAAGTGAGTCAGTATCTGACAGGTAAAGTCAATGCACATCCAAGTCTGATACATATCCAGGTCAATACAGATATCTCAGATTTCTATTTTGTGCATTTCTAGGTCAATGCTGGTTTAAGGTCGATGCTAGTTCCTGTAGCTAGGCTATCAAGCATTTCACAGGTCGATGCTACTTTGCTCTTAAAGCAAAGTATGGTCGACGCTAGGTGTTAGTTCAAGCAACTAAGTCGATGCTAGTTGTGATGACAGTCATGCTTAGGTCGATGCTAGTTTTTTTGCATGCATATAAGGTCGATGTAAGTTTTGCATAAACTCATACTGAAGTCGATGCCAGTTGGCTTGCATGCATATAAGGTCGGTGCACATTTCGATAGACTGCATATAACGTCGGTGCACTTTCCTATTCCTTCGATAGAAGGTCGGTGCACTTTTGGTTAGTATGCATATAGGTCGGTGCACATACTATTTAGGTCTGTGCACATGACAATTCAAGGTCGGTGCAGGTTTGCTTCAACGCACAAGGTCGATGCTACTTCATGCATAGGGTCGATGCTAGTTGAGACAAGGTCGATGCTAGTATAGCATGTTTTTCATATAAGGTCTATGCTAGTTCATGCATAGGGTCGATGCTAGTTGAGACAAGGTCGATGCTAGTAAAGCATGTTTTGCATATAAGGTCTATGCTAGTTCATGCATAGGGTCGATGCTAGTTGAAATAAGGTCGGTGTTAGTATGCATACTAGGGTTGACGTTAGCTGTGCTAAGGTCGATGTTAGTTGTGGCTTATGCTTACTAAGGTCGATGTTAGTTCATGGTTCATGCATACTGAGGTTGGTGTTAGTTGTGCCTTGGACACAACTAGGGTCGATGCTAGTCTCTCATTGCATGCATTCTGCATATCAAGGTCAGTGCATGTTTGCTCTCAACGCACACTAAAGTCTGTGCACTTTTACCTTTCAACGGATACAAGGTCGGTGCACATTTACCTTCAACGCACATAATGTCTGTGCATGTTTTGCTTTCTACACTACAGGGTTTGTGCAGGTTTTGCTTTCTATGCTATTAGGTCTGTGCAAGTTTTGCTTTCAGCATATCAAGGTCTATGCATATTTTGCTGTCAGCACTACAGGGTCTGTGCATGTGTTGCTTTCAGCACTATAAGGTCCATGCATATTTTTCCCTCAACGCAGATGCAAGTCTGTGCACATTTGCACCATGGCATATCAAGGTCTGTGCACATGTACCATTTGCAGCAAAAGGGTCTGTGCACATTTTCACGATGGCACATCAAGGTCTGTGCACAAGCACTATTTGCAGCAAAAGGGTCCCTATGCATTTACACGATGCATATACAAAGTCCATGCACACTTTGCAGATCTTTTCATATAGAAGTCAATGCACATGTGTTAATTCCATATTATCAGGTCCATGCATATTATGCATTGCATATGTTAATGCCTGTGCATATTATAACTGGTCTATGCTAATAAGTCATAATTGCAGCTAAGGTCTATCCTACTTCTGATATCACAAGAAGTAAGGTCTATGCACATATTGAAGACCAGTTCACCAAAGTCGATGCACCTTATGGAACCAACCTATCTTTCTCAGTAAGTCGACTTACATTGGTCTCCTAGTAGCTTTCAAGCTAGTTTTCTATCGAATGAACTGGGTGATCCAAAGAGAGAGAAAGGGTACCGCAAATGTCCAAATGCATAGTTTTCGAGGTCTGGATGATGTACCCAAGGCTCTACCCGACTGGACCAATGGCAAAACACCCAGTAGGAGTCTCCATCCGAAAAGGAGTCAAACCTTGAGGGAAAGGTGATGTGTCTGCTGTGTACTTGACAAAGATCTGTTAGCCACCTAATGGAAACTGTAGAGTACCGCATGAAGCAGACTGGGCAGCCAATGAGAACCCACTACACCTTATCACTTCTGAACCAATCAGAGGTCACCCTGTTCTGCCATTCAGGAAATAGATGGTCCATATTACCTCTTACCAAATCAGGGACTACAAACCTGGTACGCTGTAATACAAAAAAGAAAAGAATGTCTACCCCAAAAGTATATCAGCTGGGAGACATACTCTGCAAAAGCAGATTGCACAGCAAGTTCAAGGAAAAAGGTGAATTTTTTCAAAGATGGAAAGAGAAGCTAGAAGAAGCAGCTGCCCTTGAAAAGCACTCAAGCTCACATCGGCGTATGCCTCAAGGGAAGAAGATCTTGTGGCAGGAAAATTTTCCCCTGGCCTTCCTATATATATGGAGCTTCCTCAAGAGAAGGAGCTGTTGCTGCCGTTGCTGTGCAAGTGAGAGCCACGCCCTTTGAGCGTCTACAAAGAATATCTTTGAGAAGAGCGTGAGAGTAGCCCAACACTAGTTCTCAGTCCAGTGCTGTAAGAGAAGAGGAAGAAGAAATTAGGGTTGAGGGAGCAGCCCTGCAGTCTACCATTGCTTGTAAAGATAAGATCTTCGGATCTAAAATCATAGCTGTAGTCACCAACTTCCAGATCTTTATCTGAAGTTTCAGTTGGTATTTTCTTGTGGTCTTTCCCACTGCACTTGCAGTGTTTTCATTTACATTTTTGGTTCGCTTAATTTCTTTTGATACCTTGTTCGATCCCTACTTGGTGTGTCGGAAGACAGTCGGAGGTTGTTCCATCTGTGGATAGCCGTCCCTGCCGGCTTGGTGTGCAAGAAGATAGTCAGAGGTCTGCTCCGATCTATGGATAGCCGTCCCTGTCGGCTTTGTGTGTAGGAAGACAGACAGAGGGTTTTCTCTGTTCTGTGGTTTGGGGCGTGTCCTTGGTCAAGCTGTGAGTCAGCAGGAAAGTCTCACCGGGTTTGGTGAGGGGTGGATGTAGGTTGCTGGTGTGCAACCGAACCACCTTAAAATAAATGTGTTATGGTTGTGCATTGTGTGTGATTGCTCCATATCTTCTATCTCCATTCACAGGTTGGTGTGCTCACTTCATCGCTTGTAATCCGAGTTATTTCCGTCACACTCTTAAGCATTGTGATCTGTAATATTTTGTTTGCATATCATTTATCACTTGCTTACATTCACATTCCCTTGGCTGCCTATTGCACCCTTACACACAGCCACTAGGGAGTATCCTTCTGCAAATGAGGATCACCATGCGTGCACCAACACACACTTTGGGTGATCACTAGAGCATACACTCCAGATTGACTTGGCGGGGCTCCAAGCAAACACCCTGTTTACACAGGTCTGCCTGTGTAGTCTTTGGACCACCATTTCCTCTTAAGCCATTCTATTTTAATTCCGCTGCTCATTCTGCCTAATTGTTTCATTCATTTCATAGGAGTGGTTTATGTTTTTGGTAGCTAAGAGTTTTAGTTTTAAATAGGCCATTATTCTTGATAGGATCTATTTAACCCCCCCTTCTAGATCCGTTTGCACCGCACGGGACCCAACAAGTGGTATCAGAGCCAAGCTCTGCCATTCAAAGATCCCACGATCTGCAGAGAAAGATCCCGGTGCATTCTAATCAAATGGCTTCATTTGCTACACATGCTTCGATGGCTTCTCCGCCCATTTATGATGGTTCAGATTTTTCTATATGGCTAGGTAGAATATTTGTCTATGTCAAATCCATAGATCCACAATTGTGGAATCTCATATACATTGGTCCTCATGAGCTGCCATCAAATTCAGATGAATGGTCTCCTGAACACGAGACCAAACATATTGATAACCTTGCGGCATTCAATGTGATAAGAGCTGCAGTTGATTTCAGGTTACTTAATCGTGTGTCCACCTACAGCACAGCCAAGCAAATCTTGGACAGATTGGTGAGTATCCATGAGAAGGGAGAAGAACAAGCGCATGAATGCCTCATGGCTGACCAATCAGAGTAGTCAAGCAATCCATCCTCATCTCAGGTAAGCTCTGACTCCGAGGACTTTGCCTTTGAAGAACTCATGGAGGCCTATGATGAGTTGATCAAGCAGTACAAAAAGGTGAAATCAGAAAATTGAAAACTGAAAAAGGATGTGAAGAAAAGTAGTCAAGGTGAGAGTTCCTTCTGTAAAAATTGTTCAGCTTTTGAATAGCTTAATGACACTCTTACCATTGGCTTGGATATGTGTAATCAAACCATTGGCTGTGTAAAAGATGAAAACAAAATTCTTCAAGCTGAGATTAGTAGATTGGAAGAAATTGTAAGAAGGTTACAAGAAAAATCTAAATCTGAACCACATGATCAAAGCTTGATTGAAAATAAGGCTATTACTGAACAAAATCTAAATCTTAGAAGAGAAAATGAAATGCTAAAAGATCTGATAAATCTCTTGACTAAAAAGCTGGTTGCTCTTGAAAAAGGCAAATTTGTTATTGATAATAGTTCTGAAAAAGTGCATGCCCTAGAGCTAGAAATTGAGAATTTTAAAAAGGTGAATGTCACGCTCAATAAGCAATTGACTGCTTGCGAGGAGGACCATGTTGAGTTTGAAGTACATATCTCCTCTTTGGAGAATTAAATCAAAGAGTTAAATGATTCTATGTCTAAGCATACGCAGGGTGAGAAGGATTGGGTCACAACCCCGTAAACAAAAAATCCCTTCGAAGCAAGGCATACATCTATTCCATCTCTAAAGCTAGCACCTCGAAGGGTCACCCCAAATCGCATGGTGCTCAAAAGGAAAATAGAAATCAGTTTGCTCATCCTAATATGCATAACAGAAGGTTCAATGCCAAACATCATGCTCCTCATAAAATTAACGTTCATTGTTTTTATTGTGGCCGGCATGGTCACACTGTGCATAACTGTTTTACCTTGAGAAATGATGAGCTAAGAACGGTACAACATATGAAAGGCAAAGGACATGGCGACGGTAGCAGGAAACGTGCTCAGCACCATCCTGCTCGCAACCCCATGGGTAGTCAGATGCATCGACGCACCCAGAAAGGCAGGTCGATGCACCCAACCGTCAACAGAAGAAGATAGCCTCCCTGCTGTTTCCAGTGTGGTAAGTTTGGCCATACAATCCAAGATTGTTGGCACTTGAAAGGCAGAACCCACGTTCATTCCAAAGGAGGTAACTTCGTTGTACACCCACAAAAGCCAAACACACATCCAAATGCTCAATACTCTGTGCGTTATTTCTATTGTGAGAAAAATGGGCATGAGATGTATGACTGCCATACAATGAGGGAAGATGACTTGACAGCATTAAGAAAGAAAAATGCAGCTGTCCAAAGAACTAACCCACAAGGACCCAAGCAAGCTTGGGTACCACCAAATTTAAAATGAGAATTGTGGGTGCAGGTGTCTTGGAGCTGAGCAAAGCTCAATCTAAAAAATAAATGCTCAAGGCACGGGTTTGTAAATAATCATTTATTATGATATCTTGCATAGTAGGCTTGCATTGTAATACATTGCATAATATGCATGTGTTGATTTCAATTAGTTCTTCAAACTGAATGTATCTCCCTGAACTGTTGAATCATTCCCCATGGTGTGAGATGAGCTTCTAAGCTAGATTATTTGCTTACACCTGTTTGACCTCTGGTATATCAAATGGTGTAGAAATGAAAGGCAAGTCAAGCTTGCCCGGAATTCTCACTATGCATGAGAAGGATCTCAGATCCCAACCTCCGCCCTGTACCAAAGATCAATTATTTCAGCTGCACAATCCATGAAAATTTTGTCATGCTGATGGAATTGCTATGATGATTGAGTTATGGATGATTTATTCTACCATTTAACAGCCATGTGAACCTCTTTCTAAACATTGATAATCATTGTCCTTGATGATTTCTTCCATGGCTGCATCTACTCCAACTCATCACTCACATGGAAAAATAAAATGTTAATTGTCTATCTTCTGTGCTACAATCATTGAGCATCATCTTGAAATTTCATGAACAATCATGCATTTCATGATCAAAGGACCTCTTGGTATATAAAATGGTAAGCTGGGAAAAAGGGCAGATCTCTTCTGTCTGGAAACCCACATCATGCGTGAGGTGGTCTTAAGACCTCAGTTCTCCTCCAGGTACCAAGGGTCAGTCTAGATATTCATGTAATTTCGGGCATTGGTTTTATTGCAAATACTAGACTCAGAATTCAGTCATTCAATGCATAGAATCAGGGGGAGTTTCTGCATTTCATAGTATACACATGTGCTTTTGTTATCATGCATATACTGATTTCAAAAATGATTGCATAATGATGTGGTCTCATACACACCAATGCACACCATGTTAAAGGGACCCAGAGATGGCTTATCAAGGTTCACCATATTAAAAGAACACAAAAATGCATATTCCATTGGAAGCATCTTCAGGGCATTGTGCATTCATTCATGTCTTAGGTTACACACTCCATTGTCAAACCATGCACATGTTTAGGGGGAGTCAACATCAAAATCTAGTCTGCATTCATGCATTCATTCTTGTTGACATGTGTAAGTCTGCATCTTCTCAGGGGGAGTGTACATTTTCAATTCTCATCTACTACTCACTTGCACTCCCTGCTCAATTCAGGCCTATGCATCATAATGATCACATCCTATGTACTCCTTCGGGTATGAAATTCTGGTAATATCTCTGGAACTGTTTGATTTGTCTGGAATCTACCATTTCTTGAATAACCAGCCATCTAGTTCTAGAATTCCTTGAATACCTTGAACTTCTTGGAGGATCTTCTATTTGTTTTCAAGTTTGCTAATTAGAGTAAATCTTTAAGAAGAATCTTCTTTTATTGAGTTCTTTGACTGCCTTGAACATGAAAGCTATTGGTTTAGAATTAATGATTTCTCGAGCCCTTTTGTCAATAATCTTGAAGATGTTTGTGCTCAGGCTTAATGTAATACCCAGATTTTTCAAGAAATTAATTAGAAATTCCTTAATAAATAGAATAACATAAATTTTGACCATTTTATAAAAATCCAGAAAAATTATATTCTTGTAGAGGATAACACGTTTAACAAATTTGTCTTCTGTGACCAACCCAAATAAAGTCTGTAAATAGGTCGAATTAGTGGATTAAGCTCAAAATAAACACTTAGTTAACCATACCTTGTAACGCTAAATTCGTGTACAATACTCCATCAAATGAGCCCAAATCAGTGGCAAATGAAAGGCCAGGATGAGAGGATCATTTTTCTCTCTCTTATTTTCCCGAAACCCTAACCCTAGGAGGTGCAATCGGCGGAGATTGGATCGCGTCAACAATTACGGCGGCGTTCACATTAACCCAACTTGCGTGGATGAATACTCCGCACATAGAAACCTCTAGAAGACGTGCGACCTATAAAAATGAAGCTCTCTAACCCTAGAATCATTTAGAACCAGTGGCGGCTGCAGAGGAGTTGGATCGAGGGAGATCCCCGGCGATTAAGGGCTGCGTGTACAAGCGCCTCGGGTTTTCCTTCTCCTTCTTTCTTTATCCGATTCAGGTAGGTGATAGCAAGCCAAACCCTACAAATAATATATGGTTGGAAGCATCATCATGTCAGCTTTTTATTGATGTAGAAAGCCCTAAATTTTATCAAGTGTTATGCGAGAATTTCTAGTTTTAGTAGAAGCATGTCACATCTAGGGTTATAGCGGTTCCCTTTCGATTAAGTAGTAATTTCAGACTGTAAATATAAAATTGATTCATGCATCTTGTAGAGTTTTTCGTGCTCTTTCTGTTGGTAGTAAAAGCCCCAATTTTCATGCTTTATATAATGAAAATTGCATGTTTTAGTCTAACCCTAGAAACCTCGCCGGAGTCGGGCAAGGCAAAGGGGCAACGATCTGTCTGGACTTGTGCAGACACACGATAGACCGCACGTCCAAGACAGGCGGCTAGTAGTTGACCATTTATATGTTTCTATCTCTGATCGTTTCCCTGGAACGTGCGGCCGAATCCTAACCGCATGTCTATCATGCGGCCATTCCTAGACCGTACATCCCTCCCAGCGGCACCCCACCGACCGTCCATCTCCTGCAGGCCTTCGGACCTGAGGGGGAATGCGCGGCTTGTCCGTGACCGTATATGGAGATGTAAGGTCCAGGCCCGACCGCACATCTATAACAGAACATATTAATTGTCATTATAGCATGTTATGTTAGTGGTAAATGGCATGTTAGCAACACACCTAATAAACTATAATTCATGATAGTAAATAATTCTTGATGATTTATTTAATTTGAGCTTGATCTTGATTCATCTTTCAAATAAATGTCAATCTTAATTGTGAATCATTTATAATTGAAATGACTATTAGGTTTATACTTGTTATAACCTTATACCTGAACAAATCTTGAACCATTATTATCCCCTAGAATTGAACTTGGACTCAATCGAACTGATGTGATATGAGTCATAGTCCGAATTGGACTAACAGAGACATGCGCGGCCGTTAGTGGACCGCATATCTCCCTGAATGGTCCTGTGGCGACCGTTCATCCCTAGCTAATGCCAATTAGTTTTGGCCAATTATCTTTGATCCATCTTCGGCCAATTCCTGATTTGATCAGCCGAGTAGACCCTAGGCGACCAGCAGATAGTGGGCTGGACTCTGGTGCAGTTCCACCCTGCCTATGGCAGCTCGGGAGCCCACTTGGGTGAATTTCTAGATTTGTTGTTAGGCCCTGTGTTGTGCGGACAGTAATGGACCGTACAGCTTATCAGGCGGCCCTTAATGGACCGTTCAATTAATGAGCGGCTCTATCAGGACCGTATATCCTGTCTTCGATTTCTGGCCTTGTGTGGCCCAATGCTTACCGTTCATGCTGAAGAGCGGCCTTTAATCAGCCGTTCGACCCAGCCCAGTTCCTGTTAAGTGCGGCCCTGAGTCGACCACACAAGTGCTTGAGCGGTCCGTTAGTGGCCGTATATCATCCAGAGACTAGTTTTCTCCGTGTTTCACGATTTTGAATCCAAGAACATGATGGTTCTTGATAACTTGAACTCTTGGACAGAAATTCTGGACAGTATCTCTTCAACTTAGCCTTGGGATGTTCCGAGGTAAGTTTGTACTTGACTGTAATTGGTCATTTTAACTTGATTAAAGTCTAGACGGAACTTGGATCTTGGATCCAATAAATCAATGCCAACACATAATAGGGGCCCGGTCTGGTCCTGGGGAGAGCGCCCGAAAAGTACTTGTGTTCATGGGAGTTTGTAATGACATGGTGAGGCATTGCACCGAGTGCATGACTAGCGTGATGTCTATGACAACAATCTTTTAATCTCTTACTTGAATCGTGTTCGACTTGGTTATATTCTTGCTTGTTGGCCAATTTCTTACAATTTCCTGTTATTTATATTGTTCACAAACTTGCAATTCTTGTAGTTATATCATCCTACCATATTGTTATTCCATTTCGTTCTTTAGCACTTTCTTTATGTCGTTTCATCCGATCGTCTTTTCTTTTCTTTCCGTTTCATATAAACATGTAATTAATTGGTTAATTACTTACACTTGCCTGTTGTTACCTACTGAGCGTTCGCTCATATAGTTGTTTCCCCCTTTCCAGGTAGCTCAGGTGAAGATTCACAGATGGATGGGAATGAGCCAGAGTGATGACTTGGAGTGTATCAGTTGATAGATGTTGAGATTGTTGTAGTTGTTTTACATCTAGTTATGCCTTAGAGCTTGTGTTAGTTATTGTAACGGAGTCAAGTAGAGGTTATGCTTGATTATGTTTAAGTCGGTTTGATGGTTATTGTAATAAATTTGGGGTTATTTTTGTTCGTGACGTTATGTGAATTCTTAGCTTAGCATGTTATCATTACTAGCGTTTTCTACTGCCAGTCCCGATATTCCGCGTCGGGGCGTGACAATTTGGTGGTATCAGAGCCTAGGTTTTTTTATATTCCTAGGTTCTCTAAGTTCTAGGATACTAAGTGATATCATAGGACCTATAGTCTTGTTATAGGTCTAAGGACCCAACCTGGTGAGATTGGGTAGAAGACTAGGGTTGAGTTAATAATCTAATTGCACGATTATCTATTCTTAATTGAACCTAACATAACCTATTCCACGTGTAGGCTTTTGCAATGGCAAGAGAACGCGCGGAATGGAGGAACTTGCAGCGTATGGCTCAAGGACTTACTCAGGCCTTGCAACAAGTGGCCCAAGGAGGAGCTGCAAACCATGGCACTGGGGACCTCTATCGAAACTTTCGTGGGATGAATCCCCCGCGATTTGGTGGCTCGACTGACCCTGATGAAGCAGAGCACTGGCTTGAAGAGATATGGAGAATATTTGAAGTGATGCAATGCAGCAATCAAGAACGTGTCCTCTTGTCGACCTTTCAACTTGAACGTGATGCGAGGACATGGTGGGACGCAGTGAAGGCTACCCTTGCTGATAGACAAGTCACATGGGAAGAGTTCGAGGAATTCTTCAATAGTAAATATTTTTCTGATAGAGTGCAAGAGAAGAAGGCGGCTGAGTTTATTACTTTGAAGCAACGAAATCTATCTGTAGCTGAATATGAAGCTCAGTTCTCTCGGTTATCTCGTTATGCTACTCACTTGATATCTATCGAGAAGATGAAGGCTAAGGGCTTTCTTATGGGCTGAGGCTGTAGTATATCAACCAGTTGGCACCGATGGAAATTCAAACTTATTCCGAGATGGTGAGAAAGGCTCAAGTATTGGAAGATACTTTAGAAATGATGGAGAGAATCCGTGGAAAGAATGTTAAGAAAGAACAACACCATACTGGTTCTGGGAGTATCAAGCCCGGTCATGGCGGGAAGAGGCCCATTAGCGGGTCTGGTTCATGGAAGGGCAAGATGCCGAAGATTGAAGACAAGAAGCCTGGCCCTATTGTTCCATTCAAGGGCGTATGCAAGTATTGTGACCGTCCAGGTCACAAGATGGAGGATTGATGGCGCAACCTGGGCGCCTGTTTATGTTGTGGTAATAGGGACCAGCGTATTCCCGAGTGTCCTCTTTTATCTGAGCAAGCTACCCCGGTGAAACCGCAAGGAATCAAGAAGTAGCAAGGCAAGCTCCAGGCTCTACAAAAAGAGGAGGTAGGATCCGCCGAGGAGGGTGGACTCGTCGAAGGTACTCTTATTATACATGATAAATCAGCTTTTGTTCTTTTTAATACTGGTGCCACTCATTCTTTTATTTCTCAGAGATTTACGAAGTCTTTAGCTGTGAAGCCAGTTTTGATGAATTCTCCGTTAGAGATTTCGACCCCTATTGGTTTTGGATCAGCAATTAAGTATTTCTATCCTTCCAGTAAGGTCATGATCAATGAATAAAACCTGCCAGCTGATTTAGTTTGTATGGACATGAAGGATTTGTTGGATTAAGTGGATGGTCAAACTAGATGGGGGGTGAATAGGTTGACCCTTTGAAATTTTTTGCGAAAGATCACAATCAACTTTTAAGTAGCAGAGTACTGATTCAAAATTCAGTAAACAGAAGGTGTGGAGATCGAACCTAATCAATCATCTAGCGTCACACAGATATTGCAAGAGACAGCAAACCACAAGAGAACACAGATTTTTATGGTGGTTCAGTCTCCCTGTGGAGACCTACGTCCACCCCTCACTAAATCAGTGAGGATCCCTGCTGAGCCTTACAGCTTTTCTAAACTGAGGAACAATCCCCTCGACAACGCTGACCACTACAGCTTGGTTAACAAGAGAAATGTATCCTCTTAATCAGTTACCCACTGACAAACAGCTTGAGGGCATACAAGCCCAAACCCCTTGATCCAAGCACACCCCGCTTGATCAAGAAACCTCCCTCTACAATCACTAGTACGAGGGAGAACAGCAGTAATAGAATGCAAGCTGAAATGAACAACAAGAAATGAAATCACTAGAAGATGGAAGAAAGAGCTTCAGATATATGATGGTGCTGATTCTCGAATCTCGAACTTAGAAATCAGAGAGAAAAGACTGCGACGATCAGCTGGCTTTCTCCTTCTGGATGGTAGATGAGCTTGCGATGATCAACTACCACTGGGCTTCCTCTGATCTTTAGTGGATGCAACAGCATGCCAGGAGAAAGATGATGATACATGCGATTCTTATCAAGAGCTCCTCATCTAATATTGTTCGACTACTACTCTTCTTTTTAACCTCAGTCTCCCACGCTCCCTCAGATTCACATAAAATACCTCTTGTGGGCCCCAACCAGATTTTCTTGTTAGCCCAATCATTGTTCTCTTCAGAGGCTTCTGGAATCGCGAGGGAAAAAGAGAGCGCATGCTCTTTTGGATGATGTGGCATCTAACGCCACTTACGGCTGGGGTCCACCCAATAATCTCTTGATGAGATCCAGATGGCGTCAACCCATTGTGACTAAGGGGTTGATGCAGCCTTGAAATGCCCACAGGACCCCGAACACTCTTTTATCTCAACCATGAGATGATGCGTCGACGCTGCCATGTTGTGGCGTTGACGCACTGAGCTATGCCAGAGATTAATGCTTCTTCCTCTTGAACTGATGCGTAGACGCAATTAGCATCCTACGTAGACGCTGTCCTTTTAAGCAAACCACTGCATGGACACCTTGAGCATCCTTGCGTAGACCTTGTTTCTTCCTTGCATTCAAGAATAAAGCAGATACATGTGTTAATGAATCAAGGGTTAATTCATCAGTTTTGTTGAACTCAACACACACACATCTCATGGTTGTCATCATCAAAACTAGGGGCACAACAATCTCTCCCTTTTTGATGATGGTAACTATGAGGTGTATGCCATTGCATCTAAATAAAAATGTATTATTCAAATCAAACAAGGAATTCACTTCAGAGACTAGAACACCAGTTCATGTCATTCAAAAAGAAGAACATAAGAACTTTTCTAACAAAAAGTTGGACAATCTCACAGACAATTTCTTTCGAACATTTCACAAAATATGTAAAAGAAAGAAAACTTCACTCAATCACATTTGACGTAGATGCAATGCAATTCCAGGCTCCAACTTGAGGTCATGTCTCTCCCCCTTTGACATCATCAGGAAGGGGAGCAGGTGAGGAAGAGTGAGACTGAAGGATGTTTACAGACACATTGTCCAGTTGGTGCTGAAGCTGAGTCATAGAAGATGCTAAATTGTCTAGTCTGTCTTAAAATTGCTGATCTCTTTGCAGGATAGACTTATGATAATCATGTACTTTTGAAGTGATACTATTAAACCAGCTGTGTAAAATATCAAACAGATAGTCCACTTGAGCTTTCTGCTGAGATCCCCGTTTAGGTGCAGAAGAGGAGGCTTCTATTGGTGGAGGGCAGTACACATCACGCTGATCTTCAAGTGTGGGTGGGAAGTTTTCTTTTAGAATTTTCAAAACATCCATAACCTCATCACCCACTAGAGTGGATCGTTCAAACAGTTTAGCAAGGTCCTTACCAAAAGATGTAATCTTTTCAAACAAGGTTTGAAACTTTTCACTGAACACATTGTTCTTGTTAATTAGGGTAGAATATTTCAAATTCAGCTTGGACTGGTTTTCCTTGACATCATAGTTATATGTCTGTACAGCCTTTAGCCTGTTCAAAAATTGTTGATGCAAGCTTTTCAAATTGTGCATTACTGACCCAGCTTTCTCACAAACCTGAAGGAGGGATTCCATGAAGTTATGAAGTTTTTTATCTGACTTGAATTTGTCATGCTTGAACTGTTCCCGTCTGCTGTCTGATTTCTACTCAAGATGGGAAATCCTCATTTCCATGGTTGAGCTCAAGTGCATTATGGAAGAATCAATGCTCTTGAACTTCATTTCCAGAAATTGAATCAAAGTGGGATTGATACCGGAAGTCTGATCATGCATGCCAGAATCATAATGAAAATTATCTGACATTTCTTCCTCAGGAAAGTAGGTAGATTCATGTTCCCTTCGAGGAGAGGGTTCCTGAAAAGGACCATGTATGATCATAATATCTCTAGTGACAGCTGGGAGAGTTGGAGCAATATCTGTGACAATATCAGCTTGGACAGGACTTGCCTCTTGTTGGTCCACTCTGGCAGGACTAACCTCTTGTCCGTCTACTCTGGCTGGACTGGCAGCTGGGCTTTCTTGTGATGTTTCCCTCAGTTCTACAACAGGTGCCCTAGAGGCAGATGCATGCTTCTGACTTGGCAATACTCTGACTGGCTGTCCATTCACAACTATGAATCCCATGAACTTCTGAATGTATGATAAGGAGTATCTATTCCCTTTGGGAATGTTTAGTTTCTTTTCATTTCCAAAGTTCACTCCAACCTTTCTAAAAATTACAATCAATGGGGCAGCATATGGAAGTGTCCTAGACTGTTTCAGACATGTACCCATGGTCTGAATGATGACATCAGTCAATGAAATCTTGATCTGTTTCAGCATACAGTATAGCAAGAATCGTTGCATCTCAATAACTCGTTCTCTACCACTGCTCTGGGGTGTAATGATGGATGTGCAGATATGATGTAGCAGTCTGTTGAAGGGAGGGAACCTATTGGCTTTCAGACTAGATAGATATGTCTGCTTGACAACTGTAGGATCACTAGGCTATTCAGTCAGAAGAGCATAAGCGTCATGTTCATCAAAATGAAAACTGTGTAGTTGAACCCCATCCATTGGGATTTTCCATGATCTGGCAAACAGTTTATTTGTTAACTCAAAATGGACATTTCTGACTGTTGAAGAAATTTTAGGGATTTGAGGATCATATTTCAAATTTTGGTAAAATTCCCGAACGAGGGTGGGGTAATATATTCTATGATTTGTGACAAAAGACCACCAACCCTGAAAATCCAAAGTGGGAAATAACTACGGAAAAACCTCAAGCATCTCAACATCAATATCAACAATATATCGTGGAATAAGGACTTTCAGAGGTTCTTCTATATTGATGGTGAGAGAGGGATCAGAAGACCTTGCATGTGAACTATCCACACCTTGCTTCCCCTTCGCAGCTGCTAAAGATGTAGACTACTCGTCTGCCCTTGATTTAGAGAGCTTTCTCTTTTTGGTCGGCGGGCTCGGATGGAGACGGCGTTTCCGAAGAGATAGCTCTATCTCTTTCCTTTCCGTTTCCTTGGAGCTGAAGGAGATGGTATCTCCTCTGGAGGATCTGCCACGGGAACATCGTGAGTATCCTTCTGCTTCGCTGCCCTTGATTCTGAGAGTTTTCTTGTCTTTGCCGACGAGCTATTTTCTGTCCCTATACGTTTCCGTGGAACTGACTGAGACGGCGTCTCCTCTTGAGCAGGTTGAAATTTGGTTCGAGGCACAATCTTGCCCTCAGCTGTGATGGGAGCTCTTCTCTTTAGACCCTTCTTGTCCTTTTTCCCTTTTTCCGGAGGAGCCATGGTAGTGAGGTGAATCACACGGCAACAGGGAAGAGAAGTGCCGTGGGAAGAAAAAAAATGAGAGAAGCGGAGAGGTAGGAGCCAACAAGGTTTTTAGAAAGTGGAGAGGAGACTGAACCGTTTACGCTGAGGGGTTTTAAAGAGGTGACCCCTCGGTTTCAAAAAGACAGAGCCGATTCAACGGGATGAACTGGACTAGGTTGATAGAGCGACCACGCGACTGTGTTGACGCATTGAAGGACTGAGGCAACGCCACCAAAAAGAAATATGAAGGAAATATTAAGTTAAGAACCACAGTATTGAGGCATTCTAAAGACACTGAAATATGAAAGATGAGATTGCATTCAGGGATTTTTAATAGATAAAATTCAAGTTCCCTTATGAGAGATATGATAAGAGATCCTAATTCATTTAATGATGTGGAGAAAAATAATCTTAAGAGTTTGAGTTAAGCCCTTGAACAAGAAGAGTATGTGTATGGAATAACGATAGAACTATTTGCACACCAGGAACTTTCTCAAAACTATCCCCTAGATAGTTCAATTTCAAGAGACCCTTATAGAAGTGAATTTAATGAGTATTGAAGATGAACTCTGTAGGATTTTATGTGAGCTTAAGGTCAACTATATATATATATATAATCATTTTTTTCCTTTTATTATATATATATTTTTAATTTTCATTAGCAGTCAAATGTAGCTAACATCTTGACACGGGTACACATGTTTATCAGACACCAGAGTCCCCGGTTACTCAGCATAGCTAACTATTCTGCTCCAATGAAACAGAGTTGGCAACTCACATCATGACATGCCTCTCAGCACTTCATTGGTGCACGAAGGTAGTTTCTCAGTGAAAATTTACCATTGCTCTGCAACGAATTATTTTCTTTGGGAACAGAGATAGCAGCTCACATCATGACATGCTCCGTAGCACTTCCTTGGTGTATAGAGACAGTTTCTCAGTGAAAAACTAGCCATTGCTTTGTAATTTATTACACATATATATATATATATATATATATATATATATGGTTTATTCCTTCAGCTCTTATTAAACCTATTCTGAGTTTAAGGTCAATACATATATTAAATTCACTTTGCACAAAGTGGTCTCTTTACTTTTGATCATCATGGTTCTAGAGTAGATGAGTTCACAGTTTTATTAAATAGTTCTATAGCTATTCGATATGCAAAGCACTTTTACGTTCAAGAATTTTTAACATTCAAGGATCATAAGATTTATAAGTCTCCAGCCATTAATATTACATAGAGTCAGTCAGTGAAGACCAAAACCTCTCATAAAGGAATTATCATTTTAACTCTCCCTGAATCTATGACATCAACTCAAATTCTAGAGCTCATGAACCTTCCTTCATACTGAAGATTGATAGGTTCTTCAACTACTAGCTAAAGAATTGAATAGATGAAATATGTGAGGAAGAAACGAATTGATGAGAAGTTGATAAGACTCCAGGCTTCAGACAATCTAAGGTACTGGAAGTGCCATTTCAGAACAACTTCACACAGCAGCAGACTTTGACGCACAGCAGACATTGCGTCAGCTTCTTCTCACCAAATATGTACTAAGTAGGCAGCATTTCCAGGTTGCGTTGACTCATTTCCAGTACTGAGTTAACCCTTCTTAAGTGAGCAAGTTGACTCCAGAACGGTTTACACGAAGTTTTGTCAGTGCGTCAACTCAACCACATCACAGCGTTAACTCACTCAACCAATCAACTGAACTGCCAGCACTGTTTCCAGATTATTTCTATCAGAGCGTTGACCCAGCCTCATTACTGCGTTAACTCAGACTTCTTCACCAATAAGCATATTCAATCAACTGCGTGATCCACGCTTCAGGTTCATAAAACATTAATCTCAAGGTGCTAACTTGCTCTCCTCAGCAAGTAAAATCTAGTACAAACTCCCCCTCAGATCATGCATGACAAAAAGTTTTGATGAAAATGCAATGATTGACATGATGGGCTTTTTATTTATCATCTGTTTTTTAAGACAGAGAATATGACCAAAAACTGAACTCCCCCTAGATTTGTGACTTATTTAGAAACCAAGCGCTTTCAACTCAAGCAAGGCATGTAATCAATTTATTGTTAGGTAAAGTTAACCAATCAAATTCTAAAGAATAAACTGAGCTATCAAGTTAGGCATCAAGATGAGGATTACAAAGTCCAAGCTCTCTCCTAAGACAAGTAAATATTTCATTACTCAGAGGCTTGGTAAAAATGTCAGCAATTTGATGTTCTGAGTTTACAAAAACCAATTTAAAGCTTCCTTTATTAACTTCATCTCATAAAAAGTGATGCCTAATTTCTATATGTTTGGTCCTAGAGTGCTGAATTGGATTCTTTACCAGGTTAATGGCACTTGTGTTATCACACAAGATTGGGACACACCCAAGATCAGTTTGATAATCTTGGAGTTGGTGTTTGATCTATAACACTTGAGTGCCAAAACTCCCTGCAGCGACATATTCTATCTCTGCAGTGGATAGTGCCACTGAGTGTTGTTTCTTGGATGCCGAAGACACCAAACACCCTCCCAAAAATTGGCAATAGCCACTTGTGCTTTTCCTATCAAATTCGCATCCAGCATAGTCTGCATCAGAATAAGATACTAAATCAAGAGCGCAAGATGCAGGATACCAAATCCCTAAATCTCGAGTTCCGGCAAGGTATCAAAAGATACGCTTAACAGAGCTCAAGTGGGATTCTCTAGGATCAGATTAAAAACGAGCACACATGCATACACAAAATTAGATATCTGGCCTAGATGAAGTAAGATAAAGGAGTGATCCGATCATACCTCGATAAGTCTTTGCATCCACGGATTTACCTTTCAGATCTGCATCCAGAATTGTGTTGGTGCTCATGGGAGTGTTGATTGCTTTAAGATTCTCCATTTGATATTTCGTCAATAGCTCAGAGATATACTTTGCCTGGTTGATAAAGCATCCTTCCTTGCTTTGGGTGATTTGAAGACCTAGAAAAAATTGCAGCTCACCTATTAGACTCATTTCAAATTCTGTAGTCATCAATTGTGCAAATTCCTCACACATGCTTGGTGTAGTGGATCCAAAGACTATATCATCAACGTAAATTTGAACCAGAACAATGTCATTGTTTCTTACCTTGGTGAATAAAGTTTGGTCCACTTTACCTCTTGAATATCCTTTTTCAGTGAGGTATGAGCTGAGTCTGTCGTACCATGCTCGAGGTGCCTGTTTTAGCCCATAGAGAGCTTTGTCCAATCTGTAAACATGGTTAGGACAGTCTATGTACTCAAAACCAGGGGGTTGTTCAACATACACCTCTTCTTTTATTAGACCATTAAGAAACACACTTTTTACATCCATTTGTTGTAGTTTTATACCATGGCAGCAAGCATATGCAAATAATAATCTAATGGCCTCTAATCTAGCTACTGGAGCAAAGGATTCTTCAAAATCAATACCGAATTCTTGGTTATATCCTTGTGCTACCAGTCTTGCTTTATTTCTTATCATAATTCCATGTTCATTTTATTTATTTCTGAAAACCCACTTAGTTCCAATTATTGAATGTTCATTGGGTCTTGGTACAAGGTGCCACACTTTGTTTCTCTTGAATTGATTTAGTTCTTCATGCATTGCATTTATCCAACATTCATCTTTTAGGGCTTCAATTAAATTTTTAGGTTCAATTTGAGACACAAGAGCCAAATTATCCATTTCCTCAATTATCCTAAAGTGAGATCTAGTTCTAGTAGGGTCATGTAGATTACCAATAATGCTTGATAAAGGATGATCTCTTAACATTCTAACATTGGTTAGAGAATTACCTTCATTAGCATCTGCATTACCTTGAGTGCTTGATTCTGCTAGACTCTCACCTGGCCTTGACTCTTTCTCCTGAAGATCTTGTTCTTCCTTTACTTCAAGGAACTCCCCATCATCCTTGTCCTGCAAGATTGTTCATTTTTAGATCTAACATTCATTTCATCAAAGACAATATGTAGAGATTCTTCTACATTTTGAGTTTTGACATTTAGGACTCTATAGGCCCTAGAGTGATTAGAATATCCCATAAAAATGGCTGGTTCACTCTTAGGTTCAAACTTATCCAAGTTCCGTTTGTCATTATTTTGAACAAAGCATTTTGACCCAAAAACTTTGAAGTGAGTAACAGATGGCTTCTTACCTTTCATTAATTCATATGTCTTTTTGGACAGAGGTCTTACCATTGCACGATTTACAATGTAGCACGCAGTGTTTGCCGCCTCAGCCCAGAATTTCCTTGGAAGTTGTCCTTCGATCAGCATTGTTCTAGCCATCTCCACAAGAGTTCTATTTCTTCTTTCCACAACTCCATTCTGTTCAGGAGTTCTTGGTGACGAGAATTTGTGTGATATTCCTTTTGCCCAGCAAAGGCCATCAAATTCTGAGTTTTGAACTCTCCTCCATGATCTGACATGATAGATGAAATAGTATACTTACCATCCTGCTGAACTTTCTTGAAAAATGCCTGAAATTCTTCAAACGCATCATTTTTATGAGACAAAAAGAACACCCAAGTGAACCTAGAAAAGTCATCTACCAAAACAAAGCCATATCTATTGCCACTTAAACTTACTGTTCTGGTGGGTCCAAACAGATCCATGTGAACAAGTTCAAGAAGTCTAGAAGATTGATTTTCTATTCTAGATTTAAATGACTTCCTAGTGTGCTTACCTTGAGTTCATGCATCACAAACTTTGTCATTTTGTTTAAATGAGACATCAGGCAAATCGTTTACCATGCTGAATTTTGCTAACTTATGCATGACACTATAGCTAGCATGTCCTAGTCTACGATGCCATAGCCAAGCCAGCTCACTTTTGTTCACAGAAAGATAGAGATTATCATGAGCAGGATCATCTAAGTCTACCATGTACATGTTGTTTATTCTTTTTCCAATGAACTTAACATTTTCAGAATGCATTTCAAGAATGGTGCATACATGAGAATCAAACCCAACCTTGTGTCCCCTGTCACACAGTTGGCTTATACTGAGAAGATTATATTCTAGTCCTTCAACAAGTAGCACATCATCAATGGAGTTCAAGGGATTTTTGCCAACTTTACCTTTTCCAATAATTTTGCCTTTATTGTTGCCCCCAAACGTGACATGCCCTCCTTCTTTCTCAACCAAGAAACAAAATTTTGCCTTATCGCCCGTCATATGCCTTGAGCAGCCACTGTCAAGATACCATCTGTTGTGTACAGCTGCAAGGCACTCCTACAATTTACATCAAACGAGAGATTTTGGAACCCAAATACACTTGGGTCCCATCAGACCATATGATCCTGTCAAGTAAGACAACATACCTTTGGGAATCCATATCTGTTGTTTTGGAGGTTTTTGAGATGTGGAGTTCATAGGTTTGAGATTTTTCTGATTAGGTTGAGGTACCCTTCGGAATGAGTTCTTTGAACCAGTTCTGTTGTTAAAGAATTGTGAGTTTTTATTCTTGTTTCCACTCCAATGATTATTATGAATCCAAGAAGCACTGGGGAACTTAGGACGAGAAGCTCTAGTTGAATATTGAATTCCGGATGGAATGAAGCTTTGCTGTGTAGACCCTCTTGCACAGCTGCACCCAACCCTCATGTCATATGGGTTCTGGTACGTAGGGTGCGTTGACGCACTGTAGTGACTACGTCGACTCATTCTTTTATTTCTGAAGGGATACCCATTCTGGAAGGGTATGTGCGTTGGTGCAGTATAGACATGGCGTTGACGCGGCCAGTGTTTTGTTTTAGCCTTATTTCTGTAGAAGCCCTTAGACGTAGGTTGAGTAGACGTAGAATGGCCAGTGCGTTGGTGCGACTGTCTTGTGCCAATCCAATGACTCCTTGAATTTCCATAAGCTTGATACTGGGTTGATGTACTAGGGTCCATGGGTTGATTTGAAGTTTTACTTCCAGACTTAGGCTTTTTTGTGTGGTGATTGGTATTCAAGGTAGCATTCATTTTCTCTTTGCCCTTTTCTTTTCTAGTTTCATCTGTCTGTTTTACTTCTTATTGATCTTTCTCATGGGGCTTCACTGTAGCCATTGGGTTTTGCTCAGATGTGCCCTGTTCTAGAACAAAGGTTATTAGTCTTACCCCTAGATTCTTCTTTTTAGTTGGATTATATCCAAGTCCTTCTTTTCCAAAATTACTTTTTATTCCCATAACAGCTTCTAGATTGTTTTTGCCTTGTGTAAATTTCTCAAGGGAGGCTTGTTTATTTGAGTTTTCATCTTCCAGTCTCTTCAAGTTTTTTTGGAGTTCTAAATTTACTCCTTGAATGGCTTCATATTTTTCTTCAGCAATTTTTACATCACTCTCCAATTTTTGCATTCTGAGTTTCAGGTCATCATGCACTTTCAGTAAAAATTCATTTTCTCTTTTCATCTCTATCAATTGATCTTTACACAGATCACTTTCAGCAAGAGACTCTCTTAGATGAGTAATTTCAGCTTCTAAGCACATGATTTTCTCATTCAAGGAATTATCTTGACTAGTCAAATTTTTCTTCTTCTTCAGTGATTTATTTTCTTTCTTCACATAATCATACTTATCGAGCAATTCATTAAATGCTTCTTCCCAATCACTGCAAGAAAAGTTTTCGAAAGAGGAGGTTACCTCATCCTGATCATCTCCCTTAGCCATAAAGTATAGCTTAACATCACTTTCTTCTTCAGAGGTACTCTCTTCTTCATCTTCATCTTTCTCCTCATCACTCCAAGTACTCATCATAGCCTTTGGCTTCTTGTTCTTCCATTTTGGTTGGACTTTCTTCACATTCTCTGGTCATTCAGATTTAATATGACCTTGTTTCCTGCATTTGTAACAAATAACCTTGTCAGATTTCTTAGAATTCTCTAATTTGAATTTTGAACTCTTTCCTACCTGTGGTCTTCTGTTCCTTATAACTTTACCTTCCTTCCTTAGAAACTTCCTGAATTTCCTGGTGAGCATTTCTATCTCACTTGAGTCATCATCTGAGGTAGATGACTGACTGTCATCTGAACTCTCCTTGCTGCTAGGACCAGCCTTCAATGCAAGTGGCTTCCTCTTTTTCACATCCTCATCAGCTCTTTTGAAATTCAGCTTGTAAGCCATCATTGATCCAATAAGCTCATCAGGGGTAGTGGTAGGAAGGTTCCTAGATTCCTCAACAACTGTGGCCTTGGTGTGCCAAATTGGAGTTAGGGATCTAAGAATTTTCCTGACCAGTTCATAATCAATGTAAACCTTTCCCAGACCTTTAAGACCATTCACTAATAGAGTTAGCCTAGCATACATTTCAGATATATTTTCCTCTGGCTTCATTCTAAAAGCTTCATACTCAGAAATTAACATATTAGCTTTTGTCTCTCTTACCTCTGATGTACCTTCATAGATGACTTCAAGTCTGTCTCACATTTCCTTGGCACTGGCACATGAGGACACTCGTGAAAACTTCTCAGGATGCAATGAGCATTGCATGATATTCATAGCTTGCCAATTGATGTTGGACTTCCGAATCTGCTCTTTTACCCACAGTTCTTCATCTCCTTCTAACTGATAGGCTCCTTTGCTCACGACTCTCCAAATCTCATGGTCCTGAGATCTCAGAAATACCTGCATCCAATTTTTCCAGTAAGCATAGTTAGTGCCATCAAAGAAGGGTGGCCTATTAACTGCATACCCTTCAGGTATGAGTCCCGTGTTTTCCATTCCACTAAATCTCTCTGGGTTGTGAGACCCTTGACTAGAGAGCCAAGCTCCGATACCACGTGTTGGATTAAGTGGATGGTCAAACTAGAGGGGGAGGGGGTGAATAGGTTGACCCTTTGAAATTTTTTACGAAAGATCACAATCAACTTTTAAGTAGCAAAGTACTGATTCAAAATTCAGTAAACAGAAGGTGTGGAGATCGAACCTAATCAATCATCTAGAGTCACACAGATATTGCAAGAGACAGCAAACCACAAGAGAACACAGATTTTTATGGTGGTTCGGTCTCCCTGTGGAGACCTACGTCCACCCCTCACTAAATCAGTGAGGATCCCTGCTGAGCCTTACAGCTTTTCTAAACTGAGGAACAATCCCCTCGACAACGCTGACCACTACAGCTTGGTTAACAAGAGAAATGTATCCTCTTAATCAGTTACCTGCTGACAAACAGCTTGAGGGCATACAAGCCCAAACCCCTTGATCCAAGCACACCCCGCTTGATCAAGAAACCTCCCTCTACAATCACTAGTACGAGGGAGAATAGCAGTAATAGAATGCAAGCTGAAATGAACAACAAGAAATGAAATCACTAGAAGATGGAAGAAAGAGCTTCAGATATATGATGGTGCTGATTCTCGAATCTCGAACTTAGAAATCAGAGAGAAAAGACTGCGATGATCAGCTGGCTTTCTCCTTCTGGATGGTAGATGAGCTTGCGATGATCAACTGCCATTGGGCTTCCTCTGATCTTCAGTGGATGTAACAGCACGCCAGGCGAAAGACGATGATACAGGCGACGTATTAAGAGCTCCTCATCTAATATTGTTCGACTGCTACTCTTCTTTTTAACCTCAGTCTTCCGCGCTCCCTCGGATTCACATAAAATACCTCTTGTGGGCCCCAACCAGATTTTCTTGTTAGCCCAATCATTGTTCTCTTCAGAGGCTTCTGGAATCACGAGGGAAAAAGAGAGTGCATGCTCTTTTGGATGATGTGGCATCTAACGCCACTTACGGCTGGGGTCCACCCAATAATCTCTTGATGAGATTCAGATGGCGTCAACCCATTGTGACTAAGGGGTTGACGCAGCCTTGAAATGCCCACAAGACCCCGAACACTCTTTTATCTCAACCATGAGCTGATGCATCGACGCTGCCATGTTGTGGCATTGACACACTGAGCTATGCCAGTGATTAATGCATCAGCCTCTTGAACTGATGTGTAGACACAATTAGCATCCTACGTAGACGCTGTCCTTTTAAGCAAACCGCTGCGTGGACGTCTTGAGCATCCTTGCGTAGACCTTGTTTCTTCCTTGCATTCAAGAATAAAGCTGATACATGTGTTAATGAATCAAGGGTTAATTCATCAGTTTTGTTGAACTCAACACACACACACATCTCATGGTTGTCATCATCAAAACTAGGGGCACAACAGGATTATGATGTAATCCTAGGAGCAGATTGGTTGGCTAAGTATGAGGCCAATGTTCAATGTAGATCTAGTTCTGTGTCTTTCACTGGACACCCTGGACTTTCTTTTATAGGAATTAGACATCATAAGTCTGTTCCACTTATTTCGGCTCTTCGAGCTGATAAGCTGATGAGGAGAGGATGTAAGGCTTTTCTAGCCTTTGTTTTTGTGACCCCTGAGCAGAAGATTGAGATTGAGGACTTTTCTGTCATCCGAGATTTTCCAGATGTCTTTCCTGAGGAACTGCCAGGACTTCCTCCTAAAAGGGAAGTTATCTTTTCTGTTGATCTAATTCCTGGTGCGACTCCTATTTCTAAAGCTCCTTATCGTATGTCTCCTACGGAGCTAAGAGAACTAAAGCAACAGTTGATAGAATTGCTTGAGAAAGGGTTCATTCGTCTAAGTACTTCCCCGTAGGGAGCCCCTGTATTATTCGTCCGGAAGAAGGATGGTTCGATGAGGTTGTTCATCGATTATCGGCAATTGAACCAATTGACTATCAAGAACAAATATATATCCATTGCCAAGGATTGATGAGTTATTTGATCAGATAACAGGAGCTCAGTATTTTTCTAAGATCGACCTTCGATCTGGATATCATCAGTTACAAATTAAGGAAGAGGATATCTATAAAACAGCCTTCCGCAGCAGGTATGGGCATTTCGAATTTGTAGTAATGTCTTTTGGGCTAACGAATGCACCTGCAGCTTTCATGCAGCTGATGAACGATGTGTTTCGGCCCTATCTTGATCAATGGGTCGTGGTGTTCATTGATGACATCTTGATTTATTCTAAGAGTGAGGAGGAGCATGTTGAACATTTGAGGATGGCATTGTAACTATTGAGAGATCATCAGTTATATGTCAAGTTTAGTAAGTGTGATTTCTGGCTGCAAGAGGTGTCCTTTCTAGGGCATATCATCACAAAAGAAGGTGTTTTTGTTGATCCTTCGAAGGTAGTGGCAGTAAAGAATTGGGATAAGCCTACTAATGTGACTGAAGTGAGGAGTTTCCTAAGCTTAGTAGGTTACTACCGGAGGTTTATTCAAGATTTTTCCAAGATTGCGGTACCTCTAACAAAATTAACCCGCAAGGAGATCAAATTTGATTGGTCAGAAGATTACGAGCGAAGCTTTCAGACCTTGAAGGATTGTTTGACTACTACACCTGTTTTGGCTTTACCTTCTGGAGAAGGAGGTTTTTTTGTATACACTGATGCTTCAGGTATTGGTTTAGGGTGTGTACTCATGCAGCATGGGAAAATGATAGCCTATTCTTTTAGGCAGTTGAGGAAGCATAAAGATAATTATCATGTTCATGATTTGGAGCTAGCAGCAGTGGTGTTCGCCTTAAAGATATGGAGGCACTACTTGTATGGAGAGGCATTTACGGTGTTTTCAGATCATAAGTGTTTGAAATACTTATTTTCTCATAAGGAACTCAATATGAGGTAGCGAAGATGGCTGGAGTATCTGAAGGACTTCGATTTCTCCATTGAGTATCATCCTGGAAAAGGCAATGTTGTGGCAGATGCCTTAAGCCGCAAGCCTATAGCTAAGTTGTCAAGCCTCATGTTACAAGAATTGAAATTGCTGGAGCAGTTAGCTAATTTAGATCTTAATGTTGACAAGGATCAGGTTATGATTGCTCAGATTCAACTTAAGCCCGAATTATTGATGGAAATCAAGTCTCTGCAAGATGATGACCCCAAGCTGGTAGAGATCAAGGGAAGCTTGAGTAACAGACCTGACTTCATGATGGCTGATGATGGAAGATTGTTATTTCAGGGAAGAACTTGTGTACCTTATGTAGCTGAGGTAAAGAGTAAGATCCTCGAGGAAGCTCATAGATTCAGATACACCATTCATCCTGGAAGTACTAAGATGTTTAAGGATTTGAAAAGATCTTTTTGGTGACCGAATATGAAAAGGAAAGTTACAGACTTCGTAAGTAGATGTTTGGTTTGTCAGCAAGTCAAGGCCGAGCATTTCAGACCAGCAGGGAAATTGAAACCCCTTGATGTACCCCAATGGAAGTGGGAGAGCATTGGCATGGATTTCATTATGGGTCTACCTAGGACTCGTAGTGGATTTGATGCAATATGGGTGATTGTCGACAGATTGACAAAATCTACTCATTTCTTATCTATTAAGTCTAAATGGACAGTTGATGTCTTGGCAGCTTTGTATATGAAGGAAGTGGTAAGACTACATAGTATACCAGTCAGCATTGTGTCTGATAGAGACCCCAGGTTCACTTCTCATTTTTGGAGAGGATTGCAAGAGTCCTTGGGAACTCGTCTGAATTTCAGTACTGTTTTCCATCCACAAACAGACGGACAGGCTGAAAGGACCAATCAGATAGTGAAAGGTATACTTAGAGCCTGCATGATTGACTTTGGAGGTAGTTGGAGTGATCACTTGGCATTGGTTGAATTCGCCTACAACAACAGTTACCAGGCCAGCTGTCACGCCCCGAGCGTGGAAGATACCCGGAGATGCGTAACGAGTTTATATCAATCATGTCAATCAGAGTATTAGTGTATTCGACACCAAAATCAGAGATGCGCAAGAGTAAAGATAACCCAGTCCTTTATTCCTTCATAAAAGTACGTCTATTACAAACCCTTGAAAATGCTAGACTTAATAAGAAAAGTACAATATTGACTCAAGAAAATATAGAAAAGACAGGACTAATTGACGCTCTGGTAGCTCTAACTCTTTCACTCTTGATTTTCCCCATCCGTTTGAGTTCCCTCATCGTCGGACTTACCTGAAAAGTAAGGAAACACTGAGTGAGCGAACGCTCAGTAGGAAATTATATCTCATGAACTAGCAAGGGGTTTAAGTAATTACATCTTTCATGAATGCACTAGAGCTACGCATGCTCGCAAAACGACAAGATAGAAAGAGAATATAACAATAAGATGGCAAGAAGAACTAGTCATGAACTTTCGAGAGCTTATATCAAAAGATATCAAGATATTCAAGCAAGTAAACTCATCATGTCATGTTGGAATTTTAGCTATCACGTTCAAGCACGCAAGTATGAAATTACCCTTTTTCGGGTCACGCAAGTCATGTAATATCAAGTCAAGTACAAGATTTGTGGAATGTTCAATCAAGCTAGTCATGCACTTCGGTATAATGCCAATACCGTGATCAATCAACTCCCATGGGCACAAGTACTTTCGGGTGCTCCTCCCAGGACCAGATCGGGCCCTATATGCGCAGGCATTAATCATGTATTTTAACATCCACTTTTGTGTATAGCCAATATGGAATTTCAAGAATAAAGCTTGTAGACATGTAGGGTAAACTTGGATAGAGTAGGGTCCAAAAATATGACACTTGACATAGATAGGCGATAATAACGGTACAATCACGATTATCGATAAAACTAGGTGGAATTGGTTCCCTAACTTGGGTACCATGACAAGCAAGTATGGACACTCTTTATATAGAATTGAGGTCCACATGAACAGCACATCAATGGTAAGACGTCCTCATTCTTAATATAGAATTGAGGTCCACAAGAACATCATGTTGAATATAGAATTGGGGTTTACAAGAACAGCATCAAATGGCATGATAACCTCATCCCATTAAGAGAATTCTCATGATACACACTTTGCATAACATGAGGGCCGGTACACCATGTTTCTTTAGAGTGACATGGCAAAATAGTGTAATGGGTTTTTATGGTACAACCAGCTCAGTCGGCCTTGAGGGAATCCAAGGCTCGAGGAGACTTACGGAGGTCTCTATGACTAACTCGCTAGTCCAAAGGAACGGAATATCCAATGGAGAGCTTGTATGTCAATGAGAATTAGTGGGTAAACGATAAATCATCATGAAACGTGGGACTATATTCACGGAACGGAATATAGTGCCGATTACATATATATCTACATATATATCAAACCCTCGGTTAACAGAAACAAGAAAAAACCGTAATACAGAAAATAGCGACTTGATCAAAGTCGTGAATCACGTAATTAACGCCTTACAGAGGGGCGTTTATTTACAGATTTGACGACTTATACGTTAGTCGTCCCTTCAATATTTCTATTCTACAGAAAATCAATATTCTAGAATTTTAACAAAAACGCGCCCTAGACAGGGGCGTTACTTTTCAATTAGCGCCCTGGTCTGGGGCGTCAGTTCAATAAGAGACGACCTTGTGCAGGTCGTTAATTCAAGAATTTACCAATTTTCAGATAATAAAATTTCAGGAAAAAGGGTACATGGTCATGACAGGAAAAATAGCAGGATTTCACAGGTATACTCATGCAATATATTAGATTCATGGTTACATAGATATTAAATTTTAAACGTGGGTATTTATTAATTACATGTAATTGACGACTTCTGGGCAGGGCATCAAAACAATAAGTAGCGCCCTAGTGTGGGTCGCTTCTTTAAATTAGCGCCCTTCTCAAGGGCGTTTCTTTTGAAAATTACATGGAAAATATCTGAAACCACAATAAAACTATATGCATGTATGACAGAAGGTATTACTAGCAACTGGAGTTAGTTTGGGCTACGTTCTTGAGAAAACCTACCTTATGAAGATTAAACTGATGAACGGATGAAGGTTTGGAGAAGAAAACGATGCTCTGTTCGTAACAGAGATAACTTGAAGTCCTTGGTCTGATGCAGCTGAACGTAGGTTCCCCACCGATACAGAAGATTTGTTGTCTGTTCAGCAAGGAGGAAGGAGAGGAAGACAACAGTCTTCACGTCCTTCCTGCAGGGAGAATATGGACGAGGCACTCGTCCTTCAGTCAAAAGGATGATCATCTTCACAACACAGACAACCTGTATAGGAAGATGAGGAAGGAAAATAACATCAATGTTCTTTCAACACACACAACCAGAAATAAAGAGGAAGAACATTACCTGTTCTTCACGTCGATAACAGCAGCAGCAGATCGCCAAATAGCGATCAAGGGTTGATTTAGGAGGGTATTTATAGGGTTTTTAGAATCCTAATAGGGTTAGAGTTATATTGGAAGTAATACTTCCATGATAGAGTCCTTACCATATTCTACCTTCGACGTAGCTATCCATAACTTACCCTGGATAGACTCCTGGGTCGAACGAAACTCGAACTGAATTAGCGTCTTAAGCGAGGGCGTTAATTTAAATTGACGCCTTGTCAAGCGTCATTTCTTATGTAAAACGCGCCCATGTAGAGGGCGTCACTTATACTTGCCCTTTATTTATTTTCGGCCGGTTGGGAATTGACGCCCTTTTATGTTGGCGTCCTTTTTAGAATTAACGCCTTATGTAAGGGCGTTTCTATTCGAAGTCGCGCCTTGACCAAAGGCGTTATTTCCTCTTGATTAATGATTTACCCATTTAGGCTCTTTGTCATCTATTTACTTATCTTTTATTTTAATTTGATTTATTTAAAAATCTTATTTTTATCAGGGTTGCTACACCAGCATTCAGATGGCTCCATTTGAAGCTTTGTATGGTAGAAGCTGTCGATCCCCGTTATGTTGGGACGAGGTAGGTGAGAAGCAATGGCTTGGACCAGATCTCATTTCTGAATCGTCCAAGAACATACGTATTATCAGAGATCGGTTGCAAGTAGCATAATCAAGACAGAAGAGTTATGCCGACACCAGGAGGAGAGCTTTGGAATTTCAGGTTGGTGAGCATGTGTTTTTAAAGGTTTCTCCTATGAGAGGAATTCGAAGGTTTGGTGTTTAGGGCAAACTGAGTCCAAGATACATTGGTCCATTCGAGATTCTGGAAATAGTGGGGGAGGTTGCTTACCATTTGGCACTACCACCTCAGTTATCTAGAGTACACAATATTTTTCATGTGTCTATGTTACGGAAATATGTGTATGATCCCACTCACATTATTCAGCATATGGACTTCGAATTGAAGGAAGATCTGACTTATGAAGAAAGACCGATCAAGATTTTGGATCGGAAGCAACAACAACTCAGGAATCGTTCCATACCGATGGTTAAAGTGCAGTGGAGTCGGCGTGGAACTGATGAAGTTACTTGGGAGTCAGTAGATACTATGCGGAGGCAGTACCCTGACTTTTTCTAGGTGATCTGTCTCACTCCCTCTTTTTATTATTAAGTGCACTGAATTTGGAGGACCAAATTCCTTAAGTGGGGGAGGGTGTAATACCCGATTTTTCAAGAAATTAATTAGAAATTCCTTAATAAATAGAATAAGCTAAATTTTGACTATTTTATAAAAATCCAGAAAAAATATATTCTTGTAGAGGATAACACATTTAACAAACTTGTCTTCTGTGACCAACCTAAATAAAATCTATAAATAGGTCGAATTAGTGGTTTAAGCCCAAAATAAACACTTAGTTAATCATACCTTGCAACGCTAAATTCGAGCCCAATACTCCATCAAATGAGCCCAAACCAGTGGCAAATGAAAGGCCAAGATGAGAGGATCATTTTCATCTCTCTTATTTTCCCGAAACCCTAACCCTAGGAGGTGCAATCGGCGGAGATTGGATCGCGTCAACAATTGCGGCGGTGTTCACATTAACCCAACTTGCGTGGACGAATACTCCGCGCATAGAAACCTCTAGAAGGCGTGCAACCTATAAAAATGAAGCTATCTAACCCTAGAATCGTTTAGAACCAGTGGCGGTTGCAGAGGAGTTGGATCGAGGGAGATCCCCGGTGATTAGGGGCTGCGTGTACCAGCGCCTCGGGTTTTCCTTCTCCTTCTTTCTTCATCCAATTCAGGTAGGTGATAGCAAGCCAAACCCTATAAATAATGTATGGTTGGAAGCATCATCGTGTCAACTTTTCATTGATGTAGAAAGCCCTAAATTTTATCAAGTGTTCTGCGAGAATTTCTGATTTTAGTAGAAGCATGTCACATCTAGGGTTATAGCGGTTCCCTTTCGATTAAGTAGTAATTTCAGGCTGTAAACATAAAATTGATTCATGCATCTTGTAGAGTTTTTCGTGCTCTTTTTGTTGGTAGTAAAAGCCCCAAATTTCATGCTTTATATCATGCGAATTCCATATTTTAGTCTAACCCTAGAAACCTCACCGGAGTCGGGCAAGGCAAAGGGGCAACGATCTGTCTAGACTTGTGCGGACACACGATAGACCGCACGTCCAAGACAGGCGGCCAGTAGTTGACCGTTTATATGTTTCTATCTCTGATCGTTTCCTTGGAACGTGCGGCTGAATCCTAACCGCATGTCTGTCCTGCGGCCAGTCCCAGACCGTACATCCCTCCCAGCGGCACCCCACCGACCGTCCATCTCCTGCAGGCCTTCAGACCTGAGGGGGAATGCGCGGCCTGTCTGTGACCGTATATGGAGATGTAAGGTCTAGGCCCGACCGCACATCTATAACAAAACATATTAATTGTCATTACAGCATGTTATGTTAGTGGTAAATGACATGTTAGCAAAACACCTAATAAATTATAATTCATGACGGTAAATAATTCTTGCTGATTTATTTAATTTGAGCTTGATCTTGATTCATCTTTCCAATAAATGTCAATCTTAATTGTGAATCATTTATAATTGAAATGGCTATTAGGTTTATACTTGTTATAACCTTATACCTGAACTGCTAATCTTGAACCATTATTATCCCCTAGAATTGAACTTGGACTCAATCGAACTAATGTGATATGAGTCATAGTCCGAATTGGACTAACAGAGACATGCGCGGCCGTTAGTGGACCGCATATCTCCCTGAATGGCCCTGTGGCGACCGTTCATCCCTAGCTAATGCCAATTAGTTTTGGCCGATTATCCTTGATCCATCTTCGGCCAATTCCTGATTTGATCAGCCCAGTAGACCCTAGGCCGACCAGCAGACAGTGGGCTGGACTCTGGTGCAGTTCCACCCTGCCTATGGCAGCCCAGGAGCCCACTTGGGTGAATTTCTAGATTTGTTGTTAGGCCATGTATTGTGCAGACAGTAATGGACCGTACAGCTTATCAGGCAGCCCTTAATGGACCGTTCAATTAATGAGCGGCTTTGTTAGGACCGTATATCCTGTCTTCGATTTCTGGCCTTGTGCGGCCCAATGCTTACCGTTCATCCTGAAGAGCGGCCTTTAATCAGCCATTCGACCCAGCCCAGTTCCTGTTAAGTGCGGCCCTGAGTCGACCACACAAGTGCTTGAGTAGTCTGTTAGTGACCGTATATCATCCAAAGACTAGTTTTCTCCGTGTTTCACGGTTTTGAATCCAAGAACATGATGGTTCTTGATAACTTGAACTCCTGGACAGAAATTCTAGAAAGTATCTCTTCAACTTAGCCTTGGGATGTTCCGAGGTAAGTTTGTACTTGATTGTAATAGGCCATTTTAACTTGATTAAAGTCTAGACGGAACTTGGGATCTTGGATCCAATAAATCAATACCAACGTATCATAGGGGCCCGGTCTGGTCATGGGGAGAGCGCCCGAAAAGTACTTGTGCCCATGGGAGTTTGTAATGACATGGTGAGGTATTTCACCGAGTGCATGACTAGCGTGATGTCTATAACAACGATCTCTTAATCTCTTACTTGAATCGTGTTCGACTTGGTTATATTCTTGCTTGTTGGCCAATTTCCTACAATTTCCTGTTATTTATATTGTTCACAAACTTACAATTCTTGTAGTTATATCATCCTGCCATATTGTTATTCCATTTCGTTCTTTAGCACTTTCTTTATGTCGTTTCATCCGATCGTCTTTTCTTTTCTTTCCGTTTCATATAAACATGCAATTAATTGGTTAATTACTTACACTTGCATGTTGTTACCTACTGAGCGTTCGCTCATATAGTTGTTTCCCCCTTTCCAGGCAGCTCAGGTGAAAATTCACATATGGATGGGAATGAGCCAGAGTGATGACTTAGAGTGTATCAGTTGATAGATGTTGAGATTGTTATAGTTTTTTTACATCTAGTTATGCCTTAGAGCTTGTGTTAGTTATTGTAACGGAGTCAAGTAGAGGTTATGCTTGATTATGTTTAAGTCGGTTTGATGGTTATTGTAATAAATTTGGAGTTATTTCTGTTCGTGACGTTATGTTAATTTTTAGCTTAGCATGTTATCAGTACTAGCGTTTTCTACTGCCAGTCCCGATATTCTGCGTCAGGGCGTGACACTTAATAGACCTAAACTAGCTTTTCATGCTTTGACAAGTTATGCCTTCTTGAATCTGAAAGTTTATTTTAAGTACAAAGGCATCCTTGTTTGAGAAACTCCTGTTTTGTATTGTTTTTAAACATTTGGTGTATCTGAACATTTTAAAAAGAATTACATTATTTATGTTGAATCTTAGCCATGCTGAGTAACTGGGGATATTGGCGTCTGATAAACGTATATCCTCATGTAAAAAGGTGTATGCTTAGTTCAGTACTTTAAAGCAGAGCAATGGCATTGGAATCATTGAGAAACCAAGTCCCTTCACCAAAGAAGTGGAGAAGACCACGTCATGAAATGCCATGCTATCTCTGTTCTAATTAAGGTAAAACTGTGAGCTACACTGAGTAACTGGGGGTGCTTGCGTCTGGTAAATGTGCACACTCCCATCAAAAGGTGAATGCTACACTTGACTTCTCGTAAAATGATAACAGTCAATTTTCAAAAGTGATTTCAAAAGAAAAATCTGAATGTGTAGTACTCTTGATTAATTTTAGAGTTCCCTAAATGTTTAGCCTTAATACTTTTCAAAGTAACTCTCTCAGGAGCTAATGGAATTGAATAAGTAAGATAAGAGGAGGTTAATTTATTTTTGTATGAATTTCCGGTTCACTTCTATTAATCTTGAAAACAGATTTTTCAAGCGTTTGTTTTGAGAAGTTCAGATTTCATTAGAGTTAAACCAATCTTACTGTAAAGGCTGCGTCAGTAGAATTCCATAACTGGAGATTCTGAAAAATCTATAACTCTGCTTTTATGAACTAGGTTTCAGATCTAAGAACCTCCAGCTCCTTGTAAGACAAGCTGTCTTTTGATGCTCATTAAAATTTCTTTTCTCTGGACAATCTGCATAGTCTATCCTAGCTACCATGAAAGCATCACCATTCCTAACAATTGGAATCTTTGCACTCTCATCATTTGGTATCATATCTTCAATGCAACTGGGTTTAGCTTGTCATGCATTTAGGTGGTTCGCATTTTCCCTCTCCCATGCATTGTATATAAAATCTTAAAAATTTGAAAACTAGAAAAACCTAAAAATCTGGTTTCAAACTGTTCTTTAACTGCATTTTCTTGCCATGATTAAATCTCTTACATGCATGTTAATGAACTCATGGCATCCGGTGCCAATTTATCTAGTCCTCTGTTGGCATGCCTCATGAGTGACCTGACATTGACTGGGACCCAACAACTGGCCTCACGGGACCCAACCAAACAATGGTTGTGACTCTTAATTGAAAAACTTGAATCTGCATCTTGAAATGCAACCTCCCATGACCTTGTACTACAACTGCTTATCAACAATTGGTCAATTGGTATCAGTCCTATCATTGGCATCCCAATAATTGTTACTTTTGTTTGTCAAATTTAATAAGTGTACACCATTGGCATGTATTTCCACATCAATTTCTGAAATATTGAATGTTGAGGTATGTCTCTTTAACGCCCATTCCTGACAAAAATGCCAAATTGCTCCATACAGGTATGCCACTTTACTTACTCTGTACTTCCTGTGCTAATAATCTACTACTCTATTCCCTTCCTTGACAACCATGCCATATATTCTCTCCATTGCTGTTATTTTTGTTGGTGATAAAGGGGGAGAGATTTTAATGAGTCATTCTCTGAATATGCTAAGGGTTGAATGCGTAAGGGGGAGAGTCCTATATGGGGAGAGCTTTATAAGTCCTTGTGCTTCAATTCTTTGCACGTTGACTCACAATGTATTAATAATGACTCATAGTTATCATCATCAAAAAGGGGGAGAATGTTGGGAGAATATTATTTCTCTGCCTTAATGTGGTTTTGATGATGTCTGCCTATGAGTCACTGATGAGTCTATCTTGCACTTGATAAGTCAATATGCATATTTCAGGTCATTGTGAGATCATGATCATTCAAAGGAGAAGTATGAAACATTCCTTGAAAAGTCAATGGTCAACTCCAATTGACAGCAAGTCAACATCACTGGTCAAAAGTGAGTCAGCATCTGACATGTAAAGTCAATGCACATCCAAGTCTAATACATATCCAGGTCAGTACAGATATCTCAGATTTCTATTTTGTGCATTTCTAAGTCGATTCTGGTTTAAGGTAGATGCTAGTTCCTGTAGCTAGGCTATCATGCATATCACAGGTCGATGCTACTTTGCTCTCAAAGCATAGTAAGGTCAACGCCAAGTGTTAGTTCAAGCAACTAAGTCGATGCTAGTTGTGATGACAGTCATGCTTAGGTCGATGCTAGTTTTTCTGCATGCATATAAGGTTGATGTGAGTTTTGCTTAAACTCATACTAAAGTCGATGCCAGTTGGCTTGCATGCATATAAAGTTGGTGCACATTTCAATAGACTGCATATAAAGTCGGTGCACTTTCCTGTTCCTTCGATAGAAGGTCGGTGCACTTTTGGTTAGTATGCATATAGGTCGGTGCACATACTGTTTAGGTCTATGCACATGACAATTCAAGGTCAGTGCAGGTTTGCTTCAACGCACAAGGTCGATGTTACTTTATGCATAGGGTCGATGCTAGTTGAGACAAGGTCGATGCTAGTATAGCATGTTTTGCATATAAGGTCTATGCTAGTTCATGCATAGGGTCGATGCTAGTTGAAATAAGGTCGATGTTAGTATGCATACTAGGGTTGACGTTAGCTGTGCTAAGGTCGATGTTAGTTGTGTCTTATGCTTACTAAGGTCGATGTTAGTTCATAGTTCATGCATACTGAGGTCGGTGTTAGTTGTGCCTTGGACACAACTAGGGTCGGTGCTAGTCTCTCATTGCATGCATTCTGCATATCAAGGTCAGTGCACGTTTGCTCTCAACACACACTAAAGTTTGTGCACTTTTACCTTTCAACGCATACAAGGTCGGTGCACATTTACCTTCAACGCACATAAGGTTTGTGCATGTTTTGCTTTCTACACTACAGGGTCTGTGCAGGTTTTGCTTTTTATGCTATAAGGTCTGTGCATGTTTTGCTTTCAGCATATCAAGGTCTATGCATATTTTGCTGTCAGCACTACAAGGTCTGTGCATGTGTTGCTTTCAGCACTATAAGGTCCATGCATGTTTTTCCTTCAACGCATATGCAAGTCGTGCACATTTGCACCATGGCATATCAAGGTCTGTGCACATGTACCATTTGTAGCAAAAGGGTCTGTGCACATTTTCACGATGGCACATCAAGGTCTGTGCACACGCACTGTTTGCAACAAAAGGGTCCGTGCACATTTACACGATGCATATACAAAGTCCATGCACACTTTGTAGATCTTTTCATATAGAAGCCAATGCACATGTTAATTCCATATTATCAGGTCCATGCATATTATGCATTGCATATGTTAATGCATGTGCATATTATAACTAGTCTATGCTAATAAGCCATAATTGCAGCTAAGGTCTATGCTACTTCTGATATCACAAGAAGTAAGGTCTATGCACATATTGAAGACCAGTTCACCAAAGTCGATGCACCTTATGGAACCAACCTATCTTTCTCAGTAAGTCGACTTACATTGGTCTCCTAGCAGCTTTCAAGCCAGTTTTCTGTCGAATGAACTGGGTGATCCAGAGAGAGAGAAAGGGTATCGCAAATGTCCAAATGCACAGTTTTCGAGGTCTAGATGATGTACCCAAGGCTCTACTAGGCTGGACCAATGGCAAAACACCCAGTAGGAGTCTCCATCCGAAAAGGAGTCAAACCTTGAGGGAAAGGTGATGTGTCTGTTGTGTACTTGACAAAGATCTGTTGGCCAGCTAATGGAAACTGTAGAGTACCGCATGAAGCAGACTGGGTAGCCAATGACAACCCACTACACCTTATCACTTCTGAACCAATCAGAGGTCGCCCTGTTCTGCCATTCAGGAAATAGATTGTCCAGATTACCTCTTACTAAATCAGGGCCTACCAACCTGGTACGTTGTAATACAAAAAAGAAAAGAATGTCTACCCCAAAAGCATATCAGCTGGGAGACATACTCTGTAAAAGTATATTGCACAGCAAGTTCAAGGAAAAAGGTGGATTTGTTCAAAGATGGAAAGAGAAGCTAGAAGAAGCAGCTGCCCTTGAAAAGCACTCAAGCTCACATCGGTGTATGCCTCAAGGGAAGAAGATCTTGTGGCGGGAAAATTTTCCCCTGGCCTTCCTATATATATGGAGCTTCCGCAAGAGAAGGAGCTGCTGCTGCTGTTGCTGTTCAAGTGAGAGCCACGCCCTTTGAGCATCTACAAAGAATATCTTTGAGAAGAGCGCGAGAGTAGCCCAGCACTAGTTCTCAGTCCAGTGCTGTAAGAGAAGAGGAAGAAGAAATTAGCGTTGAGGTAGCAGCCCTGCAGTCTACCATTGCTTGCAAAGATAAGATCTTCGGATCTGAAATTGTAGCTGTAGTCACCAACTTCCAGATCTTTATCTGAAGTTTCAGTTGGTGTTTTCTTGTGGTCTTTCCCACTGCACTTGCAGTGTTTTCATTTGCATTTTTGGTTCGCTTAATTTCTTTTGATACCTTGTTCGGTCCCTACTTGGTGTGTAGGAAGACAGTCGGAGGTTGTTCCATCTGTGGATAGCCATCCCTGCCAGCTTGGTGTGTAGGAAGACAGTCGGAGGTCTGCTCCGATCTGTTTGATAGCCGTCCCTGCCGACTTTGTGTGTAGGAAGACAGACAGAGGGTTTTCTCTATTCTGTGGTTTGGGACGTGTCCTTGGTCAAGCTGTGAGTCAGCCAGAAAGTCTCACCGGGTTTGGTGAGGGGTGGACTTAGGTTGCAGGTGTGCAATCGAACCACCTTAAAATCATTGTGTTATGGTTGTGCATTGTGTGTGATTGCTCCATATCTTCTATCTCCATTCACAGGTTGGTGTGCTCACTTCATCGCTTGTAATCCGAGTTATTTCCGTCACACTCTTAAGCATTGTGATCTGTAATATTTTGTTTGCATATCATTTATCACTTGCTTACATTCACATTCCCTTGGCTGCCTGTTGCACCCTTGCACACAGCCACTAGGGAGTATCCTTCTGCAAATGAGGATCACCATGCGTGCACCTACACACACTTTGGGTGATCACTAGAGCATACACTCCAGATTGACTTAGCGGGACTCCAAGCAAACACCCTGTTTACACAGGTCTGCCTGTGTAGTCTTTGGACCGCAATTTCCTCTTAAGCCATTCCATTTTAATTCCGCTGCTCATTCCGCCTAAGTGTTTCATTCATTTCATAGGAGTGGTTTATATTTTTGGTAGCTAAGAGTTTTAGTTTTAAATAGGCCATTGTTCTTGAAAGGATCTATTCAACCCCCCCTTCTAGATCCGTTTGCACCGCACGTGACCCAACAAGAAGAGGAGTAGAAGGGTATGAAAACTAGGGAAGAACAAAGTGTAGATCCGCGGGTGGACAGTAAAAATACGGGATAACACCTTGAAAAAGAGATTATAACTTGAAAATTGTAGAGAATTGGAGGAAGACGAAGAAGAAGAAAATAAAGATCACTTAAAAATGAAGAAGTTTACTGGAGACAAGAAATTGAAAAGAAGAATAGAACAACATGTAAAGAGGTTAAGAAAGGGATAAAATCTCAAAAACACTCACAATAACAACAACAAAACCCACAAACCAAAACTCTCCCTACGTAACCCCTCCAAAAAGCTCCCAAATATCAACAACAGAAGCCTCTCTTATAGGGCCAAAACTACCACATTACTCTATGTGAACACCCCAAGATGCCATTTTTGAAAACCCAAACTTCTTTCTCTCTTTCCTCCTCTTTCTCCACGTGAAGAAGCCATGTGAGAGGCCAGCCACCCTTGTTGAATGCACTACCCGCTAGCTTGCTGACCAGCCTGGTTTGGTGACCCGTGCCCACTTGTCGCCTGCATGGAGAAGCCCTTCGTCGCCCGTGCCAGTGCGTTTGACCACCCAAGCCCACTGTTGGAGACCCGCCGATGCCACGCCACCAACCGCCGTCGCGCCCGCCTGAGAAGGCTGACCTTCGCGCGCCACGTCGCTCCGCCTATTCGCGTTGAAGCCACCTACCTTGGACCGGAGACCCACTCGCGTGAAGCCGCCCTAGCCCGCCAGCGGCTTCCATCGTCGCCCGTGCCCACTTGGGTGAAGGCGCGTTGACCGCGCCTTGGCTGGCCACTCCCGCCATCCGCCTGCAATATATATATATATATATATATATATATATATATATATATATATATATATACTACATATACTGATTTCTATTAAAAGCCAGCTGCTTCTTTTTCTCTCTTTTTTATTTTTTATTTTTTTCTTTTCATCCTTCTTGTTGTGTTCTTCTTGTGCCTGCAAAATAGTATCAAAATTTAATTAAATATATCAATTAAATATTTTGATATGAATGATAAGTGCATATTGATGAATATTCATAAAAAATATATATATCATAAATTAACTCCTAAAAATATACACTTATCAATTTACACAAAAACTTTCATAGCAAAGATAGAGAATACATAATATAGCCCTTGTCGGCCATGAATCGCTACTAGGACCTACTTACAGAGAGTCGCTCGATCACCTCTCTTTTTGCTCTCCCTTTGTAGCAACCCGATTTCTTATAAAGGTTAATTTAAATATGTGTAGAGGAAGCAGAAGAATAGCCTGGAGTCGGGAGAGTGCTTAGAGAGTGCTCGGAGAGCGCTTGGAGAGTGCAGGGAGTGCTCAGAGAGATAGGAAGAGAAGAACCGTGAAGGGGCCTCTCTCTCTCTGCTTTCTTGCTGGAGTCTCCTGCGAAGATAAGTGCGTAGGGAGATCTCTCTCCTCTTCTGATTGTGGAGAAATCTCTCGATATGCATGTGTGTCTACGTATGTCTGCCTCTTTCCCCCCTTCTAGGTCCGATGAGGACCTATTTATATGGGGAGCCGGGATGTGTTTGACTTAGCAATGACGTCGTTTGTGGAGTAGTGTCTCGCTTGATCGTGGGGATCTCCTGTCGCCCTCTCGCCTGTTCCCGACGGGAAGTCCTCAAGGCTGATATCTCGACGACGTGGGTGCAGCCCGGCCCTTGCCATGGTTGGACCCGTGACGCAAGCCCCAACGTTCACCTGTTGGCGAGCTTCGCGACGTCCAGGAAGCACGCTCGTGAAAATTCTGCCCGAAGATTGGAGAAACTTTCGTATGCTGGAGAAGTCTTCATGGGCCTCGGTTGGGCCACGCTTACAGAGCCATTGGCTAAGCAGGGTATACCGCCATGGACTTAACGTTATCAGGCCGTACTGAGTCTGGCATTATTGGGCCGCGCTGGGCCTGACAGATTTTACCTTCCTCAGAGTACAACAAAGTTTCTAAAACAGATATTGCTTCTGGTGGGTGGGACTTGCAAATGCAGAATAATCACTCGAATATGGTGAAATAGTCACTCACTATAATTAGGGTTGTCAATGGGCCTGGTCGGCCCGACAGGCCCGCAGACTTGGCTCGATTTCGGGCCAGGCCGCAAGCTCTTTTTCGGTCCGTGGGTTTTTAGTCGGGCCTAAAAGCCTGACACGACTTGGCCTGCGGGCCGGACTCGAGCTTTGAGTTTGGCCCGCGGGCCGGCCCAGCCGGTTCTATTTTTTTATTCTCACTTAAAATTTTAAAAACTATTTAGTTAAAATTATGTTAATTTATTTAATTAATAAACTTTAAACTCTCTTTTCACACAAATTATGTAATTAATATCAAAATTTTAATTAAGTTAGTGAGATTATAAATTTTATATTATTAAATATATTAATTTTTATTATTTTTATTTAAATTGTCGGGCCGGGCCGGGCTTTAGTCGGACTTTGATTTTTTTAAATAATGTCGGGCCCGGTCCGGCCCGACCCGACATAGGGTGGGCCCGGGCCGGGCTTGGACTTTAATATCGATAAGTCGGGTCCGGGCCGGGCCGACCTAAGCTCAACCCGGACCCGACCCATTGACAGCCTTAACTATAATGCAGAAAAAACCTTAAAAATATTTTGAAACGGTCGTAATCGAATGCCTCTCCTTAAAAATCTTCAAAATAATCTTCAAAATAATTTATTAAATATTGTGGTGCAATAGTCTGAGTATTACTCTGTATTTTTCATATGTTATACTGGTAAGTAACTGTACTCCACTGCCAACATTTAGAATTACGTATGCCACATTCATCTAAATTTAACTGCATCCAACAAGTCTCCATTGTAAAGTTTGCTGAACCGCACCGACACGGTCTAATTGTACCATATCTAGACACGGTCTAATTGTATTATACCTGGAGGCCGACTTGTATTATATGTAGAGGGTTCTTGTATTATATTTAGAGGGTTCTGAGTCACGAATCAACTACGTTACACTATTGAGTTGCTATAAATTATTTACATAATTATATAAAATTTAAAATTTTATCTAGTTTTTGTAAAAAAATTAAGAACTTATAGTAATGATATAAAAGTAATCATAAATTTTGCATGCATTCACATATGAAGAGTATTAAACTCTATCGTTGAGTTCATATTTCAAATATGCAACTTTGTCGTAATCAACTGATAGAGTAAGGCCGACTCATATTGGATCAGAGGGAACTCTAGTTACTCTATGTATCCACGAGTCGGCAAATGTTACTTCTGATGATATAGATAGAACCCGAGAAGTGCTATATAGAGCATATGTTTGAAATAATGGCCCTGATTCCAAACAGGACTTTCATGTGCAACCCAACAAGGACGGCCCGTTTGATGGCCCAAGACGCATGCGTGGTACCACCAAAAAGAATATGTCTATATACTTGTGAATTGTGGTCGAATTTTTAATATGATTCTACATGATTTTCTAGTCCGATGTACAGCATGACTTAAAGATTCAAACACAGAGAGAGAGAGAGAGAGAGAGAGAGATGGTTGGCGCGCTGGGGAAGAAGCCTAGCTACTAGAAGGAGGAGGAAGCACGAGGGATGCCTTCTGCCTATCCCTATGGACAGAGGCAGCGGCTGACGCAACAGGGCTTCGAGCATCTTGGGCAGAGACGGGGCACCGCACAGTTGGGGCAGGACCATACACAGCCACAGGAGTACTCGGGGCACGAGCAGGTAGGGATGATGCAGCAAGGTCTGATACATGAGAAAATGTTCCAGCCACAGCAGCACTGGCGGCAACGGCAGTGACATCGGCACTGCCGGCGGGACCGAGGCCGGCACTTGAGGCAGCTCCAGCATTTCCATTTCCAGGGGGCACAAGAGCAGCGGCTGCAGTCCTTCGATGGAGGAGCACAAGAGCAGCAGCAGCATCTGCAGCCCTTAAAAAGAGCACAGGGGAAAAAACAGCAGCATAGGCACTTCTTCAACTGGCCATAGGATGAGGAGCAGCAATTCTTAAGTGGAGCACAAGAGCAGCAGCTACAACAGCCTTTCAATGGAGCACAAGAGCAGCAGCTACAGCAGCAGTCCTTCAGTGGAGAGCAGCAGCTGCAGCAGTCCTTCAGTGGAGCACAAGAGCAGCAGCTACAGCAGTCCTTCAGTGGCGCACAAGAGCAGCAGCTGCAGTTTTTACATGAAGGGCAAGAGCAGCAGCTGCAGTTTTTCCACGGTGCACAAGAGCAACAGTTGCAGTCCTTCGATCCCTCACAAGAGCAGCAGTTGCAGTCTGACGACTTGCAAGAACAGCAGCAACACTTCTTCAGCAGTTTGCAGGAGCAGCACCTTGATCTTCTCATTTTGCACGAGCACCCACAGCAGCAGATCCACGAGATGCAACCACACAGCTTTGCCCTGTTCAACAAACAGAGATTCGCCTAACTTTTGCTCAAACAATTGCAGCATACTAAAAAAACTTTAGGGAAAGATATGAATGATGAGATATCATGCCTGATGTCAGTACTAATGTTGCACTTAAAGTTCAAAAATCAATACCTTCATACATGGCATTGTATTAAAAGAATTCGATGGAACATGTTATGATCAGAACTTAAAGTTTATCACTAATAATGTTTGGGAAACAGGATCATTATCACATAAGAACTTTTTTCTGTCCTTGTGACTTTTTTCCTGCAGCTTCAGAATAGATCTCTTGTGCACTCAAGAATGGAATTTCAATTTTTAGCCCGTCACATGACATATAATCGTGAACCATATTCAAGTGCAGATTATAGAGGTCTAAGTTGAACCAGATCACTCGATTTCACAACATCAAAGTTGCGTTTTTTTTAGGCTTCCAAGAACAGATCATTATCAAAGAGAAGCAAACGGTTTCTTGTGAGTATTCAAGGTCTAATTTGATAACTTTCTTCAGTATGCTCAAGTATAACAGTGGAACCGTTGCAAATCAAAGCTTTCCATATAAGATATTAGGGCAGCATGAATTTGTCATACAACCATCATGTGCCTTAATGTTGTGGAATTAGCCAAGAGCCTTATCTTAATTTGCAGCAAAGTATAGACTCTGGAAGACAGGTAACCATGCAAGAGTCATCTAATTTATGTAAGAGTTCATAAGCAAAGAGCAGAATTGTGAACATTTCGAGCACACCAATTGTAGAGCTTAATTCATGCGCAGTGGGTTATTAGGAAAAGCTCAAAAACATTCCGGGGAAATAAAAATCAAAGTAGCATAGTCATTAAAAAGTCAGATGGCTCAAAAATTGTATCACTTACAAAGAATAACTGATGGATATGCATTGAGGCAAATAGATATGTAGGGATATTCATATCCATGCATACTAGATCAGCTTTATCTCAGTCAACCAATATAGTTACATTGTGATAAATAGTGTACATCAAAGAATTAAGTTGTATGAGACACCGGTTCCATGTACAACAATTTATCATCATTTAACATTCTAAAACATTGAAAGTCAAAAAAGAATTTATCCACAACAGAATTAGAGAAATCCAGACACTGATTAATTATATTAATTCCCAAATTTCTTTGCATGCTGATCATCCTAAAAAAATCTGCCTGCTTGTGAGGTTTGAAAACCAGCATCCCACAATAAAAATGCTGCTAAACGTAATAAATTCCAAAACACAATGTCCAAGGAATCCAAGGGTACCCCAGTAAACAACATGATAAACAATTTATATAACAAGTATGGTTTATATGATTATTGCCGAGTACTACCAGTAAGTGATGCTAAACATGATGAAAGCCAAATAAACAGATGGTTCTATATGAAAAAATCAAGGCCTCTTTGGATGTTCAGAAACAAGAGAAGTTTCAACAGTTATAATTAGATTAAATTCAAGTAGATTGGCCTTCCAACTTAAAATTTGGTCATTATTACCAAGGTTGAGTTCAGATATTTGGACCTGATAAAAAAACATGGCCATTGACCTATGGATGAAGTAATAGGAGATTTCTAAGACTGAGAATGGTTTAGTGATCATAATTAGTCTCCATCAATCTCAGTTCTTTAAGTCTAATTGTCAGTTCCATAAGATGGCCAAAGATTGAAAGGTGTTTTCTCAGTCAAGCAAATGTTCAACTCCCACTGTTAGAATGAAGATTTCAATTATCTAGGTGGCCAATGAAGAAAACAAGGTCCTGAGGCAAACATGCTGAGCTCAATTTCTTGAGGCAACTAGTTGACAGACACATTTCAGCTAATCATCTGTCAGGGAGGAAAAAAAAGAGTTCAGCTGTAAGGAATTAGAAAGTACCCAAGCCACCTCCAAAAATGGCAAGATCTGTGCCTCCTACGATTTCTGGTAGACAAAGAAACTGTAAATTATCTGAACACTAAAACTTCCAAAATAAAAGGCACGAAGTTGAAGAATCATACATGGGTATCAATGGATCTTGATGTGTTCCTACATACTCGTTGACTCTGTCAAATGTATCACATTCCATTTTCAAATATCAATACAAGTCCATGGTTTTCTTCAATGAAGAGTTGAAAATATCAAAGAGAGCACACTTTAGTGGAAAGAAATATATACATACTCTTTGCAGCATCTAGAAGCAGATTGGAGATTGCCCAGTGTCTGTAACTCCTCCTGGGTACAGTGATCTCAAGATTAGCAATAATGGATTAAAATGGAGAACTGAAAACCTGCACAGTTCCAACAGGTTTCTCTGAATTCTAGACTTTTTTCTGCAAATTGCTTCCCATTTCTAATTCAAATATTAAATGAAGATCGAAAACTCTTTCACATGTTCCAGTAATCAACATTTTTCCCTCCTCCTAAAGCACAGTGGATCTATCTGAGGACACGTTAACTTCAAACTGTACAAGACTAAAAGTAGCGATATTATGTACATCTAGCTTAGCAAAAGCACGTTTGCTTTGATGACATCCTCTACGCGAAAAGAAAAGAAATCACTTTATTCTATGATTTCTCTGATTCATCCTATGATCTGTGGCTTGAACATTTTCGTAGCATTCTACTTCTGCAATGGAGTAGCTTGCCACCTTGCAAAAGACTTCCTGACCTTCCCAGAAGCTTTTAGCATTTCTCGGATTTTATTTCAAGCTATTTTCCATCACCACTCCCATTTCTTGGTTCCTAGAGCTCTCAGAAATCGTGAAGACCTTAAACTTTGATGGTTTTGAAGCCCAAAATGAAGATTATCTGAAACAAGGGACAAAATGAGCTTCTTGATGGGAAAGTGCTTTAGGATTTGAAATGATTTTTAATGCCAAAGATGAAGACTTCCTGAATAGCAGGAAAATAGCAGTCTCTTCTTGGGACATTCTTCCATTGAAAGCAGGGGGAGGTGGTCACATCCAAAAGGGAAGCTAAAAGAGGATCTCTGCATCACAGGAAGGTGAAAAGTCTAAAATTCAAAAGCACCCGGTATAAAAACAGAAACCATGTGAAGATTTCTTAGAAATAATAGAACAAAAAAGAACATCCCCCGGGCCCCAAAAAATAAAGAACAGGTAACTTGCAAAACCCATAACTACCTTTGAGCTTCCAAATGGCATGAGAACAAAAAGGCAGGTAGACTTTTAAATTAAGTTTCGCCCAGATCTGATACAGGACAGTCATGACATTTTTCTCATGCCAAAGCTACACTAAAGGTGTTCTCAAAAATGATTTAGGCATTTAAATTAGTAGATCTAATCTGCCCAAATAATACTTCAAAATTACTCAGAAAAAGAAATCACACTCGAAAAGTTAATTCAGCAGACTCCATTTGCATTGACTTTTATACACCAAGAGGGCTGTAAACGAAATATGCCACCTGGGGCATGCCTTCTCCATTTAGGATAACTTCAGCCAGGTGTGGAACTCCTTCTGCCCATGCGTCACTACTTCCAGGTAATCACAAGCATGAACTCCAGAAGATGGCAGCACGCAGCAGTACTCCAAACACACACCCATTTGGTTTCCAGTCTTTTCACCCATGGTCCCTACTACTCTTCTCATTTCCTCCTAAAGTTTCATCAAGTTTCCTTCCTCCTCCTCTTTCTGCAATGATTCCAAAAATTTAGTAAAAAGCAGGTAGCCGTGAGAGTAGTAGAGCACCATTCAGCCGCCCCCCCCCAACCCTCTTTGGGAGAGGCAGCTTCCCGCCAACACGGGGGGAGATCAAGTCCCAACACCTCCGGTGACCGACTGGCATGGGTGAGAGGCCGAAAAAACCGGAAACCCGCAAGCCATCCTGTGGGTGGCCAGGTTTTCCGCGGAGAAGATCAGCTCACTGGAGGTGACGGCATGCCCATGCGCCATCACATACCCCGTAGAGGAAAAGACCAGGCCTTGGCTTTCTTCCCGAAGCCTTCGGCAGCTTCCCTTGTTCGGGAAAACCAGAGAAACCCTAAAACAGAGCAAAAAAACAGAAGAGAACCTTCGTGGGCATGGAGGAGCGCGGGTGTAGGAATTCCCGGTCATTACCTCGAGGAAGCCGATCTCCCGGTTCAGGACCTGCACCTCCACCTGCAGCCGGTGCCTCCCGCAGAAGTCCGGGTACCTGGGCGGCGACCGGGGGCTCGGCGGCGGCTGAGGCGGCGGCGGCGTCGCCATCGTCCCCCCCGGCTGCCGCGGCGTGCTGGACGCCGCCATCCGCCGCCGCTGGGACTGCCTCCTCCTCGGGCTCCGCGCCCGGTGGCAATGATGGCTGCGCCAACGAGCGGAGCAGCAGCACCAGCAGAAGCAGATGAAGAAGAAATAGATACACCACCACTAGCAGTAGCAGCGGTAGTGGAAGCTGGCGAAGAGCTGGCGGTGGCGCTGGTGGTGTGGTGGTGAGGAGGAAGGGGAGGAGGGTGTTGAGGGAGAAAGGGAGGTATAAATGCGAGGGAGCAGGAAGCACGGCGGAGGACAGGAACCCAAATGATAAGGTCACCGCCCATCCCTTCCCAGAAGGAAAGCCTTGCGCCACCCCCACCCCCTCCCCCACACCTTCCCCTCCCCCCCTCTCCTCCCCGAGCGTTTTTATTGTCTGCTGACTGCTGCTGCTGCTGCTGCTGCTGCCGCAGCCGCTGCCGCTGGTGCCGCAGTGTGGTGGGAAAGAGAGAGAGACAGAGAGGCCATGGGGTGGAGAGAGAAAAGGCTGGGAGGTGGGAACTGGGAAGCGTTTCCTAGTGAGAGAAAAAGGCTACAGGCCCCCGTACAACCCCCGTGCCAACTAGCAGAGCGCTGCCCAGATCTCCCCTCCACCTATGTCGAGCTCACCACTCCTGTGTTTATTGAGAGAGAGAGAGAGAGAGAGAGAGCGCTCTACCTCTCTCGCTCTCTCTAAAGACTGTGGCTCTGTGTTGTTCGCGTGGAGTGGGTGGCATTGCAGAGCGGAGGTGGGGGGAGGGGGGTCAGCGGCGAGGGTGCCGTACGTCAGACCGCACGTGATCTTAACGAAGCACAGTGGACACGGCTTAGCTGGCGGCCTCGTCAGCACGCCCTGCCCTCGGTCTATTTTACGGCGTTGCCCCTGACCTCGTTTGAAAGAGCAGCGGCCCAGGTGCTGATTGGAACGAATATTCTTGGAGTATTCGAGCATCTGTTCCAGAAGAGTAGATGGTAAACGCGTATTGACAGAGATGATAAGAAGAGTTAGATCAAGATCGTGTTATTTTGAATTCACAAAATCGTGATGTTAAGATACATAGATTCAGTATCGTAATCACATGAATCATAATTAATTTAATTAATATGAAATTATTGTCTAAGAGAGGACTATGTCTAAATATTCTAACTTATCCCTTAATTTTTTTAAATAAATAAATAAAATAAAATTTGATACCTCCGGTGGAGTATAATTACATCTATTACAAATGTGGCTGCCTTACATGCCATTCACAGTTACGTTGACGTGTTGCAAAATGTTGCGTAAAATGTGAAAAACTATTATTTTACTGTATTTTTATGTTTAACACATCGTAAAATACTAGATTTTAAAGACAAACAAGTCCACGTGGCATCCTTTTTCATTTCCTTCACCCAATCCGAAATTTCGTCGAAGATTATCTGCATGATTTTAGAATGCGCATATTTCGACGGTAAGAATTTTGCTATCAATATCTTATCCCAAATCAAACGAACTTCAGAGTAAACATGGTAAAAAGATGCCGATAAAAGGAGAGGAGGGAGATGAGCGGGACAGAGAGTGAGAGGAGGATGCTTTTTCACCCAAAGACGTATATTCGAAGATTGTGTTAAAGAGTATCCCCGACAAATTTTGCTCAGTCAAAAATAATTTTAACCACGACAGAGGCACAAAGATACCTCTGACACGAAATTTTATTGAAAAAGGTATAGAAATAAAATTAATATTCTTTTTTTCAAAACGTAGGTGCCACTATATTTTTATAAGAAAGTCTCGTATCTAACAGAAAGAGTCAAAAAAAAAAACTAAAGCACACAATTATTGAGGAGGGGAATATGGGATGGGTGGACGTGATCAGGCCCCTCTTTTTTTTCAACCCCACCCCGACTTTTTTTTTTGAGGGGGGGGGGGGGTGGATTACCCTTAATAGCGCGGGTACTATGATGGAGATGTCACCATCCTGGTAAAAAGAAGAGTGGTGGGCGCGGCGGGATACAAAGGCTGGTTAATTTTTACCCGTTGGGTAATTAAAGTGGCAGGGAGTGGGGGATGGCAGAAGTCGTACGAGCCTTCTTGCAGTTGGCCCGGACCCCCAAATGCTGGTCAGGAAAAACGCTGAGGCGCTTCGAGATTCGCGCGGCTCTCAGTTTGTCCCTCGGCATGCCGCCGCCGCCGTCTACAGCGCCGATTGGCCGCGCGGGAGGGCATTTTGAGAACCCAAACCCCGGCGGCCACCACGACGTCAACTCCCTTCTCTCAAGGGATGCGAGGAGATCAGATTTCACAGCATATGGATTTTTACATATTAATTATAGATGGATTAAAATTTAAAATTTCAGGACGTATTTGACACGCGATTAAAATAGAGAAGTAAAAGAAGAGAGAAAAGTGAATCTCACCTCTCCCTCACACATAATGTTCTTAATCAAAATTGATTAGCGTAAGCGAACTCCGAGAGTCACTTGTGTTAATCGGGCTTGATTAGCAAAGTCTCCCATAATGTTTTACGACGTCACCCATAGCTACCTTTACATATATATTATTTAAAATATCAATACTATATAAAAATGACTAAATGATCTTTTTATATTATTTTGTGTGTAAAAAGGTAACGTGTCATAATAGAAAAAAATCATTCACGATCATTTTACACAGTATTTGATATTTTTAATAATAAATGTGTAAATATAAATACAAAAAGAAGGTCTGATCCTTTTATATTATTTTTATATATAAAAAGACCGCTTAACATAGTGCAAGGAATACTATTCATGATTGTTTTGTACACCATTCTAAAATGTCTTAAAATGACATAATTTTCGTGATTAGAAGGTTATAAATCACTTTATACTATTTTTCTTACATTTGTAGGTGAGGAGGGTAAATCTGGTTTGACCCAGAAACTGCCCAAGCGCGAGCGACCCATTAAGGTTTGGATACGCTAAGCCCAAGTAAGGAGCGGACATATATGCTCGGCCCAATAAGAAGATGACCGGCCCAACAAGATATCAGGTCCACGACGCTGATGAGGCGGGCTCAAGCGCAGTTCTTATCGGAGGACACTCCGACGACCGACCGTTGTCCCCACGACGCCGGCCTTGACCCCGTAACGGGTTAGCACGCGCCATGAGTGTCGTAACACTCGCCTAGGGAACGGCCGACGCCGGGGCTATCGCCCTCCGATGGGAAACTCCCGCCAACATGGCGGAGGAACGTTATTCTACTAAACGGACCCTTCCCTATCAAGGGATGAGGCCCTCACTCCAGGATAACCCATATAAAAGGGACATCAACAAAAGAGAAGAGGATGAGAGATTCTTCTACTAAAAACCCCGTTGTAATGCCCCAGATTTTTTGGATATTTTTTCGGTTATTTTAGTGGGTCTCTGAGTGTATTTTGTGCTTTACACGTGTTTTTCCCTGATGCGCCTTCGGAACTCTGTGCAGGGCGAACCGTGGCATTCTCCTACTCCGGGACAGTACCAGCGCGTTGTGCTCCTCCCGAGGATCGCAGGGGTAATTTTTCATAATTTTCTGAATTTCTAAAATTTTTAGATTTTTCTATATATATTAACCCTTTCTCTCTCTCCCCTCTCATTTCTATCTCCCCTCCCTCTCTCTTCTCTCACGCTCTCTTTCTCCCCTCTCTTCTCCGGCGGCCGACGGAGTGAGGCTGGGGCGAGGTGGAGGCGGCGCGGGCGAGGATGCGGGTGAGGACGGGCGAGGATCAAGGCGGTGGAGGCATGGTGAAGCTCGGGGGCGCGTTCGTGAGCAGGCGAGGGTTTCGCGGTGATTTCTTCATGGATCGGCGTCCACGACGCGTCGTTTCATCGGTGGAGGTAGGGAGATGGACCCCCAGCTCGTGCATTTCCTTTCCCACGAGTTTTGTAGGCCGTGGTGAGCTAAGCGGGCATATTTGGGGATTTTTGGAAAAAAATCCATGTTTTAGGGCTCGTGAGCCGATCTACCGTTCCATCGCATTTTTGGCCGATCAAAGGCCGTAGATGCATGCTAGGGACTATTTGGGGGCTTCCCCCTTGTTTTCCCCCTCTCCCGTGGATGTATGGGGGCGTGGTGAAGTTTTTGGGTCGTTTCCCACCATCCCGCTCTCGAGACGGTGTGACGGTCCTTCCAGTGACCGTCACAGGCTGTGACGCCCCAGGGTGGGTGCGTTACATGCCGTGACGCCCCAAGAGGGGTGCGTCAGAGAGGTTTGTGGTGTCGGCAGGGCGTCAGTCGCTCTGGCGGTCTTACGATAAACCGTTAGAGGGTGTGACGCGCCTGAGTTCGACCGTTACATCCGTGTTTCATGATTTTGACCGATTGGGGTCCTGAGACTCTGACGCACCAGGGGTGTACCGTCAGAGCTCTGTGACGCCCTAGCTAGAGTGTGTCAGAGTTGACGTATCCCTTCTTCTAGCGCGCCTAGGTAGGTCTGTTAGGGGTTGTGACGCCCCGAGGGGTGTGCGTCACAACCTGTTTTGGTCTGTCTTCTAACGCAGCAGGTTTGGTACATTAGAGCTTGTGACGCCCCGAGCGGTGTGCATCACAGCCGGTTTCTTCTCGCCTTCTGACGCATTGGATTGGGTGCGTCAGGGCCTGTGACGCACCAGGGCTGGCGCGTCACAGCCGATTTTGCACCGAGTGTTTGACGCTCCTGAGTTGGACCGTCAGGGTACTATGACGGCCTATCCTTGCACCGTTACAGCTGTGACGGCCCAAAGATAGACCGCCAGGCGCTGTGTCATGCCGAAGTGGTTCTTCATGCTTGCCGCGATCGTTTCGCGTTCTGTAGGTTCCTGGTCAACCCGGTTGGGACCTAGTGGTCGACTTGCGATCTCTTGGATGTCCCAGACACCCCAAGGGTTTTGTGTCCGTATTTTGAGGGTGTTAGGAGGACTGTGTTACCTCATTTTGCGTGCCCGTGGGCTTGAGAGTCCGGGTGACTCCACGTGTTCTGGGCTTTTATGTTACGCTTGACCGAGTCACCGTGCGTCGGTGCGAGTGCGGCGAGGGTTCCCCGCACGCCGTGAGTTTCTCCGGAAAAAGGTTTCCGAGTGGGCCATGAGTAAGGCCTTGGATTGCGAGTCCAGTTGCCCAGCCTGGGGTTGGAGGGTTCCCGCTTTTCCCTGAGAGTGGGATTCGATTTGGCGGCCTGGGAGTTGACTTGGGAACCGTGCTTCTACGTTTCTACGTGGCCGGGTGCGTGGCCCGTGGACTGTGAGTCCCATTTCTTCTCCGACCGTGGTCACCGTGCAACGGTGCTGGTACGTGGGATGGTCCCCGTGCTTCGTCGGATTCAGACGTTGTTTTCCGTTCACTTGAGAGTCTACTCCTTTAGTGATCCTCCACTAGTCGTAGCCTGCTTACACGTTTAGTGGTCCCACCAGGGAGTGGTGGAGAGGCTACCCTGAGGACGGTTTTAGACTGATTTTCGTCGGGCCCCGCGTCTAGCAGCCAGAGTCCGGCTGAGGGGAAAACCGGTCAGAGGGCCAGACCAGGGACGGACAGTCTGTGTGTGCACACGTGGTTGGGGGCGGTTGGACCCACGCTGACGGGCGTGACCCCAGCTAGTCACTTGTTTTGTGGTTACTTGTACGGTGTCTCAGTTCCCACTGGGCCGGAGGTAGACACCTGAGGCGCGGACTAAGACATCAGTGGACACATCCGGTCTTGCTTCTAGTGGGAGGTACTCATGTCGAGTCGGGAGTGACAGACTGTCAGTCTCTGTGACTTCGACCTTCGGATTTTTGGTCGTGTTGACCGTTGAGTTCCGGTTGTTTGGCCGTGACGCGTGTGTCAGTTTTCTTATCGTGAGACTGATGCTAGTAGCTTTACCGAGGTTGCATCTTGTTGGTGCGGCGTCCGCAACCGGGTGGTCGGGGTTTCACCTTGGACAGCGTGTCCAGGTTGGCCGTGTCCTGGGAGACAAGCCTCTACGGCGTGGTTGCCGTGGATTTTTACTTCGGTAAGTGGTACTAGTGTGGTTTGGTAGCCCCTGACCGTGAGATCGGGGTGTGTTTTCTGGTACGGTAGGAGTAGCTATAGTGCTGCGTTTTGACCGGCCACCGGTTCACTGTTCCTGCTGTCTTTATAGCTTTCCTTTCTGCTGCCGTCCTTGTTTCGGTTGGGGTTCCGCGGGACCCCTGCTGAGTCTCTGTTTTGGAGACTCATCCCTACTTTTCAGGTGTGGCAGTTCTTCCTCGAGGTTCGAGGGTGCTGTTCGGTGGTTCTCAGTTGCCAGCTCGCCGGACCAAGTGTTCACTCAGCATGTGGTACGTTTTACTGCTTTAGACTATACTTTCTGTTGGACTGGACTCTGTTGTTGTAGTAGTTATTTATTTATTTCTGTCAATTGTTGAATTGTCCTGCTTTATTTCCTATTTCTTTGTGCCTCCACACTCCTTTTAGCCCTTCCGAGTCCTCCGACTCGTGGGCGGCGGGCCAGGATTCGAATGGTTCGGGTCCTTCCCAGTATCCGGATCTTGGGTCATTACAGATGGTATCAGAGCCAGGTTTTGGACATACATAGGAATTCAAAATATTGTAGTGATTAGAGTCTATAAGGTCCAGTACAGTAGGCAGCTGGCTTAGGGTTTTGTGTTCGCTTTCCACCTAGTTTCTCGCTTGAGAGCTTGAGTGCGATGTGCGGCGTTGTGATGGTGGTTGCTGTCCGTGGCTTTCGTGCCAGCATGGTGTCACGCCCCGATCCGATAGCAGCGGAATGTGTACTTCGGAACGTGGCAGTATCACAGTCGTGAATAATCAGAGCATACATAAGATACAAATTTTAAACTGGACAAATGTGGGCCAAAACAACCTTTATTAGTAACCAATATTCAAATTACATAACTTGACTCAACCAAAGAAAAGACTCACTATTACATTCCAGTAAAGAGAAAAGACTCAAATAACAGGACTAGACCCAAGAAAACAAAAGATAGCGACTTGGTGACGAGACTCAAAGAAAGACAAAAGACACCGACACGATTCTCCATTTCACTCATCACTCTTGCCCTTCCCCATCTGATGGACTGTCTTCGATGTCGTTACCTGAAAAACGTTAAAGATAGGCAGGTGAGCGAAACGCTCAGTAGGAATTACATCTCTCATCAAGCGGAATATAAGTGATTAACCAATTAACGGTTTCATGACGATGCAATGCATGTAACTAGAAAATCATGATGATCAACTATCAGGAAATATGAATACTAAAATCAAAGGCAGATACGAGATCAAGAGATATAGGGATGAATTCCCATGCAGAGTCAAGGACAAGTTATCCGAATATAACAAGGACAGATGAGCGGATGAACATAACTTCAGAATTGGCCAGATTATAACAGAGTTCCAATAAATATAAGCAATAAAGCAGAATATCTAAATTATCAAAATAACCAAGCAACAAATCATCAGAATAACAGAATTAACAGATTTAACAGAGTTTGCAGAATAACAGATATAGCAGAATAACAGAATATAACAGATGTACAGACTTTGGTGCAATGCCACACCCAGAATTCCCATGGTTTACAGAATTAGACTTCCGTCCTACCTGGCACTGAAAAGTCGCGGACCCAGAGCCCTTTAATATTTCAGAATCAGATATGGCCAAATACAGAGTCAAAGGGTTATGTTCTCGAAGAAGATTCCAAAGGAGTAGAGTGTCATGACTAACGGAAAACCAAAGTAACACGGATCAGATCCAGGGTTTTTAAGGTACAACCAGCTTGGCTGCCTTGAGGGAATCCAAGGCTAGCGGAGACTTACGGAGGTCTCAATGACTAACTTGTCAGTTCGAAGGAACGGAATGTCCAACGGAGGACTCATATGTCACCGAGAGTTGAGGTGTATAATGTGAACCAATCTCGAAAAAGGGACTCCATCTACGGACGTGAGATGAGAGTGTCAAAAGACCCGAGGTATGGGTCAAAAACGGAAGAAAGCGATGAGAAAATGTATACGCTAATCATAAAATTCATGTCCATCAGATTATATAATTGATTACAATTAAATAAACTTATATTATTTAACGCCCGTGGGTGCCGTCATTTATTAATTAGCATCCTCTTGGGGAACGTTAATTTTCATGATTTTTAACTCAATTTATTTAACAAGAATTTCCATTTATATCTATTTAATTGAATAAATTCAAAAACCTTCATTAAAAGACACATTGATTTATTTAAAATAATTTAAGGAAATAGAATATATGATAATTAGGAGAAAAATACAAGGATTCTAAAAATATAATTTTCATAATTTTTAGGTATATATTTTAATAATAATGAATTTTTCAATGATACACATTCATGATATATATATATATATATATATATATATATATATATATATATATATATATTTATATATACATATATATAGTTAAAAGTGACGCCTAGTAAGAGGGGCGTCCCTTTTTTTGTAACGACCTATAGTGGGTCGTTATTTCAAAAAAATTGATTTTTCGAACCCCCGATTTCTATGCTAAACCATGTTAGAATCTAGCTTATGATATACCGAAATGATCGGCTCGAAAAACTCTACATAACCATATGTTCAAAATAATTTTTCGATGAAAGACGGGGATCTTGCAATAGGGGGCACGAAAAATGGTGTAACCACTTCTATTACCTCGGTCTCCACCCCAGTAGTATGCCCATAAATTTTCATGTGCAACGGAGACTCCGATACCTAGGAACAAATTATTAAGGTGAAAATTCCATGAAAACTCCATGACTAAGCTTTTATAATTGACGACTGATGGTTGGTCGTTATTTCCAATATCCACGATCAACAGTTTCATAAATCTTCACACAATCTGATGCCTCTGAGAGCGGGCGTCCATTCAAATTAGCAACATGGACGGGGTTGTTTTTTTATTATACATAGCCACATGATCATAGGTACGAGGAATTTTAGAATATTTCTAAATAGAAAAACTAGTGAGATGGATAATTTGAGAAATATAACAATAACTCACTAGTATGCTCATGCCTTGATTATCTTATCAGGATTTACAGTTATCGCATGTTAAACATACGAAATTATCAATTAACGTGTCAATTGGCGCATGTTCATCCGAGCGTTAAATTAAATCGTGACTTAAGAGAGGTCGTCCTACACTAAAAAAAACGCACCTGCATTGGGGGCGTCTTTTACTAAATCTTCTCAGAAAACCAACGACCTATATGCATGCTCAGAGGAAACTCTAAGAAGAATCTACTGGATATAAATTCGACAAAACATGCTGTATATGATACCATCTTTATTAATTAGTTTGGCCATCAGAGAGAAAACCTACCTTAAGACCGAAGAATGCTACCACGATCTTATCCCTTGCGAATCCATCTTATTCTTCTTCCTTCGGCTACCTAGACCGCCTTCTTTCTCTCTTCTACCCACGAACAAGGCTTCACACGAACCACCCTTCCCTGTTGTAGCCGCCTTCAAAGATGGGTGGTTTGAGTTTAATTTTGGGTTAAAGGAGATCGTAGGAGGGTGGAAGGAGTTATATATAGGGTAACAACCGAACCCTAGCCAATCTTATTAGGATTCATGTCTAAAGAGTCCTACTTAACTAATTCAGTTGGAAGATAACTCAAATCTCACACCTACGGTAGATCTCTAAAAGCCAAGTCAACCTATTTCCCATGTAACAGCCACCGTGACTCTAAGTCTCCTCATATCTAAATTAGATTTAGGGTATATCTGGATGATTATTTAGGTTTAATATTTATAATGTGTATGTTATAAAGAAACAAATGGATAATTACATAATTAGATGGGTTCCTTTTTAATCTATTGATTCTTAATTTAATCGAATCATTAATTCATTATTTATTTATTTATTTTAACTGATCTCTCTTTTATTTATTTACATAAATAATTATCTAAATTCCTTATTATTTATTCTAAAATATCAAACATAATTTACAAGAATAATTTATACATTTTATTTTATTTTTATTGTAAATATATATTTTTATTTCTAATTTAGTCCTATAATGATTATTTAGGTTTAATATTAATAATGTGTATGTTATAAAGAAACAAATGGATAATTACATAATTAGATGGGTTCCTTTTTAATCTATTGATTCTTAATTTAATCGATTAATTCATTATTTATTTATTTTTTTTAACTGATCTCTCTTTTATTTATTTACATAAATAATTATCTAAATTCCTTATTATTTATTCTAAAATATCAGACTTAATTTACAAGAATAATTTATACATATTATTTTATTTTTATTGTAAAAATATATTTTTATTTCTAATTTAGTCCTATAATTAGTCGGGATACTACACCCTCCCCCACTAAAAGGAATTTGGTCCCCAAATTCACATGATATTCATATAATTAAATTAAAGAGGAGTATTAAAAATTCTAACCTGAGAATAAGTTCTGAATATTCTTCTTAAGTACTTTTTCAATCTTCAAGTAGCTTGCTTTTATTACACTTATAATATAAAAATTATAATATAATTCCAAAATAAATTACAATAATTACTTATCTTATTTCCTAGAACTATGGCTATTCTAGCACATAACCCAAGGCTCTACCCAAATCTCACCAGGCAACTGCAAGATGTTAGATCTAGAACTCCAATCTAAGACACATAAATGAGTTCTAATAACAAAGGAAACTTAAAAACCTAGGGTCTAAATAACTTAGGCTCTGATACCACAAACTGTCACGCCCCGATCCGATAGTAGCGAAATGTGTAGTTCGGAACGTGGCAGTATCACAGTCGTGAATAATCAGAGTATACATAAGATATAAATTTTAAACTGGACAAATGTGGGCCAAAACAACCTTTATTAGTAACCAATAGTCAAATTACATAACTTGACTCAACCAAAGAAAAGACTCACTATTACATTCCAGTAAAGAGAAAAGACTCAAATAACAGGACTAGACCCAAGAAAATAAAAGATAGTGACTCGGTGACGAGACTCAAAGAAAGACAAAAGACACCGACACGATTCTCCATTTCACTCATCACTCTTGTCCTTCCCCATCTGATGGACTGTCTTCGATGTCGTTACCTGAAAAACGTTAAAGATAGGTAGGTGAGCGAAACGCTCAGTAGGAATTACATCTCTCATCAAGCGGAATATAAGTGATTAACCAATTAACGGTTTCATGACGATGCAATGCATGTAACTAGAAAATCATGATGATCAACTATCAGGAAATATGAATACTAAAATCAAAGGCAGATACGAGATCAAGAGATATAGGGATGAATTCCCATGCAGAGTCAAGGACAAGTTGTCCGAAAATGTATACGTTAATCATAGAATTCATGTCCATCCTATTCTATAATTGATTACAATTAAATAAACTTATATTATTTAACGCCCGTGGGTGCCGTCATTTATTAATTAGCATCCTCTTGGGGAACATTAATTTTCATGATTTTTAACTCAATTTATTTAACAAGAATTTACATTTATATCTATTTAATTGAATAAATTCAAAAACCTTCATTAAAAGACACATTGATTTATTTAAAATAATTTAAGGAAATAGAATATATGATAATTAGGAGAAAAATACAAGGATTCTAAAAATATATTTTTCATAATTTTCTGGTATATATTTTAATAATAATAAATTTTTCAATGATACACATTCATGATATATATATATATATATATATTTATTTATTTATTTATATTTATATATACATATATATAGTTAAAAGTGACGCCTAGTAAGAGGGGCGTCCCTTTTTTTTGTAACGACCTATAGTGGGTCGTTATTTCAAAAAAATTGATTTTTCAAACCCCCAGTTTCTATGCTAAACCATGTTAGAATATAGCTTATGATATACCGAAATGATCGGCTCGAAAAATTCTACATAACCATATGTTCAAAATAATTTTTCGATGAGAGACGGGGGATCTTACAATAGGGGATACGAAAAATGGTGTAACCACTTCTATTACCTCGGTCTCCACCCCAGTAGTATGCCCATAAATTTTCATGTGCAACGGAGACTCCGATACCTATGAACAAATTATTAAGGTAAAAATTCCATGAAAACTCCATGACCAAGCTTTTATAATTGACGACTGATGGTTGGTCGTTATTTCCAATATCCACGATCAACAGTTTCATAAATCTTCATACAATCTGACGTCTCTAAGAGCGGGCGTCCATTCAAATTAGCAACATGGACGGGGTCATTTTTTTATTCTACATAGCCAGATGATCATAGGTACGAGGAATTTTAGAATATTTCTAAATAGAAAAACTAGTGAGATGGATAATTTGAGAAATATAACAATAACTCACTAGTATGCTCATGCCTTGATTATCTTATCATGATTTACAGTTATCGCATGTTAAACATACGAAATTATCAATTAACGCGTCAATTGGCGCATGTTCATCCGAGCGTTAAATTAAATCGTGACTTAAGAGAGGTCGTCCTACACTAAAAAAAAACGCACCTGCATTGGGGGCGTCTTTTACTAAATCTTCTCAGAAAACCAACGACCTATATGCATGCTCAGAGGAAACTCTAAGAAGAATCTACTGGATATAAATTCGACAAAACATGCTATATATGATACCATCTTTATTAATTAGTTTGGCCATCAGATAGAAAACCTACCTTAAGATCGAATAATGCTACCACGATCTTACCCCTTGCGAATCCATCTTATTCTTCTTCCTTCGGCTACCTAGACCGCCTTCTTTCTCTCTTCTACCCACGAACAAGGCTTCACACGAACTACCCTTCCCTGTTGCAGCCGCCTTCGAAGATGGGTGGTTTGAGTTTAATTTTGGGTTAAAGGAGATCGTAGGAGGGTGGAAGGAGTTATATATAGGGTAACAACCGAACCCTAGCCAATCTTATTAGGATTCATGTCTAAAGAGTCCTACTTAACTAATTCAGTTGGAAGATAACTCAAATCTCACACCTACGGTAGATCTCTAAAAGCCAAGTCAACCTATTTCCCATGTAACAGCCACCGTGACTCTAAGTCTCCTCATATCTAAATTAGATTTAGGGTATATCTGGATGATTATTTAGGTTTAATATTTATAATGTGTATGTTATAAAGAAACAAATGGATAATTACATAATTAGATGGGTTCCTTTTTAATCTATTGATTCTTAATTTAATCGAATCATTAATTCATTATTTATTTATTTATTTTAACTGATCTCTCTTTTATTTATTTACATAAATAATTATCTAAATTCCTTATTATTTATTCTAAAATATCAAACTTAATTTACAAGAATAATTTATACATTTTGTTTTATTTTTATTGTAAAAATATATATTTATTTCTAATTTAGTCCTATAATGATTATTTAGGTTTACTATTAATAATGTGTATGTTATAAAGAAACAAATGGATAATTACATAATTAGATGGGTTCCTTTTTAATCTATTGATTCTTAATTTAATCGAATCATTAATTCATTATTTATTTATTTATTTTAACTGATCTCTCTTTTATTTATTTACATAAATAATTATCTAAATTTCTTATTATTTATTCTAAAATATCAAACTTAATTTACAAGAATAATTTATACATATTATTTTATTTTTATTGTAAAAATATATTTTTATTTCTAATTTAGTCCTATAATTAGTCGGGATACTACACCCTCCCCCACTAAAAGGAATTTGGTCCCCAAATTCACATGATATTCATATAATTAAATTAAAGAGGAGTATTAAAAATTCTAACCTGAGAATAAGTTCTGAATATTCTTCTTAAGTACTTCTTCAATCTTCAAGTAGCTAGCTTTTATTACACTTATAATATAAAAATTATAATATAATTCCAAAATAAATTACAATAATTACTTATCTTATTTCCTAGAACTATGGCTATTCTAGCACATAACCCAAGGCTCTACCCAAATCTCACCAGGCACCTACAAGATATTAGATCTAGAACTTTAATCTAAGACACCTAAATGAGTTCTAATAACAAAGGAAACTTAAAAATCTAAGGTCTAACTAACTTAGGCTATGATACCACAAACTGTCACGCCCCGATCCGATAGCAGCGGAATGTGTAGTTCGGAACGTGGCAGTATCACAGTCGTGAATAATCAGAGCATACATAAGATACAAATTTTAAACTGGACAAATGTGGGCCAAAACAACCTTTATTAGTAACCAATATTCAAATTACATAACTTGACTCAACCAAAGAAAAGACTCACTATTACATTCCAGTAAAGAGAAAAGGCTCAAATAACAGGACTAGACCCAAGAAAACAAAAGATAGTGACTCGGTGACGAGACTCAAAGAAAGACAAAAGACACCGACACGATTCTCCATTTCACTCATCACTCTTGCCCTTCCTCATCTGATGGACTGTCTTCGATGTCGTTACCTGAAAAACGTTAAAGATAGGCAGGTGAGCGAAACGCTCAGTAGGAATTACATCTCTCATCAAGCGGAATATAAGTGATTAACCAATTAACGGTTTCATGACGATGCAATGCATGTAACTAGAAAATCATGATGATCAACTATCAGGAAATATGAATACTAAAATCAAAGGCAGATACGAGATCAAGAGATATAGGGATGAATTCCCATGCAGAGTCAAGGACAAGTTATCCGAATATAACAAGGACAGATGAGCGGATGAACATAACTTCAGAATTGGCCAGATTATAACAGAGTTCCAATAAATATAAGCAATAAAGCAGAATATCTAAATTATCAAAATAACAAAGCAACAAATCATCAGAATAACAGAATTAACAGATTTAATAGAGTTTGCAGAATAACAGATATAGCAGAATAACAGAATATAACAGATGTACAGACTTTGGTGCAATGCCACACCCAGAATTCCCATGGTTTACAGAATTAGACTTCCGTCCTACCTGGCACTGAAAAGTCGCGGACCCAGAGCCCTTTAATATTTCAGAATCAGATATGGCCAAATACAGAGTCAAAGGGTTATGTTCTCGAAGAAGATTCCAAAGGAGTAGAGTGTCATGACTAACGGAAAACTAAAGTAACACGGATCAGATCCAGGGTTTTTAAGCTACAATCAGCTCGGCTACCTTGAGGGAATCCAAAGCTAGCGGAGACTTACGGAGGTCTCAATGACTAACTTGTCAGTCCGAAGGAACGGAATGTCCAACGGAGGACTCGCATGTCACCGAGAGTTGAGGTGTATAATGTGAACCAATCTCGAAAAATGGACTCCATCTACGGACGTGAGATGAGAGTGTCAAAAGACCCGAGGTATGAGTCAAAAACGGAAGAAAGCGGTGAGAAAATGTATACGTTAATCATAGAATTCATGTCCATCATATTCTATAATTGATTAAAATTAAATAAACTTATATTATTTAACGCCCGTGGGTGTCGTCATTTATTAATTAGCATCCTCTTGGGGAACGTTAATTTTCATGATTTTTAACTCAATTTATTTAACAAGAATTTCCATTTATATCTATTTAATTAAATAAATTCAAAAACCTTCATTAAAAGACACATTGATTTATTTAAAATAATTTAAGGAAATAGAATATATGATAATTAGGAGAAAAATACAAGGATTCTAAAAATATATTTTTCATAATTTTCAGGTATATATTTTAATAATAATGAATTTTTCAATGATACACATTCATGATATATATATATATATATATATATATATATATAAATATTTATATATACATATATATAGTTAAAAGTGACGCCTAGTAAGAGGGGCGTCCCTTTTTTTGTAACGACCTATAGTGGGTCGTTATTTCAAAAAAATTGATTTTTCGAACCCCCGGTTTCTATGCTAAACCATGTTAGAATCTAGCTTATGATATACCGAAATGATCGGCTCGAAAAACTCTACATAACCATATGTTCAAAATAATTTTTCGATGAAAGACGGGGGATCTTACAATAGGGGACACGAAAAATGGTGTAACCACTTCTATTACCTCGGTCTCCACCCTAGTAGTATGCCCATAAATTTTCATGTGCAACGGAGACTCCGATACCTAGGAACAAATTATTAAGGTGATAATTCCATGAAAACTCCATGACTAAGCTTTTATAATTGACGACTGATGGTTGGTCGTTATTTCCAATATCCACGATCAACAGTTTCATAAATCTTCACACAATCTGACGTATCTGAGAGCGGACGTCCATTCAAATTAGCAACATGGACGGGGTCATTGTTTTATTATACATAGCCAGATGATCATAGGTACGAGGAATTTTAGAATATTTCTAAATAGAAAAACTAGTGAGATGGATAATTTGAGAAATATAACAATAACTCACTAGTATGCTCATGCCTTGATTATCTTATCAGGATTTACAGTTATCGCATGTTAAACATACGAAATTATCAATTAACGTGTCAATTGGCGCATGTTCATCCGAGCGTTAAATTAAATCGTGACTTAAGAGAGGTCATCCTACACTAAAAAAAAATGCACTTGCATTGGGGGCATCTTTTACTAAATCTTCTCAGAAAACCAACGACCTATATGCATGCTCAGAGGAAACTCTAAGAAGAATCTACTGGATATAAATTCGACAAAACATGCTGTATATGATACCATCTTTATTAATTAGTTTGGCCATCAGAGAGAAAACCTACCTTAAGACCGAAGAATGCTACCACGATCTTACCCCTTGCGAATCCATCTTATTCTTCTTCCTTCGGCTACCTAGACCGCCTTCTTTCTCTCTTCTACCCACGAACAAGGCTTCACACGAACTACCCTTCCCTGTTGCAGCCGCCTTCAAAGATGGGTGGTTTGAGTTTAATTTTGGGTTAAAGGAGATCGTAGGAGGGTGGAAGGAGTTATATATAGGGTAACAACCGAACCCTAGCCAATCTTATTAGGATTCATGTCTAAAGAGTCCTACTTAACTAATTCAGTTGGAAGATAACTCAAATCTCACACCTACGGTAGATCTCTAAAAGCCAAGTCAACCTATTTCCCATGTAACAGCCACCGTGACTCTAAGTCTCCTCATATCAAAATTAGATTTAGGGTATATCTGGATGATTATTTAGGTTTAATATTTATAATGTGTATGTTATAAAGAAACAAATGGATAATTACATAATTAGATGGGTTCCTTTTTAATCTATTGATTCTTAATTTAATCGAATCATTAATTCATTATTTATTTATTTATTTTAACTGATCTCTCTTTTATTTATTTACATAAATAATTATCTAAATTCCTTATTATTTATTCTAAAATATCAAACATAATTTACAAGAATAATTTATACATTTTATTTTATTTTTATTGTAAAAATATATATTTATTTCTAATTTAGTCCTATAATGATTATTTAGGTTTAATATTAATAATGTGTAGGTTATAAAGAAACAAATGGATAATTACATAATTAGATGGGTTCCTTTTTAATCTATTGATTCTTAATTTAATCGAATCATTAATTCATTATTTATTTATTTATTTTAACTGATCTCTCTTTTATTTATTTACATAAATAATTATCTAAATTCTTTATTATTTATTCTAAAATATCAGACTTAATTTACAAGAATAATTTATACATATTATTTTATTTTTATTGTAAAAATATATATTTATTTCTAATTTAGTCCTATAATTAGTCGGGATACTACACCCTCCCCCACTAAAAGAAATTTGGTCCCCAAATTCACATGATATTCATATAATTAAATTAAAGAGGAGTATTAAAAATACTAACCTGAGAATAAGTTCTGAATATTCTTCTTAAGTACTTCTTCAATCTTCAAGTAGCTTGCTTTTATTACACTTATAATATAAAAATTATAATATAATTCCAAAATAAATTACAATAATTACTTATCTTATTTCCTAGAACTATGGCTATTCTAGCACATAACCCAAGGCTCTACCCAAATCTCACCATGCAACTACAAGATGTTAGATCTAGAACTCCAATCTAAGACACCTAAATAAGTTCTAATAACAAAGGAAACTTAAAAATCTAGGGTCTAAATAACTTAGGCTCTGATACCACAAACTGTCACGCCCCGATCCGATAGCAGCGGAATGTGTAGTTCAGAACGTGGCAGTATCACAGTCGTGAATAATCAGAGCATACATAAGATACAAAGTTTAAACTGGATAAATGTGGGCCAAAACAACCTTTATTAGTAACCAATATTCAAATTACATAACTTGACTCAACCAAAGAAAAGACTCACTATTACATTCCAGTAAAGAGAAAAGACTCAAATAACAGGACTAGACCCAAGAAAATAAAAGATAGTGACTCCGCGACGAGACTCAAAGAAAGACAAAAGACACCGGCACGATTCTCCATTTCACTCATCACTCTTGCCCTTCCCCATCTGATGGACTGTCTTCGATGTCGTTACCTGAAAAACGTTAAAGATAGGCAGGTGAGCGAAACGCTCAGTAAGAATTACATCTCTCATCAAGCGGAATATAAGTGATTAACCAATTAACGGTTTCATGACGATGCAATGCATGTAACTAGAAAATCATGATGATCAACTATCAGGAAATATGAATACTAAAATCAAAGGCAGATACGAGATCAAGAGATATAGGGATGAATTCCCATGCAGAGTCAAGGACAAGTTGTCCGAAAATGTATACGTTTATCATAGAATTCATGTCCATCCTATTCTATAATTGATTACAATTAAATAAACTTATATTATTTAACGCCAGTGGGTGTCGTCATTTATTAATTAGCATCCTCTTGGGGAACGTTAATTTTCATGATTTTTAACTCAATTTATTTAACAAGAATTTTCATTTATATCTATTTAATTGAATAAATTCAAAAACCTTCATTAAAAGACACATTGATTTATTTAAAATAATTTAAGAAAATAGAATATATGATAATTAGGAGAAAAATACAAGGATTCTAAAAATATATTTTTCATAATTTTTTGGTATATATTTTAATAATAATGAATTTTTCAATGATACACATTCATGATATATATATATATATATATATATATATATATATATATATATATATATATATATATATTTATATATATATATATATTTATATATACATATATATAGTTAAAAGTGACGCCTAGTAAGAGGGGCGTCCCTTTTTTTGTAACGACCTATAGTGGGTCGTTATTTCAAAAAAATTGATTTTTCGAACCCCCGATTTCTATGTTAAACCATGTTAGAATCTAGCTTATGATATACCGAAATGATCGGCTCGAAAAACTCTACATAACCATATGTTCAAAATAATTTTTCGATGAGAGACGGGGGATCTTGAAATAGGGGGCACGAAAAATGGTGTAACCACTTCTATTACCTCGGTCTCCACCCCAGTAGTATGCCCATAAATTTTCATGTGCAACGGAGACTCCGATACTTAGGAACAAATTATTAAGGTGAAAATTCCATGAAAACTCCATGACTAAGCTTTTATAATTGACGACTGATGGTTGGTCGTTATTTCCAATATCCACGATCAACAGTTTCATAAATCTTCACACAATCTGACGCCTCTGAGAGCGGGCGTCCATTCAAATTAGCAACATGGACGGGGTCATTGTTTTATTATACATAGCCAGATGATCATAGGTACGAGGAATTTTAGAATATTTCTAAATAGAAAAACTAGTGAGATGGATAATTTGAGAAATATAACAATAACTCACTAGTATGCTCATGCCTTGATTATCTTATCAGGATTTACAGTTATCGCATGTTAAACATACGAAATTATCAATTAACGTGTCAATTGGCGCATGTTCATCCGAGCGTTAAATTAAATCGTGACTTAAGAGAGGTCGTCCTACACTAAAAAAAAACGCACCTGCATTGGGGGCGTCTTTTACTAAATCTTCTCAGAAAACCAACGACCTATATGCATGCTCAGAGGAAACTCTAAGAAGAATCTACTGGATATAAATTCGACAAAACATGATGTATATGATACCATCTTTATTAATTAGTTTGGCCATCAGAGAGAAAACCTACCTTAAGACCGAAGAATGCTACCACGATCTTACCCCTTGCGAATCCATCTTATTCTTCTTCCTTCGGCTACCTAGACCGCCTTCTTTCTCTCTTCTACCCACGAACCAGGCTTCACACGAACTACCCTTCCCTGTTGCAGCCGCCTTCAAAGATGGGTGGTTTGAGTTTAATTTTGGGTTAGAGGAGATCGTAGGAGGGTGGAAGGAGTTATATATAGGGTAACAACCGAACCCTAGCCAATCTTATTAGGATTCATGTCTAAAGAGTCCTACTTAACTAATTCAGTTGGAAGATAACTCAAATCTCACACCTACGGTAGATCTCTAAAAGCCAAGTCAACCTATTTCCCATGTAACAGCCACCGTGACTCTAAGTCTCCTCATATCTAAATTAGATTTAGGGTATATCTGGATGATTATTTAGGTTTAATATTTATAATGTGTATGTTATAAAGAAACAAATGGATAATTACATAATTAGATGGGTTCCTTTTTAATATATTGATTCTTAATTTAATCGAATCATTAATTCATTATTTATTTATTTATTTTAACTGATCTCTCTTTTATTTATTTACATAAATAATTATCTAAATTCCTTATTATTTATTCTAAAATATCAAACATAATTTACAAGAATAATTTATACATTTTATTTTATTTTTATTGTAAAAATATATTTTTATTTCTAATTTAGTCCTATAATGATTATTTAGGTTTAATATTAATAATGTGTATGTTATAAAGAAACAAATGGATAATTACATAATTAGATGGGTTCCTTTTTAATCTATTGATTCTTAATTTAATCGAATCATTAATTCATTATTTATTTATTTATTTTAACTGATCTCTCTTTTATTTATTTACATAAATAATTATCTAAATTTCTTATTATTTATTCTAAAATATCAAACTTAATTTACAAGAATAATTTATACATATTTTTTTATTTTTATTGTAAAAATATATTTTTATTTCTAATTTAGTCCTATAATTAGTCGGGATACTACACATGGGGTCTAAGGATCGAGGTCGAGAGCCTTCTCCCTCATCGGCGGTGGCCCTGGTTCTGCTGCGTTGGGCAGAGGTTGTTGGCAGGCGTGAGCTCGCGGTGCTGCGTTCGAGGTGTTTGCAGCGAGGTCAGGTGGCTGGCGAGGATTGTTTATGGTTAAGTGGCTGTGAGCGTGCTCTGAGGGAGCTGTCGTTGAGTTTGGCCACTATAGCTTGAGGTTTTTCCAGCCCCTGAGGTGTTCAGGTCGTAGTTTAAGGTGTCGGAGCGGGCGCTCTGACCGAGTGGTGCGCTCGGGTGAGCGGAGGATCCTCTCGGTGAGCTGCTATTTCGTCGAGCCTGATGTTCCTGTTGTGCTCTATGGCGTCAGAAATGACGTGTTGGTCCCGATTGTTCTACGGATTTCGAGGCAGAATTGGTGGTGCAGACACCAGAGCGAGCAAGAAGCACGAACCGGCGAGTCGTCGGTACCGTACGCGGAACACCACTCGAGCTACATTAGCTTCTCTTTGGCTCGGAGATAGTCTGGAGTCTCCGCCATGAGTTTGGACACCTTTTTAGCATTTATTTGCATTGTATTTGGGCTTGTAATGTGTGTTTTTATTTGGGTTTTCATGTTGGGCTCTTTGTAAAGCCCTTAATAAGCCATTTGGATTAAGCCCTTTAGAGTCCATTAAGAGGTGTGGCCATATTGGACCACTAGGCTTCATAATGGATCTTTAAATGACTTAAGGCCCAATTGGGCTTCTCCTTGATGTGACACACCCTAAGGGAAAATGCAACGACTAGACCGAATTCTCTTGGACCTAAAGATGCAAGCACAACCACAAGGCTATGAAGCCTACGTAAGCGGACACTCGTATGGCGCGCACACTCATCCCGGGGGTGACTCAGGTATGCCGAGTCAAGGAAGTGGGACAAGACCGTTGCTGGTAGAGGGCCAGTAGAGTTCAAGGTAAACCTCCCCTTGGGGTACGGATGTCCAGCTCAATGAGTCGGCAATGGCCGAAGGGCGCGGGTCACTCACTCACATCCACGGTGGTAGCACAGAGGCGGTGGAGCCTTGGAACTGGGCGCTCTCTCCCTTAACCGACGGCACAATTAGAGAATATTAAATGAACAAGCATAATTGGGAGCAAGGGATGAGAGTTTACCTAGCCGGTTTGAAGAAACCGGCTCCGGTCGGAGACGTGGGCGAGCGGGGAAGCGTGGGCTACCCGCACGCCGCGCCGATGAAGTTCAAACCTGCGAATACGATTATTACATGAACTACATCCCTTGCAAGGGGGGGGGGATCTCGGGGTGGGGGTTAAGTTATCACAGCCAAAACTACCTCCACGCAGGGAGGGGCCTTCAGCCGGCCAAGCTAGGGAAGGGGAGAATCGACCTAGGAACTAATTGATAGAACGCCGACGGTTCTGTCTGCCCTCTAGAATAGGGGATAGGCAGTCGAAGATGATGCCGCTGTGGCTTCTCCCGAATTTTGTTGATGATGAGACCAGTGGCAAAATCTTCGGGATTGGATCAGGAAGACGTCCATTTTTTTTGGAACTTTCTGGTTGGCGGTGCTGGTCGAGGAAGAGCCACGAACAGGGACTCAGATCTCTGGTTCTGACTGTCTCAGCACCACTGCAGCATAAAGCCGGAGTCGTCACGATTTCTCCTGAGCTCCGAATCGAGCATGGCCAGAGTTGTTGGAAAGGTTGTCGAGTCCTTTTAGAAATGAGACCCACGGGGATGCCAGAGGGTGCCGGAGCAGATCGGAGAGCCCGAACAGTGGACATGGGTCGGTTCAGTCCCAGGAGGAGCAGAACTGCGCACCTGGAGGAGAAAATTGATAAATCTTATCTCCGGATGCCGAACAGGGTTCCGCTTCTTGTCCCTCGAAGTAGGCTCGTTATAGAAGATCCCAGCCAAGTCCCGCCTCTAGATACTCAAGAGGGTGGCCGTGGCAGATTCTGAAAATGGCTTTAGGTTGTTGATCGGGCCTATCCTGCGCAGTCGGAGAAGAATAGCTCTCCTTGGCAGTCACGAACTCAAACGGGGATGAAACCACCACCGTTGCAAAGCTGCTTCGACAATGATTCCAAAAATATATGGTACGCATCCTGAAGCCTCACGATGATGCCGTGGCCGTTGCTGCAATCTTCTGATGCTCTGCTGCCTTTGAATTGAGAACTGTAGGTTGAAGATGATAGGAGGAATGGGGTATATGGGAGGGGAAATGGGGTGGATGGGTGTGGGAGTGACCCCTAGCTGTGAGGGGGTCTGGGAGGGGGTGTTCTAGGATGTGGGAAGGGGAGAATGGGGGCTGGAATGGGGTGTTTGCAGTGGGTGAGTGAGAAGCTGCGAATTTGGGATGGGTGGGGGAGAGGGAAGGAGAGTTCTCTCTCCAAGGTTTGAAAATTGACTAATGGGGTGATTAATAGGGCTTTGGGGATGGGAATGGTTGTGTTGGGGAAGGGAAGGGGTGCTTGGGGAGTGGGGAATTCTCCCTTGGGAGATGAGAGGGTGCTTAGGGAAGGGGATTGGGTAGTTGGTGGTTGGGTGGTGGAGTATGGATTGGTGGAGGGTCTCTTGGGACTAGGGGTGGAGTAATGAGGGTTGGGGTAGTTGGGAGGATGAGTAATGAGGGGATAGGAAGGGTTGATGATGTGGAGAATAGAGAGGGAGGGGAGGAGAGAGAGAGATAGGGGAGGGGAGCTTCTCACTCCACTCTAATGGCTTCTCACCACAAGAACAATTAGGTTGGACTAAATTCTCAGATTTCATTCATTGATTGATTTCAAATGGGGAGATGGGGGTCCTATATATAGGCAACCCTCATTTTACAGAAAGTCCCTGACTCTTGACACAAAGAAAAATAACCAAGGGAAGGGGGGGCACCCATGGGCCTAGCCCAATGAATTGGGCCCATAAACTAATCTATCAACCTAATGACATTTAATCTAGGCAAATGACTCATTAACCTAGGTACAAGACTCAAATAAAAGGAAAATTACAATGATATGACTCAAATAAAATTACATATGACTCCAAAATAAATGACTAGATCATGTCGTACGCCTCCGGGGTGAGGAGAAGGGCTGTGAGTGCCGGAACGGATGGTGATGACCCCATCATACTCCCGGGATGCAGAGAACTCGACTCCGTCGAATAAGAGTCCTTCCCTTCTCGGAGGGTGTAGAAGTGATACCGCCCACAAGTCTTCCGAATGAGACCGATTCTTCCACCTAGCGAGGTAGCGCCCGCACACCTTGCTCCGAGTGATGATTACCTGTTCATCCAATATTCTCTTGTGTTGCTTATGTCGGGCTCTCTGGGCTGACGGTGCTCTCATGGGGGGGAAAGGGGTGGGTGCTCTCTCAAGGGAGGAAGGGGGCTTGATATCCTCACTAGGTGCCACCGTAGGACCCTTGTGTGGCACAAGGCCTTCCACATTGAAACTGAAGCTAACTCCATATCCCTTGAGGAGGCCTAACTCATGAGTAGTGGTGCTAATGCACCTCAAAACCTGGAAGGGACTAATCCCACAAACCTCAGTCTTGAGTTGTCTCTATGAGAGAGCTTCTCATTCCTCACCATCCTAGAATCACCCATTTGGATTTCTTGGTGGCACCAGTGTGAGTCAGCCGGCCTTTTGTAAATTTCATGGCTCTTGTTGATGTGCTTGCAAAGCTTATCATGTAATTTTGTGAATGCTGACCTTCTAGTGGTTATGGGTGGACCTGGACAACCATATGTAGACCAATTATGCTTTGATGCTATGAAGATTGTGATGGTCCTAGGTGGGCCAGGGCAGCCAAAGGTGGCCCTATCATGCATGGACTTTATAGCAAAGGTTGGAGGACCGGGGCATCCGTAGTGGAATCTATTGTTCATGGGTATAGCAAATGCCGGGGGTCCCGGACATCCATGAATGCTCCTAACATGCTTAAGACCCATGATGAATGAAGGTGGACCATTACATCCGAATATAGACCACTCATGTTTCCTTCTTGACATGTGGGTGATATGAATAAATGTATCCGACTTATGAATCATGCCAAGTGGTGTTGTACGCCAAGACTTATGCACTTTTGTGCCAAATATGTCTCATATGTGTGGGCTTTTGGGCTTCCATTGGAATGGGTCAAAGGGGTCTAGGAAGGTGGATATCATGAAGTGGGGCACTTCCTCGATCCCTAGGTGTATATCGCCCAAAGTCATGGCTCCCATGGTGTAACCCGGGTCTAGGATGGGGTGGATTGGGTCAATCATGGTGGGTTGAGGTAGGGAAAAGTGAGTGGTGGATAAGGTGGTTGGGTCACTCATGGTGGATTGGGGTAGGAAACGGTGGGCGGTGAGTAAGGGTGGTGGATCACATAGAGATCTAGGCTCCCATAGGAAGGGGTCAAAGGGGTCATGGAAATGGTTACCAAGGGAGAGGAGTTCTATGTCCTCATGGTCCTCAAATTGTGGTGGATCATCCACCTCTAGTGAAATAAGTGGGCCGAAGTCTTTGGTGGGTGGGTCGGCCATGAGGGGAGGGTTTGGCTTTCTACCCGACATAAGAAGCTCCAAATTGAGGAGAAGGTTGGGCTCATCGGGTGTGGGGAGGAATAGAAGGAGGTCACTAGTGTAGCAACCAATGGTGCAAACTGAGGTGATAGACCCTACACATAGGTGTAGGAGGTTAAGGCTCCTAGATTGGTTGGTCACCGGGGTCAACATGCTCGTAAGCTCTATTTGTCATGCTAAGCCTTTAAGAAGATCCCTAAGGTTTCCACTTGGTAAGATGATTGGATGGTGGTGTGATAGGAGAAGAAGGGCACTATGGGAAGGTTTTGCTCCATGGGAGGGAAATCGTGGGCCATGATCTCTCTTATTGGGCTCTCCTTTAGCCAACTAATAAGGGGTTCTCCTAAGATAAGCTCGGCCCCAACTAGAGAGGGTGGTGTAAGGTGAAGGCCATCATGTGAGGTTTCTTCTTCCGTTTGGATATGGGTGGTCTCTGTGGTGGGGATAGGGTCCGGAGTGTTCACCACTATGGGGTCGGGTATGGGTTCCTCCTCCAAGGAGGTGAGAGGGTCTTTTGGGGGTGGGGTGGTGATGGTTGGTGTATGGTGCACCCGGGGTGGAGGGTAAAGGGAAACTTGGTTTGGGATAGGGAGGGGAAGTAGTGGAGGCCTAGGACATGGGAGTTTTGGGGGAGGGAGTGGGAGATGGGTTGGTTGGGGTGGCTTGGGTTGATCGGTCTTGGGGGGAGTGTCCCTTATAGGGGAAGATGGAGGGGTAGTGGTGGGGACCAAGGGGGCTTGGATAGTGAGGGTTGTGCAAGGGGGTTTTGGTTGGGGCGTGGGGACCCTCATGGGGTTAGGTGGGGAGGTAAATGCTTGGATCATTTGGGTCTTAAGGGAGAGGATTTGGTGACGAAGTGTAGTGATGATGGTTGAGAGGGAATTTGTTGAGAGTGGTGGGGGTGGAGGCCTAAGGGTGGTCTCAAGTTGGCCGGGTGGGGATGGAGGAGTGGTAGTGCTCCTCGGGCTAGGGGTGTTTGAGTAGGAGGGGTGAGAATATTTGGAGATGTAGATCTTACTAAGTTTTACCTTCATCTCTTCCCATGAGTGAATAGGTTCTTGTCTTTCAACCCTCCTTAAGCCCTCTATGTGCTCCCACTTACTATTGGCTTGACTCCGAAGTCGTCCCTTGGCCTTGCGGACTCTCGCGGGTCCATATACCCAAGTCTTTTCAAAGTACCTTTCTATGGTAGCCTCCCACCTAAGGTAATCACTAGAATGAGATCCATCAAAGGTAATATCTTTGTCTAGAATGAAGTCCATGAGTGGCGAGTAGGCTAAGTAGGAAATGGCCATGATGAACGGAGGGATAAATACAATGGCCCTAGGACAAGACTTAGTAGAGACAAGTCTAGAACTTACTCTGATACCAATTGATGTGACACACCCTAAGGGAAAATGCAATGACTAGACCGAATTCCCTTGGACCTAAAGATGCAAGCACAACCACAAGGATATGAAGCCTACGTAAGCGGACACTCGTATGACGCGCACACTCATCCCGGGGGTGACTCGGGGATGCCGAGTTAAGGAAGTGGGACAAGACCCTTGCTGGTAGAGGGCTAGTAGAGTTTAAGGCAAACCTCCCCTTGGGGTACGGATGTCCAACTCAATGAGTCGGCAATGGCCGAAGGGCGCGGGTCACTCACTCACATCCACGGTGGTAGCACAAAGGCGGTGGAGCCTTGGAACTGGGCGCTCTCTCCCTTAACCGACGGCACAATTAGAGAATATTAAATGAACAAGCACAATTGGGAGCAAGGGATGAGAGTTTACCTAGCCGGTTTGAAGAAACCGGCTCTGATCGGAGACGTGGGCGAGCGGGGAAGTGTGGGCTACCCGCACGCCGCGCCGATGAAGCTTCAAACCTGCGAATATGATTATTACATGAACTACACCCCTTGCAAGGGGGGGGGATCTCGGGGTGGGGGTTAAGTTATTACAGCCAAAACTACCTCCACGCAGGGAGGGGCCTTCAGCCGGCCAAGCTAGGGAAGGGGAGAACCGACCTAGGAGCTAATTGATAGAACGCCGACGGTTCTGTCCGCCCTCTAGAACAGGGGATAGGCAGTCGAAGATGATGCCGCTGCGGCTTATCCAGAATTTTGTTGATGACGAGACCAGTGGCAAAATCTTCGAGATTGGATCATGAAGACGTCCATTTTTTGTGTAATTTTCTGGTTGGCGGTGCTGGTCGGGGAAGAGCCACGAACAGGGACTCAGATCTTTGGTTCTGACTGTCTCAGCACCACTGCAGCAGAAAGCCAGAGTAATCACGATTTCTCCCGAGCTCTGAATCGATCATGGCTAGAGTCGTTGGAAAGGTTGTCGAGTCCTTTTCGAAATGAGACCCACGGGGATGCCAGAGGGTTTCGAGCAGATCGGGAGAGTCCGAACAGTGGACAGGGGTCGGTTCAGTCCCAGGAGGAGCAGAACTGCGCACCTGGAGGAGAAAATTGATAAATCTTATCTCCGGATGCCGAATGGGGTTCCGCTTCTTGTCCCTCGAAGTAGGCTTGTTGTAGAAGATCCCAGCCAAGTCCCGCCTCCAGATCCTCAAGAGGGTGGGCGTGGAAGATTCTGAAAATGGCTTCAGGTTGTTGATCGGGTCTATCCTGTGCAGTCGGAGAAGAATAGCTCTCCTTGGCAGTCACAAACTCAGACGGAGACAAAACCACCACCGTTGCGAAGCTGCTTCGACGATGATTCCAACAATATATGGTACGCCTCCTGAAGCCTCATGATGATGCTGTGGCCGCTGCTGCAATCTTCTGGTGCTCTACTGCCTTTGAATTGAGAACTGCTGGTTGAAGATGATAGGGGGAATGGGGTATATGGGAGAGGAAATGGGGTGGATGGGTGTGGGAGTGACCCCTATCTGTGAGGGGGTCTGGGAGGGGGTGTTCCAGATGTGGGAAGGGAGAATGGGGGCTGGAATGGGGTGTTTGCAGTGGGTGAGTGAGAAGCTGCGAATTTGGGATGGGTGGGGGAGAGGGAAGAGAGTTCTCTCTCCAAGGTTTGAAAATTGACTAATGGGGTGATTAATGTGGCTTTGGGGATGGGAATGGTTGTGTTGGGGAAGGGAAGGGGTGCTTGGAGAGTGGGGAATTCTCCCTTGGGAGATGAGAGGGTGCTTAGGGAAGGGGATTGGGTAGTTGGTGGTTGGGTGGTGGAGTATGGATTGGTGGAGGGTCTCTTGGGACTAGGGGTGGAGTAATGAGGGTTGGGGTAGTTGGGAGGATGAGTAATGAGGGGAGAGGAAGGGTTGATGATGTGGAGGAGAGAGAGGGAGGGGAGGAGAGAGAGAGAGATAGGGGAGGGGAGCTTCTCACTCCACTCTAATGGCTTCTCACCACAAGAATAATTAGGTTGGACTAAATTCTCATATTTCATTCATTGATTGATTTCAAATGGGGAGATGGGGGTCCTATATATAGGTAAACCTCATTTTACAAAAAGTCCCTGACTCTTGACACAAAGACAAATAACCAAGGGAAGGCGGGGCACCCATGGACCTAGCCTAATGAATTGGGCCCATAAACTAATCTATCAACCTAATGACATTTAATCTAGGCAAATGACTCATTAACCTAGGTACAAGACTCAAATAAAAGGAAAATTACAATGATATGACTCAAATAAAATTACATATGACTCCAAAATAAATGACTAGATCATGTCGTACGCCTCCGGGGTGAGGAGAAGGGCCGTGAGTGCCGGAACGGATGGTGATGACTCCATCACTCCTTCTCATGGGCCACCTAGGTTGGAAGGCCTATAGGCTATCATGGGCTTGTGGATGGCCTTTTGATGGCCTTGGACCAACTTGGCCCAAGAATGGCCCATGAAGGGGGCGCCCCCTATTTTGGCTCTATTAGGCTAGTTTTTTTCTTTTCTTTCCTTTCTTTGACCACATGGGGAATATGTAATTTAGCTTTTCTAAGATGCCCCCCATCAACCCTAGATCTGAGGGAATGGCTAGTCATTTACCATGGGAGGTCAATTCATATAAAAGGTTGTAATTTTCATTTCTATCACAATTAATGCAAAGAAAATATTGGAATTTCTTCCACAAGGCAAGGGCCGCCTCTCTCTCTCTCTCTCCTCTCTCCCCCTTCTGCAGCTGGGAAGGCTGTGATCTTGAGGTGTGAAGCCCCTTCTATCAGTTTGTGAGATCGTCATCGCCACCGCTGCCGCCTTCGTGCCGCCGTTGCACCGCTACCGTCGGTATTCTGCCAATCGCGAGATAGCAGGCCATTCCTGGAATTTTAGCTTTCAGCCTCGAGATCTGTTGGGTTCCAAATCTTCAGAGTGAGTTCTAGAGGTCATCACCACGTCCTAGAAAAACTGGTGGAGCATGTAGTCCATGTTTTCCATTTTTCCATTTTCGTACTCCCCTTCCTTCCAGATTTGCCTACAGTCTGTCTTCTGTCACAGTCATCAGATAGTTCATCCATGAACCCACCTTCCTCATGTCTGAATGAGTTGTAATTTTTATTGGGGGTTTTGTCCATCTAATATCTCTTCCAAACATTTTCTTGTGAATTTAGGATCTCGCTTATATTTTCAAACAAATCACTTTCAGATCCCAACTCAATCTGTCTGCCGCTGTCTAGATCCGACCACCCAGCAGTATAAAATACTTTTCTCCAACCAAACCACCACCAAATCCTTCACAAAAATTATCTCCATTTTCCTCTCTCTCCCCTCTACAAATTTCATGCAGAACTCAACACCCAGATCAGAGGTCCACATCGCGGTCAATGCCAACTCTCAAGAAATTTTATTTTTGTTCAGCCAGATCTGAAACAGAGATCAGTCAGGTTCTAAAATTCCCCATCAGAAGCACAGTCACAACGAATTTTCTGGAGTCACCGAGGGTCGAAGGATTTCGAGTTAGCGTTCCAACGGCGTTGGTTTCACACCGATCCGATGTTCGTGCTGGTCGCAGCAGCTTCTGTCACCGGAGCGCGCGGGTCTGAAATAGAGTTTCAGATCAGTGGGCAGCAACTCCGGCAAGTGAAGATCGGAGCCACCCGGCCTCCGACCGGCGTTCCAGCCCGTCCACCATCCAGGGGAGTGCGCCACCAGGTGTCACCATCGCAGCGGGACCCACCCCGTCAGATCCGGAGGACCGAGCAGTACGTGGGCCCCATGAACCCGCAGATCGCGCCGTCCGGATAGCACCAAAATACGGGTTTCGGCACTGATGGAGCGACATCAAGATGCTGCCCGTCAACCCAATTCTCGAGACTCCCGGGCCCCACCTGTGACCTATTACCTCCCTGCGTGGAGTGGGTCAAAACTTTGTATTGCAGTAAACATTGTTAACCGGGAGTACGGATTTGGCCGGGGTTGTCTTCCCCACGCCGGGAGCATGGAGGTAACGGTCTTACTTCTTGGCGTTCATTTGCTAGTTTAGTATATGGTCATATGCCGCTGTGAGAGCTTAGGATTCTAGCCCGTGAGTTCATGTCACCGCTGTGAGCGAGAGAGTGACCCATCCCGTGACTCGATCCGAGCATGGAAGTGAGTCGACCACCCTTGACTCTGCCGGTTTCTCAACCGCGTGGATCCACGTTTCCCCTCGCTTGGGACGACGAGTGAGCTTGCGTTTCTATTAGCGACTAGAGAGGGGGATTTCTGTAGCCCATCTAAGAGCGGCCGAACTAGGTTCGTCAGGACCAAACAAGGCCCAGCTCATCCAAGTGATAGCCCCGTAGGGCCCACATAAGATAAAAAACTCAATAAGATTACTCGGGATCAAACCCTTCCTCGGCAGCCCTTAGGCTCGGAAGGCCCGAGCGTCGATCAGAACGGAGGAAGACCCATGCCCGAGTTATCCCCTCACCGGGATAGAGGTAAGCGCTCAGCGCCCACTCCGTCCTACCTTCATCCGAGCTATGCCTATCACCCGGACAGGGCTGGCCCCCCTCATGCTCGAGTCAACCGACGAACGCTTATCCATACTGCCATTAAGAACCCTTTGTAAGCAAGAGTTTATGAGGATAAGGGACCCATGATCCCTCAAGGCTATAAAGATCCCACAATGAGGACGTAAAGAGCCCACGCTGAGGACGTAACTCCCGCCTGAAACCCCTCAGCTTATGGGACTCATGAGGCCAGTGCACTATTTAAACTTGAGACTCCCTCCAACGAAAGGTAAGGGCAAACATACGCCTAAACTCCCTGAGCAGGAACCACTTCACCACCTTGGTGTAGAGGGATCTCGTGCATCTCCTTCCTCCTCCCTACATAGCTTCCACCATTGCTCTACTGACTTAAACATCGGAGGGTTTTCCCCAGGGAACCATCCCTGGGCCCCCTGATCCGTTTCCCTTCCTTGCAGTTCACTATCCGATGATTATCTCCTCAGCTCAGGACCAGCACGAGATCACGTCTCTTCATCTGGCACCGTCTTTGGGAAACGACCAAAGAGCCAGCATGGTGCGAAGAAGTTCAGGGAGGAGGTCCGCCGGTGACAGGGGAAAGGCCATGGTGGCGGCGGGAGAAGGCCCCTCTCAAGCCTCACAAAATCCCCCCTCCAATGCCAGCACCCCCGCCGACAGACCGCCCCCTCCCCCCTAGGCGATAGGGCTCCCGCCCCCTCCCCCCTCGGCGGTAGGGCTATAACTCAACGGCGGCGCTGACGCCTTCCAAGCCCTCAACGTAAAACTGGATGTCCTCGTGGAACTCATGAGGACCCAGGCGGCCAGGGATGGAAGGTCACGTGCCCCTCCGGAGAGCCCTCCCGCGAGAACTTGTCCCAGCACACCGCCGGAGGCCGCTTCACCCTCCGAGGCCGGCAGATCATCCATAACAGGTCAGGAGGACCTTCACAAGCCCCCCCTCTAGAACAAGAAGCCTCATCCACGCCGAAGAGGGGAAAACCTGGGGCACGCCGTCTGAACCCAGAGACCGAAGTCCCTGGGGAATGCCAAGACAGCCCCCCCAACCTGACGGTGCAGCGACAGCCGGAGCTATCCCTCTTACTGTGAGAATTCGAGAGGCGTTTCGCAGAAGAGGAGCGCTCCCTACGCGCCCTGCAGAAAGTCTCTTCCACGGAGGACGAGGAGAAATCCCTATTCTTCGACTATATCTTGAAGGCAGAGGTATCTCCCAGAACCTCCATCCCGACCTTCATGCTTTATGACGGCCAGGGCGACCCGGCCGATCACTTCGACAGTTTCGATGCCCTGATGACCCTTCATGGAGCGTCCGACGCCATCAAATACCGAGCCTTTGTGACCACCCTGGTCCAAGGCGCCCAAGCATGGTTTCGGGCCCTCGCCCCCGGATCCATCCGGGACTTCAAGCAATTCGGGCGAGTATTCAAGGAGAGTTTCGCCGGTAGCGGTCTCCCAAGGTCGGTAGCAGGGCTCTTGGCCCTCAAACAGGCGCAAGGGGAGAAACTTAGGGCTTACATTACCTGATTTAAATCGGAAGCCCTGAGGATCCCCCGCCTGGACGTCACCTCGGCCATAACTCTGTTGACCGAGGGCACCCACGACGAGAGCCTCCGCCGCGAACTTGGCCTCCACCCTCCCTTGACCCTTGTCGAGCTAGTGACTCTGGCTTTGTGCCATGCCGAGTGCGAAGAAATGCTCAGCGCATACCGAGACGCAATCGGCTCGGGTCGGGAGAAGGACAAGAAGCTGGCACCCGAGCCAAGTTCAGGTACAAGAAAAAGGCGAAACCGAGATGGGGAACACAAGGAACCGTCACGGAAGTACGAGCGGTACACTTCTTTAACCACTCCAGTTTACAAGATTTACGAGGACATCAAAGGCTCGGGCCTCCTCCGCCAACCCGAGCCAATGAGGTCGAAGAACCGCAATCGCAGCAAGCATTGCTTGTTCCACAGCGATCACGGGCACCACACCGGCGACTGCCACTAGCTCCAGGATGAGATCGAGCGCCTCGTCCGTCAAGGACACCTATCCCGGTTCGTGGCCGGGCACAAGGAAGACCGAGGCACCCCAGAGGAAATCAACAACGCCCCTTGAGAGGTCCACATCAACGTCATCGCTGGAGGAGCTGCATCAAGAGGAGACAGTGGCCGAGGAAGGAAGCGTCATGCTGAGCGGGCGAGCCGAGCCATCGAGCCTCCCAGGGCCCCGCCAAGTGAGCCCCAGGTCATAGTCTTCTCCGACCAAGACCTGGAAGGGCTAAGCACCCCGCATGACGACGCCCTAGTCATATCGGCCACAATAAACCATTGTAACGTAGATAGGATTCTAGTTGACAATAGAAGTGCCCCTGATGTATTATCCTATGAATGTTTCCTTAAGATGGGGGAGGATCCGTCTAAACTCCGCCCGATCCGAACCCCCCTTTGCGGGTTCAATGGCCATGCCACTTATCCCGAGGGAGCCCTAAGCCTGCCAGTTACTCTCGGCACCACACCCAAAACCATTACGGTCATGGTGGACTTCATAGTGATCAAAGGTATGATAGTATACAACGCAATCTTCGGCCGAGGAATCCTCAGCCTAACGAAAGCGGTGCCTTCTACCTATCACCAAAAGATGAAGTTCCCCACCAAAAATGGGTTGGGGGAAGTCCGAGGTAACCCGGCCACGGCCAGAAGGTGCTATAATATCTCGGTTGAAGCCACAAGGCCGGACGGGAAGAACAAGGGTTCCCGAGAAGTCAAGGAAAAATCCGCAACCGCCGAGCCTAGAGGTGAATTGCTAGCGATTTTCCTAAACAACGACCCGACCCTAGGAGTAAAGATTGGAGCCGACCTACCGTCTGAGGTCCAACAGCAATACAAAGAGTTTCTTTCTGCGTACATTCGAGTCTTTGCGTGGTCTGGTGATCAGCTCCCCGGGATACCATAGGAGACGGCGATGCATAAGCTCAACCTCGACCCGACCATCAAACCCGTACAACAACGGAGAAGGAAGCACGCGCCAGAGAAGCATGCGATCATCAAGGAGCAAGTCACCAAGGGGCAAAAGACTGGTCTTTTTAAACTGGTCCTGTACCCGACGTAGCTGGCCTGTTGTGTTAGATGGAAGCACTCTGTCACCACGAAGTGTGGATCTAGAGGGGAGTGAATAGATCGATGGCCTAATTTAACAGTTCAATGAGACTCTAATGCGGAAATTAAATTGATCTACGAGATCACTAGCTAGAGTGTTTGAACTTAGCAGAAATGAAGCGATCTGAAAAGAGAATCACGAGAAGCAACCACACACCATATCATAGGCAATCACACAAGCACATAACACACCGGATTTTTAGATGGTTCGGTCCTCCAGACCTACGTCCACTCAAACCCAAGTGTGGCTTACTGCTGCGCAACACAGCTTGCGTCCGCTGGGCCTTACAACTTAGCCTACAACAGCTGAGCATCACAGCTTGCTTCCGCTGGGCAATACAGCTTAGCCATCTGCTGCCTAACAGCTTGCGCTGAGCCTCACAGCTTGCTGTCCGAGACCTAGTCTCGCCCGCTGAGGAATTACAGCTTCACCTGTCCAGAGGCTACACCTCTACAAACCGCTGACACACAGCTTGAAGACATGAGTTCAGAAAATAAAAACAGAATCAAACAAAAACAAGAAATCTCAAAAGAGAATGTAGCTCACAATGAGCAATATCAGCTCTGGTATCTGAACCAAGAGACTGAGGAACAATCGTTCAAATAAACTCTCAATTCTATCTTTTCAATCTTCTCTTCTCTCTCTCTTTTTCTTCTCTCTGCTTTTCTTTTTCGATCTTCTACTCACTGGATCGTGCAGGCTCTAATTCACTCTCTGCTCTTTTTTATCACGATCACATTGCTCCTCTGGAAGAAGCTTCTTATTTATAGAGCAGTGAACAGATGGGGCGTGTGCTCTCCACGATTCCCGCCCAATTGATTCTGCCACGTGCCAGCATTTCAGCCTGCTGCATTACACGTGTCACGATCTTGGTACTCCCCTTATCCTCGGATCACGTGCCCTCCTTAAGCTCCTCGAGTAGCAGTCAATGAGTAGTCTGAAAGAGCAGAAGATGTACAGACTTTATATATGTGTGCAGAACCATGTACAGACCTTGCAATGCCTAGTGTTAAAGCATGAGAGCACAATGCACAAACTAAGTGTGTGCAAGTGTGACTTTGAGTGCATGACACAGGGCGATGTACATGCTTGTTTTGAAGGATTGCACAAGCCATTGAGGAATGTACAGACTTTGAACGTGTGTAATGCAGCATGCATATATCAAAGTATGTACATCAAGAATGAATGCATGGACATGCCATTTGAATGTATAAACTTTGTGTGTAATGTACAAGACGATGTACAGACATGCCATCAACGAGTGTATGGACTTAATCAGCAAGGAATGTGCAGACTTTAAATGCATGAAGCACATGATGCATAGACTTGCCAAAGGAGTGATGCATGAACTATGCACATGCATGAAGAGCACTGGTTGTACTGACTAAGCCACGAGCTGAGCTAACGGATGTATAAACTTGCTCAGTTCAGCTGGTGGATGAACAGACTTTTTATGCCTAGTGTATGTGTGCGAGGACGGCGAATGCACTGACTTGTGACTCATAGTGTTTGCTATCATCAAAACTCCAGGGGCACAACAATCTCCCCCTTTTTGATGATGGCAACACTATGGGTTACACTGACTCCGAATGCATGCTATGAGATGAAATAACTAATGCACTGATCTCCCCCTTTGCCATAACATGATGCATACACTCCCCCTTTGCCATAACAATTTATACACTCCCCCTGGAATTCATCAAACAGACAATATATTCTCCCCCTTTGCCATCAACAAAGAGGAGGGAAAGAAAGTGTAAGGGAAGAAGGATATCTGACTGGCATTCTGAGCAAGTAGTTCAGGAATTAAGCATTCTAAAGCACAGAGCCTTCAGTCATATGAATTTAGAAACTGCTTAGAGATTGAATTCTGGTTTGAAGGTTATAAAAGTTAGAGTTCATGCACTACAATCATTGAATGAGTTTGCTGTGCATGATAATAGCAATAAACCAGAATCACATTGGCATGAGAGATTTAGTTTCAAAGTATCTTACTTTCTTAGACTCAGTAAAATTTGTTAAGAGATATCCAGTCATGTATTGAAATTAAACAATTTTACATACCTGAGTTTTCCTTTTTGAAGGAACAGCATTTTCAATTTTATTTCATTAAGGGCATTCAAGTACCATTTGTCTTTTTGCGTAAGGGTACACGTTTATCAGACGCCAGTACCCCTAGATACTCAACATGATGGACCATTTTGCCTATGATCAAATTCAACAGGACTGATTTGCACCTTTTTGTGTTAGGGTACACGTTTATGAGACGCAGGTATCCCGAGGTACTCAGTGAAACCACCCTACTATTTTGACCATTTATACAGAGATAACTGATACACATCATGACATAAGTGTTATCCATTTCTTTGATGGATCACTCAGTTTCTCAGTGCTTTACAGTCCTTGCTCTGCCAACATTATTTTTCAATTATTTTTCAAGGTTTTTCAATATTTTTCTTAGCTGTCCTTTATTTGTTTCAGAATGACTTGTTTAAGGACAATACACATACTTAGCCTTCTCTAACAGGATTTCAGGTGAGTTTTTCAGAGTTCAGATACAGTTAACTTTGTCTGACATGTAATGAAATAAGGGTTGAGAGCTTTATCAATTATCAGCATTCTTATTTACTGATTGTAATCTTTAAACTCTAAAGTTTATAAAATTTAAACCATTAAGTCGGTCTTTAAGCAATTAAAATTCTTATAAAGGAAGACGTTTGTTTTCTATTGCTTAAGAATTAGAACTGACTAACAGATTGCCATATTGTCAGACTCAACTCATTCAGGGTCAAAGGGTTTAATGAAATCAAGAGAGAAAAGAATTTGAGTTTCAATGAAGTTGATGACCTCTCTGAATTACATACAACACTCCCCCTGTCTATATGCATGTGGTTTTGTAAATGAATGGGAAGAATTAGAGGAGAGAGAGCTTAGACATAGTCATGGCTGAATGATATGCAATGAGGATCATGATTGTGATGCCAATTGATATGTCATGAAAAATATGAATGTTATGCATGCATGGTCTGGTGCAACATTCAACAACCACAGAGTTTTATTTAGACTACCAGATGTAAATCCAGATCAGAATTTTATTCAAATTACCTGAAAGTTTATTCATCATGCTGAAATTTACACAAGCCAAGTTCTCTTCTAAGAAATTTGAACATTTCATTCCCTAGTGGCTTAGTAAAGATATCAGTAATTTGTTTTTCTATTTCAATAAAATTCAATTCAATTTCCTTTTTATTGACATCATCTCTAAGAAAATGGTGTTTGATCTCTATATGCTTAGTCCTAGAATGATGAACATGATTTTTAGCTAAACATATAGCACTAGTATTATCACATAAAATTGGAATACATCTCAATTTTATCTGATAATCAGACAGTTGGTGCTTGATCCAAAGTACTTGGACTGCACAGTTGCCAGCTGCGACATATTCAGCCTCAGCTGTTGACAAAGCTACTGTGTGTTGCTTTTTAGATGCCCAAGACACTAGACAACCACCTAGGAATTGACAGTAGCCACTAGTGCCTTTTCTATCTACTCGACACCCAGCATAGTCTGCATCAGTGTAGGCTAGAAGTTCTAACTCACACCTAACAAGATACCATAGACCAAGCTCTTGAGTGCCTAGTAGATACCTAAAAATCCTTTTCACAGACTTAAGGTGTGACACTTTAGGACTAGCCTGAAATCTAGAACATAGACACACTGCAAACTGAATATCAGGCCTAGATGCTGTAAGATATAAAAGGGATCCGATCATACCTCTATATAGCTTTTGGTCCACTGGTTTATCTTGAGGATCTGTATCTAAGCTGGTCGAGGTACCCATTGGAGCAGCTATTTCTTTGAGGTCGTCCATCTTGTATTTCTTCAGTAAATCCCTTATGTACTTGGACTGAGTGATGAAGGTTCCATCTTTTGACTGTGTAACCTGCAGTCCAAGAAATAATTTGAGCTCGCCCATTGAGCTCATTTCAAATTCATTAGTCATAATCTGAGAAAACTCCTCACACAGTTTGGGGTTAGTTGACCCAAAAACTATGTCATCCACATAAATTTGAACAATAAGTATATCTAGATGACTTACCTTAGTGAACAAAGTTTGATCAACTACTCCTCTTGTGAAGTTCTTATCTGTGAGAAATTTACTCAACCTGTCATACCAAGCTCTAGGAGCTTGCTTAAGACCATAGAGAGTTTTATTAAGTTTATAAACATGATTGGGGAAGTCTAAAAATTCAAAACCAGGAGGCTGCCTCACATAGACATCCTCACTGATTTCCCCATTTAGAAAAGTAGATTTTACATCCATCTGCTGGAGATTTATTCCTAGGGAACATGCATGAGCCAATAAAATTCTAATTGCTTCTAACCTGGCTATTGGGGCAAAAGACGCTTCAAAGTCTATTCCAAATTCTTAGTTATACCCCTGAGCTACAAGTCTGGCCTTATTCTTAACTACATTCCCTAACTCATCAGTTTTATTCCTAAATACCCATTTAGTCCCTATGACTGTCCCATGATCTGGAGGTGGGACCAAGTGCCACACCTTATTCCTGTCAAATTGATTGAGCTCCTCATGCATGGCATTAGTCCAATGCACATCCTTGAGAGCACAGTCAATGGACTTGGGTTCTACATGAGAAACAAGAGCATATGCATTCAGTTCATTTTGAATTCTAAAATGGTCTCTAGTCCTAGGAGGGTCATGCAAATTGCCAATCACATTATCTACAGGATGATCTTTCAGATATCTAATGTTGATAACTTGATTATCATGATTTTCACTTACCTCCCCCTGAACTGTAGACTCTTCTCCATTAAGCTCTTCATTTTCTTCCTCATCTTCTGATTTGTCTGCAGGGTTCCCTTCTTTCAGAATATCACCATTGTCTTCATTCCTGCATTGACCAATATTAGTCTTTACCAAAGATTCATCAAAAACAATATGTGGAGATTCTTCAACAGATTTGGAGTTTAGATTATACACTCTATATGCCCGGGTGTTTTCAGAGTAACCAAGAAAAATTCCTGGTTCACCTTTAGGTTCAAATTTATCAAGGTCTCTTTTATCATTTATATGAATAAAGCATTTGTAACCAAAAACTTTGAAATGAGCAATTGAATGTTTCTTACCCTTTATGATCTCATAAGGTGTTTTCTGGGTAGAAGGTCTTACCATAGCTCTGTTAATTACATAACATGCATTATTTACAGCTTCAGCCCAGAACTTCCTTGGTAGACCACCTTCAACTAAGAGTGTGCGACCCATCTCCACCAGGGTTCTGTTTGTCCTCTCCACAACTCCATTCTGCTCGGGTGTCCTTGGTGAGGAGAACTTGTGATGAATACCATTTGTCCTGCAGAAATCTTCAAACTGTGAGTTTTCAAACTCACCTCCATGATCAGTTAAAATGTTTTCAATTTTCTGGTTTATCTTAAGATAGAACTCCTGAAATTCTGTGAATGCATCACTTTTCTGTGACAAGAAATATACCCAAGTGTACCTAGAGAAGTCATCTATCAGAACAAACCCATACTTCCTCCTTGATAAGCTGACAGACTTGGTTGGCCCAAAAAGGTCCATGTGTATCAGCTCATAGGGTTTAGAGGACATATTTTCTGTTCTAGATTTGAATGACTTCCTAGTTAACTTGGACTGAGTACATGCATCACAGAATTTATTTTCTTTCTTAAAAGAGACTTCAGGAAGTCCTCTAACCATGCTGTGCTTATTCAATTTATGCAATACTGTGTAACTAGCATGGCCTAACCTACGATGCCATAAGAAGGCTAAATCTTCTTTGCTAGCCTTGAGACATAGGTTAGAATGTGATATGTCATCTAAGTCTATCATGTATGTCTTATTAATTCTTTTACCAGAAAACTTAACAAAGTCAGAATCAGGTTCAAACACTTTACAGCATTGAGAGTCAAAAAGAACCTTATACCCTTTATCACATAACTGGCTGATGCTAAGTAAATTATATGCTAAACCTTCAACCAGCATGACATCTTCAATGCAACAGGTAGTACACTTACCTACCTTACCTGACCCGACAATTCTACCTTTTGTGTTGCTACCAAAGGTGACAAGGCCTCCATGTTTCTCTGTCAGCATGCAGAACTTGGCCTTATCTCCTGTCATATGCCTGGAGCAGTCACTATCCAGGTACCACAGGTTGTTCTTGGCTGCCAGGCATACCTGCACACACAATTAGGTAGAGAATTTTGGTACCCAAGTCTGTTTGGGCTCCAGAGCAGATGAAATACAGGTAAAACATGAAAGCAAATTTTTAGAAATTCACATTTGTTTAAAAGAGTTCTGTTCATTGGATTTTCCAGATTCCTTTCTGTTATTATTCCTCTTCTTTTTGTTGTTTTTCTTTTTGTTAGTACCAGCAGGATTATTTACAGATTTGTAGCTTCTGTGCCAGTGCCTTGACCAAGGTGCATTCAAGAAATTGTGGCCATAGTAGTTTTTGGGCTGGCTGAAGAAATGCAAGTTCCTGGGTGTCCAAGTGCCATACCCACCAATCCAATTTTGAGTGTAAGGTCTGTAAAATCGTGTAGCCTGATATGCATGACCTGTTTACCTCCCCGGAGTCCTAGTCCACCCTGATCTATTGAAATAGTTTGACTGTGCAGTGTAGTGAGACTGAACTCTAGGTTGGTAGAATTGTTTGGATTGTCTTCTAAATGTATTCTGTCTCCCTTGCACCTTCGACCCTGCTGACCTATTTATAGGTGTGTGTTGGGTCTTCTTCTGAGATGGTGGTGGTGGTGGAGACTTGGTGGCCTTACCATGGGGTTTATATGCATGTGTAGGCTGACCCCTAACTTGAGACTGAGCTTTAGGATTTGGCTTGGTTGTACCAGCTCTACTGTGCTCACCAATCTTTTGTTTGCCCTTCTCCTCAGCACTGGACTTCTTCAGGTTCATAGTTTTATTTACAGAATTATCTGAATTCATGTTAATGAGAGGTCTTTTCTCTTTCTGTGCAACAAATGATATAGTCTTCATTGCAAGACTTTTAGTTGCACTGGAATTAAATCCTAGACCCTCTCTCCTGAAATTGACTTTGGACCCTAATAAGGCATTTAGGTTGTCTGAACCTTGGGTCATTCTTTCTATTGTTCTCAGCTTGTCCTCATTATCTTTCTGAACATTTTCAACAGATTTCTTCAGTTCAGTGTTCACACTTAGGACAGCTTCATACTTTTCATTTACAATCTTCTTCTTTTTTTTTTTAACAAAAATCCACCGGCATGGTTATATTGATAGAAAAAATTTTAACTGCCAAGTCACATTTCCCCCCAAATCTCAAAACGCCGAGGAAGCAAAACAAACGGATGTCTGCTAATAATCAACAAGAAAAAATAGAAGGAAACATTGTTCAGGAGATATTGCTTGCTAGACCAAATAGGAACTCCATCCTCAAATTTCCTGGACGTTCATACCTGGAGGAAGAGACTGCTTCAACTTATCAGCCTTCTCGGAGTCGAACACGCAAAGCGTGTACAAGTATTTGGAGCACCGAACCTTGAACTTGACGACATCCCTGCTCCTCTTGATCTTCACAGACCGCGCATCCTTCCTTCTTGCAGTGAGAAGGAAGTCCTTAATCTCGTGTATCTGCTTCGGCATCTTCGTTGGGCGGGAGGAAGCAGATCGTCGTCAGATGCGCCGCCGCTCCCTAAAAGTTGTATCTTTATTTTATCAAATTTACCTATATACATCTAGCTAGTTCCAATCCAACTCAAAATCTCACGGTAAATTTACAATCATCAATTGCATTTTCTAGCCTCTCATTCTCTTCCTTAGAAATTTTTAGCTCATGCTTGATTTCTTCAATTTCTGAGCATGTGAGTTTCAGCTTAGCATTTTCAGATTCGAGGCATGCAATTTTATCAGTCAATGTTTTGTCGTTTTGCATGGAATTTATTTTTCTTTTTAGATGTCTATTTTCTTTTCTAATATCATCTACTTTATCAGCAATATCATGATAGGCATCTACCCAATCAGCAATGGTAAAATTATCAAATCGAGAGGGTACCTCATCAGAATCTTCCTCTCTGTCTTCAGAACTGGTTGCCATGAGGCAAATGGGCTTTTCAGCTTCTTCCTCACTGTCCGAGCTGTTGCTCAAGATACCTTCGTCCTAATCACTCCAGGTACTCACCATGGCTTTCCCTTTAGTGTTCTTTCTCTTGGACTTGTTCTTGAGCTTCTGATTCTCCGGACAATCAGCTTTCAGATGGCCGGTCTTCCTGCATTGGTAACACACATTAGATTCAGTTCTCCTTACAGGATTAGATTTATACCTTGTATCCTGTCGGCCACCCCTAAGGTTCATTCGGCTGAATCGCCTTCCTTCTTTCCTGAGGAACCGCCTGAATTCTCTGGTGATCATTGCTATCTCATCACCTTCTATTTCTTCTCCAGACAGGCTCTCCTCGGATGATGATCCATTATAGCTGGATCGGCTAGATTTGCTGGCACCAGCTTTCAGAGCGATCGGTGTTTTCTTCTTCTCAGCTTCCTCTATCTTCGGCAGATGTATTTCATAAGCCATCAGTGATCCAATCAACTCATCTGCCCTGGTGTTGTGCAGATCTCTTGACTCTTCCATTATAGTAGCTTTAGTGTGCCAAATAGGAGTCAAGGAACGCAGGATTTTCCTTACAATCTCATATTCTGAATATGTCTTCCCGAGACCTCTGAGACCATTTGTGATGACTGTCAGTCGAGCGTACATCTCCTTGATGGTCTCATTGGGCTTCATCCTGAAAGCTTCATACTCTGACACCAGGAGGTTTGCCTTCGTCTCTTTGACCTGAGAGGTCCCTTCGTAGATAGCCTCCAGCTTATTCCACATCTCTTTAGCTGAAGTGCAAGACGACACACGAGAGAACTCTATGGGGTGCAGGGCGCACTGAATTGCATTGATGATGCTCCAGTTCAGAGTGGACCTTCGGATCTCTTCCTTAGTCCAGACATCCTCGTTCGGGGACAGCTCAAAAGGTCCCTTGCTCACCACCTTCCAAGTCTCATAATCCTTCGCCCTTAAGAAGACTTGCATACGGTTCTTCCAGTATGCATAATTTGATCCATCAAAGTAATGGGGCTTGGTGGTAGAATGTCCTTCAGCGATCAACCCTCTTGCATCCATATGTACCTTCCTCTTCGGGATGTAAGTCCCTGTAGAAGAGTTAGGCTTTGATACCAACTGTTGTGTTAGATGGAAGCACTCTGTCACCACGAAGTGTGGATCTAGAGGGGGGTGAATAGATCGATGGCCTAATTTAATAGTTCAATGAGACTCTAATGCGGAAATTAAATTGATCTACGAGATCACTAGCTAGAGTGTTTGAACTTAGCAGAAATGAAGCGATCTGAGAAGAGAATCACGAGAAGCAACCACACACCATATCATAGGCAATCACACAAGCACATAACACACCAGATTTTTATGCACGAGCATAACTGCAAAGAATGTATAGACTTGTGTGTGCGGGCAGACGATGTATAGACTTTAAATCAAAGGATGTACTTGATTTATAGACTTGCCAAAGGAGTGATGCATGAACTATGCACATGCATGAAGAGCACTGGCTATACTGACTAAGCCACGAGCTGAGCTAACGGATGTATAGACTTGCTCAGTTCAGCTAGTGGATGAACAGACTTTCTATGCCTAGTGTATGTGTTCGAGGACGGCGAATGCACTGACTTGTGACTCATAGTGTTTGCTATCATCAAAACTCCAGGGGCACAACATGGCCAACGTCGTCCTGGTGCCGAAAGCTTCGGGAAAGTGGCAGATGTGCGTGGACTTCACCGGCTTGAATAAGGCCACCCCTAAAGACTGCTATCCGCTGTCAGGCATCGACCAACTGGTTTACTCAACCTCGGGCAACGAGATACTCAGTTTTCTGGATGCCTATTCAGGTTACCATTAGATCAGAATGAATCCAGAAGACATCGAGAAGACCGCCTTTATCACCGACTTCGGCGTATACTGCTACACCCGGATGCCTTTCGGGTTGAAAAATGCTGGAGCCACGTATCAGAGGTTGGTCAACCATATGTTCGAGGGACAACTCGGTCGGAACGTCGAGGCCTATATTGACGACATGCTCGTCAAGACCCCCAAGGCCGAGGACCACTTCGCCGACCTAGCTGAGACCTTCGACACCCTCCTGAGGTACAATATGAAGCTCAATCCTACCAAGTGTGCCTTCGGAGTAAGATCCGAGAAATTCTTGGGTTTCTTAGTCACCTAGCGTGGGATCGAGGCCAACCCCGATAAGGTCCAGACCATCCTGGACATGCGCCCACCCACCTGCATCAAAGACATTCAACGCCTTACTAGACGCATTGCCGTGCTCAGCAGATTCCTGTCCCGTGCGGCCGAACGATGCCTACCCTTCTTCAAGCTATTGAGGGGGCCCAAATTGGCATCTGCTACATTCACATGGGATGAGGAATGCCAAAGAGCGTTCCCCGAGCTTAAAGAGTTCCTGGCTTCCCCTCCAGTGCTGTCCAAGCCTATCCCAGGCGAAGCCCTACATCTCTATCTCTCGGCAACCCCATCGACAGTTAGCTCGGTCCTAGTCAGAAATGACTCGATAGTCGAGAGACTGGTCTACTACACCAGCAAGGTGCTCAACGAGGCTGAAAGGAGGTACCCCACAACCGAGAGACTCGTGCTAGCGTTGGTTACCTCAGCCAAGCGCCTCCGACCCTATTTCCAAGGGCACTCCATCATCGTGCTAACCGGTGAACCATTGAAGAGGGTCCTCGCTCACCCTGAAGCCTCGGGACGCCTCGTCAAGTGGGCCATCATGCTTGGGGCCTACGATATATCATACCGGCCTCGCTCGGCTATCAAAGGTCAGGCACTCGCTGACTTCATCACCGAGAGCACCATCCCGACTGAAGAAAGATCTCCGTCCGCGCCCAGGCCAACATGGGGACTGTTCATCGACGGATCCTCCAACTCAGTCGGAAGCGATACTGGAATCCTTCTAAAGTCCCCCGAAGAAGCAGAGCTACAATACGTCTTGAAGTTCAACTTCCAGACATCCAACAACGCTTCTGAGTATGAGGCTCTCATCCCGGGAGCCCGTATGGCCCGACGACTGGGGGCTGAGCGAGTCAAAATTCACACTGACTCCCAGCTGGTCGCTAGCCAGGTCAACGGCGATTACGAAGCTCGAGAAGCACCGATGGTCAAATATCTCCAGCTGGTCAGAGCCGTGGCACAACAGTTTGAGAGTTTTGAGGTAGTCCGAATAGCTCGGGAGGAAAACTCCCGAGCGGACGCCCTCTCTCGGCTGTCCTCCTCTCTTGACCCCGAGGGTACTCGATCGGTCCTCCTCGAAGAGGTGGAGCGACCGAGCATCGACTCGGAGCTCCTGGCTATTGACTCGGCCTCCCCAAGCGACTGGTGTACCCCGTACCTATCGTGGCTCCAAGATTCTCAAGAGCCTCCCGACCCTCGGGAAGCCCGAAGATTGAAGTACCAAGCTCGGCGATTTGTCACTCTGGACAACACTCTTTACCGGAGATCCTTCTTTGGTCCCCTCCTGAAGTGCCTCAGCACTGATGAAGCCAACCGAGCGATTCAAGAAGTTCACGAAGGTCTGTGTGGAGTGCATTTAGGAGGAAGGTCGCTCGCCAGAATCTTGCTATGGCAAGGTTACTGGTGGCCCACTCTACAACGCGATTGCTCGACCTACAGGCAACACTATGACCGATGCCAGTGATTTGACCACTTGGTCCATCAGTCAGCAATGGAGCTCATCACCTTAGTCGAGCCATATCCTTTCGCTCGCTGGGGAATCGACATCCTCGGGCCATTCCCCACGGCCCAGGCCCAGAAGAAGTTCATCATCGTCGCCATCGACTACTTCACCAAATGGATCGAGGCCGAAGCCACAGCAAGGATCACCGAGACAGTCGTCTGGAATTTCATCTGGAAGTCGATCATATGTCGTTACGGCATCCCCCGGGTGATAGTAAGCGATAATGGTCGGCAATTTGATTCTCGTTATTTCTGAGACAGATGTGCCGACCTGGGCACTCGCAATCACTTCACCTCGGTCGCCCACACTCAAGCTAACGGGCTAGTCAAAAATGCCAATAAGACTATCTTAAAAGGCATCAAGACTAGGCTCAGCAAAGCCAAGGGCAACTGGCTTGAGGAATTGTCGAACGTACTTTGGTCACACAGAACGACTCCCAAAACGGCAACCGGTGAAAGTCATTTTCAGTTGGTGTACGGCGCATAGGCCATCATCCCGTTGGAGATTGCCAATCCTTCCCTCCGAGTCATTTGTTTCTCTCCTGAGGCAAACGATCAGAAACAGCTCGAAAACCTCGACCTAATAGATGAACTCCGAGAGATTGCCGGCATCCGAGCAATGGAATACCAGCGCCGCCTCACTCGATACTACAACGCCAAAGTCCGAGATAGACACTTTCAACCGGGAGATTTTGTTCTCAGGAAAGCCGAAGCCTCTCGACCACTTGAGGTGGCGGGCAAACTATCCCCTAATGGGAAGGCCCCTACCGAGTGATCGAGACGCTCGGGAAAGGAGCATACCGGTTATCTACGATGGAAGGAGAGCCCATCCCTCAGACCTGGAACGCGACTACACTATGCAAGTTCTACTTCTGAATACCGAACATTGTGTAAGCAACATGGAATAAAACAAAAGGTTTTCCCTTTCCTTTATTCAAACAACTCGCTTGTACATCATGAAGGCCGAAGCCAAGAAAATACATGTCAAAAAAGCAAAAAATCCATCTGGCACCGCCGTATGAGCCCATCGCTCGGCTGACTTGGTTGACCTTCCTGCGTCTAGCCACTGACTCTGCCTCATGCAGAAACTGGCTCGGATAAAGGGTAGTCGACCCCGTTGGCTCGGGTTGCTCTTGACAAAGGTGACAGAGGGATTAGGAAGAAGAAGGCTACCTTCCAAGTTGAACTTGGAAGAGGAAGGGGAGAGGGGAACGCATATGAAGACATCTTCCCCACCAATCTGCCAACTCTTTGGAATGAAGAAAGCTCAGGCATCCTCCGAAGAGTGAAAGAAATGATGAGAAGAGTAGAAGAGGGAAAAAGAGGCTGCGAGAGGGAAAAAGAAACCCGTAGACCTGGACGAAGAGGCAGGGGAAAGCCCGGAAAGGAGGGAGCTTAATTGGCTTCCTCCCCCCCCTCCATGGAACGAGCAGGAAGGGACTGGCGGCAGGATGCCTGATGCCCCCATCCGTCCGCCATCTCGCCCCCCCCCCCCCGCAAGCGCTGCCAGAATTGATAAAAAGAAGACGATGTGCCTCCGCACGTCGAACCTTCTTCAAACTTGTCCGCCGGCCGTCGAACCTCCTTCAAACCCGAAGCAGCAAGGACTCTATGCCCTCCATCATCGGCATCCTCATCTTCCAGAGTATCTTCCATGTTTCGAATATATTGGCACATCGCTACGTGAAGAAGGAATGAGAAAAGACTGTTGAGGAAAACCCTAAGCCGTGGAGAGGAAGGGACGCCCTTCAGACCTTTTATAGGCAAAGGGAGGCTATTTACCTTAAATGATTCTCCCCTCGAAAACACGCCAAAGGGACCTCCTCCTACGAACGGTCACCTCAAAACTCCTCGTTTCCGCCCCAGCGGGACACACGAAGCGGCCAAACATTCAAAGCATGAGAAAACGGAAAGACACCCTGTCAGAGGTTCGCCCAACCATCACGCGAAAACCGCGCAGAAAGTATCGGCACTTTCCAACTACTGCGGATACACTGAACAAAATACGGCAATGGCGATACGGGACAGTTAAGTCTTCGTCATAATGGTATTGCCTTATCTATTTTTCTACACAACAGAGAAAGTTTTTTTCTTCAAAAGGAAAAAGACATACAAAAAGAGGAAGTAAAGTAGATACATTAGGCCTCTGGCCCACCTTGAAGCTCGGAAGGGGAAGGCTCAGGCGGTTTTCCCCCGGCACCCTCGGCGACGGCCGACCCTGGCACTGACCCCACCGGCGTGGGAACTGTCTCGGTTGCGTGCCCTCCTGAGACATCTGGAGCTGGCGACCCCTTGGGCGATGAGCCCTCCTGATCTTCTTCCTCCGACGCTGAAGTAGAGGAGCCGGAGGATGACAGATCTGAGTCGTAACATTGTCCAGACATGAATTCAATTATCCCGGACGCCTGCTCCTCGGCATAAGATACGGCCCGGTCGTATCCCTGCTTGAACCCCTTGCAGATGCCTCGGCGAAGCGCTGACTCGTAGTAGGGGAGGGCAGCCTCCTTAAGGTCGACCCGGTAGGCCTCCGAGCATTTGTACTGCTCAAGCGCCTCCACCCCGGCCAATCCCACCCTACCAATGAGCTCGGCCTTCTCCCGCTCCACCTCGACTATTTTTCGCTCGGCCTCAGCCATCTGCTCCTCGGCCTCCGTCGCCCGCTTCTCCGCCTCGGCTTGATCGGCCTCGGCCTCCCCCCGAAGGCGCTCAGCTTCCTCTGCCCGGTCCACCAGCTCGGAGCGCTCGGCCTCCCACCGGCCATCCAGCTCGACGCGAACAAGGCGCTCCTCTTCAAGAAGCTTGCTTTTTCTCTCGAGCGATTCGCGGGCCTTAGCTAGCTGCTCGGTTAGTGCCCGGGCCTCCACCTGGGTCGACCGTACCAGCTCCCTAATTGAGGAAGGCTACCGCCGAATCCCATCACGCTCCTCGGCAAGCCGATCCAACTTCCTGTCAGACCCACCGAGGGTCCAGGTCAGGGTCGCCCACTCTGACTCCAACCGAGCATATGTTTCTATCAGAGTGGCCCCCATCTGGGCCAGGACCATGCCTCCCTCCATAACTGCCTCGAGGGCTACGGACGGGGAGTGCTGCCTGCTTCCCCCCCTCACCTTCGCAGCTATGCCGCGACACACATGATACAAAGGGCCCTGGATGCCAAGCCTCTCCAAGGCCTCCGGAGTGGAGATCCCCCCTTCGGTCGATATCCCACCGGTCGGCCCAGACTGAGTCACGGCCTCGGTCGCCTCTCGTGCCTTGGTCGGATTTTCCAGCGACCCTCCGACTTGGACCGGTTCGGCACCTGCACCGCAACCTGGAGCGTCGCCCACCCCAATCTTGGTCGCGGCCCCAGCGTCACCTGCCTCGTCCATGGCCCCCTCGGCTTTGGCCGAGGGGAGAGCCGGGCCAGTGCCACTGCCAATCACAGAAGCAGCCTCGGTCCTCTCGGCTCTGACTGAGGGGAGAGCCGAACCAGTGTCATCGCCAACCGCAAGAGTAGCTCCAACCTCCTCATCCCTCTCTTGCTCGGAAGATAGGAGAGCCGGCCTAGCCAGGTTGGCCCTGTCTCGCCCAGAAGAGGGGAGAGCCGCCGAGCTAGAGCCGCCCTCGACGACGGAGATGGATCCGACCTTCCTGGCCCGCTTCTTGGCCTTCACGGCATCCCGTATCATGCCCTTCACGAAATCCTTGCGCTTGGCCCCCCGCGGCTTGGAAGACCCCTCCTGGGCCGCCCTCTTGCCCTGACCTCGGGCTCGGGTGCGCTCCTCGGGAGATCGCGGCTCTTCGGTGGCTGAGTCATTGTCGAGATCGATCACCTCTGTGGTCTCCTCCAAAGTCGGTCGCCTGGTATCTGCACAGAAGAAAGATATAGTCAGAAAAAGAAAAAATTGTCTCAACATCTGAAGAAGAGTCTAATTTGTGGCACCTGAACCTGATGGATGCAGCCGCGAAAGAAGACACTGCTCGATGTTCTCTGGAGTAACCAGCTCTTCTATGGACTGGCGGCACTTTAGCAAGATCGTCGCATACTCCTCCACGTGTGGAGGGAACTCGTCCTGCCTGGGAGGGATATATGGATGGAAATTGGGGATTACGGGACACCTCCAGGTCTCCTCCACCGAGCAGATCCCCACCCAGAAGAATTGAGTTTTCCACCCCTTATGCGAAGAATCCTTCACAGCCAAGGAGATGCAGCTCCTATTCCGCCTCGCCTGGATAAAATAGAAACCCTTCCCGGCCGAGGGATGCGCTTTCAACTCGAAAAAATAGTGAAAGAGGTCCAAGGAAGGAGGAACCCTGCATTGGCGGCAGAGGATGCGAAAGGCGGAAAGGAGAAGATAGGAATTGGCTACCAACTGAATGGGCGCCAACTGGAAAAAATTGAGAAGCTTAAGAATGAAAGGCTCGAAGGGAAGGCGGAACCCACCTGTCCATGACAGAAGGAAGGTACAGATATGGCTTGTATGAGAGTGCAAGCTCGTCTCGTGCGGAGCAGTCGCGGCAAAGCAAAACTTGTGGGGTAGGCGAAACTGGTGCTCCAGCCTTCTCACCTCCGCCTCCCCCAGTTCACTACAGCTTGGAACCGCCGCCTTCACCACCGGCTCATCCTCCCACTCTTTAACATCCGGACGCTGATCCACCATGGAATCCGGAGAAGAGCTTGAAGAAAGATGCTCTCAGGGACCCCGAAGACTCCGGAGGAAGAGGAAGCCGCCGGATTGCCTCTGCGGTTATCTCCGTCAACTCCGCGAACGTCGCTGCAAGCCTCTGCTCTTCTGTCGTGTCCTCACGAAGCATCAAAGAGCCCAAAGCAAGCATGAAGGTGAGCCAAACCCTAAAGACGGAGGGAGTCTTAAGCGACGATAAGCGCGCAACGCCTATATTTTCACGTGGAAGGCGGCGCGTCGTTCTGACCTCCGAGAAAAGGGGGTCCCTTCAATCAAATCCGTCAGGATCATCAATATTATGGGCCCAGGTGACCGTGACACGTGACTTACTAACACCGCCAGATCTCCACCCACCTGAGCCACGCTGGTCCAAAACCCTAAACAACTACTCTTCCGAGCTTACTAAAGCTCGGGAGTAGGAGGGGGACAAGTGGAGAGGGGGATTTCTGTAGCCCATCTAAGAGTGACCGAACTAGGTCCGTCAGGACCAAACAAGGCCCAGCTCATCCAAGTGATAGCCCTGCAAGGCCCACTTAGGATAAAAAGTCCAATAAGATTACTCGGGATCAAACCCTTCCTCGACGGCCCTTAGGCTCGGAAGGCCCAAGCGTCGATCAGAACGGAGGAAGACCCATGCCCGAGTTATCCCCTCACCGGGATAGAGGTAAGCGCTTAGCGCCCACTCCGTCCTACCTTCATCCGAGATATGCCTATCACCCGGACAGGGCTGGCCCCCCTCATGCTCGAGTCAACCGACGAACGCTTATCCATACTACCGTTGAGAACCCTTTATAAGCAGGAGTTTATGAGGATAAAGGACCCATGATCTGTCAAGGCTATAAAGATCCCACGATGAAGACGTAAAGAGCCCACGTTGAGGATGTAACTCCCGCCTGAAACCCCTCAGCTTACGGGACTCATGAGGCCAGTGCACTATTTAAACCTGGGACTCCCTCCAACGAAAGGTAAGGGCAAACATACGCCTAAACTCCCTGAGCAGGAACCACTTCACCACCTTAGTGTAGAGGGATCTCGTTCATCTCCTTCCTCCTCCCTACATAGCTTCCACCATTGCTCTACTGACTTAAGCATCGGAGGGTTTGCCCCAAGGAACTATCCCTGGGCCCCCTGATCCGTTTCCCTTCCTTGCAGTTCACTATCGATGATCATCTCCTCAGCTCAGGACCAGCGCGAGATCACGCCTCTTCAGCGACGTATAGCCCATAAGAACTCTTAGTGTCGGGTCAAAGTGTCTCTCCTATTCGTATGTTACTGGTCGCGTCTACATTTAGAGTCCAAGGTCCGCATCACTTAGAGTCGGTCCCTGTGTCCGTCCCGCATCAATTGGGCTGTGGTGTCCCAATAAGTCTTGCTCCTGCGCTCTTGTGTGCGAATGGGTGGTGTTTGCCTTGGATTTGAGTTGAGGTGTGAAGGTTCTGTGGCGAGTTCGGGACTCGGGGATGAGCGTTGATGATCTTCGGTTATGGCTCGTGTTGCGGCTCTTGGCATGATGTGTTGTAGTTTGAGGAATTGTAGCAGTGGTGCATCGAGAGATGTTGTGATTGTGGTCCGACGTGACACTTGCTGAGTGTGTCGAAGGTGCTGACCTGATGGAAGCGATGGTTTTCCTTGGTGCTGGATGGTGCTATTTCCAGTATGCACGAGATTCGAGATCAGGTCGAGCACGGAGTTTTTCGTTGGTCGGAAGTGCGTTTGGTTTCTCCTTTGGCTGGAGAGTATTGTGTTTGGCTAGGATTGCCGTCTTGCATCATGTGTCCAGATTGGTTGGCCTTGTGTGCCATGAAGTCCGTGCGAGACGTGGTCCTTGTCTTGGCCAGGTGGTTGGCTGTGAGAAGTTGTACCCATTCCCTTGTCGTGTGAGAGTGTGTTGGCGCTTTTCCGAAAGGACGAGTGCCGGTTGGGCGGTGTTTTCGAGAATTTCTGGCTGTGCGCATGGATCAGAGTGCGCAGCGGAAGCCTGGTGGGCCTGTGTCCCACTAGTTCTGGATCGTAGCGTTGGTTGCTACAGGCGGATTCCTAAGTTTGCGTTGAGCATTGGAGGATTGGTTCCTCTGTGTGAAACGTGTTGTTGCCGTGCCGTTGCTCAAGGTATTATGGTTCTTGGCACTGGCAGGATGGAGTGTTAGGGAAAAGTGTTGGCAAGTGTGCCGCATGAGTACCCTATTTCTGTGATGGAAGCCGTGTTAGGCGTCGGTATTAGACCCGGATGGGGTTGTTGAGTATGTCGCCTGATGGAGGTCGAGGACGTGTTGGTCAGAGTCGGTGGCTTGGTGCCCGACTTGTATTGGAGGTTGTGTCCTCGGTTGAGATCGTGTTTTGAGGAAGTGATCTCTGAGAGATTTTGGGTTCCGGTTGGTAGCTACGAGTGACTGGTAAGGCTAGTCTCGTAGTCGACCACGGTAAGATGTGTATTGTTAGGGACCCATTGTGCATTGGTCGCAGCATTGACGACCAGGTTGCTGTGAGATGGGATGGCACTTTTCTCCTCTAGAGACGTATGCCATGAATTGTTCCGGTGGTGTCCCGTGGCTCTGTGGTATGGGCGGAATCAGGATTGGCAGGTGTCCACTTGGATTAATTGAGTCAAGGAATTGATATGACAAGATAGAAGAGTGATGCCTGTGCGTGGAGGTCCTTGATGGGACGTTGGTGTCGCAATGGTTATCCCTGGTTTGGTGACCAACATGGGATGGTTCCCCTGTAAGTCTGAGTCAAGTGAGGTGATGACTGAAGACACCAGGATCTTGTCATTTGGTTTCATCGTGCTCCCCTAAGAGGGTCAAGTTGGCGTGATGATCGAGATCGGATGCAGTGTCCGGGAGGAGTGCAGCTCGAGTTCGGTAAGAGCTGTGTATCGGTGAGGCCTTTGGTGGTTGTTTCCATGATGTGCTTTTCGGATAGGATCTGGGCTTTGTCGAAGTTTGAGTTCTGATAGAGTTGGCACAGTGATATGTCTGGCTTTCAGCTTGCCATGTGTGAGGTGTTCTTGGTGCTGCGCCGATGTTTTGGTTGCGGTCTATAAAGATGGCTGCGTGAGCTGATGGAGGCTCTGTATTGGTTGTTCCCTTGAGAAGGGTGTGCGACCTGTCAGCTGGTTGTGAAGCTGATGTGTGTTTTATCCGCCAACCATAGGATGGATTGGTAGCTATTTCTCGTGACGAGGACTGTGTCTCCTCGGTGAGTAAGTTGGTGACAGCGGTGCCATGATTGGTTTTCGTGGTGTCTGAGGTGATGCCGGACTGTGTCCTTTGGTATATGCCTGCTCTGATGGTCGGTGTGCATGGTGCGCGGAGCGAGGTGTTGTTCGTGATTGTAAGTATGGCTGTGTCCCTCATGATCGGTGCTTCGTGAGAATCGAGGTTTCTGTACCGGGGCCCTGACAGCGTTGTCAGTTGGCTGAGGCATTCTTCCCCTATGACTTGGTGCTAGTCCTGAATTTCGAGGATGAAATTCCTTTAAGGGGGGAGGGCTGTAATGTCCCGGATTTTTTAGATATTTTTTTTCGATTATTTTAGTGGGTCTCGGAGTGTATTTTGCGTTTTACACGTATTTTTCCCTGATGCACCTTCGGAACTCTGTGCAGGGCGAACCGTGGCATTCTCCGACTTCGGGACAGTACCAGCGCATTGTGGTCCTCTCGAGGATCACGGTGGTAATTGTTCGTAATTTTCTGAATTTCTAAAATTTTTGAATTTTTCTATATATATTAACCCTTTCTCTCTCTCCCCTCTCATTTCTCTCTTCCCTCCCTCTCTCTTCTCTCACGCTCTCTTTCTCCCCTCTCTTCTCCGGCAGTCGACGGAGCGAGGCGGAGGCTAGGTGGAGGCGGCACAGGCGAGGATGCGGGTGAGGACAGGCGAGGATCGAGGCGGTGGAGGAGTGGCGAAGCTCGGGGGTGCGTTCGTGAGCCGGCGAGGGTTTCACGGTGATTTCTTCATGGATCGGCGTCCACGGCGCATCGTTTCTTCGGTGGAGGTAGGGAGATAGACCCCCAGCTCGTGCATTTCCTTTCCCCCGAGTTTCGTAGGCCGTGGTGAGCCGAGCGGGCGTATTTGGGTATTTTTCAAAAAAATACATGTTTTAGGGCTCGTGAGCCGATCTACCGTTCCATCGCGTTTTTGGCCAATCCAAGGCCGTAAATGCATGCTAGGGGCTATTTGGGTGCTTCCCCCTTATTTTCCCCCTCTCCCGTGGATGTAAGGGGACGTGGTGAAGTTTTTGGGTCGTTTCCTGCCGTCCCACTCTCGGGACGGTGTGACGGTCCTTCCAGTGACCGTCACAGGCTGTGACGCCCCAGGGTGGGTGCGTTACATGCCGTGACGCCCCAAGAGGGGTGCGTCACAGAGGTTTGTGGTGTCGGTAGGGCATCAGTCGCTCTGGCGATCTTACGATAAACCGTTAGAGGGTGTGACGCGCCTGAGTTCGACCGTTACATCCGTGTTTCATGATTTTGATCGATTGGGGTCCTGAGACTCTGATGTACTAGGGGTGGACCGTCAGAGCTCTGTGACGCCCTAGCTAGAGTGCGTTAGAGTTGACGTATCCCTTCTTCTAACTCGCCTAGGTAAGTCTGTTAGGGGTTGTGACGCCCCGAGGGGTGTGCGTCACAACCTATTTTGGTCTGTCTTCTAATGCACCAGGTTTGGTCTGTTAGAGCCTGTGACGCCCCGAGCGGTGTGCGTCACAGCCGATTTCTTCTCTCCTTCTGACGCATTGGATTGGGTGCGTCAGGGCCTGTGACGCACCAGGACTGGCGCGTCATAGCCGATTTTGCACCGAGTGTTTGACGCTCCTGAGTTGGACCGTCAGGGTGCTGTGACGGCCTATCCTTGGACCATTAAAGCTATGACGGCCCAAAGATAGACCGTCAGGCGCTGTGTCATGCCGAAGTGGTTCTTCGTGCTTGCCTGCGATCGTTTCGCATTGTGTAGGTTCCTGGTCGACCCGGTTGGGACCCAGTGGTCGACTTGCAGTCTCTTGGATGTCCCAGACACCCCGAGGGTTTTGTGTCCATGTTTTGAGGGTGTTGGGAGGACCGTACTACCACATTTAGCATGCCCGTGGGCTTGAGAGTCCGGGTGACTCCTCGTGTTCCAGGCTTTTGTGTTACGCTTGACCGAGTCACCGTGCGTCGGTGCGAGTGCTGCGAGGGTTCCCCGCACGCCGTGAGTTTCTCCGAAAAATGGTTTTCGAGTGGGCCATGAGTAAGGCCTTGGATTGCGAGTCCAGTTGCCCAGCCTGGGGTTGGAGGGTTCCCACTTTTCCCTGAGAGTGGGATTCGGTTTGGCGGCCTGTGAGCTACCTTGGGAACCGTGCTTCTGTGTTTCTACGTGGCCGGGTGCGTGGCCTGTGGACTGTGAGTCCCGTTTCTTCTCCGACCGTGGTCACCGTGTGACGGTGCTGGTACGTGGGATGGTCCCTATGCTTCGTCGGGTTCGGACATTGTTTTCCGTTGACTTGAGAGTCTACTCCTTTAGTGACTCTCCACTAGTCGTAGCCTACTTACACGTTTAGTGGTCCCACCAGGGAGTGGTGGAGAGGCTACCCTGAGGATGGTTTTAGACTGGTTTCCGTCGGGCCCCGCGTCTAGCAGCCAGAGTCCGACTTAGGGGAAAACCGGTCAGAGGGCCAGACCAGGGACGGACGGTCTGTGTGTGCACACGTGGTTGGGGGTGGTTGGACCCATGCTGATGGGCGTGACCCCAGCTAGTCACTTATTTTGTGGTTACTTGTACGGTGTCTCAGTTCCCGCTGGGCTAGAGGGAGACACCTGAGGCGTGGACTAAGACGTCAGTGGACGCATCCGGTCTTGCTTCTAGTGGGAGGCACTCCTATCCAGTCAGGAGTGACAGAGTCTCAGTCTCTGTGACTTCGACCTTCGGATTTTTGGTCGTGTTGATCGTTGAGTTCTGATTGTTTGGCCGTGATGCGTGTGTCAGTTTTCGTGTCGTGAGACTGATGCTAGTAGCTTTATCGAGGTTACGTCTTGTTGGTGCGGCGTCCGCGATCGGGTGGTCGGGGTTGCACCTCGGATAGCGTGTCCAGGTTGGTCATGTCCTGGGAGACAAGCCTCTATGGCATGGTTGCCATAGGTTTGTACTTCGGTAAGTGGTACTAGTGTGGTTCGGTAGCCCCCGACCGTGAGATCGGGGTGTGTTTTTTGGTACGGTAGGAGTAGCTGTAGTGCCGAGTTTTGACCAGCCACCGGTTCGCTGTTCCTGCTATCGTTGTAGCTTTCCTTTCCGCTACTGCTGTTGTTTCTGGTTGGGGTTCCGCGGGACCCCTGCTGAGTCTCTATTTTGGAGACTCATCCCTACTTTTCAGGTGTGGCGGTTCTTCCTCGAGGTTCGAGGGTGCTGTTCGGTGGTTCTCAGTTGCCAGCTCGTCAGGCCGAGTGTTCACTCGGCATGTGGTCCGTTTTACTACTTTAGACTATACTTTCTGTTGGACTGGACTCTGTTGTTGTAGTAGTAGTTTATTTATTTCTATTTATTGTTGAATTATCCAGCTTTATTTCTTTTTTCTTTGTGCCTCCACACTCCTTTTAGCCATTTCGAGTCCTCCGACTCGTGGGCCGCGGGCCAAGATTCGAATGGTATCGGGTCCTTCCCGGTATCCGGATCTTTGGTCATTACACCCACGCTACTACGCAAGAGGATACTTCTTCCCCAGAGCTTCCTACTGAGAAGGGAGCAACCCAACTAGCAACCACGACGAGAGGGCCATCCGTTACGTCCAGAGAGCTTCCCCCTCTTGTGCGGCCTTACCACCCGGCGAGCACTCTCCGAGAGCCCACTGGGAGCGGCGAGCACGCGTGCAGAGGATCTACACGCCTCCTGGATCAACGACTACGGCCCCTACTTCTCTCTCACCTTGCTCCTCTCTATTGCTCATTAATCCATTGATGACTTAAGCATCGGAGGATTGTCCCCTAGGGTAACACCTGGGACTCCTTTTGACACCCTTCTGGTTTTTTGGTGTGTGCAGGCATCCACGGGAGCGAGACAACTTCCCCAACAAATAAATAGAGAAGATGGTACGTGGCCTAGGAACCATTTTCTTGCCTCTACACTTCTTGGCGCCGTCTGTGGGAACACGAGCAAAAGGCTATGGCGCCCCGTGGAAGCCTCCGCCATGCCAGCAACCGGGGGCGGGGTTCCCATCAGGGACCCAACTCTCATCGGGAGTCGTAAGAAGCTTCTTCCGCGCACCATCGACAAGAGGTCACCCCAGGTGACCAAGACGAGCTCCGCCAGGAAGTCCAAGACCTGGCAGAATTCTGCCCAGAGCTCCAAGACCAGAGGCCCCAAAACACCCTACCCGAGCGACGGGAGGGCGAAGGAGGCCAGGTCAGAGAAAATTTCTGGTAGGTACGGGAGGTATCCCACGCCTCCGTCGTAAGGACCCGACGGCCCCGCAGTGTACCCGCACCTAAGGTATGCAACCCTCTCCATTCCAACCCGGACATGGACCGCCGGCTCCAACGGTTCGAAGAGATAGAGGACAAGGTCCGGTACCTAGACGACGTCCTCCTGGCCGCCAAGAATCGCGGCCTCATTGACGACGACCAGGACTTCCACGCTCCCTTTTTCAGAGAAATCATGAAAGCCCCCATCCCACCAAAGCTCCAGTTGTCATCATTTGCCTCCTACGATGGAACCTCCGACCCGGTCGACCACCTGCACGGCTTCGAGTCCCACCTGGTGTTTCACCGGGCCTCGGACACCGTGAAGTGCTTGGCGTTCGTCACGACCCTACGCAAGAACGCCCGGGCATGGTTAGAGTCCCTGCCGGCCAGGATGATCTCTTCCTTCCAGCAGCTCAAGAAGCTGTTCAAGGAGAACTTCGTGGGCTGCCGAAAGGTAGTCAAGTCTGTAGTAACCCTGCTCGCTCTCATGCAGGGGAAGGAAGAGGCACTATGGGACTTCGTCTCTCGCTTCCGCGCGGAGGCGCTCCGGATCCCCCATCTCGACATCGGCATCGCCACCATGCCACTCACTCAAGGGACGCGGGACCACATCCTCCAATGCGTGCTCGGAGTCGAAGCCCCGACGACCCTTCCAGATCTCCTCGCGCTAGCCCAAAAGCACACGCATTATGAGGAGAACACCGCGGCCCTGCGCCGCGCGGCCGGGACCGACCAGCCCGACCGTAAAAGAGCAGCCGACCCACCGCGGGAGGTTCGGAGCAAGCGGGAGCGAAGCGACGGAGACCACCGCGATCGCTCAGAGAAGGAAAGGGGTGGCTACCGCCACTATACACCCCTGACGGCCCCGCCCGACCAGATCCTAACAGAGATCCACGAGGAGCCATTCCTCAAATGGCTTTCACGGATGAAGTTGGATCCTAACTCACGGAATAAGAAGAAGTATTGCCGTTTCCACCAGGACCATGGCCACAACACCGTTGACTGCATCAACCTGAAGGATGCCATTGAGGACCTCGTACGCGAGGGCTCCTCGACAAGTTCCTCGCCAAAATCACCGAGAGACGACAGAAGACGCCTCCTTCGATCGACAACCGGCCCAACAAAAAGGAGATCATGATGATCTCTGGGGGGCCCGCTGCGGGGGGAGATAGCGCGAGCAGAAGGCGTCGGTACGCGACGGCTATCAACACAGCGGATCAAGGCGACAGAACCCCAAGGGAGCTTTCCCCCTCAGGCCACCCGGGAGACCCCATAGTCTTCTCCGAGGATAACCTTAAAGGCGTCACGACGCCCCATTCTGACGCTTTGGTGGTTTCCGCCACCATCAATCAATGTACTATACGCCGCATCCTGGTAGATAATGGAAGTGGACCCGACGTTATCGCATATGACTGTCTTGTACTTATGGGAGTGGATGTGTCATGGCTCGCACCATTGCACACGCCGCTGTATGGATTCTCCGGCACGACTGTCCGCCCAGAAGGGCGTATCTCGCTCCTGATCACTTTCGGGACGTCACCGAAAGAGGTAACCTTCCTCGCCGACTTTACTGTGGTCCGTGCAATGATAGGATATAATGCCATCATCGGCCGAGGGATCCTTGGTACGCTTCAAGGCGTCCCTTCCTCCTACCATCAGAAGCTTAAGTTCCCCACCCCCATGGGGTAGGGGAAGTTCGGGGCGATCAACGGGAGTCCAGGAGGTGCTACCTTATCTCCACCAGCGACCGACGTCCCGAATAGGCACCACACGAAAAGAAGGCGAGGACCGAAGATCCAGGTCCGAGCATGAGCGCGCCAGCCGAGGACTTATACCTCATCCAAGTTGGGGACAACCCAAGCAGATCACTGAAGATTGGCGCTACCTTATCCGAGCATGATAAACAAGCATACGTAAGCTTCCTTGCAGCCAATCAGGACATGTTCGCTTGGTCCGAGGATGAGCTCCCCGGAATTCCCCCGGAGGTCATCACGCACCAACTAAGGTTGGATCCCAACTGTCGCCCGATACAGCAACGTTGGAGACAGTGCAACCCGGAGCGACAAGCCATCATCAGGCAACAAGTGGGTGAAAAGTTACGATCAGGACTGCTCCGGCCTACCCAGTATCCAGATTGGGTGGCCAACGTAGTCCTAGTCCCCAAGAGCAACGAGAAGTGGCGAATGTGCGTGGACTACTCCGACCTCAACAGAGCCACGGCCAAAGACAGCTTCCCCATGCCATGGATCGACCAGCTGGTCGATGCCATGGTCGGGCACGAACTGCTGAGCTTCCTTGACGCCTATTCAGGGTACCACCAGATCAGCATGCACCAACCCGACCAAGACAAGACCGCGTTCATCACCGACCACGGCTTATATTGCTACACCCGCATACCATTCGGGCTGAAGAATGTCAGAGCCATGTATCAACGCCTAGTCAACCATATGTTTGACTCGCAGATCGGCCGCAACATGGAGGTCTACATCGACGACATGCTCATGAAAAGCCTCTGAGCAGCCGAGCACTTGCGCGCCTTGGCGGAAACCTTTACCACACGCAGAAGGTACAACATGAAACTCAACCCTGCTAAATGTGCGTTCGGGGTGCAGTCAGGCAAGTTCCTAGGTTTCCTCGTCACTCACCGAGGAATCGAAGCCAACCCCGATCAGATCAAAACAGTATTGGAGATGGAGCGACCCAAATGGGTGAGGGACGTACAGTGCCTCACCGGGCGCGTCGCCGCTCTGGCTCGGTTCTTATCCCGAGCCGCCGAACAATGTCTACCCTTCTTCCGGCTGATCAAGCAGGCTAACCTGGCGCCAGAGAAGAAGGGATGGATCGATTGGGACCAGGAGTGCGAGCAGACGTTCGAGGAATTGAAGCGCTACCTGACGACGCCTCCTGTCCTCGCCAAACCCCAGGGGGGGAACAACTGCTCTTGTACCTATCCGTGACACCCAGCACCATGAGTGCTGTGCTCACACGAGAGGAAGCATGAGTCATAAAGCTTGTCTACTATATCAGCCAAGCACTATAAGGACCAGAATTCCGGTACTCACGGACTGAAAAGTTCACCCTCGCGTTGATTACAGCTGCTCGCAAGCTATGACCATACTTCCTGGCCCACCCGATCACCGTCCTCACCGATCAGCCCCTCCGGCAAATCCTTCAGAACCCTGATGCATTCGGAAGACTAGTCAAATGGGCCATCAAGTTGGGAGAATTCGACATCAAATTCCTATCGAGGACAGCGATCAAGGCCCAGGCTCTCACAGACTTTGTCGCCGAATGCACCCTACCTGCCGAAGATCTGCCTGAGTAGTCCTCAGGGCCCGCCTGGGAGCTATACATCAACGGATCCTCCTGCGCTGCGGGCAACGGCAAGGGGCTAGTCTTACTCTCACCAGAAGGAGCGGAGCTACAGTACGCCATGCGTTTCAATTTTCCGACCATGAACAATGTGGCCGAGTACGAGGCGCTTCTTTCTGGGTTACGCATGGCGAAACACCTGGGGGCATCAAGCGTGCGAGCATACATCGACTCCATGCTCATCACCAACCAGGTCAGGGGGGAGTTCGAGGCCCGAGACCCCTCCATGATGAAATATTTAGAGAAGGCCAAGGCCGCGGTGAATGAGTTCGCCCACTTCGAAGTGGTCCACATCCTACGCGAGGAGAACATCCGAGCAGATGCCCTATCCCGCCTAGCGTCAGCCACTACAGTCTCCAGCCCGAGATCAATCCTGATAGAGGAACTGTCAGCACCGAGCATAGATGATCCAACACTCCAGGTTCACGCCATCGGCTATGAACCCTCCTGGATGGATCCTCTACTCGATTTCCTCCTTCGGTAGCAGCTCCCGAGCGATCACACCGAAGCGTGGCGCACGCGGGTGAGAGCGACCCACTTCACTATGGTGGATGGCCGACTATATCGCCGGTCCCTCTCAGCTCCTCTACGCAAGTGCCTCTTCCCCACGGAAGCCAACCAGGCCATCCAGGAAGTCCACGAAGGACTCTGCGGATGTCATGTGGGAGGGCGAGCACTCGCGAGGACCCTGATCCGATAAGGGTATTGGTGGCCCACCTTGCAGCAAGACTGCCTCAACTATGTTCGAAGGTACCCCCAATGCTAGAAGTACTCCCACCTGCACCACCAGCCGGTGACGTAGCTCCACACCTTGACGGAGCCTTGCCCGTTTACGCGGTGGGGGATCGACATACTAGGGCCCTTCCCTGAGGCACAAGGGAGGAAGAAATTCCTCATTGTCGCCATCGACTACTTCACCAAATGGATCGAAGCCGAGCCATTGGGAAAGATAACAAGCGAAGTAGCTTGGAAATTTGTGCTACGGAGCATCATTTGTCGGTTTGGGATCCCCATGGTTCTCACTACCGACAACGGCAGACAGTTCGCGAGCACCGGCTTTCAAGAGAAGTGCTCAGAGTTGGGGATCTGGGACCACTACACCTCGGTGGGACATCCCCAAGCCAATGGGTTGGTGGAAAATGCCAACCGAACTCTACTCCACGGCATCAAGACTCGCCTGGACCAAACAGGTGACACATGGATTGATTCAATCCCCAGCATCCTATGGGCTCACCGGACCACCACTAGAGCTGCCACCGGGGAGATGCCCTTTCATCTCACCTACGGAGATGAGGCAGTAGTCTCGGTGGAGATATCCAACCCCTCGTTATGAGTGGGGCATTTTGATGAGGCTATGAACAACCAGGCGATGTGAGAAAACCTGGACTTGCTCGAAGAAAGAAGAACCAAGGCCCAAATAAAACTTGCGGCATATCAGCAGAAGCCGGCGCAGTATTATAATGCCTAAGTTAAGGAGCGACACTTCTTCCCGGAGATCTGGTCCTACGGCGAGCAAGCGTGGCTGACCCGCGAGGAGCCATAGGAAAACTCGCACCTAACTTGGAAGGCCCATACCGGGTAGCAGAAGCACTCGGCAAAGGAGTGTACAGACTGGTGACGCTTGGGGGGAGAGAGGTGCCCAGGGCGTGGAACTCCATCAACCGCAGGAAGTACTTCCAGTGAAACGTCACCAGCCTGTACTCCACAAAGGTAAGTTGCCCACGAACAACGAAAAAGGTAGCCTAAGGGTTTTCGAGAGGCGGGCACTGTCCCCCTTAAAAACAAAGAGGTAACCCAAGGGTTCCCTAGAGGCGAGCACCGCTCCCCTTAAAAATAAAGAGGTAACCCAAGGGTTCCCTAAGGGCGAGCACCGCTCTCCTTGAAAACGAGAAGGTAACCTAAGGGTTCCCTAGAGGTGAGCACCACTCCCCTTAAAAACAAAGAGGTAACCTAAGGGTTCCCTAAAGGCGAGCACCGCTCCCCTTTAAAAGGAGAAGGTAACCTAAGGGTTCCCTAGAGGCGAGCACCGCTCCCCTTAAAAATAAAGAGGTAACCTAAGGGTCCCTGCGGAAGACACGAGCACTGTGGAAGATGAGCACGGAGGATCGCCCAAGAAAGCAGGCAGAAGAACTCCAGTAAAAGCTACACATTAGTATTGGCTCAGAATCAAAGAATTTATATTTCTTTAGTCAAAGTACAAGCTGCCAGAAAATTGGCAAAGTAGCCTCACACGGGCCAAATATAAGTACATGGAGAGACAAAACGTGCCCGACGATGGCGACATATGACACCAACAACTGGCTCCCCGGATACCATCATCTGTCGATGATCATGCTAATCTTCAAGTAGGCGTAGGTTCCCATTTTTGTTCTGTGGGAGGATACCTACGGAGAAGCCTCCTATGCCAGAGAAGAGGGACAAAGCCCTCAGGCCAACAAAGGGCTTCACTGGTAGAAGGCCTGCACGAGGAAAACTAGGCCAGTAGCTCCAGCCACCCCCGCTTGAAGGAAGGCCAGTGAGGTCCACCCGTTACAGGGAACCAGCAGACCCACACAAGCCGGCGGAAGATAGCGGTACTACGAGGCCAACACATTAGGAAGGCCACCCCGATAAACAAGCCCCCGCCGCCCCAGTTACCACCAGCACCTCCCTTGAAAGGAGAGGTTGTCTTGTGTCTCACCGCGAATGGCGTGCGACAGCAGTGGCGGGGAGAGATGTGCTTGCCATGCCTTCAAACTGAGGAGCCCACTGCCGTCGTCCAAGTCGCACGGCCAGGCCCATCGAGTGGAAGAATGGAAAATAGATTCCACGATTCCTTACGATCCTTCCTACCAGAAAGTAGGAAGATGTTCCAGCAACGAGGAGCATCTCACCGAGCATCTACAAGGAGCAAATGACAGTTAGATACCACAAAGATGAGCAAGGGGAAATAGCGAAAGTTTGGAAAGCAACGCTACCCTGACACTTCTCATCCCGTCAAGGACGGAACTTATCCGGCTCAAGAAGCAGGACCCCCTACCAACATACAAGCGGTTAACGGTCTCCAAGGCCTCCCGCCAGCCATCTAGGTACCCGAGCTTATACTACTCAGGAGCCGGGACACCCTCTCCAGGCGCAGGCCACGGCCACCACGGTACCGGAGCTGGATTCCCACGGAGGACCAAAGGTTGATGACGAACCGGCAGAGATTCATCATCTGACGAAGTACCAGACTCTCCTAAGGACATTCTCTAGGAAGGCTACCTACAAAGGCCCTCTATTGCAGAAGCTGATCGCTGGAATACAGCGGAAGCCACCATTTATAGGGAAAACAGAGTCCCCAGAAGCATGAGGACTCCTATCGCCTCAATCAAATCCGTGAAAATCGTAGCGACGAATCCTAAAAGTCGCACTCCTTTAGGAGCCCTCATCGAGGGCACCATTTCATATCCCCAGAGGATCTTGCGACAGTTCAGGAGGAAGGAAATACACGGAAGAAATCTCAAGATTTGCAGATAAAAGGAAGCTTTTCATTTCCAAAAAAAGAAATTACAAAAAAGAGGCTACTGCCTCGGAAAGTGCAGAAAAAGGAAAAAATAGCTAGGGGCATCCTCTCAAGGACCAGCCCCGGTTACATCATCACATGCCCTGGCCTCAACAGGTGCACGCACAGCAGTAGCACTAGGAGGAGGTGGCTCGTCACTCAAGTCCACCACAGTAACCTCCGCGGGTGCTCGTTCGCCCGCACTCGACACCAACTGTTCGGCGCCCGTCTCTACGGGGTCAGGCCCCTCTTCCTTGTCATCGGCCTCCGAGCTGTATGGATTTGAAGGAGGAGGGAGGACCGGGGCTTCAAGGTTGAAGTGCTCCGCTGTGGCCCTCACAGTCGCGCTCCAGCCCTCCCGGAAGCTGCGGTCACGTGCGGGCCCGTAGTACTCCAAGGTCGCCTCCGTCAACTCAGCCCGGTAAGCCGAGGAAGAACGAAAGGCCTCCACAGCCTCCTCACCAGCCGAGGACTGGGACATAAGCAGCCTGGCGAGCTCCGCCTCCATCTCTTGGCCAGGGACCTTCATGGCCCGGGCCTCCGCTTCCAGCTTGGCCGCGCCTGGAAAGAGTCTCGGCCACGCTCCATCCCAGTCAGTGCCAACTCTAGCTAGGACGACTATTCCTGGAGCCCGGCGTTCACAGCTTCGGACTCCTTTCAATGCCTTTCGGCCTCCACCTGAAGGGCCTGACTGGCCGCCAAGTCACGGACGACATCGAGGAAGCGGTGCCTCCACAGCCCGAAGGTGCTGACGACCAGGCACACGCTCCTCGCGGCAACAGCCGACAACTCATGCAATATCGGGGCTAAGCTCCCCAACGTGCTCATGCCAGCTGGCACTCTGCACCATGAGGTCGACAATGCCCGGGACACCAGGCATCCCCGCTGGAGAGTCCTCGGGCTGTGACGGCCGACCACGCGGGGGAACCCCCTACGGAGGGAGAGGAGCAGCTTCAACAACGGCAGGGACCTTGCCCCTTTCACGCCCCCGTCCGCTGGAGACAGACGCCGGGGTAGCAGCCGCTGGCACCACAGGCAATGACGGTAGGCGAACACTGGGGGGAGGCACCTCAGACAAAGGAGGAGCCCGGCTCCTGCTCGGAGTCGAGTCTCTCCCCCTCTTCCTCGATCGGCGGCGACTGTCCATCTCCGCCAATTCATCCTCGGTCAGGCAAGCCCCACCACCACCGGCCATGGTAGACTCCTCGCTGAGAGCGCTCGAAGTAGCTTCAGGAGAACTTCGCCGAAGACTGGGCCCTCCGCTAGCCACCGACGTCGCAGGTGAATGCACCAAGGGAACGTCGACAGGGGCCGGATACTGCAACCTCCCCGGGTGAACACAACCTGGGCTGGGGGGGCGGCGACCGACACCTAGCCAGCCCCCGGAGTGACGTGATCCACGGGGCGAGGAGCAAGCCGCGGCAGTCGGATGATTTTAGGGGTCCACCCTTGCGCTTCAACTGCCCCTGAAAGCAAAGACGAGGTTAGTCAAGCATCAGTCACTACCGCCACGACCCTATGGGGAGACAAGGCCAGTACCCTGCGGCAACTGAGGACACAACCCCAGCTCTCGGAGCAGCACCGGGGTCAGAACGTGGTCTGCATCGACAAGAGGATATCGGGAAACTACCTTCAGATCCCGGCGACCCTCGGTGTTGAGGGGAGGCTTCGTATCGCACCAAGGGTGAGGAAAGCCACTCCGCATCTAGCCATCAGAGGCCCTTTCCCAATCCTTCGACTTGATCAAGTAAACATACCGCTCCGCCCACCCCTTGAGGTTGGACGCGGTACGGGAGACAGAGATAAAATGATCGTGGGTACGAGCCTTGAAATAGGCAAAAAAGGTGTCAGATGGGCAACTCTAGAGGAGGAAGAATTGCCAGAACAAGTTGACACTCAACTCCACCGTCGCTCTACGACAAGCATAGACAAACTCGCAGAGGATGCTATAAGAATTGGGAGTTATGCTCCCAGGGTTCCGCCCGTAATGGCAGAGGACGTCCAAGATAAACTGATGGACGGGAATACAAAGACCCTCCTGGAAGGAGGCCACTGGGATCATTATCCTGCCAGTAGGGTGACTCATTATGTCATCTCCCACAGCAGGAAAGATGATGTCATACTCAGGGGGAATCTGGAAGGTCTCCCGCAAACCATGGAATACCCTATAGGCCACCATGGGCTGGGAATCAGGCTGACTAGTGCCCGCTTCTGAGGTGCTCGGTCTACCACCCCGACCTTGAGGCATGTCTTCCGAAGAAGAAGACTCGACAGTGAGAGCTCTCCTACGCGGACGCATCGCTACCGAAGAAAAGAAGAACCGAGAAAGAAGGATCCTCACCAGTCAAAGGGAGGAAGAAGCCTACGACGGAGCACGGCGACCAGCGAGGCGTGGGTATGGTTTGCGAGAGCCCCCTCCGCACTCCTTATAAATCGCCCACTACAGTCCCACGGTTTCCCCCCTGAGGGTCAGGCGAAGGGACGTCTGCCGCTACAGCGGTACGGCTACCGAGGCCAGGCGATCGTTCTGAGCCCGCATCCCTAGAACAAGACAAGACCCGACGTCATCATTGCTAGCGTGGCTTCTGCCACAGCCAGAGGCGCCTTGCGCGCCAAGCAGCTCTCAAAGCCACCGACTCCTGCCGTACGAGGAAATCATCTTCGGATCACACCCTTCAGAAGAACCCTCTCTTAGGCTACTCTCAGTCCCTTGCGAGTGCTCGGCAACTAAAAGTAGGGGGGGGAAGTGAGGAGGGTAAATCTGGTTTGACCCAGAAATGGCCCAAGCACGAGCGGCCCATTAAGGTTTAGACGCGCTAAGCCCAAGCAAGGAGCGGACATACATGCTCGGCCCAATAAGAAGATGACCGGCCCAATAAGGCATCGGGTTCCACGACGCTGATGAGGCCGGCCCAAGCGTAATTCTCGCCGGAGGACACTCCGACGACTGACCGTTGCCCCCACGACGCCGGCCTTGACCCCGTAACGGGCGAGCACGCGCCATGAGTGCCGTAAGACTCGCCCAGGGAACGGCTGACGCCGAGGCTATCGCCCTCCAACGGGAAACTCCCGCCAACATAGCGGAGGAATGTTACTCTACTAAACGGACCCTTCCCTATCAAGGGATGAGGCCCTCGCTCCAAGACAACCCATATAAAAGGGACATCGACAGAAGAGAAGAGGATGGGAGATTCTTCTACTAAAAACGCCACGCTACTGCGCAAGAGGATACTTCTGCCCCAGAGCTTCCTACTGAGAAGAGAGCAACCCAACTAGCAACCATGACGAGAGGGCCGTCCATTACGTCCAGAGAGCTTCTCCCTCCTGTGCAGCCTTACCACCCAGCGAGCACTCTCCGAGAGCCCACTGGGAGCGGCGAGCACGCGTGCAGAGGATCTACACGCCTCCTGGATCAACGACTACGGCCCCTACTTCTCTCTCACCTTGCTCCTCTCTATTGCTCATTAATCCCTTACTGACTTAAGCATCGGAGGGTTGTCCCCTGGGATAACACCCGGGACTCCTTCTGACACCCTTCTGATTTCTTGGTGTATGCAGGTATCCACGGGCGCGAGACGACTTCCCCAACAAATAAATAGAGAAGGTGGTACGTGGCATAGGAACCATTTTCCTGCCGCTACAGTAGTGCTGTAAATTATTGGGATTTTAAAATCAGTTGACTCACATGATATCTTTTTTAATTTAATTCCATTTCAACTCAAAATTACCAGAAATAAAAAATAGTGAAAACTTTATTTTAATGAAATTTGAAATTGATGATTTTATAATTAAAATTTTATTATTTTACAACGTGCCAAACAATCCCTAAGATGATTATATTTCATTGAGAAATATTATAGTCCCATACTTTTTAGGGTTTCTACAAATAAGGGTATTTCCTTTTTAGTCTCTCAAATACAACTATTACTTTTTTAGTCCCTCAAATCTTTGTCGTTGTCTTTATTAATCCCTGCCGTTTGATCCGATAATCAAAGTGAGATCCAACCTAAGTTAAATTAATTCAAGAAGAGGAAAATACTAAACCACCCCTACTTAAGCTATCGCCTCCCCCCTCTCCCCCCTAGCTCTCTTTCTCTCTCTCTTTGTTGATGACAGAGATGGCGGGTTCCTACTCAATCGTCGGGGGGGGGGGGGGGCACAGAGGAAGCTTGCTACGGTTCTACTGGGCAAGGCATCTTAAGACCTACCAGCGAAGCAGCGGCAGGGGGGCACTGGGGGAAGCAAGACCCGCCCTCTTCGCAGCAGGTCAAGCAGTACCATCGACGTGGGCTGAGGAAATAGAGGCTGTGTCACACCCCGATCGAGGTGGAATACGGAATCGTGACGAGTTATATACGGGTCGATCGAGATACAGATGACGAATATGAACAACAAAATGGACATCTTTATTTCATAATATGACATTTCCTACAAATGACCTTTCAAAGTTTTCCAATATTATTCAAATTCAATACATTTATTTTCTAGGTAGACAGACTAGAAAGAAAATCTTCTAAAATTCTCGACACTCTCAATTACTCTAGCCCATTCCTGTCATCTTCTGAGTTTCCTGAAAATTTATCAAAATAAGCAGGGTGAGTTAAAAGCAAAGTAGGACTTATATCTTTGTACCAGGTAACTTTAAGTGATTAGCATCTTGGATAATCTAGATGCTCATGCAAAGAAAAGAGGTAATAAAATAGGTGATAAGTGAATCAGAGATCAAGATTAGGAAGTCATGAATTTCAAGAATAGATATCATAGAATTCAATTGTAAGCATGAAGATCAATAACATGTAGAGAATGTAAATTTGGCCATGTAATAAGGATGTTAATATATTCGGTCAATAATGTTATGTATAATTAGACAAGAAGTCAAGCATGTAACGATTGAATTATGTAGTTCAATCTTTCATGTCAGTTGGTGCAATGTCACACTTGATCATTCAACTCTCTCGACCACAAGTACTTTCGGACTTTACTCACCCAAGAGCTGATCAGGGCCCCAAAATTGTCGGGCACCAAGTGTCAAGTGGACCCAAAAGTCTCAAGTAATTTCTAGAATAATTCAGTAATAAAATGGCCAATTCGAGTTTCAATAAAAGTTCATGAAGCGTAGTATAGCACATAACTAAACATTCAGTTATGCAGGACTCTAGAAGTGGCCCCTACAGGCTCAAGAGATGGCTCCCGTTATGTAGCACTTTGCGCCATTCCGGCGTCAAGAGGTGATTCCCATAATGTAGTACTTTATCCTGCATGGCACTTAACTCCTACACATCCAAATGGCAGTTTATGGCTAAAGTATAGATCTAGCAAAATTTTCCATTCAAGGATACGTAGTATAAGAAATACAAGTGAAATTTACAAGAGAGGTTCAAGGATGATTTAAAGGATCATATTTAACAACATTAAAACAATAAAGAGAATGATCTACTAATCGAGACATTATCAGATTTCATAGAAAATCTCATAAATCAGGTCTAGATCATGTTTTTTCATAGTCAGGTGTTTAGCATAAAACTAAAGAGATCATGGCCAAGTAAGAGGTGAGATAATGGGAGGTTCTCCTCGCATTCCTAAGGTCCTAATTAAGTAACCACTTGCCTGCTTAGGTGTTTGCTTGTTAACTTCTAACCTTAGACACTTGTCTTTCTTGGTCAATTGCTATACATTTACAAAGCTTGTCGGAAACGCATAATCACGTAAAACAACGGAAACCATTATAGCATAATCTAATATATTCATGTGTGAAATTATTTGAAAGAGAATCAAGCTAATAGGGATAGTTCAGGTCAAGCAGATAGGGTCAATCATGTACAGAATTGTCATGATTAAAGCATAATTATTTGAACAATTTAAATATAACTTCATGAGTTCATTACCTAATTAAATTCATTCGCAATATTATTTTCAAGGTAAGAACATGATTTTAAAATTTAATAATTAAAGTTTTAAAATAACCCACGTAAACGAGATAAATTAGACACGAGTTTGAACGCGGTTGCTGTGTTCAAGTCGTAGTCCCTATGTGATTCGCGTTCTCAGACAAAAAATCGAAACTCATTCTTATAGTGAAAACTCTATTCTTCGACTTTAGATCTCAAAATAAGCTACGAATACATGACCATGATGAATAAAATTTGTATAGAATCAAAGTACACATGCAAAGGAACAAGTATAAAGCTCTAATTTTGTTTAGTTTGAGAGAAAACCTACCTAAACCAAGATCAAAAAGGAAGAAGAGGAAGAATGAAGAACACTCCTTCAAACTTTGAATTCTTCTTCTCTCCATGCCCAACAATTCTTCATCTTGATTTGTGACTAGGGCAGGATCATGCCTTATTTATAGACTCAAATCTCCCATTAAACTATTAGCCATTTAATCAAAGTCAATATTTCTACATAATTTTATCGACCTTTGTTGAAAATAAATTTTAACATGTGAATGTTGAAATAAATCCTCCCTCCATGATGTAAGTAATGACCTCATCCACTAATTAGGATTAAGTTAGGGCCAATAATCCTCTTCTTAATCGGGTGCTACAATATCGCTATAGTACTGCCAACTTCGTTGTCTTTGAATCGAGCTGCGAATTTCACCATTCACGTTATCACATGGGATTAGGGTGTCACTACCGGGGATCCGAGCACCGGCAAGCCCATAACCCGAATCTCGAACCCCTTCCCAGGAGTTGGAAAACTCGTAAGGGTAAAAGTTTTGGTGTTGTGTGGGTGCATGAAAATTAGAATTAAATGTAAAAAGTAATTCACATGATTTAAACATTTATTAACCGAAATAAATAAATATTTTACAAGAATTTTTCATTATAATATCGAGTCCAAGTCCACTCAATACAGTTAACAGAAAGGAGTATGTACATTGTAACGAGCCTACACTGGCCCTGGCGACTGGCAGCTACAAACCCCACAAGTGCAACACTCGTCCCCTGGTCCACGGGGTAGAACAACAGACCTGAAAAGGAAAGGGGTGAGCCTCATCTCATAGACTCAATAGGGGTCCCGCAGAGCCCTACCTCAACACAAACGCAATAACAAAAATCACAATAAGAATAAGCAATAGAAAATGTAACAAGACTAGCAGCTAACTAAACAACAAGAGGCACAGTAGTCGACGTAGTTGGCAAAACATGGTAAGGGCAACCACAACACAACTAACAATGGAATCATAACTTCCACAGCTACTTCATGAACACCACAAATAGAGGTAAAATCCTCGTACACTTAGACAAACATGGCTATGCTAAAGAAGAACCCATGACACCTCAATCGTGTAGATCCACCCGTACTGATGGAAGATTCAAGCTAGGACTACACAGTCACCAACATAACCTCTTTCTCAAGAGTACCTTGACCTCAAGTCAGAAACCTCGGTCTCAACCTAGGAGAGAGCCATGACCTCACTACCGTGTCAGCTCTACCTCATGGTACCCACTATATCGAGAGGGCCTCGCCAACACTGTCGGTATTGTTAACCTCACCCGAGGGCTTCAACGACGCTGTCGATAACATCAACCTCTTTCGAGGGTCACAACAACGTGGTCGATATCCTCTACCTCATCTGAGGGCCTCAACAATGTGGTCGCCACGATTGGCACTTGATCTCTCATGTCCCTCGCACGTAGCCCACACCTTTAGCGAGGATCCCGTACGTGGCCACACCTTATTCTCGAGTGGGCAGAGACGCACACACACACACCACTCCCTCGGACTAGCTAGGATCCGCACCACTACAACCAACAGCACGACCGTGTCCCGCTCCCTGACATGGGTTATGCACCACTGAACCCGTCAGCAACGTACTATTCTCCTAACCAAGGCACTTATGCTTGAGGTTGTCCTCACCTCTACTCTTCGAGCGCTGCGCACATAAGGCTATCCTTGCCCGGTCCGTCAATGGTACGCATGCTACTCTCGCCTGCTCCTATTAGAAACACACACGTACCCATCACACGGGCACAGTCACGGGTGGCTTGGCAACACAAGCCCACAAGCCATATACCAAGTAACCAACTAAAGACTGCCTGAAATAGGAGTGAACTCACAAGTCACGAAAAACACAGGAACTCAACCCAAAAGGCAAAACACGTAGCATTCGTCATAAGGACAATCCTCACAGGGTCCATAAGACCAATCACATAGGAAACAATCGCCATATGATCGATCAGAAACTATGGAACATACGTAGTTTTGGAAAATCCAGAATAACTAGCTATGTCGATCCTAGACCGAGTTACATAGCCACACCGACGCACTAACATGCACAGAAATGACCCTCGGGTCACACGGTCACACAATGCCACACGGGAATAACCCTCCGTGGGTAACTCGATATGGAATCACATGGCAACATTTGAACACCAAGGCATTAGGCATGCATTCACCATTTAAGGGAATACAACCTCAAGCCATGACACGATCTCAACAAAGGCCACAACCTTAAGCCGGAACACGAACTCATGCATTCTCAATCCCTAACGACTCACGCTCACACGCGGGATTCATACACAAACTCAACCACACGGACTGGCCTCCGATGAACAATCATAGGGCCCACATCTTAAACCACACTTCAGGTAAACACTGCCCATTCAGGGTAGAAATAACCCAACTTCTATAGCATTTAGATGCTCCAAGATAAAAACCCAAATCCCAGATGCAAACCTGGCTGACTAGGCCCCTTAGTCGGTCAATCTAAACCGAACAACACTCAACAGATGCCCTAGCTAAATGCAGTTGGGGGTCCCACCGCGTTAAGGTGATCATGGTCGGCCTGGGGATAACGATTTCTATAGACACGGTTGGTCATCTGACCTCGTCAACGAACCACCTTTCTAGTGCCTCTCAAGTGAATGAGGTGCCTGTTCACATCATGTTCACTATCCAAAAGCTATACGAGGTTGGGAAGGTGACCGCTTTCTCATTTCCTATCCGGACTTTCTTGAACCAGCACAGAATCGCCTGTTCCACACCCCGTTCGTCTTGTACGAAGGGGAAAATACATAAAAACACTTCCTTGGCCATCCACATATGGAAAGGACCCAATAAAACACCAAAAAGACCATAAAAATGGGTGATTCTATCATTAGCCCCACATACGTCTCACACATTCCACATAACACATTCGGCCTCATCCCGACTTCAAATCACAAGAAAAACATGATGTAATCAAGGGGAATCATATCCTGACATCTAAGCATCTTGAATACAAGCAGTTGAATCAAAGAACGTCGCCTAAATTGATGAAAATCGCCACTCAACCCAAAGCATGAATTTCAACCCAAAAAAGCCAAACTCGTTCAATCTCGCCCGTATCGGCTCGAAACTGCGGGAAATCACTAAATGAGAGCTAGGGATCCACCCCCCTACCTCCTATGACACTTTACCGCATTAAGGAAGCCGAATCCATGCGAATCCACCATGCTCCACCCCGTGAAATCCTCGAAGCTTCACCTCCACACTCGCTCCCGTGCACGCCACACGCCACTCGCATCATCTTCCGTGCATCTCAGGCCACCGGAGTGAAGGAGAGGGAGGAAGAGAGGGAGAGACGTAGGGGAGAGAGGAGAAGAGTGGGGGGGAAGAGAAGAGTGTCGTGGGGGAGAGAGAGGGGTGCGGCTAGGGTTTTAGGGAAAAAGGGGTTTTCTCTAAACCCTAAAAAGACCAATATTTCACATATTCCCATTCTCTTATCATTTTTCAAAACAATACAATTAATTTCCATTTAAATTTTGAATCAAACGATCTGAAACCCACGGAATTATTCCAAAACCAGTAAATGCCGGATCCACAATCTGGAGTCGCTACATCCCTCCCCCCTTAAAGAAATTTCATCCTCAAAATTTAAGGATTACAAGGGAAGGAGACTCAGCCAGACGGTAACACAGCTATTACACATAACCTCATCCGAAAATCACAATTGCAGGTCATGGTCACATTAATAAGATAAGACAAGATCGAACGCTTCTCAGCATCACACACAACATCTCACGCGACTTACACCGTCAGCAATTACAATTCGTGCCATAAATATTTTTGGGTCAATCTCAATCCCTTCTCAAGGAACATTCTTTACCATAAGCTATAAATTTATCACATCCTCAATCACCCTAACTAACAGGCTACAACCAATTTGCTCAGCAATTCTATAATCAATTTTAATCAAGTAGGAACTGACATTTCCCAACTAGCACAACATTCATCGATATAAGTAGTTCGCCAGTCACATAATTCATTCACTTATCATAAACTAGTCTCACTACCATACTACCACATGCCTTACATAATCGAGTGAGCAACCTCGATTCACACGTACTGCCTTTCTATGACTCTTTCGACCTACTTCCCAGCATCACTATCACTCAATTGAGCTTCCTCACACTCTACCGTCTGTAGCCGAGAGAGGAGAGAAGAACAACGGGGAGGTCAAGTGAGAAGGAAATAAGAACAGAAGAGGAAATAGGCAAGTAATGTGACGAGAACATTATACCGATTATTTTCATAATCAAGAATCACAAAACACTTCACCTTTTATTACCCCGATCCTGGAGCCTATGGTTTATGGGCCCACATGCTTCCACTGTGCAACACTAATTCACTTCGAGCAACCCAATCACACAATCATCACAAGTAATAACTAGCAACTACTCATTCCCGACTCCAAATATCAAAAGCACAATTGCAGAAGGGGAAACATACCACTATGGAAGGGCAAAATACAAACGCCTACAAGCGGGTCCACTGCCAATGCATAAGGCATTCTCACAAATATCTCGAACATGCGCCACAATGCATACAGTTCAATACAATACATTAATTTCTCATAGAGGACAACATCTCTATTTTCATTCATTTACATATCTCGGGTCTTCTGAGATTCCGACCTTGCCAGAATCAAAAGACAACCACTACAACTGCTAAAACTAGTGCGACACTGAAGAGTGCTCATGGGCGACGTATCCCACTCGGCCACATTTAAAGCACACTAACGAAGCCATAGCCATTGTACATGGCTTACACACATGGAAATCACCACATCTCAAAAATTGCCCTGACTGCTCAGTCATGCTATGTCGTACCTGTCGAACCAATAGTTGTTGCATAACCATCAACGAGACCGTCTTCTCTTATCCCTGATACCTCCCAGTCGACTTTTTTTTTTAACTCAAGGTTGATACTTGTAGGGTGGGGACGAGGAGGACCGATCATTCCTTGATTGCGGAAGGAGATGAACGTTCCACCCCGGTCACCAGGCAAGCATTTTCATTAATGAAAATAGTAAGAGCAAAGAGGAGTACAGGGGTAGGGGGAGAGGGACGGCACCCAGGCAAGGGTGGAGAACAACAGATAGCCCGAGGGCCCCAAAACCGAAAAGAGGCCAACATGTCGATACAACCAGCTAAGAGCTGGGATTCCCGAGTTCGCAGGTGTTGTTAGTCCGCCGGCGATTCCTACGGTTGCTCCTGCGGGTAGGCTGGAAGCCAAGGTCACCGAACTCCAAACTCCACGATCGGCTCATCAACCAAACCATGAAGATCGTCAGCTAGGCTGAGAGCAGCAATAGGGGTAGGCACCAGGCCAACAGGCAGGTCAGGGGAGGCAAGGACCGGGTCAACAAGCACGGTACCATGCACCCCAACCGGATCAACAAGGACAGGCTGGAAGGAAGCAACAGTAGGGATGGACCACGGGGGCCCAGCAGTAGGAGGAGGAGGAGGATCCTCCCCACGGCGGTCGGCGCATAGGGCCAAGATGACGTGGTGGGACTCCAGCTCGACAGAAGGTGGGGCAGAGATGCAGCCGACGCTCACGGGGCACGTCGGGAGACCAGCTAGGCAAGCAGCGGTAGTCGGGTGCGGCGAAAACATGCGAACCTTCTGACGGTACACCGAGTGTCCAATAGTAACCGCGACAGCGGGGAAAGGTGGGGCCAGCATCCCCACGAGGAGCCGAAAGTAAGGTCATAGCAGAGCCTGCTCGGGCAGACGGTGATCCGTTGCAAGGACGACGAAGGAGGGCGTGCGAACAACATCAGCTCCGGGCACACTGGAGAGCACCAAGGAGCCAGGAGGACTAGACCTCGAGGGGGGGCTGAAAAATCGGGCTCCACCGCCGCTGTAGGGCCACCAGCAAGAGAGCCATCTCCATGCGAACCAACTCCAGGAGGCCAGGAGGCTGCAGCAGAAGTTGGGCAGCAAGGCCACCAACATTGACACCAGCAGGCTCCTTGAAGGTATAACTAGCAGGACCATTGACGACGAACTTAGCCAGGGAGGCCGGCGAGGACGCGGGGATCGGCAGACGCGCAGGGGAGCAGTCTGGGACCACCGTAGAGGCAGTTTGGGCCGGGGCGATGAGGCTGCTAGCACCAAGAAATGGTGAGGAGCCAAGTTTCGCAGGTGAGAGGCCAACAACCGCTGAGACATCGGAGGAGGTGGCGGATGCGGGGAGCAATTCCACAGCAGAAAGCTCGTGGGGCATGAGCAGGGGCAGCGCGCCAACGTCAACGAGAAGGAGAGGAGCAGGCACGGGCGAGGGGACGCTCGTAGCAGTGACCTGGGCAGAGGCACGAGGCAGTACCGCAGGCAACATCATGACAGGAGGCGTGACAGAAACCAAAATAGCGGCAGGATGGTCCATGGCCAAGGGGGATGCATGCGAAGTAGCTGACGGTGGAGGCCGAAGCAGGCTGACAGGGTGCTGGCTGGACGCCAGGGCGGGGCCTGAAGAGGGCCCTCCAACGAGAACACCAACAGAGCTAGGAGGACCGGTTACCTAAGGCGTAAGCAACGGAAGAGCATCAGTCCCGCCAGGGCGACCAGATGACTTGCGGTATATAGGGGCAAGGTGCCCTAATCACTTGCAGGACGAGCGAAAGAGGGGGGTGGGTGGGGAAGCTCAGGGCTTGCCAAAAGATTCTAGATCCCATGCCAACCCATACACGATGGGGGAATTGCTTGGAGGCGTCCAGGAGAAGACAAACCCTGGCGGCGTGGGCACGAGAGAGGCACAAGGTGGCTCGGGCAATCTGAAGAACCGGTCCAACACTGCTGGCGATGGAGGACACCAAGGGCTCAAGGTAAAAGTTGGGGGGGAGTCCAGCCATCTCCATCCAAACATTGACGCAGGGAGAGTCTTCAGAGGGGCTAAACCCCAGATCCCACTAGGAGAAGCAAAAGAGAGGTCCCTGGATGGAGAGAGATCCCTTGAGGAGCACTTGAAGGAAGTCTTCCCGGTTCTAGAATCACTGCAGGAGGTGGCGGCCGTCGAAGGTGCTAAGGAGGAAGTCACCCTTGAAGAGGAATTGCTGAGCAAGGAGCGAGCGGATGGTAGGGAGGGTCGGCCGTCTATAGGGCATCCTGGCGACGATGGAGAACTCCAAAGGCTTGCACGAAAGCTGGATCTCCTCCAAGGAGAAGAAAGCAGCCGGCTCAGCATTGGCGGTGGAGGCAGGGCAGTGGATAGGGAAGGGGCAGGCCGGAGGGGAGAGAGAATGCAGAAGGGCATGGGTAAAGGAGGGGGGAGGAGGGGCAGTGGAGGGGGGCACGGTGGAGGCAAGAGGAGGTGGGGGGGAGGTGGGGGGAGGAATAGCGATGGGGGAGAAGGTGAGGGTAGGGAAGGAGGATGGGACAGCCAAAGAGGGTGATGACGGAGGTGGAGAGTGTAGGATGGTGCTGGGGGCACCCACCGGTGCCGGAGGGGGAGATGGGAACAAGCCGCAGGAAGAGGACGAAGGGAAGAAGCTAGTGGAGGGCAAGGGAGGGGAAAGCACCGCATGGGAGGTGGCACAGGCGTCCACCATCGCCGGAGCAAGGGCGGAATCAGGCAGACAAGAGGTGAGGGGCGAAAATAGGGGATCGTGAGCCTCGCCCATCCCATCAAGGGCAGGGGAAGGTTTGACCAAGAGTGAGGGGGGGGGGGAAGACCGACGAGGGGGCCCGCAAGGGAAGAGGAGGAGGGAGCGCTCGCCAGTGCCAGAGAGGAATGCGGGGGGTCCTCAACGGCAGCAGTGGAGGCTGGAGCAGGAGTAGGCAGTGGTAACCCTCCGACAGAGGGACGAGCGACAGGAAGAGAAGGGGATGCGGCCGAAGACACGGGCAGAGGGGGTAGCAGCAGAGTAGCTCCAGGCGTGTAAGGATAAAAGGGGTTAGCAGGGATGCCTCCGAGCGCTGGGAGGACACCAGGATGGGGCGATGGGAGGCCCAGGCCTGGGGTCCCATGGGCGGACACAAGAGCTGGAGTTGAGGCCGTAGGCACCTGAGGCACGAGGTAGGCCCGACAGGAAGTCCACCGGCGACAGGGATCGCAGACGCAGAGACAAGGTGAGGACCACCGACAGGAAGGCCATGGACAGAGCATCGAGAATGGACGTGCGGCAAGTCTCCAAATGGAGGTTGTGCGGGAACGACGCCCGATTGTGTAAACAAAGCGCCAAAGACGTGTCGAACGTCTGGCTGAAGAGGACCGATTGAGAAAGCTAGGAACCCGCCGTTGAGGCTATTGTATATATCCCAGTGTTTTTGATGATAACAAAACCAAGGACACCTGTGCATGGAACTAATAACTAAAGTGATTTTCATAAGCAATCAAGGTCGGATTTCATCACAGTTTTTGCTTAAGTGTTTAGCATTCCAAATGCATTCCCTAGAACTCAAATGAACTTGAAACAAATTATAAACATATGTTCAATTCATGCCTCGATCATGTGGATATATTTTATTGGGCTAAACTCTTCATTTTTCAGGTTTATGACAGTCCGGTCGACCACCGGCCTGATCCCAGTCGACCTGAAATAGCAGAATGCATCTTTCTACAGACTATCTCAGTGGCGGTCAACCTCCCATCCAATCCCAGTCGACCAGATTTGCCAGGGACCGACCTCCAGCCAGTTTCTTAGTGGCGGTCGACTGCCAGCCTCTGCAGGTCGACTGCCAGCCCTGATAAGCCCAAAATGTTGACTTTTGTCCATCTCGAAAGAAGCATCTCCTCTTGGTATTATTTAATCCCAAAGCCACCAAACCTTCCAGGTTTTGTGGATCTGGTTCCTGGGTTGTCTCTTGACCATTCAAGAGTTATAAAACCATCTCTTTGGGGTAAGAAACCCTAATGCTCTAAGGGGGATTAAGGAGGCTACCAAAGGGGAGAGAAGGGAGCTAGCACTGTAGACGTGAACAGTGCTCCAGGAGGAAGTTCTTCATCCTTCTTCATCCATCCTCAAGTGAAGATCAAGCCATATCTGAAGGAGATCAATCCCAAGCCAAGTGGAGTTCAAGTTGCATCCAAGAAACTCTTCATCAACTAAGGGGGAGCATCAATCAAGCCTTTTTCCTTTGTGTTTTCATTCTCAATCTTTCTAAGCTTCAAGTGTGCTTGTTGTGTACTTCTAAAACCATTCCGTGTGTGTGTGGATCTTCGTAGATCCGTGTGTGTGAGCAGTTAAGTCTGATTTGTTTTGTGTGTGTGTGTGTGTGTCTGTGTGTGTGTTCAATCTTGTATCTCTTTACAAAATAGTGTGTGGATCCTCACAGTTGGTGAGGGGTGGACGTAGGTTGCCGTTGTGGCATCCGAACCACCTAAATCGTTGTCTCATTGTGGTTTGTTCCTTTTCTCCTATCCCCCTTCTATGCATGCTTGTGGAATTAGATTAATTGCATCTATTAGATCTAGATTAACTGATCACTTTCAAATAGATCCTCGGTATATCAAAAGCTGAATTCGGACCGACAATGTTACTCTTTCTAGAAAGATAACAGTTTGTGTTGAGTGAATCTACGGATTTGCCAACTCCGCCTAGTACCAAGGGTTATTGTGGTGATTGATTCTGAAAGATCTATTTTATCTTGCACTTGTTCCATAGTGTTCTCATATAATCTTAAAATTGAGTATTGCTTTATTAAAATTTTTTATCACCCAATTCACCCCCCTCTTAGGTGCCATTGATTGTGGGACTTCAATTGGCATCAGAGCTAAGGCTCTATCTTTTGAGATCTAACGATCTAGAGTGAGATCCAGATCAATGGCAAACAAGGGAATGATGCCTGAGGGTCATTCTATTCAACGTCCTCCTTACTTCGATGGCTCGAATTATTCCTATTGAAAAAATAGGATGCATGTCTTTCTAAGAGCCCAGGAGTATGAGATCTGGAGAGTTGTGGACAAGGGTCCATACAAACTCGGGAATGATGAAGAGAAATGGACACCCAAGGAAAATAAAAAATGCACTATAAATTTCAATGCCATGAATATTATGCAATGTGCCATTCATCCTAATGAGTTCTCTCGTGTGTCTATGTGCAGCTCAGCCAAAGAAATGTAGGGCAAGCTGCATCTCATATATGAAGGAACCTCGGAGGTCAAAGAAACCAAGGCCAACCTGCTCGTCAGCGATTACGAGCTGTTCAAAATGAAGCCCAAGGAAACGATCTCAGAAATGTTCGCGAGGTTAACTGAGATCACGAATGGTCTCAAGAGCCTTGGGAAGGAGTACACAAACTCTGATCTAGTGAGGAAGGTTCTGAGGTCACTTCCGTCGGCATGGCACACAAAAGCCACAGTGATCGAGGATTCCAAAAATCTGTCTACACTGTCCTTGGATGAGCTCATAGGGTCCTTAATGACCTATGAGATAAACATGAATAGAACAACTGAGGAAGACACGAAGAAGAAGAAAATTGTGGGACTGAAAGCTCATTAGTCTGATGATAACTTTCAAGAAGATGAATCTAGCGAAGGAAGCAATGAAGAAGAAGACTTGGCAATGATCACTCGCCAAGTGAGGAAATTCTTGAGAAGGAAGTGGAATTTTCATGGCAACTTCAGAAGAGAATAAAGGAAGCCTATTCAAGCCAAGGGCGAACCAAGCAAACCAAGTAGCATTATATGCTACGAATGCAAGAAGCCCGGGCACATGAGAGGAGAGTGCCCAGACCTGAAGAAGAAATTCAAGAAGGATAAATTCAGAAAGCCCAAGGCCATGGTCGCCACATGGAGCGACGAAGAGGACGAACCGTCCGACGAGGAGATTCAAGAGCTGGTGGAAAGCATGTGCCTCATGGCACATGAAGATGACTCAACCGAGGTAAATTCTGACCCGAATTTTATTTCAACTGAACAGTGGGAGTCAGAATATGAAAAGCTATATACTAAATACAGAAAAATTAGATCTGAAAATAAAAATCTCAAGAAAAAGATTGATGAGTCAGCCCATGATGATATCTATGTTAGATTTGAGAAGTTGGAACAAGAATGGTTTGAGATATCTGAGGAAAAAGAAACATTGCTTCAAACTATTTCACATCTTGAAAAATTCAAAGAGGAGCTTTCATGTAAAATTTCTGAAATTGAAAATGTGTGTGAAAAGCTCAAGGATGAAAAAGAAATTCTAACATATTCCATGTCAGAAATCAAAAATGAAAATGTGAGCTTGGATAAAGAAGTGACTAACTTGCAGTCCACTCTTTCTAGGTTTGTTAAAGGGAAACAGAACCTAGACAATATCTTGGGAGTTAAAGTTAACTTCCAGAGAGAAGGATTGGGGTACATACCCCAGAATAAAAAATCTCTTGAACACAAGATCACCACGTCTCACGTGCATGAAAAAGGAAATGACTATGCTTCATGTTCTCACACCAAGCCCCAACATGTTCAGCCTAAACCACACAGATATCAAAGAACATTCTCACATATTTATTACTTTCATTGTGGTAGATTTGGTCATGTGATTTACAACTGTTGGTTTAGACAAAGCACATCTAGATATCATGTTCCATGGATAAAGAGAACACCCGCAAAAAGTTGGACTAACTCCTATGGACCTAAACCTGTTTGGGTACCAAAAATAATTGCATGAGAATTTTGTTTCTTGCAGCTATGTCTTGAAGCCAGGGGGAGCAAATGATATTTGGACAGTGGTTGTTCAAGGCATATGACAGGGGACAAGAAGGTGTTCTCCAAGCTGTAAGAAAAGGAAGGAGGTTCAGTTGCTTTTGGTGGAAAGGACAAATGTAAAATAATTGGAATTGGAAACATAGGTAAGAATTCTGAAACCTTGATTGAAAATGTCCTTTTGGTGAAAGGATTAAATCATAATCTGCTGAGCATAAGTCAGTTGTGTGACAAGAGTTTTAAGATAGTTTTTGATGAAACCCACTACCTTGTCATGAGTAAAATTTCAAATGAAATCAGTTTCATCGATAAAAGGAACAACAATGTGTATACTATTGATCTTGATGATGTTTCATGTGATGATGTGTGTTTGGTAGCTAACAACCATGAGAATGCATGGCTATGGCACCGAAGACTAGGTCATGCTAATTTTAGAGTGATCTCCAAGTTATCTAGACATGACATTGTAAATGGTTTGCCAAAATTAAAATTTGAAAGCGATAGAATCTGTGAAGCTTACATAAAAGGCAAGCAAACACGTATTTCCTTCAAAAATAAAAACATTATTTCTACCTCCCGACCTTTAGAATTGCTGCATATTGGTTTATTTGGCCCCACCAGGATATCCAGTCTAGGGGGTAAATCTTTTGGATTTGTAATTATTGATGATTACTCCAGATTCACATGGGTGTTATTTTTAGCCAATAAAAGTGATGCCTAGACGAAGTTTCAAGTGTTTTACAGGAAAATCAAAAATGAAAGAGGTTACCTCATCACCACCATCCAGAGTGAACATGGTGGTGAATTTGAAAATCATGAATTCAGCATCTTCTGTGAAGAGCAGGGGTACACACATAATATTTCGTCACCAAGGACGCCCCAATAAAATGGAGTAGTGGAGAGGAAAAATAGAACGTTGATAGACATGACCCGGACCATGTTAAGTGAGAACTCTCTACCTAAATACTTTTGGGCTGAGGCAGTAAGTACAACATGCTACATCATCAAACAGGGCAATGGTAAGGCCCATTCTGAAGAAAACTCCATATGAGCTCTACAAGGGTAAGAAACCAAACATCTCATATCTTAAACCCTTTAGATGCTCTTGCTACATTCTCAACAACGGTAAGTCTAACCTAGGTAAGTTTGATGAAAAGAATGACAAAGGAATCTTTCTAAGTTATGCACTCAATTCTAGAGCTTACCATTTATTTAATAAAAGGACTTTGGTTGTTAAAGAAAGTCCTCATGTTATTTTTGATGAATCCGAATCAAAACGGACAAATCAAATTTCTTCTACTTTGGATGCAGATGAAGCTCCTAAGAACTCAACGAATGTCAAAGCTAAGGATGAACCATTGAAGGCAACATCAAGCAAAAATGAGGAAGATGGGGATCCCACAATTGAGACACTGTAAGAACCACAAGTGCAGCATCCTGACTTGCCCAGTTCTTCCACATTTCTAAAGGATCATCCAGATGTGAACATCATAGGTAATTTGGAGGATGGGGTAAAAATAAGGTCCTCTCTAAGGCAAGTAGAAGAGGAAGATTTGATGGCCCTACTTTCACAAGAAGAACCCAAGGACATTCATGAAGCTCTTCAAAATGAATCCTGGATTCAGGCTATGCATGAAGAGCTGCACCAGTTTGAAAGAAACGAGGTATGGACTCTCGTGCCGCGTCCTAAGAACCATCTCACTATTGGAACCCGTTGGGTTTTCAGAAACAAGCTAAATGATGTGGGATTGGTTGTTAGGAATAAGGCCTGGCTCGTTGCCAAGGGGTATAGCCAAGAGATGGGTATTGATTTTGATGAGTCTTTTGCACCGGTTGCTAGACTTGAAGTAGTCCGGATCTTATTGTCCTATACTTGCTCTTTGAACTTTAAGTTATTTCAAATGGATGTTAAATCTACATTTCTTAACGGTTATATCAAGGAGGATGTTTTTGTAGAGCAGCCTCCAGGTTTTGAACATTCCAAACATCCACGACATGTGTACAAGCTCCAAAAGGCCTTGTACGGACTAAAGCAAGCACCAAGGGCGTGGTATGAACGGCTTACCTCATTTCTGGTTGAAAATAGCTTCAAGAGAGGTAAGGTTGATCAAACACTGTTCAAGAGGAAATCAGGTAAAGACATCTTAGTAGTTCAAGTGTATGTGGATGACATCATTTGTGGAACTACTAACAATGCTTTATGCGATGAATTTGTAGAAATCATGCAAGGAGAATTCGAGATGAGCTTAATGGGAGAGCTAACCTTCTTTCTTGGATTGCAGGTGAAGCAAACTTCTGAGGGTATTTTCATAAGTCAAGCAAAGTACACGATGGAATTGTTGAAGAAATACGGGATGGCGGAAGCAAAACCCATATCAACTCCCATGGCTACCACCACAAAGCTGGATAAAGATGAAAATGGTAAAACAGTAGATCCTATACTGTTTCGAGGTATGATGGGATCACTACTGTACCTTACAGCATGTCACCCTGACATTCAATTCAGTGTATGTCTTTGTGCCCGTTTTCAGTCTTGCCCCAAAGAATCTCATTTATCAACTGTTAAACGCATCTTTAGATATCTCATTGGCACAATAGACTTTGGCTTGTGATTTCCTATCGATAGTTCCTTTGATTTAATTACCTATACCGATGCGGATTATGCTGGGTGCATTGTAGATCGTAAAAGTACAAGTGGGTACTGTCAGTTTCTTGGTGGTTGCCTAGTCTCATAGGCCTCCAAGAAACAACATTCAGTAGCTCTCTCAACGGCCGAGGCTGAATATGTAGTTGCCAAAAGTTGTGGAGCCCAAGTACTTTGGATCAAAAATCAATTGCTTGATTTAGATGTTGAAATGAAAACTGTTCCAATACTGTGTGATAATACCAGTGCAATCAACTTATCAAAAAACCCTGTTCAGCATTCTAGGACCAAGCATATTGATATCCGTCATCACTTTCTGAGAGATCATGTAGGAAAAGGGGTCTTTGAATTGAATTTCATTGACACACACAATCAGCTAGCTGACATCTTCACTAAACCCCTAAACCAGGATCAATTTAATAAGATAAAAAAAGAACTTGGGATGTGCAAGTGTGAGAGCATACATGCATAGGTTTGTATTTAGGGTAAAGGGTTGCATTTGTAGAAACTCATGTGCATCAAGGGTAGGAAAACATGCATACTATTTTTGTTTTCTTTCAATACCTTGTGTGTCCTCATATACTTATGAATGCTTGAATGTACTTATTTATATTTAGCCCTCCTTGAAAAATATTTCTACGGCCAAATATTCCTTGGTTAAACATTTGTGGACTCAATGTTGTTGGAACTAAAGGTACTACTTAGGGGAAGTCAAAACATTCTCTCTCATATTCACATCTTCATCTCTACAAACTTCCCATGTCATGATGATGGCCCCACTCAGGCAGTCGGTTGATAATCTCCCATATACAAAAAAAAGAAAAACAAAAAAAAGAAGAAAAGAAGAAACAAAAAAAAGAAAGAAAATTTTCAAAAAATGGGGATTTCGATCCTGGCGGTCGACCACTAGGGTCACGCCGGTCGACCGACGGCGGCAGACCGGCCGGCCTAAAGGCCAACCGACCCTTTAAATAAGGGCCTCTCTTCCACCATTCTCTTCTCCTATCACCTTCATTCACTCTCTACCACCTTGCCCTAACCCTAGCACTCCTTTTCTCTTCCACCCAAGCCTCCACAAACCATTCTTCCTCCACCCGCACACAATCCGGTAATCCCGTCGTCATTTCAGGACAACCTCCATACGGCCGTTCGTGAGTTTGTGGAGATTGCTCTCAGCTTCCATACTGTTGAAAGGTTGTTCCAAGCCCTAGCAGTGCCCTTGTGCTCCATCCTCGTTCCCGGGGTTGAGATCGATCGTTCGAGGGTTTCCCGGTGGGTTTTTCTAGTTCGGGATGCCGCCCAGACGGAGTTCTCGGCGTTCTGCCAAAGGGGAAGCTAGCCATCAACGGCAAGAGGCCCCGACTCCTCCACCTCAGTGTGCTCCTCCCCTGCCTCGAGCACCTCTACCTCCACGTCCAGGTGAATGAGCTTCTCCCGGATTTGTGCGCTCTATTTGAGGTTTAGGAGGGTTGGATGGATTTTGTTACCCGGTACAATAGGTATTATCCTCGTCTGGTCCAGCAGTTCTACAGGTACTTGGTTGTGAGAAATGAATAGTTATATACCACTGTTGAAGGTGTTGAGCTTCACATTACCCCGGATCTATTTCAGAGGGCCCTAGGAGTATCCGCCATGGGTGTAGATATGGCTTATGGTTTTGGTGAAGTTCCAGCCATGTTTGCTGTCATGACCAAATGTGAGTATGTGCACGGTGTGAGCGAACTGATTAAACTGAATGCCAATCACTTTCCTCCACTGTAATGGGTTTTGCATCACATGTTTACATCCTTGATTTATCCCAAAGTGGGTGGTAGAGATGAAGTTACAGAAGTTCAGAGATTCTTATTCTATCATGTCATGAATGGGATTCAAATTAATATGGGTCGGCTCATGACAGATCTGATTGGAACCTGTCGTACCTACCTCCGGCATTCTCTACCATATGCTTCACAGTTGACCGGTGTCTTCATCTATGCCGGGATTGATGTGGTGAATGAGCAGTTTATATTGGCCAGGCAGGATGACATATACAGCAAGTATAAAATTTTCACAGATTTTGGCTATTACTATGGTCTCGACGGTCAGCTTACACGGGACATTCCAGTTTATGGGGAAGAAATGAGCAGTGAGGAAGAACAAGAACCAGCACAACAGCAAGGTGAAGGGGATATCCCCCCTCCAGTTCCACCTGAGGAGCAACCTCCTCCACCATCACCTTATCACCAGGAGTTTGAGATGCCCCCTCCACCTCAGTTTCATCATGGAGAGTCTTCTACTCAGGGGGCCGGACAGTGCCCTTCGGTAGACTACGAGGCTCTTGACGGGTGGCTCACCGGATTGGAGTCTCGTGTGGATACCTTTGGGGATCGTCTCTCTACCCTTGGGGACACTATAGGCACTACGTTTGACACCATATCAGGGCGCATGGATACCTTCTCTACTACCTTGGACACTATCTCTACTTAAATGGCCACTCTCACCACCCACATGGCTTCCTTCCGAGAGAGTTTGACTGAGTTTGGCTCGTCCTTCAGCCTCATGCACCTCTCCCTTCTTGGCATGCGGCGCCAGGATGCGGCCCGTGATGAATCCATTGGCCATATTCTTGATCTTCTTCATACTCATGACCACCATCTTGGCGACATTCGTCGGCACCTTGGCCTTCCCCCTACTCCTCCAGCAGATCAGCCACCTCTAGAAGATGCTCCATGAGGATGTCTTTTGACTTTCCACTCTAGCATGTTATCCTTTGGTCTTATGTTGCTTGAGTCCCTCCTTCGTCTACCCTATCCCTTTTTGATGTTGCCAAAGGGGGAGAAGTAGTAGGGCAAGTTTATATACTTATGTATGTCGATGTGTGGCTGTGTTGCTTGCTTGCATGTTGATCATGTGAGGGTCTTTATGCCAGTTGTGTCTTGCTTAGTCTGTTGTATTAGAGTCGTGCATTCACTCTCGCACTAATGTACTTTGTAATGAAATGATGAATTGAATGTACTGGTGTTTGATTTCAGGTGTTTGGCATTAGTGTCTCATTTCGTAATCTATTTTGGCAAACAAATGGTTCAATGGATTGTGCTAAAATGTGTTGAATGGTTCTCAAGCATGTTGAATGACTTTCAAGCCTTGGGTTCAAATTGAATTTCAAAAAATAATAAAAATGGTTTGAATGTGAGTTTTGTCATCATCAAAAAGAGGGAGATTGCTGTATATATCCCAGTGTTTTTGATGATAACAAAACCAAGGACATATGTGCATGGAACTAATAACTTAAGTGATTTTCATAAGCAATCAAGGTCGGATTTCATCACGGTTTTTGCTTAAGTGTTTAGCATTCCAAATGCATTCCCTAGAACTCAAATGAACTTGAAACAAATTATAAACATATGTTCAATTCATGCCTCGATCATGTGGATATATTTTATTGGGCTAAACTCTTCATTTTTCAGGTTTATGACAGTCCGGTCGACCGCCGGCCTGATCCCGGTCGACCTGAAATAACAGAATGCATCTTTCTACATACTGTCTCAGTGGCAGTCGACCGCCCATCCAATCCCAGTCGACCGGATTTGCCAGGGACCGACCTCCAGCCAGTTTCTCAATGGCGGTCGACCGCCAGCCTCTGGAGGTCGACCGCCAGCCCTGATAAGCCCAAAATGTTGACTTTTGTCCATCTCGAAAGAAGCATCTCCTCTCGGTATTGTTTAATCCCAAAGCCACCAAACCTTCCAGGTTTTGTGGATCTGGTTCCTGGGTTGTCTCTTGACCATTCAAGAGTTATAAAACCATCTCTTTGGGGTAAGAAACTCTAATGCTCTAAGGGGGATTAAGGAGGCTACCAAAGGGGAGAGAAGGGAGCTAGCACTGTAGACGTGAACATTGCTCCAGGAGGAAGTTCTTCATCCTTCTTCATCCATCCTCAAGTGAAGATCAAGCCATATCTGAAGGAGATCAATCCCAAGCCAAGTGGAGTTCAAGCTGCATCCAAGAAACTCTTCATCAACTAAGGGGGAGCATCAATCAAGCCGTTTTCCTTTGTGTTTTCATTCTCAATCTTTCTAAGCTTCAAGTGTGCTTGTTGTGTACTTCTAAAACCATCCCGTGTGTGTGTGGATCTCCGTAGATCCGTGTGCACGAGCAGTTAAGTCTGATTTGTTTTGTGTGTGTGTGTGTGTGTGTTCAATCTTGTATCTCTTTATAAGATAATGTGTGGATCCTCACAGTTGGTGAGGGGTGAACGTAGGTTGCCGTTGTGGCATCCGAACCACCTAAATCGTTGTCTCATTGTGGTTTGTTCCTTTTCTCCTATCCCCCTTCTGCGCATGCTTGTGGAATTAGATTAATTGCATCTATTCGATCTAGATTAACTGATCACTTTCAAATAGATCCTCAGTATATCAAAAGCTGAATTCGGACTGACAAGGTTACTCTTGTCGGAAAGATAACAGTTTGCGTTGAGTGAATCTACGGATTTGCCAACTCTGCCTAGTACCAAGGGTTATTGTGGTGATTGATTTTGATAGATCTATTTTATCTTGCACTTGTTCCATAGTGTTCTCATATAATCTTAAAATTGAGTATTGCTTTGTTAAATTTTTGTATCACCCAATTCACCCCCCCTCTTGGGTGCCATTGATTGTGGGACTTCAGAGGCCACCTGGGGAGGACGCCGCCCGGCCACCGGGGTCACGAAAGAGCCCATCAAGGATAGCCCCGTCACCGGCCGTTGTAGCAGGAAGATGACTAGCCATGTCCGTACAGACCGGGCTGAGAACGGGGGGAACGGAGGAGACAGAGGCACCCTCGGCACAAGACGATGGCAGGGCGGGAGAACCAGGAAAGGAGGGGGGAGGCACGAGGCCACCCTCTCCTCCGGCCATAGCCGGAGCACGAGCAAGACGCCGGCGCGGTCAACACACAGGGTGGGGAGATGGGAGCACGTAGGAGCGGAAGCCTCCCAGTCCCAAATCACTGGTCCATATGCTTGAACCTTAATCCCAATGAGTATCCACCATTATGTGATGAGAATGATGGCATTTGTCACGCACCGAGCACAGAAGGAACCCGGTATGCGTGATGAGTTTGTATCGATCATGTCAATCAGAGCATAAGTGTATTCGACACATAAACAGAGCGCACAAAAGTAGAGATTAACCAAATCCTTTATTTATAACAACCTTCAAGGTAATTTTATTACATAATCTCAATAAAAAGTACTAGAGGACAATCCTGACTCAAATAAAGGAAGATTACAACGATTGACTCAAGAAAGGAAAAGACATGGATAGATAGACGCTTCTACGACTTGATGGCTCTATGCTCGTCACTCATGTCCGTTCCCTTCTGAGTGATCATCGTCATCGAAATTACCTGAAAAATATGGGAAACACTACGGTGAGCGAACGCTCAGTAGGAATTATATCTCACGTACAAGCTTGCTTTAAATAATTACATGTTTCATGAATGCAAGTATAGCTATGAATGTATGCATGAAAATGATAAGAGAGAGAGTATCAAAAGATAATAAAGCTGAACTAACAAGAAATCAAGATAATCATGTGAAATGTAACAAGATAGTCAAGCATGTAAATATTTCAAGTCATGTCACGTGAATTGGCTATTTTAATATCAAGCAAGTAATTACCCATTCCGGGCCACGCAAGTCATGTCATGTCAAGTCAAGTACGAGATTGTGGAATGCCATTAATTCTAGAACGACAAGTACTTCGGTGCAATGCCACACCGTGATCAATATAGCTCCCATGGGCACAAGTACTTTCCGGTGCTCCTCCTAGGACCAGATCGGCCCCTAATGCGCAAGCATTAAGTCATGTATATTTTAGACATCCACTATAGTTATAGCCAATATAGAGTTCCAAAGGGAAAACCATTGTAGGATGATAAGATAGACTTCACGAATGAAGGAGTTCAAGGGCTGAAATTTGAACAAGTATGACACATCATTAAAACCTCATGAGAACCAAGACATGTCGTAAAATTAGGTAAATGGCATCCACCCAGTCGCCACGATTTACAGAAATAGCGCCCACATGAGTGGTCGCTAATTCCTATGAACAGTACAGGCACGAAGAATTAGCGACTTCTCATTCAGTCGCTCATTCATAAATAGCGTCCATGTCACGGTCGCTATATCAGGGAATAACGGCACTGGACAAGTCGCCAATTCCTTCTGGCGCCCAGGTCCGTGTCGCCAATTACTGACAGAAAATAAACTTTTCAAAGAGGCTAGAAACAACGTTCTAAGAGGGCCAAACATCACGTTTCTCTAGAGTGACGTGACAAGACACAATGTCATAAGTTTTTAGGGTACAACCTACTCGGCGGCCTTGAGAGAATTCAAGGCTTCGCGTAGACTTACGGAGGTCTCTATGATGAAATCACCAGTCCAAAGGAAGGAATATCCCGCAAAGGGTTCAAACATCACCGAGAATTGAGTGTGTAATCGATCAAATCAAAACAGGGACTCCATCTACGAATGTGAGATGAGAGTGCCAAGTAACCCGCGATATGGGTCAGAAAAACTCGATGAATTTGTGAAACAGGAAAATAGCGCCTATCCAGAAGTTGCCATTTAAAGAAACAACGACCTTCTGAAAGGTTGTTCATTCACATATTATTAGAATTTTCATGTAATTAGTTTAAAGTTAACAACACTGCATGAGGGCGTTAATTTCTAAGATTTTTCCAGAAATTTATAATTATGGTTTTAAATAGCGACTGTATACAGTGGCGTTCATTCTTTAACTAACGCCCTGATGATTTTACAGTGGCGTTCATTCTTTAAATAGTGACTGTATACAGTGGCGTTTCATAATTTACCAATATATTCATCATTTACTGGTTATTTTACAATTAGCGCCCTTGCATGAGGGCGTTCATTGTCTAAATAGTGACGACGGAAAAGTCACGCATTCTTTGTCCAGTGATACGCATCGGGCAGATACGTTCCTAGACACAAGTTACTATTCATAGATTTAAAGTACACAGAATCAGGAAATTTCAGACATGATCTGACAGAGAAAATTATCAAGAATCCAGAACTATATACACGCATTAAATTTAATGTCAGGTTTTGTAGATATACATTTTTAAACATGCTGTATTTATTAAATACTTAAAAGAACAGCAACAGAGTCTAAGGTCACTCATTAATTGACGCCCTTGGCACTATCACTATTCCAAAAGAAATAGAGACCGTGCATAGGGTCGTTCTTTGAATCAGTGCCCATGATAGGGTCGCTATTTACTGTAATGCAGTAAAACTGTGGTAACGAGAACAAAAAACATAATATCATGTTGACCTATATGCAAGATTATTACTGTGTTTAACAAGTTGGGCTTCGTAGCTTGAGAACACCTACCTTGTTTGGCTTATTTTGGATGACGGACAGATAGGTTTGAGAGATAATAAGAACCGCACTACAACTGCTACCGTAGCAGCCGACGATTGTTAGAAGAAGAAGCCTTACTTCTTCACGTGTGATAGTAGGAGGAAGAAGAAGTGATGTTTCTTCACAGCAACAATGGTAGGAAAAAGAACTAGCTTCTTCACATGATTACGACAGAAGAGAAGCAGCAGGAAGAAGCTTGCTTCTTCAGAGCAGCATCAATAATAAGGGCAGCATTCGCTCTGGGAAGACGAGGGAATAAGGAAGACGTTGCTCTCCTTCACGCACCGCAGTAGGAAAATGATGAACAACGGGATGACAATGTCGACAGCAGGAATTCCCTCAACGCAATAGCAGCAATAGGGATTGCATGCCTCGATGAGGGATTTATTTATAGGACTTGAGATTTTGAATCCTATTAGGAATTAAATTCCCACGAAGCAAATCCTAATGTGTTTGATATTTCCATGTTAGTCTTTCCTACTTCCAAAACATCATCCGCTGTCTCCATTAGAGTTAGAAACCCTAAAGCCATGCAGTTCGAATGTGAGAGGGTTTGGGTTTCACAAAAGAACCCTATATATATATATATATATATTGTGCCCCGGCGTGTTTTGACGAAGACATATCATTCTATTTTGTTGAATTGCACTGAATATTTGTTGCTATAAAGGTTTTGCTGGTTGAATGGCTATGAGAAAAGTTATGAAGCTAGAATGTTAAAACTTTCATATGGTTGCAGTTCATACTTTTAATATGAAGGTTCTATATTGTTTTACTTTGATAGAATGCATGAATGATTTTTGTGTGTATTGACATGATGTTGATGTTTTTAAGCATGCAGGGTCAAATGTTTCTCAATCTTTGAAATCCACGATAAGAATCCCTGGTAGAATGTGTTTCACACCGAATATTTTATTTTACTTTGCTAAGTCCATGCGCAAGGGTCGACCCCTGGGTGTTGATTTTTCAAACCCGCACATTTTTCTCTCTGGCAATAGCAAGGGTCGACCCCTGGGAGATGATGTTTTTCTCGCCAATAATTGCACGGACCTGGGCTCAACATTGCACAGACCTTGTTTATAACATTGCACGGACCTTGTCATGGTTGCACCAACCTTAGCTATGGGTTTTACACTATATGCACTGACCTTGCCCATTTGTGCACCGATGCTCTGTGCTTTACCTACGTTTATACAATGTGCACAGACCTTGTGCTATTATGCACAGACCATGTGCTATGCATAGACTCTGGGCATGTTTGTGCTACATGAATAGACCTTGTTCTGCGTTGTTTTAACATATGCTTAGACCTATCCATCTTTGCACTGACTGTCATTTTGGCAAGTTTCAAAACTTCCACCGACTTGCATTTGCATTGTGCACGCACCATTGTTTGCACCGACTTGCATTTGCATTATGCACGCACCATTGTTTGCACCGACTTGCATTTGCATTGTGCACGCACCATTGTTTGCACATACCTCGTCCATATCCTCTACACAGACTTTGGCCCTATATGTATAGACCATGGGATAATTTGCACAGACTTTAGCCTGTGTATTGGTTTTTTTCTTTATGTTGGCAGGCTTCTGGGCAGTTCGGATCGTGCTTTTCAGATTGGTTTCGAAAGACCCATTTTGTAGACCCGATTGAGTTAATGTTTTACCATATTACCCTTAGGGTTTCTCCCATCTATTGGGTGTGTTTTTAAAGGGTTTTTGAGAAGGGTTTTGTGGTCTTTAATAATGCTTCTCCTTGCTATATATATTCTACGATCCCCATTCGTAGAAGATTCATTCTTGTGGGCTAAGCTTGTTCTATCTTTGCAGGAAGGAGGAGGAGAAGACCGGTGCTTCTGTTGTGGAAGGAAGAACCTGCTGCCAAGCTTGCATCCTTCGTCCCCAAGCTCTAAGTTGGAAGGGAGCCGCTACTGCTCTCCACCATCTCCTTGCCTGGACGGACTTCATCAAGGGGGCCAACTTCTTTCTCTCTTATGCTTCCATTCTATAGCACACTTCCATTTGATCTCCTAGTTGCGTGAATATCAAAAGGGGAAGATCTTGTCTATCCATCTTCTTAGTTACCTTGGAGCATAAGTTGTTAATCTTACACCAGGCTTTGTATTTTCATATCCTTCTCTTCTTAAACGCTTTCAGAGCTTGCTTCGTGTGTGTGCGGTTTCTTGTCGTTGTGCGAGAACCCATGTGTGTGGGCCGTCGAGCCCGTGTGTGGTGGTTGCTGCCGTCGTGCAGCGTGTTTTAGTGAAATCCTCTCGAGGTAAGAGGGGTGGACGTAGGATGGCACTTGGTGCATCCGAACCACCTTAAAATCACTATGCCGTGGTTTGCTTTTTATGTGGTTGATGATATTTCCTATCCGTTCGTACTACGAGTGTAAGTCGGCGAGATGAGAGTTTGATCAACTGTCCGCTCATATATTGTTCTCCGAGTGATTATATTTATGTGCTGGGAAGTTGTGAGGGCTTGCTTGCTTTTCATTCGTACACTCTAATCAAGCTTTATCTAAGGTTTATTTACCATATCTGTGGTTTGATTTATTTAAGTCTAAATTTGTCAAGAAGGGTGGGCAATCAATTCACCCCCTCTCAATTGCCTCCTAACCGGGCCAACAATTGGTATTAGAGCCTCGGCTCTGTTTTCATCTAGAAACCTAGCAGTTTAGAGAGATCTATTAGGAATGGCCAATAATCTCAACAAGGGGTTAATGCCCGAAGGGCATTCTATTCAAAGGCCACCTTTCTTTGATGGTAGTAACTACCCTTACTGGAAGAATAGGATGACCGTCTTTTTACTTGCTCAAAGTCATGAAATATGGACTATCATTAGAAATGGTCCATATGTTTTACATCCTGATGAGAATATGTGGGATGATGATAGTATTAAGAAAGCCACTGTGAACTTTAATGCTTTAAATATTATTCAGTGCGCTATTCACCCTAACGAGTATGCTCGTGTCTCCATGTGCAACATCGCAAAGGAAATGTGGGACAAGCTCAAGCTTATCTACGAAGGTACCACAGAAGTCAAGGAGATGAAGGCGAATATGTTGATCCGTGACTACGAGCTATTTCACATGAAAGAGGAAGAAAGTATCTCCGAGATGTTCGCACGTCTCATGGAGATTACAAATGGATTGAAATCACTCGGAAGAGAGTTCAAGGACACCGATTTGGTAAGGAAAGTGCTGAGGTCCCTATCACCAAGATGGCACACCAAGGCGACGGTGATAGAGGACTCTAAAGATTTGTCTACCCTCACCGTGGATGCACTCATAGGGTCATTGATGGCCTATGAGATTAACATTAAGAGAACAGAAGAGGAAACAAAGAAGAAAAGTCCGTTACATTGAAAGCTTACCCAGAAACAACTTCAAGCCAAGAGGATTCTATGGGAGTTTGATCAACTGTCCGCTCATACATTGTTCTCTGAGTGATTATATTTCTGCGCTGGGAAGTTGTGAGGGCTTGCTTGCTTTTTATTCATACACTCTAATCAAGCTTTATCTAAGGTTTATTTACCATATCTGTGGTTTGATTTATTTAAGTCTAAATTTTTCAAGAAGGGTGGGCAATCAATTCACCCCCCTCTCAATTGCCTCCTAACCGGGACAACAATTGGTATCAGTGCCTCGACTCTGTTTTATCTAGAAACCTAGCAGCTTAGAGAGATCTGTTAGGAATGGTCAATAATCTCAACAAGGGGTTAATGCCCGAAGGGCATTCTATTCAAAGGCCACCTTTCTTTGATGGTAGTAACTACCCTTACTGTAAGAATAGGATGACCATCTTTTTACGTGCTCAAAGTCACGAAATATGGACTGTCATTAGGAATGGTCCGTATGTTTTACATCCTGATGAGGATATGTGGGATGATGATAGTATTAAGAAAGCCACTGTGAACTTTAATGCTTTAAATATTATTCAGTGCGCTATTCACCCTAACGAGTATGCTCGTGTCTCCATGTGCAGCAGCGCAAAGGAAATGTGGGACAAGCTCAAGCTTATCTACGAAGGTACCACAAAAGTCAAGAAGACGAAGGCAAATATGTTGATCCGTGACTACGAGCTATTTCACATGAAAGAGGAAGAAAGTATCTCCGAGATGTTCACACGTCTCATGGAGATTACAAATGGATTGAAATCACTCGGAAGAGAGTTCAAGGACACCGATTTGGTAAGAAAGTGCTGAGGTCCCTATCACCAAGCTGGCACACCAAGGCGACGGTGATAGAGGACTCTAAAGATTTGTCTACCCTCACTGTGGATGCACTCATAGGGTCATTGATGGCCTATGAGATTAACATTAAGAGAACAGAAGAGGAAACAAAGAAGAAAAAGTCCGTTACATTGAAAGCTTACCCGGAAACAACTTCAAGCCAAGAGGATTCTATGGGAACCACCGATGACGAAGAGGTTGCCATGCTAACAAGAAGAGTACGACTGTTCTTGTGCCAAAGAAGACGATTTGGTGGGAAATTCAAGAAAGGAAAGAGGCAGTCGAAGCAAAGAAATGAACCATCAAAAGTGGCTGAAGTGATGTGCTACGAATGTAAGAAGATAGGGCACATGCGACGTGAATGCCTTGAGCTGCAGAAGAAGAAAGGAAAGATATTGAAGGGCAAGAAGCCCAAAGCGATGAAGGCCACGTGGAGCGACGAGGACGAGGATGAGTCCACTTCTAATGATGAACAAGATATTGAGGAGCTGGTGAAGGACATGTGCCTTATGGCAAGGAGCGATAAGGAGCATGTAATCTCTGACTCAGAGCTAATTACCAATGAACAATGGGAGCTTGCCTATGAGGAATTAGATGAAAAGTACAAAAGAATGAAAAATGAAAATAGAACTCTAAAGAAGAAAATCCATGAAATCTTGCATTCATCTAATTCATGTGAGAAATGTAGTTTGATTGACATGTAAGTTAAAAACTTCAAAAATGCAAATGATATTTTGGAATCTAAATTGGTTTTGCTTGAAGATGAAATTGCATGCCTAGAAGTAGAAAAGAACAATGCTTTTAAACTCAAAAATGAAATTCAAGAAAGACATGACTTGTTGAAAAAAGAATTGGAAGAATTAAATGCTAAGCTGATTGAATGTGAGAAAGTGAAAGAAAGATTGAACAGCGAAAATGAAAGTCTCATTAGTGAAATTGAAAAAGTGAAGAATGCTAGTGAGAACATGTTGAAAGGAAAAGAAAAACAAAGTGTGAAGAGTTTAAAATTTGTGCATGGCAACAAGAATGGTTTTCACTATGATGTTAGAAATTCATTTCATCATGGAGAATGTTCACACACACACCGTGATACATCAACTGTTAATTCTAGTTTCCCCTCAACTTTTAGGAAAGTAAATAACAGAAGAAATTTTGGTAGGAAGAGACCCACTTGTTTTTATTGTGGGAAGATAGGGCATGACATGTACATATGCCAGATAATGCAATATGATGATGACATGTTTCTCAGTAAATACAATCAATCATTTGGAAATGCTAACATCACGGGACCCAAGCTCGCTTGGGTACCCAAATCAAAATGAGCATGGTTGCTTATTGGTGCAGGTCTGCATGAAGGCTGGAGAGAATAAATTGTACCTGGACAGCAGATGCTCCGGGCACATGACGGGAAATAAACAACTTTTTGCAGACCTTGCAGAGAAAAATGTCGGTACGGTAATTTTTGGTGGACAGGACAGAGGTAAGATAATCAGAATTGGGAGAATTGGTAAGGATCTCAAACATTATATTGAAGATGTTTCACTTGTTAGAGGTCTTCGCCATAAGTTGCTTAGTATAAGTCAACTCCGTGACAAGGGTTACAAGGTTATTTTTGAGTCTTCTCACTGCACTATTGTTGATGCTAAGTCACTTGAAGTCAAATTCATAGGAGTGAGGAGTAACAATACTTACCAGGTTGACTTTGATGAAATTACTTCTGAAAAATTATGTTTAGTTGCTAACAAGAGTGAAGATGCTTAGCTGTGGCATCGCCGTCTTGGGCATGCCAGTTTTAATGTCATTAGGAAGCTGAATCGTCATGATTTAGTTAGAGGTCTTCCTGAATTGAATTTTGAAACTTCAAGAGTATGTGAAGCATGTAATAAAGGAAAATAAACCACAACTTCTTTTAAATGCAAAAACATTGTTTCAACAAAAAAACCCCTTTAATTGTTGCATCTAGATTTGTTTGGTTCCACCAGGACTCGCAGTCTTGGAGGGAAGCTTTATGGTTTCGTGATTGTCGATGATTTCTCGCGATATGCATGGGTTTTATATTTAGCTAACAAGAGTGATGCATGTAATGAATTCATTGATTTTTGTGCTAGAATTCAGAATGAGAAAGAATATTCAATTCAGAAAATTCAAAGTGACCACGGAAAGGAATTTAAAAATCATGAGTTTGATGCATTTTGCAGGAAGCAGGGGTACGAGCATCAATTCTCATCACCTAGAACCCTGCAATAGAACGGTGTGGTCGAAAGAAAAAATAGGACGCTCGTGGGGATGGCGCGTACCATGCTTGCGAAGAACGGTCTTCCAAGGTACTTGTAGGCAGAGGCAGTGAACACTACCTGCTACATCACAAATCGAGCAATAGTAAGACCTATCCTTAAGAAAACTCCTTACGAGCTTTACAAAGGTAAGAAATCTAACATATCACATTTTAAGCCATTTGGATCTATTTGTTATATTTTGAACAATGGTAAAGACAATCTTGAAAATTTTGATGGCAAAAGTGATAAAGGGATTTTCCTCGGGTATTCTCTAACTTCTAGAGCTTACCGTGTTTATAACACTAGAACTCTTGTTGTCGAGGAGAGTCCACATGTTGTTGTTGATGAATACACTATGAGGAAGTCAAATGATAATGATCATTTTATTGTTACTAGTGAGAATGAAATTGAAAAGGGAGAGTCGAGCAAACAAGGTGATGCAGTAAATCAAGATGAAGAAAAGGAGAAAGAAAAGGAACGAGAAGAGGAAGCTGAACAAGAGCAACATCGAACCTTCCACACCAATTGACCACGCACAAGGACCATCCATTGGAGAATGTGATCGGCGGTGTGGATGAAGGAATTCGAATGCGGGCTTCAATGAGGGAAGTTGAAATTCACGATAACTTAGCTTTACTTTCTAGCATGGAGCCTAAGTCTTTAGATGATGCCTTGAATGACAATTCTTGGGTTCTCGCCATGCAAGAAGAACTACACCAATTCCAAAGGCATCGGGTGTGATTCCTCGTGCCCCGGCCTGATAACCATCCTATAATCGGAACTAAGTAGATTTTCCGAAACAAACTTAGTGAAGATGGGGTGGTTGTGAGGAATAAGGCAAGGTTAGTAGCCAAGGGCTACTCTCAAGAATTCGGTATTGATTTTGATGAATCTTTCGCTCCTATGGCTAGATTAGAAGCCGTAAGAATCTTACTTGCTTATGCTTGTCACAGGAACATCAAGCTATTTCAAATGGACGTGAAGAGTGCCTTCCTCAACGGGATTATCAAGGAACAAGTGAATGTGGAACAACCACCGGGCTTCGAAGATGAAACATTTCCGGACCATGTGTACAGATTGGATAAGGCACTGTATGGTTTAAAACAGGCTCCCCGGGCATGGTATGATCGTTTAAGTTCATTTTTTATTGATAATGGCTTCAAATGAGGTAATATAGATCAGACGTTATTTACAAGAACTTGTGATGAACATTCTTTAATTGTTCAAGTTTATGTAGACGACATAATTTTTGGAGCCTCTAATTTGAAGATGAATGATGAATTTGCTCAACTCATGCAAGGAGAGTTCGAGATGAGCTTGATGGGAGAGCTCAACTTCTTCTTGGGATTGTAAATAAAACAACTCGACGATGGTATCTTCATCAACCAGAAGAAGTACACACAAGAAATCGTGAAGAAATTCCAACTTGAGACTGCCAAACCCTTTGCAACACCTATGTCCACCTCACAGAAAATGGAAGAAGAAAAAGGTAACAAAGTCGATCAAAAACTGTTTAGGGGTATGATTGGTTCATTGCTATATCTGACAGCTAGTAGGCCTGACATCCATTTTAGTGTCTGTCTCTGTGCAAGATATCAATCTTGTCCCAGGGATTCTCATTTGCCGGCTGTGAAAAGGATATTCAGGTATTTGAATGGTACACTTGACCTTGGTTTGTGGTATCCAAAGAATAATTTATTTGATTTACATGCTTTCACTAACTCTGATTATGCTGGATGTAAAATGGATCGTAAAAGAACAAGCAATCACTGTTAGTTTCTAGGGGGCTGCATGGTCTCATGGGCCTCAAAGAAACAACATTGTGTGGCTTTATCAACTGCCGAAGCCGAATACGTGGCTGCCGGTAGTTGTGCGGCTCAGGTGCTATGGATTCAACATCAATTGCTTGATTTTTATTTTTGTTTGAAAAACACTCCCATAATGTGTGACAACACGTCAGCATTAAATCTGTCCAAAAATCCTGTCCAACATTCTCGTACCAAACACATAGATGTTAGGCATCATTTCATACGAGATCATATAAACAAAGGTGATTTTGAGCTTGTTTTTGTTGATACAAAAAATCAACTTGGAGATATCTTTACTAAACCTTTAAATTCTGATCAGTTTTGTTTTCTTAGGAGAGAATTAGGAGTGTGCAAGTTAGATACTTAAATCTTTTGAGCTGAATTGTACATACACACTTTTCACCTTTTCATAAAGAAATTGTTCATACTGCTTATCTTTTGCACATAAGAAGTTCTTTCATGGCCTTCACATTTCAAACTTTGCCTTTTGTGCATATCACAGTGAATAACAATTTGGTTCTCATACATACTTTTATCTTTTCGCATCCGCATGTACATAAATGCATATACTTCATATACGTGTGCATGAATGCAATAATTCACTGGTATATAAAATGACGTCAGTGGAAAGGTGGATTAATTCCATCTGGAAGCTTTCATTATGCGTGAGTATGGTCTTCGGACCTATGTTCTCCGCCACGTATCGGTAATCAACTTGCTTGAAAATACCATTTTAACATGCTTGAGTGTATATAGATTACACACCTTTCAGTTTTGATATCTCATATGGCCTTAGACCCTTGCTAAATAAAAATGCTCTGACTAGTACATATTTTTACATGGCACGTATTAAGGGGGAGGTTTTTGTTATAACAGTGCATACACTTAGGGGGAGACATCACAATGAATAGGCTAATTTATCTCTTACATTCTATGCAATCTCTCACAACACTTGCACGTTTGAGTTTAATGATTCTAACAAATAAGGATTTCACTTATTCCACTAAACACATTTTAGGGATCTAGATCCCCTTCATAGAAATCACGTGACTTGTGAGGAAAAAGCCATCAGCCCCGTCAAAAATTTAATAAGTGTGATTTGACATCAAGTAAATCGGGAATCCCCCCTGAAACAAAGGAGGAAACTCGCTTTGAAAAGTGTCTCATCCACATTCTCATAAGTGACGATACCGAGTAACCGGAAAATGCCCCTAAAACAAAGGGCATGACTCGTGTCAAAAGGTTAGTCATCTTCGTTGAATAATGAAAAATAATCTTGGGGTTGTGCGAAGCTACCAAAAGTTGAGCACATTGTATGGAAATGTAGGGAGGAAAAGTTCTTACTTGTGTTCTTTAGGAAAATCTGTAAATCCATACTGTTCAGATTTCATTGCTCATACTTCACATATACATCTAGGGAGTAATTGTACGAATGTACATCTTGAATCAGTCATATTTCATGAGTCTTACAGTACCACTTCTTGTAAGCATTACCCTTTTACTATTGCTCATGAAACTCATGTTCTCGGTCTATAGCATATTTCTTAACCTGTTCATATAGAACATGCTTGACACTATATACAATAATGAATGCATCTGTGCTTGAATGTTCATTCCTTGCTTTTCATATGCATTTCATTGAGTTAACTGTGCATATCCGATTTTGCTTCCCTGTTTTCATAATCCCCTATTTGACTCTGACAAAAAGGGGGAGTAATAAAGTTTGCATATTGAGCTGTTGATTTCATTTATTTTAAGGATTGATGAAAGTTGCCATGTTTTGACAAAGGGGGAGTTAGATTTGTTCTACACAATTTTCTCAACATTTTCTCAATCTATCTCACGGTTGTTTCATTGGATGATGGCTGTGTTGGTTCTTTCATGCAAATCTTTGTGGCTTTTCAAAAAGGTTTTATCTTCGTCAAAAAGGGGGAGATTGTTGTGCCTCGGCATGTTTTGACGAAGACATATCATTCTATTTTGTTGAATTGCACTGAATATTTGTTGCTATAAAGGTTTTGCTGGTTGAATGGCTATGAGAAAAGTTATGAAGCTAGAGTGTTAAAACTTTCATATGGTTGCAGTTCATACTTTTAATATGCAGGTTCTATATGGTTTTACTTTGATAGAATGCATGAATGATTTTTGTGTGTATTGACATGATGTTGAGGTTTTAAGCATGCAGGGTCAAATGTTTCTCAATCTTTGAAATCCACGGTAAGAATCCCTGGTAGAATGTGTTTCACACTGAATATTTTGTTTTATTTTGCTAAGTCCATGCGCAAGGGTCGACCCCAAAGGTCGACCCCTGGGTGTTGATTTTTCAAACCCGCACGTTTTTCTCTCTGGCAATCGCAAGGGTCGACCCCAAGAATCGACCCCTGGAAGATGATGTTTTTCTCACCAATAATTGCACGGACCTATGCTCAACATTCCACAGACCTTGTTTATAACATTGCACGGACCTTGTCATAGTTGCACCAACCTTAGCTATGGGTTTTACACTATATGCACTGACCTTGCCCATTTGTGCACCGATGCTCTGTGCTTTACCTACGTTTATACAATGTGCACAGACCTTGTGCTATTATGCACAGACCATGTGCTATGCATAGACTCTGGGCATGTTTTTGCTACATGCACAGACCTTGTTCTGCGTTGTTTTAACATATGCTTAGACATGTCCACCTTTGCACCGACTGTCATTTTGGCAAGTTTCAAAACTTGCACCGACTTGCATTTGCATTGTGCACGCACCATTGTTTGCACAGACCTCGTCCATATCCTCTACACAGACTTTGGCCCTATATGTATAGACCATGGGATAATTTTCACAGACCTTAGCCTGTGTATTGGTTTTTTTTAATGTGTTGGCAGGCTTCTGGGTAGTTCGGATCGTGCTTTTCAGATTGGTTTCGAAAGACCCATTTTGTAGATCCGATTGAGTTAATGTTTTGCCATATTACCCATAGGGTTTCTCTCATCTATTGGGTGTGTTTTTAAAGGGTTTTTGAGAAGGGTTTTGTGGTCTTTAATAATGCTTCTCCTTGCTATATATATTATGCGATCCCTATTTGTAGAAGATTCATTCTTGTGGGCTAAGCTAGTTCTATCTTTGCAGGAAGGAGGAGGAGAGGACCGGTGCTTCTGCTGTGGAAGGAAGAACCCGCCGCCAAGCTTGCATCCTTCGTCCCCAAGCTTGAAGTTGGATGGCAGCTGCTGCTGCTCTCCACCATCTCCTTGCCTGGACGGACTTCATCAAGGGGGCCGACTTCTTTCTCTCTTATGCTTCCATTCTATAGCACCCTTCCATTTGATCTCCTAGTTGCGTGAATATCAAAGGGGAAGATCTTGTCTATCCATCTTCTTAGTTACCTTAGAGCATAGATTGTTAATCTTAAACTGGGCTTTGTATTTTCATATCCTTCTCTTCTTAAATGCTTTCGGAGCTTGCTCCGTGTGTGTGCGGTTTCTCATCGTCGTGCGAGAACCCATGTGTGTGGGCCGTCGAGCCCGTGTGAGGTGGTTGCTGCCGTCGTGCAGCGTGTTTTAATGAAATCCTCTCGAGGTAAGAGGGGTGGACGTAGGACGACACTTGGTGCGTCTGAACCACCTAAAAATCACTGTGCCGTGGTTTGCTTTTTATGTGGTTGATGATATTTCTTATCCGTTCGTACTACGAGTGTGAGACGGCGAGATGAGAGTTTGATCAACTGTCCGCTTATACATTGTTCTCCGAGTGATTATATTTCTGCTCTGGGAAGTTGTGAGGGCTTGCTTGCTTTTCATTCATACACTCTAATCAAGCTTTATCTAAGGTTTATTTACCATATCTGTGGTTTGATTTATTTAAGTCTAAATTTGTCAAGAAGGGTGGGCAATCAATTCACCCCCCTCTCAATTGCCTCCTAACCGGGCCAACAATATATATATCTACTTTCTCACGTTGGTGTTTGAGGGTTTTGTGCTTTTTGATTGCTAAGGCCCATATATAGAATCAAGGCTTGTGTATAATGGTTGGGGCCTTAGTGGTTTATTTGTAAGGCCCATTGTGTAAGTAAGTTTGAAGCTCATTTATGTATTTAAGACTTAGCTCACATACGTGAGGCCCTAATGGAATAACTGGGGTTGGGCCTATTTAATTGTAGGTTTTATTTAATTAGGAAATTTTTATTCCTATATTTAATCCAGGGTTGCTACACTCTTCCCCACTTAAAAGAATTTGGTCCCCAAATTCAATTCTATATAAACATGGAGGGTGCAGAATACTTACAATTTTAAAATAGGTCGGGGAATCTCTTCTTTATAGATTCTTCCGTCTCCCATGTGGCTTCTTGTTCTGAGCACTTGCTCCATTGCACCTTGACCATGGTAAATGTCTTGTTCCTTAGTGCACGAACCTCACGATCAAGGATCTTCAAAGGTTTTTGTTCATATGTGAGATCCTTTTGTGTTACCAGGTCGCCGTGATCTATGACGTGGGTTGGATCGTGCACATATTTCTTCAGCATAGAAATGTGGAACACTTTGTGAACCTCAGACAGTTGAGGAGGCAAGGCGATGAGGTAGGCAACTTCGCCAACTCTTTCTAATACTTCGAAAGGACCAATATATCTTGTAGTAAGCTTGCCCTTAACACAAAACCTTCTAATGCCTCTGCCAGGGGAAACCTTAAGGAAGACGTGGTCTCCAACTTGGAACTCAAGATCTCTCCTTCTAGTATCGGCATACATCTTTTGCCTCGACTGAGCCATCTTGAGTCTCTCTCTGATCAGCTGGATCTTTTCTGTGGTGTCTCTTACCATGTCTGGACTAGTAGTTACTTTTCGCCAACTTCATCCCTGTACAAGGGTGATCGGCAACTCCTTCCGTATAGCGCCACGAAAGGTGCCATTTGAATACTTGCCTGGTAGCTATTGTTATATGCAAACTCGACCAAAGGCAAGTGATCATGCCAGCTTCCACCGAAATCAATGATACAAGCTCGTAGCATGTCTTCTACAACCTGATTCGTTCTCTCGATCTGACCATCCGTCTGAGGATGAAAGGCTATACTAAAGTTGAGTCTCGTCCCCAGAGAGTGTTGTAGACCCTTCCAAAAATGAGAAGTGAAACACGGGTCTCGGTCAGACACGATTGACACAGGAACTCCATGCAGTCTGACAACTTTTTTGATGTACAAGGCAGCAAGAACATCCACTAACCATCGGCTCTTGATCGGCAGAAAGTGAGATGACTTGGTCAATCGATCTATGATGACCCATATTCCATCATGTCCTCCTTTAGATTTAGACAGACACATTATAAAGTCCATACCAATATCCTCCCACTACCTCTTAGGAATATCTAGAGGATGCAGCTTACTGGTAGGCTTTTGGTGTTCCGCCTTGACTTGTTGGCTGGTGAGACAACGAGACACAAAGTCCGCTACCTCCCTCTTCATGTTGGGCCACCAAAAGGTCCGTTTCAAGTCTTGGTATATCTTTGTAGATCCGGGATGAATTGTGTACCTTGATCTGTGAGCTTGTTCTAAAATCTTCTTTTTCAATTCCGGACAATCCGGTACACAAGTCCTTTCCCTGAATAATAACCTTCCATCTGATGCTACCTTGAAGTCTAGTCGTTCTTCTAGCTTATCCTTGATCTCTACTAACACTGGGTCACAGTCTTGAAGTCCTTGTATTTCGGTGAGCAGATCTGGTTGTATTCTCATGTGTGACGGAGTAATATACCTTTTCTCATGATCCGTACTTATATCAAGTTTAGAGAATTGCTCCAGCAACTTCCACTATTGGATCATACAATTGGCTAATAATGCTCTCGGCTTTCGACTAAGGGCATCAGCTACGGAATTACCCTTTCCAAGATGGTATTGTATTGTGAAGTCGAAGCCCTTGAGATATTCTAGCCAACGTCTCTGTCTCATATTCAATTCCTTCTGAGAGAATAGATATTTGAGACTCTTGTGATCGAGTACACGATGAACTGTTCTCCACAGAGATAGTGTCTCCAGATCTTTAAAGCAAACACTACCGCGGCCAGCTCTAAGTCATGCACCGGGTAGTTCTCTTCATGCTTCTTTAATTGTCGGGAAGAATAAGCAATGACCTTCCCTTGTTGCATTAACACACATCTGAGGCCGATGCCAGATGCATCGATATATACCTCGAATTTTTCCCCTTCAGTTGGTAATGCTAATACCGGGGCGGTAGTTAGATGATCCTTCAAGGCTTGAAAGCCCTTCTCGCATTCTTCATCCCACTTATAAGGAATCTCCATACGGGTCAGCCTAGTAAGAGGAACGACGATCTTGGAGAAGTCCTTGATGAATCGCCTGTAATATCCAATTAGACCCAAGAAACTGGGGATCTCAGTAGCATTGGTCTGCCCTTCCCAACTCTTCACGACCTCGACTTTTGACGGGTCAATAGAAATCCCATCCTTCGAGATCACATGTCCTAGGAAGGACACTTCCTCGAGCAAAAAGTCACACTTGCTGAGTTTGCATAGAGTTGATTATCCTTCAATATCTGTAATGCAATCCTTAAGTGTTCTTCATGATCTTCTTTGGTCTTGGAATAAATTAATATGTCATCAATGAAGACCACTACGAATTGATCCAGATGAGGCCTGAATATGCTATTCATCAACTGTATAAAGGCTGCAAGGGCATTCCTTAGTCCAAAAGGCTTAACAACAAATTCATAGTGCCCATACCTGCTCCGAAATGCGGTCTTATGAATGTCCTCATCTTTGATCCTCAATTGGTGATATCCTGACTACAGATCAATCTTTGAGAAATACTTGGATCTAGATATCTGATCAAATAACTCGTCAATCCTCGGTAGTGGATACTTGTTCTTGATAGTAAGATGGTTTAATTGCCAATAGTCGATGCAGAGTCTCATCGATCCATCCTTATTCTTTACAAATAACACGAGCGCTCCCCATGGGGAAGTGCTCGGTCTGATAAATCCTTTCTTCAAGAGCTCCATCAATTGTTCTTTCAATTCCTTGAGCTTGGCAGAGGACATCATATAAGGTGCCTTAGAAACTGGACCCGCACCAGGGACAAGGTCGATGGTGAAGGCCATTTCTCTTTGTGGGGATAATCTGGGTAAATCTTCCTGAAATACATCGAGAAATTCCGAACCACTTGGATGTCTTCTATCTTGGATTCCTTAGCTTCCGGTGCAGTCACAAAAGCTAGAAAAGCCATGCACCCTTTCTTAAGAGCTTACTAGCTCGAAGAGCCGAAATAATGGGTGACTTGTTCCATCCCTTAGGGCTAGTGTAGACTAGTTCCGGGAACTCCTTGAAAGTTACCATGCCGTTATGGCAATCTACAACTGCCTTGTGTGTGGATAGCCAGTCGGCTCCTAGTATCACGTCATAATCTTTCATGTCTAAGCATATTAAGTCACTAGGTAAAATTTTCCCTTTTATCATGACTTCACAATTTAAATAATGATGTGAGATATCAGATTCATTTTCGAGAGGGGTTGAAACAACTAGTTTTATCCATTCTGGTTCCAAAGGTAAAGGATCAGCAAACTTCTTGAAAATAATGGAATATGATGCGTCGGTATAAAATAAGACACGAGCAGACTTGGAACAAATCTTTAAGGTACCTTCCACCAGTCCGCCTTCATCTTGTTTCGCCTCTTGAAGAGCTTGGAGGCATGCTTGCTTCTTCATCAGGCGCTTCTCGTCTCTGGCTTGTTCATTAAGCAAGGGGTAGTAGGGAATCCGATGATCACGGCTCCTGCAATGGAGACAAGCTCCTAGTCTTCTCCAGCATTCCTCGGCCTTGTGGCCGGCCTTGTCGCAGTGCTTACACACCTCCTTTGAAGGTGTGGTAGTAATGGAGAAGGGCTTGTTATTATTCTTGTTGAATTTCTTCTCCTGGGAGGAATCTCCTCCGTTGCTAGTCCTTTTCTTATTAAAGGTTGGCTTGAAAGCACCGGAGCTTGTAACCTACTCCTTCTTGTCCTTCCCACAGATCCGATCAGACAACTCCGTGGCGTCTTTTAACAGTTGGGCTCTTCGCACTATCTCCGAATAGACTTGAATGTCCATCGGCACCAGTTGGGTTATATATTGCGGTCGAAGCCCATTTAGAAATCTTCTCGCCTTCATCGTCTCGACTTCCTCTTCTCAGTACCCACTAGATGCAGTGCGTACCTTGATAATCTAGAGAATTGGGCCTCATACTCGACCACTGATAGAGTTCGTTGCTTGAGTGTGGTGAATTTTGCGGCCTTCTTCTCTTGTATACGATCAGAGAAATACTTGTTATTAAAGTGCTCCACAAACTCCGCCCATGTAATATGATCATGTGCCAATGTAGCTTCTACAGACTCCCACCAGAAGCGGGCGTCCCTTTCCAATTGGAAAGTTGCTAGTAATACCTTCTCTTCGTCCGTGCATTGCATTATCCAGAATATCCTTTCTACTTCCCTGATCCAGTGCTCGGCATCATCAGGGTCGTATGAGCCAACAAACTTGGGTGGATTCATATTACGGAAGCCTCGGTAGAGATCTCTTGCTCCACGGTTAGCTCCGCCCTGCGCCACTTGTTGTAGCGCTTGAGTAAGACCCTGAACAGTGCGTTTCATGTCGCGCCACTGAGCACGTTCGGCGGCCATGATCCTACAAGATTTTTAATAACTATATTAGTATATGATAAAAAGTTTTAAGTCCCTAAGTTAACTTAACCCATGGTTCTACCCAATCTCACCGGGGTAAAGGTATAACCTATCCTTGGACTTGGTTTCCTAGGAATTAAATATCCTAGGCTCTGATACCACAAAAACTGTCACGCCCCGAGCGCGGAAGGAACCCGGTACAGGTGACGAGTTTGTATCGATCATGTCAATCAGAGCATAAGTGTATTTGACACAAAAACAGAGCGCGCAAAAGTAGAGATAAGCCAAATCCTTTATTTATAACGACCTTCAAGGTAATTTTATTACATAATCTCAATAAAAAGTACTAGAGGACAATCCTGACTCAAATAAAGGAAGATTACAATAATTGACTCAAGAAAGGAAAAGACACAGATAGAAAGATGCTTCTATGACTGGATGGCTCTATGCTCGTCACTCATGTCCGTTCCCTTCCGAGTGATCCTCGTCATCGGAATTACCTGAAAAAAATGGGAAACACTAGGGTGAGCGAACGCTCAGTAGGAATTATATCTCACGTACAAGCTTGCTTTAAATAATTACATGTTTCATGAATGCAAGTATAGCTATGCATGTACGCATGAAAACGACAAGAGAGAGAGAGTATCAAAAGATAATAAAGCTGAACTAACAAGAATTCAAGATAATCATGTGAAATGTAAAAAGATAGTCAAGCATGTAAATATTTCAAGTCATGTCACGTGAATTGGCTATTTTAATATCAAGCAAGTAATTACCCGTTCCGGCCCACGCAAGTCATGTCATGTCAAGTCAAGTACGAGATTATGGAATGCCATTAATTCTAGAACGACAAGTACTTCGGTGCAATGCCACACCGTGATCAATATAGCTCCCATGGGCACAAGTACTTTCGGGTGCTCCTCACAGGACCAGATCGGGCCCTAATGCGCAAGCATTGAGTCATGTATATTTTAGACATCCACTATAGTTATAGCCAATATAGAGTTCCAAAGGGAAAACCATTGTAGGATGATAAGATAGACTTCACGAATGAAGGAGTTCAAGGGCTGAACTTTGAACAAGTATGACACATCATTAAAACCTCACGAGAACCAAGACATGTCGTAAAACTAGGTAAATGGCATCCACTCAATCGCCACGATTTACAGAAATAGCGCCCACATGAGTGGTCGCTAATTCCTGTGAACAGTACTGGCACGAAGAATTAGCGACTTCTCATTCAGTCGCTCATTCATAAATAGCGTCCATGTCACGGTCACTATATCAGGGAATAACGGCACTGGACAGGTCTCCAATTCCTTCTGATGCCCAGGTCCGTGTCGCCAATTACTGACAGAAAATAGGCTTCTCAAAGAGGCTAGAAATAGCCCTCTAAGAGGGCCAAACATCACGTTTCTCTAGAGTGATGTGACAAGACACAATGTCATGGGTTTTTAGGGTACAACCTGCTCGGTGGCCTTGAGGGAATCTAAGACTTCACGTAGACTTACGAAGGTCTCTATGATGAAATCACCAGTCCGAAGGAAGGAATATCCCGCGGAGAGTTCAAACATCACCGAGAATTGAGTGTGTAATCGATCAAATCAAAACAGGGACTCCATCTACGGATGTGAGATGAGAGTGCCAAGTAACCCGCGATATGGGTCAGAAAAACTCGATGAATTTGTGAAATAGGAAAACATCGCCTGTCCAGAAGTCGCCATATAAAGAAACAACGACCTTCTGAAAGGTCAATCATTCACATGTTATCATAATTTTCATGTAATTAGTTTAAAATTAACGACACTGCATGAGGGCGTTAATTTCTAAGATTTTTCCAGAAATTTATAATTATGATTTTAAATAGCGACTGTGTACATTGGCGTTCATTCTTTAAATAATGCCCTGATCTCAGTCGTTATTTCATAATTTACCAATATATTCATCATTTACTGGTTATTTTACAATTAGCGCCCTTGCATGAGGGCGTTCATTGTCTAAATCGCGATGACGTAAAAGTCGCGCATTCTTTGTCTAGTGATACACATCGGGCAAATACGTTCCTAGACACAAGTTACTATTCATAGATTTAAAGTATAGAGAATCAGAAAATTTTAGACATGATCTGACAGAGAAAATTATCAAGAATCTAGAACTATATCCACACTTTAAATTTAATGTCAGGTTTTGTAGATATAAATTTTTAAACATGCTATATTTATTAAATACTTAAAAGAACAGCGACTAAGTCTAAGGTCGCTCATTAATTGACGCCCTTGGCACTGTCGCTATTCCAAAAGAAATAGCAACCGTGCATAAAGTCGTTCATTGAATCAGCGCCCATGACATGGTCACTATTTACTATAATGCAGTAAAACTACAGTAACAAGAACAAAAAACATAGTATCATGTTATGTGACCTATATGCAAGATTATTACTATGTTTAACAAGTTGGGCTTCGTAGCTTGAGAACACCTACCTTGTTTGGCTTATTCTGGATGACGGACATATAGGTTTGAGAGATAATAAGAATCGCACTGCAACTGCTACCGTAGCAGCCGATGATCATTAGGAGAAGAAGCCTTACTTCTTCACGTGTGATAGTAGGAGGAAGAAGAAGTGATGTTTCTTCACAGCAGCAACGGCAGGAAAAAGAACTAGCTTCTTCGCGTGATTACGACAGAAGAGAAGCAGCAGGAAGAAGCTTGCTTCTTCAGAGCAGCAACAATAATAAGGGCAGCAGCCGCTCCAGGAAGACGATGGAAGAAGGAAGACGTTGCTCTCCTTCACGCACCGCAGCAGGAAAATGATGAACATCGGGATGACAATGTCGACAATAGGAATTCCCTCAACGCAATAGCAACAATAGGGATTGCATGCCTCGATGGGGGATTTATTTATAAGACTTCCGATTTTGAATCCTTTTGGGAATTAAATTCCCACGAAGAAAATCCTAATGTGTTCGATATTTCCACGTTAGTCTTTCCTTCTGCCAAAACCTCAGCCACTATCTCCATTAGAGTTAAAAACCCTAAAGCCATGCAGTTCGAACGTGAGAGGGTTTGGGTTTCACAAAATAACCCTTTGTGTATATATATATATATCTACTTTCTCACGTAGGTGTTTGAGGGTTTTGGGCTTTTTGATTACTAAGGCCCATATATAGAATCAAGGCTTGTGTATAATGGTTGGGGCCTTAGTGGTTTATTTGTAAAGCCCATTGTGTCACGCCCCGAACCGATAGCAGCGGAACGTGTCGTTTGCTCGGAACGTGGCAGTTAAACAGTCATGTCAATCAGAGCATAGTCATTTCCACAAAACAGAATTTGGACAAATAACAAATTTCATTTCAAATATAAGTTCTTTACATATTCGGGCCCATAATAAACGAAAGACTCAATAAAGAAAATTACAATGAGACTCTTGACTCGACCTAACATAAGACACAGGATAGCAAGACTAGACGGATCATCTAGATGTTAGAGTTCACTTCACTCTTGCCCTTGCCCATCATGTTCGGTCTCGTCGTCACTAAGGTCATTACCTGAAAAATATTGGAAAACGCAGGGTGAGCGAACGCTCAGTAGGACTTAATATCTCATGCTCCAAGCTAGCTTTAAGTCAATTACAGTTTAACATGCTCATGCAGGTCATGCGAGATATAGAAATCGAGAACTATAATGATATGAGATAAATTCAAGAACTAGAAAAAAATGAGTAAGCATGATGCTAGAAAAACTCATGAAGAGTAAGGACAATGATAATGAAGAGAGTATAGCAAGATCTTAACAAGTACTTTCTCAAGCTAGGTCAAGAGCATTCATGAGGAAAATATAACATTCATCTCTCTATGACGAACACTATCACGAGAGCTTCAATGTATCCATTATTATGAAGGATCTTCGTGACAAGATAACGTGTACTATCATTGGGGGTAATTCAAGAACTTTTATGATGATCGATATAGAAGTAGAACAATTACTTCTACAAGCATTCTATAGCATTTGCCAAGACACTAAGGGAATATCACGACGATATGATAACCTCTCCAATAAGGCAATTCAAGATCTTTTCATGACGAACAATTAGTTGTAGAATGGTGTACTATGAGGGCAATTACTCCCGATCATCACTATCATGAGAGCGTTTGCACATCTAGCACTACATAGGATTGGCCAATGCACTAAGGGGAAAATCACGATGATATGACCACCCCTCATGGAAATAGCACTAGGTAGTATTTGGTCGCACACTTAGGAGTTCTCACGACTGTATGATTGCCCCTAAGTGCCAATAACCGAGTTGGTGAATGCCAGCACCCGATCATCGTATACCGGTAACGTTTGGACTTTACCTCGCCCAATGAGGGTCAGATCAGGACCTGTAGCATTTAAAATATCATTTTAGTGGGACCCATAGCCCCAGACATTTAGTCTAGACTAATTCCATATTAATGGCCAAGAATTTCAAGGATCAAGCATGTAAGAACATTAAGATAGATTTCATAGAACATAGAGTTCAAGGATAGAACTTATAATAAGGATGATATATCAATAAACCATATGAAAACCATGACATTCTGGAAATTTGGGTGATTAGGTACAACCAGCTCAGTCGGTCTTGAGGGAATCCAAGGCTGCGAGGAGACTTACGGAGGTCCCAATGACTAGCTTGCCAGTCCGAAGGAACGGAATGTCCAACGGAGGGCTCGTATGTCACCGAGAGTTGAGGTGTATAACGTGAACCAATCATGAAACATGGACTCCATCTACTGACGTGAGATGAGAGTACCAGAAGACCTGCGGTATGGGTCAAAGTCGGAAGAAAACTGTGAGAACATGAATGTGTTAATTATAGAATTCATGTCCATCCAATTCTATAATTAATTATAATTAAATAAACTTATATTATTTGACGTTCATGGGTGGCGTCATTTATTAATTAGCGTCCTCTTGGAGGGACGTTAATTTTATGATTTTTAACTTAATTTATTTAACAAGAATTCACATTTATATCTATTTAATTGAATAATTTCAAAAACATATATTCAAAGACATATTTATTTATATAAAATAATTTAAAAAATAGAATATATGATAATTAGGAGAAAAATTCAAGGATTCTAAAAATATATTTTTTATAATTTTATATTGCATAGTTCAATAGATATAGATTTTCGAAGGTCTAGTTACAAGTTATATATATATATATATATATATAAGATTTGACGCCTTTTCCTACGGTCGTCCAAAGAAATTGACGACAATCAAATTGTCGTCATTAACAATTTGTGTCCATTCTTTGATCCTCCCGTTCTCGATGTACACGTGTCGGAATCACGCGTTCTATATATCGAAATGACAGATTCAAAAAACTCTACCTAACCGGACGTTCAAAATAATTTTTCGTTGAGAGATGGGGGATCTTGAGATAGGAGGCACGAAAAATGGTGCAACCACTCTCACTATCTCGATCTCCATCCCACTAGTACGCCCATAAATTTTCATGGCCAAAGGACACTATGGCGCCCCCAAACAGGCCATCAACGTAAAAATATATAACTATGGTACTACAGTAACCATTGCAATTCACCGTGTAACTATTAGAAATTCATATATTTAATAAAGTTAATCATTAACAGGTTAACACACCATATAATCACATGAAAATTTACAGTAAATTTTGGGGATTTCAAGGATATATTTTTCTAGAATTTTAATTATATGATTACATGATTATAAAATATTTAATCATGATTTACTTCTATTCACTTAATGATTTTCTACTTAGAGCATGCAGGAAGTCATGGCATAAAACGTATAAAAACATGCAGGATGATTAATCAGATTTGACTTGGGAGATTGCCTACCTCGTGTTGCTTTTAACCAGAAAGAAGAGTAGCAGAGGATGAAGAAGAAGAATAACGGCAACTGAAGCAGCAGGACGGTGAAGGAAAAGAAGAAGAGTCTTGGCCGCTCCTTGTTATCCACAGCAATCGGATGAAGAGGAAGAAGGCGCCCTTCACATAGCAATAGGAAGGAGAGGATGGCGGCAACGGCAATAGCATCAATAGGATGCTTTGCTTGCTGGTGGGATGCTTTTATAGGGAGGAGAAGTCTTTAGGGGGGGTCGATGCTACAAGGGAAAGGTTTTAAATCTCCCTTCCAATGCTGTAAACTCCATTGCCATATACACCGCCACTTTCTCTGTTTTATTTTTTGAAACCCTAAAGCTTGCAATGCATGCAAGGGTAACAAGGGTTGGTTGGGTGTTGGCCGCACACGTGGGTTTTGGTCATGACATTTTGGGTTTAAATTGTTTACAGATATTGGGCCCACGTGGCTTTAGGTTGGCTCCATGTGAGTGTTGGGCTTTGATAGTGTGGGTATTGAAAATAGCCCAATCTTTTAATGTGCATGGTTTAAGAGTCTCGGGTGAGTTTATATGTTTGGGTTTACAATGGCCCAACCCATTATATGGGTTGGCTTCTATAACAGTTATGCACTTGGGTGAAAGCTCATTAAGATTTTATACATTTATTTATATATTTATAGGTGTACGATGTGTGTTTAGCCCATTAGTTCAGGACTATATTCTTTATTTTAAACCCAAATTGTTTTTTTTAATTCCCATTAGTTATATTCATTAGAATTATAAATGGTTAAATGGGTTTAGGCCCACTTATTATTTATGATGATTCGATTGGTAGAGCTTTATTTATATCTCTTGTTTCCTTTATTTATGTGTCTTCCTAATTAATTCCATTGTTGTTTCGGGTATCAGAGTCGGTTTTGGTCCTATGAAAACCTTTATATGTATATGTACGTATTTATTCTTGAATTATAATTTTAATTTTAAACTAAAATAGACAAAAGTCATACTAGTATCTATTTCTCAATTTATTTACTTATACTTTTATTATCATTTAAGCTCATTAACTATTTTAGCTAATTATCACTTTTCCTTTATCAAAATTTTAATTCCCATGATTTTCTATATCTAATATTTATAGTTATTTCTATTTGTTTTATATTTAAATTTTCGGGGTGCTACACATTGTGTAATTAAGTTTGAAGCTTATTTATGTATTTAAGACTTAGCTCACATACATGAGGCCCTAATGGAATAACTGAGGTTGGGCCTATTTAATTGTAGGTTTTATTTAATTAGGAAATTTTTATTCCTATATCTAATCCGGGGTTGCTACAACATTTCTGGCTGGCTCGGAGACTGCTGAATCACCTCTTGCTGCTGAAGAGGAATCCTCTATTGAATAGCATCTTGGTAAGCATATCTCATTATCGATCCTCGGGTCCTCAAAATATCTCCCTTCAGAGCCGCCGCAACCTAATATGCCGCATCTAAATCTGATACATGAGCAATAATCAGTGCTTGCCGAAGCTTAGTTTTCAAGCCCCTAATAAAATGTTGAGTTCTCACTATCTCATCTGCCATCACATACGGGGCATAACGACCTAGCTCCACAAATCGGGCACGATACTAAATCACCATCATATCACCCTGCAGCAAATTCATGAACTGAAACATTCTTTCTGTTCGAAAGTATGCAAGGTTAAATGCTCAATCAAACACTTTGACAAAATCTTAACATGAGATATGTCGGAGGGGTCAGGACTGAAAGGTTATTTCCCATTCCGCAGTCCACCACAAGAGAGTTGATCCTTGCAACTGATAACTCGCTAACTGGACTCTCTCATCCTCGGCACATTCCATTGACCTGAACACTCATTCCATGGCCTCCATCTATGCTCTCGCCGCATCAGCATCCGACTGGCCTACAAACTGAGGTGGTTGAAATTGCATAAATTCTTGCACAATTCACCCACGACTACCTTGCCATGAGCTACTGTAATACCTTAGATTTCGGACTTCCACCTCTTAGGCGTCGGATTTGATTCTTTGTGAATAATTTAAGAGCCATGAATTTTGGAGATATTATTTTAAAAGATTTTAGAGGGAATTATGGGATTTTATTGATATTTCAAAATTTATTTCACTAAATTAAAGGAAGAATGGGCATAACCATATTTTGGTTTATTAGAGGGCTTCTTGCATGAAGAAAAAGAGAAAATAACAAAAAAGGGAAACAAAACATCTTAAAACCCCCAAACCAACGTAGAGGGTGACACCCCCTCTCTTACTCTCGACACTCCTCTCTCTCCCTCATGCATCCTCCCCGAACCCTCCTCCTTTCCTGACTGCGGATAGGGTGCTATGAGGAGATCCAGCCGAGGTACGGAGAGGTGGAGGAGCGATCTTGAAGGTGAGACGGTGATGGTTCGCTTGGTGGGGCCACATCTCACGCATGGGGTTGGTTTTTCTGTGAAGAATCGAGGTAGAATGGCGTGATTTCCCTGAATCAGGTAGGGGGATGGAATCCTTCACTTCTCATTGCGATTTCCTGTGATTTGGTGTTGTTAATAGCAAGATAGGATGGTTTGATCATTGGAAAAATGGGTATGTCATGTGTTCTTCATAAGTTTTGATGTGAATGTGGAAATCCATGTGTTTCATATAGTTTTTGGGCATTAAATGTATGTCTTTTGATGTATGAAAGCATGAAACAGAGTTTGTTTTTGTATTTCCCCTTGTTTGAGTAGAGTGGGATGGGGTTTAGGACAGTTCGCCCATGCCCGTATCGGAAGATTGAACGCGGTTAGTCTTCTGACCGCATTTAGCTTCTGGACAAGGTCTCAACATGGATAGGGACCGCGTCTAGAGTAAGGGGGGCTAGGTCAACAGACCTGAACGCGGTGGTCAGGGTGACTGCGTTCAGGATGGATGCGGTCACACGATCGATCGCATCTCTGATAGACGCGATGCTTTCCCCAACCACGTTCAGCGAGGAGGGTCGACCGACCTTGGTAGGTCTGTTGACTAGTTCCTGAGCAGAAATGCTTCTGGGAAGTCCAGTTGACTGACCCCCTTGGACCGGTCGATCGATACCCCCTGACCCAGCGCAGAAAATGGCCTTTTCGGCCCTAGAAACTTGGTTTTTCACCCCCAAACTTAGATGGAAGTATTTTTGGATAAAATAAATAAGGAATTGGTCGTGTAAACCCCATGAGGGCCATCTCATGGTGGGACACCCGATGTAAGACCCGTAGAATTCGAATTTCCTATTGGACTATAAAATATTAAAATTCATGAATTTAGGAGATTTTTAGGGTTTTATTGGGCCTAGTTAATTGGGCTTTGAGTATATATATAAGAATTTTAGAATTTGAATGGGGCATATATCAAATTTTGCTTAACTTAGGGGTTTCTAGCAATCTGAGTTTTTTTTTGAAAAAAAAATATAGGTCGAAGGGTTTTTCATGAGAAAGAGAACCGATGGTTCTCTCCCTCACGCCCTAACCCTCCCCCCCCTTTTCGGCAAAAACCGCAGGCGCCCGATTGGGCAAACCCGCAGGCGACGCCCCGCGACCACGCCGCGAGCGGGCGAACTCCCTTTCCCCCTTTCGTCTTCACGGCGTACGGCGGAGGACGGCGAGGTGACCCAAGGCCGGCGGCGGCGACCTCGCCGACGAACCAGCAAGAGGAAGACGCAGCGTCGCCCTAACCCGTGGAACCCACGAGCGGCGGCTCCTCTCTCCCCCTTTCCCTCTTTCTCTTCCCAGCGTGCCGACGACCCGAAGGCCTTAGCGGCCTCGCCGGCGGCCTCGCCGGAGGGCCTGCAGAGGTGGAGATCGCGGCGGCAACCTCGTCGGAGCGAACCGCAGCGGAAGACGACGGCATCGATGGCTTTCTCCCTCTCCTTCTCACAGTGGAATCATCGTCCTCGGCCTAGATCCAGAGGAGGGGCGGCCTTCCAGCCTCGTTTGGAGCTACGAGGAACGCCGTGGCATCAACCTGGTATGAACCGTGGAGTGGAGAGACGGCTGGGAACGAGCGAACCGCGGCCACCCTCGGCTTGCTCGCGGCCGCATCGGGCGTTTCCTTTGCGATTGAGGTAGGGGGATCGTTGCTCTAGCCTGTTAAATTGTTCATAATAGCATGCCCATCGTCGCTGAGTTCATAGATTAATAATAGCATGCCCATCGTCGCTGAGTTCATAGATTAATAATCGCATGCCCATCGTCGCTGAGTTCATACATTAATAATAGCATGCCCATCGTCGCTGAGTTCATAGATTAATAATAGCATGCCCATCATCACTGAGTTCATAGATTAATAATAGCATGCCCATCGTCGCTGAGTTCATAGATTAATAATCGCATGCCCATCGTCGCTAAGTTCATAGATTAACTGGCATGCCCATCGTTGCTGAGTTCCTAGGCAATAAATTGTTATATTATGATGGTTGATTAATGGTAGGGAACAGGTTAAAAATTATGCTTCCCGTCGATTTAAGTCGACCGGGAAGAGGTCCGATTATGATGCCTGTGGATCCGATTCTCCGGTAAGGTCCATGTTTATATTATTTCAATTTTTGTAACGGTCCATCCATAAGCCGTCTACTGATTCGAGCGGCTGACAATTTGACCGCGTAAATATTTTAAATCTGTATTGTGGCGGAAGCCTCGCGGCCAAACCGTTTAGTAGCACGCAGCGGTTCATTATTCGACCGCCTAATCTATCATTTATGCGTGTTTGTGTAATTATGCATATGCGTGTTTGTTTAATTATGCATATGCGTGTTCGTTTAATTATGTATTTAATGTTGCATATTTACCATGTTTAAATAATTTGCTAAACTTTGGCATACTTATTGATGCATGAGCTATGAGTTATATCTTCCATATGTTTCTATGCTATGTTGATAATGTGAATGTATTAAATGATGAATTGATTCCATGATTTATGAACTGTTTGGATTCATCTCTCATGTGTATTTAAACCTTCATTAATATGGAAATCATGTATGTTGAATTACATTTATTGATGCATGAGTTATATTTTCCATATGCTCCTATGCTGTGATAATGACATAGATGTGTTTAATGATGAATTGATCCCATGATTTATAAATTGTTTAACTTGCATTATTTCTTCATGTGATTTATTAAATTCTCATGATGAATGAGTAGTTTTTATATATAATCACATGTCTTATTGGTGTTTAGAAGCGCAATGAATAGTTTAGATTTATTCCTCAGGTGTGTTTAAATCTTTATTAATATGGAAATCATGTGTGTTGAACTGATAGTGTAGCGATCGTATGGCTGACTACTATTGTTGTCGAGCGGCCTTTTTCTATGACCGCCTCTCGACTTAGCGGTGCAGGCTAGACCATTTAATCTTCGTACACTATTTACAGGTTTCCGTTCTAATAAGCGGCAAGAATGTGGTGGCCGTTAGACTAACCGCTATTGTCATGTAAATGGCATGTCGAGTGACTACCTATTTACCTTTGCAGCCAAGTCTAGGCCGTCATTATTTCCAGTATATAGTTTTATCACATTTTCATCATATTTTTCTGATCATGTGCTTAATGCTAAATGTATAGCATGCTTAGACATAGCTATAAACCATGATATGTTGTTATGCTGCGCATTATCATTTCTTTTACTTATAACGTGTTTTCATATTCCATTAAAGTTAACTTCTTATCTCTATTTGACTGATCCCACTAGACGTAGCCTAGCGACGATGAGTCGAACCACCTGGGAGGGGTGGCTAGGTAATCCCGATATACGGTTTTTAGGCTAGTTTCCGTTGGCCCCTGCTTTAAAGTAGCGTCCTGCTGGGGAGGAAAAACTAGCTAAAGGCCTGGCTCTAGGCACGAGCCGTTGTGTGCACACGTGGTCAGGGGCTTGGACTAGTGCCGACGGGTGCAACCTTGACTAGTCACTCGTTACTGTTGTCCCTTGTACTTACTACGGTGTCTCCAGTTCCCATGTTCGTCACGAGTGTGAGACTCCTGAGACGTAGTGTAAGTCATCAGTGGACGCATCTGGTCTTGCTTATAGTGGCTTCTTTCTCCTGTCAGATGGATTATAGGAACTTGACTTAATTGGATATTAGACTATTTATATATTCATATGAAGGTCCTCGAACACTGTAGGATGCTTTAATACATTCGTTTATTCGTTTAATGGTCTTCGAATATATTGAATGTTGAATGTATTCAATTAAATAGCTAGTTTCATTATATGTTCGTTTCCACGTTGAAGAACATATGGTAGAATGTATTCAATGAAATAACTAGTTTCATTATATGTTCGCTCCCATGTTGTAGAACATATGGTAAAATGAAGTCAATTAAATAGTTAGCTTCATTCACATGTTAAAATCTTGAAACTCATGTTTAACTTTTATTACTTCTCCAAGTGATTTATTTTCTTCTCGTAATGAACATGTGATCCTTGTATGTAATCATATGCCATGAACTATTAGTCTTCATATGCCATGAATTATGAATCTTCATATGCCATGAACTATTAGTCTTCATATAATGTGTGATATCCTTATTACTCGTCTTTCTAGTAATTCTTAGCCATGTTATTCTGTTGATATTTCCATGCAGTTCTATTTAATTGCTTATGTTCCATGCAATTATGATATTGTTCTTGTAATGTTTGCTGCGAGGTAGGGATCGGCGTGAACCCTACTGAGCCAATGAAATGAGGCTCACCCTTTGTGGTTACAGGTGAAACGCAGTAGGCTTGGCTTTCTTGCGTGGTTTGAAGGTAGTTGATAGGTCAACCAGCACGTGTCAACCAGGGTATGCCCCTAGGCTTTGTACCTTTCTTTTGAGTTGTACTTTGGGAGCTTGTATAGTTATTGGACTATTGTCTATTTTAAGCATGTAAATTATATGAAAAGAAATTTTAAATTTCAGTTCCTTCTTTCCTGCACTTATTTTAGATTGTTGTACACCCCACGACAACCCTTTTATCACTTTAAGGAGCTTTTCCGCTCTTGGGAGGCCTCGCAGGATCCAAGTGGTATCGGGTTTACTCGATACCCGGACCCTGGGTCATCACACCCGATGACTTGGTTTAAAACATGTGAGTACACCCCATGGTGTGGAAATGTAAACAGTTTATGGTTTTCTGAAATAGCAACCTCGGTGGACTTGTGCCTTACGAACTTAGACTCGTGTTCCATGTGACGAGCGTGTGTCCATGACTGGTTACACATTGTTGTGTCTCTGATTTTGATGATGTCTAACTATGACTCATTGATTTATTGAGTCATGGAAGTGAAGAAATATTGGATATTATTTAAAGAATCAAATTCAGATTTAAGGGATTTAAGGCCCAATAAAGGCCCAAAATATGTTCAATTTCATTACATTTTACAGGCCTTGAAGATTGGGTGAGAGCCAAAGAAAAGCAAGCTAAGCAAAATGCACTAGTTGTCAACTGGCTTCATGGTTCAGGTTGACTGACAAAGGGAAAGTCAGCCGGCTGAGTTTGAACTCAGTCGACAGATATGAAGATTCAGTCGATTGACTTTTTGGCGAGTCGACAGACTTCAGCAACATCAACTACAGTGCAAGCAAACAGCAGCAAGGCCTTCAGTGTGTCGACCCACATTCAAGGTGAGTCGACCTGCATGATTAACATAGAAGCAAACAACAACTGCATTCAGCAGAAGAGTAGCAAAGAAAATCAGTCGACTTAGGTAAAACTCAGTCGACAGATATCACACAGGTCGACTGACTTTCCACAAGCTGCAACAACCATAGTCAGCCGCCAGCAGCATCAACAGTAGCAATGAGGAGAACACACTTCGACTCATTTGAAGCTCTAAACAAGTAAGCTACTCATTTGAAGCTCCAAGCCATGCTAGCAGCATCCAACAAGTCAGCTGAAGTGGGCTCTCTCATTAAACCAACTGAAGTGTGTCGACACACTTGATAAGTGAGTTGACCCATATTTCCATACAGTTACAGCAACAGTAGCATGAAGCTAGCAGAAGCCAACAGCAAGTCAGCAGAGGCCCAGCACATGCCAGCACAAGCTAGCAGACAGTGTATAATTCAGTCGACTGAATTATGAAATCAGTCGACTGACTTGGGCTTGGTCAAGGAAGCATGAGCCAACACAATGGAGCTTTGAGTCGATGCAATGGACTAAATTGGAGCTTATGTGTTGCAGCTGAAGAAGACTGACTCGACGCACTAGCCAATTGGGCCGACTCATCTGAAGATGCACAAGCAAGTCAGTAGACTTTCTGAAGAATCAAGCACAAGTTAGCTGACTTTGGGAAACTCAGTCGACTGAAATGGAAATCAGCCGACTGACTTTGGCTCGACCGTACTGACACTTGAGGTACTTAAGCAGTCATGTGGACTCTTCCTCACATGATTGGCACACGTCCCCAGGACATGTGGCACTATTTCTGAAGAGATCCTAAGTCAAAATATTCCCCCTTTTGACATGGACCAATCAGAAAAAGGCATGGAAATAAATGTTATCCATTAGCCATCTGCTAAGTCACGTGAGGTAAGTGTGAGCTTCATTCGAAGACCAATCTGTGGCCATTGATTTCAGCACCTTAGTACCAGGTTCTTGAGTCTTCCAAAGGTCTGAACGGCCTAGATTGCATCTCCCAAGATGAAGGGTTCAGATCTAATCCTCTTCCTATAAATATGTTGCGATTACCAACTGGGAAGAGCGGCGAGCATATTTCAGACTGAGTAGAAATTTAGAGGGAAAAAAAGATTAGCTCGTCCTTGAGAAAGAGAAAGAGAAGAGAGAAAGAAAAGAGTGAGCATCCCTGAGCAGTTTAGAAGAAAATCTGAGAAGAAGAGTGAGTAGAGAGATCAACAAGCAGGCTGTAGTGATCAAGAGAGAAGAAGAAGAAGGATAAAAATGGAGTATCAGAATTCAGTCAAAGTGCTTCTTCGGAAGCTACATTATTTTTATTCACATATGTGTTTTACTGAGTCTTGTTGTCCTTTTACTTTGGTTGTATTTTTCCTTTTCTTATCACTTTGTTAAGCTTAGTTTGTTCATGGCCGTGCTAGGAAGCACGGTAGGTGTTTGTGCACAGAACTCCACTATGCACGTGGTTGCTCTGGGTAACCAGAGTGTGATGAGCGTGCTCCTCGTGTGCTATTGGTAAGCAGCATTTTTGTTCGTACTAGATTGCATGATCAGGGTTGTGTACAGCAAGTTGCTATACACGTTTGCACTCTGAGTGGTCAGAGTGTGTGAGGATGTTTTTCCTTGTTCAAGCTGTGTGTCAGCAGTTGTAGCGATCTTGATTGCGTGTGTGTGGGGATTCTTCCTTGTGGTGTTTATCAGCAGTTAAGCCTCACTCGGTTGAGTGAGGGGTGGACGTAGGTCCGCGGGTTTGCAAACTAAACCACCTCAAAAATCTTCTATGCAATGGGCTGAGAATTGTGTGATTGATTCATCTCTTCTATCACCCATTCACAGGATGGTTTGCTGATTATCGTGTTTGATGTCTTAGTTATTTGAGCTTCAACGTTTTCAGTACGGATCACATATACCCTTTGGGTGTTCGATCTAGGCTCGGTGTGTGCCTCCTTCTTGTTAAGCACCTTCGGTTTGGGCACACTAGTATTCCGTTGTTCTCCATTTAATTGAGTAGACGGACAGTTTTTAATTGGGCATATTTTTAGAGGGATCTATTCACCCCCCCTCTAGATCCGTCTTACTGCACTAAGGGACCCAACAATTGGTATCAGAGCGGGTCTCTGACATACTCAGATCAAATGATCTGCAGAGAAGATCCCAGTGCATTTTCATCATGAGTTCCTTTGTTGAGCAGTTTTAAATGAACTTTTTGCCAGTTTTTGATGGTTCTAACTTCACTATCTGGTTAGGCAGAATGTGTAGGTTTGTTAACTCTATTGATTCAAACCTCTAGAATATCATATCTCATGGTCCTTATAAATTACCATTGGACAAATCCAAATGGTCTGATGAACATAGGACAAAAAATAATGATAATCTGATTGCTCTGAATTTATTGAAAGCTGCAGTCAATTCTAACGAATTTCCATATGTCTTTACTTACAGAACTGCTAAGGAGATATGGGATGGCTTGGTCAAGGCCTATGAAGAGAAGAAGGTGGAACAGGAATGCTTGATGGCTGGCAGCAGTGATCGGATCAGTGAAGAAAACCAGGAGGTAAACACTGAATCTGATGAAGTTACTTTTGAAGAATTGTCTGACGCATATGATGAATTGTTTAAGAACTATAAGAAAATCAAGTAAGAAAATAAAAAATTAAAAAAGAAAATTAAAGAGAATATCTGTTACTCTTCCTGCGAAAAATGTTCACATCTTGAGGAATTAAGTAAGGCTTGCATGTTTGATGTTGAAATGCATAAAGATCAAGTTGCATACTTAAGAAATGAAAATAAAGAACTCCTAACCAAAATATCTGAACTTCAAGAAACTGAAAGAGAGATGAAAGAAAAGTTAAATTCAATGGCTGATGACCAAAAATTGCTTGATGAATTGGTAAAAAACAAGAATCTCAGTGAAGAGAACGAAAAAAAACTGAAAGAATTAAATACAGCCATGTCTGAGAGATTGCTTGCTTTTGGAAAAGGAAAATGTCTAGCTGTTGATGAATCTGAAAAAGTGCATGTTCTCTTGCAAGAAATTTAAAATTATAAAACTATTAATGGAATGTTGAATGACAGGATTGCTGAGTGTGAAGAAGAGATTGCCAATTCTGAGTTGCATATTTCATCTTTGGAAAATGAAATCAAAGACTTGAATGTATCCCTGTCAAAATTTGTTGAAGGAAAAGAAAACTTAGACAAGATGTTGGAGACTAAGATCAATTTTCAAAGAGAAGGACTAAGATATGATCCCAGTAAAAAGAAAGCTTTTGGTCTGAAAACACAAACCTCCTTTGTGCATGCACCCTGCTCTTCTAATATTTCAAATTCATCGTCTATTGAGGAACCCAAATAAAAAATTCAAGTTCAATCAAGAACCAAGCAATCTAATGCACCACCTAAATGTCAAAATGGTCCTAAGAGTCAAAAGAAAATGTTTGATGCTCATAAGTGTCACATGAAGCATGCACATATGGGAAGAACTTCAAATTTTAGTTATTTTTATTGTGGAATGCATGGACACATGATTGATGGCTATAACATCATGAAGAAGGATGATTTAAATGCATGCTGAAATCAAACTATTTTTAATAAATAAAGAAAAATTTTAAATTGGAAGAACATGTCCAAGAAAAGAAATTCTCCTCAATGTTGTTGTCATTGTGGAAAGCCAAGACAATTATTGGCTATTGGAAAGGGGAAACAACTTGTATGCAGAAAATGTTAAATTCCCTGCTCGCAAACAAAAAATCACTACATTCATGCATAAGAAAAATGTGAAACCCTTTGTGTGCTGCCATCACTATGGCAAGTATGGGCATGAAATGCATGACTGTTTCACAATGAGAATTGATGATTTAAACGCAATGAAGAAGAATTTGCATGGAGCTAACTCTCAAGGACCCAAGAAAGTTTGGGTACCTAAAAATATCAAATGAAAATTTTTACTGCAGAAATGCCTTGAGGCCGAGTGAAAAGCTTGAAAATAATGGCTGTTCAAGGCACAAGTTTGATAATAAACTCACTGGACTTTTACAAATAAACCCAAAGACTTTAAAGACCAACCCTTTGGCTTATAATGCCTTACAATTGCAAACACAATTAGCCAAGGGTATAAATACAAATAAAAAGACACAAATGCAAAATAAAATTGTTAAAGCCCGATGTGATTCCCATCAGTATGGCTCAAGGGACATGTGGGGCTAGTTCAAAGTCCAACATTGGACTTGGACCAAGGGGGGAGAAGAATGGAAAAAATTCAAAATTGAAGGCCCATAAAGTCAAGGGGGCGCCCCCCTTTAATGTATTATACTCCATGTTGTATTTTTATTTTATTTGGTCATTTGACCACACGGGGGAACAAAATCCTATCCCTAGTTTACCCCTCCCTAACCCTAGATCTAGGGGTAGTTAAGGTCAATTTTACTTTTCTATATATTCCATGTAATTTCCTTTTGATAGAATTAATGTGAGAAAATTTCAGAAATTGCCAAGAGCAGCCCAAGGGCACCCCTTTCTCTCTCCCACCCCCTTGCAGATAGATTTCTGCAAAATTCTTGAGGTGTGAAGCCTCTGCCCCTCCCCCTCTCTGAGTATGAAGCTCAGCCCCGCCGCCGCCATTGAGCCGCTGTCGCACCGCCACTGCCACCGCATCGAAATTCTGTCCACATCAGGATAGAAGATTGAAGCCTGATTTTTTATCTCCACATAAGGAGATTGGATCAAGCTGTAATTTTGAGTGTTTGTTCTTGTTGTTATCCCCAGTCTCCATTTTGAATTTCGTGCCAATCAGAGGTCATTTGGTATTTTTCCTGTAATTTTAGTTCCACCCTTGACAATCTGCCAATTTGCAGATCTACAGGATAGGAGTCTGTTCTTCTATTTTTCCCGCCCCCTTATACATCTCTAGAAACTCCCCAAAAATTCATGCGTGTTCCTCACTTTCCTACCTTCCACCCATAATTTTCTAGGGTCTAGATCTATCGTCTTCCTGTCGGTAAACATTCACTTTCAGGGAGAACTCAGTTTGTCCTGTGTGTTTGTCAGTCCGAGCCGGCAAAAATCTTTGTGGAACAGTCATTTTCATTTTCAATCCATTCACTTGATGGATTTGAAGAAATTATATGTTGTATCTCTCTAAGTCCTCTATCCATCGGTACCACTTTTACGTCAATCCAACATCGGATCTGGCCGCAAAAAATCTTTTTGTGAAGGCGCACAGAGCAGATCCGAGGACAGGCCAACAACCCAGTCTGAGAATTAATTCCTCAGAAAATACGCCGGCTCATCTTCGGCAACCGTCGCTCCTGGAGATTGATCGGCAACCCATCAGAAGCATCCCAGCCAGTCCCCGCAGCAAGGAGTCGATCGGAAGCCGCCGTCCGAGTTGCTGAGTTCCCTTGCTGTACCGAGTTGGAACAGTACCGAGTCGGAACCGAGTCGGACCAGCAGCCCGTCTCCGGCCCAAATTACTGCCCATCAACCCAAGTTCGCTACTCCCGGGCCCCACATTGTAGCCCTTTACCTCACTGTGTGGAGTGGGCGATAAATTTATTTCCGTAATTATTGTAATATTTGTACACCGGGAGTACGAGCTTCGGCTGGGGTCATCTTCCCCACACCCAGAGCCTGGAGGTAAACTCGCCTCCCTCTTTATCGCATTTGCTTATCTCGTATACTTTTCAATGCCGCTGCTAGAGTGATAGGATTACTAGCTGAATATTTATTTTTATCACCGCTGCGAGAGTGAGTGAGTGAACTCGTCCCGCGACTCAATCCGAATACATATGGAAAAGCCGATACCCGAGGCGCATTGACGATTTCTCAACCGCACACGATCCCGCGTTTCCCTCGCATAGGGACGTTCGCGAGCTAGAGTCCCTTATTGTCTTGAGTCGTGTCCCATCCCGCATCAAATTGGTATCAGAGCTAAGTCGAGTCTAGGGTAGTCTTTGATTAAAAAAATAAGAAAAAAATCATTTAAGTTTAGAGAGAGTCTAAGTCGGTCCAAGATTGCATTTGCATCCCTTTATTCGGTATATCAAAAGGTGTTACCCGAACGTTAGGTTATGCCTATCGGGAAGGTCACACAATTGCGTGAGAGGATCTTCGGATCCCGGAGCTCCGCCTAGTGCCGGATATGGGTTGAGTCCAGGTTTGTAGTCGAGTCGGTACTCCAACTTTGCATTAGTGTTTAGGGTAGTGTCTAGTGTCTTGTCACCAAGTGTCGGCATGGCCATCCTATAGCTCCTCGTGTCCCATGGATCCCCAAAAGCCCACGTCATATGAATTGTGGGGACACACCCAAGGATGGGGAACCCAATCTGATGTAAAACCGACCTTGGACCTATTTTACAAGCATTCAAGTTTGAGCAGCGGACTCACACTAGCGAGCTCACCCGTATGGCACACACTAGGGCCCGAAGGCAACTAGGCGATGTTGGAGAGGGTCCGAGGTGGGACCATGAGGCTCCAAGGGTTGGCAAGCTTGGGGAGAACCCAAAATGGGCCTAGGATGCCCAAATCATGGGCGGCCAACACACCAAGGGTGTGGGTTAAGTGGATTCACTCTCAACTCGCCCGCGGTGGTCACTCAATTTGGTGGCAATGTAAAATCGGACACTCTCTTACCGCCGACGGAGTAACTATAGTAATACTAAGCTAAGCAAGTCCAATACAGCAATGAGGGATGTTCAGGAGCTCACCTAGCCGGCGTGAAGACGCCGACTCCGGCCGGAGACGGGGGCGAGCGTGGAGGCGAGGGTATGCACCCGCACGCCGCGTCGGTGTCGCTTCAACCTGAAAGTGTAAAGAGTACAACACTACGCCTCTCGCAGGAGGGATGATCTTGGGGTGGGGATTAAGTTAATTACATCCAAAACTACCTCCACGCAGGGAGGGGCCTTCAGCCGGCCAAACGGGGTGGGGATTATGCAATGAAACTTGACCTCCCGAGCTCCACCGGTTCTGCCCTGCTTCAGGTTCACTGGACAGACAGTCGGAGACGGTGCTGCCACGGGTTCCACAGAACTCGGATCTTGACGAGACCAGCGCCAAAAGTTTCCCAACTGACAGAGGATGAAGCTTGAATTTTTGGGGAAGCTTTGATACTCGGGGCTGACTGCACCGGCGACTGGAATAGGACAGCAGCGTCTGGTCTCTGGCGGGTACCGAACTGATGCAGCAGGTTGCAGAAGTCACTGTGGGCTCTCCCGGACTCCGATTGGAATGAAACTGGGACAACAGGGGGTAGCCTGCCGTCTCCGACAAAGAAAATTGGAGCAGAGGGTTCCGGTGACCGATTGAGTCCCTTCTTCTTGGAGGTGGCAGCTAACTTGAAGTAGTTTCTTCCCTCCAAAAATGGCGCTCAGAGCCTTCACGAGCTGGCCGTGGCAGAGTCTGGGACCGGACTGATTGATTCTGCCTCTGTCTGGTGCAGATCAATGTGGCTGGTTGCAGAGGGTGACACGATCTCTAACGAGCTCTGATTGAGGCGAGACCTGAACCGTTGGAACCGTAGCCGAGTCTTCTTTCTGTCGGCACCGACGGAGACATCGGCAGATGTCGGAGAAGACCGGGACGATCAGATGAGTAAAGGGGTGTCGGTTCTGGCTCCTGTAAACTGACCTGACACACTTGGAGTAGAAAATTTGTAACTTGAGATGCCGATGTCCAAATGCAGCTCTGCTTCTTTAGGATGAAAGAGGACTTGAGAGGGAAGAACTTTACTGAAGAACACTTGATCTGAATCCCAAAAGGTTCGTCGTGGTCGGGCTTCCAATCTCGCTCTGGTTCTCTGCCTAGGGTCTTCTGTGCAGTCGTGGGAGATCAGCTCCTGCGGACAGCTCCGACCTCGGAAGCCGGCGAAACCACCACCGTTGGAAACCTATCTCGATGACGATTCCAGAAATATAGGCCTTGCCACCTGAATCTTTGAGAGACGGTCGTGGCTGCCTCTGCAAGTTGCTGCAACTCTGCTATCTGAAACAGAGGCTGAATGAGAAGAAGATGAGGGGGTGGGGAAGGGGATGGCCAAGAGAGTAAGAGGTGGAGGGTGAACTTGGCTGGTATGGGGAAGGGGGGCTGCGACTTTGGGTGGTTTGGGAGGTGGGGAGATGGAAGGGAACTGCCCTAGGGAGAAAGAAATTCAAATTTGGGCTTAGGGAAGAGCCCCTTCAACCTTGGGGAGAGGAAGGGGTGCTTAGGAAGTGGTGTTGGGTAGTTGGGGGTTGGGAGGTGGGGTGTGGATTGGAGGATGCCACCTTGGGTTGGGGGGGAGTTAAATGGGTGTATGGGGAAGGGGAGAGGTCTTAATGAGGGGTGAATGGGGAGGAGAGAGAAAATTCGAAAATTGGGTGGAGGGAGAGAGAGAGAGAGATAAAGAGAGAGAGAGAGAGATAATGGGTGAGAGAGGGAAGAGAGATTTGGTAGAGAGGAGTAAGACTAGAGAATTCTTTCTATTCAAATGATTCTTCAAAAGTTGTTACATATGAGGAGTGGGGTGGCCTATTTATAGGCACATGACTTTTTCACAAAGGACCCTAACAAAAGACACAATGACTAATAACCGAAGGGAAGGGGGGGCATCCATGGGCCTAGCCCAATGAGATGGGCCCAATAACCTATCAAACCAACATAATGACTCAATACCTAGGAAAATGACTCAACAACCTAGGTACATGACTCAAATAAAGTGAAAATTACATGATATTGACTCAAAGAAAATGTGAAGATTACATGACTAGACTCAAAAATACATGACTAACATAATGGCGCTTGCCGACGAACAATCCGAGTCCGGAGAAAATGTGGAGGGGCAAGGGATGCCCTCATCATACCCCCGGGGTGGGGAAAACTCGACCCCGTCGAGTATGGGTTCACCAGGGAAGTAGTACATCGAACTGCGGCTCTGGGTGATCCTCGATCTCCATACTCAACCCGCGACCATAGTCGGGGAACAGTGCTTCAGCTCGACAAAGTGACTCGGTCATACCCTCATGCTGGCGATGGGATCTTGCTTGCCTAGTATTGCCGCTGTGTGCTCACGTCGGGCTCTCAGACTATTTGTGGTAGAACTCCGAGGGTGTCTCTCACAAGGGTAGGTGTAAGCTGGAGGCACTCACTAGGATCCACCGCGGTGCCCTTATAAGGTGCTAGATCCGCCACATGAGAAATGGGGAGAATCCCAAAACCCTTTTTGAAAGTTCAACCCATAAGCCGGGTTGCCAAAGCCACTCGAAACTTGGCAAGGTTCAAGTCCTTGTGCCCTCAATTTGGAGGTGACCCTGGGGTAGAGCCACTCCAAAGTCATCATCGTCAAGTTACCAACTTGGAATTCCAAGTGGCGCTCATGAGTTTTTGCTCGCTTGTTGTGAATATCACCGCTTGTTGCTTGATATGTGCTTGGATGCATATGCCATGCTTGATGATGCGATGTGAGTGGACAATGTTTGGTATGCAAAGGTGGTCCGGGGCAGCCACATGTAGATCGATCATGCTTTGATGCTATGAAGATTGTGACAGACTCAGGGGGGCCGGGACATCCATAGATGAACCTTTTATGCATGGGTATGACAAATGTCAGGGGACCCGGACATCCATGTATGCTCCTCTCATACTTAAGACTCATGATGAATGAGGGTGGGCCAATACATCTAAATACGGTCCACTTATGCTTCCTACTTGACATGTGGGTGATGTAAATGAATGTACCCGACTTATGAATCATGCCAAGTGGTGTTGTATGCCAAGACTTATGCACTCTTGTGACAAAGATGTCTCCTATGTGTGGGCCTTTGGACTTCCATTGGAATGGGTCGAAGGGGTCTAGAAAGGTGGATATCATGAGATGGGGCACTTCCTCGATCCCTAGGTGTATACCACCCAAAGTCATGGTTCCCATGGTGTAACCCGGGTCTGGGATGGGGTGGATTGGATCAAACATGGTGGGTTGGGGTAGGGAAAAGTAGGTGGTAGTTAAGGTGGTTGGGTTACTTGGGTTCCTTGACTCCCATTGGAATGGATCATAGGGATCATAAAGTGGGTTACCAAGGGGCTCCATGTCCTCAAGGTACTCAAAAGGTGATGAGTCGTCTTCTTCTAGTGGAATGGTTGGGCCGGTGTATGGGGTGGGCTGGTTGGTCAAGGTTTTAGGAATCACAATGGTAGGGGAGTGGACTAGGATGGGCTCTTCCACTATGGGGAGAAAGAAAAGGATGTCACTAGTGTAGCAACCAATAGTGCAAACCGAGGAGATAGACCCAATGCATGGATGGATGAGGTTAAGGCTCTTGGGTTGGTCTGCTCCTAGGGCCAATAAAGAAGTCAAGTCTGATTGTCACTTTAGACCTTTGAGGAGATCATCCCAATCTTCTACCTCATAGTAGGATTGGATTGTGGTGTGATAGGAGTGGAGGGGAACAATTTGGGATGGATATCCCAAAGGTGAGAGAGGTGGGGGTGAGCTAGGAAGGGTGGGTCCTTGCTTGAGCCATTGGAGTATATGCTCATTCATGGTGAAGGTGGGTGACTCTTGAGGATCCGGGCTATTTGAAGTGGTAAAGGGTTGAGGCTTTTCCTTACCATTGGTGTGATCTTGGGCTTCCTTATGGGTGGGAATGGGTTCCGGACTAGCATCTACTCCCATGTGGAGGGTTGTGGAGGTTTCAATTCCTAGTGTTAATGGGTTGGGTAGGTCTAATGCGGGAGAATTGGTGATAGCTGGAGCATGGTGCACTTGGGGTGGTGGGCAAGGGTGGACTTGGATCGGAAGGGGAAGTAGAGGAGGCCTAGGTTGGGGAAAGATTGGTGTAGGAAGCGGGAGGTGAGTTGGGTGAGGGGTTTTGGGTTTGGGGATGGTGGCCATTATGGGCCTTGGTGGAGGGGTGGACACGGTGTCCACATGGTTTTTAATGGTGAGGGTTGGATGAGTGGTGGTCACCATGGAGGGAATTGGGTCGGTTAGGGGTCTCTTGCCCTTGGGATCATTTGGGGTGGAAGTGGGGGCTAAAGAGGCTTGACTAGTGTAGGTTAGTGAAGGGGGTTTTGGTTGGGGTGTGAGGGCCCTCATGGGATTAGGTGGGGAGGTGGAGGCCTTGGAGACTTGGGTTCTAGTGGTAAGGGTTTGGACGGGTGGGTTTGGAGGAGTGAGAGTGCTCCTCGAGTTTTGGTAACTCGGGTAGGAAGGGGACATATATTTTGCTCTAAGTTACTCCTTCATGTCCTTTCAAGTGGTGATGGGAGTTTCCCTTCTAAGTATCTTTAGCCCGACAATTTGCATCCAATAAGTTTCCGCCCGTTTGGTAAGTTGCATTTTGGCAACCAATGCCTTTTCATCCTCGGATATATGATACCAAGTGAAGTATTGGTCCATTGTAGCTTCCCAATCTAAATATTCTCCAGGAGAGGTTCCATCAAAGGTGGGAAGTGGGAAAGGGACCATTCTATCGTCTGTCCTTAGGGTGGGCCTATTTTCTCCAAGTTGGTTGAGTCGGTCCGATATGTTATCAAGCCGCTCATTGGCATAGGTCAAGGCTTTCATGAAGTAGTTGACATGGCCAGGGAAGTTATGGGTGTTAGTGGTAGGCATCTCTTGGTGGCTTGGTCTTATGGAGCGGGCCGATTGGTAAGGTTGATATGAGGTGGCCATACTAGGGGACAAGAGTGATGCACTTGAAGACTCTAAATGCATAGACATGCCCTAGGACCAACATGATAGAGACAAGTTATGAACTTGCTCGGATACCACTTGATGTAAAACCGACCTTGGACCTATTTTGCAAGCATTCAAGTTTGAGCAGCGGACTCACACTAGCGAGCTCACCCGTATGGCACACACTAGGGCCCGAAGGCAACTAGGCGATGTTGGAGAGGGTCCGAGGTGGCACCATGAGGCTCCAAGGGTTGGCAAGCTTGGGGAGAACCTAAAATGGGCCTAGGATGCCCAAATCATGGGCGGCCAACACACCAAGGGTGTGGGTTAAGTGGATTCACTCTCAACTCGCCCGCGGTGGTCACTCAATTTGGTGGCAATGTAAAATCGGACACTCTCTTACCGCCGACGGAGTAACTATAGTAATACTAAGTTAAGCAATTCCAATACAGCAATGAGGGATGTTCAGGAGCTCACCTAGCCGGCGTGAAGACGCCGATTCCGGCCGGAGACGGGGGCGAGCGGGGAGGCGAGGGTATGCATCCGCACGCCGCGTCGGTGTCGCTTCAACCTGAAAGTGTAAAGAGTACAACACTACGCCTCTCGCAGGAGGGATGATCTTGGGGTGGGGATTAAGTTAATTACATCCAAAACTACCTCCACGCAGGGAGGGGCCTTCAGCCGGCCAAGCGGGGTGGGGATTACGCAATGAAACTTGACCTCCCGAGCTCCACCGGTTCTGCCCTGCTTCAGGTTCACTGGACAGACAGTCGGAGACGGTGCTGCCACGGGTTCCACAGAACTCGGATCTTGACGAGACCAGCGCCAAAAGTTTCCCAACTGACAGAGGATGAAGCTTGAATTTTTGGGGAAGCTTTGATACTCGGGGCTGACTGCGCCGGTGACTGGAATAGGACAGCAGCATCTGGTCTCTGGCGGGTACCGAACTGATGCAGCAGGTTGCAGAAGTCACTGTGGGCTCTCCCGGACTCCGATTGGAATGAAACTGGGACCATAGGGGGCAGCCTGCCGTCTCCGACGAAGAAAATTGGAGCAGAGGGTTCCGGTGGCCGATTGAGTCCCTTCTTCTTGGAGGTGGCAGCTAGCTTGAAGTAGTTTCTTCCCTCCAAAAATGGCGCTTAGAGCCTTCACGAGCTGGCCGTGGCAGAGTCTGGGACCGGACTGATTGATTCTGCCTCTGTCTGGTGCAGATCAATGTGGCTGGTTGCAGAGGGTGACACGATCTCTAACGAGCTCTGATTGAGGCGAGACCTGAACCGTTGGAACCGTAGTCGAGTCTTCTTTCTGTCGGCACCAACAGCGACATCGGCAGATGTCGAGAAGACCGGGACGATCAGATGAGTAGAGGGGTGTCGGTTCTGGCTCCTGTAAACTGACCTGACACACTTGGAGTAGAAAATTTGTAACTTGAGATGCCGATGTCCAAATGCATTTCTGCTTCTTTAGAAATGAAACAGGACTTGAGAGGGAAGAACTTTTCTGAAGTACACTTGATCTGAATCCCAAAAGGTTCGTCGTGGTCGGGCTTCCAATCTCACTCTGGTTCTCTGCCTGGGGTCTTCTGCGCAGTCGTGGGAGATCAGCTCCTGCGGACAGCTCCGACCTCGGAAGCCGGCGAAACCACCACCGTTGGAAAGCTATCTCGATGACGATTCCAGCAATGTAGGCCTCGCCACCTGAATCTTTGAGAGACGGTCGTGGCTGTCTCTGCAAGTTGCTGCAACTCTGCTGTCTGAAACAGAGGCTGAATGAGAAGAAGATGAGGGGGTGGGGAAGGGGATGGCCAAGAGAGTAAGAGGTGGAGGGTGAACTTGGCTGGTATGGGGAAGGGGGGCTGCGACTTTGGGTGGTTTGGGAGGTGGGGAGATGGAAGGGCACTGCCCTAGGGAGAAAGAAATTCAAATTTGGGCTTAGGGAAGAGCCCCTTCAACCTTGGGGAGAGGAAGGGGTGCTTAGGAAGTGGTGTTGGGTAGTTGGGGGTTGGGAGGTGGGGTGTGGATTGGAGGATGCCACCTTGGGTTGGGGGGGAGTTAAATGGGTGTATGGGGAAGGGGAGAGGTCTTAATGAGGGGTGAATGGGGAGGAGAGAGAAAATTCCGAAAATTGGGTGGAGGGAGAGAGAGAGAGAGATAAAGAGAGAGAGAGAGATAATGGGTGAGAGAGGGAAGAGAGATTTGGTAGAGAGGAGTAAGACTAGAGAATTCTTTCTATTCAAATGATTATTCAAAAGTTGTTACATATGAGGAGTGGGGTGGCCTATTTATAGGCACATGACTTTTTCACAAAGGACCCTAACAAAAGACACAATGACTAATAACCGAAGGGAAGGGGGGGGCATCCATGGGCCTAGCCCAATGAGATGGGCCCAATAACCTATCAAACCAACATAATGACTCAATACTTAGGAAAATGACTCAACAACCTAGGTACATGACTCAAATAAAGGGAAAATTACATGATATTGACTCAAAGAAAATGTGAAGATTACATGACTAGACTCAAAAATACATGACTAACATAATGGCGCTTGCCGACGAACAATCCGAGTCCGGAGAAAATGTGGAGGGGCAAGGGATGCCCTCATCACAATCCTACCAACTCCGTAGGCCCGAAGCCCCAGACTTCTATTGCTCCAAGGTCCCGAGCGACTACCTAAAGTGGGAAGCTACTATGGATAACTGCTTTGAGTGCTACATTATGTCCAATGCCATGGAAGTTGATTTTGCCACAAAGTGGCTTTTTCACGAGGCCGCCGAAAAATGAAGAGACATTGAAATCTTGAGGGAAATTAGGAGGTAATGGCCTATCGAGTCGTGGCGAGAGAAACTACCTACTGTAGAAGCCTAATTTCGGACATCCCGCGGATCCCCATTGGGCTCTCGTGTGAATGACGCTTGATTGTTGCACTCATTTTTACTGGTGTTTGAGTTTTAAGTCCAGCCCATAGCCTCTTGGCTATTGGGCCTCATCCATATAAGGTGTCCAACACCACAGGTCTGGGCAGACAAGGTCCTGGCTGCCCCCAGTCTTGGGCGACTAGGGCAATGGTCGCCCTCCCGAGAAGGTGGCCAGAGTGCTGGCCGCCCTCCTTCTTAAAGTGGCCAACGGTTTGGCCGCCTTCCCCCTGTTTACTTGGTCAGAGAATGTGGCCCAGCTCGTGGCCACATCCTCTCCCTCATTCTGCACGATCTCCACCCACGTTTTGTAACTCCCGACTTGTCGAACCAAAACTCTGGTCACTTCCAGTACGAGAGAGGAGTTTTTGGGGAGAGAGAAAGTTTTTTGGGGAAAAAAGGAGGAGATCAGAGGGGAGTTCGAAGGTTGGCACGGAGGAGAACGGAGAACTCACGGAACTTCGTCCCGGAGGCTACTCTTTCTTCCTTCAACCTAGTTTGGACTTCTCTACTTCCTATTCTCTGCTTCCTACTTGCATTTCTACTTCCAAGTAAGCATAGCATTGCATGTAGTGTTCTCCTAGATCCAACGTAAGAGGTTTTCTTCCTAAAAAACAAAGGGGAGGTGGATGGTCAAAAGTTTCGGCCATCCCTCCTTCCCACCCCCCAAGTACTTAGCCACCATTTTCTCGCATTTATCGGTTCGTTAGATCACATACTACACTACAAGTTTTACTAATGGTTCTCTTTCTTGTGTTTTTTTGAGCTACGTTGCAGGACTTTAGCACAAGGGACGAGCAGGGCTCCTTGCCCTTGGCCGGCCGAGGACGAGGAAGAGGAAACCCACGTCTCTTCATCTTGAACATCTCCCCGCGATCAACATCCTGCAAGGTTCAGGTAAAACGACCTCTGGCGATCATGTTCTAGTGTTTTTGTTCCTCTGTAGGTACCCTCGCATGGAGACTTCTCATCTTAGCACACATATTCGCAAGAGGGAGGGAGGCACAATCCATCCTCCATTCCCGACATCTCTGGGCGCCTACAATCGAAGTGGCGATCACGGTGGGATGCTCTAGTGCCTACTATAAGTCCCTTATGCTTGAAGTCAAACATTAGTGCAATTATGTTGGTACATTAGCTTTAGTTCTGTAGCTCTATTTTTTGGTTTTCTGCAACTCAAGCAGAAGTAGGCCAGACTCCTGGCCGCCTTGGTCCCTGGGCGACCAACCCAGTGGCTGCCCAGGCCCCCATCTGGACGACCAGTACTCTGGCCGCCCTGGGCTCCAAGCGTCCAACGCCCTGGCCACCCTCATCCCTACTAGAAGGCCAGCACTCTGGCCGTCCTCTCCACTGGATGATCAGTACTCTGGCCGCCCAGCTCTATAGGCGACCATCACTTTGGCCGCCTTCTGCCTTCTCCATACTTCTTCCCCGTAGTAGTGTTGTATGTGTTCCAGATCTGTTCTTTCTCTCTTAACTCTGCTTGTCTGCACATTGTGTGATTAATTTCTAGAGGTCAATCTACAGGTTTGGGCTTAGGAAGAGCCGGCACCACCCCTTTTTAGAAAACCCTCTCATTGGCATTGAACCCTTCACCTAGGGATTCCCACTCAGTCCAATTGGGGACCTCCGTGAGTCCTCACGAACCGTGGATTCCCACACGGTCGCCAAGCAGGTTGTACCATGGAAGTCCCATTAGTCACCTTGGGTTGAGTGAAGATTCTGCTAGGCTCCTGTTGGCACCCAAAATATGATCGTCGGTGACCAAGCCATAAGGACGAATGACCCGGCCCGCTGAAGCACGGAAGCTGATAAAGATCAACATATTGAAAATTTCTCAAGCTGCCAGAGCCTCGAGTCACCCCGTATGGACACGAGGACTTCACCTCAGGAGAGCCGAGACAAACTCACAATCAACCGGCAGTGCGATCAAGCCTGCCCAATGAACCGGCATCGACTCTCTCGTGCCGCATACACTACACCCGTTGTCTGATCAAGGATGACGGTCTACCCAGTGGCTTCCCGCCTTATTAAAGGCTCTCCTGAAGGTGAAGGAGTTCCCCTGGTTCCCCAAGATGGAGGACCGAATGTTCTGGCGGCAGAAGATCCCGATCACTCGGCACGGGTACGGCTTCCCTCCAAGATGGGTCTGTTAGTGGCCGAATGATCGCCCAGCTCAGGCGAAACTATCCCTGGTGTTATCCAACCCCCTAAGGAGCTTTGGGCACGAGCCAGACCGAGCCAGCAGCATGAATCATAGAGCCAAAGGCCGTGTTAGCGGAAAGCCTGTATGATCAGATCAAAGCTATCTGGAGTCTCGGGAATGGTCGTACGTCAGCCTGGGAGCTTCTACAAGACATCTCGTCGAAGTTTCGAGGAGCATTGGCAAGATAAATGTTCACGGTGACCACCGAAATCATCCCCGGACTCATCGACTGGCTCGAAGCACACGAGGAGCATTAGCCCGGCGCGCCCTAAACCGGCGCACCCCCCACTTGATGCCCTTTATCTCGGCGCGCTGAACCCCATCCAGGGCCTGGCTATTCCAACGCGTAAAGACCCATGAAGCCCTTCCCGACGCGCAGTTCTTCACGCTGTATGAGGCTTGGGGCTCGATCATGTATATATACAGATGGCTATTCGAAACGAGAAAAAAAGGGGGCTGAGAGAAAGGAGAGAAAAAGATAGAAAGAAAGAAAAGGAGATAAGATAGTTCTCTTCCGAGAGAAGTTTTCGAGAGAGAGAGAGAGAGCTTTCTTGGAAGAGGGGAGTTTCTGTCCGAGCATCCTTGGACGGCCGTCTTCCTCTGTTCTGGGTGAAGTCCTCCGGAGCCGGAGAAGGAGAAGCGGGCCGATACTCTGTTTTGAGAACAGGTGGGCGTCGGCGTCTATCTCTCTCCGCTTTTCGTGAATTTTCCTCTTCGGGGTTTCCATCTACCAACTGTAAGCAAGAGAGGGGAGGGAAGGCAATGATATGAGCCGACCCCTCCCCTCCTCTGCGACTTCTTCTCTTTACTGTATTTTTCCTCTGCAAACGATGAACGGTGACCGAGCAATGATGCCGGCACTGGATTCTTAACGTGTAAACGATGGCCCATTCCTATTTCTGGGATGGCAATGTGTATATGAATGTCTGGACCAGCAGGTCGAATGAATGATTTGAAACTTCTGTCTCCTTCTCTATCTACATCGAGGTGTATGTTTAACGTCTTCCGCGTGTTTTCGCCGATTCTGGTTTCCCTGAAGCCCCGATCATGCCCCGAAGCACCGTGGGCTACAGAAACACCCCTTCTCGGGGTTTTTCCTTTCGACCGTGCTCGTGTCTGATTTAAGGGTCTCCGCATCCCCTCCGTGGACAGAGCTATGCTTCTACGTATGCTTCTTTCCACCGTGATGTCGAGGGTCTAACTCCCATTGACTCTTCCCTTCCTGTTGCCCTGTGGCTCGCGAGGTGGGAGTCGTTCTTGGGATTGTAAGATGCATCGACTTAACATTGCGCCGTAACTGTTCGAGCATATGCCTCTATGTTTGGCTCGTCTCGCCTGTGCATTGACTACCCCCTTCTGCATCATAGTCATGTAAACCGTTCCGAGATTCTTTTATTTCGTTTCAATCACCCGAGGAGGGGGACATTCCCCAATACTTCACATAGCTGCTGGGCGATCGAGAACTCTACCCCTCGATGGTAGATGTTTCCCCAAAGCCATAGCAGATAGCAACATGGGTCTTAGCCTAACAGGCTTAGCCCCGACAATCTGAGACCTAATCGAGGCCAAGAGATGTATGCTCCTCGTAGGCCAGCCCTCGGAGCTTCACCCTCTTGGTGGTCGATTCCTCCATAGGATGTGCCGTAAGCTGTGGGTTGTCCACCCCTCACAGGCTAGTCCTCGGGGTGCTGCTCCCATCATCGGCGGCTTCGTCCCTCTGTCTCTTCACCTCCGGAGTCTTGGTGCCCCTCGCAGGCTAGTCCTCGGGGTATCCTATCCAATGGGATTTTGCTGGATGCCTCTGTGCATACCGGCGGTTTAGGGGCTTACTCAACGAGTGAGTATTACCCCGATTCTCCCCTGCAACTCTTCATGTTCAGGGGAGATGCTGTCAAATTTTGGACAGACTCAGCATAACTAAAGCTGTAATGAGATACTCGTTCTGGACTCAATTGACTCAGTGCTCGAGTATGAACCTCGCACTAACTCACTGCATCATTTCCAGAGGGTCTTGGACTTCAATCAAACGATTAGTTGGTCCAAATAACTCCACAACTATCAGTAAAAACTCAAATAAACTCAAAGGGTTTCAGAAATGCTCAAAAAATAAGTCAAAACGGCGTGGTCGTAGCCGGCACCCCTTAATACGCCGCGGCCCCCCACCGCGCCGTATTAACATGTGACTCACGATTACCCTTTTTTTCTTGGGCCCATTCCCGGCACGCCTTTGGCCGGCGCGCCCCATTCCCTGCGCGCCGTTTTAGCTGGTTATAAGGCCGCGCCGGATTAACGATTCACCTACGCTTTACCACGCCAGATTAACCATTTTTACCTATGCTTTACCGCGCCGTGAAAGCTATCTCTCACGCCGTTTCACGTCTTTATGTCGTTCTAATCTCTCGTTCGCTCTCAGGGCAACCCTGGCCTCCCATGGTCGATATTGACTACCCTAATCAGCGGTAGATTAAGTAAGGCAAGGGCTGTTCATGCTCCGAATAACCTCTTTACCATGTTGAATATCGTGTGTGTGAACACTTTGCTTTCGTCATCACCCTTGTGCTATCGTTTCCCTCTCTTCTTACGGGGATCAATGAATGTGATTAAGCATTGTTTACTGTCATAATTCTGTTTCCATGCTCAGTATAGTTATCATCATCATGCCTGCATGCTTGCACAGACCCTCGGGTATATCAAATGGCGTTGACAGAAGGTCGGGTTACCCCTGATCAGAAGTTTTCGCTATGCGCGATGGTGGTCTTCGGACCCACATCCTCCGCCACGTACCCAAGGTCTCTAATTTAATGAATCATGTCTCCCCTTGCATGATAAATAAATCGCATGTGATCTTGTCGTGCTCATAACGTTGCATCCTTTATTCCGACCTCGACAGCCCACTATCTCGGCAACTAATCAAAGGTGTTCCCTCCTCGTGGGGGATGTAATTAACGCCATGGCCTTTATGGTTTGGCGGACTGCTGGTCCCGAACGACCCTCACTTTCGCCTGACACGGGTCAGAATGAGCGCATAATAAACTCGTCACTCACGTGACTGGCACGCCCGCGTCGTCAATCAGTCAGTTAATTACCAGTTAGTTAATCGGTTGATCGACACGTGAAATAATAAATAAGATAAAAAAGGACACGCAAACAAGTCTGGCACGCCCGGTGGGACGAGTGTCACCTTTCATCTCTTTGCCGAGATACTTGGGCTTCGAGGCCCTCTCAAAGGCTACTGATCATTCGCTTGTTTGTCTTTGCAGGCGCACGATGACAACCAATGGATTAACTGGCGTTGGCTTCGGTCCTTCGATCGTCGCTGGACATGCACAAGGGTACCTGGCGGTGCCCATGGAATTCGGAATCTTCCCTGCCGCTGTTGGCTTCCCCAACTTCTTGGGGTTGGCCTTTGTTGATATGCTGGAGGTCGAAGCCCCAGAACCTATCAAGGAAGCTGTGGAGAAAGTGGAGCCTCTGAAGGCTCCCTGCTGCAATGACTTGCCCAAGAATTCGGCCCCGGCCGCTAGCTGTCTGGTGCACCACGTCATACGTGGGACCCGCCTCAATATCATCAACAAACACCCTGGAGGACGTCAGCGTCGCCAGGCCCACAGAAGTGCTACTGTGATCACCGGAACTCTATCTCAGTCCGGGAAGTCAATGATGGTCGGCGGCATGCGCGTCTTCCTTAACGGACGCACTGCACGGGTGGCCCCGGACCGAGTCATCTGTAGACACGCCATTCCTGACGTCTCCCGAGAAAGTCTCATATTACTATACAACGCCCCACAACGGCTTACGCGTTTTGAATCACTTGAGTGCTTCCTTTTCTTGAGTCTTCTTCCGCCCTTTTCGGCATCCGGAATCGTCTCGTCACGGCATTCGGACGGCATCAACACCAGTCAGACGCATCAGGAGGTTCCGGAACCAGGAAGGGTGTCTGTCGGGCGGCCGCCAACGCCTGAACTGAGGACCTGGGTGGGTCTTTATGGGGGCGTACAGGCCCCTGGACGCCCCCATTTTTTTAATTTATTTTTCAAAGCCCAAAACAAAATAAATAATAATATATTAATGGAGGCGTCCAGGCCCCTGGACGTCTCCATAAAAACAAATATAAAAAATATATATGCCAGTTGGCATAAGAAGACAAAATAAAAATCAAATAAAAATAATATATTTTCTTGGAGGCGTCCAGGCCCCTGGACGCCTCCATCAACTCCCTCACGGGCGCCGGCCACCGAACGACGGTTTGTCGTGTGTGAAAAAATCCAAATTGTGGAGACGTCCAGGAAGCTGGACGCGCCCATTTCAAAATCACGAGGCGCCGCTCACAAAACCACGCGTTGTGCCAAACCGCGTGCGGCCGTCGGTGGTGTTCGGTGGACCTGTTGGAGGCGTCCGGGGCCCTGGACGCCTCCACAAAAATATTCCAAAAAAATAAATAAAAATAGAATAAAATATTAGTTCGGCCCTGATGGTGGTGTCCAGGGTCCTGGACGCCTCCACCCTCCGGAGCCCTATAAATAGAGGCCCACCCCCTCAGTTCTGGGGGAGCTTCTAAGAGATCCGATAGGCTGCCGGAGCCCAGAGGCTACCGAAGTCATTTTCTAACCCGTGGGATCTTTTGTAGGTGGAGGTTCTGCCGGCTTCTTGGGTGCCCACGCTCGCGAGAGGAAGGTCGTCTTCATCCACCGCGCTTCCACGTCGTCCCTACGCTGCCGGAGCTCCGCCGGATCTCACCTTCGGCTCATCCAATAAGCCTTTTCTTCCCCTTTTTCTCCATAGTTCTTTACATTCATCATACTACATCCTCTATCTCCCTACACAAGGGCGCCGTCTCTCGCATACTTCTTGCATTCATCATCGCATTTTCCTCCTACTCGAGTCCTAGAGGGGTTTAAAACCACACCAACCAGGTGTGTGTCAGGTCACGATCTCAATACTTTTATTGCAAGGAATTGTTACTACACTGCCATTTTCTAATTCCGTTCGTTTATTGTCTACTGTTTTGTAAGGGTACCCAAGGAAAGCCCTCTCCGTCGGCCGGCCGAAGGGGGAGGAAGAAGCAACCCGCCATCTCCCGCTCTTGAGGTAGGAGCGATCACTTTCTTTATTTTGGGGTCTTTTGGCCCCTGCGATCACATCTTGTTCTCGAGGCCGCGGCGAGTCACTTCCCCAATGGCCGTTTAAATTCCCGTTCTTATATTCTCTTTATATTCTGTTGTATTCTGCTCATATTCTCGAGGCCGCGGCGAGTCACTTCCCCAATGGCCGTTTGAATTCTCGTTCTTATATGTTATATTCTTATCTATTCATATTCTCGAGGCCGCGGCGAGTCACTTCCCCAATGGCTGTTTAAATTCCCGTTCTTATATATTATATTCTTATCTATTCATGTTCTCGAGGCCGCGGCGAGTCACTTCCCCAATGGCCGTTTAATTTCCCGCTCTTTATATTCTCCTTATATTATGTTATATTCTTATCTATTCATATTCTCGAGGCCGCGGCGAGTCACTTCCCCAATGGCCGTTTCAATTTTTGCTATTTAATTTCTGCACCATTCCCGTCCCCCCGAGACCGCGGCGAGTCACTTCCCGCTATGGCTGTTTAACCCCCATATCTTGCTATATTACATTTGTCCCGCTCGCCCCGCCGGAGCAATCTCCTGTGGTGGCCCCTTCTCTCTTCTCTTATTTCTGTGTTGCAGCAAACAAAAGAGGAGCCCGCGCGCTCCGCGTCATCTTCGCACCCCGAACCGCGTGACGTTGCTCACAGATTGGCGATCACGGTGGGACCATCACTGCTTCCTTTCGGCTACCCTTGCAAGTTCGGCACCATCCGTGCCTCTCCACCTTGGCGCCCGCACGCGCCCCCGTTGTGCTCACGGCAGCATTGTCAGTTTTGATTGGTTGTTTGTTTATTATATGTCTGTTATTTCTGTTATTTTCCCACTCCATATCTCTGTCAGCATTCCATTGCATACATCCATCCCTATTTTATATCCTTTTTCATTTTTTTTAAGGATCACCCTTTCCCGATGAAGGAAGGACTCTCCATTTGAGAATTCCTCTCAACGGACTAGAATCTCCTCCACTGGGACCTCCGTAAGTCCCTGACATCGAAGAATCTCCTCTTCGTTCACTGGGCTGGTTGTACCATTGAAGTTCCCCGGAGTTAGTCATTTCATTCGTGGTGAGACGAGAGACCCTAGCTGACACGGCGGTGAAACAAAAATAAACTAGGGTCCCTATTTTGTGTGAACTTCGGATCTCGCTAAAAACACAAAAAAAATCATCAAAATTAAAACACAAAAAAGGCGTAAAGGCATCCACTTGTTTGATAATCTCTGCTACCTGCTTGCTAGTGTATGTTTTTGCGTTCTGGGAAAACTGTGAGCATGGCTCACGAGTCTTTTGAGGAGAACCACCCTAGTCGTGGTTTGTCAGCCGACCCGCGAGTCTATGCTATGGACTCGGGTCCTTCTCATGAGCCCTCGCATGAGGTGCAGGTTATTGCCGGGGACACATCCCCACCGCAGGATATCTCTTCCTTACTGGGCATCCTCGCCAACACGGAGCTTACCTCTGAACAGCTCCGGGCCTTCCAGGCCATTCTGAAGGGGAAATCTGTTTCCCCCACGCCCTAGGAATCAACTCCGGCCATCGCAGCTCTCCAAGAGTCCGTGCAGGCCATTCCATCTCCTTCATTGGCACAAGCCATCCAGTCTCCCTCGCTTCAAGGACAAGCGAGCCAACAACCACCCTCATTCCAGTTCCCGTCACAATCTCAAACTCCCGTTGTTCCCCACACACCGCTTCAGCCAGGGCCAACTGTCGGCGGTCCGACAGCTCCCTCTCATTCCGGGTTCCCCCCTCAAGTCTCCGGGAGACAGTTTCTCCCCCAGTGGCAAGTGCCACCTTCACCTCCAGAGGAGCTCGCCCAATCGCTCCTCAATAGGTTCAATCGCATGGACGAGCAGTTTCAAAATCTGAGAAGGATGGTGGACGTGAAAGCCACCCCGGAGGTTGCTTTGCCAATCCTTCCCGTCATTCATCTTCCTCTCTCCGAAATGCCCACGTACCGCAGATACAATGGTACCGGCAACCCCTTCATTCACCGCAAGGATTTCATGTATGAATCCTCCTATTGGCAAAACGATCAGAGGTCCCTGGCATACCTCTTTCGGAGATCATTGGATGGTCCCGCGCTAGAGTGGTTCTATTCTTTGGAGCCCCGCGAGGCCGAGAATTTTGAAATAGTCCAGAGAAGGTTCTTGTAGAAATATAGGGATAGGGTCGGTCCCTCACTCTCCATTATCGACCTAGTGGCCGAAAAGATGAAGCCCGACGAAGATTTTGTCCGCTATGCTGATAGATGGAGGTCTCTGGCGGAAAGAATAAGGGATACCCTGTCCGAGCCCGAACAAGTGAAGATGATTGTGTCTAATGCAACCCCACAGTTCAGACACGTCCTGGCCATGAATAAACTTACTACAATGGAGGAACTCTATGAAAGGGCCCGGTACATCCAAACCCAGTTAAAAGACTCCCCCATTATGAACATGTTTGAGTCGCCGAAGCCCAAAGTGGTCAGAAAAATAGGCGCTGGTGTCCCGGGCGGAGCCACAGAAGGGTTCGTGACAAATGAGCAAGTGGGTGCGGTCAACAATGCCAACTATGCAGTCAACCCAAGGCCTCCACAAATGCCCCGACTTCCCCTCCAACCAGGTCCTTTCCCTCTTCGTCCTCCACCCCAAAATAATCCACCCCAAGATAATATGCCTCCATTACGTCAACCCCAGCAACAACAACCACAACCTCAGCAACAACAACCACCACTTCAGTATAACCAAGTTCCACCCCCGGGGAACTATGGTCCCCAACAGCAACAAAGGAGGCCGCTCGGTCCCAAGAGAGCCTACTATCCACCATTGCCAGAAACCTTAGCAGACATTTTTAATGCCCTCATGGCATCAAACCAACTCGCCCTACCAAGAGAAAGGCCCGTGTGGCCCCCAAATGTTGATACCTCCAAATACTGCGTCTACCACAGGCAGCCCGGACACACAGTAGATTACTGCTTCCATTTCAAAGATTACATTCACGATATGAATGATGAACATCAAATAGATTGGGATGAAATGAGACGATACGTCGCCGCTCTTAAGGCTAGGAGACCTCCTCATAGGCCACAGCAGCAGTTACAACAGCAGCAGCAGCAGCAACCACAACAACAACAACAGTCTCAGCAGGCCCCAGAACAACAGCCCGACATGGGCATAATCAAGAATCCATTACCGGAGCACCAACAGCCCAATCATCAGGTTAACCCCATCTCCTCCTTGCCAGAAGTCGGGCGAGAGCAGGTGTGGCACCAGGAAAGTACCTCCGTTCTTTCTACCGCCAATCCTATCATCACGCAACACCCTTGCCTTGCCCGGGTAGCACCTCTCTCTCATCAACCCACGTCAGTATCGCCTTCACCATTTCCACTACCATTACGCCCTCTCATCCGTACCCCGATCCCCTATCAACCGACACTCTCCACTACGCCTTCACACCCTCTCATCTTCTCCCACTCCCCCACTTTACCATCCACCTCTACCACATTTACCCCTACGCCTTCTAAACCCCTTATCATCCGTCAACCATACATAACCCCGTCTTTCTCCACCGTATCACCACTAATGCCTTCAAAACCACACATTACCCATCACCCACCTCAAAATCATTGCCCACTTCAAGCCCTACCCACTTCTACTTCGTCTCCACCTCCGCCTTCCAGACCCCTTATCCTTCATAATCCACGCGATATCCCCTGTACCTCCACCATGCCTCCACCTAACAAACCCTCATCGGAATCCCTGCTCCCGTCATCACCCCTGCCTCATCAACCATTCCTCCACCACTACCCCTCAAACCTCTGTTAAAACCCACTGCTACCCCCACAGTGGTACAAAAGCCGCAGGCAATGGTGCTCCGGAGTGGAAGGATTTTCCACAGGGTTTTCCCCCACAACAGTCAGAATCCTGAGCAATCTCAGCCAGAGAAGGATGATGGAGAACAACCAGAAAGAGCTATCCCTGGAACACAGTATGATCTATTGAAACACTTGGACAAGACACCTGCTCGGATCTCCATCCTGGAGCTACTTCAAAGATCCACATCCCACCAGGCGGCCTTGATGGAATACCTTCAAAAAGTCATGGTTAATGAGGACCTCCCCGTGGAGAAGATTTCGACCGTCCTGAACCCAACAGACACACAACCGGCCATCATGTTCCACAACTACGAGCTCGCTCCCAAGGAAGCTCGGAAATATGCATTGTGCATTTCAATAAAAATTAATGGGGTATCCATAAACCCGTGTCTTGTGGATACGGGTGCGTCCATAAATGTGATCTTCATGGACACCCTTCAGTTGTGTGGGGTCAACGAGGAACAAATAAGACCTTCCTCGATCACGGTCACGGCTTATGACAATAGCAAAAGGCCGCCACAGGGGATGATTATTCTGAAGGCAGAACTAGGCCCCATGTCAATTCTCACGGAATTCCATGTCCTCGACATGGACCCCACATTCAAGGCTATACTGGGTCGCCCTTACATCGAAGCCATGGACACTGTGCCTTCCACCAACCATCAGTGCCTGAAGTTTCCTTACAATGGGAGAATTATTAAAGTGGTCAGTACACCTGTCCTTCACACAGTGGATGCTATCAACACCTCTCTGCCCTCTGTGTGGCCATCTCATCGGCCCATATTGTCATTGCTGGACGTGCGTGATCTATCTCACGTTCCACTAGCACCAAAGGAGCCGGTCAGGACAACCGCAACATCATGTCTCCCTTTTCACTCCAAAGGTTGGGAGATTATGAGGAACATCGGCTATCAACAGGGTAAAGGTCTGGGCGCACAATTACAGGGTATGCTCAAACCGCCAAAGGAAATTAGGCCGAACCGTAGGTTTGGCCTAGGCTTCAAAGGATCATTCAAGGCGGATTGGAAGCCCCTCACATGGACTCTATCAAACCACTTCAACAGAGGGCCCGTTGTTCAGATGGGAGATTACCCACGAGAAGCATATGGGGGATCACATGCTGTGTATTTGGCTGAAAAATGTCCGAGGATCACCAAAAGAGGCAAGATCAAAGATCCAGAATGCGAGTGGAACAAATGGTTCGACATACGGGACATTTTCGTTGCACTGGAAAGGATGTTCTCGTCTCTACAGCTTGAAGGACCACCATTGATCTCCGAAATACCAGAGATTATTACCACTCTTGCCAAGGTCCCAAACTATCCTTGTCCTCGCCAGAAGGACCCTGTCATCGACGGATCTTCATCCGTTCTCAACATTGCCGTCGACGGCTCATTAGCCGCCATCTTCTCCATCCACTCGTCTCAGCCTTTGCTGATATCTTCTTCCTGGGCCAGACAATTGTCTGATGATCTTTCCAGGTCCCCTTCTCTGCTTACATACCTACGCGGGCTTCTCAACCCGCGCCAGGCTTTCAATCATGATCTGCTCTACGAGCCTCCCAATCCTCTAGCCATAACCACTTTTCTTTCTCCTCCAATTTCTTTTCACTGTTTTGTCATCAAAAATGAAAACGAAAAAGAAAACGTCAATTTTCAAACTCCCCAACAACACATCTTCGTTGAGGAAACCTCCTACATCTCCCACGGGTGCATCCCGCCCTGCGGACCACCCGTCCAAGGTCCGATGAGTGACCTTTTCTACCCCTCCTCTGAGGGGTCTTCTCCTGTACATTCTACACCATCCTCTTCGTCTTCCTCTTCTTCTGTAAATATTGTCAGTCAATCTAGGAATGATGGGCCAAGGGTAGTACCTAGGAAGAAATCCAAGGGTAGGCAGATCCCTCGTCGATTCTTTCTGGATTTAGCCGCCAGGTGTCAGGCCCTTCTTGCCATCCCCCAGTTGTTAGAAAATCCCATCCAACTACCGGAAATAGAATGTGAGGGCGACTGTGCATTTGATGAAGGGCATGGAGTCTACGAGATCACGGATGAAGAATGCCCCACTGAAGATGAGGGTGAAGAATATGAGGATGCGGCAGGCGCATACGCTAGTGGAATGAGGAGATTTGACGAGCTGTCAACCGCCGTAGAAGAATCCACCAGAGAAGTCAACTTGGGAACTGAGGAAGACCCTAGGATCATCCTCATAAGTGACAACCTACCACCCTCTGAAGAAGAGGCATTAATTGAGGTTCTCAAGGAATATAAGGACACGTTTGCATGGAGCTACGAGGATATGCCGGGTCTAGATTCAACCCTGGTCGAACACCGTTTAACCTTAAAACCAGGGTCCGTCTCGGTAAAACAAAGGTTAAGGCGTTTCCACCCTCAAATGGCTTTGAAAATGAAAGAAGAGGTCGATAAGCTCCACAAAGCCAGGTTCATTAGAGTCGTTCTTTATTCTCAATGGGTGGCGAACATTGTCCCGGTCATGAAAAATGATGGGAAAGTCAGGATTTGCATCGACTTCCGGGACCTTAACCGCGCGTGTCCAAAAGACGATTTTCCCTTGCCTCATGATATCTTCATAATTTCACATATTATTTCTGTATACTTAGGAGATAATTTTAAGTAAAAAGTTGATTATATGTGAAAATGATCATAGAAATAGATTTTTTGCTAAACACTCGAGCTTTTCATGAAAAATAAATATTTGGGAGTAATTTGCAAATAATAATAATGAGAGCATATAGGTGAATAAGATTTGCATTGATTAATTATGTTAACAACATTTTACGCACATTTTTTCTAATGACAAGTTGTTGTTGACATTATCACACATGGAGATGAAGGTGTTGGTGCATGCATGAATCACGCATGGCAAGGCTTGGTGCATACACGTACAAGGGCTTGACGTAAATGGCCATGTGGCTTGCATGAAGCAACAAAGTGGCATCAATATCACATGAAATGCATAAGAAGGATATCACATGCATGGCTTAAACAAATTAAGATACACATACCATTGGCTTAGTTGCACTAAAGCTGCAGTTTGATGGGCTTCCTTCACGTAAGATGACCATGAGAATGGAATTGCAAGAGGCAGTGCATAAAGTGGACACCACGTGCATGGCAAGCTGGGTGCGTTGATAATGCAAGAAGAAGGGGCCACTCGTGCTTAACATCGGCTTTAGCAGATGAGGATAATGCGTGGCTAACGTGCATGGCTTATTTGCATGAGCATGAGGGCTGCGAAGCCGTCTGCTGCATGCACACCACGTGAATACCGCCGACGAGATAAGGAAGGTGTGCATGGATAACGCGAAGATGACGGAGGCAGTTCGCTAGCTCCAGGGCTTCAACAGAAGATGTAGTCGACGTGATAAGGTGAAGACGCAGCGAAGAGGAGTTCACTCCGTGTGCGACGCTGGGCAGCGTAGGCTTCGCGAGCCATTTGCTCGTGGCGAGATGCTCGTGTGGGGCACGGTGGATGACTCCGGTGGGATAGAAAGAATCGACGAAGATAGCGGAGGAGGTTCCGTAGTGAAGCCGGCGTCACCCATGTCCCTATAAAAGGGAGTTTTAGGGAACCGGCGCGCGGGGGGTGCTTGGTTTTTCTTTGGAGCTTGAGTTCGTGCTTTTGCTTTTGGTTGGATCTTTGTTTTGGGTTATCTCTCTTTGGGTTTAGTTTGGGTTGCCGGTCTTCTAGAGGAGGCTCTCTATTTGCTCCGCGCGTCGCGAGTCCCTCGGCTGGGTGGTGCAACACGGTAGCATCCGTCCTCCTCTTGCGAGTTCCCGTGCTGCCGTGGCTCTGTTAGCGGCACGCCACCTTCTGCTACTCTCTGTCGTGCATGCAGTGTGGTCACGGTGGGCTTCCTCTGCGGCTGGTTTTTGATGCTTTTAGTTCATCCTTTTGGATTTTTTGTCCGTTCTTGGAGTTCTCCAGTTTTCCCTTTTGAGATTAGCTTTTGGTCTTGGAGTTCTGTCCAGACTTAGCTTTGATTGGGCATCGTGTAATCTTTGTTTTGCAATTCAATGGAAACTTTTTAATCTGTCTGCTTTTAGTTCTCCCTCTGAGTTTTAGTTTTTTTTTGGTTTGGCCTTCACACGTTCCCTCGCTGTCGTGGAGTCTCTGCAACGTGTGTGTCGTCCGCCATTTCCCTCGGCATCGTGTGTGGCGTCCTGTGGCGTCCGTGACGATAGAAGGGAGGTGCGGCCTCTGTCCTTCGCATGGAGCTCCTCTGCATGCTATCACGCAAGCGTCCACTGTGAGCACTATCCGTAGCAGTCACGAGGGCATCTAAGGCGTGAAGAAAGAAGCGTGACCGCGGCAAGCTTCCTCTGCCACCGTGCTTGTCGCGTGGGTGTCCAGTGGCCTGAGAAGAGAGACACGGCGAGGGTCCCTTTGCTGCTGTGGCTTTGCTAGCAGCTTCCCCCAGGTGCTGTTAGGGTGGTCGCAGCGTGTGGGAATGGAGCAGAAGCCCTTCTTGTTCCCTTCGTGCTCTCCTGTTCATTATTATTTGCATAGTGTTTCTTTCAATATTCTTTTACCAGTTGGAGCGTTTTCTTCCTAGTTTACGGTAGTTGGTAAATGAGTCTTAGTTGTCTTGAGTTGTTAACTATAATGCCAGCACACTTATTTTTAGTATTGATTTAGTGCAAGCGTTTAATCTCTCCCTTCCTATTCTCTAAGCATGGTGTGAATGATATCTTATTTGCATTTGTTGAGTTAATTGGTGTTTTAGTTTCTTAAGTTTATTCACTTAGGTTAGTTAATTTCAATTTGTCAACTTTTATTTTAGTGTCTATTTGCCATAAATTTCTAATTATAAAACTCAAGATTTTCTACCTAAAAATATAAATTTCCCTGTGGACTCGACTCGGACTCACTGCTTATCTATTCTCTTTTAATTAATTTGAGGGCCGATAATTAAAGTTGGTAGTGGATGTATTAACGGCATACATTTTTAACTATCACCTCACATTGATGTGTTGATTGATAACACGGCAGGCTACGAAACCCTCTCATTCATGGATGGATTTTCAGGATACAATCAAATTCGTTTGGCAGAAGAGGATCAGGAAAAGACGTCATTCACTAGCCCTTGGGGAACATATTGTTATGTGGTCATGCCATTCGGATTAAAGAATGCTGGAGCTACATACCAAAGGGCGATGATGGCCATATTTCATGACATGATGCACATATTTCTGGAAGTGTATGTGGATGACTTATTGGTGAAATCAAGGACCAGGATGAACATCCAGAAGTTTTGGCTAAGGTCTTGCAGAGGTCAAGGGAGTTCCAATTGAAAATGAACCCGAAAAAGTGTGTGTTTGGTGTATCATCGGGTAAATTGCTGGGGTTCATTGTGAGTAAAAGAGGGATCGAGATAGATCCCGACAAAGCCAAGGCTATCAGGGATATGCCGCCTCCCAAAAATCTGAGGGAAGTCCGAGGTCTAATCGGGAGGTTGCAGTTTATTCGTCGGTTTGTGTCCCAACATTCACAAAGGTGTAGACCTCTCTACGAATTGACCAAGCCAGGAGTAGAATTCCACTGGAATTCTAAATGTCAGAAAGCTTTTGAAGGGTTGAAGGAATATCTGGCTAGTCCACCCGTTCTCATTCCACCCAAACCAGAAAAACCTCTGATCCTTTACGTCTCAGTCTTGGATGACTCCGTGGGAGCCGTCCTCGCACAAGCTGACGAAGAAGGTAAGGAACGGGCCACCTATTACTTGTCCAAACTTCTCAATCCCTGTGAGCAGAAGTACACCGTCATGGAGAAAACCTGTGCTGCCCTCGTTTGGGTAGTGCAGAAATTGAAGCACTACTTCTTGGCTCATGAGGTCCACTTGATTGCTCGAATGAATCCTATCAAATTTCTTCTGGAGAAAGCCGTCCTTACGGATAGATTAGCACGCTGGCAAAGCTTCCTTTCTCAGTTTGACATCACCTACATCCAGCAAAAGGCGATTAAAGGCTATGCCATAGCCGAGCATCTCGCTCACCATCCTCTTCCCAAGTTCGATCCCGTCCAATCAGAGTTTCCAGATGAGGAACTAATGTCCGTCAACCAATCAGAGGAGCCAATGTGGACGCTATATTTTGATGGAGCTCTGAATTCTCAAGGGAGAGGAATCGGCATCGCCCTCCTGTCGCCTGAAGGCCTCACATTCCCATTGGCATACCAGCTCAAATTTTCAGTTACCAACAATATAACCGAATATGAAGCTCTTCTAGCTGGCCTAGAACTCGCTCATTCTTTTCGTATCACTGAGTTACGAGCCGTAGGTGATAGTCAACTCATCCTTCGCCAGGTGCTCACTAAATATCGCACTCACGATCCCAAACTCAAGCCATACCAAGAACTCACTGCTGCCTTTGCCAAACTGTTCACAAAACTGATCTTTGTTCATGTCCCTCGTCATCAGAATATTCTCGCTGATGCCCTCGCCTCGTTGGCATCATCCATAAGGTTCCCTCTAGGAAGATGGTTTAAGTCCATTTCCATCTACAAACTTCACGCCCCTGCAATCGATGATGCTTCCTACGTAAATATCAAAGACAGGATAGCAAGAAAGATCCTGCAGGAAGATATCCTTGAGAAGAGGGAGATCATGTTGGTAGAGGCCGAAGAAGAACTGGCTGATGAAGAGAAACCATGGTTCTATGAAATCGTCAAATACTGCCAAGATCAGTCTTATCCTGAAGGGGCCACCACAGAGGACAATAAAGCCATAAGAAGGGTGGCTCAGAAATATACTTTGGTTGGAGGTCTACTCTATAGGAGGAGCCTTACTGGTATTCTGTTAAGATGTCTTGGTGACGATGAGGTTTGGAAATGTGTAGAGGAGATGCACTCGGGTGTGTGCGGTGGCCACGTGAATAGTCAGATGCTCGCCAAGAAGATCATTCACCAAGGCTTTTATTGGCCCACTATGGAAGAGGATTGTGCTATCTATGTCCATAGGTGTCTCAAGTGTCAACTTCACGCCGATAAAATCCATTCACCGTCTTCCTCACTTCACCCAATATCCTCCCCGTGGCCTTTCTCCATGTGGGCATTCGACATCATTGGTCCCCTAGGTGATCCCAATTCCCTCACCAAGCAGAAATCTTTCATCCTTACTGCGACGGAATACTTCACCAAATGGGCCGAAGCCGAAGCTTACGCGAAAATCAAGGCGTCAATAGTCTGCAAGTTCATCATGAAGAACATCCTCGCCAGATTCGGCGTCCCAAGCACGATCGTCACCGACAATGGGCCACAGTTCATTTCTCAGGACCTACAGGACATCTGCAAAAGGTACGTAATTGCATTGCATCATTCATCGCCTTATTACCCACAAGGTAACGGCCAAGCGGAGGCCACCAATAAAACATTGCTCAAAATCATCAAAGAAACCTGCGAGTCTAGTAAGTTTTCAGACTGGCCAGAAAAACTTATCGAAGCCCTATGGGCCTATCGCACTTCAATCCGTACCCCCACCGGGCAGACTCCATTTGCCCTTACTTATGGTATGGAAGCGGTAGTCCCGTATGAGACTCTGATCCCTTCTCTCAGGGTACAATTGGACGAGGAATTTCTACTCGACGATCGTCGTAATTCACTCCTCGCCCAGTTGGAACTCTTGGATGAGAAGCGGCTGGCCGCTGCCGAACACGCGCGTGTGTATCAAAATAGACTCGCTCGCTTTTACCAAAAGAAAGTCGTTGAGAGAAAATTCAAAGTCGGTGAGATGGTCGTAAAAAGAATTTTTGTCAAACATGGAGGGCCGCGTTCTAAGCTCCAACCCAATTGGGAAGGACCATTTGTAATTCAAGCCGTGTACCCCGGCAACACCTACAAGCTAATCAACGCCGAAGGGACCGAGTTATCCCACCCTTGGAATGGGCTTTATCTTAAGAAATACTACCCTTAGCACAAAACAAAAAAAATGATGAAAAGATAAAAAACATCAAAAACAAAGAAATACCGAAAACCACTAAAAATATGGAAAATTCAAAATGTCGATGCCTGGTGGTCACCATGTAGTCAAGTCCTGCATCTAACCTTCATGTTAGGATAGGGCCCATTAAGGCTTGGTAGGCACCGGGTCTTGGTTTGCCAGAACCGTGGAGATCCCTGTCCGGCCACGTCGGCCTATGCTCGCTCGAAGGAAGCTAACATGTGCTCACTTATGTATTTTATTCAAAAAAAGTCGGTAGCATCACCTACGGTGGGGCCCCACCCAGAAGATCTCCGGAAGCTGTAATCTTTATTCCTTTCTCTTCGACCAAATGAGACAGTCGGCGCCCTTAAAACGCTGAGCATGAGAAACTGAAACTCAAACCCCAAAGGCAAGAGTAGGATCCATTTCCTCGAGCATCGATCAGAGCACGAGAAGAGGGCAGTGTCCCCGCAGGCATACGAAAAGGGAGCCCACAAACGTCAAACGACTATATCTCCCTCACAAAAGAAATACAAAATCAAAATCAAGAGAAAAGCTTGGTCGTGACGGTGCCTGTTGCGATAAACGGAACCCCTCAAAGCAAAAGTCTGAATCCACAAAAGGGGCCGTGGAATGTAAATGCTCGAGATTTGGTCCGAAGTTGTTCGAAAGGAAAGAGTTAATGGGCCCTTATTCGCTCGCTGGATTAACGGTTTTGCCGATCCTCTCAGGAGGTTTATCCCCCACGCTCTTCCTTCCTCCTCTAAAGATGAAGGTTCGATGGAGTTTCTGAAGGGTGAAAACTGCCCAGGGTCTGTGACCTTATTTTAATAAACACATATGGTTGCCTACTTTGAAAAGCAAAAGCTATCGCTGCGAAGGAGTCTCCGTGTTTCTGACTGGTCAAGACCCCTGTTTACCGCCTTGATGTCTTCTTGTTTAACCTCGGGCTTAGGCCAATGCAAGCGCGTCACCTATGGGTGCGACGGCGTCTGATTCCGGGTCAGCGTCGCGCGGTTGGTCGTGAGGGTTCCAGGGTGTTCCATCATATACCATCTAGAGTTGTGAGGAAACAGACCCGGGTCGGGCAAATCTCTTACCTCAAACACCTTTTGGGTGAATTCCTGTGGACGGAAGCGATTGCGAGCCTAAGCATGGCATGACGGTATTGTCATTAGGGTAAGTCTTAGCCGGTGGGATCATCATTCGAGGGGTCTAGAGGCCCAAATCAACCTAGATGTGCACTTAGGATACCTGGGAGGTTAGTAAGAAACCCCTGTCTCACGTAGGTTAGGTGCCATGTGGGTGCTTACCGGGCGTTAGCAACAAAAAAAATCGAAATGATAAAAGCAACAAAAAAAAAATGAAAAAGAGAAAATGTACATATTTGCAAACAAAAAAATCTTTTTTATGATAAAACAAAAAAAATGCCAAATATAAAAAAGAAAAACAAATCAATTTTGCATTTTGCGTGCAGCATCTCACTTTTTTTTAAAATACCACTTGCATTCGTGTGCTTGCCTGTCGCATTTATCATCACTGCATCTTTCCCTTGCCTTCGTTAAATAAAGGCTTGGCCCCTTGACCAGTTATCAAGGACAGTCACAGTGACCATTTGCTTATTGAGCAAGGGGCCAAGTCAGAACAGAAATTCTGATTTGTTTGTTTCAGTGATATGTGCAGGGATTCAGGAAACAGAAGCAAAGGTGAAAACCAAACAAACCGAACCTTGTATTTTATTCCAAAAACCAAAAAAAATTACATCAAGTTCCGCCCTCTCTCTCTGCATTACTCGTCCCACTACTCTCCGGGCAAAACGCTCTCAAAGGTGCTACCCAACTACGAAAAGTGGTACTCCTACCGCTTTGTACTCTCCTTCCTATTCCCACACCCCGGCATTGATCCACGGAAGCAGCAGAGAAGCTACCAACACGAAAGCCGCGCTCTCGTGCTCTTCGGTAGCGCTCCTCAGCATCTCTCAGCCACTGTTCAGCAAGACCAAGGCTGATTCGGAGTTCGAATAGTTGGGCCTCCATGGCCCTTCGTTCCTCCCTTTCAGTCAATCTGTTGGCTCTTTCTCTCTCTGCGTCTCTTTCTCTCTCTACCCGTTCTCTCTCACGGTCTTCCCTCTCCAACTGGAGAGTGATCCTCAGTTCCATAGCATCCCTGGAAGAGTTGTCATCAGGATGACGCCGCAGTTCCCTCTCCAGTTCTGCTATCCTAGCCTCCTTCTATGCAGCTTGGGCAAGCGCTTCTTCCGTCTCCTTTTCCTGCCGAGTGTACCATCTCAGATATGCGATAAGGCGTAAACAAAGAGAACTCAACACTGAAACTTTTACCTGTATACGGAGCATCCCTTCTGCCTCCGTAGCACGCTGCGTGACATGAGCAAGTTGCTCATGAAGCAAGTCAAGTTCTGAGGTGGGAATCCACAAGTTGGAAGAGGCACCACCTACTCCCATCGCTGGGGAAGCCGCGCCAATCTGGGCATGCTACGATCGCGTGAATTAGCAACCAACATCTGGAATCTGGGGATTTAATTAGGAACGCACTGTACACCTACCAAGGCGCTCGTAGCTCCGCGGGCATCGCCCAACCGTTGCTCCATCTCTGCCAAGCGAGTTCGTAAATTCGCTATCATGGTATCACGGATATCCTGCAGCCATACGAGTCAGCATTTCCACTAGAAAACCAAAAAAAGGGGGGGAGAAAGAAGAAAAGAGAAAAAGGGGAGACCTACCTCCGCAAGTCCCCGGGGTTGGAGCCGCTCTGCGTACTTTGTCCTATATAGACACAAGTAGTCCTCCCTATCCCGCGCATGTGATTCTACAATCATGCCACCCCGTTGCCAGTCTTCATACTGTTCAGGGAACCGCACGCGCCAGTCAATGCAGGTCGCCGGTCCTCGCGTCTCTCTCCCAACCGAGGTGGCACAGCTGAATCCACCCATTCTTGAGCCAGTCCCAAAGTCCTCATAACCAATCGTAGCCGAAGCGGCTCGATTTCATTCAAGCAGTGCATCCACAATTCCCGTCCGAACCAGGACACGACTTGCTAGAACCCACGGCTGGTCGGCATCGACCGTGTCTGAGTAGGGTCTCCAGTTTACCATCACTGCAGGGAACTCCTATAGCTCCCACCTTAGCACCATCAGTTGGTAAGTTAGGGGTGCCGCACTCATGATGGGTTCCCACCGCCTGGCTAACGGCACCATCACGGGTCGCCAATGCCGAGCTCTCCCCATGGGGAGGTAATAATAGCTCCACAGCTGCTCGGCGCAGGTCATCAGTACCTTGTAAAAACACAAAAAAAATACAAAACAAGCAAAACCAAAAATACCTGGATGAATGGTGTGAAACCACTCACAGTCATCTCACGGTCCGCTTCTTGGAACAGACCTGCAAACAAGTGTGCCAGCATGGCAGCTCCCCAGGCATAGTATCCTACTCTTTCAAGGTCTGACAGCAGCTCCAGGAAGCGACATTGGATACCATCCCCTTTCGAGCTCAGTACCAATCTCCCCAAAAGGAAGAGGAGAAACCTCCTCAAATCTATGTTGCATCTTTCCCAGTTGCCGAAATCTGTGCAGTACACGGCATGGCATCTTATTTCCATTCTTTCCATGAACTCTTCTGAGGATTCGTCATCCCGCCGACGAGTGTCGGTGAGCCCTAATGCATCCATGAGGGACGCCCTAGTTACCGACCTATTTTTCCGACCATCTAGGTCCAAACCTAGTAACTTCTAGGCACCTTCTCGGTAGTCCGCGTAAGTGACTCCGGTCACTGCCTCGCCATCCACCTTGAGACTCGTAATTCGGACCACATCTTCCAGGCTGGGCACCATGTGCCCCCAGGGCATCAGGAATGCCCGACTCACTGGGTCCCATCTCTCACACAAGGCTTGGATCAGGACCAGGTCGAGCTGGATCGGCTCGATCCGAAGAAAGGTGTCAAAACCCATCACGTCTAGTCTGGCCTTCTGAAAATCTGGGAGACCTCGGTATGCTGCCACTACCAACTCCCATGAGATCTATGATTTCATCACACTCTACGCATACAGGGAACGGAGAGGAGGTTTGGTCAGAAAGAAAGGAAGAAAAAAGAATGGAAAAAAGGGTAGGAAAACTTAGCTTACGAGTTGTGATTGGGCCCTTTCGCTGAAGTGCCCTTCGAGGTCCGAAAGCCTCCTGGAACTACTACCATTGGATCTGCTTCTCTTCGAGGAGTGGGAAGATTCGCCCTCCATCCAACTCTCAGAATTTTGAACTCCTCTCCCGTGAGAACTTGTGCTCCTCGAGTTAGCTCTCGATATACCTGGGAGGATAAAAGGGACACGAATTTATAGAAATGGAAGGAGTACAGGCCAAGATTGCCTCCATCACCTTTAATGATAGCCCTCGCAATGAGGCACCTGCCATGCGGTCCCGTGTGTCACTTCACCGTTCGCACAGGGTGATTGATTGGACGAAGAATATGACGACTAGCACCCTATGTTGTCTAGGGATACCCTATCATGTTTTGAAGGACGTCCGCAAAATTTGACGCAAGGCACTAGGGCCGTCATTATTGACTTCGACGGCAGATTCCCGTGGAAAATGGTCACAACAAGACGCGATTCTCTACTTGGGGTGGAGTCTCGGCAGACCCATCACATGGGAACAGTGCAAAGGAGAGGAAGTGTAGGGAAGAAGGAATGCACAAGAGAACAAACGAGCAGCAGAAAATCAAATCACTCCATTCATAATTCTACATAAGCTGTCATAGACACTACAATCATAGAGAGGTGGCGAGTCCACCAGCTCACCGATCCTCACCATCACCCATCTCTCTGGGCGCTCCCCTCCTCTCCCCTGAGGTGCGGGTCCCTCAGAAGCCTCTGGGATCCTCGTGCAGCAGCACCTGCCTCGCCTCTTGGCGCCTGCTCCGCAGCAGTGACTCGCTGCTCCTCCCCTGGCGTGGCGAAGAAGCCACTAGCGGCAAAGCGACCGGACTGGCGGAGTCGCTCCCCGAACTCTCGCGCTCTCTCGTAGCGCGTCTCCATCCCTCCTAGCCTCTGCACGACGGCCTGAAGGCCCAGCTGGAGCTCCCTCACTTGGGCCTCCAAGGCCCTCCTCTCGGTCTGATCCCGCTGTCGCTCGGACCTTCTCTCGGCTTTCTCTCTCTCTGCCTCTCTCCTCATCATCTGCAGAAGAACCCTTAACTCCAGGATGTCTGGAGAAGGCCTCTCCTCACCACGATGCCGCAGCTCCGCTACAGTCGCCACCCAGGCATCACGCTCCTCTTCCGCCCGGGTCGCGCGGGCCACCGCATCGGCAAGTTATTCCCGGAGGGAGGCAATCTCGAGAAAAGGGGCCGAGGAACTGGAAGATGCGCCACCAATCATCCCCGCCGTCGCTGTCTGCTGGGCACGCTGGAACAAAATAAACAACGGCCGTCAGTGAAACTCCAAAATCTGAAGATAAAAGTGCGGCACGTAACTTACCAGGAGCGACAGCTCATGTTGAGCGACGGCCAGCTGCCGCCTAGCCTCTGACAGTTGGGCGCGCGAGCCGCCGATGCCACGCGTGTCCCCAGCTTGGGGAAGCCCCGCATAACTCTCTCTCTGCCGCCGTAGGAAGTCGGCGCTGTCCTGCACCAATACACTCCCTTGCTGTCCAGGGAGACGTACGTGCCAGTCCTCGAGCCTCGCCTTGCCGCAACTCTCCCTCCTGACGCGGCTCGGCTCGTCCGCACTCGCCCACTCATCGGCCAGGCCTAGGGTCCTCGCCATGTCCTGCACCAAGAAAGAAGGGCCTCGCATCATAACAAAGAACGCGTCCCCTGTCTAGGACACGTCCATCACTTGAGTGCAACACTCGCCGAACCCTTTCCCCCTCCCACGCCTTGCTTCAAAACTCAAAATGGATCAAAGAGGAAGAGATTGGAGGACCTACCAGACCGTGTTCACCTCCCTCCGCGACATCGGGCCCCTCGGGTCCCTCGGGGGCCCGAAGCGGCCCTTCCTCCTCCATAGACGCCGTTCCGTGCTCTGGCGCGTCCCTCCTTGGGCGAGGGGTCCCTCGTCCCTCTCCACCTTCACCATGGTCGGGCCTACCGAACTCCATCGATCAAAAGAGGAGGAAGACGAAAAAGGGGGCAAGCGAGTTTCGGCGGAAGGCGGGCTCGTTTGCGGGTAAGGCACGGGAGAAGAAAGGCCACCCGACGCTTTAAATTTGAATTCAAGGATTAAGACGCGTCCTCGCGCCTGGACGCGCCCAAAAAGGGAGAAAGGAACATAATCCCCCCGTGCAAAGTAGTTCCCTTCTGTCCAGGGCAAAAGTCTCGTGAAGCGTAAACAACGTGGTGCAAAAGAAAGTGCGGGAAAGAAAAGGGCACGCCACACGAAATCTATTTCATATAATAGTCAAAGTACATCATACAGTGAGAAGGGTGACGTGTACAAGCAACTCTCTAACTCTCGCTGCCACCCTCCTGGTCATCTCTCTCCTCCCTCCTCTGCCGGGGATCCCTAGGGGGCCTCTGCGAACCCTGAGAAGCCGTGCTCGCCTCGCCCTGCGGTGGCACTCCAGCCTCGAAGGCGCGACGACGCTCCTCGGCCGAAGAAACCAGATAGCTGCCCATGGAAAAAGAACCAGACTGACGAAGTCGTGCCCCGCGTTCCTTCGCCCTCTGGTACCGCTCCTCGCTCTCCCGAAGCCTCCCCTCCGCCGTGTCGAGACTCAATCGGAGCTCCAGCAGCTGGGCCTCCAGAGCCCTCCTCTCGGTCTGATCCCGCTGTCGCTCCTCCCTCTCTCTCTCTCCCTCTCCTCTCTCTCTCTCACCGCCTCCCTCCTCGACAGCTCGAGGGCGATCCGCAGATCCAGCACGTCACGAGGGAGCTCCTCAGCCTCCCGTCGACGCTCCTCCTCCATCTCCACAATCCGGGCGTCACGCTCCGCCACCCGAGCGTCGCGCTCCTGCTCGGCACGAACAGCACGCGCCAGGGCCTCTCGGACCTCGGCCACCTGTCAAAGCACGCATGCACCGTAAGAGAACAGTGATAAAAGGAGAGCAGCCAGAAGGAGAGTCGAGGTCAAGCAAACACTCACTCGAGCCTCGCGGTCACGCTCGGCCTCCTCAGCCCGAGCCACCGCATACGCCAGCTGCTCCTGGAGGGCAGAAACCTCCGGAGGAGGGCCCCGCGAACTGGAACCCGCTCCACCAGCCATCCCGGCTGTCACTGTCAGGTGGGCCCGCTGAAACACGGGGCAAACGTCGGTCAAAGGCTAAGCATCAAAAATCCAGGTCACAAAAAATGCATTGCATAGACTCACCAGGATCTCCAACTCCTGTCGGATGGCCACTAACTGCCGCCTGGCATCCGCCAGCTGGGCCCGCAGGTCGGTAATCATGTTGTCACGAGCATCCTGCATTGCACATAAGTTAGTGCCACATGCATATACATATAGAAGGGTGAAGCATTTTCATTTCACTTACCCCTGCCATACCACCAAGGAAGAGGCGATCCCCGTACGTAGCCCGGTACCGTCTCAGGTAATCAGTACTGTCCTGTACATGGGACACCACTGGGACCCCGCCCTGCTGCCAGTCCTGGTACTGTGCTGGGAAGCGCGTACGCCAGTCCACAATCTTCGCCTTCCCCTTGGTCTTCTGCCCGATGCGGGCCGGCTCATCTACATCAACCCACTCCTGGGCTAGCCCCAATGTCCTCATAACCAGCCTCAGCCGAAGCGGCTCGATCTCGTTCAGGCAATGGACCCACACGTCCCGCCTGAAACGAGGAAGACCCGCTACAACCCAAGGCTGGCCAGCGTCGCCCATGCCCAGGTAGGGTCTCCACACCACCTGCATCACCATACATACATCATGTTAGTTACCATTCAGTCACATGCATAAACACAAAAAATCATACGCATCATACCATGGCCTCGGGATACTCGCTTAGCTCCCGACGAAGTGACGCCAGCTGGTAGCTGTGTGGTGCCGCTACCACGACCGGCCTCCACTGTCGCGCTAGAGGAACGGCTCTCCTGTTCCCTGCCTGGCCCTCCCCATCGGGAAGTAGTAATAACTCCACACCTGCATCCATCATACATCATTAGCACGAGTAATTACATATTTAACTACGGTAAAATGCATAAATAAATTATGTACCTGGAGAAAAGGTGCGAAGCCGCTGACTGTCGTCTCCCTCTCTGAAGTCTGGGAGAGATCAGCAATCAAATGGGCAAGCAGAGCCGCTCCCCACGCGTAGTGCCCCACTCTGTCAAGGTCCGCCAGGATTCCGAGGAAGCGGTAGTGGATGCCATCCCCCTTCGTTCCCAGCAGAAGGCGGCCCAAGAAGAAGAAAAGAAACCTCCGGAGGTCTAGGTCCACCAGCTCCCACTCGCTCGGGTCCTGAGTGAAAGCTGCACGGGCATCTCCCTCCAGTCGTGCCAGAAACTCTGCTCCAGTCTCGCTAACCCGCTGGCGCGGGTCGACGAATCCGAGCGCCTCCATAATCTCCACTCGGCCATCTACCCTGCTGTCTCTATCAGTCACGCTCGTCTCTAACCACAGCAGGTCCAGGGCACTCTCTCGGTAGTCGGGGTAGGTGACCCCACTCACCGCCTCTCCGTCCACCCGTAGCCCGGTGATCCGAGCCACGTCCTCCAGTGACGGCACCATGTGCCCCCAGGGCATCAGAAACGCCCGGCTCGGCGCGTGCCACCGCTCCCTCAATGCCTGGATAAGAGGAAGGTCGAGCCGAAAGGGCTCGATCCTAAGGAAAGCTCCAAAGCCCATGGCGTCCACACGCGCCCTCTGAAAGTCTGGCAGCCCACGGTATGCTGCCACCACTAGGGACCAGCTGATCCGGCCCTTCATCACGCCCTGCACACCACAAAACCAACAAAGAACACATCAGCATCATGAATAGTAATAAACAATAACACTGTATATACTACTTATGTATTTTATTTTATTTTTATTTTTTAAAAAATATTTATGTTTTTTCTTTTGGAGGCGTCGAACACCCTGGATGCCTCCTTTACTTTTTCTTTATTTTATTTTTAGAAAAACCCAAAAACAAAAACAAAAATAAATAAATAAATATATATATTATCGTGGAGGCGTCCCAAGCCCTGGACGCCTCCTTATTTTTAATTCTATTTTTATTATTTACGTAAATAAATAAATAAAAAAGAGAAAAAGAAAATGTGGAGGCGTCCAAGACCCTGGATGCCTCCTTCCCTCACTCCCCGGAGTTCTCCACACAGCCTCTTGTCCGCCCGTTTAGCCCAGTAAACCAACAGATTGAAGTTCCGAGGGGCTTACCGGGTCGTGGTCGTCATCTCCCACGTCGCCAGCACCCGCAACAACCTCCACGGCCAAAGGAGGAGCCTCCTCCTCCACGGCAATCTCTTCCGCCGTAGCAGCCTCCTCGGCATCATCCCTCAGCCTCCTCGGACGACGAGCCCGTCGTTTCCGCTTCTCTCCACCCTAACTCGGGCCTCCCTACTCCATTCGGACTAAGAATGGGTCGTCTGGAGTAGCTGGACGGTCAGGATGAACAGTGTAAGTGAGTAGGGGGGAGCCCCCCCTATATATAGATTTCCCTTTCCTTGGGGCGTCCAGGCGCCTGGACGCCCCCAAAAATAAAAAAAATAAAAATTTCAAAAATCAAAATTAGGGGCGTCCAGGACCCTGGACGCACCCAAAAAAATAAAATACCAAAAAATAAAAATAAAAAATTAGGGGTGTCTTGGACCCTGGACGCCCCCATGATAAAAAATTTTCAAAAAAAATATATGTATATAAAAAAAAGCATCTTAGATAAGTGTATATATAATCAAACCAAAATAAAAATACAAGAAAAATGAAAATAAAAAAAAATAATTAAGTGGACATCAATGCCAGATTTTATTCCATCAGAAAAGCAGAATAGGCTACATCAGGGGTTTAGGCGCCTTAGGCCTTAACTTCCCCAGTTCGGTCACATAAACTCTCCACAGCTCGCATTCTTCCCCCACATGCGCTGAGGCCTTTCCCGCAACACTTGTCTTCCAGGGTGCTTTGACGGCCTTCGCTTCCTTCGCATCCGCTTCAGTACCCAACTCTCTCTTCTTCAAAGGAATGATGCCAGTCGATAGTGGGAACGAATGGCGTGGGATGCCAATCTGGAGGCAGCACCGATGCACATTATAAAGGATGAACTCGGTCGCGCCGATCAGTTGAGATCAACTTCGGAGAAGGCCTCATGAGGAGCTCAAGCGAAAGCAAACATGCCGGTGCGCAAGTAAAGAAGCCTTGTGTCACGGTGCGGAAGTGAGACCGCCAGTCTTCACGTTTCTTCAGCCACGGAACGCGGTTCACTACAGTACCACCGAAGCCTAACACGTCGGCTATGTGATGAAGAGGGCTTTGTTGGAAGAGCTTCGAAGCGGTTGGCATTCCCTCACGGTGATCAAACTTGAAATGCAAATCCAGCCAGCAACTCAGGACAAGTGCGCAACCAAAAGGAGGCTTACCCATGCTCGAGGCAGTAAGGCCACTATACATGTAGGCAAAGACATCGGGTCCCACCCTCTTTCCACGCCAGATCCGCAGATAGCACTTAGTTGGTCTTCCTCCACCATGTTGTCGGTATAAGGAAACAAGAGAGCACCCGCCAGACAAATGGTGAACCCCTTCATGATTCCCTCCAAATAGTCATCGTCTGGTGACCCTCTCAGGGCGTCCATGACCCACTCCGCGAGCTTTTGGAGATCGATCCCCTTTTGAGTACGGACCTTTCGGGCTGCGTCGGGTGTCATGAAGCTTCCAAGGACGCTTTCAGAAGTCCCCAGTGTCAGCATCCGCATAGCCTTCACCTTCCCGTCACTCTTGAATTTCTTCAATCCGAGCAGAAGTTCCACCTCCTCGAGGAGGATGGTCACCTCGAAGGTCGGGAAGATAAAAGTGTGGGTCTGGGGATGCCAGATCTCCACTAGTGCGCCCATAGCCGCCCAGTCCATACGAATCTTCTCGTAGTGTTTAGCGTGAATAAGGAGCCCCTGCAGATGCCACTTCGAGAGTATGGCCCTCATGCCGATGGAGATGTTGGAAGTTAGCTTTGAAAGTCATGGCAGTTTGAAAACTTCCTCGGGCCTGGGAAGAGTGGATATGGCTGGAAGAGAAAAGAAAGAAGAAGAAATGAAGGAAGTAAGAAGAAGGCTCACGTGGAGAAATTTGAAAAGAATCAGCTTACCATATGCGACATGATCGTCCCACTCAGATGACCCTCGAGGTCGGAGAGTCGCCTGATCTCGCCGCTAGGCCTGCTCCTCTTCATAACGCGGGAAGACTCTCCTTCCATCCTAAAATCTCTAGATTCTCCTCTCCTTCCTCTCCTGAGCTTCCAAAACCCACCTTGGTGCATTTGAATGAACTAGCCTAAGGGGAGTTCTTATAGGAAGGGTAGGGCGCTACAGGACAAAATATGTCACATCAGTGGTCATTATCAAGATTTTGTCTGGATCTCCTTGGTACTGTGGTGCGATTCTGCTATGATTCTGCTACTTTCTGATGTTGCAAACCTTTACTGGCCTGTGCAGGTTTTACTAACAGACGTCTTTGTCCTATCTCCTGTCCCACCTTTCAATGGTTGGTCCCACCATGTCATGCATCGTAGTATATGATACCTACGCTACTAGAACATGTCAAGGACCTTGCGGCCCGAACGAATCCGGGATTTGAGTTCCCCTTCAACAAAAACAGTGATGATCCCGAAGAAATTAGGTTGTACGGATAGGCCGTTAACTTGTGGTAGCATGGGGACGACGGTTCCATTCAGTGAGTTGGTGCGCAGATAAACGGGCCCCAGCCTAGTGTCGGCTCACCGGATCGGTATCCTGACCCGTTCTTAACAAGTTGACAATATTATCCTTGGCTATTTTCTATTTTAGTTTGTTTTAAATTTCTCTTTAAGCCCAGCATGCATTCATATAGGACTTTGATTTATTGCGGAAGATCATTCAAGTGATTCGATTGCGAAAGCCGCTGTGCTTCAATTCTTACAAATATGAGATATTCCACTCCGAATGAAATACTGAGTTTCCTTGAAACAGCCCTACGTTACTCTTCCAAAGGAGACCCTTGTTTGGACAGACCCTCAGATATTCCTTTACTTTTTACCTTGCTTGACCCACCTCGGCCGCAGCACTTCCACGTTGGCTGGTAACCGCTCCCCAAAGGTGAAACCTGTAGGTTTATGACCCAGGTACTTCCACACCGAGAAGTTGGTCTCCTTTATTTTCGTGCCTGAGTGCACATTTCACCCTCCCTTATTTGATCTCCGTCCAAGCAACCGTCAAGACTTGAAAGACCTCCTCCAAGGTCGCCTCATTGAAACTTCAGGAAAGATTCCAGACAGTAACGTCAAAAGCGTGTCTCATCACACCTTGGGATCAACTTATCAGTCCGCTCCCACTTCATTTCACTCCACTTCGAAACCATTCCACTACGTGTCGCTCCCTTGCAAAGCAGACGCCAAGGCGGGGCAGCTGTGGACACGCTATTCCTGACGTCTCCTGAGAAAGTCTCATATCACTATACAACGCCCCGCGACGGCTTACGCGTTTTGAATCACTTGAGTGCTTCCTTTTCTTGAGTCTTCTTCCGCCCTTTTCGGCATCCGGAATCGTCTCGTCACGGCATTCGGACGACATCAACACTAGTCAGACGCATCAGGAGGTTCCGGAACCAAGAAGGGTGTCTGCCGGGCGGCCGCCAACGCCTGAACTGAGGACCCGGGTGGGTCTTTATGGGGGCGTCTAGCCCCCTGGACGCCCCCATTCTTTTAATTTCTTTTTAATTTATTTTTCGAAGAACAAAATTAAATAAAAAATAATATATTAATGGAGGCGTCCAGGCCCCTGGACGCCTCCATAAAAACAAATATAAAAAATTAAAATGCCAGCTTTGGCATAAAAAAACAAAACACCAAAATAAAAATAATATATTTATGGAGGCGTCTAGGCCCCTGGACGCCTCCATCAACTCCCTCACGGGCGCCGCCCACCGAACGACGGTTTGTCGTATGTGAAAAAAGCCAAATTGTGGAGACGTCCAGGCAGCTGGACGCGCCCATTTCAAAATCACGAGGCGTCGCTCACAAAACCACGCGTTGTGCCAAACCGCGTGCGGCCGTCGGTGGGGTTCGGTGGACCTGTTGGAGGCGTCCTGGGCCCTGGACGCCTCCACAAAAATATTCCAAAAAAATAAATAAAAATAGAATAAAATATTAGTTCGGCCCTGATGGAGGTGTCCAGGGTCCTAGACGCCTCCACCCTCCGGAGCCCTATAAATAGAGGCCCCCCCCTCAGTTCTGGAGGAGCTTCTAAGAGATCCGATAGGCTGCCGGAGCCCAGAGGCTACCGGAGTCATTTCTAACCCGTGGGGTCTTTTATAGGTGGAGGTTCTGCCGGCTTCTCGCGTGCCCACGCTCGCGAGAGGAAGGTCGTCTTCATCCATGGCTCTTCCACGTCGTCCCCACGCTGCCGGAGCTCCGCCGGATCTCGCCCTCGGCTCCTCCAATAAGCCTTTTCTTCCCCTTTTTTTCTCCATAGTTCTTTACATTCATCATACTGCATCCTCTATCTCCCTACATAAGGGTGCCGTCTCTCGCATACTTCTTGCATTCATCATCGCATTTTCCTCCTACTCGAGTCCGAGAGGGGTTTAAAACCACACCAACCAGGTGTGTGTCAGGTCACGATCTCGTTACTTTTATTGCAAGGAATTGTTACTACACTGCCATTTTCTAATTCCGTTCGTTTATTGTCTACTGTTTTGCAAGGGTACCCAAGGAAAGCCCTCTCCGTCGGTCGGCCGAAAGGGGAGGAAGAAGCAACCCGCCATCTCCCGCTCTTGAGGTAGGCGCGATCACTTTCTTTATTTTGGGGTCATTTGGTCCCTGGCGATCACATCTTGTTTTCGAGGCCGCGGCGAGTCACTTCCCCAATGGCCGTTTAAATTCCCGTTCTTATATATTATATTCTTATCTATTCATGTTCTCGAGGCCGCGGCGAGTCACTTCCCCAATGGCCGTTTAAATTCCCGTTCTTATATTCTCTTTATATTCTGTTATATTCTTATCTGCTCATATTCTTGAGACCGCGGCGAGTCACTTCCCCAATGGCCGTTTCAATTCTTGCTATTTAATTTCTGCACCATTTCCGTCCCCCCGAGGTCGCGGCGAGTCACTTCCCGCTATGGCCGTTTAACCCCCATATCTCGCTATATTACATTTGTCCCGCTCGCCCCGCCGGAGTAATCTCCCGTGGTGGCCCCTTCTCTTTTCTCTTATTTCTGTGTTGCAGCAAACAAAAGAGGAGCCCGCGCGCTCCGCGTCCTCTTCGCTCCCCGAACCGCGTGACGTCGCTCACAGACACAACTAAAAGATAAAACACATGGCCTACATGCCACATGCATGACCGATACTCTACTGTATACAATGAGAGAGATAGCAGATTCAGATAACTCTTCCAGCTCCAAAAATCCAGAAACTCTATTCCAGCCAGATATGCCTGAATGTATGACTTAGATTATCTTCTCCCCCTTTGACATCATCAAAAAAATTGTGGGAGGACATGTAATGGACAACTTCTACTATTACTCCTCTGTTGGAGTTGAGGTTCCAGTAGTATCTTTGGGTGCAACCTTCTGAATAAGCACATGAATTTCTTCAGCTGACTGTTGTACTCGGTTGGAAACAATGGTGAGTCTTTCATTGATGGCTCGTTTGCGCTCAACCAAGTAGTCTTGATATAGATCAATTTGTGTTTGAACAACAGTGGCATATTACCTGATCATGTGAGCAATATGAGTGAGTTGCGCATCTTCAGCTGATGGAAGGACTGGTTCATGTGAAGATGTAGGATCTACTGCAGGGTCACATTCACCATCTTGAATTGACTGGGGATAATGATTCTTAAACACTTCAACCATATATTTATTGTCATCTGTCATCAAGATCAATTTATCATTAATGCTATCCTAGTTTCTGCCAATTATGTGATGGTGTGACTTGGATTCATGAAAATATTAAGCTGCAGTAGTGAGCTTATCATCATGACGATTCAATCTCTCACTAAATCTACTAATGTGGATGCCGGCCAGACAAAGGACTCCCTAAATATCTTGAACTAAATGATGAAAATCTGCGATAGTAGTGCGTTTGTCTCACTGAATATCATGCAACCTTCTATCCAATCTTCTTTCAAGATGCAAAATTTTCTGTTCTAACTCCTTAATCCTGCCTCCAGTTTGCATTTCCAACTGAATAAGTCTTTGTTCCATGACGTTTGACATCTCTTTCATATTGGAGTTGACCATAGCAAACTGAGCAGATAAAAACTGATATAAGACAAGAGGTACTGAACTTGTTGAAGTAGAAGCTCTGTGCTGTGGAGTTGAGGTAGAAGCCTCTGGATGCTGAACATGTGGAGAACTGGCACACTATCATAGTTTTGAATTTGCTAGGGATGTTCTGGTTCATCCTGTTGAATATGAACATCTTGAGGATGTTCCTATCTCTCTTGCTGGATATCAATCTCCTGAGATTGATTGTGCACTTCCTGCTGAAAAGGACCAACATGCTCTTCTTCCCCTTTTTCTTGATCTACTGCCTAGTGTTCGTCCTACTGTTCATCTGTCATTTGCAACTGACCTTGAACTCTTACAACAGCTAGTTTAAGTTTCATGAACTTGTTAATGAAGTCCATGTTATAGACATTTACTCTCAGAATTTCTTTAAATCTCTCATCTTCCATAGGAACTTTCATCTTCTTAAATATTACAGTCAGATGAGTCGCATACGGCAGATGACTTCCAGATCCTTTGCTCGACCCTATAATCTGAATCATCATCTTTGGCAGATAGACTTTTATATTTCTGAACATGCAATAAAATAAGAATCTCTGAGATTCAGTCAACCTTCCTCTGCCTCCACCCTGTGGAGTTATGATAGTGGTAAACATATGATGCAACAGTCTCTTCAATGGAGAGAATTTGTTAGTATTGAAGCTAGTCAGCCAAATTTGCTTGAAGTCGAGAGGATTACTTGGCTGATCCGTCAAAATGGTATAAGCCCCAAATTCGTCATACTCTAACCCATCTTCAAACAAACCACCCTCAAGAATTCTTAAGGCCTTGTGGAGAAAGGATCGAGACAACTCAATTTCAATACCCTTGACATAGGACCATAACTTTAGTCAGTTGGGTCATATCTCAGATTCTTATAAAATTCAACCACAAGTCTAGGGTAATAACATCTATGTTTCCCCATGAACTTCTTTCACCCTTGAAATTCAATAAGTCCCAGTAATTCTGGAAATGCATCAAGCATTTGGTGGCCATGAAAATCTACATACTGGGGGAAGAAAATTTTAACAGATTCATCCAGTTCTTTAGCTTGTACTGATGCTGTAGGAGACGCAGCCTCTTCTCCAGATAGATGGTGTGTTTCCTCCTCTACAGTAATCCGGCGCCACTTTGCCAGTACTTCAGACATTTTTTTCTTTTCTTTTAGATGACCCCTTGTTGTACCCGGACTATTTCCTGGTAAAATAACAAGAAATAGGGGTTTGGGCATTTCCCCGAATATCTTCAAGGCATGGGCTACCTAGCCCTTTACACAACCCTGTGGGTCCCTACGAGGGTCCTGACCAGCTTGCCGTGACATGAGGCGACATAAGCAACTGTCCGGGGTCAACCCCGGCTACTCACATACGGGCTTTGCCCGTATCCTACATGGCCGCCCGGGACCACCTGGGGGCGCCCCGACATTAAGCCGCACCACGTGGCACCCAATTAAAGGGACAAGGGCCCATCCCAAGACACTTCTTTCAACCCTCCAAGGTCAAAGGGAGACCTAACTAAGTCAACCACAGGCTTTGGAGGCCTACCACGCGCATATACGGCTCGCACAGGTGTGTTTGGCATTCTATCGGACACCTTGTGGGTGCTTGTATTCCAGCCCACCTACACCTAACCATGGGCTGCCCTGTGGTTCCAGCACATCAATTGGGTCCTACAAAGACCCCCCGACAAGTCAGGTCCAACCCCGACACTCAGACACGTGGCAACAAGCCACTTAACTCTAGCACTTGGGCCAACCCGAGGCTATCCCGCCAACCCACCGTGCAACATGGCACGTAGCACAAGGCACAACTCACGTCCCTTAGATGCCTCTCCTAAGCTCCCACGAGGTCCCTTCTTCAACCCAAGGCTCACCTTGGGGCCCCTCGGCCAGCTACCCAAGTCGTTCGGTAATCTAGGGTGTGTAGGGTATTTACCCAAACACCTTGCGAGCGACTACGACAACACGAATGACAACAGCCCCCACGGGCCCATCCCAACTCCCCGGAGCTTAGCGTCCTCCAAAGGACACTTCCAGAAGACGCAAGGAGACCCGAGGGCCATCCTCCGGGGTCACGACCAGCCCCGGGGCCAGTTCACCTCGGGTCGCTACCGCACGCCCCCAGGGAGGGAGAACTCCTCGGGGGTCGCACCCTCCTTTCAATCCGGTGGCCCCATGGCCCCACTCAGCCCCAGTTCATCCAGTCTACGGTCATACGGTGTGGTTCGTCCACCGTACTAGTTCATGAAGTTGACACATGACGCGGCAAAGCAATGGCACAACGGCCCAAAGATTCCGCAAGTCGACGCGCACACAAGCTCCACGTATCATTCTAGCTAGTTGTCCTTTTCCTTCTTAGTTAATTTAAGAAGAAAAAAGACCAAAAACCAAATTTTATAGTGGGGACCGCCCCCCTCTCTCTCCCTAGCGACCTAGCCCGCCTAAACCCCCCCGGGGTGGGGTTTAGGCGGACCAGCCTGGACCCCTAGGCTGGTCCGCGTAAACCCCTTCCCTTCAATAAAAAAAATTTACTTTTTTAAAATTAAAAAAGAGCCCAAACCAGCCCGCCTAAACCCCCGGGGGTGGGGTTAAGGCGGACCAGCTTGGACCCCCCTAGGCTGGTCCGCCTAAACCCCTTGGGGGAGGGGGTTTAGGCAGACCAGCCTCACCCCTTGAGGCTGGTCCGCCTAAACCCTTCCCAGCCCATCGTTTTATTAAAAAACACCCTCCGTGAGGGGTTTACACAGACCAGACTAGCCCATTGGGCTGGTCCACCTAAACCCCACCCAGGGAGGGGTTTACGCGGCCCAGCTCAACCCTATGAGTTGGTCCGTGTAAACCCTTTCTCCTGTGCACTATTCAATGGGTTTACGCTGGCTAGCTTGAACATATCAACCTAGTCCTCCTAAACCCATCCTAACCCTTCAACTTCTCTATAAAAACCCCTTAGAAGCTCGAGGGGTAGAGAGATGAAGCATATGCAAGATCTAGGCAACTAGCTCCAAGGCCTTCAAGCTTCAAGCGGCTCTAGGCAACGAGCTAAGGAGAATTATGTGTGGGTGACTTGTTCGTCAGCTTAGTATGTCGGAGGTATGTCGTTTGCACTTCCCTCACGCCGTATTAAGCCGTAACACACAAGTCAACACCCACCATGTGTGAGATGTTATGACAAGGGTGAACATCCCCTCATGTTGGGATTCCCCCTCACATGCCCGTCGGTTGCAACCACGCACGTATCATGACGCCATGCTCCTTCGCAGTCACGAGGCCATGTTCGATCGCTCTACTCGAGTCGTGATCGGCCCTCGCCCAGACACCGGATCGATGCATCCCTCCAGTTATCAAGTCATAAGCCCCCCGTTCGGCGTCGCAACCATGGCCCACGCCACGGGAGGGGCCCTCTGTAAAACACATATGTGTTCATCTGTCACACATTGACCCGGGGATCGATCATCATATCAGAATTGTCCCGTGGCGTGCACAAGTTGTACCCTGGCCACTACGGCCTACCTGTAAAGACATGTATATTTCAAAAATTACATCGCCAATTGGACAAATGCTCTCGCATCCACGTTCGGGCCCCCAGCTTTCTATCTACACCACTCGGCATCCGTGCCTAACATCCTAACCCCAGTAAACACCCCAAAGTCGCAAGCGCACCCACAGCTGTGGAATGCTCCCGACCCTCTACCCATGGCCTCAGGCTTATATACAGACTTTTCTTCAACTCAGAACGAAGGTGTTTGGATTCAATCCGATGTAAATAAACACAAATTGCTTTCGGCCGGTGGGGAAAGACATCTAGTACACGATTCCCACAATCACCTACGCACTCGCACCCGTGGAACCCCTTTTCTCCACGTGTCGCCCGATCGCCCGAGTCCACGTGCCGTGCCCTGGTGGCGCTTCCCCGGTCAACCCTTGGTTCCATAGGTGATTGTCGAGAAATCGATTGGCACGCCCGCACCCTGTCCGGTTAATCCGTACTCTTACATTCCTGTGCCATTCGACCATTTTCGACTTTCCGTAAAAGGAGAGTGCCTGATACCACCGTGAGAGGCATGCAACCGTAAGAAGGATACCCGAGATATATCAAACTCCCGTGTCTTTCTTCCCCGCTATATCCCTTCTTTCACCCTAGTTATTCGGCATAAAAACCCGCGCCACACCCCTCTACATGCAACTTAGACTTCTCTTTTGAAGTACCCATGTCATGTATATGCTTGGACTTGGCCTCCTTGCGTGGTACATCTGCTTCTGGTTGAAGCTCCTCCTGGACTTGTCGTTTTCCTTTGCTTATGGTGGCCGGAGATGACATGGTTGAACAAGGTAGACAAGGAACGCACACTTACAGCAAGGATTTGAAGAAATCCAAGGGAGGTGGAGAGCGAGAATGAAAACTGTAGGATCAAATAGGTGGCTGATGGCGAGGATGCCCCTTCTGCATCAAGGCGATGGAGTTTAAGAGAATATGCCTCGACCTGGATTTGAATGGGGTTTCGATGGAAGGAGATGAATAAAATAGGGCAGAGTTTTTGAATCATCTGTTAACTTTACTAACTTCAAAGACTTTTACAAAATTACCCTTCACTTTAAGATATATTACATTGCCTTACAAAATAATTGGTTTGATGTTTATAGAAGTTAAATCTTCAAGCATGAAAGTTCCGAAATTAATCCTTTTATGCAAATGCAATAGAAACAAAACAAACCTAAAACGGTACTATGCCCAATCCAAAAACCATCAATCTTACTCATCATTTTAAGTAGACAACAGTGGTATAATAATCGGACGTATATTGGATATAAACATTTAAAGACATTTCAATGAGGCACAGAGTCAGCGATAACTTCTTTTATTTATTTTATTTACTTGAGCATTCTAGTATAACTACACCTTTTGACACAAGGTGACACATTGATTAGACGCCTGAATATCTTGTTACTCGGTGTAATTAATCATCCTTCTTCAATTTTTGAACAGAGGTAGAATCTTTTATCATGACATAACTTCTGTATTTCTTTAATGCATATAGTCAGTTTCTCTAAAAGACATGCCATTGCTCGGCCATATTTTTTTATTTATTTATGGCATATTCTCTAGCCTTTATCAGATTTTACTTTGAAAATGTTCAAGACCAATATAAGTATAAGATTCTCTACCAGAGATGTCCTTTTACTTGCAACTTTTAAATTTTAGGACATGAATGAGATAGTTCCATTTTCAGAATGTTTTAAGACTATTGTCAATGCACTCATGGATAACTAGAACACTTAAGATCAGATTTAGCTACAATAAATAGTAGATCACAGTTTTGTAAGATCAATCAATTTCTTTCACATGAGGGAGGTCTTGTAATGGCATCTCTTTAACCAGTAAAGAAAATAGATTCTTATGTTAAACTCCCCCTTGATGTGTGAAGGGATGAACAAGAGATCTAGAGGGGAGGTGAATAGATCAACCCCAATTTTGAATTCTACAGTAGTTAATAATAGTGCGGAATTAAAATGTACTACTTTGAACAGAATCACTAAAAGCAATCTGAATTATCAACAAAAGAATCTGATATAAAATAGCTGACAATCATAGTAAACACCAAAAAATAAAAGATCAGTCAACTCAGTATAGTGCCTAGCAGAGGGTTAATTAAAAAATCTCCTCACGCAAAGATCAATTTTTCAGATAAGTGTAATCTATCCTTCTGACTGAACCAATTTTATATACCACTGAGTTGACGATACAGATTAGATGTAAGATGGTAAGTCTACTGAACAATTCAAGGCAATGTCAATTTAAGATGAATTACCACAGATAGATTCAGAAGATAATCAAACAGACAGGTTGAGTACTCAGGTGTAAGCAACAGATGAATATGTTGAAATTATTAGCGACTCACAGTGGAAGATCCTAGGCATTCATCTAGTTACAGTAAAGAATTCAATCACACAGAGGACAGATCAATTTTTAAGGTGGTTCGATCTCGAGCTTGAGATCTATGTCCACCCCTTACTCGACTGAGTAAGAATTTCGCTACCAAACAACTTGAACTCCACTGATCCACAGCTTCGGGGATAAAAATACCTACAATCGCTGATCCACAGCTTTGGGGAACACATCCCAGACCGCTGAGCCCCACAGCTTACTTACCGAGGATCACACCTCGCCGTTGAGCACCACAACTTGCTTACCGAGGATCACACCTCATCGCTGACTCACAGCTTGCTGCTGATACACAGCTTACGAACAGTTTCAAAAATAAATAGAAAAGATTCAAAGAAATAATGAGGATGGAAAAACAATGTAGCTCGCTATGGAGCAATTTGACTCTGGATCTGATTCAGGAGTCAAGACAGCAACTCTACCTCTCAATCTCACTTCTCTCTCAAACAACTTCTCATACATATGGCACTCTATTTTTCTTCTAACTGTCTGCAACAGGCTCTTACTCTCTCGAACACTTCTCAGACTTTTCTCTCTTTAACTCTAGCTCTTCCAGCTCTCTACTACTCTTCTGATCTGCTTCTATTGTATGTACTCTTTTTCTATCTCTCATTGTTCGACTGAGAGATCCCCCTTTTTATAAGCGTAGGCTAGATCAAGTGGACCCCTGAGCTTTTCAAATTTTTGGGGGCGTGGAAGACACACTCCCGCCCAATAAATTTATCCAGAACACGTACTTCGAGGGGTCACATGCCAGAAGTTGAGGATAAGACGATCCATGTGGCAAGATAGTAGATCAACTTCTTTCCTTGGATCACGTGCCCTTAATCTAGTTCACTTTAAGTTCCACGTGAGATTAATGCAGTTTGCCTTTATGCAACCTAGGTGTTTGATCATGGATCTGGGTTGGTTCTTCCTTTCTTTCCAAAACAAAATCTAAGATTTATGAGATTCATGAAGCATGTAATATTTATTAGCAAATTCAGTTTCAGATGCTTCATGAGTTCAGGCAATTCATATAAGTGTATGCACAAAATTCTTCAAGAGCATCGATGCATAAATGAGATACATCAGACTATATAGCTAACACATGCAGCAGGTCAAAACAGAAACATCGACCTTAGTTTTATACAGGTAGACCTTATGTGCCAGACAAACTGACTCTATAATGAAGGTGCATCGACCTGTCTTTATAGCGAATGCACAAGGTGCATCGACCTTGAGAGTGATGACCTACTAGCATCGACCCTTCTATAACATGCATTGACCTATGTTGCAGTCACTAGCTCACTAGCATCGACCTTTCCAGGACTTGCATCGACCTATGCTGTAATCGTTAGCTCACTAGCATCAAGCTTTATATGACATGCATCGACCTATGCTGTCACGCCCCGAGCTTTTCAATACAGCGGAAGGAATTTTGGGATCGTGATCAGCCGGCATGGTAAGCCTATCGCAAGCAAGAAATCAGAGCACAAGACAATCACATAAAAGTGATTGCACAAGTAATTACTAAAACACCAACTTTATTTCATAATACTAATAACCGAAAAGTACATAAGACCATTGCCTTCGACATCCTTACATCATATGACTCAAGAAATCAAAAATTATAATATGACTCGACTAGACACTAGATAACTAAGGCTTCTCTCATTCCACTAGACCATCAATCGCTCTCGGACCTACTACTTGCATAATCCGTATCCGATTCACTAGTATTTCCTGAAAATATGAGAAAGTTGGTGTGAGCACACATGCCCAGGAGGTATCTTCGTATCAACATGAAGGCAATATTTAAATGATTAACATTTTTACTCTAGAGTGAAGATACATGATATAAGGTAAAAATATGCGGTGTAAAACCAAAGTAACACAAGTATCATGATACGATAAAGAATAAGAATTGAGAACATGATTAAGCAAGTACATAGCAAGAATGTACTTTTTCATAACCATAAAGGCTGTGTACTAGAAAGTCATGTAATGAGAATGTACTAGCAAGCAGGATAATCATGGATTTTCACCTATTTATAAAAAAAGTACTCCCAGCGTAATGTGATGTCAGTGTTCATCATACCCCATGGTTTATAGTATGTTTCCGACTATCTGTCGAGGGGATTAGAGTTGAGCCCTTGGACACTGTCCGTGCCCGCTCTTGCATCTTCAAGTTATAAATCAAGCTATTTCCACGAAAATATAAACATAGCCAATAATGAAACAAGTTCAAATTATGTTTCATGATACAAATATCAAGGTAAGAATGCTTCAATTAAAGAATATAAGAGTTCAAAGATTCGAGTTAGAACTAGGTTATGTCATGAAGAAAATTCGACAGCATAACGGCATATTCTTTGATTTCCATAAGTTATTAATACCTTATTTGACAAGTGTTAAGTTCCAAGCAATCATTAGACCATCTAGGAACTTGTAAAACCCAACCCAACGGTCAAACCTTAGGTTAGATAGTCAAGGATAAAGCGATCATTTACTGGACCGTTTGTGGATAAAAAGTAGTCTTGGGCCAACTGCTAGACATGGCTTAGCGGTCGTTTGAGGACCGTTTTTAACCAGAACTCAGAAAAACACCAGTAGTGTAAGTGCTTTCTAGACAATTTGGGTCTTTATGGTACAACCAGCTCAGCGTCCTAGTGGGAATCTCAGGCTCACGGAGTCTTATGGAGGCATTGAAATAAGATCACCTAGTCGGATGGAAGGAATATCTAACAGAGAGGATCACAAGTCCAAGATTGTGTACTTAATGTGTAAAGTGTAACTAATGACATCGTACCGGAATACGTGCCATGTACTTAAGAAAGTGACTCAGAAATAAGAAGAGCCTGTAGAACAATGATCAACCAATAATGAAACAAGTTCATCTATCACTTTGAAATATGCATTTAATATAAGAATATATTATTTTGGTATGAAACTAGCTTAGATTAAAAATAGCTTTTAAGTACATAAAACGATGAAACATATCCAGGTATACGACTACAGTGCTTAAAACAGGAATAGAGTCTAGTTATCTAGGTTTATCATATGATAAATAGGGCGAATCTGTATTATGTTTTGGGTTAATATAAATACAGAACTCAGGAAAACCTAGTGGTCACTTGAGGACCATTTGATAGGGCCTAGCGGTCTATCGTAGGACCGCTAAGGGACTCTGGCGGTCTCAGGAAGACTGTTTCTTCCTGTCTATTGTAAACAGCTATAAAACAGAAATATATGCTAATCTAAGGCAGATAGATGAATGGTAAAACATACCAATAGGTAAATATGGCCTGATAAAACCATATTAAAACATAGAGATGCATAGGTTTGAGTGAGATAAACTAGAAATACCATTTTCTTATTAAGGGCAAGGTTCATGCATGCCAAGTTAACCCTATATGCGCAGTCATAGTAAAACATTGAATTCGTCATGTACAATCAATGAAAACAGGAGGAAAGAGAGGGCTTTTATTCCTAACATAAGATTTTAGCCTTTTCATGAGATAACCTACCTCTGGTAGTGCTCCTAAACTTCGAATTTCTGACTGGAAGGAAGCCCTAGTTCTGCGCGTTCTGTGCTAACCCAGCAACTTCTCGCTCTTCGTTCTCCTTAACCCCTTGACCTAAAATCATAAAAATTTGGAGGGTAGAAAGAGGGTACTTAGATGAACAAATAAGTCTAAAGAACTATCTTCTAATTACCTCATTTAGGACTTCTAATCTACTGATCTTGCTGGGTTGTTCGCACAAATTCCTAGGTTACTTGCACTAAAGCAGCGTCTTTGCAGGCCTCTAACTTCCTGTAGGCTTGATCTCCTAGAACGAAATTTTGAGGAAAGTTAGAACTTATTATAATGAATGAAATCTTCTAAAGAGCTTACCTCAAATAATACTTCGTTACCTTAGTTCCATGCGAGCCAAAAGTAAGGGTCGCATATGTGAAACTTGGGATCTATTTATAGGGTTAGCTAGGGTTTTGAGGATTTGAACGAACCTAGAGTCCTAAATTGGGGTAGAGTTAGTCCATAGAGAGTTCTAGAGAGTCATCCAGGCCAGGTAGCTTCGATCTAAGGGGATTTGATCGTCAAAAATCTCAGCTTTTCACGTTTTTTACCATTCGTGGAATTAAAAGGGCTTAGCGGTCATGGGAGTGCCGCTAAGGTGAGGCTAGTGGTCGCGCGATAGACCGCTAGGCTTCATAAATTTCAAAATTTTTAGATTTTCGTATTATCCCCTAAATTGATGTATATATCCCATTTAAAATCTATAAATTTACTAATTTACGTTTCTATTAATGGGCTTGGGTCTAAAAGCCTTCGAATTGGATCTTTGGGCCCATTTGAGTTGGGCTCAGCCCTTTAGTTAATATAGGGTATTTAAATGGATTAAATAAATATCTAATTGTCCATTAAACCTTTAAAAATGCCCAATAATTATATTTAATCTTGAAAAAAAATTCTTAGAAAATTCTTGGGCGTTATACCCTCCCCACTTAAAAAGAATTTGGTCCCCAAATTCATCGTAATAAGATTTGCTATGGAGAGTGTACTTACATTCAAATATCTCCGAAAATCTTTTGCGCATGGCTTCTTCAGTTTCCCCTGTTGCTTCATGTGGACATAATTTGGTCCATTGGACTTTGACCATGGGAATGATTTTATTCCAAAGTTGTCATACTTCCCGTTCAACTATTCTGATTGGCTTTTGCTCATACGTCAAGTCCTTCTTAATCTCCAGGTTGTCATAGGTTATGACATGAAATGGATCAGAGACATACTTTTTGAGCATTGATACGTGAAATACATCATGAACTCCGACTAATTGAGGGGGCAAAGCTATTCGATATGCAACTTCACCAACCCTTTCAAGAATTTCAAAGGGGCCAATGAATCTTGGAGTGAGCTTACCTTTAATACTGAATCTTCGAAGACCTCGACCCGGAGAAACCTTAAGGAATACATGGTCTCCTACTTGGAATTTCAAGTCGTGCCTTCGGTTATCAGCATATGATTTCTGCCTATCTTGTGCCATCTGGAGTGTTTCCTGAATAAGCTTTATCTTCACGGTAGTATCCCTAATGATGTCGGGGCTGAGAAATTACCTTTCTCCTACTTCATTCCAACAAATAGGTGAGCGACAGCTTCTTCCAAACAGAGCCCGGAACGGAGCCATTTGTATGCTAGCTTGGTAGCTATTGTTGTACGATAATTCCACTAGAGGTAAGTGATCATGCCAACTCCCTCCAAAATCAATAGCACATGCTCTGAGCATATCCTCCACCACCTGATTTGTCCTTTCAGTTTGACCATCAGTTTGTGGATGGAACGCGGGGCTAAAGTTAAGTCGGGTCCCTAATGAATGTTGTAGACCCTTCCAGAACTGTGATGTGAACCGAGGGTCTCGGTCAGATATAATTGTGATAGGGACACCATGTAGTTTGACAATCTCCTTCATGTATAGTGCTGCTAAAACATCCACAAACCATCGACTTTTGATCGGTAGAAAATGTGCAGATTTAGTCAATAGATCAATAATCACCCATATACCATCGTGTCCACCTCTTGTCTTAGATAAACCCATGATGAAATCTATCCCTATACTTTTCCATTTCCACTCGGGAATATCCAAGGGATGTAGTTTACTGGTGGGTTTTAAATGTTCTGCTTTTACTTGCTAACAAGTGAGACATCGAGATACATAGTCCGTTACTTCTCTTTTCATATAGGGCCACTAGAAACTTCTTTTTAAGTCTTTGTAAATCTTGGTAGCACCTGGGTGAATAGCATACCTTGATTTATGAGCTTCCTCCATGATCAATTTCTTAGTGTCGATATGATTCGGCACACAGATTTGATCTTTAAACAATAATCTTTCATCAGTTGAAATGGAGAATTTTGACCTTTGATCGATATTAGCCTCGATCTCCATCAATGTGAGGTCATTTTCTTGTAACTTGGCTAGATCTTTGATTAATATAGGTTGTGACCTTATATTAGCAATCATACATCCTTCTTCTTCTTTATCAACATCGAGATTCATACGAGCAAAATCCTTAATAAGATATGCCGTACCTTTCCTGAGGCTTGCTAGAGTTGCCATTGGTCTTCTACTAAGAGTGTCAGCTACAACATTTGCTTTGCCTGGATGATATTAGATAGTAAAGTCGAAGTTTTTGAGATACTCCAACCATCTGTGTTGTCTCATGTTTAATTCCTTTTGGGTGAAGAGGTATTTCAGACTTTTATGATCTGAAAATATAGTGAATTTCTTCCCATAAAGGTAGTGTCGCCAAATTTTTAAGCCAAATATAACCACAGCTAGTTCCAGATCATGCACAGGGTAGTTTTCTTCATGATGCTTCAACTGCCTTGATGAATAGCAAATCACCTTTCCATTTTGCATAAGAACGCATCCTAGGCCAATGCCAGATGCATCAGTATAGACTTCAAAACTGCCACCTTCAATAGGTAGTGCCAGAATAGGGGCTGCAGTAAAGTGATCTTTAAGAGTTAGGAAACTTTTTTCGCTATCCGTCGATCATATAAAAGGGTTCTCCTCTCTTGTAAGTCTAGTCAATGGAACATCAATTTTTGAGAAATCCTTGATGAATCGCCTATAATAACCAGCCAGACCCAGAAAACTTCTAACTTCTGACACGGTCGTCGGCCAGCTCCAATTCTTAACCGCTTATACCTTAGAAGGATCGACAGCGATACCTTCCCTTGAAATAATATGGCCAAGGAAAGAGACCTCCTTTAGCCAGAACTCGCACTTGCTAAGCTTTGCGTACAGTTGATGTTCTCTGAGTGTTTGCAAGGCTATTCTTAAGTGCTCTTCATGTTCCTCCTTAGTCTTAGAGTATATCATAATATCATCAATGAAAACAACCACAAATCGGTCGAGATAAGGCCTGAAGACTTTATTCATTAGTTGCATAAATACTGCCGGGGCATTGGTTAACCCGAACGGCATTACCACAATTCATAGTGCCCATATCAGCTCTGAAAAGCAGTCTTATATATGTCTTCGTCCTTGATCCTGAGCTGATGATAACCTGACCTGAGGTCTCTTTTGGGGAAATATTCTGCTCCCGAAATTTGATCAAAGAGCTTATCGATACGCGGCAACAGATATTTGTTCTTGATAGTGAGTTGATTTAGTCGCCGATAATCAATGCATAGCCTAAGAGATCCATCCTTCTTCTTGAAAAATAAAACTGACGCACCCCAAGGGAATGTGCTAGGTCGAATGAAGCCCTTGTCTAATAACTCCTAAAGTTGCTTCTTTAATTCCTTCAACTTCGTGGGAGACATCCTGTAAGGAGCTATTGAAACAGGTGTTGCTCCGGGAACGAGTTCAATGGAGAAGTTTACTTCTCTTTCGGGTGGTAAATCGGGTAAATCCGATGGAAACACATCGAGAAACTCATTCACAATAGGAATATCATCTAAAATGATCTCTTTGGATTCGGTAATGATTACGGAGTCAAGAAAAGCTTCACATCCTTGCGAAATGAGTTTGTAAGCATGAAGAGATGAAATAATGGTAGGGTGCTTCCTATATTTAATACCTAGGAAGGAAAATCTTGGAATACCTGGTTTCCGAAAAGAGATTATCCTATTGCGATAATTTATATAGGCGTCGTGGTCAACAAGCCAATCTACACCTAGGATAGCATCGTAGCCTTCCACGTCAAGGCATACGAGGTTTGCAGGAAGGTTATGACCTTCTACCATTATCTCACTATCGGGGTAGTGGGTTGTAAGTTTAGTTCTAGCACCTAAGGGTGTAGTGATAGCTAGGTCCGAAGGTAGAGGAACTGATGAAACTGGCAAGATTTTTGTAAAGGTAGTAGATATAAAGTAATGAGAAGCACCAGTATTAAATAACATGAATGCAGGATGGGAATAGATGTGAATGGTACCTTTCATTAGCCCATCATCCTTGGGCGCTTCATCATCATCTATAATAGCGTTAAGACAAGCCTGTCGCTTGCGTCCACCGTGTTGGGAGAATGTTGTGCTCACGTTGGGCATGTGTGGAACGTGAGTGTTTCTATTGTTTTGATGATGTCCAACTATGAGTCATATAATGATTGGTTCTATTATTTTGATGTGATTCCAACTATGACTCAACTATGACTCATTTCTAGTGTTTTGATGATGTCAGTCTTTAGAGTCAATTTGCTATTTATTATGCTTTTGCTATGTATTTGATAAAATCCATTTGCATACATTTCAGGTCATCATATTGCCAATTCAACATATCAAGAATGGCTTGCAACGCTTAACCAATTGGCCGCACAGACATCAAGATAGATCCAAAGGCTCCAAGATCACTCAAGATGCAACGTGGAAACTCATGATGCCAAGTGCACTTGCAGATCAAGAATGGCTTGCAACACACAATTCAAGCATCAACTGAAGCCATTCAGTCATCTTCCAAAGCCAATGAGTTCCAATCAAGTAAGGATTTCAAGAAGAGCTTAAGGGAAGACTGTCCAAGTGAAGAGCTTAGTAGAGACATATGTGAAAGCTCAATGTTGCGCCCTCTCACGCGGATCGACCTGTGCGGTCAGGTCGCGGGGATCGACCTGCCCGGTCAGGTCGTGGGGGTTTCTGGGGGCGGAGCCCCCGGAACAAAATTCTGATTATAGGAATGATATAATCAATAGAATTCTTCAAGACAGTCAAAGGTGATGCTACAAACATGCACGGGCTGCTAATGGAGTTTGAACGAGACTTAACGGACCGAACCGGAGACTCAACGGACCGACCCGGGCCAACCCGGGCCTTGCCCAGCTGGCGGTCGACCGCCAGCATAGGGGCGGTCGACCGCCCCAGCCATAGCCTCACCGTCTACAGGCTTTTTCAGTAGCGGTCGACCGCCAGCCAGTGGCGGTCGACCGAAAATGCCAGGGACTAATCTTCTACAGCCGTTCTCAGTGGCGGTCGACCGCCAGGAACCTTAGGTCGACCGCCAGCCCCGAGCCAACCTTATTTGACTTCGAAATCCACCTCGTGGCTAGCCCCTTTCCATGATTTTGTTTAATCAAACCTCACCTAACTTCCCATGATTTGTGGATCTGGTCTGGGGCTTGTTTATATACCATTCAAAGTCTATAAAACCATTACAAGAGGGTTAGAAACCCTAGTTGATGGAGTTGATGAAGTGAATCAAGGGAGGCCATTTCGAGAGCACTGTAGCACCTCCATGAACAGTGTTTCGAGTAGAACATCTTCATCCTTCCAAGGTGATTCAAGGTGAGATCTGAAGCCAAGCAACCTCCAATCAAGCAAGAAGCACTCAAGGCTTGCAAAGGTGATCAAAGCTACATCCATACACCTCTTCATCAACTCAAGGAGATTCAAAGAAGATCAAAGCTACATCCAATATCCTCTCCATCAATTCAAGGTGATTCAAGCTCATATCTCAATCCAGCATCCTCCAAGAAAGAGTAGTAGCAAGTAAGGCTAAGAGGGAAGATCAAAGGAGGCTTCAAAGGGGTGTTCAAAGTAAGAGGAGTTCGAGTTACTGTTCACGTGAACAGTACTCCGTGAAGAACATCTTCATCCAATCCAAGGTATTCAAGCTCATATCAAAGAAATCATCTTCCAAGATCTGTGAAGAAGGAAGCAAGGATCAAGGTAGCATCTATTCATTTCTTCATCCAATCAAAGAGATCAAAGAGAGAAGATCAAGAGAGGAGATTGGAAGAACAGTTACTGTTCACATGAACAGTACTCCGTGAAGAACAATCATCCATTCAAGGGTGATTACAAGAAGATTGATTTGCAAGAAGAAGAGATCCCTGCTGCTGATCAACAAAGCATATTGATACAAGGGCCAATTCCTTCTTACTCAATCTCTTGTTTTAATTCCTTCACATCTGTTTTACTTTCAATATTGTTAAACATTGAAGTTGTGATTCGTCCCTACCGGTGGTTAGTAGGAAGGCAATTGGAGGGTGTTCCAATTTGCGGTTGACGTCCCTACCGGTGGTTAGTAGGAAGGCAATCGGGAGTTCTCCGATCTGCGGTGTAGCCGTCCCTGCCGGCTTTGTGTGTAGGAAGATAGAAAGAGAGTTTCTCTGTTCTGTGGTTTGGGGCGTGTCCCCGGGACAAGCTGTGAGTCAGCAAGGAAGCCTCACCGGGTTTTGGTGAGGGGTGGACGTAGGTTGCGGGGTTGCAACTGAACCACCTTAAAAATCCCTGTGTTGTGGGTTGTCTATTGTGTGTGATTGATCTATATCTTCTAACCCCATTCGCAGGTTCGTGTGCTTCCACACTTGGTTATATTGCTCACACACATATGCACTTTGAGTGATCAACATAGCATACACACACACACACGGTTGTTGCAAGCTATTGCATGTTCATCTATGTGTTATGCTTTGTAATTCACTTAAATAAGTGTGGACGTTTCATAGCTTGTAATTCAAGTCTTTTCATTTGAGCCACTCTACTTAATTCCGCTGTGCATTGTGCCTAAGTGATTCATTCACTTTATAAGAGTGGTTTAAGCTTCCGCTAGCTACGAGTTTTTAAATAGGCCAAAACTTGTGAAAGGATCTATTCAACCCCCCCTTCTAGATCCGTTTACACCTCACGGGACCCAACACACCGCTGGAAGATTGATCCTTCATGAAGGGGCAATCCGACATGCGATGCTCCCGGCTGTCACATTGTAAACAAGCGCCGAGACGCTTCCAGCATTCCTCGACCTCATGGCCAAATTTTTCGCAGAACGTGCAAGCCGCCATAACTTGCTTATCTTCCTCCTTAGCCTTCTTGTTCTTGTGGTAGCCACTTCCACTCCCGTTCCGGGATCTCTTCTTATTGTCCCGAGAGTTGTAAGTGATGCTAAATTTATCCTCTCTTCTTCCTCACCGATCAGACTTTCGGCTTGGCTCCTCCCCTTTGCCCTTAAGTTTATCGACCTTCTCCAAGGTCCTTTCACATAGATGGGCTCATTGGACCATCTCCGCATAGGTCCGAATATTTTGTGAGCCAAGTTGTTGAATGAAGATGGGTCGTAGCCCGTCCAGGAAATGAATGATTAGGCTTCAGAAGATCTGTGCTTACTAAATGTTGAGCATAAGGTGCCAAGCAAAAGAATTGTAATTCATACTCGGCCACTATCATCATGCCTTGATGTAAAGAAGCAAACTCCGCCGCCTTCCTCTCCTTGACATGTTCGAATAAATATTTTGCTCGAAAGAGCATGAGAAATCCCTCCCAAGTGTGTGGTGCGTCTGCAGGTGGTGCTGGAATAGACTTCCACCACATACGCGCATCATTGTTGAGTTGGAATGTGGCAAGACAAATCTTCTCTTGGTCAGCACATTGCATGACCTCGAATATGCGGTTCATTTCATCGATCCAGTTCTCAGCTTCATCTGGGTTAGAGGAACCAGAAAATCGTGGAGGATTTAAACTCCGAAAGTTGCTGTGCAGATCACCAGCGCCAACTTGGGCCATATTCTGAACTGCCTGGGTGAGACCCACAACAGTTTGTTGCACTCCACCCCAATCAACCCAATGAGCCATTGTAAGAATGAGGTACCTGAGAAAAAGGAATGATTTTTTAATTCCAATGGAATTGGTGGGGTTAATCTGAGAGATAATCTCTAATTACTATCTCATCCCGGGTTCTACCCAATTCCTCTCTTTGGTGGGGAATTTCTTTCCTTGTTTCATAGCTGTGGGTCCTTAAACCTTGGACTTAGCATATGACGTGAGTAAGTCCTAAGACCAAGGCTCTGATATCACTTTAACAGTCATGCCTTGAGCTTTTTAATACAACGGAAGGAATTTCGGGAACGTGATGAGCCGACATGGTAAGCCTTTTGCAAGTAAGAATTTAGAGCGCAAGACAATTACATAAAAGTAATTGCACAAGTAATTACTAAAATTTTGACTTTATTTCATAATAATAATAATCAAAAAGTACATAAGACCATTGCCTTCGACATCTTTACATTATATGACTCAAGAAATCAAAAATTATAATATGACTCGACTAGACACTAGATAACTAAGGCTTCTCTCATTCCACTAGACCATCAATCGCTCTCGGACCCGCTACTTACATAATCCGAATCTGATTCACTAGTATTTCTTGAAAAGATAAGAAAGTAGGTGTGAGCACACATGCCCAGTAGGTATCTTCGTATCAACATGAAGGTAACATTTAAATGATTAACATTTTTGATCTAGAGTGAAGATACATGATATACGGTAAAAATTTGCAGTGTAAAACTAAAGAAACACAAGTATCATGATATGATCAAGAATAAGAATTGAGAACATGATTGAGCAAGTATATAGCAAGAATGTACTTTTTCATAACCATAAAGACTATGTACTAGAAAGTCATGTGATGAGAATGTACTAGCAAGCAAAATATTCGTAGATTTTCACCAGTTTATAAAAAAAATACTCCCAGTGCAATGAGATGCCAATGTTCATCATACCCCATCGTTTATAGTATGTTTCCGACTATCTGCTGAGGAGATTAGAGTTGAGCCCTTGGACATTGTCCGTGCCCGCTCTTGCATCTTCAAGTTATAAATCAAGCTACTTCCACGAAAATATAAGAATGGCCAATAATGTAACAAGTTCAAATTATGTTCCATGATACAAATATCAAGCTAAGAACGCTTCAATTTAACAATATAAGAGTTCAAAGATTCGAGTTAGAACTAGGTTATGCCATGAAGAAAATTTGGCAGCATAACGGCATATTCTTTGATTTCCATAAATTATTAATATCTTATATGACAAGTGTTAAGTTCCAAGCAATCATTAGACCATCTAGGAACTTGTAAAACCCAACCCAAAGGTCAAACCTCCGGTTAGATAGTCAAAGATAAAGTGATCATTTACTGGACCGTTAATGGACAAAAAGTGGTCTTGGGCCAATCGCTAGACATGGCTTAGCGGTCGTCTGAGGATAGTTTTTAACCAGAACTCAGAAAAACACTAGTAGTGTAAGTGCTTTCTAGACAATTTGGGTCTTTATGGTACAACTAGCTCGGCGTCCTAGTGGGAATCTGAGGCTCGCGGAGTCTTATAGAGACTTTAAAACAAGATCACCTAGTCCGGTGGAAGGAATATCTAACGGAGAGGATCACAAGTCCAAGATTATGTACTTAATGTGCAAAGTGTAACTAATGACATCATACCGAAATACGTGTCATGTACTTAAGAAAGTGACTCAGAAATAAGAAGAGCCTGTAGAACAACGATCAACCAATAATGAAACAAGTTCATATATCACTTTGAAATATGCATTCAATACAAGAATATATTATTTTGGTATGAAACTAGCTTAGATTAAAAATAGCTCCTAAGTACATAAAATGATGAAACATATCAAGGTATACGACTACAGTGCTTAAAACAGGAATAGAGTCTAGTTATTTAGGTTTATCATATGATAAATAGGGTGAATCTGTATTATGTTTTGGGTTAACATAAATACAGAACTCAGGAAAACCTAGTGGTCACTTGAGGATTGTTTGATAGGGCCTAGCGGTCTATCGTAGGATAGCTAAGGGACTCTGGTGGTCTCAGGAAGACTGTTTCTTCCTGTCTACTATAAACAGCTATAAAACAGAAATATATGCTAATCTAAGGCAGATAGATGAATGGTAAAACATACCAATAGGTAAATATGGCTTGATAAAACCATATTAAAACATGGAGATGCATAAGTTTGAGTAAGATAAACTAGAATTGCCATTTTCTTATTAAGGGCAAGGTTCATGCATGCCAAGTTAACCCTATATGCGCAGTCATAGTAAAACATTGAATTCGTCATGTACAATCAATGAAAATAGGAGGAAAGAGAGGGCTTTTATTCCTAACATAAGATTTTAGCCTTTTCATGAGATAACCTACCTCTGGTAGTGCTCCTAAACTTCGAATTTCTGACTGGAAGGAAGCCCTAGTTCTGCACGTTCTGTGCCAACCCAGCAACTTCTCGCTCTTCGTTCTCCTTAACCCCTTGACCTAAAATCGTAAAAATTTGGAGGGTAGAAAGAGGGTACTTATATGAACAAATAAGTCTAAAAAACCATCTTCTAATTACCTCGTTTAGGACTTCTAATCTGCAGATCTTCCTGGGTTGTCAGCACAAATTCCTAGGTTACTTGCACTAAACCAGCGTCTTTGCAGGCCTCTAACTTCCTGTAGGCTTGATCTCCTAGAATGAAATTTTGAGAAAAGTTTGACCTTATTATAATGAACGAAATCTTCTAAAGAACTTACCTCAAATAATACTTCGTTACCTTAGTTCCACGTGAGCCAAAAGTAAGGGTCGCATATGTGAAACTTGGGATCTATTTATAGGGTTAGCTAGGGTTTTGAGGATTTGAATGAACCTAGAGTCCTAAATTGGGGTAGAGTAAGTCCCTAGAGAGTCATCCAGGCCAGGTAACTTCGATCCAAGGGGATTTGATCGCCAAAAATATCAGCTTTTCACGTTTTTTTTCCCATTCGTGGAATTAAAAGGGCTTAGCGGTCATGGGAGTGCCGCTAAGGTGAGGCTAGCGGTCGCGCGATAGACCGCTAGGCTTCATAAATTTCAAAAATTTCAGATTTTCGTATTATCCCCCATTTATCCCTTAAATTGATGTATATATCCCATTTAAAATCTATAAATTTACTAATTTACGTTTCTGTTAATGGGCTTGGGTCTAAAAGCCTTGGAACTGGATCTTTGGGCCCATTTGAGTTGGGCTTAGCCCACTAGTTAATATAGGGTATTTAAATGGATTAAATAAATCTCTAATTGTCCATTAACCTTTAAAAATGCCCAATAATTACATTTAATCCCGAAAAAAAATTCTTAGAAAATTCTTGGGTGTTACATATGCTGTAATCACTTGCTCACTAGCATTGACCTTTCCATGACATGCATCGACCTATGCTGCAATCGCTAGCTCACTAGCATCGACCTATGTTGCAGTCGCTAGCTCACTAGCATCGACCTGTCTATGACATGCATTAACCTATGCTACAATACTTCTACACATGCACCGACCTTCTAGTGCGAGACTTCCACATGTGCACCGACCTTCTAGTGCAAGGCATCTACATGTGCACTGACCTTCTAGACTAAAATGAATGTATGCACCGACCTGATAGACTATATTGAAAATGTGCATCGACCTTTCAATGGAACAATTCTACACATGCATAGACCTTCAGAACAGAAGTGGATGTATGCATCAACCTTATAGACTTATATGCAAATGTACATCGACCTTTCACTGTTACAATATACAAGTGTGCACTGACCTTTCAATGCAACCATATGTATATGCAGCGACCTTGTTATGAACAAGAACTTATTCTGACTTAAGAAATGACTTTAAAATGACAATGTTGCCAGAGATAAATTAATGTGAAACGCACTGTTGCCAGCATCAAAACTAGACATCAAAACTTGACATCAAATCCAGAGGGGACACAACATTCTCCCCCTTTGTGATGATGTCAATATTACTATATTTTGATGGCAACACATATTTCATTATGAGTCAGAATATGCAAAGGTCACAGTCAAGTGCAGTAGAAGATAGAAATGCATAGACACAACATGCAAAGACACAGACAGTCAAACAAGGCAAACTCTCCCCCTTTCCAACTAGCCATCAAACCATCAAAATCTCTCCCCCTTTGCCATCAGCAAACAAGGAATGGATAGAGACAATAGGATTTTATCAGTGATGTGACAAAAAAGATATAACAATATCAAGGTTGTGAAAATGTAGGAGTGATTTGATTGGCAAACTGATTTATCTTTCATTAACCAAGCATACATAGCTCAAATTCTTCAGTTATAAGATTCTATATAATGCATTCTTGATAGAATTCTTGTTTAAGAATAATAAAGGTTAGAGTTTAGCAACTGGGCTCTCTGAATAAGTTTGCATTTACCTTTAATAGCAATAAACCAGAACCATATGAAACATGAAGGATTTATTCTTACTTTATCCTACTCACCCAAAAATCAGCGAATTTCTTTAGGAGTGACTAGATTGTGTATTGAGGTTAAACAATTTTGCAGTTCTTATTTTTCACCTTAGAGTTACAGCAATATTGTTTCGTTTCCTTTTTGTTTAAAGAGTTCAGAACATTTAGGTATCATTCATGCCTTTTGACGTAAGGGTACACGTTGATTAGACGTCAGTACCCCTAGTTACTTAGTAGAATTTAAATTTCTATTTCAAGTATCAAAACATTAGAAGTAGTTTGCACCTTTTTACGTAAGGGTATACGTTGATTAGACGTCAGTACCCCTAGTTACTTAGTGAAGCTAAACATTTTGTTTTGACTTTTGAACAAAGTTAACCAAAGCACTTCATGACATGGGTTCACCTTATTTCATTGATAAAGGACCCAGTTTCTCTGTGCTTTAGCCATTGCTCTACCAACTATTATGTTTACTCATTATTTTGACATTGCTACCCTTTGGTTTTATAGAAAGACTTGTTTAAAAATAATACACACTCCAAGTTTCTCAACCAAGAAATCATTAATTCAAGAACTTTCAGACTCTGGAAGACTTCACCAGACATGACATGAGAGAAATGGTTGAGAGCTATTAATTGTGATCAACATCCTAGTTCATTGAGTTCAATCTTTAGACTCTAAAATTTATTTAGCTTAAACCATCAGTTCATTCATGGAGCATTACAGATTCTTATTGGAGAAGATTTTTATTTTAGTAGCTTAGAGAAATGAACTGATTATCAGATTGTCATTATTTCAGAGTCATAGGAAGAACAAGGACATTTTAGGAGGTTGATATCAAGAGATGGAAATAAATGAGTGTGCCAAGAAAACCTGATACCAAGCAAAGAGCTACTGAGATTTTAGAAATAATGTGAACATCTGAGATTTCAAAGTCAGGGTTGCAAAAAGGTGTATAGAAACACTTACTGATGCAAAGATGCAGCAACCTGGACCTGAACTGACTCAATTTCATTCTAAACTCCCCCTATTAACATGCACTAGAAGATAGACTAAAACCAATTTTTAAACACTTACTCCCTCTATCTATGTGCATTATTATTGGACACAACATTTTGACCTATGAACAATTAATGAAATGCAAGACTCAGATAGAATCTTGACTCAGGGCACTTGGCGGAGGACAAGCCTCTACACATAGTGTGGGTTTTCAGACAGAAGATATATGCCCTTATCCCAGCAAACCATTTGATATACCCATAAGATCAAGATAGACACAATGCAAGACATTTCTACAATGGCAACTACTTATACCATGTGTTAGACTGAATCATAGGCAAAAAAAAAATAATAGAGAAGACATTTATTCCAGATAAGAATGAACTTAAGCAATCAATCATCATGCTAAAATTTACATAAACCTAGTTCTCTTCTTAAGAATTTAAACCTTTCATTCCCAAGAGGTTTAGTAAATCTATCAGCAATTTGATTTTATGATTCTAAAAAATTCAGCTCAATTTCATTCTTACTTACTTCATCTCTTAAGAAGTGCTGTTTTATTTCAATATGCTTAGTCCTAGAGTGATGAACATGATTTTTAGACAAGGAAATAGCACTGGTATTATCACACAGAATAGGAATGCATCCTAATTTATTGTGATAGTCTATGAGCTGGTGTTTTATCCAGAGCACTTGGACTGCACAATTCCCTGCTGTAACATACTCAGCCTCAGCAGTGGAGAGAGCAACTGTGTGTTACTTCTTAGCTGCCCAAGACACTAGACAACCACCTAGATATTGACAATACCCACTAGTGCTCTTTCTATCTATCCTACACCCTGCATAGTCTACATTAGTGTAAGCTACAAGTTCAAACTCACACCTAGCAGGATACCACAGTCCTAAGTCAAGGGTGACTGATAGATACCTAAAAATCCTCTTCACAGCACTCATGTGAGATTCCTTAGGACTAGCCTGAAATCTAGCACATAAACACACTAAAAATTATATATCTGGGCGAGATGCAGTAAGATACAAAAGGGATCCGATCATACCTCTATATTGTTTTGTATCAACCAATTTACCTTTTGGGTCAGCATCAAGACTAGTTGATGTGCTCATAGGTGCAGTGATCTCTTTGAGATTTTCCAGCTGGTATTTCTTCAACAGATCCTTGATGTATTTGGACTGTGTGATGAAGTTTCCTTCTAAAGTTTTATTAACCTGCAATCCAAGGAAAAATTTCAGTTCTCTCATTTAGCTCATTTCAAATTCATCAGTCATTAATTTAGAAAATTCCTCACACATAGAAAGATTAGTTGACCCAAATACTATGTCATCTACATAGATTTGAACAACAAGGATATCTTTATTGTTTACCTTGGTAAATAGAGTCTGCTCAACGTCACCTCTTGATTATCCTTTACCTGTGAGGAAAGAGCTCAGCATGTCATACAAGGCCCTGGGAGCTTGCTTCAGTCCATAGAGTGCCTTATATAACTTATACACATGATCAGGAAGGTCAATGCATTCAAATCTAGGAGGTTGTTTAACAAAAACATCCTCTTTTATTAAACCATTTAAGAAAGCAGATTTCACATCCACCTATTGAAGTTTTATTCCTAGGCTGCAAGCAAAAGCCAGAAGAATCCTAATGGCTTCTAGTCTAGCTACAGGGGCAAATGATTCCTCAATGTCTACCCCAAATTCTTGATTATACCCCTATGCTACAAGCCTAGCCTTATTTCTGACTACCTTTCCTTGATCATAATTTTGTTTCTAAAAAGCCATTTAGTGCCTATAACTAAGCCATGTAAGGGTTTAGGAACTAGGTGCCATACCTTGTTCCTTTCAAATTGATTCAATTCATCATGTATGGCATTTATCCAATGCACATCCTTTAAGGCACATTCAATGTTCTTGGGTTCTATTTATGAGACAAGTGCAAAGAAATTCAGTTCATTTTCTATCCTGAAGTGTGATCTAGTCCTAGGGGGTTCATTCAGATTACCAATTACATTCTCAAGAGGATGATCTCTAAGAACTCTAATGTTGGTAAGTTGATTACCTAAATTTTCAATTACCTCCCCCTGAACTCCAGATCCTTCAGTCTCACCTTCTTCAACTGGTTATGCATCATGCTCTTCTTTATTCTCAAGGATTTCTCCATCAGTTTTGTCCCTACAGAAGCCAGTTTCAAATTTATTAGAGGATTCATCAAAGACAATGTGTGGTGATTCCTCAACAGTATGAGAATTAATGTTGTAGATCCTATAGGCTCTAGATTTTTCAGAGTAACCTAAAAAAATTCTTTGTTCACTTTTAGGTTCAAATTTATTAAGGTCTCTTTTAGAGTTAACATGAATAAAGCATTTACAACCAAAGACCTTGAAATGTGTTAGTGAAGGTTTCTTACCTTTAAGTATCTCATAGGGAGTCTTTTGAGTAAAAGGTCTCACCAGGGCTCTATTTATGATGTAACCTGAGGTATTTACTGCCTCAGCCCAAAACCGTCTAGACAAGTTACCTTCAACTAGCATAGTCCGAGCCATCTCCACCAAGGTTCTATTCCTCCTCTCAACCACTCCATTCTGCTCTAGAGTCCTTGGTGAAGAGAATCTATGCTTGATCCCATTTTCCATGCAAAATTCATCAAATTGTGAGTTTTCAAACTCACCACCATGGTCAGACAGAATAGTAGAAATAGACTGCTCACCAGTCTATTTTATTCTGTGGTAAAATTTCTGAAATTCTTCAAAGGCATTATTTTTATGAGTTAAAAAGAACACCCAAGTAAATCTATGAAAGTCATCTACTAAAACATATCCATATCTTCTACTAGATAAGCAAGCTGATCTAGTAGGACCAAACAGGTCCATATGAATCAGCTCAAAATGTTTGGAAGACATGTTCTCAATTCTGGATTTAAATGACTTTCTAGTCTACTTGCACTGGGTACAAGCCTCACAGATTTTATTGTTTCTCTTAAAAGACATTTCAGGAAGACCTCTTACCATGTTATATTTATTCAACTTATGCAACACATTATAACTAACATGACCTAACCTACGATGTCAAAGGCAAGCTAAGTCATCCTTATTAATAGTGAGACACAAATTAGTGTGTGTTGTATCATCTAATCTACCATATAGATGGTATTGACTCTTCTACCAGTGAATTTCACAGTTTCAGAATTGGGTTCAAAAATATTATATGCAAGTGAGTCAAAAATAACTTTATGGCCTTTATCACATTGCTGAGTAATACTAAGTAGATTGTAGGCAAGTCCTTCAACTAATAAAACCTCATCAATACAACATGAAGAGCACTTACCAACTTTACCTGATCCAATTATTTTTCCTTTGGTATTACCTCCGAAGGTAACATGACCAGCATCCTTCTCTACCAGCATGCAAAACTTTCCTTTGTCCCCGGTCATGTGCCTGGAACAGCCACTCTCAAGATACCACATGTTGTGATTGGCTGCCAGGCATACCTGCATACAGAATCAAGTAGAAAATTTTGGAACCCAAGACTGTTTGGGCCCCATAACTGTATTTAAATCATGCAGACAAGACAGCAACAGTTTTGGTATCCACATTTGTTTATGTGATTTGACTTGAGTTGTGGATTTATTAACTTTCAGCTCTTCCTGTCTTTTCTTGCCACTTTGAGTTTTTTTTGTCTTTTTCTTTGGTGTGACATTCTTGTTCTTAACATAGTGAGAATTATTGTGCCAGTTATTGGTCCATCGGGCATTGGAAGGTGTATGTGTACTGTAGACCTTGGGCTGAACAGACATAGGATGGACATGGCCATATAAGTTCTGGTTCATGAAGGTTCTAAACCTAGGTTGCATAGAGGTAGTCTAGTGGGAAGGTCGATGCACCTGACTAGAATATGAATTATGAACATTCTGCTGCTCGACCTCATATAGAGGCTGCCTCGACCTTTCCTAGCAAAGGTGTAATGATAGGAGTTATGGAATAATGGATAGGTCGATGCACTATAGTAGTAGCATCGACCTGAGGTACCCCTGCTCTGACTTTGGTTTGTAAAGGACCTGAACCTAGAAGGAATATGCGTCGGTGCAGGTTGGTTGTTGCATCGACCCTTCTGTTGAGGCTGGGTTACCTTGGTTTTGGGGGTTCCTTGGACTTTGGATTTAGCTAACCGACCCCTAACCTGTCCCTTAGCCTGAGAAGCAGTGGTGTGTGTATTGGATTCTCCTAGCACCTCTATCTTTCCTTTGCCCTTATCCTTGTCACTAAGCTTATTATTTTTCACATATTTTTTATTAAATTTTTCTTCACAATTCATTTTTATCAAAGGTTTGGATGTCCCTTTTTTAGCAACAAAGGAAATAGTCTTCACATCAAACCTTTTCTTATTTGTTGGGTTAAAACCTAATCCTTCCCTTCCGAAGTTTACCTTTGTTCTCAAAATGGCATTCAAATTTTCAGTTCCTTGTGTCATGCCTTCAAGGGAATGTTGTTTATCCTTAATTTCCTTTTCTATGTTCTCAATTATCTTTTTCAATTCTTTATTCACACCATTAACAGCATCATATTTTTCATTTACAATTCTGGTTTCTTCCTCAAATTTTTGTATTCTGATTTTTAATCCATCAAATGTGTTTTTTAATTGTTCATTTTCATACCTCATGTCATTCAAGACAATTTTGAAATTTTCACATTCAGTAAGAGAATTCTTCAAACTACAGTTTTTTGTTTATAGACATGCAATTTTGTCATTCAACGATGTATCATTCACTAGAGAGTTTATTTTTATTTTTAGATGCCTATTCTCTCTACGCACATCATCATATTTATCTAAAATCTCTGCATAGGCTTCTTCTCAGTCACTATGAGTAAAGTTCTCGAAAGGGGAAGTTACCTCTTCATCATCTTCCTTCTCTTCTTCTTCGGCCATCAGGTAGAGCTTATTTTCTTCCTCGCTATCAGATGTGATGCTCTGACTACCTTCATCTTCATCACTCCAGGTGCTCACTATAGCTTTTCCTTTCTTGTTCTTCCACCTGGGTTGTTTCTCCTTCTGCAGCTTAGGACAGTCAGCCTTTAGGTGCCCTACTTTCCTGCAATTATAGCAAACAATACCAACAGATTTCTTGGCAGTATCTGATTTGTATTTTGACTGCCTCTTCCCTGAGAAATACTTTCTTCTGAACCCCTTCCCTTCCTTCCTTAGGAACTTTTCTAGTAATCATTGCAAATTCATCTGGGTCTTCGTATGAGCTGGTAGAACTGTGCTCACTTGATGACCCTTTGCTACTAAAAGTTACTTTAAGTGCTAGGGGTTTCTTCTTCTTCTCAGACTCATCGACCCTCTTGAGATTCAGCTCATATGTCATGAGAGAACCGATGAGTTCGTCTACTGTGGTAGTTACTAGGTTTCTAGACTCTTCCATAACCGTGGATTTGGTGTGCCAAATTGGAGTTAGAGACCTAAGAATTTTTCTAACAAGTTTGTACTCACTGTAAACCTTACCTAGACTCCTCAAGCTATTAGTGAGTACCATCAGTCTGGCGTACATCTCAGATATAAACTCCTCAGGTTTCATCTTAAAAGCTTCATATTCTGAGACAAACATATTAGCCTTGGTCTCTCTAACTTGAGACATTCCCTCATAGATTACTTCCAACTTGTCCCACATTTCCTTGGCAGTGGAACAGGAGAAAACTCTTGAAAATTCAGTAGGGTGAAGAGCACACTGCATAGCATTTACAGCACTCCAGTTCAATGTAGACCTACGGATCTGCTCCCTAGTCCAGACCTCCTCATCCTCAGGGAGCTCAAAAGGTCCTTTACTAACTACCTTCCAAATTTCATAATCCTTCGCTCGAAGGAAGACCTACATACGATTCTTCCAGTAAGCATTGTTGTTACCGTCAAAGAATGGCGGCTTACTGGTGGAATGACCCTCAGCAGTTAGACCTCTAGCATCCATTTTAACAAATCTCTCCGGGATGTTAAGCCCTTAGGGAGAGTTAGGCTCTGATACCACGTGATGTGTGAAAGGATGAACAAGAGATCTAGAGGGGAGGTCAATAGATCAACCCCAATTTTGAATTCTACAGTAGTTAATAACAGTGCAAAATTAAAATGTACTACTATGAACAGAATCACTAAAAGCAATCTGAATTATCAACAAAAGAATCTGATATGAAATAGCAGACAATCACAGTAAACACCAAAAAATAAAAAATCAATCAACTCAGTATAGTACCTAGCGGAGGGTTGATTAGAAAATCTCCTCATGCAAAGATCAGTTTTCCAGATAGATGTAATCTATCCTTCTAACTGAACCAATTTTATATACCACTGAGTTGATGATACATATTAGATGTAAGATGGTAAGTCTACTAAACAATTCAAGGCAATGTCAATTTAAGATGAATTACCACAGATAGATTCAGAAGATATTCAAACAGACAGGTTGAGTACTCAAGCGTAAGCAACAGATGAATATGTTGAAATTATTAGCGACTCGCAGCAGAAGATCCTAGGCATTAATCTAGTTGCAGTAAAGAATTCAATCACATAGAGGATAGATCAATTTTTAAGGTGGTTCGATCTTGAGCTTAAGATCTACATCCACCCCTTACTCGACTGAGTAAGGATTCTGCTGCCAAACAGCTTGAACTCTGCTGATCCACAGCTTCGGGCATAAAAATCCCTACAACTGCTGATCCACAGCTTTGGGGAACACGTCCCAGACCGCTGAGCCTCACAGCTTGCTTACCGAGGATCACACCTCGCCACTGACTCCTAGCTTGCTGCTGATACACAGCTTATGAACAGTTTCAAAAATAAACCAAAAAGATTCAAAGATATGACGATGATGGAAAAATAATGTAGCTCTCTATGGAGCAATTTAACTTTGGATCTGATCCAGGAGTCAAGATAGCAACTCTACCTCTCAATCTCACTTCTCACTCAAACAACTTCTCAGATTTATGGCACTCTATGTTTCTTCTCACTGTCTGCAATAGGCTCTTACTCTCTTGAACACTTCTCAGACTTTTCTCTCTTTAACTCTAGCTCTTCCAGCTCTCTTCTACTCTTCTGATCTGCTTCTATCATCTGTACTCTTTTTCTGTCTCTCATTGTTCGATTGAGAGATCCCCCTTTTTATAGGCGCAGGCTAGATCAAGTGGACCCCTGAGCTTTTCAAATTTTTGGGCGCGTGGAAGACACACTCCAGCCCAATAAATTTATCCAGAACACGTACTTCAAGGGGTCACATGCCAGAAGTAGAGGATAAGATGATCCACGTGGCAGGATAGTAGTTCGGCTTCCCACCTTGGATCACGTTCCCTTAATCCGGTTCACTTTAAGTTCCACGTGAGATTAATGCAGTCTGCCTTTATGCAACCCAGGTGTTCGATCATGGATCTGGGTTGGTTCTTCTTTTCTGTCCAAAACAAAATCAAAGATTTATGAGATTCATGAAGCATGTAATATTTATTAGCAAATTCAGTTTCAGATGCTTCATGAGTTCAGGCAATTCATATAAGTGTATGCACAAAATTCTTCAAGAGCATCGATGCATAAATGAGATACATCAGACTGTATAGCTAACACATGCAGCAGGTCAGAACAGAAACATCGACCTTAGTTTTATATAGGCAGACCTTATGTGCCAGACAAACTGACTCTGTAATGAAGCTGCATCGACATGTCTTTATAGTGAATGCACAAGGTGCATCAACCTTGAGAGTGATGACCTACTAGCATCGACCCTTCTATAATATGCATTTACCTATGTTGCAGTCACTCGCTCACTAAAATTGACCTTTCCATTACATGCATAAACCTATGCTGCAATCGCTAGCTCACTAGCATCAAGCTTTATATGACATGCATCGACCTAATCTGCAATCACTAGCTCACTAGCATCGACCTTTTCAGGACATGCATTGACCTATGCTGCAATCGCTAGCTCACTAGCATAGACCTATGCTGCAATCGCTAGCTCACTAGCATCGACCTATCTATGACATGCATTGACCTATGCTGCAATACTTCTACACATGCACCGACCTTCTAGTGCGAGACTTCCACATGTGCACCGACCTTCTAGTGCAAGGCATCTACATGTGCACTGACCTTCTGGACTAGAATGAATGTATGCACCGACTTGACTGACTGTAGCAACCCTAGTAAATTAAAGGACTAGAAAGTTTAAATAAATTAAAACTAATAAATAATCAAGGCCAGACCCTGTACACAACCCCCTGACATCCTAATAAGCCCTACCCTTGTATTATAGTGAATTTAAGAATAACATGTCATTTTTATAGGCATTTAATGTACATTGTAATTTTATTTGAATTATAAAACCTTGGAGAAAATGATAATTTATATTTTAATAATAATTTAAAAATTTTAATATTTCATATTTATTACATTATATCTTTATTTAAGGGAACAAGGGTATATGGATAAGATTTAATACATTAAAGATAGTTAAAAGGAGGTAGAATGTACATATATGCAATTTTGGTTAAATAAGGGTAAGAAAAAATGTTTAAAATAATACACTACCATGCGGTGGTCGTTGGTTAATAATTTACGACGTAAATCGAGTCGTTATTATAAATAAAGTATATAGTTAAGAGAGTTATAGAAATAAGAGGGGTATAAAGATAATATCGATCTTTTTGAGGTTGAAGAGAAAGAGACAAAGTTAAAATAATGCCTGCTTGTCCAGGCGCATACGAGGTATACAACGACTAATTCGAAGTTGTTATTTTATTTAAGGTGAATAGTGCCACTTTTTAAATTAAAAGAATTTTGTAAAAACTAATTATATGAAAAAATAGGGAAAAATGGAAAAAACTTACTCATAAAATTTCATGACAATACCCCCATCAAATAAAAAAGATAAAAATCTCTAAAGATTATAACACTTAAAATAAACGTTAATGTGAACGCCAATTCTCCTGTTCGAATTGATAGATGTATTTATTGGGAAGGGATCTAACTGGGAAGTATTGGTGTTTTGGAAGGGATTAATAAGGGAAATACCAATACCACTAGGACTATTACTTGAGTTTTAGTCCCAGTAGAACTCCAACGCCCAATGGGTTCCCAACCCATTATAAATACCCACCCCTCGGGACTACCTGTTACTCTTTCTTCTTTAAACCCACGACCTCTCTGCTGCTTCTTGTCTTGACCGCCGGTGCTCTGTTCCTTTCATTTGAAGGAAGAAAGTATACTTCTTTCTAATAGGAAAAAAAATTGCAGAGAAGTCTATTTTTCTTCATTGCTGAAGATAAGCCACTCATCTTTCTCTTCGGCTGATTGTGGAAGAAGGATATCTTCCTTCCCTTTCGGTTGCTAAGGAAGTCGTCTGCTGCTATAATATTTGGTTGAAGCTACAGTACGGGGAACCAATCAACTTCTTCTGTTGCTGCAGTCATTAACAGAAGATACTTATATATTTTTAGTTGCTGCAGAGCATTGACTGCTCTTTTTCCATCAATCCCTTTGATCAATTACCAACCAAACCTTCTACGTGCGTTGGTTGCTGGAGAAACTGGCACTGTTGATTTGTCTTGTGGATCAAAGAGTTGTTACTATCTTCTTTTGTTGCTGTAACGCCACTGTCTTCCGTTATCATCGAGGATAAACTACAGCAGCTTAATTGTTCTAGTTTCTTCTTTATTCATCAGCCAAGATCAACCCAAGGTAGGTGTTCTCAAGTTCTATGCAAAACTCTGTAAATTTTAAATTCCCATGCACGCATATAGATAAATAAATGTTAGTAGAAAGGCTTACAGTTTCTCTCTCGGGTTGTCTCTGGGATTTCTGCATAAATAGAGAATTAGCGACCCTTACTAGGGCGCCAATTCAATTGACGACTTCGTACACTGCCGTTATTTCTGTAGATTATTTGATAAATACTCATGATCAAAATTTAATAACTTTGAATCTTGATATCTAATCTAATGCATGAGCACACTACTAGAATCCTGCTATTTTTTCTCTGTATGACCATGATATTATTTCTGTGTAATTCTTCTTATTTAAAAGTGCTACTGTTCATGCCAAAACCACGCATGTTTGAATAACGCCCGAGACATGGGCGTTATTTTTAAATGACGCCCCAGACCTGGGCACTAATTCTTGAAAATGTGACTTGACCCAGGGCGCCAATTCCTTGGGCATGGTTCTTTCAGGATTTTATGTAAATATATAATTATGAAAGAGAAACAACGCTTCCACAGGAAGTCGTGATTCCTTAAAATGACGACCCTGTCCGGGGCGCTAATTTACTATTCACTGATTTCTTCGATCGATTTCCTGTGACCCATACCGAGGGTTAACTTTTGGCACTATACTCCAGTCCGTGAGTGTAGTCCCATGTTTCTTTGTGTTTTTATCGATTACCCCTCAATTCTCGGTGACGTACGGGCCCTCCGTTGGACATTCCGTCCCTTCGGATTGGTAAGTTAGTCATAGTGACCTCCGTAAGTCTCCTTGTAGCCTTGGATTCCCTCAAGGCCGATTGAGCTAGTTGTACCCGTAAAACCTATGACACTATTTAATTATCATGCCACTCTAAAGAAACATGGTATACTAACCCTCATGACATGCTATTTGGATGTCATGAGAATACTCTTTAAAATAATGGAATGGGGAAACCATACCATTAATATTCCTTAAGAATTATGTGCCATACTTGTGGACACTAATTCTATCTACCTTATCATGTACAAGCACGAGCGACCATATCTATATGAGCGCTTATTCTTAATGTCATGGCACCCAATTAGGGAGCCAATTCCACCTAGTTTTATTGTTAATCGTGATTATACCATTATTATCCTCCTTACACGTCCTGATCAATCCTTGAAATTCTATTCTATATGATCTACCTTAAAGTCCTACAAGCTTATTCCTTTGGAATTCTATATTGGCTATAACTATACTGGATGTCGAAAAATACATGATCAATGCCTGCGCATATAGGGCCCGATCTGGTCCTTGGAGGAGCACCCGAAAGTACTAGTGCCCATGGGAGTTGTAATGATCGCGGTGTGGCATTGCACCGAAGTACTTGTCGTTCTTGATGACATTCCACAAATCTCGTACTTGACATGACATGACTTGCGTGACTCGGAAAGGGTATTTATTATATACTTGTTTGAAACATGATAGCCAATTCTCGACATGACATTATGAATATACTTGTTTGAATATCTTGGTATTATTGACATGAGTTCTTGAAAGACATGCTTGTTCACTCAACTATCTTTTGATATGCACTCTCTATCTTGACATACACTCTCTATTGTCGTTTTATGTGAGCATGCATAGCTATATTGCATTCATGTAACTTGTAATCTACTTAAAGCAAGCTAGCACTTGAGATATAATTCCTACTGAGCGTTCGCTCATCGAGTGTTTTCCCCTATTTTTCAGGTAAGTCTAACGACGAGACTCAATCGGATGGGGAAGGTCAAGAGTGAAGAGATTAGAGCTACATCCGTCTATCTAAGCATCAACTAGTCTTATCTTTCTATTTTCTTGAGTCACTCATTGTACTTTTCCTTTATTGAGTCTTAGCAGTTTCATTAAGTGAATTGTAATAGAAGTACTTAGAGCTTGCAATTGAATTAAAGGATTGGGTTATATTTACTTTTGCGCACTCTGTCTTTGTGTCGAATACACTAACGCTCTGATTGATATGATCGATATAAACTCGTCATGCACTCCGGGTTCCTTCCGCGCTCGGGGCGTGACAATTTTTGTGGTATCAGAGCCATACCCCAGCCAGAAGTGTGGGAAGTAAGTGCCATGCAGGGTAAAGTGCTACGCTATGAGAGCCACCTCTTGAACCCGCAATGGGACAAAGTGATACATAGTGGGAGCCACCTCTTGAGCCTGTAGGGGCCACCTCTAGAGTCCTACCTGCTTGGGGGTTTGATTGCATGCTATATGTGCCCAGCGACGAGGACGTCGTCTATATAAGGGGGGTAGATTGTAAAACCCTCAAATATAGCTAAGTTGTACTCTATATCACCGAGGTGCCTTTTGAAGTATCGGCTCAGTTATTGAAAAGAACTCCGAAGTTAAGCGTGCTTAATGGGGAGTAGTACTAGGATGGTGACCTTCCCGGGAAGTCCTCCATTCTGGAGCCGATCACTGTCAAAAAGGGACAAACCGTGAGGCCGATAGGCCAAAGCGGACACTACCTCGACGGTATAGAGTACGGGGCGAGCCTAGGATATTCAATTCCTAGGAAACCAAAGTCTAAGGATAGGTTTAAACCTTTACCCGGTGAGATTGGGTAGAACCAAGGGTTAAGATAACTTAAAAACTTAAACCTTGAATATGATCACATATTAATATAGTTATTGTAATTGTAGGACCATGGCCGCAGAACGTGCTCAGTGGCGCGACATGCAAAGGACCGTTCAAGGCCTTACCCAGGCACTCCAACAAGTCGCCAAGGAGGTGCACATCGTGGAGCAGGAAATCTCCACCAAAGTTACAGAAACATGAACCCTCCAAAGTTCATGGGCTCAATCGATCCAGATGACGCCGAGCATTGGATTAGAGAGACCGAGCTTATCTTTAGAGTTATGCAATGCACAAACCAAGAGAAGGTCTTATTAGTAACATTTCAACTGGAAAGAGATGTCCGATGCTGGTGGGAGTCAGTAGAAGCCACAATAGACCAACACCAAGTTACTTGGGTGGAATTTGTTGAACATTTCAACAACAAGTATTTCTCAGATCGAGTTCAAGAGAAGAAAGCCACCAAATTCGCCACACTTAAGCAACGATCATTATCGATTTCGGAGTACGAAGCTCAGTTCTCGAGATTATCTCGGTATGCTAAACACCTAGTCAGTACCGAGAAAATGAAAGCGAGATGATTCCTTAATGGGCTCAGGCCCCAATATATCACACAACTGGCCCCGATGGACATACAAGTCTACTCGGAGATTGTACGGCGGGCCCGGTTATTGGAAGATGCCACGGAACTATCCGATAGGATTCGTAGGAAAGATAAGAAGGAGCATGTCACTAGCTCCGATTCTTTTAAACCCAATTTCAACAAGAAGAGGCCAAGTAATGGAGGAGAGTCCTCCCAGGCAAAGAAAGTCAAAAAGATTAACAAGCCGTTCTCCATCACTACCACACCTTCTAAAGTAGTGTGCAAACATTGCGATAAGGCCGGGCTTAAGGCCGACGAATGCTGGAGGAAACTAGGAGCTTGTCTCCGTTGTGGAAGTCGGGATCATCGGATTCCCGATTGTCCTTTGCTCAATGAGCAAGCCAGTGACGTGAAGCGCCCGGTAATGAGGAATGCACGTCTCCAAGCTATTAAGGAGGCAGATCAAGACGAGGGTGGATTAGTGGAAGGTACACTAAATGTTTGTTCTAAGTCTGCATATGTCTTATTTGATACTGGTGCATCACATTCGTTTATTTCCAAGAAGTTTGCCGATCCATTACCTATGGAACCGGAATGGATAAAATTAGTTTTGTCTACTCCTCTCGGAAGCGAAGCCGATATTACTCATCATTACCAAAACTGTGAAGTCTTGGTCGAGGGTAGAAACTTTCCTATCAACCTAATATGCCTAGATTTGAAGGAATATGATATCATATTAAGAGCAGATTGGCTATCCAAATACCAGGAAACTGTTGATTGCCGTAATAGCAAGGTTACTTTCAAAGAATTTCCGGAACTAGTCTATACTAGTCCGAAGAGTCGGAGCAAGTCACCTTTTATTTCGACTCTTCGAGCTAACAAGATAATAAGGAAAGGATGTGTATCCTTCCTTACTTTTGTCACCATTAAGGAGACTAAAGAGACTAAGGAGACTAAGCTAGAAGACATCCCTGTTGTGCAAGAATTTCCGGACGTGTTTCTGGAAGATTTGATTGGATTACCTCCACAAAGAGAAGTGGCCTTCACCATCGATTTGATCCCTGGTGCTGGTGTAGTTTCTAAGGCACCATATAGGATGTCCCCGGCTGAACTCAAAGAACTAAAGGAACAATTGATGGAACTTTTAAAGAAGTGATTTATTAGACCAAGCACTTCCCCGTGGGGAGCACCTGTGTTGTTTGTAAAGAAGAAAGATGGATCCATGAGGTTATGCATCGACTATCGGCAATTGAATCACCTCACTATCAAGATCAAATATCCACTATCGAGAATCGATGAATTATTTGATTAAATATCTGGATCCAAGTATTTCTTAAAGATTGATCTCCGGTCGGGATATCACCAACTAAGGATCAAGGATGAGGACATTCATAAAACCTCATTCAGAAGCAGGTATGGGCACTATGAATTTGTGGTTATGCCTTTTGGACTAACAAATGGCCATGCAGCCTTTATGCAGTTGATGAATAGTATATTCAGGCCTCATCTAGATCAGTTTGTGGTGGTTTTCATTGATGATATATTGATTAATTCGAAGACCAAGGAAGAGCATGAGGAGCATTTGAGGATTGCATTACAGATATTGAGGACAAATCAGCTATATGCAAAGCTCAGTAAATGTGAATTCTGACTAGAAGAAGTATCTTTCCTAGGACATGTGATTTCGAAGGACGGACTATCTATAGATCCATCAAAGGTTGAAGCTGTAAGGAATTGGGAAGACCGACCAATACTAGCGAGATCCGGAGTTTCTTGGGTCTTGCGGGCTATTATAGGCGATCATCAAGGATTTCTCCAAGATCACCGGACCACTCACTAGGCTAACTCGCAAGGTGATCCGTTATGAATGGAGCGAGGAATGTGAAAAAAGCCTCCAAGCTCTCAAGGATCACCTAACTACTGCCCCAGTCTTAGCTTTGCCAGTTGAAGGAGAGAAATTCGAGGTATACACCGATGCGTCTGGAATTGGCCTCGGATGTGTCTTAATGCAACAAGGGAGAGTTATAGCTTACTCTTCCCGCCAATTGAAGAAGCATGAAGAGAACTACCCAGTTCATGACTTGGAGTTGGCTGCGGTAGTGTTCGCATTAAAGATATGGAGACATTACCTATACGGAGTGCAGTATAATGTATACTCCGATCACAAAAGCCTCAAGTATCTCTTCTCTCAGAAGGAATTAAATATGAGGTAAAGACGTTGGCTAGAATATCTCAAGGACTTCAACTTCACTATACAATATCATCCTGGAAAGGGTAATCCTGTAGCTGATGCCCTCAGTCGAAAGCCAAGAGCAATATTAGCCAATTGCATGATTTAGGAGTGGAAGTTGCTAGAACAATTCTCCAAGCTTGATATAAGTATGGACAAGGAGAGCAGGTATGTTACACTATCCCATATGAGCATACAGCCAGATCTACTCTCTGAAATACAAGGACTCCAAGACAATGACCCAAAATTAGTGGAAATCAAGGACAAAATAGAAGAACAATCCGATTTCAAATTAGCATCGGATGGAAGATTGTTATTCAGAAATAGAACATGTATGCAGGATTGTCCAGAGCTAAAGAAAAATATCTTAGATGAAGCTCACAGGTCAAGGTACACGATTTATCCAGGATCCACCAAAATGTACCAAGATTTGAAAAGGACATTCTGGTGGCCCAATATGAAAAGAGAAGTAGCGGACTTTGTGTCTCGCTGTCTCGCGTGCCAATAGGTCAAGGCAGAGCACCAAAAGCCTGTCGGTAAGCTACATCCTCTTGATATTCCCAAGTGGAAGTGGGAGGATATCGGCATGGACTTCATTATGGGTCTGTCTAAATCAAAAGGAGGACATGATGGAATATGGGTTATCATCGACCGATTGACCAAGTCGGCACACTTCTTGCCAATCAAGAGTCGATGGTCAGTTGATGTTCTTGCTGCTTTATACATTAAGAAAATAGTCAGACTACATGGAGTACCTATTTCAATCGTGTCTGATCGAGACCAGCGCTTTACTTCTCATTTTTGGAAGGGTCTACAACACTCGTTGGGGACGAGACTTAACTTTAGTACTACTTTTCATCCTCAAACGGATGGTTAGACCGAAAGAACCAATCAGGTGGTAGAAGACATGCTCAGAGCTTGCATTATTGATTTTGGTGGAAGCTGACATGATCACTTACCTTTGGTCGAGTTTGCATATAATAATCGTTACCATGCAAGTATACAGATGGCACCTTTCGAAGCCTTGTACGGAAGGAGTTACTAATCACCCTTATGCTGGGATGAAGTTGGCGAGAAGCAACTATTAGGCCCAGACATGGTAAGGGATACCACCGAAAAGATTCAGCTCATTAGGGAAAGACTTCAAGTTGCTAAGTCTAGACAGAAGGCTTATGCTGATACAAGAAGAAGAGAACTCGAATTCCAAGTGGGATTTCACGTATTTCTCAAAATATCACATGGACGTGGAATACGGAGGTTTGGTGTTAAGGGCAAGCTTACACCGAGGTTTATCGGACATTTTGAGGTACTAGAAAGAGTTGGCGAGGTGGCTTACCGCGTCGCTTTGCCTCCTAAATTGTCCAAAGTTCATAATGTGTTCCACATATCCATGTGGAAGAAGTATGTGCATGATCCGTCACATATCATCGATCATGGACACCTGGTGATTCAAAAGGATCTCACCTATGAACAAAAGCCTATGAAAATCCTCGATCGCGAGGTACGTACACTAAGGAACAAAACCATTCCCATGGTCAAGGTGTAATGGAGTAAATGCTCAGAACACGAAGCCACATGGGAGACCGAGGAGTCTATGAGGAAGCGATTCCCGGACTTATTCTAAAGGGTATGTACTCTACACTCTCTACGTTTATATATGTAGTTGAATTTGGGGATAAATTTCTTTTAAGTGGGGGAGGGTGTAGCAACCCTAGTAAATTAAAAGATTATAAAGTTTAAATAAATTAAAACTAATAAATAATCAAGGCCAGACCCTGTACACAACCCCCTGACATCCTAATAAGCCCTACCCTTGTATTATAGTGAATTTAAGAATAACATGTCATTTTTATAGGCATTTAATGTACATTGTAATTTTATTTGAATTAATAAACCTTAGAGAAAATGACAATTTATATTTTAATAATAATTTAAAAATTTTAATATTTCATATTTATTACATTATATCTTTATTTAAGGGAACAAGGGTATATGGATAAGATTTAATACATTAAAGATAGTTAAAAGGAGGTACAATGGACATATATGTAATTTCGGTTAAATAAGGGTGAGAAAAAAATGTTTAAAATAATACATGACCATGCGATATCGTTGGTTAATAATTTACGACGTAAATCGAGTCGTTATTATAAATAAAGTACATAGTTAAGAGAGTAATAGAAATAAGAGGGGTATAAAGACAATATCGATCTTTTTGAGGTTGAAGAGAAAGGGACAAAGTTAAAATAACACCTGCTTGTCCAGGCGCATACGAGGTATACAACGACTAATTCGAAGTCGTTATTTTATTTAAGGTGAATAGTGCCACTTTTTAAATTAAAAGAATTTTGTAAAACTAATTATATGGGAAAATAGAGAAAAATGGAAAAAACTTACCCATAAAATTTCATGACAATACCCCATCAAATAAAAAAGATAAAAATCTCTAAAGATTATAACACTTAAAATAAACGTTAATGTGAACGCCAATTCTCCTGTTCGAATTGATAGATGTATTTATTGGGAAGGGATCTAACTGGGAAGTATTGGTGTTTTGGAAGGGATAAATAAGGGAAATACCAATACCACTAGGACTATTACTTGAGTTTTAGTCCCAGTAAAACTCCAACGCCCAATGGGTTCCCAAACCATTATAAATACCCACCCCTCGGGACTACCTGTTACTCTTTCTTCTTTAAACCCACGACCTCTCTACTGCTTCTTATCTTGACCGCCGGTGCTCTGTTCCTTTCATTTGAAGCAAGAAAGTATACTTCTTTCTAATAGGAAAAAAAATTATAGAGAAGTCTATTTTTCTCCATTGCTGAAGATAAGCCACTCATCTTTCTCTTCGGCAGATTGTGGAAGAAGGATATCTTCCTTCCCTTTCGATTGCTAAGGAAGTCATCTGCTGCTATAATATTTGGTTGAAGCTATAGTACGGGGAACCAATCAACTTCTTCTGTTGTTGCAGTCATTAACAGAAGATACTTATATATTTTTAGTTGCTGTAGAGCATTGACTGCTCTTTTTCCTTCAATCCCTTTGATCAATTACCAACCAAACCTTCTACGTGCGTTGGTTGCTGGAGAAACTGGCACTGTTGATTCGTCCTGTGGATCAAAGAGTTATTATTATCTTCTTTTGTTGCTGTAATGCCACTGTCTTCGGTTATCATCGAGGATAAACTACAACAACTTAATTGTTCTATTTTCTTCTTTGTTCATCAGCCAAGATCAACCCAAGGTAGGTGTTCTCAAGTTCTATGCAAAACTCTGTAAATTTTAAATTCCCATTCACGCATATAGATAAACAAATGTTAGTAGAAAGGCTTACAGTTTCTCTCTCGGGTTGTCTCTGGGATTTCTGCATAAAACAGGGAATTAGCGACCCTTACTAGGGCGCCAATTAAATTGACGACTTCGCACACTGCCGTTATTTTTGTTGATTATTTGATAAATACTCATGATCAAAATTTAATAACTTTGAATCTTGATATCTAATCTAATGCATGAGCACACTACTAGAATCCTGCTATTTTTTCTCTGTATGACCATGATATTATTTCTGTGTAATTCTTTTTATTTAAAAGTGCTACTATTCATGCCAAAATCACACATGTTTGAATAACGCCTGAGACATGGGCACTATTTTTAAATGACGCCCCAGACCTGGGTGCTAATTCATGAAAACGTGACTTGACCCTGGGCGCCAATTCCTTGGGCATGGTTCTTTCAGAATTTTATGTAAATATATAATTATGAAAGAGAAACAACGCCTCCACAGGAAGTCGTGATTCCTTAAAATGACGACCCTGTCCAGGGCGCTAATTTACTGTTCACTGATTTCTTCGACCGATTTCCTGTGACCCATACCGAGGCTTAACTTTTGGCACTATACTCTAGTCCGTGAGTGTAGTCCCATGTTTCTTTGTGTTTTTATCGATTACCCCTCAATTCTCAGTGACGTACCAGCCCTCCGTTGGACATTCCGTTCCTTCGGACTGGTAAGTTAGTCATAGAGACCTCCATAAGTCTCCTCATAGTCTTGGATTCCCTCAAGGCCGATTGAGTTGGTTGTACCCGTAAAACCCATGACACTATTTAATTATCATGTCACTCTAAAGAAACATGGTATACCGGCCCTCATGACATGCTATTTGGATGTCATGAGAATACTCTTTAAAATAAGGAATGGGGAAACTATACCATTAATATTCCTTAAGAATTATGTGCCATACTTGTGGACACTAATTCTATCTACCTTATCATGTACAAGGAGGAGCGACCATATCTATATGAGCGCTTATTCTTAATGTCTTGGCACCCAATTAGGGAGCCGATTCAACCTAGTTTTATCGTTAATCGTGATTATATCGTTATTATCGTCCTTACACATCCTGATCAATCCTTGAAATTCTATTCTATATGATCTACCTTAAAGTCCTACAAGCCTATTCCTTTGGAATTCCATATTGGCAATAACTATAGTGGATGTCGGAAATAATATGATCAATGCCTGCGCATATAAGGCCCGATTTGGTCCTGGGAGGAGCACCCGAAAGTACTAGTGCCTCTGGGAGTTGTAATGATCGCGGTGTGGCATTGCACCGAAGTACTTGTCGTTCTTGATGACATTCCACAAATCTCGTACTTGACTCGACTTGACATAACATGACTTGCGTGACCCGGAAAGGGTATTTATTATATACTTGATTGAAACATGATAGCCAATTCTCGACATGACATTATGAATATACTTGTTTGAATATCTTGGTATTATTGACATGAGTTCTTGAAAGACATGCTAGTTCACTCAACTATCTTTTGATATGCACTCTCTATCTTGACATACACTCTCTATTGTCATTTTATGCGAGCATGCATAGCTATATTGCATTCATGTAACTTGTAATCTACTTAAAGCAAGCTAGCACTTGAGATATAATTTTTACTGAGCGTTCGCTCATCCAGTGTTTTCCCCTATTTTTCAGGTAAGTCCGACGACGAGACTCAATCGGATGGGGAAGGTCAAGAGTGAAGAGATTAGAGCTACATCCGTCTATCCAAGCGTCAACTGGTCTTATCTTTCTATTTTCTTGAGTCACTGATCATTGGACTTTTCCTTTATTGAGTCTTAGCATTTCCATTAAGTGAATTGTAATAGAAGTACTTTAAGCTTGCAATTGAATTAAAGGATTGGGTTATATTTACTTTTGCACACTCTATCTTTGTGTCGAATACACTAACGCTCTGATTGACATGATCGATATAAACTTGTCACGCACTCCGGGTTCCTTCCGCACACAGGACGTGACACAAACTATAATGAAAATGTGCATCGACCTTTCAATGCAATAATTCTGCACATGCATAGACCTTCAGAATAGAAGTGGATGTATGCATCGACCTTATAGACTTATATCCGTGCATCGACCTTTCAATGTGACAATATACAAGTGTGCACCGACCTTTCAATGCAACCATATGTATATGCATCGACCTTGTTATGAACAAGATCTTATTCTGACTTAAGAAATGACTTTAAAATGACAATGTTGCCAGAGACAGATTAATGTCAAACACACTATTGCCAGCATTAAAATTAGACATCAAAACTCGACATCAAATCCAGAGGAGACACAACACCCCTGAATGAATGCACAAAAGTTTATATGAAAGCATGTGAAGAACTTAACAGAGAAGACATAAAGATGAGTAAAGGAATGTGTAAGAGAGTAGACATATTTGTGAGGTGAAAAACATCACTTATTTCGGCTCTTCGAGCTGATAAGTTGATGAGGCGAGGATGCGAGGCTTTTCTAGCCTTTGTCTGTGCAACCCCTGAGAAGCAGATTGAGATCAAGGACATTCCTGTTGTCCAAGATTTTCCTGATGTCTTTCCAGAGGAACTACCAGGACTTCCGCCTGAGCGGGAAGTTATCTTCTCTATTGATCTCTTTCAGGGCACGTCTCCTATTTCCAAGGCTCCTTATCGTATGTCTCCTGCGGAACTGAGGGAGTTGAAGCAACAGTTGATGGAATTACTCGAGAAGGGCTTCATTCATCCTAGTACTTCTCTGTGGGGAGCCCCTGTATTATTCGTCTGGAAGAAAGATGGTTCGATGAGATTATGCATCGATTATCGGCAATTGAACCAGTTGACTATCAAGAACAAATATCCATTGTCGAGGATTGACGAGTTATTTGACCAGATAGCGGGAGCTCAGTATTTCTCTAAGATCGATCTTCGATCTGGATATAACCAGTTACGGATTAAGGAAGAGGATATCTATAAATCAGCTTTCCGCAGCAGGTATGGTCATTTCGAATTTGTGGTTATGCCTTTTGGTCTAACGAATGCTCCAGCAGCTTTCATGCAGTTGATGAACAATATATTTCGGCCCTATCTTGATCAATGGGTCGTGGTATTTATTGATGACATCTTGATCTATTCCAAGAATGAAGTGGAACATGCTGAACATCTGAGGTTGGCTTTGCAATTATTGAGAGATCATCAGCTATATGCCAAGTTTAGTAAGTGTGAATTCTGGCTGCAAGAGGTGTCCTTTCTCGGACATATCATTACGAAGGAAGGGATTTCTGTTGATCCTTCGAAGGTTGAGGCAGTGAAGAATTGGGAGCAGCCTACTAGTGTGACGGAAGTTAGAAGTTTCTTAGGCCTAGCAGGCTATTACCGAAGATTTATCCAGGATTTCTCTAAGATTGCGGTACCTATGACAAGATTAACCCGCAAGGAGAACATGTTTGATTGGTCAGATGATTGCCAGCGAAGCTTTCAGACTTTGAAGGAATGTTTGACCACTGCACTTGTTTTGACTTTACCTTCTGCTGAAGGAGGTTTTGTTGTTTATACTGATGCTTCAGGTATTGGCTTAGGCTGTGTACTCTTGCAGCATGGGAAGGTGATTGCCTATTCTTCTAGGCAGTTGAGGAAGCACGAAGAGAATTACCCTGTTCATGATCTGGAATTAGCAGCAGCGGTGTTCGCATTGAATATTTGGAGGCATTACTTGTATGGAGAAACCTTCACAGTGTTTTCAGATCATAAGAGTCTGAAATACTTATTTTCTCAGAAGGAACTCAACATGAGGCAGAGGAGATGGTTGGAGTACTTGAAAGACTTCGACTTCTCGATTGAGTATCATCCTGGCAAAGGCAATGTTGTGACAGATGCTTTAAGCCGGAAGGCTGTGGCTAGATTGTCCAGTCTCATGTTACAAGAATGGAAGTTACTGGAACAGTTGTCTAATCTGGATCTTAATATTGGCAATGATCGGGTTATGATTGCTCAGATTCAACTTAAGCCCGAACTGTTGATGGAAATCAAGTCCTTGTAAGATAATGATCCCGAGCTGGTAGAGATCAAGGGAAACTTGAGCAGCAGACTTGACTTCATGTTGGCTAAAGATGGAAGATTATTATTCAAAGGCAGAACTTGTGTACCTGATGAAGCTGGAATAAAGAACAAGATTCTTGAGGAAGCTCATAGATCCAGATACACCATTCACCCTGGAGGCACTAAAATGTACAGAGATTTGAAGAGATCCTTTTGGTGGATGAATATGAAAAGGGAAATTGTAGACTTCGTGAGTAGATGCTTGGTTTGCCAGCAAGTTAAGGCCGAACATTTCAGACCGGCAGGAAAAATGAAACCACTCGACATACCCCAATGGAAGTGGGAAAGCATTGGCATGGATTTCATTATGGGTCTACCTAGGACTCGTGGAGGAATTGATGCGATATGGGTGATTGTCGATCGATTGACTAAGTCGGCTCATTTCTTACCAATTAAGTCCAAGTGGACAATTGATGTATTGGCTACTTTGTATTTGAAGGAAGTGGTAAGACTCCATGGCATACTAGTCAGCATTGTGTCTGATCGAGACCCCAGATTTACTTCACATTTCTGGAAGGGACTGCAAGAGTCTTTGGGTACTCATCTGAATTTCAGTACTACTTTTCATCCGCAGACAGATGGACATACGGAAAGAACCAACCAGATAGTGGAAGATATGCTGTGAGCATGCATGATTGATTTTGGAGGCAGTTGGAGTGATCACCTCGCATTGATTGAATTCGCCTACAACAATAGCTACCAATCCAGCATACAGATGGCTCCTTTTGAAGCATTGTACGGGCGAAGCTGTCGTTCCCCGTTGTGTTGGGATGAGGTAGGTGAGAAACAGTGGCTTGGACCGGATCTTGTTTCAGAATCATCACAGAACATCCGTATTATCCGAGACCAGTTACAAGTAGCCCAATCCAGACAGAAGAGTTATGCCGACAACAGAAGAAGAGCATTAGAATTTCAGGTTGGCGAGCATGTGTTCTTAAAGGTCTCTCGGGCGATAGGGATCCGAAGATTTGGTATTCAAGGCAAGCTAAGTCCGAGATACATTGGTCCATTCGAGATTCTGGATAGAGTGGGAGAAGTTGCTTACAGACTGGCTTTACCACCGCAGTTGTCCGGCGTGCACAATGTTTTCCATGTGTCTATGTTACGGAAATATGTGTACGACCCCACTCATATCATTCAACAAGTGGATTTCGAACTGAAGGAAGATTTGACCTATGAAGAAAGACCTATCGAGATTCTGGACCGGAAGCAACAGCAACTCCGGAATCGTTCTATACCGATGGTCAAGATTCAGTGGAGTCAGCGTGGGACCGAAGAAGCTACTTGGGAGTCTAAAGATACTATGCGGAAGCGGTATCCCGACTTATTCTAGGTGAGCGATCTCATTCCCTACTCTCAGTTATAGTGCAGTGAATTTGGAGGACCAAATTCTTTAAGTAGGGGAGGGTGTAATACCCCGAATTATTATTTGAGCCCAATGTAATTATTAAGCTTTTATTAACTGAGAATTGAATTTTTAATGAATTAATAATTGAATTTCGGATTTATTAATATTTAATTCCTTAGAAATAGAATAAGTGAAAATCCGACTACTTTATAAAAATCCATAAAAATGGTAAACAGGTTAAGGTCGATGTAGTTAGAAACTTTGTCTTCTGTAATTAAGCCATTAAAAATCCGTGGTTAGATCTATTTAGTGATTAAGACCTAAAGTGCACACTTTTTGACCCTTACCTAACCTTAGTTTAAAACACGAAATTAAGGCTTAATACTTAACCAAATGAGCTCAAACCAGAGGCAAATGAACGGCCATGATCTGAGGATCAAAAGCCCTCTACCAATTTCTCGAAACCCTAACCCTAGAATGCGCAGCCTGCCGAGTTTGGTTGAGTCAACCTTTTCGGCGCCGTTTCTAACACGTCACTTGCCCCGTCGAATTCTCTCAGCTCCGAACTCTCCAGAAGATGTGTGAGCTATAGATAGAAAGCTCTTCGACCCTAGTTTCGTTTGGTAGCAGTTGTGTCCGCAGAGGAGTCAGATCTGGGGAGATATCCGGCGATTACTGAAGGTGTGCCGGCAGGCCATCGTCTACCTTCTTCCTTCCTTGTTTCTTCAATTGAGGTAGGAATTCTCAACCAAAATTTGAACATGAATACATCATTTTTTTCCTCTCGATGAGATCTATCTAGTGGGACTGAAAGCCCCAATTTTATCAGGTGTCTAGAGAGCTATCGAGGTTTTTGTGAAGGGTTAGCAAGTTCGTTCTTCTTATCTAGCATCTTATTTCAACATTCGATTGAGGTAGGTTTAACATGCTAAACTCTAATTAACTTATATGATGTAATCAGCATCTTATTAGCTTTCTTTAGGCATAGAAAGCCCTAAAATTGATGAAGCATGTTTAGAGAATTTCTGTTCGTAGTAACAGCATGTTTTGACCTAGTTTTGATATGTTCTTCCGAGTTGATTTCTGATTTCGAAGTCCTAATCCTGATCCACATGAACCATATTGTATATGGTTAGATTCAGCATCGTAGTAGCTTTCTTTTGATATAAGAAGCCCCAAATTTCATTCTGTATATTGAGAGAATTTTACGTTTTAGTCACAGCATGTCAAAATTAGGATTTCCCATGTTCTTGCCTTAGTAAATCACGATTTCAGTAAGATAATTTGAAATTGGCCTTACTTTTAGATAGTATTATCTGTTAGCTTTCCAACGGTACCAAAAGCCCCTTATTTGGAGTCCATTTCCATTAGTTATTAGCGTTTTAGTGCAACCCTAGCAAACCCCCACTTCCCGGCGTTCATCGGACGCGGTAGGGATGACCGGAGATGACCCAGAGATGGACGGTCTTACGATAGACTGCACAACTCAAGCCTAAACTTTGAACATTTTTGACTCTGGTATAACCATAGATAAACGGTTTTTTCGGAACCACACATCCCAGGATGAACGGTTCAAAACTAACCACATATCTAGATATAAGGTCCCGGAGCAACCACATAACTTGGACGGCTCAGAACCAACCACACATCCTGGGGGATGGGCGGCCAGCCCAGAACTGCCCAACCCACATGGGCGGCCCAACAGGAACCACCCAACCCTTGGGCGTCCCTGACAGAACCGCCCAAGTCCCTGGCTTGGCCATTTGACCCCCGTTCAGCCCTGTGAGTCCAGCAGGATATAAGGTCCATCCAGAACCGTTTATCCCCTTAGAGAATGACTTAATACATGTTCTAATTGATTCATTTTCATGTCATTAATGGTAATTAGTAAAATAGAAACCCACTTGATAAATGCTTAATTATGCAACTAAATTTCTGTTAATTACTTGTTATTCGTGCATACGCGACTTACGCGATCTTGTTCATTAGCTTATCATCTTGAATCATTCTTTTTGGCATCTTGACTTAATGTATAACTTAATCCTTGTTAATTTGACATGAAATTAGGATTAATATGATCATTAGCTTGCTGTTTAGCTGCTGTACTATAATAGAACAGCGTGTTTAACTTCCCGACTTGTAACAAGTCGTTAGCCGATTAGCGTGCTAGTCTTGGTTTTACCCCCGGAAACTCTATCTGGCGGCATTACCATCATCTCAGGATTTCTTTATATCCCTGTTATGAACCTATTGAACTACCAAAACATCGTTTTATGTGTTTAAATCGCTGGTTTAAGTCTTGGATCAAATTGGACGACGAGAGGCATGCGCGGCTAGTAGTTGACCGCATATCCTCTTCGGCGGCCCGATTATGACCACATACCTTTATACGGCCCAGTATGGACCGTACATCTTATTCATGGGTCTTAATGTCTTCTGGACATGAGCGGCCCATAATGCACCGTTCATACCTTCGAGCGGCCCACTATCAGCCGTTCTTTCTTGACCTCGTGGCTAAGTTTTGGCCCAGTTCCTATATGCACGGCCCGGTGTTAGCCGTACATACCCTTGCGCGGCTTCTGTATGACCGCACATCTCTTGGAGATGAGTTTGACCGTGTTTTTGTACTCTTGAATCCAAGGACAAGGTTAGTCCTTTAAATCTTGAACTTATGGCAGTAATTCCTCTGATTAAATTGGCCATTAAAATTGACTGAATGTCTAGACGCGTGGGATCTTGGATCCAATAAATCGATGCCAATGCACCGTAGGGGCCCGGTCTGGTCCTAGGGAGAGCGCCCGAAAATTATTGAGCCCATGGGATGTTAATGACATGGTGAGGCATTGCACCGAATACTTGCTTGCTTGTTAGGTCTATGACAAAAATCTCTTGTTACTTGTTACTTGATCGTGATTGACTTGATGTTAATTACTGCTTGTTGGCCAATTCTTTATTACTATCTCCTGTTGTAAATTCTTGTACTTGTTATCTTGTTAATTCTTGGCATCTTATATTTCTTTACCTTGCAAGATCTTTTTATTACGTCGTTTCATTATATCGTTATCGTCATTAATTTCTTTTTAGCATGGCATGTGAAAATGTAATTAACTTGTTAATCATGTAAACTTGCCTGTTACTTCCTACTGAGCGTCAGCTCATAGTTGTTGTTTCCCCCCTTTCCAGGCTATTCAGGTGACGAGCTTACCATTGGGGATGGGCAGGAGTGATGTCTTGAGTGCACCAGTTCTAGAGTGGTGTTGGCAGTGTTATCCTATTAGTTGTGCTTTAGAGAGTATTTAGCTTCAGTTATGTTGTTAATGTTTAGTGTTTAATGTCTCAGTTGTATTAAGTTGGTTTGAGGATTATTGTATCAGTTGTGGTTTGTTTAATGATCAATAAGTTATTCCATTCATAGCACTTGTGTTATATTTAGATTAGCTCTCTCTCTTTCCTGCTAGCTAGTTTCTAACTGTACGTCCCGAGTTTTCGCATCGGGGCGTGACAGTGCATACCACAGTAAGGTCTGTGCAAGGTCTGTGCATGTTTAGTTCAAATCAGGAGTAAAGTCTGTGCAAGTCCCAGTATGGTCTGTGCATGTTCTAGTAAGGTCAGTGCACATGCGAGGCAGGTCTGTGCAGGTCCCTGTAAGGTCTGTGCACCTGTGGGTCTGCCTAGATTTCCAGAAACATAGAAAAGGAGAGTTTTGAAAGGGCATTTCATTTCAAAAAATTCTGAAAAATTAGGAAATGATAGAGGGATAAGTTATTAACCCACTGTAAAAGTTTCATGTACCCAAAAATTTCATACTTTCAGATATAAGTCATTTTCTATGCATGTGTAGTCTAGAAAGGTCTGTGCACTTTTGGTTCATGCGTAGGTAAAGGGTCTATCCAGATTTCCAGAAACACAGAAAAGGTGAGTTTTAAAAGGGCATTTTATTTTAGAAAAATTTGAAAAATTAGGAAATAATAGAGGGATAAGTTATTAACCCACTGTAAAAATTTCATGTACCCAAAAATTCTGTACTTTCAGGTATAAGTCATTTTCTATGCGTATGTAGCCTAGACGGATGAAACTGTACTTTCATGTAGCAACCTGAACATGGCTACGTGTGTGTCTAGCCATCTTAAACTGTTAGCAGCATCTTTATGAGCATGGGTAACTCATTACAAGCACGACTATGAATATATTTAGCCCCCTTAAAATCAGGAAATATGTCTAATGAACATCATGCTAGTAATATCAAGTAAGAATATGTATGCCATGAAGGGAAAACAGCAGCATTCTATGAGGTTGGACTTCGGTCCCTTCTGCGAGACGGCGATACGTAACGCCACGGAAGTAAAAGGCCCCAGGGGACAGTGATACGTAATGCCCTAGTTTAAAATCCTATTGATTTAGTCTTCGGTCCCATTGTGGGCGGCCTTTGTAGGGCGGCGATACGTAACGCCACTGGGCCACAAGAATCTAGGTGGGAGTTCGCTCCCGAGTCTGCGCATACTCTTTTGTTCGTTGTGTGTGGGCCTCCTGTGTTTGCGACAACTGTTGGGTTCCATGAATGGTAACAATATGAACTCTCATAAAATGTGATAATAAGACATTGTTCTTGTACTGAGGTCTTGCTACATGCATGGGTGTTTATACTAGTTAATAAATCTATGCCTTCCTTGTTGAGTTATTTTAAGTAGATGATATAAAATGAACTATGCTACTGTTAACATCAGGAAAATGCATATAAATGATTATATAGATGCAAAGTTGACCCCAGTTTGTTTAGGATGCCTATTGAGCGTCACACTCACCCATGTGACACACGTTTTTAAGGAAATATAGAGCAGGAGGTTGAGGTGGAGGCAATAGCAGAGGATTAGAGTTAGCATCATATGTCTGGGTATGCTGCGGTCAAATGTTTTGTTATATGTTGGGTGTGGGGTGGAAAAGCTCATGTGTAATCTGGAACATGAACTTGTACTCTTTTTGGAGACTATGAAGGTTTAAGATGCTTACCTATATTTCTTGTAACATGTGGTTTCTCTCTCATGTGAATGTATGTATGCTACATAATATTGTGCTTCCGCGATACGTACTAAGTGATTGCTTCGGGGTCCCATAAAAAGAAAAAAAATATCCCCAAAAATTTGGGGATCAGATCTCGGGGTGTTACAACGTGGTATCAGAGCACGCGAGACAAACCATGGTTACAATCATTTCAGATGTTCCATAATGGAGGAAGTGATAGGTTAGAATGGGGAAAGGGTAGAGTATGTTTGGAACCATTTAAACCCTCTCACTTAAACTATTGTATATTTTTCAGAACCATGCCGCCAAGAAGGCAAAGTGATCTTCCCAGGCAGATGAGAGGGGATCGGGAGTAGATGACCCAAATGGGGCACATGACGGGGCTGTCCATGCCCCTGCAGTTGGCGTTGGGCAGGTGCCCAATGCGGGAGTCAACCTGGAAGGGTTCATGCAGAGCTTCCAAGGGTTGATGCGGACTATGCAACAATAAATGCTACAGCAGCCCGCAGCCGCACCACGTCACTACCTGCAAACACTTGATCGGTTCCTAAGGTTGGCGCCTCCTCTCTTTAGGGGGAGAGCCGTCCAGAAGTGGCTGAGTCATGGCTCAGTGAAATGGAAAAGAAGTTCCGCGTGATGCGGTGTCCCGAAGAGGAGAAGGTGAATCTGGCAGTTTATGTTTTGCAAGACCAGGCCGACTTGTGGTGGAAAGCCAAGATGCGGACCACCTTCGCGGACTACCACGACGGTGACATTCTGTGGGAGGAGTTCTTGGCTATCTTCTGAGAAAAGTATTTTCGAGAGCATGTGCGAGACGTAAAGGAGCACTAATTTTTGAGTCTCGAGCAAGGGAGCATGTCGGTGGCCGACTACGAGGCCAAGTTTTCCGCTCTGGGTCAATATGCTCCGCACATATTTGATGACGCGTGTCGGAAGGTGAATAAATTTGTCAATGGGCTGCGTAGTAATGTCCGACGCTATTTCGCAACCCAAGACCCTGGCTCCTACCAAACGGTGTTGAGGCTTGCTCATTTAGCCGAGCAAGAAAATGCAAGGTAACGGCTGAAGCCATAAAAGTTAGGAGATATATAAGGGTAAGTCCTAATCAACGTCCATTTGTAGGTTCGCCAAGGAGCAGAAGTCGTCGATCAAGAGGCCTATGCAGGCTGACAGGAGGCAAGACAAGGGAAAGGTGGCGTGCCAAGGATCGATTCCGAAAGGCGAGCCGAGAATTCCATTTTGCATCCAGTGTGGGCGCAACCATCATGGAAAGGAATGCTGGAGGACCGAAGGCATGTGTTATGAATGCGGTGAGGCAGGACACTTTGTGAAGAACTGCCCCAAGAAGGCTCAACATAAGCCATTTTCTGCACAAGAGAAGATTCAATACAAAGGGCGAGTCTATGCACTAATGCAAGAAGAGGAAGACAATACCCCGACCGTGGCTGAAGGTACGCTCCTTGTGGATAATGTTTATGCAAATGTCTTGTTTGACTCGGGGGCTACACACACATTCATATCCACTAGTTTTGCCAACCAACTAAAAAATTGACCCCAAGCCACATTCTTCGACGAAATGATAGTTAGTACACCAACCGGGAAACAAGTCCATACCAAGCTTGTGATCCCCTCTATACAAGTTAGCATCAATGGGAGGATATTACTGGGGGAAGCATACATCCTAGATATGAATGACTCTGACCTCATTCTGGGGATGGACTGGTTAGACAAACATTACGCTCTCTTGGACTGCCATCAGAAGAGAGTGATTTTTCAGAAACCAGGAGAGGAGACATTTTTCTTCCAATGCCCCAAGAACATGTCGGGAAGAATGATGGTATCAGCCATCCGGGCCTCTAAGTTGATCAGCAGAGGATGCGACTATTTCTTAGCCAGTGTGGTGCTTGAAGAAGGCTCCGTCAAGATTTTGGAAGACTTGGACATAGTTCGAGAATTTCTTGATGTGTTTCCCGAGGACCTACCGGGACTACCACCAGCTCGAGAGACAGAGTTCTCTATTGAGCTCGTACCAAGCACTGCACTCATCTCTGTTCCACCATACCGAATGGCTCTGGCAGAACTTGCTGAACTCAGGAAGCAATTGCAAGAGTTACTAGACAAAGGCTTCATTCGGCCTAGTGTGTCCCCGTGGGGAGCACCATTTTTGTTCGTGTGAAAGAAAGATGGGACCTTACGGCTGTGTATTGATTACCGCAAGCTCAACCAGGTCACCATAAAGAACAAATACCCCCTGCCAATGATTGAGGAGTTGTTTGACCAATTATCATCTGCCAAGGTCATCTCCAAGATCGATCTGAGGACATGTTATCACCAGATCAGAATGAAGCCTGAGGATGTATCGAAGACGGCGTTTAGAACTCGGTATGGCCACTACGAGTTCCTAGTAGTACCATTCGGGTTAACTAATGCTCGGCTATGTTCATGGAGTAGATGAACCATATCTTACGCCCTTATCTAGATCAGTTTGTCGTGGTCTTTATATATGACATGCTGATATATTCTGCCAGTCAAGAGGAGCACCGATAGCACTTGAGAGTGGTACTGCAGACCCTTAGGGAGAACAAATTCATCGCCAAGTTCAGCAAATGTGAATTCTGGGTAGATGGGTTATGCTTCTCGGGCATGTTATATCCGGGAATGGTCTATCAGTGGACCCTAAAAAGGTGGAAGCAGTGACAAAGTGGGAAGCACCAAAGACAGTCATGGAGATTAGAAGCTTCCTTGGCCTGACTGGATACTACCGCCGGTTCATAGAAGGCTTCTCCACCATTGCAGCCCCAATGACTAAGCTGACCAAGAAAGGAGCAAATTTATCTTGTCAAAGGAGTGCGAAGATGGCTTTCAGATGCTCAAGGAAAAATTGACTTCGGCCCCAGTACTGGCACTCCCTCAGGGGGTCGATGGCTTCACTGTCTACACGGACGCCTCTAGAATCGGCCTCGGTTGCGTACTAATGCAAAATGGTCGGGTGATCGCCTATGCCTCAAGACAGCTGAAGGACCATGAAAGGAACTACTCCACTCATGACCTGGAAATGGCAGTAGTAGTCCACGCCTTGCATATAAGGAGGCACTATTTATACGGGGTTCAGTTTGAGGTCTTCACCGACCATCAGAGTCTCAAGTACATATTCACCCAAAAGGAATTCAAATTGAGGCAAAGGAGATGGGTCGAGCTATTGAAGGACTATGACTTTGCCCTACAATACCATCCGGGCAAGGTGAATGTGGTGGCGGATGCTCTCAGCTAAAAGTTGATGGCGCTGAGTTTGCATCGAGAGTGGGATATGATGGAGGGAGTGATCATATCACGACCCGAGAAAAGGAAGCAGTTCGGTCTCCTAGCTGAGTTATCGGCAAGACCTGCATACTTAGATCGAATTGCTGAGGCACAAAGGCAGGACATGGCATTGCATAGACAATTTAACAATGGGGGCTTCCAAAGGGGAATTGATGGACTGATCACATTTCGAGGAAGAATTTGTGTACCAGATGATGTGGATATGAAGAAGGACTTGATGCGGGAGGCTCATGGGTCAAAGTTCTCCATCCATCCCGGAAGCACCAAGATGTTCCAGGATATGAAGAGGACGTACTGGTGGCCAGGAATGAAGCGAGACATTGCGGAGTTCGTGTCCAAATGTCTCACATGTCAGCAGGTACAAATTGAGCAACAAAGACCTGGCGGTCCCCTCCAGACCATTGAGATGGCACAATGGAAATGGGAACAAATCACCATGGACTTTGTGTCTGGTTTACCCATGACTAGGAGAAGGCACGACACAATCTGGGTAATTGTGGACAGGTTCACAAAGACTGCACACTTCCTGCCCATCAACAAGCAAACTCCAATCGAATCCTTAGTGAAATTATTCATCGCTGAGATTATTCGGTTGCATGGTGCACCCTTGTCCATCATTTCTGATCGGGACCCTCGATTCACCGCGAGGTTCTGGAAGAGTTTGCAGCAGGCCATGTGGACAGAGTTGCGACTCAGCTCAGCCTTTCACCCTCAGACCGATGGGCAATCTGAGCGTACCATCCAAACCCTAGAAGATATGCTGAGGGCTTGCAATATTGAATGGAGGGGTAATTGGGATGATCACTTACCCCTAATAGAGTTTACACACAACAATAGCTACCACTCCGCCATCAGAATGGCACCCTATGAGGCACTTTATGGGCAGCCATGTAGGTCACCAGTATGTTGGTAAGAAGCTGGCGAGAAGCAGCTATTCGGGCCACAATTGGTGCAAGATTGCTCAGAGAACATATCCATGATCCGACAGCGACTCCTCACAGCCCAAAGCCATCAGAAAAGTTATGCAGACCAGCGGCGGAGAGAGTTGACATTTGCGGAAGGAGACCATGTATTCCTAAAGGTGTCTCCTACTAAGGGAGTCATGTGATTTGGGAAGAAGGGAAAGCTCAGTCCCAGGTATATTGGGCCTTTTGAGATTCTACAAAGGGTCAGCAAGGTGGCATATCAACTTGCACTTCCGCCTGCTCTGGCACATGTGCATCCAATTTTCCACGTCTCCATGCTCAGGGAATATGTCCGAGATGCCTCGCATGTGATAGAATACGAGCCCTTGGAAGTTCGAGCAGATCTGTCTTACGTAGAGCAGCCCATCAAAATCATCGACTGGATGGAACATGTATTGAGGAATAAAACCATACGGCTGGTGAAAGTCTTGTGGAGGAATTCTCATTCCGAGGAAGCAACTTGGGAGCCGGAGGACAAGATGTGTCAGGAATACCCCCAACTATTCGGTGAGCAATTCTTCCTTAAAGAGAAGGTTTCTTCTTTCTAGATCAATTTTAAGGACAAAATTATTTTAAGGGGGAGAGAATGTTATGACCACCAATTGGGTACTAGCTCAATCGGGCACAATTCGGACCCGCAAACTAAACGGGCCAAAAATCTGGACAGATTATCTAAGAACCCTTAGAAAATTTGTAACTTAACATACGAAGATCAGAATAGAATGAAACCTGGCTCATTAGAAATATTGGACCCTTAGCCCAAACACTTATGTTGAGGTAGAAACTCAATTCGCACAAGAACCCATGAATCTGAGCCCTTTCTGCCAGCTATCATGAAGAGGTGTGACTGTTGGGCGAATTCACATGTAATTAATGGAAAAATCATAACTCCTGATAGGAATAATAGAATTCGATGAAACCACCACCAAAATTTAGACCGAGAAGTTCTCTTGATTTTATATGAAGACACCCAAACCCCAATCCCAACGGAAAAATGCCCTCACTCACATTTATGACCAGGTAGACGAAGGGTCACGACTGAAACAAAGGAGGAACGACGTTAATATTGCGAAAATCATAACATGCGCTACAGTTGATGAAACTCAATGAAACCAAGACTGAAAGTTAGATCTGGAAGTCCTCTTCAGTTAATTCCCAACCAAAATGTACTCACACTAGCATTTATGATCAGTGGTCGAAGGGTCACACCTGTTCAAACCCGAAGGGATGCTTAGCATTAACTCATCTTCAAAACCAATGACCTCGGAGCTTGTTAGAGCCTTGAGGGACGTGGGTGAACTCTTGGGAGGCCTGAAAAACTATATAAGGAGGGGGTTTCGTGGGTGGCCATCCTTTAGCAACACTCATCTTCAATTTTTCTGCCACCTACGAGTCCTTTTGTGAAAAAAAAGAGAGGTGAGGGACCTTGGCCTTTGCATAGGAGGGTGAACCTGCAGCAAAGTCTTGGTGGATCTGGGTGTGGATCTCATCCCCAGATCGAAAGGAAAAGTTTTAGGTGGATCTGGGGTGTAGATTTCATCTCCGGATCATTGGTCTAATATCTCAAAAGGTAGGCACTTACCTCAAACTTAGGGGTCAATGACGCATTAGAATGGTTTTCGAGAAAAATATATATTTTCTACACTCTAAAAGAGGGACTAAGGGCAGGTGGGGATGACCATCATATTCATTTTGGGATCTATTTTTCCATCAATATTGGGTTTCATGAGTCTCCACATCCCTTGGGAAGGTCCGTGCATGTTTGAGTAAAGTATGTGCAAGTTTGTATTAGCCATGGGAAGGTCCGTGCATGTTTGAGTAAAGTCTGTGCAAGTTTGTATTACCATGGGAAGGTCTGTGCATGTTTTGAGTAAGGTCTATGCATATCCTGGTAAGGTCTGTGCAAGGTCTGTGCATGTTTAGTTCAAATTAGGAGTGAAGTCTATGCATGTCCCAGTAAGGTCTGTGTATACCCCGGTAAGGCCTGTGAAAGGTCTGTGCATGTTTAGTTCAAATTAGGAGTAAAGTCTGTGCATGTCCCAGTAAGGTCTGTGCATACCCCGATAAGGTCTGTGCATGTTTAGTTCAAATCAGGAGTAAAGTCTGTGCATGTCCCAGTAAGGTCTGAGCATACCCCGGTAAGGTCTGTGCAAGGTCTGTGCATGTTTAGTTCAAATCAGGAGTAAAGTCTGTGCATGTCCCAGTAAGGTCTGTGCATATTCTAGTAAGGTCAGTGCACATGCGAGGCAAGTCTGTGTAGGTCCCTGTAAGGTCTGTGCACCTGTGGGTCTGCCTAGATTTCCAGAAACATAGAAAAGGAGAGTTTTTAAAGGGCATTTCATTTCAAAAAAATCCGAAAAATTGGGAAATGATAGAGGGATAAGTTATTAACCCACTGTAAAAGTTTCATGTACCCAGAAATTCCGTACTTTCAGATATAAGTCATTTTTTATGTATGTGTAGTCTAGAAAGGTATGTGCACTTTTGGTTCATGCGTAGGTAAAGGGTCTGTCCAGATTTCTAGAAACACAGAAAAGGAGAGTTTTGAAAGGGCATTTCATTTCAGAAAAATCCAAAAAATTAGGAAATGATAGAGAGATAAGTTATTAACCCACTGTCAAAATTTCATGTATCCAGAAATTCCGTACTTTCAGGTATAAGTCATTTTCTATGCGTTTGTAGCCTAGACGGATAAAACTGTACTTTCATGTAGTAACCTGAACATGGCTACGGGTGTGTCTAGCCATCTTAAACTGTTAGCAGCATCTTTATGAGCATGGGTAACTCATTATAAGCATGACTATGAGTATATTTAGCCCCCTTAAAATCATGAAATATGTCTAATGAACATCATGCTAGTAATATCAAGTAAGAATATGTATGCCATGAAGGGAAAATAGCAGCATTATGTGAGGTTGGACTTCGGTCCAAACTGCGGGACGGTTATACGTAACGCCGCGGAAGTAAAAGACCCCAGGGGATGGCGATACGTAACGCCCTGGTTTAAAATCTTATTGATTCAGTCTTCGGTCCCATTGTGAGGCGGCCTTTGTGGGACGTTGATACGTAACGCCACTGGGCCACAAGAATCTAGGTGGGAGTTCGCTCCCGGGTCTGCGCAGTACTCTTTCGTTCGTTGTGTGTGGGCATCCTGTGTTTGCGGTAGCTATTGGGTTCCATGAATGGCAACAATATGAACTCTCATAAAATGTTATAATAAGACATTATTCTTGTACTGAGGTCTTGCTGCATGCATGGGTGTTTATGCTAGTGAAAGAATCTATGCCTTCCTTGTTGAGTTATTTTATGTAGATGATATAAAATGAACTATGCTACTGTTAACATCAAGAAAATGCATATAAATGATTATATAGATGCAAAGTTTACCCCAGTTTGTTAAGAATGCCTACTGAGCGTCACACTCACCCATGTGACACACGTGTTTTAGGAAATATAGAGCAGGAGGTTGAGGTGGAGGCAGCAGTAGAGGATTAAGGTTAACATCATCTGTCTGGGTATGCTGCGGTCAAATGTTTTGTTATATGTTAGGTGTCAGGTGGAAAAGCTCATGTGGGCTCATGTGTAATCTGGAACATGAACCTGTACTCTTTTTAGAGACTATGAAGGTTTAAGATGCTTACCTATATTTCTTGTAACATGTGGTTTCTCTCTCATGTGAATGTATGTATGTTACATGATATTGTGCTTCCGCGATACGTACTAAGTGATTGCTTCGGGGTCGATAAAAAGAAAAAAAATATCCCCAAAAATTTGGGGATCGGATCTCGGGGTGTTACAAGGAATGCGACTATGATATGCAATGCATGGCCCTATGTGCATCGGGGTGCATGCATAAATCTAGCATAAAAGTGAAAAATGAAGGCAAGATTTAATTATGCAAATACAATGATATGGATGCAAATTATATATGGGGACGAAGATAATACAAAGGACAACAAGGCAAGACTAGAAACGAGCACAATTAAAACTCGGAAGACAATCAATTCATCAATGCAAAGCTTACCTATGTGTCTGCCCCTGGACCTGCATGAAGATTTTATGCACAAACCCGAAAATGGAGACAAGATTTGACTATGCAAACGTGACCCAAATAATGCAAATAAAATATGGATGGAAAGACGATACAAAGGTCTGCACAATGGGCCTAAGAAGAGGGCGATTGGACCTCGGGAGGTCAATTAAATCGTCCAAGAAAGTTTCTCCCGTGGGCCTAGGCGCAGACCGTATGCACAAAATGCAAAAATGGAGACAACTTTTAATTATGCAAATGTGACCCAAATGATGCAAATAAGATATGCATGGAAAGATAATACAAAGAGGAACAAGATGTAAGCAAGAAATAGACAATCAGATGTTAGGAAGCTAATCAAATCATCATGAAAAGACGTACCTGTGAGTCTATCCCAAGACTTGCCTACAGACTTTATGCAGAAAACTCAAAAATGATGACACAATTAAACTATGCAAACATGACCCAAATAATACACATGATATATGGATGGAAAGACAATACAAGGGGCTACGCAACGGGCCCAAGAATAGAGCAATCCGACCACGGGAGGTCAACCAAATCGTCCAAAAAAGATGCCCCCGTAAGCCTGTGTGCAGACCGACCAGAATCAGAAAGTGGTCCTTAGATGACCGTTTTTAACACCCTTGCGGTCTAGTGGTAGACCGCAAGGCCAGCAGAGAACTGAAAATGCCCAAAATTGTAGAAAAATGGATAAAACTCTATCCTAACATGTATATGACCACACCAACCTTGCAAGAGAGCATGAAATAATGTGATGGGCACTAGGTGTCTCACCGTGATCGCCAAAAAATAAGGGTGTTGATGTTTTGTTCTCTCCCACCCCCCAAACTAACTAACTATGCAAGTGTATGTATGTATGGAGTAATCATGGAAGTATGAACAAGGGACAATGAATAGATGAACTGGCCGTGATTGCCACCAAGGTTCCAACAACACCAAAGGGATAAAGAGATGGAAGAAACGGCGCCGAGTACCTTGGAAAGATGAAGACTTGATCGAGCTCAAGGGAAGGGTACGAGGAACTTTATGGATTCAACCTCCTCTCCTTCCAGCCGACTAGAGGAAGAGGTCCTCACGTTCTATTCATGCTCTCCTACAAAACAAAACCAAAACACAAGGATAAAACCCATTAGAACATGCAAGTGTAGTACCAATCCCGCAGTGATAAAATACGGATAAAGATTGAGGGAGAACGCACTGGGGGGAGGTTTTTAACCCCTGTGGAAGGGTGGAAATAATAGGTGTGTGTGTTGTAATGAAAATAAGATAAAGAAGAGGAAAAATCACGCAGCACAACTGCGAGAATATGCAATGCAATATGAAGAAAAGTGTAGTTTGTTGCAGAAAATAGTGATTTTGTGATGATTTTGAGAATTGGGAGATGAATAACTAAGAGTGGAGAGAGAGATAGAAAGCCCCTGAGCGTGGGACCGAAAGCCTACACTTCCCTCTTCAAGTCAGGGTCGAAGAATTGAGTCGGCGTTGCGGCATGGCTTCGTCCCGAGTTGAAGAAGAGACCCCCTTCGCAACCTATGAATTGGGTCTTATTTATAGGAGTGCAAAAATCCAGAACTTTCTCTCACGATTTCAAGAGATGCAGTCCACCAAAACTCGAGTTCTTTGGATCAATCTCGAGATAATAGTGGAGATAAGAGATAGGAACAAGTAGGACTCGATTTGGTTGAAGGATCTAGAAGATATTCGCGTGAAAAGGAGGGCCCAGAGCTTGATTGGATAGAGTTTGACTTGCATAAACCCATAATTTTAACTCCTAGATGAACACCCAAAATAAGGCTCTAGATTGATAAATCTCATGGATAATTGAGGGAATAAGAGTTCTTAATCAATTAGAGTCGATCTGGAAGCTTCCTCTCGGAGAAAATGGATTGAAAAAGGTCTCCAAGGAGTCCCACGGCGAAGAAATCGGAGTTCAGAACATTTAGGACTCTCTGTTCAGAAAATGGTTTATCGTTGGGCCGTTTTTTGATGAAAACGGTCTAGGGAGGACTGCAAGGGTACCCACAAATGGTCTAGGGAGGACCACAAGGCTTCAGGAGATGAAACGGGGAAAAACGCGCATTGTTCGGAGCCTAGTGATCTTAGGGAGACCGCCACTATCACCTAGCGGTCTTCCTAGGACCGCTAGGCTGATGGGGAAAAAATAATTGGGCAGGCTTCGCGCGACCTTGGAAATCAGGGAATATCTCAAAAACGGTGTAGAACTAGCAAAAGTGGTAGAAGAAGAAATTATAGATAATAAAAAAATTAACAAATTTTATGAAGGGAGTAAGATGAGAAGACGATCCGAAGAGAGAGAAAATAGGGCGAGACCAGAGTGAAAAAATGCTAGGACGCAGGTGAATAGCGTAGTCTGCCACACAAATGTAAATAACCTCAAATTGATGGAGAACTGGCTAAGAAGAAAATGTAGGGCTTTAAAAATTGAACAACTTTGGTGAAGGGCACATAAAGAATATAGGAACATAAGGGGATGAAAAAGGGCCACGTTCAGGATTGCGTAACGAAAGGGGCCGAATGCTTGATGGAAGTTGACCTAAATGGGCCGTAAGTCGACTTGGAAGACCGGAAGCTGATAAAGTAAGCCCCAAGGCTCTAAGAAATCATCATCTCCGAAGTCCAAAGGGTAGGGAACAATGAAATGGGCTCAAAATCTATCCAAGGAAGGCTCCAAAATAATGGTTAATCGGGGACATCACAAATGATGAATAAGGGAGATGACGCAACTTGCGGGCCAAAAATGGGTATCAACAGTAGAACCTCACAAAATCTGATCTTTCCACGCCCTAATCGTCCCAAAATGATGAGAAAACACCCATAACCACAAATATCAACCTTCCACAAGCCGGAAGATATCAAACCAACCACAAAACGGCTGAAAATGGGCAATTCCCATGAATCGACCCAAAATGAGCCATGAGGGCAAATGGCCTCGTACCGGCTCCAAATCACAACCAAACGGAGTTAAATTGGCGGGCATCAAATCCCAACATGCTAGGGGTACAAATGATACCATTTAAACTAAAAATTGTTGCCTAGAATGGTGATCTCGGCTTACACCCCCGAAACATGCTTTCACCGTTAAAGCAAGAAAATCTGCTTAAACTCACACCGTTCGGCTCCAAATCACAAGAGGAAGTAGGAAATCAGTAGGGTATCCATCCCCCTACCTCCACCAAAGATCTTGCGTGCTGAAACAGCCAAACCATGTAGAAAACCATCACACGAATAACCCACACCGTCTTCAAATCCACGAAGGGGATCACGCCAATGTCACGCTTCGATTCTCACGCCATCACGCTCCAGGTCAGCTCCACGCCGTCACCACCTCGTCCAGCTCTGCCACAGTCGTACGCCCTAGGGGAGAGGAGAAGAGAGGAGAGAGAATGTGGGGAGAGAGTGAGAACGTGAGAAGAGAGAGGAGAGAGGGTGAGGGTTAAATAGAAAAGGAATTAATGAAATTCTGAATATTTGTGAAATTTGATTTTTGGCCCGATATTATGTAAACTCAGAAAAATATGAAAAAATAGTCTCCGCAATCCTTGAAAAGAACACAACTCACCAGTAGCATGTTAGAGTCTCAAAACTCAACGGTTCACTCTTCACGTGGTTTTGTAAGTTATACAAGGGAAAAACCCGAGTGGATCATAAAACACAATCAGGGACCCACGAAAGTACTCCGAAAGCTCACCGATTCCAATCTGAAGAATCTAGGGTATTATAGCCTCCCCTCCTTTAAGAAATTTCATCCTCAAAATTTAAGGAGTCAACAGGGAAAAGGGAAGAA